>CM065053.1:32572122-34037122 GCA_032883995.1 Coronaproctus castanopsis
TATATATATATATATATATATATATATATAAGCATACTATACGATAATTCGAAATTTAGCCGTAGAAATGTTCTAATAAAAACATGTGTCCTATGAACTTTAAATAATGAAAACACTATGTCAAAAAAATGTTATTTAATAGTAAATAATGCGTATAATTTGTATTATTAAATCGTTATATACCTCTATCAAAGGTGGAGTTAAAGTAGGTGATAAACTGTCGAATGAATTCAAAGCCGGAAAACGTGTATACTAGCATACTAATCCCGCTACTGTTCAATATTTATAACGAGGAGATAATGCGAAGTATCCTACAAGAATGGGATGATGGTGTAAAAATTGCGGGAAAATCAATCAATAACCATCGTCTCATCGAAACAAAAACTGATGAGTTCCTCGGAAAATTGGAAAGCATAAGTAAAGAACATGGATTATACATAAACAGAAAGATAATGATTATAGATAGCAATCCACAAAACATGGACGGCTTACAAGTAGTTGACAGATTTGTATACTTAGGAACGGTGATCACAAAGGACGGAAGCTGAACAGAGGAAATCAAACGGAGAATAAAGATAGCAAAAATCGCGCTATTACAATTAACGAAAATATGGAGGAGCCGAGATAACAATGCGTACAAAAATGCGTCTTATTGTTCACCGTATTCCTAATGCATCAGTATGTTAGACAATGAAAAAGAGGGGCGTTATTAATACGTTTGAAATGCACTGCTGGAGGCGAATGGTAAGGATACCATGGACTGCGAAAAAAAAACTAACTTGTCAATACTTCAAGAAATTAAGGTGGATCAAAGATTACAAATCGTGGTAGACAGACGGATAACAGCTTAAACAAGATAGATTGGAAAAAGGATTATGACGGATATGGTAGAAGGTTCGTCGGAAAAGATGGAGGCTACCAACAAGATATATAGATAAAGTTAAAAGAATGCATCGCGTCAATACGAGAAATGATGGACCGGACAGCAGATCGAACTACATGGCGGCCAAACACGTTCGTTTAGGGTCACGATGTTCGAAACGAGCCACGGATGATGATGATGATGAATGCGTATATTATATATATATATATATATATATATATATATATGAAGATATCATGGACACAGAAGAAAAGAAACTCCGAGATTTTGGAAATGGTAAATGAAAAAAGGAAACTAATAGGAACAATACTGCAAAGACGCGAAAGACTTCTAGGGCACATACTGCGGCATAATGAATTCATGATGGTCATAATCGAAGGAAAATTGGAAGGAAGAAGAAGAAGGGGAAGACCTAGAATGACGTGGATCGATCAAGTAAAAGAAAGAATACAAATAACATATAAAGAGATGAAGAACATAGCAGACAACAGAAAGGAATGGAAGAAAATGATTGGCTAGCTACAACGACAAGAGCATGCTCTTATATACTGATGATGATGATATATATATATATATATATATATATATATATATATATATATA
This sequence comes from Coronaproctus castanopsis, assembly GCA_032883995.1. NCBI lineage: Eukaryota > Metazoa > Arthropoda > Insecta > Hemiptera > Monophlebidae > Coronaproctus > Coronaproctus castanopsis. The sequence goes on from CM065053.1 coordinate 32,573,609, forward strand.
TATATATATATATATATAAATAATATGTGAGAATAACGAGGAAAAATAAAATCGATAATTAAAAACGTTATCAGTTGAATACAATTGCAAAAATACATATTACGTAAATTTATTAACTACGTGTTCCTATCCACATAAACGATACTATATTAGGCCGATTTTAAATTATGTAAGTCACGTAATTTTTACAGTGAAAAATAAGTTATTACGGTAATATATTTAATTAACCGATGATTAAGATATAGTATTAAATGAAGCACTCCGAAACATATCAGGAACGCTCAAATCTACACCACTTATGTGGCTTCCAGTTTTAGCTAATACAGCTCCAGCTGCAATTAGACGGGAGACAGCATTATTCAGAGATAGAAATAAATTTCAGATGTACCCCGAACTGCCAATATCTGAAGAGATAAGGTCCGCACTAGTATCGAGACTCAAAAACAGAAAATCACCTTGGACAATGAATGAATTATTATCAGAAGATATGAAAGAGTTTAATAAATGGAAAATAACATGGGAAAGGAATTTAGAACATACAACAAATTCACATTTAGTTGTCGACCGGAGGAATGAAATTAAAGGAATGGATTTTCTAGGAAACTACGGAAGACACTCAATAGAATTAGGACCGGACAGGGAAGATGCGGATATCTAATGCAGAAGTGGGGTATAACGACAACTGTTGCGTGCCAGTGCGGAAATCCAAGATAAACAATGCAGCATATATTGGTAGACTGTAGTGAATTTGCACTTGTAGTTTTAACATTATATTCACAATCTTAATGACGGAGCCATAGACTGGCTATTAAAGAGTTAGACTTATGATGATAATTTTGTGTAATTATATATAACCGATGATTATACGATAAGGAGACGGTAATATATATAAGACGACGATACATTTGAAAGAGAATATGGGCTGACATTTTTTGAAAAAAAAAAAAATGTAAACTGCCGTTTACATAGTATTAAAGAAATATTATACGATGTCGTCTAGTCGAAATGTGGCTATATTCGATAAATATTAAAAATACCACACGTAAATAAAGTTTCTAACAAAGAAGTATCGCGCAATGAGAAAACAATAAAGAATTGAAAAGCGAACGCGACATACCCTGGGCAAAATAACGAGGAGCAATAAATATAAGTTACTTCAAGGAAATATTAATCGAAAATGGAGCCTTGAAAGAAGGTCGGATTGTATTAAAAATTATTCTGGAATGTATAAATATCGGCGAAGTTTCGGAAGCCTTGGGGCGGATAGCAGACAATCGAGAACAGTATCGTTATAGGATCGTCGATATAGTTCATGGAAAAGACGCCTGAAGGATAGAAGATATACATAATAAATATGAGTATGTATATACATATAGTCGCCTGGATAGCCTAGTGACTAAAGCACCACGGAAGGTACCAGTTCGAATATGATCGGCAACGCAAAAATTATCATCAGGAAATAAATAATCTTAATATTATCGCGTAGAAGGAAATGACAAACCAATAAGAAAACTACGATATGAAATACAACCGGTAAGGAAGTTAGAAATTAGGTTACCCTTTTACTACCAAAGTAATCTGAGATCCGATCCAAGTCTATTCAATTGTATCTTTCAATATTACATAAATACAATCAGTAACTGGACTAAAAAACATGACTAATAAAAATAATACCGGAAAAATTAGCCAATATTACATTCGTAAATCGTCTTTAACACGATCGCAGGATAATTTCAATAACCTAATTACGAAAGTATAATGAAATTGAATATCTGGGCGCCTACATAGACAGTAGATTAAAATAGAGAATGCATAGGGGACTTGGGATCTGGAGCTGTAACCGGAACGGGGCGCGTCTACAGGTGGTGGATAGTGTAATGGCCTACAGATATGTAGGTTAGCTTTGAATAAGACATTAGTCGAATAAACAGTCGCGGACCAACAGCGACTACTGACGAAAACTCTCTAGCAGACGATTCCAGTAGTGACAAGGCAAAGAGACACGAGGATGCAGATGGACAGTTTGAGAACCTGTCTACTAAAAGCCTGCAGAAATCTTATGACTGTCTCTTCCTCGACGGGTTTAAGTAGCCGTAAAAACCTTAAAGTTACCTCCTCAGTAATAAACCGCTGCCTTGCGGTTAGGATGTTTATCCAAGGGAGACAACCCTAACAGAAAATCAACTGGAAGGCAACGGAAAACCACAACTGTACTATTTCTAGGAAGCAGCTAAATATGTGATGTCCGCCTTATGTGTAAAAAATTCCGGATGTAAAATACTCTCCCATTCATATGTCCGGGTGGAGAGTACCCATGAGGATGCCGTCAATAAATGACAAGCGTAAGAAAATAATAATTGGAACTTGGAACGCTCAAACACTATTACAAGCAGGAAAACTAGAAAATGTAAAAATTGAAATGAAAATAATGAATATAGACATCTTAGGAATAAGTGAAACTAGATGAGGAGGTCATGGAGATTTCTGGAGTGACGAATATAGAATTATCTACTCGGTATCCAAAATGGAAACGCAGGCGTAGTTATAATTCTAAAGAAAGTATTGGAAAAATTAGTGCAAACGGTAATACAAATAAGTGATAGAATAGTCGTAGTAACAATGAAAACAAAACAAGTGAGCAGAACTGTTATAATGGTATATATGCCAACGTCAAAAGCAAAAGATGAAGAAGTTGAACAAGTCTATGGAAAAATAGAAGAAATATTATGTTCACTAAAATCCAGCGATAACTTCATTATAATGGGAGACTGGAACGCTGTTGTTGGTCCAGGAAAAGAAGACAAAATAATAGGAGAATTTGGATTAGGAAAAAGAAACAAACGCGGTAAAGAACTGGTAGAATTCTGTAAACGACAAGACGTGGCAATCACTAATACATTATTTAAAGTTCCCATGAGAGACGATACAGATGGGTTGCACCAGGAGATAAAGGTAGGTACCAGATAAATTATATATTGGTAAAATCAAGGTGTAAAAATCAGGTGAAGAAAAGTATCGCTTATCAAGGTGCGCAGATATTGGAAGCGTTCATAATCGAGTATTAATGAAGACACAATTATTGATGAAAAGAATAGGAAAGATACAAAGTGATATAATAAGATGGAATACAGAAATACTAAGGAATAATACGCAGAGAAATGAATTCCAAGAAAACACAAACAAAATAAAGATAAGCGACCCCATGGATGTAGAACTAAAGTGGAATGAGTTACAGAAAGGCATGTTACAGGTGACGAATAAAGTAATAGGAAAGAAAATATATGAAGTTAAAAAACCTTGGATGACAGAGGAAATTATGCTACTGATAGAAGAAAGAAGAAAACATAAAAGATCAATAACAATAAATGGAACAGCGAAATATACTTCCAAAACTTAATTACAAAAAAAAGCGTAAAGAAGAAAAAATGAAATACTACGAAGAAGCATGTCAAAGAGCTGAAGAATGATTAAATACAGGGAAGTTACAACACGCGTATAATAACATAAAGAAATTAACTAACAACGCAAAAAGCAAATGCAGGAATAGTGCAATAAAGGATGCAAATGGAAAACTTTGAATTGATAGTGAAAACATAACAAAAAGATAGAAAAATACATAGAAATACTGTATAAAGAAGATAAACAAACTGGAAAAATAACGATAGGCGAGGAAACCGACGTAAATAATAAAGGTCCTACTAGCATACTACGAGAAGAATTGATAAAGCGGTGAAGGAGTTAAAAAATAATAAAACTTCTGAGGTTGATAACATTACGGCAAAATTAATAAAAAACCTTGGTAATGACGTTCAGAAAACATTATTCCAACTAATCAGTCAAATATATGAAACAGGAGTAGTCCCAGTAGATTTCGTAAAGTCAATAATAATTCCTATACCAAAAGTTAATAACGCAAACGCGTGTGAAAAGCTTAATAGCGTTATTAACACATGCGAGTAAAATATTACTGATAATTATATATAAAAGATTATATAACAAAACTGATATTGCATTAGGAGAAGTTCAGTTTGGCTTTAAGAGAAATAATTCGACTAAGGATGCAATAATAGGATTAAAATCAATAGTAAGAAAAATATTAGAAGTTGGTAAAAATACTTATATAGCATTTATCGATTTGGAAAAGGCATTCGATCGAGTAAACTGGAACATAATGTTTAAAAAGATGGAGAAAATTGGAATAGATAACAAAGATATAAAAAATAATATACGAGATGTATATCAAACAAGAAGGAATACTAAAAATAAATGATAAAGAAATAAAGACTAGAATTCGAAAAGGAGTACGACAGGGCTGTCAGCTTTCACCTTTGTTGTTTAATCTATACATAGAAGAAGCCATACGAAACGCTACGAAACGAATAGATAAAGGACTTACTGTTAATTGAGGAAATATACGTTGCTTTCGATTCGCAGATGATATTGCAGTTGTAGCTGAAAGCGTGAAAAGCTTAGAAAACCGATTGAAAATATTAAACGATGAACTAAAGAAAATAAACATGAAAATAAATAAAGATAAAACCAAAATAATGGTAACTAGTGCTAGGCAGGATAGAACTATCGATATCAAATTACACGGTAATAAACTGGAACAGGTATCCAAATACAAAATTGAGTCGCAAGACGGAAATGATACAGAAGATATAAAAAACAGTTATAGCGAAACAACAATTATTGAAAATGAAAATGATATTCAGCAGTAATATGGGAACAGAACTGAGGAAAATACTAATAAAAACATATGTACGGAGTTGGAAGCGAAACGTGGATACTCAAGAAGATCGATATTAAAAAACTGAAACCATTTGAAATATGATGCTGGAGACGCATGATGAAGATTAAATGGACTGAAAAAATATGAACAAGAACGTTATGGAAAAAGTGAAAGGAAGAAAATAAATTTATAACCACCTCTGCACGAGAAGAAACAGGCGGATAGGTCACGTGATAAGACACGGTGGATTGATCCTACGAATATTGGAAGGCATGATAGAAGGTAGAAGGAGAGGCCGGCCAAGGAAATGCTACATCGGACAAATAATGGATAGTGTAGGAGTAGGATACCTATCGCGATTTAAAAATTACAGCAGCAGATAGAGGCGAATGGAAAAGGAGACTGCAGCGCTAAAAGGACTGATGCGACTAATGATGATATAGATAAGAAAAAATAAGAAATTGAGAAAAATACATTGGTCTCTACGACCCAGAGAACAGAATTTACCCTGAACGATTGGGTTCTTTTATACAAAACGATGCAGAAGCCCGTATGGATGTACAGTCCACAGTTATGGGAACGTGTACAAAAACACATGCTAATAAAATGAAACGATTATAAAATAAAATTTGGCGCTAAATATACCGGGTATACGTGGCAAGTAATATAATTCATTCAGATATGTACACAGCACGATACAGAGAGAAATAAGAGATATCGTTCGTGGAAAATACATCTGAAGGAGAAAAGATATACATCATAAATATGAGCATGTATATATATATATATATATATATATATATATAGTCGTTAGCACAGCCAAGTGCTTACAGCACATCGGAAGGTACCAGTTCGAACATTATCGGCCATGCAGAAATTATCATCAGAAAATAAAAATATACATAATCCTAATTTTATCGCGTGAAAGACAAAGGCAAACCACCACGCACAACACCATATGCGAGCTAGTGATAATATAGAATAGTACAAAAACATGATCAGTTTTCCCGGATGTATATTGTCTATTTACGTTAACGCCATATTATGATTTTCACGTACGCTACTTATACTGTACAACAAATATATATATTTACATCCGATACGGAGACATCACTCCATGATTAAGAATATGCGTGTCGGTAAAAATAACCAACCGGGTATATAAAGAAAAACTGCCGGTGAAGTATACATTTTTCGTATCCTATTAAATTAGTTCTTTTTCGGACGCGAAAATAAAAAGTAATATTAAAAAAATCAACCGAGATTGGGAACTTCATTTAAAACAATAAACTTTTGGGGCAAATAACCACGAAAAAAAAAGAGACGGGCGTCACTGAGGAGACTACGGTATAAAAAAATATATACTCACCTAGGTCAACATTTTGTTGGCTTTTTCAAAAAGCGAATTTAAATGATACCAAAAAAAAACAATAATTTAAAGAAAAATATCGACGATGCGTCTGTTAAGCGAGTAGAAAGTCCAAAATCGAAAAATTCGATAATTTTTTTTTATAAACCACAAACGGCCTGGGTTATACGTATATATGAAACTTTTCGATAAATCCGTTACGAGTGTTGGAACCGAAGATTCTCATTTTACACGTTTCATTCTTAGCGACCGAGAATGGTAGTGGTAGTGGTGGTAGGAATAAATAGAAGAAAAAAATCAAGTTTTCCCACGATGGAAATATTAAATTATTTCGCAATATTCGAATTTTTAAAGACATACATAAAATAAAAACAAATTAATTGCCTAATATCTTGAAATCGTAACTCTATTTCGTAACCAGTTTCTCTTTTTTAAATTAGAAAACAAATCTCGTCTGCAATAAACGTAGTCAATAAATAGGAAGTAAACAAAGACACGAAATAAACGCAATTAATAAATACACGAAGTGAATAAATAACTGAACGCAATAAATACATCGGTAACTGAACGAAATAAATAACCGAATGAAATAAATAGGTAAATAACTAAACGAAATGAAAAAATAACCTAAACGAAACAGACATCGCCATTTACGCAATCATTTTCACCCTTATTCCGTTCACACTTCATTCGCTGGTTTCCCTAATGATCTTACCGAGTATTTGGACATATTAGGGTGATTGACAATTAAAAGAATAAACGTGACCGCACAGGAAGTAATTTACTGTCCTGTGTGGGACCTGATACGATCCAACTCCCGTCAGCAAAGAGAATACTCCAGTATAAATCCAAGTAGGAATGGAGATGCAATGAAACTTTTTAAGAACCATAAAATCAACAACCGAACAATGGCGCCAACCGGACGGCATGCCTCGAAACGACTTTACAAGAATTAATCGTCCGAGAATTGGGCACATTTCATTGTTCCACGATTTTATGACTTTCAGTGGGGCATTTACTCGCCCTCTCTGTATCCAACTTCCGACGTTCACCGTATTTTCTTAACTTGCACCAAATTTACAACATTCGGTTTATCTCTAAACGTAAATTGTCGCCAACTGCCCTTCTTCAGTCGCCCAAACTTTCGACAATATTAAATTACACGAAATGGAATCTTCCCTGACATTTAACCATAAATAGGTAAAAAACTGAACGAAATAAATGGATATAAATAACTAAAACAGAAAATGTAAAATTCTATAAATCGAAATATATTAACGTGTACTCCAATATAAATCAGCGATGTAAGAGGTTAATTGCAACCTGAAGTAGATCGAACATTTTACACACAGGTTTTTACAAATTCACCCATCCAGTTTTAATATCGGCCACTAATTAACGCGTAAACTGAAAAATAAATTCCCGAAAATTTTCATCCATCTAAATAATGAACTCGATAAAAAAATCCTGACATATACGCAAGCACTTATACATACATCCATATATATATATATATATATATATATATATATATATATATATATATATATATATACGCATTTCATACATAAATACATACGCACACGTACATAAAATAAACTACTCTCCAATGCATCAGCTAAAACAAGGTTCGCCAAATGTTATTTACGAACAGATTAATTAGATCGCGTACTCAGATATAAAATTTAATATATACGCGTATAAAAGTTAATTCGATATACTGCGGCGCATTATAAAAGTAAACGAACTAGTTTAACCCGTATTAGAAATTTAATAATATAAAAAAATAAGTGCGGTTATTTTTATCGATCGAATAAATCTATTTCCGAGAAACGTGGAGAACGACGGAGCCTATCTGTTATCGCTACATAATAATAACATCAAACACAAATTTAATTTATCCGTATTCTACATAGGATGACATTAAATGACACAAAACGAATTGTATTATAACTAATAAAAATTTAAAACGATAATGAAAATAACCATCACGATGACAATAGATAATAATGTGTAATATTACAATCAAGTATACTGGAAAGAAAATCAGATTAAATTATAATACTTTTTTTTTTCTACTTCTGCCAGTTCATTGTTAGCCATATGTAGGGGCTATCTATGATGTGAAACATCGTATTCTCTTGTATGGGGAATACATCCATTGATGTATTCAGCCCATCTCTTAAACTAGGTGGTGGTGGCGAATTCTAGTTCTTTTCAATCATCCGGTTGGCGTGACGTCCGGAAGGACAGCTATTAACTCATTGCAGTGCCTATGAACGGTCATTGCATGACTTCGTGCCCGCTGCTTTATTGTTTCGTCGACGTGCAGACATCAAGTTCACGATGAATATCTTCATTGGTAATCTACCACGGCATTCTGTATATCAGTCTCAAAGTTTTATTTTAAAAGCGTTGTATTATATTTCTGTTTGTCTTCTAATATAAGTAGCAACGTCCAAATATTAAATTTTCAAATGCGTCCACATTTAAAAATTATATCTAAATATCGTCTCGCGTCTAAGTGTTAAAACTAGAAATGATCGTGGCTAGTTCGAAGCTGATAATACAATATTAAACATGTAAAACGGCAGAATAAAACTACCGCAAACATGTGAAATTAACCGCTCAAAAACTCGTCAAATTCGACTCAAAAACTTCGCTTCATTCAAGTCAGTAACACTATTTCTAGCAGAATATGAATAAAAAAATATTATTTTAACTTAATTTCGTAATTTCAAATTCTATTTAAACAAAAACTTACACTTTTCTAATGAAATAAAAGTGTAACAAATTTTGATCTCAAAATTAAAGATTTTAAACATGCAAAAAAATGGTGCTTATTATTATCACTACATTTAACATTGTTTTCCGCCGCACCCTGCTAAATTTATAAATTGTTAGTTCCGCAGCCGCATTCACTAATTAAGTATTGAATATTACAGTATTTAGACTGGTCAGGTGAAACAAACATTGTCCATCTTTCGAATAATTTTATATTCTCCCGGGAAGGAAATCTGCTTTAAACTTAGCTTCAGAAAAAAAAAAATTATTTAACTTTGTTAGCTTCAATGGGAAAATATGTAATGGAATTCTGAACTCCATGTAAAAGCAATTTAATGACAACAATCGCAAATACTTCGTATACCAAAATATGCATATAACTTAATACTCCATAATGACTTAAATATACCCAATGAAGTATATATCACTCAAATCTAACCCATAGGTTCGTTTTCTCTATTCGGCATTACTCCATGTTATTGTTTTTAACTGGTTGTACGTTGTACATTTCATGTCTTTTACTATTTGCCATATATAACTGCTCCTCGGTCTTTTTCGCTATCTGGTATTCTTTGTTTTCCCTTCTATGATTTTCGTTATCATTTCGTCATTTCTTATTATATGCACCATAATTACAGCTTTTCTTTTCTTCATGGTATTCAATAAACTACGAGTTTCCGCTACTTTTTAAAAAACGTCTTCGTTTCTGATCTGTTCCACCCATTTTAATTTTAACATTTTCTTCCAGAACTATATTTCTGCATTTTCCACTTTCTTCTCATCATTTGCATTTATTGCCCAGGTTTCGCACCCGTAAAGCATTGCGCTCCTTATACGTACGACTTGATTAACCTTCACTTCAAATTCATATGCGTACTTTTACTGGTTAGCATCGCATATTTCTGCATGAAAGAACTTTTTGCCACATTGATCCTACGTTTTATCTCCTCTGTGTTTTTCCCATTTTCTGTTATCAGACTTCCGAGATACGTCGCCTCTTTGGTTTTATTTACGATTTGTTATTAAGTATAATATGTTGTCTTTGTTGCAAGTGCGCTCTTTCACATATTAGAATTTTCGTTTTATCTTCATTTATTTTCATATTGTAATTTTCTAAATGTCTTTTTATAATGTACAATCCTTCCTGCAGATCTGCTTCTGATTCCGCAAAAAATTGCTATATCATCCGCAAACCTGATCATTGATATTGTTATTCCGTGTATTTGTACGTCAATGTTTCGTTCTTCTAATTCTTGCTTTATGAGATTTATCGGCTTTTCTATATAAATATTAAACAAGGAAGGTTATTTCCTTATGTATTTTTTTACTTTACCTATACTCTTCCCAATTCTAAATTCCGTTATTTGGTTCCTATACATCGCTTTAATTATTCTGGTTTCTTTTTACGGTACTCCCGTTTCTTCTAGGATATGAAACAATTTTTCCCAATTGACTCTGTCGAACGCTTTTTCGGAGTCTAAAAAATCTAGTATTGTTCGTTTGTCAGTTTGTAGTTGTTTCTTTATTATCAACCGTAGTTTTCGAAAACCAAACTAGTCAAAATCAAGGTTTTCCTCAATATTCCTCTGTATCCAATTTAATACAATGCGTGCTAGTATTTTTGAAGTATGTTAGATTAAATTAATAATTCTATAATTCTCACATTTATCTGCGTTTGATTTCTTAGATGACCAGTCGACCTTTTTTGTTCTCGCTGAACTAATTATTAGTTCTACCGGTAATTCGTCCGTTCCTACTGTCTTTCTCCTCTTTGTTTTTTTTTAGCGCTGTTTCAAATTCAGAAGTAATTATATGAAGCAATTCTTTTATCTGTGCTGGGCTTTCCTCTTCTTGTTGTTCATTATCTTGATATAACTGTTCTAAATATTCTATCCATCGATTTCTTATTCCCACTCTTCCGTTTCTATTTTTCCCATTTTTATCTCTAATATATAACTTCATAATTATCTTTCTTTTCCTAAAAAAAAAACTATCTTATCAGTAAGCCTTATCCATTTTCTGGTCCTTCATCAGAGTCTTTATTTCCTTGCAAATATCATTTAACCACTTTTCTTCACCTTCCATGCATTGGCGATGTATTTGATTTCTTAATTCTTTATATCTTTTTCGGCCTACCCCAATTTTATTTTTGCTTAATCTTCTGTCTTCAATAATGAGTTTTTTTTTTTTTTAAATCTAATTCCACTTCTTTTCTATGTTGTTATTCCCTTCTTGGTTTAATACAACTTTCATTTTCGGTTCCTCTTTTGCTTTAAATTTCCTAACTTTCTTACTATCTCGTAATAACTCTCTTTCATTAGAGCCTTTATGTATATATCTTATATTTCTTCGTTTCTTTGCATTTATCTTGCATTTCATGATCACTGTCGCAATTTGCTCCTGGGTATGTCTTGCCTTACTATTATACACCTGGCTCCGGAAGTTCTGCTTGACAATAATATAGTCTAGTTGGTATCATCCTGTGCCACTCGGTTTTGTCCATGTATCTACGCTTGTGATATTGAAATAACATGTTCGTTACTGTTAATTTATATTGCTTACAGAACTCTATCAGTCGTTCCCCTCTTTCGCTCCTAATACCCAAGCCAAATTTTCCTATTTATTTTCCGTCTTCTCCTTCACCAACAATCCAGTCCCTTAATATCATAAATATTTCTTCTTTATTTGTAGTTTCTAGTAGTTCTTCTAATTTTCCATACATCTCTATTTCTACATGTTCCGCGTCGCTAGTTGTCATATGTACTTGGATAATTGTAATTTTAGTCATCCCTATTTCTAGTTCTACGATAATTATCCTTTCGTTTGCTGGTACAATACTACGATCCTTTTGGACCACGCTTCATTCTCAAATTATTACCGCTCCTTTGGCACTTTCTCCTCCTGTAGACACAACTAAAAATTCGTCCGACATATACTGTGTTATATCCCTCGATCTTGTCTCACTTAGACCGAGTGTGTCAATGTTCCATCTTCTCATCTCTGCTTTAATGTTTTATAACTATCCTATCTTCATTAGTGATCTGACATTGCATGTTCCCCCGATAGTTATTTCCTTAGATATATCATTTCTCCTATGTTCCACCTGTGATACACTTACGGGTATTCTTCGCACTCCTGTTCCATTTAAGGAACGCCGGAGACTCGAGGCCGTGGTATTGTTTTGTGTATTTATAGTAGGAACAAATGTAGAACTATTGGGTAAAATTAATGCGGTAGTTTCCCCTTTTAGTTATTCAGCTATTTCCGAAATATGTTGATCACGCCTGAATATTCTTTCACCTGCACCTGTTCCAATTCCCTTGATTTCCACCTGCATTGATACTGAAAGAGCTGCTGCCCTCTTTCAGAGTATGTGCTTATGACGCGCCACGTCACAATAATGTCTTCGGATATGTGTATGGTTTTGTTGTGACCAAGTTTTACCAGTCTTTGCCCCGATACACCCTCTTAAATTGTCGCTCTTTTTCCGCGGCTGCTTATTGGTTATTCTCAGCTAACCTACATATCTGTAGGCCGCTCCACTATCCACCACTGGTTAGAGATCTTGAAAGTACAAGTACCCCTAAGGGTTTTTTTTATATCCCCGGGAGTGTGTATCCCCGAGATGGAACAAGAACTTACGAAGCTACATTGTGTTGCTGCCGAGTCGCTGGTATATAAATCGGTATAAAAAGATTTTTGATAAATTGCAATTTAATGTTAATCCGCATGTCCGCAGAATGCATTTATCTACACTGACAATCCTACATGACGATTAAAAAAGAGGACACGGCGCAGAGATGCTCTTCTAATAACTGGAAAAGGAAATGGTTCAAATCACCAGAGTAAACGATTTCAATAATTCGGAATATCGATTCAAAGTCGAATAATAAACTTATGTGTATGGCTATAGCAATCAAATAATTCAAGACTCTGATGATCAGTCTCATAATAGTTCCAATTTAAGCTTCTTTTCAATCGTTCAACTTAGTCTCGGAAGGAGTAACGCAATTAACGTTATATCTCGCATAAAAATGTTCCTGTTCGCCATCCTCCGTGGATTTTCAATAACAGACAAGAGAGCATGTTATAAACGATTCCTTCTAATCTGTTCAACCGCTCTATTTCTATAATATACAATAAATTCTTTCTGATAATTAATTTTTCACACTAAATTTACATACAGAGTTACAGAATTCAATTTTACACATTTTGCTAAATCAGTATCACGAACTATATGGCGAAGTAATTAATTTTACGAATCCAACAGTTCACTTTTTATAATTGATTAATTTAAAATCGAAAAATTGAAATTCCGTAACTCGAACAACTTATGCGCATTTTTATTTGACTCTTTAATAATGGACTTCTATTCATCTATTATAGATTGATTTATCTACCTGCACGTCTTTCTGTTTACCTACATTTGTCTACCTAATCTCTGACCTGTATATATGTTTGTCTACTTATTCAACACTGTTTATCTATTCATATTTTTGTTTATTTATTTATTTATTTATTCGGCTGTTTGCCAGTCGATATATTTATTTGTCGATAATCTCCAATTTTAGCGTAAGAAATTAGTTCTAACGAGAGTAATAGAAGTTCCGTTATGTTGTTCTTGAAATTTCGTACGCGATAAACTTTCTTTTGAATTTAATGTAATGTTTTCAATTTTATATTTTATATTATATATATATATATATATATATATTTGAAGCACGACCATTGATACGACCCTGTCCAAAATTATTTTTTTGAGGAAACTGCAATTTTTCAAGAAATTCAAAATTTTGAAGAACTAGAGATTATCGTTTTTTCCTATAAATTTTACTTCTAACTAACCGAAACAAACCTCTGATTCTAACCTAACTTAGTCGGATATTTTTCTATTCTCGTTTTTATACTTTAATCATACTTCTAACTAGTCAAAATAAATCTAATCGAATGTAACCTCACCTAATAACTAATCGTTAAAGTCGAAAGTTGACCGCTACAATATCGAAATTATTTCCCGTTCGTTAACATAATTATGAGTGAAATTTCAAAAGGCGTTAATTTTAAAACAGTAATTTACGAGAATTTCCACGCATCGTTTAAATACTTTTATCTAATCAAAATTAACGTTTTAATAATTTTCATAAAATAAAACACAACCGCAATCCAGCCAGTGTTTGGGTTCTCTATTTTTTGCTTTATTCAATTTTAGTGGTTATTTGTTTTTTTTTTTAATTTTAAAATTTTAAATATTATATTTTAAGATTATTTCAGCGTTTATTTTACGAAACATTAATCGGCTTTACCGTATTTTAGGTAAGTAGGTTATTTCGTATCGATATATATTTATCAATCACAACAAATATTATATCGAGAGAACTGTGTTAGATGCTAGTGTCACCGTCACAAGGTGTGTAAACTAATCTCGTCTATCATTTTCGTTTATCTCTACGTATTAGTTCGTAAATCTAATAAATATATGTACACGTATATAACACCATATAAACTATTACTAACCAAAATACGATCCTTTTTGTTTATTTTAGAATTAGACGCTTGTAGTCTGGAAGCCGGCACCGGAGAAGATGCGTCCTGCTTCGTAACATCCATCGTTGCAGCAAGTTTTTGTTCTCTCGATTTTATCAATGTAAATATTATAAATATAAACGGCCTAACGAATATTAATACGTCACGCGCGTTCATTTACCAGACGACATATGTATGTGTGTGTGTATGTGTAAACATTCGATTATCTAAAAATAAGCGCACCGTCGACTAAATCGCGAATATTTATGAGGAAAAAAAATCGATTCTTCTTTAAAGGATTTTAAATTTTAAATTAAACGTCGCATTTTGTAAAGACATTTTCGGTCGTACGAATACACGTAAATGAGGAAGTTGACCGTTATTATTTTTTTTCTTCAAATGTATATAAGAGAATTTGAGAAATGTTCAACCGAGAGAGATTCTCGATGGTCAAGTTATTTCGCGTATATATATACATATATATATATATTATATATATATATATATATATATATATATATATATATATATATATATATATATATATATTCGGAAGATGATGATTATGATACTGAGACGGTCGCGATAATATAATATACAAAATAAAAAGCAGAAAAAAACTGTAATAATTAGAATCGTTAAAACAATTAATTTTTCACTCGGTTCCTACATTAAATTAAAAATATGAAATAAAAATAAGTGAAAGATATAAAAAAAAAAAAAACTATCCATAAAACTCGTAAACACGCGCTCCGTTAACTGCGAGAATTCAAAAACAACTGTTGACTGTTAAATGTTGAATAAAAAGATTTAGCAGCACCGTCGAAGAAGACGAGCAACTGATTCATGAATGAACGCGGGTGCGTGAGTAGTGCGCGTCAACAGACGCTAACCTTTATATATATATATATATATATATGTGCATCAATAACGCAGATAGTATAGCGTAGAATTGACATAAGGATGAAGAAGAAAAAGACAAAGACGAATATCAAAATAGGAACACTCCAGAGAAGTATACGAAAAATACGTCATCATCTAGTGTCCCGTTTAAGACGTGAATAAGAAAAGGACACAACTAATATGTTGCACACACTTCAGCCGTATGAATCGTAACGTATAAAATCCTCTATATATCTACCAGTGTGTGCGTCTGTTGTGCGCGTTCGTAATACCGGCGACCGTCATTCAATATAGTTCTTACATTCATATAAAACTTTACACGTTGATCGCCGCATGTATTACATATACATATATTTATAAAATACATGCCAAGTACCAAACATATATATATATATATATATATATGTCATATATATAGGCGTTGATTCGTACGTGTTGGGTATGTAAAAGAAGAATTATTATCAATGAACAAACGTTGGAAGAGGAATAGAGTGGCACTACTGGTAGTATTAGTAAAACTATGAATGAAACAGAGGGAAACCTTGGTTCTGCCCAACTAGGCTACCGAATGAAAAATAATGTATGTAGAATCTACTATTACTACCTACTACGGGCTACAACGGCGGGTCGTAAGTGGTATTAATAACTTTTTCATCCATCGGTTATAACTGGTGTAATCATTTTAGATATGTGTACGTATTTTTTGTGTACGTTACATAATAATCGTCAGTTTGGTGTGTAAAATAAAAATAAATAAATATATATATATATAATATATATATATATATATATATATATAACATAAGAGAATGTCGAGTTAGAAAATACCACTACCACCGCTTAAAGTCGGACAACAGTTTTTATGTATATACATATGCGTATCAGATAGTAGAATCGATGATTACGAGTGATATACGCGAGTATGTATATGTAAAATGGGTTAGTTGAAGCTTTGAAAAATATTCTACGTCAAAAGGCTGATTCAATCAACATGTGGTTGCCGGCCTACTTAGTCGAACGCGTCTCTATAGCAGGGAGTAGAGTAACTCGATGTCACTTTCGATGGCGTATTGTCCGTCGGAAAGAAATAGTTACATACTTTTATGTATATAATTTAAATAGAGGACAAATTAGAAATTATGTTGCGGTATGTGTACATATTTTTCTTACGTGCATACTACATATATTGAATAATTTATATAAAAAAAATACACTGTTAAAATTTTAAACGGCGAAATAATTACAACATCTGGGCTCGATCCATATCAATACGGTTCTCGAAAATATTCTTCGACAGAATTATTGCAGCTGTGGTTACAAAATAAACAACGTAATAATTTGTATAACTCGTTGTCTCCGTTGACATCGAAGGAGTATTTATTTAATAATTGCAACCGTCCATAATTCATACATTAACACTGCACGCGCGGACTACAATATAGTAGTCAGGCACTTTTCTTTGTTATTTTTTTTTTGTAAATTGTGTGAGTTTAGAGCATGAGATTTTTATTACGTTCCTGTTACAATATGATGCATAACATGTCCTTGCTTTGGTAATCAGTTTCTGCGTAGTTCTTAAATTATTTACGTTTTTCTCGCGTGGATTACAATAGTAGTGGAATAATAATGGAAAAACTCCTTCCAGACGCATATACTTATGTATTAATCAAATTAAATTAACAATCCTCATATAAGCCGACCTAACAAAACAGCAAACTACGACAGATCAAACATTCGATCGACCCTTGGATAGTTTCGCTTCCAAACCGCAAAGACGATGTGATCATCGCCAGATTGCGCCTGGGCCATACGCATCTCACCTATGCGTATCTTATTAATAAAACTTTACTGTGTTCCGGCTGTGAAGTTACATTTTCCATATTTTAGTCGACTGCCCCTCATGCTCCTCACGCTTAGAGTGTCAGTTATTAATCTTTCTCCTTCGCTTCATCTCCTCTACAAAGGATGACCATGTTTCATTGTCGAACCTAATCACCTTCCTCCACCGATCCAGTATCTACTCCTCAATCTAATCCTCTTTTCCTTCCGTGCCTTTATCCTTGGCAGCTGTACACAAAACGTTAAAATGATTTACTATAACGAACGAATGTAGTAATTTCGCGATATATGTAGATATATAACCCAAATGATAATTTTATTTCGATAGCGAGGAACATAACGAATGTACTACCGTATGTACTAGTTGCCTTTAAATAACTAGGCAATTTGTGATCTTATCGATAAATAATTATTTCAAAAATAGTTTTATTGGCGTCGTTGATTTCTTTAATTAATTTAATTAATATTTATAAGTTTCAAACTTTTGAGCAACATGTTCCTAATTGGCATTATCGATATATTTTTCATATCAGTTAATAATCTTACATTTTAAATTTGAGAAATGTGTGATATATCTATATTCACATATTGCGTTTTTTCCTGAATGATTAAATGTAAATTACGCATAAAATCCTTTATAAAATTGTAATCATTGCGAATTTTAATTAAGTTTTATCGGAATATATTAAAAAAAGCTATACAGAATTCGTATATATATATATATTATAGTTTTAAATTTACTAATATATAAATACTATAAAAATGTTAACAAAAATAGATGTTTCAAAATTGGTGTCAAAATGATTGTATTATTACAAACATTATCAATTTTTATACTTTCAGAATGTTAACCGATAAGAATATTAGAGTCTGATTTTGATTTCGCCGATAATGAAAATTAAGATAACCCCACCCACGGCGGAATAAAAATATTTATGTTATGTAGCCAAAGTAGTGTAATATATATATATATATATATATATATATATATATTCGTAATATCCCAAGAATCGACAATAGGAATAGACGAAAATCGGAAAAATAATATGGAATCGACGGTGCAATGATATTGTAATTAGCTAACCGGTTGAACAGTTATAAACAAATATTTTGTGACAATTATTATAAGCTTAGGTGCAGGTTGAAAAATCTTAACATAACACGGGCAGTATTAGATGCAACAGATTTTATAATCTTAATTTTTTTTCTGCGGCGCACATAATTCAAATAATATGCCTTCCGATGGCTCTTGATAACAAGCCAATAACATTAAACTCAAATTGCTTTGGTGTAGCGATTGAACGGTATGGTAAGCTAAATTACACATTGACGTGGACATAACTGCAATTTCCAAATATTATCAATTCGTCAAAGGCACAGCGTTAATAAGATCGGCTTCTCTTTTGGGCTTGATCGAATTAAGGGAAATAGCCTGTGAAAATGCTATTTTATACGAGTTGATGTAGCCGTCATAAATGCTATAGAAATGCCGCTAGACGTTTAAATTCAGATAAAGGAAAAATCTCGAAGCTTATGGAAATGGCTCAAAGTTTAAATAAAGAAAATACCGCACTTATAAGAAAACGTATTATAACTGAAAAACGACTACAGATCAAAAAGAATTATTGAAACTCGATCGATATAGTGTATAAGAACTGATAGCGTCGGATACATTGTCGGTAATTTTTTATTGTAACGGTAGCGTTATAAAACAAAATATTAATAAGTGATACGGATAACAATTTTTAATTTATCGTTATCAGTTATTTCTTACAACGTTCTATTTAGGTCTCGTTCGTCAAGAAATTACTTCACCTTTTGTATCGGTACGTGAACTTTATTATATAACTCATTTATAGGAAAATGAAACGGCTTAAAGGAGGGAATACGTCACTTTCAGCTTTCTGTTCGTTATTAGAGTTCGATAAAATGTGAGAATCGCGAATAATAACATTTCGTATTGTATTAACAAGCAAACTAGTATCGGATAAATTAGGAGATATCATTTTTCAATCGATCCGTAATCAAGCGTGTTGGTATTTTTAATTTTTATAATCAACATTCTCGACGTGGGAAATCGTTAAAAAGTATTTTTGGAGATAATCAGTTATTTATCAAAAAGTAATAAATTTTCTAACAATAAAATTATATTAATCGCTCATTATTATTGCCGATCCACTAAATCAATAAAACATCAGCATATATATATTATATATATATATATAAACACATATTATTACATACAAATTAACATACAGCCGTAGTTATATAATTTCGCGCCTAAAGAGAAAATTATTTTTTATGAGCAAACATTTATAAAAATGATGCGAATTCGTAGTCGTTACTTTAATTGCTTCTTAAAATATAATCATATTTTCTCGAGCATCAATAAAACCATTAGCTTATTATAATACTATCTATAATCGTATTAAGTTATTGATTGTGGAATGTAGTGATTTTTATTTATACTTGATTATTAAAAATAGTTAAAATCACTAAATTTATTTTTAATTATGCGAAGCTTTTCGGCAATTACGCCATTGTCAAGCTATATACAGTTAAAATTAATTAATATAAAATCATAACATATTAATTTAAAACTAAGTTTTCAATTTTACACAAAATGAATTATGAATCTATTTTGTGTAAAATTGAAAACTTAGTTTTAAATTAATATGTTATGATTTTATATTAATTAATTTTAACTGTATATAGCTTGACAATGGCGTAATTGCCGAAAAGCTTCGCATAATTAAAAATAAATTTAGTGATTTTAACTATTTTTAATAATCAAGTATATAATCGTATTATTCGAATTAAAGTAGCGTTGTATCCGTTAGACTATTCGGAGTAGTATTCAGAATTCAGAATGCAAATACGGATTAATGTGCACTTTGAGAAGAAATCGATGTAGTAACACACCGATTATAACGAAATTCTGGCACGTGTTATAAAGTAATACATTGGAGATCTTACAACATTATAAGCTTCTCAAAGTTCAACAGTCTGTACATTTATGTAATAATAATGACAATTCCGCATTTCGACTTATTATTCCTTCTTCCGGTTCGGATATTTTCCTCCGTCTATCGGTAAATGAAAATTGTTTGGAATAGTTAGCAAAGCTGTTTTTTCCATACACGCAATGAATAACATTATCGTGAAAATATGTATTCCGGTTAAACACAGTCAACATATTAATTATATATTAATAAATATTTCAATAAACCTTGATGAAGAAGAATGTACGGTACGATGAATCGAGAGAAAAATTAGGAACACAAAAAAAAAAAAATACGATCTACTTCGGATGGTTCTTCGAGGAGAAAATCCGGTAAAAGGAGTGCAGAACGAAGAAAAACAACGTGGAAGGACTAGCTAACGGTGGTAGTAAGAAACGTAATTGACGCAGATGGGGCCGTTAATAAAAATCTTCGATTACGATCATAGAAGAGAAAAAGAAATTTATCAACAACTTCCGACGATTGTCGCATTATGATCGGTTTACGAATAGTTCAAGATTATAGAATATCAGGAATAAACATTCTAATGGAATGACGTCGCAGCAATGATGAATACTTATATTCACACGAGATAAAAGTACGCAAGTAACGAAATAAGTACCGCGTCTTTACGTTAGTTTCTAAACCCGTTTCGATTAAACCGCCAAAAATTAATTTAATAAACATTTAATAATAATTAAATAAAACAAATAAATAATAATAATACACGCGGAAGTACGAAATCGAAAGTGGACACAAACATGTTTTACACGATAGTGTTATGCGAATAGGATACTTATATCGACATAATTCAAGTTTCATTTAACTAACAGAAGGAAAAAAAATGGAAATTAAACGATACAGAGGAATGCAGAGAAATGAATATAGCGAACGAATAATGAAGGGACACGGGAGCAACAACCTGAGTGGAGCTAAAAAAAAAAGTACATAAAGATAATTTTAGTTTTAAAATTCAGTTTATTTACTATGGTCGTAAGTTATAAAGGTTATTCTATATGTATATATATATATATATATATATGTATATCTATAGAAAAAACATTCAGGTAAAACTTCCCAATATCGACTTTTGCACGATATACGTAGAATTCGATCGTAGCAATTCTAAATGCCGATGTTAACAACTGAAGTTACACATGCATTAAAAATAAAATTCAAATAGAAAATTCGAACGACGTTTCAGACGATTATTTTCCTTATTTCCGCTTGAATTTAATCGTAATTAGCACTTTATATAATAAACCCTTGCGACCATACGAATTTTGTCTTTTTATTTGTCACATTAAGAAGTGGTCGTAACTGTACACCTAATCAACTCGTCAAGTTAGGGGGGCTCGTAGTTTTAGGTATGTAATATTGAAGATAATATCGAACATCGGATTTGGTTCTGCCTGTAATACAAAAATAGATATTCTGTCATCGACAAAGAATTAATACAAGTTGAAAAACGTGAAATTATACAATTTCATTAATGCCTATAGTATAAACTCAGAGTCTTAACAGTCCACTTAAACTGATTAAAAGGTGAAACTGGTCAAAAAAGAAAAACACATCGTCTTTCACGTTCTAACTTCGAATCCTATCGAGGGGACGAAAATGTTTCCTGGCAAAAAAGGCCTTCTTACCACTTCGGCTACCCATCTGATTGGTCGGTGAATGAGTACCATCTTGTTTGGAAAGTAAAGAAGCCGATGAAGGGAATAGGAAACCACTCGATATCGGTTTACTCGGGGTGGGTAGTTCGTCTATAGAACTTTTTTTCTAAAGTATATATGCTGCAATCAATTGTTTCTAAATCGTTCTTTCTTTTACTTTCCGCATACAGTCCGTCACCACCTATTTAGCGATATTGTTTCCAATTTCTTTTTTGTCTCCTGATTTCTTTTTTCCTATCCACCGGAATTCATTCTGTACATTTTCTAGTCCACCTATCTGACTGTTTCCGCATGGCATGTCCACACCATGCCCATTTCAATTATTCTTGTTAGTTTCATTAAAGCATTCGTTTTCGATTGTACTCTTAATCTTTTGTTGTTTATTTTATCAAATTTCGTTACGTCTATTATGTTGCTTAACTCGTTTCCGTATTACTCCTTGCATTCCAGTACTATTCCTCCCCGTTTACTTCTTTAGTTGTTTTATGCCACATATTGATAATCTACTAATAATTATTAATCGCGCAGTTAACATCTACGTAATTTATACAATACAGGTGGGGGAGATCCCTTCATACTCTTATAGATTAATTCGATCTAAAATGGAGTATGGTTGTACGTTTTACGGTTAGCTATCTGAATAATTATTAAAAAAGCTTGATCACGTACAAAACGAGTGTGTTCAGGCTTTGTATTGGTGCGGTTAGAAGCACTCATGGCAGAGTGTAAGATTCCTCCCTTACAGTTTAGACGGACTAGACGGAGTTATATAGCACTAAAACTCTTGATTAGTAGAATTGAATATAGATCGCTCTCTGCTATAAAATTTATTCTATCACATTTACTATGCCCCTGGCTTCAGTTTTATATTACCGTATTCGTAAAATTTTTCCAATAAAAGAATATATTTCTTTTTTAAGAACTACGTTCTTTATCCGTGCTACATTCAATAATATTATCACTGAAAATGTTTGTACGCACATCCTTATTTAGACAGATGAATTGAAGTCGGCTCAGGTAACTGGAGCAGCAGTTTTCAGCCCATCGCTTAATATTAGCAGGGCATATAAATTATCTGATCTTTGTTTCGCATTTACCGCTGAGTGCGTAGCAGTATTTCTGTCTTTATCATTTTTAATTGATACGAAACTTTCAGGTAATTATTATCACCGACTCACAAAGCATTTTGAAAGAGGGAACATTGATTTCATTAATCATGTTGAAACTTTATCATCTGGAAAACTTGAGTACATTTGTGTCTTTCTTGTCAGTACCGGGACATCGAGCAAACTCCAACAATTTAAATTGTAGATTCATTACTTAAAGGTGGGTCTTGTAGTGGTGTAGTATTCTCTTTAGTTTCATCACCCGATATCATACATTTTACACAGTCGGAACGTAAGAAACTCTGGGAACAGACTTATGTGAAGTGTATACAGCAGTCGACTCTTACTAGGTACTATCAATTGCAACCGTCTCTTCCTAGATCTGCATGATTCTACTTTTTAAAAACATTAAACGGAAAGAAATTGTACTTATCGACAAATTGCGGTTCGGGCATTGCTTGTTGCCGGACCGCCTGTTCCTTATGCAGCTTGGAGAAACTACTCACTGCCTTCTACATGCTGGACGTGCAGTTTGTGTTCTTCGAATGCACTTCTTTAATAACATTACGCTCTGAACTGTAACTTAAAATGGTCTTCCTTATAACGTACTGTCCCTTCTTCATCTTGAGAATTTACATCTGTTTCCGGACATTGCGATATTTCTAGAGAAGTTGTCCAAATTTATAGAAATATGAGTTAGTAATTACAGTATCAGGTTGGGTAGACTGTAAGGGCATCCCCATTACAAAAAAAAAAAAGAAGAAAAAAAAGCTTGTTTTATCTTCCACTGAAATTGACTCTTGAATTAATATTTTCATCTTGCCGCATATCCCACTAGGTTTTGCCGCCATTTACACTCAGTCATACATCCTTTGCAGGTTTTTAAAAATCGTTTTTAAATAATAATATTAACGATAATATATAAAACGTATCTCTCTAGCAGTTAGTTGCTGTACGTGACACGTAAATTTAAAATAAATAAATAAATAAATATTCCAACAAACCGAAATCTCGATAACTATTAATACGCAATATCATTATCGTCAAATTATTTGCCGAAATACTTTAAAATATTTATCAGATATATATATATATATATCACGTTGCGCTTATATCAATCCACTGCTGTTTTCCATTTCACACCGGCTGATCTCTGTATACCGTCCTGACACCTTGTATTCGGTCGACTGCGACTTTTGATTCTGTTATTCGTTTCGTTAACCTGTCATCGTTTCTTCTTGCTATATGGCCTGTCCAATTTTATTTTAACTGCGATAGACGTTCGACTACATCCGACAATTTAGTCTGTTGTCTCTGGTCTGGTATCTTGATGCCGAATAACAGTGTTTCGTAGGCTCCTTGAGTCGCTGCAAGTTTCTAGCGACAAGGCTCCATGTTTCTGCTCCATATGCTTTATTGCTCGTATACTTTTTTTTTTAAGTCGTTAGGTATATCTTTATTTTTGAGATCCAAAAGCTATTCACGAGAGATGCGTTCGTCTTTTAATTTCCTTACGCATTGCTTCCTTCTCTGTGGTAATAACTTGACCTAGGTATATATATATATATATATATATATATATATATATATATATATATATATTCACTGATCTGTACCAGTATCTGATAGTTTTATTTGTATCTTTTGAGGTTTATTTGTCATGATCCGCGTTTTATTAATATTTATGGTTAATCCTGCTTTTTTGGAACCATATATATAACAAGTTTACGAAATATAGCTAACTCCGGAGGAGTTCTTGAATACGTAAGTGTAGTCGTTTCCTATAAAAATTGATATCCTCGCATTGTATAATAACATACGAACATAAAGCTGGTAGTAAGTTTTCGTAAAAAAATCATCGAATTGAGTCGCCACGCTATTCAACGAACGCATAAAGTGCCTACCTCTATTCCATAGTTTTGTTAGCGGCACGAAAAATAAAAATAAGCAAATAAATGAAATAAGAAGAAAAAGTAACCGAAAATCGCTTCACCGAATACTAATTAAGGAAAGGCTAAACCAATAATAATCATAATCGTCATCATCATCATGACGACGAAGATGGAAAATTAAACTGCAGAAATATAAACATAGAGGAACGGATAGAAATAGAAGATATATAAAACGCGATAGATGGATAGAAACAGTTGATAAAGTTGGGAAAACTGGCAACGGACATTAGAATTCTGTCCATCTGGAATAAATGTCGCGCCAGTTTTGGCTCAAATTCATTCCGCTCCATCGGTCTGGAATAAATATTATCTACACGCAACCGAAACTACTACGGTCTACTGGAACGACAATCTAAAGCTGGAGAACACGTGCTTAGATACGATAAGCAAATATACGCATAAATACTTATATATATATATATAAAATAAAACAACACGAGCGCTTTATTGTAAGTTCTGCACACGTACAAATGTACAATAATAAATTTTTACCAGAAGCCAACAGCAAGTCTCACCTTGGTTACAGTACAGTTATAGAGATAGTTAAGGTTAATAAATTTTTTTTTTATTTTTTATTTTTAAAAAAGAGAAAAAATAAAATTATAAAAATATTCTTCTGGAAGTTTATCGATAGCGATTAAATTAGACAAATTCACGAAAATTTATTAAAAAGAAAAAAATAGTCTATAATACTATGATAATAGGGGATAATTTTTAGAAAATAAAAGAAATTTCATATACATGTATCTATCTATCTATCTATCTATCTGTTTATATATATATATATAAAACACGATATTTATGTATATACATACACAGGACTATACGCATGAAATTAAACTGGTTTATACTGTTGCCGACTACGTCTTATGCAATACGATATTATTTACAGTTGGACGTAAAATATCTTCTTTGTCTTTAAAATTTCAACTTTCCTCGGAAGGTTTAAGTTTAAAGTGAAATATTAGACACAAAATTCAGAAAATAAAATAAACACAAATCGAGGCTGACATTCACGTAATCATCGTAATCGGCTTAAAACAGATTACAAATTCAATGAAACGGAACTAATAGAAAACAATAATAATCATAATAATAATATTCATCATCATCTTTGTAATGTTCGCTAACAGGTTAGTAATAAAACGTCTGTCAGCGGTCTTTTGGTATAAATCAACGGTATTGATATTAAACCAGTCAGTTAGATCCTATATCCATGATTCTTTTGCCGTTGATATTTCCTCGTAATATGGGAAAACTGTATCGTGTTGAATGTCGTAATATGCGACCGAAATATTTTAAGTTTTTGTTGTTTCTGTAATGTCTAAATGTGCCCCTCGTGCATGTCGATACTGCGGTACAGCCACATCACGAAAGCATTCAGTTTTCTCTCTCTATGTTAACGTTCAACTTTCAACACCGTATAGTGAGAAAACGTAATCTACGACTTCATTTTTATTGCGTACGTTGCTGCAGTGACTGAACTGGATCGTATCAGGGATGAACACTTTTTTTAATGCCAAAAAGGCATTTAAACAACTCAGCTAATGAGTATGACGCTCGTTGGGAATGTAGCCAAGCCCCGGGGAATGCAATGAAAAATCAATTCCATATTGACTTGCATACTATGCGTCGTGTGACCAGCCTTCTATCGATCATTTGATCGATGAGGATGCTCAACTTTTAAATATAAGTGACAACCGCTCGAAAAATAAAGTATATTATTATTTATTATTCACTTCGCCGTTCGTATAGGTCGAGGAATTAGCGAAATTCAAAAGAAAAGAAACAAGTCTTTTAGGAATATTTACACTAGACTTTTAGCCACTTTCCGTTGTCAAAAATAAAGGATTTTCCCTTATTAAATTTTTAATTTCATATCAATTCCGATCTTATAATTAATTATGTGTGTTCATCATTATACTATTCTGGATGGAAATAATCATCTGAAAAGATAGTTATCAAATGGAAATATATAAAATTGAAGAAAATATATTCTAATATTATAGCTAGAAGGACTTATTTAAAAAAGCATATATATATATATAACTGATAAAAACACGAAACCAGTAGGAAAAGGTCTACGCAAAGAAATCTGTCGTAAAAAAAATTTTGGTTTTTTCAAAATGCTTACACGTTCGATTATTAAATAAATCATTGAAAAATTCACCTAAATCTATATTATAATAAGACGAGCAGTAAATGTCGCACACATATACACGCGTGTAAACCGTTTACACGACGATAGTATAACATAAATCACGCCCCAACGGAAAAGTGGGGGAAAATAACTTTACAAACGTCTGGACATTTTCAGAATATTAAAAAAGCAACACACTCCCGAGAAATGGTTCGACGCTAAACATAAACGTGACATGGATAAAAGCCAAATAATGGATCATACATACGTATCATACATTAGCGCATTCTGTCCTACCACATCATACAAACACACACACTACGTGAGTGCGGTGAAAAAAAAGCGCATGAAGGTGTAGTCATACGTAATAATCGGATTTAAAGAAAATAAGAAAAAAAAGGTATAAATCGAAAATACGTATTCTGTTTAAAATCAAAGGTATATAATACATATGTATGTATACGTTTTGAAAATGTATAAAATTATTTTAAAAAATTCCAAAATGACCTTTTTTAAATCTAAGCTGAAAATTCGTAAATTATCACTAGGTCTCAGGTTGAGAGACTAAAAATAGAAATTTTTCATATTTAATGGAAAATAATTATTAATTTTTCAATTTGAATATTCGCAACTTAATATTTAGTTCTATAGTTTACGTATAAACTTATTTTACGTCCAATAAATAATATAAGCGTATTTAAAATTATCAAAAATATATATATAAATAAATAAATATATTTAATTTAGGTATATCGATAATCTTATTTTCGTTAAATTCGCGGTATAAATTGGAAATGAATAGTTTCGATTATTTTTCGGACTAGACTTATTGCACAAACGACAAAAAAAAAAAAAATGTTAAAATCAGTCAAATACGAAAAATCACACCGTTTTTCGACTGTTAAAAAATAACATATACAAAAAATTAATTTATATATACACGCTGAATTTTCATTTTGCTAATTTTTGTAAATTGAATATTTAAATATTTAAATTAATATTTTTAATATTTTTATAAATTATACGAATAATTAAATATATATACAAGAAGGCAACAGCTACGATTACAATCAATGAGGAAAAAGAAAACATTCAATTAAAAAAAGGAATAAGACAGGGAGATGCGCTGTCCCCCGAAACTGTTCACAGCTGCTCTTCAAGACAGCATCGGAACGATTAAATTGGGAACTGCAGGTATACAGGTCGGAAACAAAAACACCTTCTATACGCGGATGACATTGTATTATTTGCAAATAGCCTGGAAAAATTACAAGAAATGATACAGGCAGTCAATGATAAATGCACACAAAAAGGGCTTAAAATAAATATAAATAAAACTAAATATATGTGCAATGAACTTGCAAGATATAAATACAAGGATATAAATATAAACACACAAAAAGTGGAACTGGTTGATAAGTTCATCTATTTAGGACAATTAATTCAAGTAAACAACGACTTAGAAAGTGAAATATCCAGAAGAATACAATTATCATGGATGGCATTCTCAAAGCTTAGAAGCATACTTAAGGAAGTTAAAATATCGATAAGCCTGAAAAGGCGTGTGTTCGATCAGTGTGTAATGCCAGTTTTAACATATGCTAGTGAAACATGGATATTAACAAAAAAAAAAAAAAAAAATAAAAGTTAATCAGCGAAAAATGGAAAGGTCTATGCTGGGGATCACTCTGATGGACGACAAAGCGCATACGAAAAACAACAAAAGTTAAACATGCACTAAGTATTATTAAACATAGTAAATGGAGATGGTGCGGACACGTGGCTAGAGCCGAAAACCGCTGGATAAGTGCGTTAATATCGTGGAAACCTGAGAGCAAACGAGCCTTAGGGCGACCGAGGATACGGTGGACAGATGAAATCTAAAAGTTAAGGTCAAATTGGCGGGATAAAGTTCAATATCGCGGCGTCTGGAAAAAGTCGGGTGAGGCCTTCGTCCAGCAGTGGACTGATAATGACTAATGAAGAAGAAGTATATATTTTTTATATTGTTTTTTCGCATTCGCTCACGATAATGACTCAACATCGAAAAGTTTTGCGATTTTAAATTTTCATTTATTAAAAATCGCTACATTCCACACTTTGCAAATTACACTTATTACGACTGATAAAATTAAACAATTTTCCGAGAACATAGTTAATTGAAACATTCGACGTAAATAAATTACGTTCTATTTTAGAAGTATAAAGGAAATTATTGCATAAATATTTTTCGAAACGAGAGAACAATAAACGAAATTAAGTTTGATTTTCATTAATTTGAACTAAAAGAGCGCTTAAAATAAAATAATTAACGTTCCAATATTTTAATTTTCTGGACTATTCATTTTTTTTTTTTAAATTACGATAGTAATTAAATATTATTTATATACCGCCACCAGTAGCATTCATATTTCCTTACTATTTGACTCAATTTATATTCGTGTTTAAAATAGGAAATAAAATTAAATAATCGATATTACTGTATAATAACGAGATGAACAACGAAAAATTATTCGCTCTAAATAATAATAATCTGCGCGCGCATTTGTTTTCATATATATATATATATATATATACACGAAAACAAATGCGCACATAGATTATTATTATTTAGTAATAATTTTGTTACACGAGTATATGTAATTATGTACCTTCTTAATTTCGTAAATTTTTTATTTTTTGTGTTCAAGCATAAGATTGTTTATCTTGCATTATGCTGTGGAGTAATTTACTGACAAATTGGAAAGTTTAATAAATAAATAAAAATATATTATAGATATATAGCATATTTATTATAAATTCAAAATTTGAGCTACAAACTAGGTCGAATTCTCGAAAATAATCGCATTAATATATATAAAATAAATATTTCATATTTATTATAAGTTCAAATTTAAACTGAGAACTGGATCGAATTCTTGAAACTAATTACATCAATACAGATCATGAAATTGGCAAATTAATTAAACATAATGATGATTAAACAACAAGAAATGAGGCAAAATCACTAAACGTTTAACAAAAAAAAAAAAAACACAAAGCTTTTCGACTATTAAGCCATCATCAAGTAAACATAAAATAAAGTACAAAAATACAAATAGCCGAATGGCTTTGTGTGTTTTTTTTTATAAAACGTTCAGGTGATTTTAACTCATTTCACATTTGTCAAATAATGTCTTTTTTTTTTTTAATTTACTAAAAGCAATTTTTATAATAATAATCATCGTAATTATTATTATTATTAGTAGTAGTAGTGGTACTAGTAGTAGTAGTATAGCTTTAAAAAAACAAATTACCATCGCAAACATTGAATGATTTCTCCGAAGAAGAAAGGTTAAACCTTAGTTGTAACTTATACCGATCTAACAAAAAAGCACGTGACACTATAAAACATGTCAAATTGTTACAATAATTAAAAGGTATACGAGTAAAATCTGGAACTGGTTTAAAAATTATTTGAGTGACAGGAAAGGGCATTGTGGGTATTTCAGGTGTTCCAGGATTACAATTTAGCATTAAATAAAGGTGTGCCACAGGGAAGCAATCTTGCCTCAAAACTTATTATATATAAGCTAATGGATTGTAGAATCAATTGAAGTGTATCAAAATATATGAATTTGCTAATAATATGGCAGTGTTGACGTCGAGCACAAATATATTTTACGCAGAAAGATTTAATAGAAATCAACGACAATAACCTTACAGTAAGCACGCAGAAAACAAAATGTACGCGCCCTAAAACTATTATGGATACTACATACAAACCAATACTATGGATACTACATACAAACCAATACTATGGATACTACATACAAACCAATACTATGGATACTACATACAAACCAATACTATGGATACTACATACAAACCAATACTATGGATGTATTCGAACGA
The DNA here is from genome assembly GCA_032883995.1 of Coronaproctus castanopsis. Lineage (NCBI taxonomy): Eukaryota > Metazoa > Arthropoda > Insecta > Hemiptera > Monophlebidae > Coronaproctus > Coronaproctus castanopsis. Next base: position 32,604,529 of record CM065053.1, read on the forward strand.
CTGTGCTCACTACATGTGATAGGACAGTAAATGTTGATAGAAATAGTGAGGGAATATAAGTATTAGAGGGTAATTATAGATGAAAATTTAAGGCGGAGTAAGCATATTGTGTAGAAAGAAAATACGCGCAACATTATCTTCTATGTATATGGTAAAAAATAAAGTCAGTTAAAAACCCTTAAAAATTTTGTGCGTTGATAGATTCGAGATTAAGATATAGTGTACAGGTTTGGGGTTTGGCAAAGAAATCTTATACAATCAGTATTGAACGATTATTAAAAAAGTTCTTATAGTTAGTGGCGGGAAAAGATTGATTGTTCTACGCTACATAAACGTCTGAAAGTAGGAAATGTGCTGGTTATAAAAGGTATGTGCTTAATGACCAGAATGACGGACTATCTTAAAAACAGAAAAACAATGAGCATTGAGCTAAGAAAGACAGTAAAGTAACGCGCTAAATGACCAAATAAAAATATCTAGAATTAAGTATGAAAACCAGACAAAGATATATTAGCTCAAATGCTTAACGCGTTACCAGAAGAAATCATCGATGAAAGCGTGGAGAGTAAATTAAAAAGTTGACAGGATTCTAACATAATTTAAAAACAACAAGGTATAAGTGTGAGTGTACATGAGAATGTGCAAATGAATTGTAAAGAAATAAGTTGTAAATTATAAATACAGTAAATTATAATGTAATCCTGTATTTAATATAGATATTTATATTAGTAATGTGTAATAATATTACACCGCACAAAATGTAAATATACCTGTCGACAAGCGAAAGCTTGACGGGATAAGCAATTTTTACGATCTTCGTATATCGAAGTATGTTTGAGTGTGTGTATGATTATGTATGTATGCGAGTGCGACATATTCGTGCCTGTCTATTATACGTACGTTAATATGGTTGTACAATTTTAAATTATTCAAATATACGCTTTTTAAAAATAAATAAAAAATAGTAGCAATAGTGGTAGTAATAATAGTAATAACGACACATTAGAAATGCAGTAAGTTGCCAACATTTATTCAAAACGCTTTTGCCTGAGACATAAGGTATCCGAATAAATTGTCGGGAGAGAATTTGTCGAATATAAACCGATTATCGGTGGCGCCGTTAAAAATGTAACATAATTAAATTTATACAGGTTTTTTGTGAGCATTATACACACATATATATATTTATATACAAGTTGTGCATACATCATATCTTAAATTCGAATATTTGGACATGTTTTCGAATATACAATTATTCTTAAATAGCGATATTTTCCTCTGGAATGTCCCACATTTCAAATTGCGGTCACGAACGGTTAAAAAAATATTAATTAAATACAAATATTTATTAAATACTGAATTTTATACTTGTGTTTTTAACTTCGTGTTACCTTGTCACGTTTTTACTATACTACTCTCCGCACAAACTCAAGACGGTATTTGATTTTCTAACCATATTCTCGATACTCCAATATTATCTTCTCACTAATGATCATTGTGGCAACGTGTAAATCAATACTCGATTTTTATACTAACAACCATGCTTTGATAATAATAATTAAGTATTCTTTCTCGCTTTCATTATTTAGAAATATATCATATATAAATTACACACTCGACACATACACGCACATACAAAAATTTAATATATATATTATATGAATATACTTTGACGCGCGCGCGCGTGTGTGTATATATATATATAGATAACATCTATCGTAGATACATATATATATAAAAATTTGCCTATACATAAAACCGTTCATCCGGATAATACGAAATTATGAAACTACGTCAAATTACTTTAACAACAATTTTTAATTAAAATCTTTATTAAATCTTGATGTCGATGTACAATTTTGAACACCACTTCGATTAAATGTTGACTGACCACTATCGGTGAAGCTAGAGTATAAATTAACGTATTTTAAAGTGTTTTATAACATGCTAACTACTTCTACTAGAAGAAGCAGCGCTAATAAATTATAGAAAACATATCTACTAAGGGAACAAAAAAAGGTAACATCTATTTTGGTATCTATAGGGGGGGGGGAAAGAATAATACGATTTAAATGGAAATTATTTAAAAATATCGTCACTACTGTCGTTATGTTTCGATTATAAATTTATTTTCATTGATATCTTCAAAATGTACAATTCTCGCTTAATGTTTCTTTTTTTTTTTCGAAAATTTCTATTCGAATTTTAACATTAACGCGCAATGCACACACATACATACTTGTGTGCGTAGTGTAGACGACTTTTGTAGAGCGAATAGTTTAACAGCAACAAAATATATCGACGCTAATCGATAAATTTAAGAATAAAAAAAATTCTTATCCGACTGCCAACCAAGTTTTCAACTGTGACGTCAACGGGTTTGGTAAGTTAAATCGACACATTTTTGTTTTTTCGAATTAAGGAATAAAATCGTCCAACTTTATAAATAACCTTTTAACCTCGTTTAAACATTATCAATTCTATAATATTACTTATTGTACTGTTTTAGCAAATTATCTTATTCCTATTTACAGCCAAGAATTCACTTATAACCCTCCCGCTATTCGTGGACTCACACGCGAAAATCGTTCCTTTGACTTTAATCGTATTCAGTACGGTCGCTTTAAATTATAACAAATAAAAAATCGCATTATTTAAAGGGTGGAAGGAAATTGCGTCGTGATTATTAAATCGAAGCCTATACTATTATAGTCATAAAAATTGATCAGCAGAAAAAAGAATATTTCATTTTTTTCAAATACAAAAAAATATAAAAATGAAATAAATTTTCACGTGTGACGTGCTACACTTATTCCGTAAAAAACCAAAATTACTTATTTTTTTCATCCCGGTAATATCGGTTATAAAATTAGTAATATTCTTAGAAAACAAAATAATAATAAAAATAAATATAATAACTCGTTTTTTAAATATAAGTAATTCATCTAATTTATTGTAAAGAATATGATTAATTAACGAATAATAGCGGTGTTTATGAAATTATTTTAGACAATTATTTGTGGAACAATATCGTTCAGATGACCGCCATTGCAAGATACATTTATTCCGCCTTTTTTTCGAACACTTTTCATAGGTCGATGAATTTTTCCTCAGAAATCCGAGTTTTCAGTTCTTCCAGATCTCGTGTATGTGTTTCGTACATGCGGTTCTCATAAACAATTTTTTGGCGCTGTTAAATCTGGCGAGCGCGGCGGCCAAGCGAAATCCGTGCGACGTGACAACATGCGGTTATCAAACGTTTCTTTCAGTACTGCGAGCGTTTCTGCTTCTTCACGAATCCGGATAGCTGAAAATGAGCTTAATCGCGTATCAAAATATTTTTTTTTAAATCGATCGCTTCATCTTCGATTTCTTTCAGCATCATTTCGGCAAACATTTTTCGTTGTGCATGATCGGTACTTTTTAATTCGCGAGTTATTGCCAGTTTATACGGACGAAATTTAAAGATTTCCAGAAATATATGGCGAACAGATTGTCTCAACAGGTTTAAAGATACAGCATGACGACGATCAGAGCGTCCGGGACTCCGAACTCGATCGACGTTTGTGGTGGTACGAACGTTTTTTTTTGTCCAGGACGTTTTTTATCCGTTCTAGAAGCTGCCTCTCGAAGGTTTTCAATCAGGCTTAAAATTGAATTGCGAGATGGTACAGGTTTACATCGCGTAACTTTGAATTCTTTTCTAAACTCTCTTTGCACTGTCGTGATCGATTCACACCGAAACTAACGTTCCACTCAAAAACGACCTCGTTATAGGATGCCAATTGAAACTTGATTAAAACGAACTTCTCGTGTGTACACCAAACGTGGAGCACACCGTTTTCGTTGTAGCAGTTACCAACTGCTCTATTCAAAAAACAAAAAAACAGTCCGTCTTCTCCTGGTAAACGTTGTCTTGGAAGGAATTAAATAATAGCGAACAAAAGAAATCTTAAATCATACAGACACAGTATACGCTACAGTTGCTGCTATAACGCGCGCGTTTACGTAGGCACAATAAAACGCAAAATTAAATTAAAATTTTACATATATATATGTATAAATATTTCGCTACCACCGCTAAAACGTGTATGTATATATAAATAAACACAAACACACATTCACTCATATAATGCGCACGATAGTAGACGGACATAATAATATTATACTTTACAGTTGCTGCTATAACACGCGCGGTTACGTAGAACGCACAACGGAACGCGTCGGATATAAATATATAGTACGTGTATATTCATTATATATATATTTATATAGATATATAGATATATCACACACAAAAGATTTACCAACAGATGACGATACTACAACCGCGACGTTTGCCGATGATACTGCAGTTCTTGCAGTGGCTAATAATCAGATTGATGCCATAACAAAACTCCAACGTGCAATTCATCGAATTAGCGATTGGGCAACGAATTGGAGGATCAAAGTTAACGAACTCAAGTCGGTCCATATTACATTTACCAACCGAAACGTTGATCCAAATTACAAAGTGTATTTAGGAAACCTGACGGTCCCTCAGGCATCTTTTGTAAAGTACCTTGGAATGTACTTGGACAGAAGACTCACCTGGGAAGTCCATGTCAGGATGAAACAAAAACAAATAAAAAATAAAACTAGAGAACTATACTGGCTCATTGGTCCAGACTCACCATTAAATACGAACCATAAGCTGCTACTTTACAAGCAAATCATCACACCGATTTGGAAATACGGTGCTGCTTTATGGGGATGTACAAGTAATTCGAACTTAAAAAAAATTCAAGCTAGACAGAATATCATCCTGCGTATGATAATTAATGCGTATCGTTATTCACGCAATGACGATATACATCGCGATCTCCAGATGCCAACCATAGGTGATGTCATAAAGGATATAGCAACTAAGCATGAGGAGAGGCTACGTCAGCACACTAATAAGGAAGCTGTGGTACAGCTACTCAATACGAAATTGGACAATCGACGACTTAAGCGCCGGCATCCAGCTGACCTAGTCTTATAATTCTTATTTTAATAAATATGTAGATATATAATGAAAGTATGGTTAGGGACCTAGTCAGTGGACTAGTGTGCCGCAATAATTGTATTTAGTATGTATGTACGTACTAACCGTGTATTAACTTAGTTACTAAATTAATTGTAAAATTAAGATTGTAACAATTAATAGTCCTAGGACTGTAAAAAAAAAAAAAAAAAAGATATATCACATTTCGTGATAAAGCTACAAAAAATTTTCAAAATCGAATTTAAACCCGCCACTTCTCGTTACCGGTTAATTTTGCTAAAATTTACGCTATAACATAAATAATGGATTTCGACGTCTACTTGCGTCTAACGGCAATCCGAACCACCTAACTATCATAAAGTCCTTAAAAATGACCCAAAACCCGGAAAACCCTCTAACCGCAATTTTATCGACGAGTATCTTGTTTAAAAATACGATACTAACGTTATTAGACGCGTATCTTAATGCCACATAACTTTCGTTTAAACCATTTTTCCACATTTCGAACCGTTCGCGATTTATCGTGAAAAAAGTGAATTTTGAAAAAAATCGCAGTGATGTCGTCCTCCTCTTGAAATTTGCAGGGTTTTTTTCGCTTTGTTTTTTAATTCGCACGTAACGTATTAGGTTTTTACAAAATTTTACAAAAGGTAACCTCGAACCACCCAAAATATACGGGCTGGGTTCAGTTGTAAATCTAAACGTTTCCTTGATTTTCCAACAGAGGCACACAAAATTTCATGAGCATTGGTGCAGCTTTTAGTATATATGCACTATCCTTACAGTTATGAACAAAACAAAAAAATTACCAAATTCGGTTGACCCCTTCTAGAGTATGGTATTTAAAACATGTGGCAATTCATTTATATATATATATATATATATATATATAAAATATATATAGGGAAAACTACGAGTAATATTAATTACTGTGTATTATTGAAAAACGAAATAATTGATCCTCTCTTATAACGAACACTCTTTCAATCCTACTTCTGATTTTCAAATCTTACGTGTTTCCAAATATAATTCGGCCTTTGATTCCCTCGAATTTATAGAAATAAACGAAACCTATTGCCTACAATTGGTTAACAAATCTAGACCGGTTCTTTTGTTTACATTCTAAAGTTTTTATACTTTGTTAGTTTTATCCAAATTTGGTCTGAATGATACTGTAGTCAGTGGTGATACTAGTATTATAATTGCGATAAATAGACTATTTTTATTTTTGTATCATTGAGCACATTATAATTTTTTTCTTAGTTTACCTACGTTATTTTACGCGATAAATTAATAGTCGTCTATTTCCGATATTGGAACCAGAATTCGGAGTACAGATTTATAACCTTATAAAATTCCCTACCAAAATTTTTTTTCATAAAAATTTTCTTCCGAAAAATTATAAAAAAGAAACATTTCGCCCCGAATTTCCTCACCTTAGACAATTAAATAATATTTCTATACAGAACTACATTATTCAAACACAGAGCACCGCGAGTCAAAACCGCCGTTCCCGGAATATCTCTTTAAATTTAAAAACTAACGACCATCTTTTATATTTTTGTTTTTCCTTATAGACAAACGAACTACATGTATGCGCGGTATATATATATACATAAAAGCGTACATAGGAAGATACTTAACCGTTTCATTCATAAATATATCATCTTTTACACGTACATCGTAGTCGCGCTACCCTTTACGTTACGCTTTCTTTTCTCGAATACGAGTTCTTCCGTTCTACGTAAGAACGTCTTCAAGCGTAACAGGTACTCGAAATTATTATTACCCTTTTCAAAACGTACACCATTAAACTTATTATTAAAAAATAATAATAGTCCTAATAATAATAATAATAATAGTGGAATATTAAAGTACACCCGCTATTAGACATTTTTAACACCACCAACATATTACAAATATGATCGACGCGATGATGGGTGGTAAGGTCGTATGCGTGTATATATCTATATATATATATATATATATATATATATATATATATATATATATATATAAGTATGTACAATTCTTCGAACGGCTTAAACAAAAAAAGTACGGGGAAACTTGTAGAAAACACCGGAAACGGTTAAAAATAAACCGAAAGAAAAAAGTCATCCAGTTTCTTCTTTTTTGTCCAGTAAAATCTCATCCGGCCTTTGACTTCATTTCCGGCCTATATAGTCGGTTCTTTTATATGTATATACTAAATGTAACACTAAATTTAATTAAAAATCTAATACAGTCGTTATTCTATAAGATAATTACAATTAAAACTTAAAATTAGTTAAATCTAGACTGGAGACCAGTAACGCTTGGCAAAAATTTACGACGATACACGCTCACGACATTGCTATGTTTGTTTCGAAGAAAGAAACACTGCGCGCGATAAGATTCCACAAATAAAACAACAGACCTAATAATAAAAAACAATTCCCACGCCTTATTATGGCCTAATGTAGACAATCTGCAAGTAGCAGTTCGGACATCATCTAGTGAGATCGATAATGGCCGGAGCTGGACAATTACGCGCTAGTTGAACGTATAACAATCTGAACAAACTATAGTAGATTCAGTATTTACTTGATCACTCGGTCACTTTGCACAAGCCTCTGATAAATCCTATATTTCTGAAAATATAAATATGCACGAGATATTGAATGTTTCGCAATTTCGTGCATCTCGTAAATTTCTATTCACAATTTTCGTCAACTGTTCGGTGTTTTATTTCTTATTACCATGGTTTTTTTTCCATTATCATTAAAATTGGTTAATATGTTCGTAACATCTTGCAATATCCACTCCGTAATTATCTTTTCCAGTACATCACTGAATATTATTAACTTATACATAATTTTTAACTCTGATTGATCAACTGTGCTACATTCTTCTTCTTCTGATATAGTGTAAAATTTCATTTTCATAACGACTTTTGACTACTACTATCTCTTTATAAATCCTTTAGATGATGACATTCGCGTTATATAGGCGTTTTTTTTTCTTCATATAACTCGGAATTAAGAATTTTCCTTAGCATGAGCGTCGAATTATCTATACCATATACGTGATTCGGCGCAGCCCCCCAGCCAACATCCGTACCTCCAGATCGGATCGGTTTAATAATTTTTTTTTTTACAACAAAATAGTATTAATCAAAAAATGGTTTGCCATTGTAATGGCCATTTACGATTGACGATTAACGAGAACAGTAAACAATTGTTGGAGATAAACATCGACTAGGCGTAATAAACCACCGAACACGAGCGAATACGGTTTTCCGATGCACTGCTGCGCTCTATCGTCGAATTGTTTACGATACATCGCGAATTAAAGTTACCAGGTGACTTAATATATATAACTATTGTTATTATCGTATTAAAATCGATACATAGTAAACGAAATAGAGCAAATATAATATATATACTTACACACACACATATATATATATGGAAGCATTTTTTACATTGTCTACACATAAATTATTAAGATGCATTCGTTCTTATATTGAATTTCTGCACTTGTTTGGAGATACGATTGTGACTAAGTAATCTTTTTTAGTATATCCTGGTTTTGCTGCTTATCTGGTAACAACAAACTGGGAATTTGATTTTAAAGTTTAAGTAATAAATCCTTTAAAGAGAATCTAGCACGATTATCGGACTAATTAAGATTAATCAGATTTTATTAGAATCAAACAAAACCAACAAAACAAAACAACAAAACAACGGGGGTATATTTTCATAGTAAAAATTTACAAAATAATACAGATAATGATTACTGTGTACCGGTAGAAAGAAAAAAATACCTTACCAACAGCGAACTGCTATAGTAATATGCCATCTCGTTATTTTATATTAAATAATGGAAATTAACAGGTAAAACTAGTATACTTAAAGTAATTTAATTATAATTTACTATATACGAAGATTAAGGTAACTCCGATTCTAATATAGAGATAAATTAAAACTATATAGTTAGTAAAATTAATTAACCAGTAATTTATAATAAATCGGATTATGATCAGAGGATAAGCAATTTAGAGAAATAGGTGTGGTAATATTATGAATATTTTTAGTTAGCATAAGATCTAAAATACTATTTCTGCAATTTGTACGATTTGGAAAATATGTAGGCTCGCGTGGTGCGAGAATCTGTATGTTCGTCTGCGTACATAGATTAAGCAACATAATTCCCGCCGGGTTATTGTTGAAACAGTTCCAAGATATATGTTTTGAATTGAAACCTCCAATAAGTATAACTTTATGTTTATCTCTGATTAATGAGAGAATGTCACGTGAAAATTCTTTTAAGATCTTAGGAGGTTTGTAAATGACATACAAGTGAATCATATCCATTGTATTAGAATATATCATGTCGGTATTTGATCTACTGGGATACAAAACTACACCCAAGGCCTGTAAACAGGTTAAAAAGAGGGGCTAACTAAAATGCTATGTTTTTTTTTATTGATAAGCAGCGCAACACTTCCGCTGCCGCGAAGCTTATCATATCTGTAAAATTTATAGTTTGGAAAATTAATATGAATATTAGCATCAAGTCTTGTTTCACTAAGAGCAACAATATGCCGTTCAAGGAAACAAGATGGTAAAGTTCATCTTGTTTCCTATTCAAGGAATTACAATTCCAAGCAACTATTTGTATAGCGGCATGAATAGTGTTGGTAGAAAAATTACGTTAATGTAAATAATTTTGCATTAGTACATCGATTATTATTATTATTTTGGAGAACACATCATTATTTACATTCATTTTAAGTTTATTTATAATAGTTCTTCCCACATTCAGAAGTTTAGGTATATTTAAATCTTTAACTAGATTAAGTATTGTAGAGAATTCCGAAGGCTCATTTGTTTCTGATCTCTGAATATTTCTGCCAACTGCTTGCGCATAAGAGGTTGGTGGAATTGATTTTGGAATAGGTGCTTCAGGTGTAAACTGCGAAGTACTGACAGTTTTGGACCGAGAATTATTTATTAGAATCACATTCCAAGGTAATGCGTGAACAACCTTCTCAAACATTTTTTCGTCAAAATTTTAAAAAAATATGAACGGTAGCTACTTTAAGTATAAAACTTTTTCAGACCTGGAAATTGTAAATGAATACTTTCAGAAAAAAACGTGATTTTTTATATAAGTCATATGGAACAATCAATAAGTCCGAGGAGATTAAAATCGAAAAAAAATAACTGATTTGATCTAGTGACCGACACAGCAGATCTCGGATCACGCTGATGAACGTGTCCGAAATTTCATGACAATACATAAGTCAAAAAAATCTAATGGATGGCCTCATTGGTCAGTTCTAGATGAGAAGAAATTATTAAAAAAAAAAAAAAAAAAAAGGTCTAAACAGTATTGCGTTTTCTGACTGCGATGAATAAAAAACGTTCGCTTCGTATATAATTAACAGTAAACAGTAATTTCGCTGCGAGGGAATTGTCATGTACTTCTAGTCTAGACATATGTTTCCTGACTGATTGTTGTATTTCTTCAGTCACATATTTGATTCCCAGATCCTTATGTAGTGTCTGGTTAGATATATACCATGGTGCACCCATCAACGAACGTAATTTATTCTGGAAGCGTTGAATCTTATTCACATTACTTTCAGACGCACATCCCCAAAGTTCAGAACGTCTTTAATTAATAATACGTAACACTTTCCTCAGATTACACGTTCACTGTTGTAAGTTTTTCAATACATAAGTTCGACAACGGATACTTTCGTTTTATAAATAAGTCGTATTAAACATTTTTTCAAGGAAGAACACTTTGAAATGGTATTTACATTTAGATTTTTCCTCCGTAATATTAATTTTTTCCTTAATATATCGTAATTTTCATTTGGTGAGGTTAGATTCGTACATTAAAGCTTTATTATTATTTCGGCATTCCGAAGTATTGTAGCAATTAATTGCGATTAATCGTCAACGTTAGAAACCGCTTATCTTTTCACGCGACAGACTTAAGGCTTCAGATTAGTAAATATATATACAAGATAAATATACATTTATACGTGTACACATTGACTACCGAACGTATGTAACGAAGTATCAATAATGTATGTTAAATGACGATAATTTCTTATTATTTTTAAAAAAATTTTCTTAAAATAAATGTGGTTAGAAACTCGACCGATCGTATCGATTTTTATCGACTAAATTAACTTGAAATATTATTTGAAAAATAAACACTTTGTGCACATGTTCAGCTTTTAATATTAATATATTAGAACGCAGACTACTTATCCGGTAACAAAGTACAAGAATAAATTTGCAACTTAAGTCGAAGTGCAACATTCGACCAAAAAAACGCGTGAATAAAATTTCGTCTCGTTTAACGTTTTTGTTAATACTAGAACTTAATCCGGATGCTCGATTACGAGATGTCGTTAAAAAACGTGTACCCACTTTCTTTCGCCATATTGAAAGTCGCAGGTAAAGAGGAAGACCATCAACGCGATATGTGGACAATGTCATAATTGGCGCCAGTTCGCTACAGAAAATGGTTACATGCGCCCAGGATAGGAATAGATGGCGATCAATTACACGGAATTAATATCACGATGCTAGGACCGAGCCCAAAAAATTTTAACGATAACGAACGTTTTTATTAAACTTAAATGCCGATAAACAATATCCTTTCGGAAAGAAAAAAAACACATCTTACATATTCTACACTTTTAAAAATAATTTATTAGGAACCTAGTTTAAAACCAACGAGTTGAACAATTATACGTACAATTAAAAACCCCAGCCTGTATTGAATTTGAGATACAAGTTGACGCCTTGTCCACGAAAAAGTTTTCCCCTACCGGTTGGATATCGTCACCGTGAGAAAATTCGCGAGGTTCAAAGATACAAAAACGATTTAAAACAAAAAAAAAAATAATAATTAAAGTACTTACGTATTTATCGTAAGTCGGAACAAGACTGCCCGGTTGAGGCGATCCGTAAAAATATTGATCTTCATCGTCGTCAAATAGATTATAGTCTGGAGCTAACGATTGAACAGATTCCATAGCGATATCTAAACGAAAAAAAAAAATATATTTTAAAAGTATTAAATTCGTTAATTTTTTGATTTTTGAACTTATTAAATTCGGAAAAAATTTGCGAATACGCGCACTTCGGATTACGATGAAATATGCCGATGAAGTAAAAGTTTCGCAAGCCTGTACAATGATTAGCTGTTGCTGTACTGTGTAAACATAAAACAGGACGACATACACATATCGCAAATATACTCTCGTCACGCGCGCATTATATATATATATATATATATATATATATATATATATATATATATATATATAAAAGTACTCGACGAAATAGAAGGGGGTGATAAATACTTTATTGAAAGAGATAAGGACGCATTTATATAAATACGTTTAGTATTTTCCAATCTTTATTTTTATTTACTTAAGCGTTTATGCCGAGTAAACATTATTATTTTTCATATCGCGTACGGATAAATAAATTAATAAAAACGGAAAAATTGTATTTCACGATTTAAAAATCGATCGTTATTTTTTTTTTATTTTATAAATAAATCGTAATTTTATTTACTACGTTTTCGTAATTATTATTATTATTTTAAATTGACGATTCAATACCACGTATACGACGAATGAACATCACTTAGAGTTCTGAGAAGTAATTTAAAAGAACGTTAAGTGGTCATACTCGACTCATTTACGGACGGAGATTAATTATTAACTATAGTTTTATTTTTATTATTTCGTTTAACGAGAAAACATTAGTGTGAATTATCTTTCCTATCGATGTGGTCGATGCTCTTTTAGATATTTATTTTATTTTTTGTATAACAATAAATTATGTACAACTCTGAACTCCGTAAATTATGATCGTATTATTATTTCGTATTCAGTTTTTATTCTAACTATTCAGTTGTATTCCGACTAATCGAATATTTTATTTCGTTATTCTTAATCCTTTATCAACTCTATTCACAACAACTTATGCTATACCGTTCAAATTAACGGTTTTCACGATCCCCTTGAAATCACCGTACTAAGCGATGTATATTTTCTATCCTAAACACTGTACTCTTTATTGTACCGTAATCGCAATTTTTACAACTACGTCGAAATCATGCGCCGTCCTGTTCAATAATAAAATTAATATTTAAATCACATTGCGATCCACTTTGTCAATACATATATACACTCACGGTATTAGTCGCAATAGCTAAACACAATAATAATCGATAAAATGTCGATCGAACTAAAATTGGCGAATAATTAAAATTACAACTGTGTCGAAATATTTCCTAATTTATGTATTTTCTTCAAAAATTATGTTTAAAACATCTTCATCTCTAACGCAGAATAGAATAGTATATTAATAAAACGAAATAAAAATTAATTTAATCGCTATAACAATTTTTCATTAATGCAAATGCTTTTCGACAATTACGTCATTATCAAGCGTATAAATTTATATGTAACATGCTTGATGATGACGTAATTGTCGAAAAGCTTCGCGTTAATAAAGAATTATTATAGCGAATAAATTTGTTTTTATTTTGTTAAATTCGTAAAATCGCTACTCTCCGATACGTTAACATTAAAAATAGTATATATATACATATTAACGGAATATAATAATTTATTTTAAAAAAAAAACTTCCGCGTAACGTGAAATAAATCGAAAATAAAAGCGATAAAATTGACGAATAACCGAAAATATATAAAATACTTAATTTTGAACCTATAATAAATTTCAACCGTTAATAAAAAGAACAAAAGAAAAATACAAGAAAAACCCTGGTCTGAAATATATAAATACGTTAAAACGAGTTTTTCAAGGTATCCCGCGCCGAATAATGTGTACACATATCGTTTAACTACGATCATTTCGAGCCTGCATGTATAATTTAAACGTATATACAAAATCACATAACGTATTATTTCTGCCAGACACAGTCCATTACTATAATCGTGGTACGTTTTTAGCGTATTTACCTCTTTTACTAGTCACAATGAAACCTGTCTCTTTGACAGTGTATATAAGTATTGCGGGTAATATAATAAAAAGACAGCAACTGTTACTTCATTCATATCAACCGTCCGCGCACATATACATATATATATATATATTAATATATATTACAGTATTGGTTTTGTAGAAAACCTCAAACTTTACACGAGTACATTAGCCGGATTATCATTCTTATCCGTATATTTATCACCTACAATCATATTTTATACACGCGGGTATATATAAAACTAAACATACATATATTCGAATAACGTAAATGTCTTTGTCTTCGCAATTACCGGTTTTTTCATTATTCTCATTCTCATTGCCTGTCCTCAATTCCACAACAAAACGCACTAACCGGTGCAATGAACACAAATAAAAAAAACCAGTCCGTATTGAAAACAAATTACGTACGATTTATATTTAACAAGATATTTCGTAATTCATCGAACAAAAAATTCTGCTATTCGAATTTATAGTTTAATCGACGAATACTTTTTAAAAATAAACGAATAAATAAATAAATAAATAAATAAAAGCTAGAACACGTTTCCAGTTTTAAATAACGAATATTATCTGTTGAACGAAATATAATTTTTTTCGTTGTAATTATTCTAGAATAAAAATTGATGGTAGAATTTGTTACGGTTAAACATTCAAAATATTATTTAGTAATACGGGACAACGAGGATTTGAAGAAGGTAGAAAGAATTGTCATTCATACGAATAAATCAACTTTTAAATAAAGTCGTCTCAAAGTATGAGCAAGGTAAAAAATTAAAGTATCATCACGCCGAACGTCAACTACAAATACATAATATTAACAGACAAGATATCAAGACAAAAAAGAGAACTGCATCTATTACAAATTATTCGAACGTGACCGATCGAACAGCTGTATTTAGACTATATTATTGACACAAGAAATAAGGTACTTCTAAAAAGAATTTTAGACGTCGAAAATAAACGTCACTTATTAAATACCACGCGCGTGTGTGTGCGTTTTTTTTTTGTTTAAGTGAATTAAGTGAAAGGGTTGTTTCACAAACTGTCATTTTCTAAAGCTATCGTAGCGAAATAAGAGGTAAAAGTAATTTGGTCATTCGAAAAATCTATATCTAGGGATTCCTTGGTGGATACATATCGAACTAAACATAAAAAACAGTACCAGAATATATTTAAAAACATAGTCGACGACATTTTTGCTAAATTAATCGACTAGTGTCAGCGATTGGTATTTTAAATGTATAACGTGTCTATATTAACCTCGACGGTATGACATTTATTACCCGGAGATATATTATCACCGTCAACGAATATTTGTCGTAAATTAGTTTCGCAAACGATATGTGAATATACTATGAAAGAAACGCTTTCGGTATTTGATTTATTTAACGGCTAGAATTTCGTTACATTAGACGTCAAGATAAACATCATATCTAACAATTGCACGATATGTTGGAAAAAATCTATTCGGACATTTTCGGTAATACTTACGACATACGTGAATGAAATGAAGAACTACGGATAGCTAAATTACTAAGAAATTTCAATTAAGTTATAAAAATATTTCGAAAACAATACCTAATATAATTTACCTTCAAATATATATATATATGTAAAATAAGTATACATTTTAATTAATGAAATGAATGCAAGTACTTTTGAATCCAGAACAAATAACGTAATATATGATATATAGTGCGACATAAATATTTTATCGATAATACACCATCGGCAATATATATATATATATATATATATATATATATATATATATATTTTTTAAACATCAATTACACCACTAGATAATTATCTCAGCTATATTGCGATAGTGAATTTTGTGTATTTTATTTATCATTCTCTAATAATGCTACTATGATTCTTATTTGAAATCCTAGTTATTTTATTTCCAAATAAAAATATTTATAAAAATTTAATTATGGGCACAGTTACTTTACTTATGTTAAAACTGCGATGATATTTACTAGTGAAAGTAAAAAATGAAGTGTTATAATCATATTTTACTAATTGCGCAAGCTACTGGACTAACCATATTTCAAATAATAAACAATATTCTACATTTCGAATTAAATATAACCGTTTTCAAAAGAAACACATACATTTGAAAATAGAATGAAATAAAACAAATTTGTACGGTTAACAAGATTTGTAAAAATTACTTTTAACCATTTTTAAATTTAAAAATTTACAAGGATCTACCGAAGATGTATGCATTTATATATTAATTAAAATATGGAAAAAAGATGTTGAAAGTAACTGCCTGATTAAAAAATTGCGTTCACATTGTGATTTTAAATTAAGTATATTTGTTTAAATGAAACGCATGTTTTTAAAAATATGCAAACAAAATATTTGAACAGATAACCCTGTCATAATATCAATGAAACTAAATAGATAAATTTTAGCTGTAAAAACTTTCAATTCGTAACGCACATTTTTTATAAATATAATGAAAATTACAACTTACCAAGATTTTCACTTCTTTTAATATAAATCGACGCAGAGATATTAAATGTATCAAAAATCTTCGTTAAAATCGGTAACAAATTTTAAAAAATAAAACCATGCGCAATTCTACAACTAAAAACTTTAACAGCCTACTCGAAACGAAACTAGAGCGAATTATGTAAACAAACCATTCGAAATAGATAAGCTTAAGCGGTCTTTTCGAATATAGATATCGATAGAACGAAGACTTCTCATTTTTTTTTCAAATCACCGTACAACTTGAAGTCAGCTTCTTTGTAAAAACTTTATTTGGAGGAATATTTAATGAAAAAAATATATTTTGTATAATATAAATACATAGTTAAATTAATAGTCAGTTTTAAATTATTCTAGTACGAGTATGTAGCGCAACAATTATGAATGATACGTAATAATTAACGGCAAGGTATATGAAATAAAGTATTTAATTCATTTTTTTACAAAAATAAATAAATGTAAAACTATATATTATTTTATTATAAATAAAAACATTAATAACAAAAAAAAACAGAGCTAAATAATTAAAGATATTCAGAATGCATATAATTTATATTGAAGCAAAAAGTAAAAACTGCGGAAAACATACTAATAACAGTTATATTATTTATATATTTAGTAAACTGCATGCATACATTTAAAAACAGAAGTATGTTCACTCAGCTTATAAATCATTAAAATTTCATTTATACATTGTTACACATCTAATGTAAACATTTTCTTGTATTTCTCTTTGCAAATTTTTCTCGTTAAAAAAGAAATATAATAAGGAATAAAACACATTTTATATAAAATACACGAAATATACTGTAATGTTTTTTTAATTTTTCTCGAATTAATGGTGCAGAAATATGTGTCTCTACTTCACGAGAATTCATTTTATATAATTCCCTTTATAAAGTTAGTTTGATCGAACATTTTAAATTTCTGTTGCAGTGATCGGTTTTGTATCTAAAAAATTATTAAAAACTTAACTAAGAAATCTGTTATAGGAATTATAAAATTTATTCAAGTGTATTACGAGTAATGTTTTTTTTTGTTTATATTACAAGATAAATTTGAGTAACTTACAAATGAAATATTCTTAAAACACGATACTTAAACCTCCGATTAGAAAACATTGAAATAACAGCAGACGTAAAAAGTATCTAGAATATAGGGAGACATTTAAAGTATCAGTTTTCGCTAAATTTCATTTTTTTTTTCGAGTTAGCACACCTGCTGGTACGAATTATATTTATATCTAGGAGCGTATTTTATAAAATTCGTCTTACTAGTTGTGAATGAACTCTTTGACGTAATAATAAAACGTGTTGAAAAAACATATTTAATATCTTCACGAAAAAAACATTTATAATTGTGATTTAAGTTTAACATTTAGTTTAAATTCATCCTAGTATTAATAGTAAATATCTATTTTCTGTATTTCGTTGACATCAGCAGTAAGATTTTTTAGATTTCTGTATTGTGTTGGAATTCTAAAATGAATTTTAGGTTTTATTGAAGGATACGGTTATTTTTACTAGTGTCTCATTGAAGAAGAACTAAGCAATATTCGTCGAAAGTTTTAGAAACTGTTGTATTTTCTTTATATAATCTTAAAAAATTTGAGCATTTCAAATAATCTTGTCTCGATATCTCAGAAAACATAAAATAAAAATAAAACGGAAATAGAGACCATTGCGTAGAGTATGTTAACTTGTCTTTAGATCATACATTACGTTAAAATTACGCCATGAAGTCTAGTAGGTAAATTTATAGCAGTGAATCAGAAACACTTTGATATACGATGGATTTGAATTTCGTAACTGGAAATACGTTTTTATTTAGAAGAATGATTTGTCGATGAAAATATCGGGTAAAAAATTATTTCAAAAGCAAAAAAACTAGACCGATGGTTATTTGATTCCAATCAGCGTATTATTGTAGCGGTCTAAATATTTCGCGATACAAACATTGTTCATTTCTGAGTGTTTAGATTTCTTTCGAAATGCAAGTAACTTTACTAAAGATCAAATTTATATCAACGTATCCTGTTTAGGTTAGTAGACCACCGTTCGAATCTTTTATTGCGTAATATGTAAACGTTTGGTCAATAAATCAGAACTTAAGGTGAAATAGTAAGGAATAGAGAGTAGACAGATTTATTGTTACAATTAATCTTACGTAGATAAAAAATAAATATTAAATTATACAAATTAAGACACGTAAACCCACAAAGTTTGTATTTGAAATTTATTTATTAATAATATGTTCGTGACTGCAATTGCAAAAAGTAGTTACAATCATTTACAATAAAATAATTATAACAAATCCAACGTAATTACTATTGCGCACTTAATTATATTTTTGAATTAAAAGTTTAATCATGATTAAACTAGCGGATACATAGTGTGAAGGTCGTGAATGATTTATGCAGATCAAATTAAATTTTTTTTTCAATCTATTCCTAGTCAATTGGCTGTGAGTAGATGTTATAATAATTGATCACTTTTTGGTTTTTATTCTGAGTTCACCCCTTTTTGTATCAATATGCTTACGCCATGTTAACTTTTGGTCTAGGTGCAAGCCTAGGTGTTTAACATCTTTTTTAAAGGGTACAATTCTGATATTTAATGGCTCTATATGCCGATTTGAGAATACTATATGCTTTGATTTATTTTCATTTATTTTAATTCGCCATTCCTTGCTTCATGACATAATTTTAGCCACCGTTCTTTGCAAGTTATGATTTGCTTTTGTTTGGTTTACATCTGAACTTAAGAGTGCGCTATCATCAGCAAAAGTCGCGATTAAGGATGTGTCATCAACAGGTACATCAGTTGTAAAAATAAGATACAATAACGGCCCTAAGACACTTCCCTGTGGAACGCCTGCTTTTATCGGATATTCATCACCATACTTGATTTGGTAGTACCTTTCGTATAGATATGACGAAAACAAATCATACTAATGGTTTGGAAGTATCTCTTTAACACTGTAAGCCGTCATGCCACACTTTATCAAAAGCCTGGCTTAGATCTAACGGCATCACAAAATCTTTTCCATTCGAAATCTGATTCAATTTAATGTACGGTACCTGTATTAAGTGTACATAAATACAAAGAAAGGAAATACATTAAGTCGATAGGTTAGAAATATCTGATCAGCTTCAATTTACACAAAACCGTTAAATAATGTAAAATTAAAGAGATTAACTCGTTTGAAAAACCAATAATCGGACGAGAATTGCCTTTGACTTTAATTTATCAAATAAAGAATGGCCGTCGTTGGCCAGCGTTCTATGCTACTTATTATGCACCTAGGATAGATTGTATGCGAAAAAGAAAAACAATAAAAAAATCGAGCGAGAAAATACAAAAAACAAGATCTTGCGGGAGACAAACTTTTAGAACGTGCATCGTTCATTTTATAAATAAAAACAAAAAATTTCTATAGTTTAAAATTTAGCGATATTAATCGTGTATTCTTAAATGTGACTGTAAAATAATATTTTATTACACGTTTTAACAAGCACTCGGACATAGCGCCTTGTTAAACGAGTCGTATTCGGCTATGGATCAAACAACGAAATTTAAGCGAAAGAACGATCTTTGAATTATTTAACTATGGAAGTTGAAATAGGGCAATTTTAAGGAATGCGATATAATTTATGGTAAACATTTCGTATATACCAGCAGCGAGTTATTTACGGAAAAATAAAGCATATCTCGTTTTGCGTTAGTCAAGAAACTAATTTTGTTCCACGAATTTAAAATAAGAATCTTCAATAATTTTTTTTATTGCTTCAACCACATTAATTCCCGTTTATAAATCTGTAAAAATATTATAGCTGTTAAAAGTAAAAAATACTGAAATATTAGAATTCTACATATTTTAACGCGTATTTGGAGCAAACTTCAATTACAGGTTAATGAAAGAATTACTTTCGCTAAATCTTAATTTAATTTTATCTTATCGGTAGTTCTACATGAACCGAAATTATTGAAAGAACAATTGGTAATTTATTATTTCAGCTTTAAAGCGGAGTATGTATTTACTATGACCATTACAATCCATGAACAACTATGGTATATAAAATATGAACATATCGCGAAAAAATTTTTATTACTATAGCTACCAGGGCGTATCTTTAAATGTTGCGCACAAATTTTAGGTATATGATATGGTCTGGTTTATTTCGCATTTGTTTACATTAGTGGTTCGGTATACACACATATCAAGTTGTATATATATATATATAACATTAAGGTTGCATCGTTGCATACGCCAATAAATATCCGGAACAGCATAAAAATTAATTATGCAATAAAACAAAGTATTAGTGCCGGAAGAAAATCTAGCGATTGCAATTATACCTTAACCCACTCTGAGATACATACACAAAAAACGCATCACTTATTCGAGAACCGTTTAAAACCGAACAATCAGAAAAACTAAAAATTATGAAGTTAGGTTACCAATCCCAAGATAAAAAAATCCAACATAATATTTAATTAGGAACAGGCTAACCTAACCGTTTTGTTTCCAGTTTTTCTTCAGAACATCGTTGAGAAAATGGGAATCCTTCAATAAACTTTTAATTGAATTCATTTTGGAAAAAAGTACCAACAGTATTAATTTAAAATACTAAAACAAAACATAGCAATAAACTATGTATAATAGATAAGTATTCTTATTTTTTCACAATTCACACAAAACAATCATCTGAAAATGAAAAAATAATAAAGCTTTAGCAAGGAAAAAATTTCGATGCATATTAACATCGGTCATTAATAATACCAACAACATAAACTGGATAGAGGCAATGAAACAATCGAGAATGTACACAATAAAAGAAAGAAACACCAATAGAAATTGGAAGAGGAAAGACTAACCTTGGAAAGAGATGAAAAGTCGTAGGCTCCTTCATTTTTTGCCCGGCCGGTAACGCAATCGCACCCACGTGTTATGAACAACACAATGAAACGAAAATATTATATCACATCGAGTGTATAAGGACTATGAAAAACGATTACAACTAGCAGTCGCTAATATAGCCCTATGAAAACTCTACACCCATAGTATATAATGCTGTATATGACTTTCCGTTGCCTTCTTCAGGTTGCATCGAGCGTGCAGCCACCAACCTTAGGCATTTTATAGCACTTTTTTTTTTTTAAATAAGATTATTTACTTTTTATAATATATTGTACGAAAAATATAATTAAAATTCACTTACTTTGTTTAAGCCTCATAAATAAAGTAATTAGCACTTTTAATTATTTTTTTACATAATAAATTTTTATGCTGTTTCGGATATTTCTGATGGTTGTGCAAACCATACAACCTTTATATACGAGCCGTCATTGTCGACTGCAACTCATATAATGCGATTTTTGACATCAGTTATTCTGTTTTTCTGAAAGTTTTGTTTTGATAAATTCGACGTTGTCATTTCCAGTCTTCTTATTCCGTTGTAGGATTTCTCTTGTATCGTCGACGTAAAGATACCATTTTTTCCTTTTCCGAATGTAATCGACTATGACCGAAATCAAATAACTGACCGAAGAAAAAAAAATATCAAATATGCGATGAACATATTACAAATACATTGAAATTAGCACTTTTCAGAAACACAAATGTTGCAAAACAATTTAATTACGGTTTGTAAACATAGTTATTAATTGTATACGTTTTTTTGCGTAGCTTTCGAAATACCTTTAAGGAGTCATCGTGAATCTTACAGACCCTCCGATTAGGAATTTTTCCAGATTTAATCAATTTCAGCTTTCTGAATTGTTAAAAAATAATTTACCAAACCCACCAGTATTTAGAGGAATTTCTAAAATATCCAGAGCGAATTATTAGAATCGGTGTTATTTGTCGGGAAAGAATATCTGACGAATTAAAAATGTCCGAATTAATGTTGGTAATCGTCGATGAAATTACTGACACTTTTTAAATTTTAATTATTTATAAAACTTGTCGCTTCTTGGGTTTATGCACATCACTAAAATACGATACGAAAATTTTAGCATCGAGCATTCTTTGATAAAATGTTACGTTCAACAGTTAAATTTAATAATAAACGCAGTATTTATAAATCCGAATGTTCGGATATATTGTTTTTCAAATGTAAAAGAATCATGCAACTTCTTTTCAACTAGTCCCTTAGGGACAAATTTTTTCGACAAAACTGTGAAGAAGAGAGCGCCACTATCAGCGCTGACAAGATGAAATTTCCAATCAAAAATTGGTCGTAGTACAGGACACAAATTATCTCATACGCTAAAGAAATTCTAAGTAAATATGAAATAAATAACATTAACTCCCGTTAATCAGGCTAATGGTTATTTGAATATATTGATAGTTTGAATTATTACGCCGCACATTGGCATTTTATTTAGAAAATTACAGAGAAAATATGTTAACACGATGCCAGAGAAGAAATGTGTAACGTCACACGGAAAAACTATTATAAACATAAGAATAAAAATTAATGAATAGGGACAAAAACAAGAGTTATCAATCTTCGGAAAGACCTAGGTGCATGATTTTATATTCGATTAAAGAAGCTAAAGAAGGTCGTTATACTATTTTGTGTCGCGCCAAAGACTGATTCAGTTTTGTTGGCCACCTCGTTGCAGGTTGTGTAGTTTTGTTAGGAAATTTTTACAAATAAAAAATCAAATATCCCAAACAAATTTAAAATAATTTATTGAAGAAAATAATCTCGTATCATCTAACTGAATGTAACAAACAATAGAGGGTAGGAACTTTTTTACAAAACACCATCAATTAAAAATAGATTAAGTGCGCTTACTACGCTATCTATCGAGGAATATTTTAAGATTTTAATCACATGATTTTAAAGAAAATGATAGATGGACTTTTCATTATTTAAATAAGGTATGTATAGTCGTTATTTGCACTTTTAATTGTGGATTTAAAAAATTTTGTTATTTGTTTTACAATTTGTTGATTTTGATTTCTTTACTCTGTGTTGTTTCTAGGAACTATTTTTTTTTTTTCGCGCCTATCATTGCTATCGCTAGATTTATATATATATATATATTTCAAAGAAAAAATAATAAAGATATGGAGCTAAAAATTACATAAATAATTTATTAAACAATTTGCTTCGCGGAACGAACTAAGAATGATTAGAGAATTTTATTCAACACTGTAGTTTAAAAACGAAATTTAGGATGTTAACTTTGAGAGTTTTAAAAACGATTAACATCGAAAAATGAGGTCGTATGAATTAAAATTTATTTCTAAACTAACTTAAATATAAGAATGTAAACCCTCGAAATATGTGCAAACCCGTGGAACAAAAAAAAAAAAACAAAAGAAAAATATTTTCAAAATAATGACGGAAGTTATAATATAACCTTCCTTTTTTTTTTTCTCTTTTTTCAAAATTATATTGTGACGACTATTTAGTGTTTAACAATAGTAGCGACAAATTTGTTACAAGTAAGAGTTGCAGTTCCTACGAAATTACTTCGCCTTTATACATCATTCGCAGAGTCATATTCGGCGTTTAAGCCGCCTTGTATTCTCAGAATTTTATAAACAATTTTCATAACACGATGTATACCACCGTTGCGTTCAAATTGGTATGCAGCGATGTGCGAAGTATTGACATTTTTGTATGCAATCTATGTTGTAACTACTAGCACGATCCCATAATTGGATTTGTTGAAATATTTCATGTTGTTTTAAGCAAAGCCAAACCTCTGCTTACTTATGTTCGATAACATCATTATATTTCAGTAGCTGAGTACTAAGTATATATTATATATATATATATATATATATATATATGGAAATGTACGAGTTCGTTGGTTTATTACTATAAGTATATAAAATGTATAATAAAATTACTTTGCGATATAATCATTTCTGCTTTTTAATTTTTAAATATAATAAAATAACACGGTAGCAGAGCTCGGCTCTGTTAATGATCTGCCGGTTAATGTGTAGTTATTCTCGTTTATCGTTATTTCTCGTCTAGTTTACTTTCAGAACACGGGTCTAAAAATAAAAAGAACATGGATCGACAATTAATAGCTATCCCGAAGTTAACGTTAAATGGAAACTATCAATTCGAATTTCTTCGTTTTCAGAAGCCAAGGGACGGCAAAAATCCTTAAAAGAAACAACAGGTCCAGACTGCGAAGTAAGAAATACAATCATGTCTACAGTAGACGATGAATTACTTCAAATCATCGCTAATTGCAATCATGCGAAATGTGGAAACAATTAAATGAACATTTCATTTGCGATAGTGAAAACAAGAAATATCTGATATACAAAAAGTTCAGATATGTAAAAATTGAAAAAACCGTAACTGTAGAACAATTCATCAAACGGCACGATAAAATATTGAAAGAAACATCAAATCTGAAACTTGACAAAGAATTTATTTTCATGAAATTGTTAGAATCTACAGAAAATCTAAAAACCATAATTACGGTATTAGAGAATGAAACAGTAACGGATGATGAAGAGGTAAAAACAAGAGGAAGCACAATCAACAATTTTCCCTATTTCCCTAACTAATAATGTAGCTGTATGTAATGTAAAATGTAATATTTGTGAAAAACCGGGACACAATTTTACAAATTGTTATTTTAAAGATAAGTTATGTAAAATATACAAACGAAAAGGGCACATTGAAAAGTTTTGCAAAAAGAGAGAACAAAATCATTTCGGGTGCTGCAGACTGGCTGTCGTTAAAAGATAAGGTAATGGATGTACTAGCCCTATACAATACCGTCAAAATCGTCGAAGATATTATGCCTATTATTACCGATACAGTAACTAAAGCCAAAAAGAAGAAATACGAAGCTTGGCATAAATCGTCAGCTCAAGCAAAAATAATAATTTCTCAATCCGTATTAGAGGAACTGCACGGTCGCATAGCAGGCATGTGATATATTAAACACGGTTATGTAAAATTTATCATTACATAATAAAATAACTTGTCAAAATTGTGAACTTACGTATTTATAATATTAAATAAAAACGAATTAACGACGTAACCTATAGACAAACATCTGAACTAAAAGTTTGAACATTTTCTGTTAGATGTCGCTACTTGAAGGTAGTTAAAAATTATTTTGGATAATTGAAAAAATGATTAAATTTTGGACGCGATATAAAGTTTTTTGCCGTTATATATTGATAGAAAATCATGAGTTATAGAACCCCGGCCATTAGTTATATATGTTTCTTTATTTCAAGTTTATCTTATTTTAATACGCTTTTCTATTAGATATGGCGTGTACGTCGTTGGTAAAATACAATTAATAAAAATTCGCAGAATCCTTCCCGTTATCTACGTCGGGAGAATATTAGATTATAATACAATGCTAGCTGAAATAAAAAATATTATTACAACGGAACAATTTGTAATAATAACTTTAACAAATAATTTTTTTTTTTAAATTTCTTCTCACCTAGAACTGACCAATGAGGCCATCTGCTAGATTTTTTTGACTTATGTATGTCATGAAATTTCGGACACGCTCATCAGCGTGATCCGAGATCTGCCGACTCGGTGACTCGAAATGAGGAAATAAATAATTCATAAAGTACCGTGAGCTGAATTACAGTAGATTCGCAAATTCAACGACTTATGCTCGAAAAAGTCTTTAAAAATTTTGTAAACACTAAATGAATGTATTGTTGCAAGTCATCTGAACGATATTGTGTTTAATCTCTCGTTTCCCTATTTTTATAATAACATTTCATTCAAAAATTTTGGTCGAGCAGTTTTTGAGTTATTCAAACAGCAACAAAACTGTCCGTCTTCTCTCGGTCATCCTATATATATATATATTTAATTTAATTAGTTTAATATATTGTGATAAAATGATTTTTTACGATGTCAAACATTTAACATTATTGCGTATTTAACTTTTTTATTTATAATATGGATCTCACAAGCGGCAGGCAGCGTGCGGGATCTTGCCCCCAAGATATAATCTATGTTCGCCACTGATGCGAAACATGTCCTATGGAACACGGCTAACTAATACAAGAAGCACAATAGCCAACGAACAAAAATGTAGATTTATTTCAACTGGTGAACCGACATACTGGCCCTCGTGTATCAGTCGAATGCCTGATCTATTGGATCTGCTTTTCATCAAAGACATACATTCGAAATGCACAGCAATACAATCAAGCTATGATCCGATTTATTTCTGATTATTCACCAATAATAGCTAATATACGTATTGAGGTAATATACAAATTAAAAACAAAAATGCTTCATAACAGAAAAACTGACTGGGAATGGTGTAAACATCTCTTACAGCAGGGAACAGATTTATCAGTCAAATTAAAAGCTGGACATATTTAGCAGGCAGTGAGACAATTTACTGAATCTCATGAACGCGTACTCTATGGCAAAGGAGCAGAACACAATAAAATAAACATCAATTAAATATGCATTACGAGAAATAAAAAATTAATTATTTTCCAAATATGTACCTACTCTAACACCAATCGAAAATTTGATCACAACCTTTGGAAATCGACAAAAAACAAGAATTGAAAACAAACCTAACCCTTGAAACAGAATGATGGACAATGGTTTAGAAAGGTTATCTTATAAACTCTGATTAAACAGAGATATTGTTTTTTCTATCATTAAAACGTAATTGAATGTTTCAGTTTCTCGTTTAATAAATAATGTAGAAAAAAAGACAGGCTCTCGTTTGAAATTGTTCTTTTCAAATTTTTAAATATTCTGACTTTTAGCGATTGAATTTTTTTTTAGTAGTAACGATATTCTCGGAATATAATTTTTTTTTCGTTAGTGGTAACAGTGAAAGAGAGTAAGCAATAAAATTCGATTTCACAATTCACGGTTGACGGATTTCTTCGGTCAAATTTGATTTTTTTTTATACTTTCGAATTTTGCGTTCTAGGAACGGCCCCCACGGGGCTAAACCAAGACTGAGATGTTTTCAAATGTTTACATTTTGTTTTAAAAGTTTTTTTTTTTTCTATTCGAGCTCTTTCAAAAGTAATTTTATAAAAGTTGTTTTAAAGTCCATTCCACACATTTCCGGTTCCGATCCGTTCCAGATCAGTTCCGGTTCAGTTCAGTTTCATTGGTGTCCGTGATATTAAGTATCAATACGGAAGTATCTGTTGACAGAAACCTGAATGTACATGTTCTAGAATTTCTAGTTCAAAATTAAAATGTCATATGTTAATATCAAATGTTCACACAAATAATACAAATTTTAAAGTAAAGCTGCTGTGCAGTCAAAATATATCAGAAATATTCAATTCATTACATTAAACCAAATACTTTGTTTTAAACAATCGTCCATATGTATTTAATGGGATAAATTATACAAAATTTCATTTTTTCGAACAAGTTCTATTAATTTTTCCGTATCCATTCTTAACTACAAACAAAAACACTGATCCGGTAAACATAAAATATCGGAAGCAGCGATATTGAATAAATAATATTTTATTTCACTGATGTTGATTCGATTTGTCGTACCGGAACGGAGTGAATTGGCCTTTAAAATGCTTAGAATTGATTAGTTCATCGCTCTCTATTTTCGTTGTGACTAAATAGCGATTTCTCATGTACGTTGTAAGATAGCGCCAGATTAGGATGGTTTCATTTTGTCAACGAACATGTACACGGAGTTAGAATGTATGTACAATAATATTTATATATATATCCTAATTGGTATTTGGTATTAATGACAAGATACAAACAATGCAGTTAAATTTATGGAATAAAACGAAAAAAATTTAAATAAACAGAGGTGTTAGATAACGAGATACCAGCTCACCGAGATTATTCATGTTTGCTTTGAACACTGTGTTTAAAAACTTTAATCGGATTACAACCGGTATTAGAATAGACGACGAATATTTGAATCACCTCAGATTCGCGGGCGAGATAGTTCTAGTGAGCGGAAGTAGCTATATGATGATAACAGATTTAAATGTGCATCTCAAACAAAATAGGGCTGAAAATAAATTTACATAAATCGAAAATAGTGTCGAATACGGGAAAACGTATACAAATAACACATAGTAGATAGTTACATATACCTAGGACAAGCAGGAGTGGCAAGGAGTTTGGGAAATTACGCATAGTATTTAACAAATGCCGATAAATCTGAAAAGTAAACTATATGACCAATGTGTACTTCTGATTCTCATATATATAAACATGACCATATAGAATAACGAATTCAAAAAGGATAATAAAAACTCATACTGCACATGAAAGAATGATGCTGGATATAAGATTATCAGATAATAAAAAGAGTGCACGGATACGTGACCAAACACGATTGGATGATGCAGTGAAGCGGATAACAAAATGGAGCTGGGCTGGCCACGTGGCTCGAAGAGAAGATAATAGAATAGATGGTCAAAGCGGATCTTACAGTGGTGGCTAATGAACAGAAAAAGGAAAGAGGGAAGGCCGATGACGCGGTGGCACAATCATATAGCTAGGGTAGCCGAGAAAAATTGGTAGAAGAAAGCGCAGGACAGAAGTAGACAGAAGACGTTGATTTAGGAGTGGATAAACGAAGGTTTATCGAGATATAAATATTAAAGATATAAATTTGTAATTCATTTTGATGGCTTGGTTATAAAGTGAAAGATATATAAGCTTTAACGAGAACACACCGACTGAGTTATTTTCTATATCGCATTAGTTTCTAAACTTATGATATGTAATTACTATCCTTATCGTTACTTGATACGTTTAGCGCATTCTAAATTGAAATTTTGGAACGATGCCAACGTATTTAGTACAATTCTCATGCGCTGGCTTGAATTTTGTTGGAAACTAGTCTTATTATATATATGAATTTTCGACACTTATATCACTCACAGCTGGAGGGTTATTCTAAAAGATTGTCCGTCCATTTGTTCGCTTATCATAAAAAATGTCCCCGATTGATTTATGCAAAATTTTCATACGTCATCAACTTGACGCAACATTTAATAATTTGTCTTTATTAACAATCTACATGCCGCAGCAAAATTATATAATGACATATCCGTGTATCGATGTATCCGGATCAAGTGTGGATACTCTTAACGATTCGACTACACAAAAAAAAAAAAAAATGTTATCGATTATGTATAGATTCCGCTTTCTTTGTGATGTAAAGTATTTAAGTCACGTTTTTTTTTAAAATTTTTTTTGGAAATTTATATTGGAACGGGGTAAGCTTTTTAAGGAATAAATCTAATCTAGACAAATTTTAAAACTGTTTTATTCGTTTAAAATACAATTACCTATCAGCCGTTCGTAAACTATAAGTGAGGTCTGAGTTTCATCGAATAGGTAAGGTTGTATCGTCTGGTGATGGAGTTAGTGAAATTCGAATATTACAGACGATTAAACGATCGTCGGAAATATTACGAATTAGAAACATTCTTTTATAACAATTGTGTTCGTTTATAATATCGATGAGCTGTCAGACGACGAAGCTACGAGGTTTTTTATACGCTGAACGCAGAATTAATCCGTACAGATGGAATTCGTTCAGTCAGAAGATAAAAGACGATGAAAAATCAACGATATACGTCCGTCTTAGTCGAAGTTAATTATGCGAATAGAGAAATCTTGTTTCATTATCATTTTAACTCCGAAATCAGATCAGTACGCTATGAAAATCGTTACATTTACAGTTTTTACAAATTTGAAATTATTCATCGTGTAGATTATCGACCGATTGGCGTTCGTGTATGTTTTTAATATTTTGAAAAATCGAACGAATTTTTTGAATTGGTTTTGCTAAAGCTTAATAATTTGGAATGCGCGCGAATCCTTCTTGCGGGTGCCGCGTCATAAAGATATTCCGAATAATGAATTTGTTGACGCGTTAGCTAAAGACAGTATAAGGATCATTGGGAACTGATCAGTCAATCACCTCTCATTTATTATTATCAACTTCAACCGTCTTTCCGCAAACTTTCGTGGTTCTATTTCTTTAAGAAGATTAATCGCCGGGGGAATTGTACACATCAGTAGATTACGATTTGGACGTCATTTGTTGCCTGACCGTCTTTTCCGTATGCAGCTTAGAGAAAGTCCTTCCTTTCCCCTCCATTCTGAACAGGCAGTCTGCAATCCGGATCATGTTTTTTTTTTAATGTTCTGCTGTGTCATGATTGTGTTCTGAGCTATATCCATGACACCTCCGTATAATGTACCACCATCCATTCTCCATCCGGATAATTATTCCTTCGTATAGCAACATATTTCTAGAGAAGTTAGTATTTTTGATTAAAATGAAAATAAATAAACATTTAACGTTTTTTTTTCTCGTTTTATTAGTTGATTTTGATAATATTTTTTCATGTTATATTTTTTTTATCTTTTTAAATATTCACTCGATAATGACCTAAACAGCAGAAAAGCTTTGCGATTTTTCGTAAAGGAAAAACTTTTTCACGTTCGCGTGTGTAATTTTTTAGTCTTCTCTCCCGGTTCCGTTAGTGCGTTACTTTCAGCTTCCGAATGATTATTTCCTAATTCGATGATTTCCTATTAACAATTTTCTCGCAGATTTGTCGTTTATAAATTTATACCACATCGTAAATATAAGTAAAATTAATAACCGAAATCCGAGCACGAAAAACGAAAATTTTTCGAAAAATTTCCAACACATGTAAACGAGTAAAAGTAAATAAGTTTAGTCCGGAATGCACGAATTTTCTTATATCTGTCGGCATTTAGTGAGATTCTGCAACAGAGGTTTTGTAATAGCTATGATACGGAGCGTACGAGTTAAGGGAAAAAAATTACATGGAAATATATATGTTTCAGTCGAAGTGAATATCAATGTTCGGATCGGACATGTAAGAGTGACTTGAAAAATCGGAAAGTTGATGGAATTGGCGGAGTAAATCGCACACTAGTATATCGGTTTTTATTACAATCTGTAATTCGAGTGAGACGTAGTGTATACTAAAAAATTTACAAATATATAAAAATAAAATAAATTTATATATATATATATATATATATATATATATATATATATATGACATTATATATATGTGTATGCATCATATACACACAAAATAGCCTCATCTGCACATACACACTTTCATATGTATTCAGGCATACATAAACCCATACATTATCACATATGCTCGCTAGATGTTCTTGATTGGTGTCCATAAATGAATAAAAATAAAATAAAACTATATATATATATATATATATATATATATATATATATATATATATATATTATATATATATATAGGTTCGCTAGTTGCTCCTGGCTGGCTGCATGGAGGGAGATACGTTGACTAGTGGTGTAAGACTCGGCTGAGAATTTGAACAGACAGTTTTCCCTCGACTTTCTCGTAAGTTCGACGTTCTCCGCTCGTAAGTCGCGCTTTTTCGACTTTTCCGGTTTCGTAAATTTTACGAACTATTCGCGATATTTTCGTAACCGATATTTAAACGTATACTACGATGTATATATTTTAAAATTTATTCTCTTTTTCTCTAGTGTAGCCTTGTGTTCGTTTAAAAAAATAACTCGTTTTTTTTATTATTTCGCAATTTTATTAATTTTCGAGATTTAAGTTTTGTTTATTTTCAAATCGTCAATATTTTTATCGAGTGTCGTATTTTTCCTTTGATTTACAAAAAAATTTCGATCGTCATTTTGTTTGCAAAATTTTTATCGACGTTATTTTGAAAATAATCGCGTTCGCAAATATTATTTAGACGAAATTTTTCCGATAATGGAAGGATAATAAATTCCTGATTAAATCAATTTTCAAGGTAAATATTTGATAGTTAATCTGTATTAATTATTTATGTTCTTTTATGGATATCTTTCTTTTTGCCAGATGGTTGTAATTACGAATTTTGAATATATATATATTTTAAATAATTAAATAAATAAATATATATATATATAAAATAAATAAATATATATAGAGTGCGATAAGAGTCGATTATTTAATTTTATTATCTTCGACGAAAGTTTAAGTATAAATATATTAGGATGTCAATTTCACATATCTGTGTTTTATAGCTTCTTGCATCGAATAATTCTTTTTTAAAAATGCAGTCCTTCTACATTTTAAATTAAAGTAATTATATACTGATATTTTTAATTCTTCTATATATATTAATATAATCTATAAAGAAATATAACAATTTTTATGTCGAAAGTTTCATATTATCCAGTTTGGTTAGTAAATAATCTCCGAAGGAGATTAGGATTTTTTGTTAGATCATCTTCGCGTTAATACGAATTTTAATAAGAAATATTTAAATAAATTTATTAATTATGAAAAAAAGTCTCGATTATTAGTTCAAATTTTAAATTAAACGAAATTTAGTCCACGCTATATTTATTACGAATATATATACATACAAAACTACCGATGATTTCAAAAATTAAAAGAGACGAAAGTTATCGAATTTAATAAATTAGTAGGAAATAGTTCTATATAAAATATAACAATTTTTAAGTTTAATATTATCCGGTTTGGTTACTAAACAATTATTTCTCCTATTGATTTATTAAATCTAATAACTTTTTAATAAAGTAAAAATTGCGTTTAAATATTTATTCTTAAAATTCGTATTAATGCGCAGATGCCGTAAAAAATAGCAAATTTTTTAACGACAATACCCAGACCTGCAGGTATTCAGAGATTACCGAACTGCAATAATATTAAACTTACGGTGTAAAAATTTTGTTATATTTAACATAGAAGATTTCTTTCAACTTCAATGTTAGTAGGCGGACAGACACGTCGTTCGACTTTGTTCCTCGTCAACGTGATCATTGATTAGCGAAATAAGCTATTAGGCGAGATGATTCGCCATTCCTTTCGCCTAAGTAAATAGTTAACTAACAGATTTAAACTTTAAGACTAGCGCGCGAATTAGGTTTAAATTTATTTCGACAGGGTTTTTGAAATTGTCCGATTTGTCGTCGAAGTCTTACGAGTAATTTCTGGAATTAGCTACGTTAAATAAGGCGCATTTTTATTTTTTTAAACGTACAAAACGAACGAAATTAATTACGAAGAATCTCATTAACGACGGTATTTAATCGGAATTTATTTATCTCGAAAAAGGTTGTTTTTCAAGCGGTTTAGTCGTCGTCAAATAATTTAACGATATAGCGGACTGCTGCAGTGGCGAATATAGATTAAAAACTTTTGGAATGGCTAAGATGCCGGTCGTATTATAGCTGAGATTCGCAAACACTTAACTGAAATAGTAAAATAGGCAGTAATTTGAACGTTTGACAATGTAAAAAAAAAAAACATTTTATTATAACGTATCAAACTAATTCAATTACAAATATGTAGGGTGACCCAGAGAATATTAACGGTTTTATTGTTTTTCGAATAACTCAAAAACTGACTCGACCAAAATTTTTAAATAAAATTTTAGAAAATAGGAAAACGAGAGATTAGCTTATAAAATCATTTGTGAGAAACACAATATCGTTCAGTTGACCGCCATTTGTAATTCATTCATTCGGTCTTTAGAACATTTTCGAACATAAGTCGCTGAATTTGGGAATCTACTGTAATTCAGATTTACTTTATTATTTCTTTATTTCCTCATTTAGAGGGGTGCCCGAGCTCTCTGGGTCTCTCGCTTATATTTTCCCCTGGACTACTGTATAAAGGAATTCGAAGCGATTAACAGTCTAAACTTCGAAAGATATGTTTCGGAGCGTGTAAATTTGAATCAGGCTATTTTTTTTTTTTATTTTTCTCCCCATTCCGGACATTTCGCCGGTGGGGGATGTTTATTGCTTAATAACTACGTGTAATATTGTAGAGAGGTAGAGAGGACTAGAGTGCTAAAGTGAAAAATTATAATTATATAGAAAAGTGCAGGTGTATCTGAAAAGAAAAGAAAAACACGGTGTGTGTAGTAGTCTTCTGCCATTAATATCTATTGTGGTGACGGGATGCACTACATAGTACCGTCATCCAACATGTGTGTATATGTGTGCCTGAATTTATGCGTGATAGAAATTAGAACAATGAACTTCAAAATATACTTATTGCTAAGGAATTTGTACATCTTATATTATTCAAGCGCAAATAAAATTATAAAGAAAACTTCTTCGTAAACAAAATAAATCTTATACAATAAATACTTATACAATTTTTTTACAAAGAAAAACAACACGATGTTAAAACAAAATGAGTATACGGAATTACAATTATTTTATTTTTTTAAATAATATTGATACTTATAAAACTAAAAAAGCAAAATCATTATTAATAATAAAGAGGGAATTACATTAATAGTTATAAAAAAAAATAAAAAAAAAATAAAACTTAAGTTATATAACAAAACTAGTGTAGGCGTGTAGTATATATTGTGTGAGGGAATGCATAGGATTGAGAAGCATAGACCACACTATTGTTGCGGTTTCACGTTTGAATCAAGTGTTAAAGAAAAATAATTTACTATTGTCCGGATTCTTACACATGGCAGACTCCATATACAACGGGAGATTTTTGGAATTAGATTTGTTAATGATCATCGGTTCTGTGGAATTAATTCCGAATTGAGACCGAAGTTCGGAGAAATAAGGGCAGTGATATAATAAATGTTCAATGTTATCCAGAGGTACACAAGGTGCAGGTCATTTATAAGATGGAACCTATGTAAATAGGAACCGAATTTTCCATGCCCTGAGAGCACCTGCGCAATTATAAAAATTAATGTTTAAATTTTTCAGTTTCATTCGATCGGAAATTTTCGGAAAAAACACATACTTCCAGTTTTATATCTATCCCACCTCTCTTGCCACGCTGCAATAAGTGAGTTTTTAATGAATTTTTTTAGAATTTTTCATATTAGGATTGTTACCTAAGCTAGAGGTTTCAACATTTAAAAACTGGAAACTCCCAACACAGAAAATATCCCCAACCACACCCTGTATTCAGAAATGATTGAGGAACCCGTGACAAGCAGATCCAGTGGAAGAATGTTAGAGATAACATTGGCAGCAGACGTGGAACAGGTTCGATATAGAGATGAAACATTTAAAAGACGTTTCCTCTGGTGCCGGTTAATTAATGTTTTTTTTATTGATATATATGAGAGAGCTTACCTATACAGAGACTCAATAAGCCCCTTATAAAGGATGACTCCTTCCCTATATCGCAGACCGAAAGTGTTAGGTTGAACGCGTCTAAGTTTATTATAGACGTCATCACATTTACGATGGGTATACTCTACATGTGGTAGGAAAGTAAGTCTATAATCCAAGATGAGACCTAGATATTTCAACTGTTTTTTAGTACGAGGAATTTGTTGGCCAGATATTATCCTAAGTTCTTCTACTTTCTTTACTATTCTCTGGTCACCATACACAATAAATTGACATTAGAGAAAGCAAGACCTAATTTGTTAATAATTGATTCCAGTTTTAGACATACAACTTCAATTAATTTGAAATCATAATGCCTATCAATACTGAAGGAAATGCATAAGTCGTCTGCGTAGGTGACAAGCTGAATACATTTGTTCGTATAAGAAATGAATTTATCTATTTGAGAATGAACACGAGAATAGAGAAGATTCCAGAGTGTGGGTCCTAGGACAGATCCATGAGGAACACCACACTGTAATCTCCTGTCGTCGACAGAGTCATTAATGTTAAGAATCGCATATCTGTTTTGGAAATAATTAATAATTACGTTAATGATGGAAGGGTTAATATTAAATTGTTTTAAAATAGCGATGATTGCTGACCATCTCTATAGCTATCAAAAGAGCTCTCTTGATATCAAAGGAGATGAGAACTGTAGAATAGCCAGCAGTCAGTTGTGTTTTGATTCCAGACACGAGCTTGTAGAGGGCATTCTCAGTAAAAAATCCCGTCCGGAAAGCCAAACTGGTTCTGCTGCAAAATATTAAGGCTATCAGCTTCTTTTAAGAGGATTTCATTGATAACCTTTTCATACACTAACGGAGTTCAGTAAAGAGATTGGCCTATATGCAGAGAGGGTTTGGAAAGTAGCTTAATATTAGCCACTTTCCAACATCTTCACCAGGATAGTTACGTCATTAGTAGTAGTTGAGGGAACAACTGCTCCAGCAATGGAACTAGTGGAAATCCAACCGTCATCGACCCGAGGGAAGAAATGGTCTAGAAAGGCATTGCATTTTTCCAAATAATCTTTCAAGATAGAATTACCTACGGTAATATCTGGAATTATGGTTAATTTGTTCTTATTGAAGATATATTTATAAGGGCGACCCCAGGCAGGGCAATTTTGAATTAGTTGTCCCAAGCTAAAAGTTTACTTTTTGTAATGGCATTTTTATATTCTTAATTTAATGTCACTAAGCTGGCTGAATCAGGCTATTAGAAATCAAAAAGATATTGACGATCACATTGCTGAGATTATAAATTTAATTTTCGAAGCCGCTGATCGATTTACACCAAAAATATGCATAATCTTTCCATTTTTGACGTACTTCGATTTCATTTTATAATTATTACAACTTCGAAATTTCGTAAAAATGTTACGGAAAAATATTCCTCTCATTTTTCCTTACTTTGATTTAAAACGATTGGGATTTCGAATTTCCGTATGTCGGAAAATTCTTTTATAACGGCTTCCTCGGGTTATCTAATTTTTCCGGTAATCGAGCGTATTTAGAACGTCTCTCTTGAGCTTTGAAATTTAATCGTTTATTGTTTAGAGTATTAAGGTAAGGTCCGGTCAATTCAGAAGTCACGCATCCCGATCGCGCTAATTCTTCTGTCACCGGCTTCTTTACACTACCGCCAAATTGATACTGAACTATAATCTATAGATGACTGAGTCGTTTAGATACGTTTTTATCGTGGTAAATTCTCATTCACGGTTGAATTAGGAATTCAGATTAGGCGGCAGGTTTAAGAACCGAATTTTATTATTACAAATATATATATATATATATATTTTTTTTTTATAACCTAAAACTTTATTAAACTAGGAAAAATCGTTAAATTTTATATAAATAATTTTTTTTTTTATATATGCAAAATGTAGCGGTTTTAACTACATTTTTTTTTGGTTGTTTATTTTTTTAAATTATCACTTCTTATACACGCCGTCTGCGATCGAAGTTTGGCGATCAGTAATGCCATTTTCACATTATCGATGATCGCGTTATTTAATTCCGCTTGTGTACATCATCGTTGGAGATCCACCCTCCCATTGAAGTTCTGCCTATGCTTCATTTTGACGACAATTTCTACATATAATACCGATTGTAAAAGACGATATTTTTCATTTCGACGAATATGACCAAATCAGTTTGCGTTCTTGAATGATCCGTAATAATTCCCTTTCTTTTGACATCTCGTTTAAGACTTCTTGATTCGTTATTCAAGAATTATCAACATTTGTCATCTGAGAGGCCTGTATTTTCTTTTCTAATGCTGCTGTAATTGTTCAACTTTCAACTCCGTACAATAAGACTGTAAATACATAAGTTCTTAACCTCAGCCGCAAATGCAGACTTATAACTTTTCCGGCAAATAACTTCTTCACGGAGATAAAAGTTGACGTAGCTTTTTTTATTCCGGTTCTAATTTCCATACTCCGAACGACTTCTTCGCACTAGCAGGTGATCAAATATTTTTGTTACTCTTTCGATTTCAGTTGAACTAATTATAAATACTGCCTGCAGAGATGTGCTCGTACCATGTTTATCAATCCACGTTCATTTTGTTTTAGCCGCATTTATATCCAACTTCTAACTGAGACTAACTTTATAAATTTCGCGTAAGCGTGCGTTGTAAACCAGAAGGACTGTCCGATACCGATATCGCATCGTGGATACTCGGTTTCTTAAAAATAGTCTCCGAATAGATGTTAAATAGTATACGTGACAGTACACAAGCTTTTGCTTACTTTGATTTTGATTTCGTAACCTCGCTACAGTCCCAAAATTATAACGTTATTTCTGGATGGTTGATAAGGGAATTTTCTAGATATTAAAGTACGATGCACGTATATCCTTCGTACAGCGTGAGTCGATTAATTTTCCGTTTCTCATGCATACGTATCTTATTTCTTTGAATTTTCCTAATAACTTTCTATTTTCACGGATTAATCTAAATATTTATTCGTTACTAATTTTCTTCGTCCGTGGCTGTTCATTCTATTCTCCTCTAAAATACCAGTATCCAAATGATTTTGATTTTTTTTTGTCCACCGTGTCCGAGCTTCTAAAACATTCCGTACGAGTATTTTCAGATGTTAATAATCCTTTCTTTTTCATAAATGCCAATAATTCTATTCAATCTTTTATATTCCGTGTATACTCTTTCTTCTCAAATACCTTCGTCTTTATATTTGTTTCATTAATACGCCATCTATTTTTATGTTTATTTTCTTATTTATTTCTTTTTCTATCTCATTTTATAATCGACGATTTTTTTTGTTTTTGTCCCCATATTGTAGGTTTTTAAAAACACACACACACATATATATATAAATATTTATATATATATATATAAATTTTGAAATACCCTAAAAATAATAAAATTGAAGTAAATTTGCAGCTTAGCTTATGGTTATTGTACGTTTAATCTAGAACAATCTCGATGTAAATTTTGAAAATTGTTTCAATAGAATTATCCGATTAAATTGCAATTAGCAGTCTATGTCGTATTATATTATGTAGTAATCTTAATTCGTCGTACTAAAGACATGTTAGATTTCTATTTTTCATTCGTATTTCAGTTGCTTTTAACTATATTTTCAATTCTTGCGAATAAAATAATCAACTAATTCGTACCCGGGAAGTATTTGGTGTATATATAACAGTTTACATTAAAATTGTTATCTTTAAAGCGTTATTAAGAAAAAACTTCTAACCAGTTTAGCATTTGCTTTCGATCGTATCTCGATTTAAATTCTGCAAAAATTAAAATATATATATATGTGCGTGCGTATATACTCGGTGTTTTATTTCCAAAGAATATAGGTTTATGTAATGTACAAAAGTTGTTTTGTAGGAACTTAATTGTAATTTAGCTTATTAAATTTAGCGTATTAATTATATAAAAAAATTGAAATATACATTTTACAAAGATGTGAATATCCGCCAAAATACACCAAGAAACGACATTATTATTATTATTATTATTATTATTATTAATAATAATAATAATAATAATAGTAATAATAATATTTTTTTCCAAATCAAATTTATTTGTATTCAATACAATACAATTTAATACAATTTCAATTGCAATTTAAATTACAATAATAATAATAATAATAATAATAATAATAATAATAATAATAATAATAATAATAATAATAATAATAATAATAATAATAATAATAATAATAATAATAATTGTAACAAAAACCGATTCAAACTTGCATGTGAACACTAAAAAATTGGTTATGCGCATAAATGCGCGGAGTACCAGCTCTATTTGTAATTTATAAATTATAAAATACACAGGATTACCCGAAGTAGAAAAACGTAACATAAAGCGAACGCATATCTTCTATATGTAAAATGTAATGATGAAATGCTTATGAACAAAAATTTAATCATCGATACAGCAATAATGATATAAATGATTTAATAAAATTCCATAAGTTTAGATTGCGGAATGTAGTGATTTTATTTATACTTAATTACTAAAAACAGTTGAAATCACTAAATTTATTTAATTATGCGAAGCTTTTCGGCATTTACGCCATTGTCAAGCTATATACAATTAAAATTAACTCTACAAAATCATAAAATATTAATTTAAAACTAAGTTTACAATTTTACACTAGTAAACTTAGTTTTAAGTTAATATTTTATGATTTTGTAGAGTTAATTTTAATTGTATATAGCTTGACAATGGCGTAAATGCCGAAAAGCTTCGCATAATTAAATAAATTTAGTGATTTCAACTGTTTTTAGTAATTAAGGATTTAATAAAAATCAAGATTAACATAAGTAACACCCAACGTAAACTTAAAATATTAATCTTACTATATACAAAAATTTATGATAAAAAATGTTTTAAAATAACAAAACATACTAAAAACAAATTTTCCATAAATCAAATAATAATAAAGTAGTAAATAAATGATTTAACGAAAAGTGAACGTCATGTTATTTCGAACGCTGAAATTTAAAATAAGTAGAGTAAAAAATAAAACTCAAACAATCGAAAACTTTAAATAAATAAATTAATTATCAAAGAATAACCACTTAAGTTAAACATTTCAACAGACACTTTAGCCGTTATTTAAAACGTAAGAAATCAAAGTTTTACGACGACGGCGTTTATAGTTTATTAAATATCGTTTAGTAGATTCAATAAGCCACCGGGCCAGCATAAATTGCTTGTATACGACAATGTGTCTTATTCAAATTCGGCACCGTTGCTTTCTCGGTGCCAGCGGTTCTTGTTTTCCCGCTTATTCACCATAAAATAATCCCTATGCTTTATAACAAAGTCCAGAATATGCAGTTGATACAATTGTCGTACGTTTAGAATTGTTTTGTCGGAATTATTATTGGTTATGTTCCTTAGCAGTGATCTTTGTAATAAAAAAAGTGATTGCAAATGATATTGCGCCGCACCGCCCCAATGAACAATACCGTATGTAAGGACAGGTTGATATAACGCTAAGTATAAACGAATTAGATGCTTAACTGAGAAATATTGTTTTAGGTAGTAAAACAGATAGTTCAACTTCCTTAATTTACTTTACGACTCAAATGCTTATCCCAACTTAGCTTACTGTCTAATAAAATTCCTAAATACTTAATTTCATACGCTCTCTCTATTATATTATTATTTAAGAAAATTTTAATGTTCTCAAACAGCTTTGCCGCTTGATTAGTATAAATTAAATACTTAGTTTTAACTTGGTTTGCAATTAAACGATTTTCAACCAACCATTTTGATATTTTATTTACGCTACCTTGCGCAAGTTCTTGCAAAATGTCAGGAAAATGAGAATTAACTACTAGGACAGTATCATCGGCATAGCTAAAAATCTAGACATCCAAATTACAAAGATCATTGACATATATCAAAAATAGATACGGCCCTAATATACTACCACACCCGAACACGAAACAATCTTTCGACTAAATGACTCATTTATTTTAGTAACGTAATTTCTATGTTCGAGATAAGACTGAAACCAACGTAACATGTTATCTCTAAATCCACATTTGTACAGTTTTCTCAGTAAAATGCGGTGATCTAAAACATCAAATGCCTTACGTATATCGAAATACACAGCCACAACAGAACGTCCATCTTCTATATTTTGCGTAATACACGAAATATGCTTAAAGAGAGCATCATCCGTTCCTTTACCTGGTAAAAATCCGTACTGATTATTACTAAAAAATTTAAACCGTAAAAGGAACTGCAACATAATTTTTTTTTACACAACTTTCAAATATTTCAGACAGTGTTGATAGAATACAAATCGGTCTCTAGTTTGAAACATCTGATCTATCACGATTTTTATATACAGGCGTTATAATCCCTAATTTTAAAATTTCAGGAAAGGTCCCAACTTTGATCGATTCATTAAACAAATAAGTTAAAGGTTTCACGAAAAACTCGATATTATCTTTGATTAGTAGAATTGATATTTTATCGAAACCAAAGGAGGATTTGTTTTTCATAGAAAGAATCACATTTCTAACATCATCACGAGAGAAATCTAAAAATACTAAAAGAAATTAGTAAGTCCTCATGTGATCCTGTCATTTTAAGTTTGTTATTTTCAAGTCCTTAATAAGATCTAGACTAGATTATTGCTCAATACTTTATGGCTCGGCTGTCCCTCTCATCTCGAAAAATTGGATTATCTTCAAAACATTGGTTTGAGGCTTATTACTGGCAATTTTCGTTATTGTCCTGTAGCATGCCGCCAAATCGAGATTTTGATCAATACATTATAGAAGATTATTCTTGACAGATAAATTCTTAACCAGAGCCTCAGATAATATTTTATATCTTTACAGTAACTGCAGATTTGTTGACACCAAAATTCCTCTTCTTACCAAATGAATTTCCCGATATATTACGTATAATCCTGCACTAATTCCCGTTTTTCCTTCTATTTATTTTAACCTTCCCTACGACATCAATATAATTAATTCGGACATCGATATCTACACCTGTCAAGAATTAATTAAACTTAATTTACCACTTGACATAGTCAATTCTCATTTCCATTCTATTACTGAAACAAAGTATCCTAAATATATTAAGATTTTCACCGATGGTTCTAAGTCTCGAGGATCTAATGGGGTGCTGCGTTTTTTATTCCGAATTTATTTACTCAACGTTCTTCTTTACGTCCTGAGACCTCCGTATAGCGATATATTATAAAATTTCTTTCTTTGTATCGGCAATTTTGTTATTTGCTCCGATAGCCTTAGGGTCACCTTCTGCTATTCAAGATAGTATATAGTTTTAATTATAAGTCTCACCCTTTCGTTTTGAAAATTAATGCGAAATGCCTGATTATTACTCAGTGTTGAGGTAACGTGAAGTTTTTATGGATGCCTGGTCATTGTGATATTTACTTGAACGGCACAGTTGATTATTTAGCGAAAAGTGCTATTAATTGCGGAGATCATTTTCGATATATTCCCTCAAGCGACCTATATGACATGAGTAGGAGGACTTTTAATACCGACTGGCTTGAAAGTATAAATAATTCTCCATTCAACGGTAAAACCTATAGCACTATTCAAACTGAATTTCCTCATGTACGTTGGTTCAATCATCTTCCTTCTGTTATTTCGATTACAACTCTCCGCAGATTTGTCACTCTCATATATAGGCTACGTTTTGGTCATTCTAGAGTAGCTTTGAACGTCAATCTTGCAAATCCTCCTTATTTTCATAGTATCGTTAATTTTAAAGAAGATAAACATTCAGAACCGGAAAGAATGTAGCAGCTTCCCTGACTGCTTTATCAGCTAATTCGTTCCCATGAACCCTAGCATGAGTTGGGATCTAGAGAAATATAATTTTCTAACTCGACCCCGCCAGTACTAGTTTCATCAGTTTGTTGGCTATGTGGTGCTGATCATGGTTGAAAACGTCGCAGAGAGTGCGGAGTGCTTGAAGAGAGTAAGAACATATAATCGAAGATTTATCAACATCGAAGCTCATAAAAGATATAAATCACGTATAATTCAGCTGAAATGACGGAAGATGTCTGCGGTAGCGAATATTGAATGATGATTGTTCAATCTCTGACAACTGAGAAGCCGGGAAGTCCGTTGTACAGTAAGTTATTAGCGCGTGCATGTATACTTTCGATGATTGGGAGTGAAATTGGAGCACAGCGTGAGTGTAAAAGTGGTTACTATATTAATATATATTATTAAGTATAGTAAAGAGTAGTGGTTACACTGGTTGAGCACTAAACTGGCGGTGCAGTGTATTGCACCTCTGTACATGTAACAAGCTGTAAAACATTAATTTGAATAATAAAGTATTAATAATAAAAAAAATTTGATTAATAATAAAAGCGTTGTTACTTCTTTGGATTGTTCGAGCTTTGTCGAACTAAGGTTTGTTTGTTCAGAGCACATTGTGTGTGAATAGGAGCCGTCGCTACTTTATTTATTTTATTATATTTTATATTGTGTGTTATTGCTTTTGATCGTAATTACATATATTTTAACAAATTAGTCACGCATATGCGAATAGTTACACGTTTAAATATTTTGGCTGTGCGGTATAATGTATTTATGTAAGTACCCGCGGCTGAGCGGTGATTTATTTTATCGCGTTTTTTACTTATATATTTAAAATTATTTATATCATTTATCGCTTAGAATGTCGTTTTCGATCGCATAAAACGGTTTATTTAATTTGGGTTAAGGTTATAATATTTATTTTTATACATTTTTGTTTGTTTAAGTTATTCGCACATAGTCGAATATTATACTAACAAGTCGTTTTGTTGATTATATGTAAATTTATAGCACCGAAGAATATCTATCATCGTAAATTAAACAATAGGAGAAAATAAAATATAGGTCCGAGTATAATAAGAGGTGAATTTGACAAGGCCCCGAAAGAACTAAAAAAAATCATAAAGCAGTGGAATATATGATAACATTTGCAGCGAGCTTATAGAAGCGTTAGAGAATGGAGCGCGGATACATATTTATAAATTAATCTCGAATATGTACCAAACGGGAGGTGTACCGGACGATTTTAAGGAAAACAAACTAATAACGATACCAGAAAGGAG
Source organism: Coronaproctus castanopsis (assembly GCA_032883995.1). NCBI lineage: Eukaryota > Metazoa > Arthropoda > Insecta > Hemiptera > Monophlebidae > Coronaproctus > Coronaproctus castanopsis. Next base: position 32,649,367 of record CM065053.1, read on the forward strand.
TATGTGTGAAGAACATCGATTGATAAGCTTACTGCTCGAAAATACTAACAAAAATAGTATTAGGAAGAATAAAATACGAAATAGAGAAAAGAATTAAATGAAGAGCAACAATATGGTTTTAGAACAGGAACACTAGAGGAAGCTATACCAGGAAAAAGGTTAGAACTAAACCAACTAGTATGCAATGATAGATTTAGAAATGGCATTTGATAAATGCTACTAGACTGTTCTAGATAGAACTTTAATAAGAATAAACATCGATCTTAACGATAGAAGAGTTAATATTAAACGCAAAAATTAATAATAACGAGCAAAAAATCGGAAATTGAAGCAAAAGTCAGAAAAGGAGTAAAGTAATATATATATATATATATATATATATATATATATATATATATATATATATATATGTAATGGAGAAATTAACATAGAAGGAATGAAGATTAGATCGTTTAAATTTGCAGATGATAATCGCAGAAAGTTTTGTCGGATGTACTGGTAAAGTTAAACTTGATTCTAAAACACTATGACATCATAATAAATAAGAAGACAGCGGTAATGAAATGTAGTCAAAATGGAAATAGAACAATAAATATAAACGTACGAAATGAAAAAATACAACATGTGAAACAGTATAAATCGCTTCAATGGTAACAGAAGATGGGAGAACTGATCACGATGTAAGGTCAAGAATATCGCAGGGGAAAATCACATTTACGAAAAAGAAATCGTTAACGTCTAAAAATTTAAATATAGAAATACGGAAAAGGTTAATAAATGCTTCTGTTTGGAGCGTGCTTTAGTATGGTTCGGAAATTTGGTTTATAAAGAAGTGCAGACAAAAGATGTAGTTGGATAGGACATATTATAAGAAGTAATGAATATTTAACAACGGTGATCGTAGGACGAGTAAATGGAAAAAGATCGCGGGGGAGACCAAAATATCACCCGAATAAAAAGTTGATACGTGTCGGAAATTGAAAGGAAAGGAAAAACCACACACTTGAAAGTAAAATGCTCTTCATATTGACCGGCAATCGAAAGTTTGAGGAATGAAGAAAATGTAAATTTAATTTTGAAAAATTTAAAATTTTAACCCGTTCAGTCAAATATATATATATGTATTTTACAGAATATTATACATTTTGTTTACTAATATTTCGTATATAATACTGCTTTTTAAATAATTAGACCCTTTTTTAACGCGTTATATAAATAGTTTTAGAAACATTCTACGTGGAGCAAATTTCCCTTATTATAAAAACAGGGATAATTTTTTTAGCATGATGCACCATATATAACGGATGTGACTGAAAGGGTTAAATATTATTTTTCAGATATCCGTATTCGAAAGTATCGCGATGAATGTTGTCGGCGCGATTAATTCGCCTTCGTTTAGCCGGTCCATTAATCGTGTTATCCTCATCGCCACGATCGAACGATACGATCGCTTTGTTTAATATATACATATATAACGACGATGCTTAGTGTCGGTACACAAATGTGATCGTAGGTCGAAGTAGAGTAAACTATGCGGATCGTAATAAAACGAGAAGTTATAGCGATTTTGCTAATCTACATTTTAGACGCAGTTTTTTCGATATTACCGGTTGAACAACAAGGTAAGAATAATATTTTTATTTACTTCCGGATTTATTAATCGTTCATTTTGGTTCGCGTTTAATAAAGAAACGCGTATTATTATTATAAACAAAGTGGCGATCGTTAATTTATTTACATTCAGAATCATCATCATTCTTTTGCTTTTTTCCTGTAGAGGGCGGCGTTGGTGATATTATGAAAACGACGTGCTAACTATAGTTCTCCATTCTATCCTGTGAAGCCAATACCGCCTCGTGAAGACTTAATCCAGCTATTAGTCTTAATTGATTAACATAGCGTGTCCGTGGTCTTCATGTTGATTTTTTTTTTCAATTTATCTCTGCCCAACATCATTTCGACGAGAGGAATCTTCGCCCCATTATTTCAGACTGGCGTGTAATATGCCTAATATGCTAAGTATTCAATCGTTTGTAGGTTTTTCCATGAAATTCTCGGCGTTTTTCTGCGAGTCCACATTTCAAACGCGTTTATTTTATTTCGGTCGAATATTGTAAGTGCCCATGTTAAGGTATAAAGAAATGACGCGTAAGTTAATTTCGGTCGAAAATTTACGAAGGAAATTTTATATTCTATAAATTTGTTAACGTCCGACTTTGTTATAAATCAATCGCGTATAAGTTTTGGTTAGTTTATAAATTTTTTTTTTTAAAGTGTCGTTAATTATTGAATTCTTTTTTTTTCGTATCAAATATTCGTTCATTAGCGTGTTTTCTCCTCTATAGGGGATTTTGCGTAATATACATTTCGTATTTCGGACTATCATTTACACGTAAGCCGTTAAAGTCATTTTCAAGTTTCTTCTTTTGCAAAAGGATCCTTTATTATCGTCCTTTATAAGCAATCCTTTAATCGTAAACGCTTTAAATATTATTCCTTCCTCGACTCTGTGGTTATTTATTTTTTACCACATTTTGTAGAACATCATTAATTTTAAAATGCATTCAACAGGTTATTACCTTCCTTTTTTTTTAATTAAATAAAATTTGAACGCGTTAAATAAGTTTTATTTAAAAAGCAATGTAAGTTTATTACATTTCATAAATTATCATAATTTTATATTAGAGCCTCCCGGGTTTACTCGTCGAGATATTTAAAAACAGAGTCCAACATTCCGAAGCATAGAGGAAGATTGAATACATTATTGATGTCAATCTTCCTCTGTGCTTCGGAATATTGGACTCTCAAGAAAAAAGACGTTCGCACCGTAGAGGCGTTTGAAATGTATTGCTGGAGGCGAATGATGAGAATACCATATCTAACATCTCAATATTGCAGGAGCTTGGAATAAATATACGGTTGAAAGACATGGTACGGCAAAGGATTGTTAGTTATGTAGGACATATTATCAGGAATAATGATCTCGGAAAGCAGATTATACAAGGCAAGATGGAAGGTACCACGAAACGTGGGAGAACACCGTTAAGATACATTGATCTAATAAATCGGAATACCACTATGTCAGTGGATAAGATTGGTCGAAGAGGAGCAAAATGGCGCAGGATTGATCGACGAAGAAGGCATTTCGTAAGAAATTAATCGCGATGTTTTCCAATATTCTTTACGAGCGATTTCGATAAAAGTAGATCATTATTATTATTATTATTTGATAATACGGACGCCGGTTGCACTAGCGGGTCGCACACATTGACCTACTGTAGTCCTAGATGTGATTTAAAAGGTTCAATGAATCCGGGAACAGGAAAACATTATGAATGTGGTCGGCAGATTCAGATAACAGTTGAGGTAAGGAAGGAGGAAGGTTGTGCTGGATTCTAAATATTGTGAGAGCATGACAGGATGTTAGTATGTGTGATATAAGCAGTTGTGACACTTGGCAAAAGGGACAACAAAGTGGAGGGTCTGTTCCTTGAAGAAGATAGGAATGGGTAAGATTTGAGTGGGATATTCGAAGTCTGGTAAGGATAACATTTTTGTTTCTTGTTCCGAAACGAAATTGAGATAGTGGATTAGGTTTGATTGAAAGGAGATAGTTTTGTTGATTAGAATTCCACACCCGACACCAAAATTTGGTTATGAGAAATTTCAGAAAAACTTTTACGTCGCTATAGAGAAAGAGGCGAGCGGAAATATGTGGAAGAAAGGACGCCTCCCTGGAAGCTCGGTCAATAGCTTCATATCAAGGAAAACCGATGCCCACACGTCCACCAGATTTAGAGCTATAGATAAAACAGCAAACAGCGTCCTTATATTTAGAGATTTCAAGAGCAATATAGTTTTGGAGTATATGGGGTGGTGGGTATGAATATTTGGAGAGATGGGTTAGTTTCAGGTTGATATGGAGTGGTAAAAGTAGATCGATACAACGGGGTTGCGGAATAAAAAATTTGTAATCTTAATGTAATTCGAATAGCTTTACCAGTGTTATCGACGGTACGATTTGTGATTCTATTTTATTCACGTATGAGACGCTTCTTCATTATGCGTAGATTACGGTTTAGAAGATATCGTTTACCATCTTACGATACTATAATTTAACAATTTTTTTCTACAATTTTTTTTTGGAAGATGATAAAGTCGCGAATATAAATTATGTACTTTTCGAAATTTTCTTACTACGATAATCTATTACTTTTCAAATAATTAACCGATTTCTCTAGGCACTTCGTTACCTATAAACGTATTTTACCTTCTTATTAATTCAATATCCGCTATATACACGGTGCGTGTAAACTTTTAATCTTACAAAAATTGTCCATTTTTATAATAAAGGAAATTTGTTTGACGCGGAAAAATTTAAAAATATATATAACGCAAAAATTAAAAATTATCTTACTCATTTAAAAAGCGGTAGTATTATAGGCGAAATAAAAAAAAAAACGATTATACGCGACTGATTGACGAATAATCGGGAATCACTCGGGAAAAAAACCCACTCGAGATGAAGATAAAAAAACATCTGTGCCTCGGAGCGCAGGGAAGAAGTGAAACTTAAAGATGTTTTAACTAAATTCCACATAAAGTATTTTTTTTTTAATTTTTAAGCAGGATACACATACGCACATATATTATATATATATATATATATATATATATATATATATATATATATATATATATATATATATATATAAGAATAAGCCTACGTATGCGTGTAAGTCGACGTGCATAACACTACAAAACGTGGTTTGAAACACGGGTGTTGGTAGTGCGGTACATGCGAACAGGATAATATATATATATATATATATTCTTCTTCTTCTAATCGTGTCGGTCATTTATATTCCTTTTTTCCTCCAATATTTCACTATTTGAACTGCGTCGTCCGAGATTCCGTCTATTCTTGTCATATCTTCCATCCCGCATCGCACCGGCAGCAATGAGCAAGTTAATAGGTGCTCCGAATCTTGTACCATGCCACAATCACATCTGTCATTATCTGTAATTGTCCATTGTTTCACGTTCTTTGCTGTTCTACCTGTCATAGTTCTTATTCTATTTAGAGTTTTCTATGTTGACCACGGTAATTTATTACCGGGAGGTAGATGTTCGTTCGGTTGTTCCCATAATTTTAATCGGTTTTCTTTCAGCCTTCCTTTCCATAGCGCCAACCTAGTGATTTCCGGCGTTTGTGTCAGAGCATTTGCTGTTTTAAGAAAACTCTTTCTTGACTTCAGTCGACTTATTGCTGCTTCTTTTGCATTCAGTGGATGTCTTATATCTAGTTCTTGTTTTGTTTTTTCCTTTCCAGCCATCACTTCCCGTCTTATACCTGGTGGTGCTATGCCGGATAATATTTCTACTTTATCGATCGGCGTCGGCTTCAAACATCCTGTAATTATACGATCGGTTTCATGTAGTGCTACATCAATTCTTTTTACGTGTATTGAATTCCGCCATACTGTACTAGCATATTCACCTGCGGAATAACACAGAGCTAAAGCTGATGTTCTTATTTGGATCTGCACCCCAGGTGGAGCCAATCAATTTGCGGAGTAAACCGTTCCTTGTACCAATTTTCCTTTTGGTATCTTCGCAGTGTTCTTTAAATGTTAAGGCTCGATCTAACTTAACGCCTAAGTACTTTGGGTTGTCACAATGTTCCAGCGATATCCCTTGCCATTTAACATTTAATTTACGCTTTGCATCCTTATTTCTCAAATGAAACGCCGATACTTGGGTTTTATTAGGATTCGGTTTGAGGTAATTTCTAGCATAGTATTTTTCCCTAGTCTCCAGTATTCCATTCAAATTATTTTCTACCTCGCAAAACGTTTTCTCTTGAGTTATAATAGCTAAATCATCAGCATATATGAAGTGTTTTGTTGAAATTCCAATTGGTTGATCATTAGTATATATGTTAAACAACATTGGTGCAAGCACGCTTCCTTGTGGTAAACCGTTGTTCTGTTTCCTCCATCTGCTCTTTTTGTTTTGTAGCGTTACATAGAATCATCAATTCCTTAATAACGTGCTAATGATTTTGGTTAATTTGTAGTCGGCAGTAAGCTCGTAAATTTTTTTTGTTCATATTCTATGATTTACTGTGTCGTATGCTGCGCTTAAATCTATGAACGCCGTCCCTGTTACCATTTTGTTTTCATATCCATTTTATATTTCCTGTACCAGGTTTAAGATTTGCGCTGTGCATGACCTTCCAGCTCTAAATCCGGCCTGCTGTTTAATAAGTTTTGAGTCTATTTTTTCACTTATTCTATTTAATATTATTCGTTCAAATATTTTATAACTATTGCAAAGTAAAGAGACAGGCCTAAAATTTCCAGCATCTATAGCGGTTTTTCCCGGTTTAAGTAATGCAACCACGTGCGATTTTAACCATTCTTTAGGAATTCGGTTCATGATAATGCAATTATTAAACATATCCAGAAGCCATTTTGTTAGCTTTAGGTCCCATATGTTTAATTTTTTCCGTCGTTATATTACCGATCTTTCATTGTCTTAATTGCCCTGTCTAGTTCATCCATTCTGAGCGGTCCATCAAGTTGGCTCATATTATTAGTTGTTTTCAATATCAGTTTTGGTTTATCTGTTCTACCTTTAATTTTTCCATTCAATAATAATTTATTTGCTGTTTGGTGTAATATTTATATATTCTTTTGGTTGTAGTTTTTCATTATTCATGTTTTTTATCAGTTTCCAAGCTTTGTAACTATTTTTCGACATATCCAGATTTTCTATAGTTGAAATTCACTCTTTTTTCCGTTCTCCTGCTATTATTCCCGTGAGATTTTCTCCCATTTCAATGGTAGCTTCGTCAAAAGGATCTGTTTCATATCTTTTATAGTATTCTTCTAGATTTTCAATAGCTTCTTGGCATAATCCTTTTATATAATTAGTGCGACATCCTCTTGGTATACGCCTTTTAGATACTATTTTTAAGACCTCCACAAAATAATGATAGTTGACTGGTTCTATCAGTTCTACTTTATTATCCAAGTCATTTGCAAATTCCGTCCATTTTGCTTTTTTAAAATTAAATCTTCTTCTAAATGGTACTTTTCGCGGCACTATTGCCGCATTTACTTCACATAGAGTTGGCCGATGCTTTGATTTCGGTATGGGATCCAATACTGTTGTAGTGGTCATGTCCCTTATGTTATCACTCACAAAAATGTTATCCGTATTATATCCTCTCCGCCATCTACCGCTATTAAACGATGAAGGTAATTTAGGATCGTGAACTAAACTCAAGCATTTCATTTTGCCCAGTTTTCAACAGCTTCTCCGTCATCATTATTCTTTGAGTATCCCCACATCGTGCTGTGGCTATTGAAATCCCCAATTATAATATTTGTACTTGTACTTCCATAGTTCATAGGTTTCTCGAACTTGAAGGGTATGTTTGGAGGTTTATAAACCGATGTTACACTATATTTCCCTATGTCTACTGTGATTATTTCTACGTCATTCTCTTCTGTACGTCCAGTTGATGTAATTTCCAAGTCTGGCCTACTAAATATAGCACTTCCATATTTTTTGTGTGGTCTTTCCATTTTCATCCCGGATACATTTGGTTTCCTATATTTTGTTTCCCAATGTGTTTCTTGTATGCAGAGCACATCGCATTTAGTTTTCTTGCATAGTTCAGACAGAATATTCACCTTTCCTGATGTCAGTCCTTTGATGTTTATTGACATTACTGTTAAACTTGGTTTTGGTCCTGAAAAGGATCTTTTCTTTTGACCGTGGTTGATAGGATTAGCCAGCGAATTCTGCATTGTTTTACACATAATTATCTTGCTGTTTCCAGGGGGCACCGCGTGGAGGTTCCTACCACGCCCCCATATATATATATATATATGTATATCTTAATTTGTGGACACACCTAACGCAACAAAACGTGGTTACACAAGTATGCGTGTGTGTATGTGTATATATATATTGATATATATTGACTGGCTAATCCTACCAACCACGGTTAAAAGAAAAGGTCCTTTTTCAGGACCAAAACCAAGATATATATATATCCGCCCGTTAATTCGGCTAACTCATTTTACGGGTTAACTTCCCATATATACCGCGCTAATAGAAGTTTCACTTTAAAAAGAAATAAATATCACGATTAGAGACGGCGAGGCGAGTAGAAAATATCTAGGATTCTCTTTTATATAGCGAATAAAATCCGTCACTCTGCCCGAACAGCATCGTCTGTTGTATTAAAAAACCAAAAGAAAATCTTGAAGAAAAATTTTTTTAAAAACAACCGCTTGAAATAGTTAAATATTTCCGGGAGGTAAAGAACTTTAGGAGGAACTTACATTGCCAAAATCCGAATCGAACGGGGTAACACATAAAAGCTGTGGCGTCGTCGTTTATTTAATTGATGCGTCATTGTCGAAAGTTACCCGTTTTAATTAACTTTTCAGTTTTGGTTTTTTTCTACTTCATTATGATCATTATTATTATTATTTGTTTTTTTCGGTCGAACTCTACATGGTGGATGCAGTTTTGGGTCTTGTTTCTTCTTCACTTTTCCCAAAAATCTACCACCACTACTAATAATACTGTGCGCCTGCTATTAGTACCACTAGTACAACTACCGGTATTATTATCGCTATTATCTATATTACTACTATCACTGTCACTATTGTTATCACTAAGTGAATAATGGTAAACTTTAATCTTCGAAAGTTCTGCACGGTATTCTTCTGCTAAAGTCGGTTTTAAATCGTATTTAAAAGTTTGTCATTCATTTTAAGTTTTACGTATAAATATATAAAAGCGCCCACGGACGAGTTGTACAAATAAGGACGTATATTCGTTTACGTAGAATTTTAATCTATATCTTATACTACTATATAAAACTGTAGCGTCTGCGTTTTCGGAATATTTTTATTATAATCACCGCATTGGACTACTATTTTTATCAAACACAAACGGGAAATCTATTTTTTAAAATTTTTGGCTTTCTGACTTTTCCGATTTAAATCGAAAACTATGAAAGTAATAATAATGAAATTCTAAGCTGTGCTTCGCACTGATATCATAAATAGGACAGAATTTACAACAATTTAAAATTTTAAAAGTAGAACATATCTCTGCTAAATCGTTTAAAATTTAACTGTCACCTAAAATCTGGAAACAGTACATCTACTAGCTAATAGACCGACTGTAAAAATATCGCATCATCAGTCCGTTCTGGATTTTTTGTTTTCGCATAGTAAAAGAAAAAGACAGCGATATATCTGTGGAAGACCATGTGTAAAATATTTCATCATCGAACTTTTCTAAAATAGTTGAGTTCGTGTACTAAAAGAAAGAGACAGCGATATTGTATTTAAAAAAAAGAATTACACAGGCGAAGCCGTGGGTAACTTCTAGTTATATATATATATATATATATATATATATATATATATATATATATATATATATATATATATATATATATATATATATATATATAATTTGTGTATAAAAAATATTTATACATCTATACTAATATTTATACATTAGTATAGTGTCTGTTTGTGATTTGCGGATATTTCCATTATAATCACTGCATTGGGCTATTTTTTTCTCACATGAACAGAAAATATATATTTTTTAACATTTTGTATGGCTGTCTGTCTGTTCCGATTTTACTCAAAAACTATTAAAGAAATAACGATGAAAATCTCTTGGATTCGTTTAAAGTTTTGCTTCACATTGATATCATAAATAGGACAGAAATTACAATAATTTAAAGTTTTATAAAAAGTAATAAACAGCGATATCTCTGAATTTAAGACGTTCGAGTGTACCTCCACTGCCTCGGAGGGATAGTATATATATATATATATATCATTATGGCAGAAGGAGTGGCAGCTAACGCCACAAACCAACAAGTTGTGGCAAATCAAATATTCGGTTGATCCTTGGATAACTTCGCTTTCAAACCCGTAGAGATGATGTGGTTATCACCAGATTACGCTTGAGACATACGCATCTTACTCATTCATAACTCATTAACAGAACTTTGGCTCCTGTGTGTCCCGGTTGTAATGTTGTCCTCTCCGTTTCCCATATTCTAGTCGATTGTCCCTCATACTCCTCGCTTCGATCGTCTCTTAATCTTCCTCCTTCGCTCCATCTCCTCTTCAAAGATGATCATGTTTCATTGTCGAACCTAATTATCTTCCTCCATCAATCCCGTCTCTATTCCTCAATCTAACCCTCTTTTCCTATCGTGACTCTAGCCTTGGCTGCTGTACATGGCACGTTAATTTAATTTAATAATAATAAATATATATATATATATATAATATAAATGTTAAAAGAAAGAAACAGCGATATTGTATTAAAAATTGATTACATAAGAACTTTTAGTATATTATATGTATGTATGAAAATTAAAGAAGTTATTAAACAAATAGATCAAAAGACTGTGCCGAATAAATAAAAATGATTATATATCCTCTATATGCGATGCGATCTAAAAAAAGTGAAAAGTGCGGATAGAATGGACACAACATAATGAAAATTCAAGTAACTGTACATGAGAATGGTTCATTAAAAACGGATACGGTTGAAGTAGTCGAAACGCGGCCTAAGTACTGTGTCACATTGTACAGCGCAGAAGAAGATCTCCGAGAAACTGATGATGATGATGGCATCCAAATAGATGCGATGGAACCTTCTATTCTGTTCTCAGAGAAAAGCTATAGCCTATTTAAAAGAGAACAAAGCTGCAGGGCCCGGTCACATTCCTGCTGAAATTTTTAAACTGACAAGTGAAAAGACAGTATGCTATACGTACAGTTTGAAATAGCATTTGGAGATCCGGTTTTTGATCAAAAGACTGGTGTCGATCTATATATGTTACCTTATATAAGAATGGATTCTACAAAAAATGCAAAGTTATATATTTTTAGTTCCACACGCTAGCAAAGTGATGTTAAAGATCATATATGAGCGGTTATATAGTGTAATGCGTATTGAAATTCCATTGAAACAAACGAGCTTTATGAAAGAAAGAGAAACACGGGAGCAGATTTCGCCTATTTGACTGTTCATGAAAAAAGCACGGGAATACAACGTTGAATTGGTACGCCGCTTTTTGTGGACTACAAAAATGCATTTGATTGTGTTCGATCGAGCAAACTTTGGCCAATTTTAGTTGAAATGGAAATACTAAGACATTTAATGCGTAAATTTATACAAACATAGTACGACTAAAGTCAAAATAAACAAAGAAGTACACTCGAAAGATTTTTACCCATCACACGGCGTACGACAAGGTACAACCACTATGGAGAATACATCATGCGCAAGTTTTTTAGACTCATGATAGTGGGTTCTTCATTGGAGAAGTTAAGATATCAAATCTCGGGTATGCAGACGACACGACGCGCATAACTAATAGCTCGAGTAGTATGACGCAAACTGTAATTCGTGTGGAAAAATACAGCTCCGAATACGGTTTAATTAACAAAGGTAAGACTAAAATTATGATTGTCGACAGACAGAATGTTAATTGCACGGGTTTGCGTGATATTAACGGTATGGAAATTGTGAAACAATATGGATATCAAGGTTATTAAAAAAAAAACCCTATATAATGAAACATTGTCTATAGATATTATAAAAGCATTTGACAGAAGCCTGAAGTGGCAGTTTCAGCTCCACAGAAAGTCTCGAACGCTGTTCTACAGTGGGCTCAATGCTGGGAACTAGAAGTGAATACTGATAAATGCACCCATATCACATTCACCAATAGAACAGATCATCATAGTTATCTATCACTAGGTAAACATGTTGTATCAAAAAGCAACAGCATCAGATATCTAGGAGTACACTTAGATCGCACACTAAGCTGGAAGGTGCATATACAAAAAACAAGAAAACGACTAGGTATTAAATTAAGATCTCTTTACTGGCTAATAGGGTATCATTCGAAGCTGTGCGAAAAATACTAGCAGAAATATAATACAGCGCTTTCAAAATAAAACTTTAAGGATGATATACAGAATGCCGTGATACGTTACCAATGAAGCTATTCATCGTGAACTTGGGGTCTGTATGGTCGACGAACCAATAAAGCAGAACATGCAATATGCATACGCGGACACTGCAATGAGCTAGTTACTGCGCTTCCAGACGTCATCACAACCCGACGATTGAAAATATCTAGAATTCGCGACCTAGTTTAAGAGAAGGGCTGAATACATCAATGGATGTGCTCCCCATACAAGAGAAGATGATGACACCCTTCATAGATAGCCAACATGGCTAGGAATGAATTGACAGAAGTAAAAAAAAAGGGGGATTTTTTACATATCCCTCTGCTCTAAGAATACAATCGTAATACATGTGCAACCGTTATTATATATATATATATATATATATATATATATATATATATATATATAGTATTTAATAAATTATTTTTATTCCTTAATTTTCTTATTTCAAATTCTCTAATATTTGTTTTTTTTTTATATTCTATAGTGTAAAATGTACGAATAATAGCGAAGCGCCTATTACTATTAATGAAAATTATATAAATGCTACTACAGTGGGCAACTCAAATCACAATGAAATGTCTAAAAATATACACTTACTCAACAGAGAAAACATCAATAACAATAATCGTAATCATAAAATACATAATAACAATGGTAATAATAATAATGAAAAAATATCTCTTTAATGCTGAGTTCATTTTTAAACGAATTTAAAAACATAATAAATCCATTAATATCGCTCTGAATAAGAGTAATCGACAAATTACTACCATAAATGATAAACAATGTTAAAACAGTAATCCAAAATTCCCTTGTGATAATGTTATGGAATGCGAATGGTGTTTCAGATAAGAAAAATAATTTGGAAATTTTGAGGTAGACGTTGCTCTAATTACTGAAACACATCTGATATATGAACGAAGTATGAAAATTTATGGATACACTTTGTATACAGCGTACCATCCTGATGGTACAGTTCATGGAGGTACCATGGTCATGGTTAAAAATTCACGTAGGCAGTATAAAAAATTTTCTACAAGTAAACATGTATATCAAATCATCGAGACAAATTGAGGTGATCTTACAGTAGCGGCAATTTATTGTCATCCTGGATTCTACATACCACAAATTGAATTTCATGCTATGTTCAGAGAGCTCGGTAAGACATTCATATGTGGTGGAGACTACAATGCTAAGTCCCCTAAATGGGGTTCAAGAATAACTAACGAACCAGAACGAAGACTTCTTCGCACTTTCTCTCGATGTTCCAATGTCTCCAACATATTAGCCAAACCATTCCAACAGATTACCCGATGTATTAGAGTTTTCGTAATACGTGGACTGCATCAGTATAAAAACAAACAATACAATACTATAATCGATCTCCCCTCTGACCATGTTCCAGTGTTAGCCATTTTGGATGTCAACGCTAGACCATCCTATAAACAACAATATCTCAGCAACAGACTCACGGACTGGAACTCCTTCTCTAGTATAGTTGAAAATAAGATAAATCTGAAAACTAGACTAAAATGTGAAGATGATGTTGACCTGGCGGTTTATCCAAAACGCGTGTAGAACTTCAACACAGACAAGTAACCAAAAACAGCAAGAAACCCTCTACATTCCCTTAATCCCTTAAAAATAAGAAAATTAATAAAAGAAACACGCTCTCCTCGGAAAAAATGGCAACGTAATCGTTTTCCGCCTTCTAGGGATTTGTACTACCAACTACAAAGTAAACTAAAAAACGAAATTAATGCATATAAAAATGACTTGCTCGATTATTAACTGCAGTCACTGAATGAAAACAGCAAATCCTTGTGGGTTAAAACGAAAAAGTTACTGGTGCCAACTTCTGAGCCATTTAATATAAAATTAAATAACGGTTGTTGGGGAAAAATTGATAAGCAGAAAGCTGACGCTTTTTCCGAATATCTTATCAAAACGTTATAACCGAACCCTGACGCAAACAGAGACCATTCAAGATTTGTGAAAGACACCTTATACAAACTATAAGAATGCCAAAGTATCATAAAACACGTCACACCGAAAGAAGTATTACATTGCATAAGCTCCCAAAAAGAAGACTCCAGGACTTGACGAGATAACTGGAGAAATCCTTTCTCACTTACCAAAAAAATCAGTTATATTCGTGTGCTATATATTTAATAGTATACTAAGACTCGGATACTTTCCAAAGAATTGGAAAAACCTGTCATCATCATGATACACAAGTCAGGAAAACCGTAGATTGACACATCTTCATATCGACCGATCAGTCTTCTTCCTTCACTGTTAAAAATTCTAGAAAGATTAATATTATATCGCGTGGAACCATTAATTCAAAAAATTAATTTAATACCAAATCATCAGTTTGGTTTTCGCACATCGCACTTAACGTGCAACAGTGTCACAGACTCTACTAGATAGGATCGCATCAGAATTCGAAAACTTCATCTGTACCTAAGGGTAATATAGTTGAACCACTGCTATACTCAATCTACACTGCCGACATACCCACATCGAATCAAATGGTCCTGGCGACATTTTCCGATGATATAGCCATCCTTACTGCTAATAGTAATCCGCATTATGCTAGCTTAGCGGTACAGAATCATATACATAGAATAGTGAAATTGGCACAAAACTGGCGTACAACATTCAACCCGATAAAAAGCCAACACATTACGTTTACTAGAAAACAGGTTACATGTCCTAGATAATATCGCAAACGGACTCGGTCAAATACTTTGGTATGTACATGGAAAGACGGCTTCAAACTAGGAACTACTGTATCCATTATTGTCTGCAAAATCACCATTAAACTTAAAATCTAAAAGAAATATCTATCTCTCAATCGTGTCACCAATTTGGAAATACGGTATAGAATTATACGGAAGCACAAGTAAAAGTAATCTTCTACGGATTCAAAAACAACAGTCGAAGATATTACGTACTATCTCCGAAATGCGCCTCAAACCTGACGCTTCATTCCGATTTACAAATGCCGTATGTACACGATGTGTATGTACAGCAGTATCAAAAATTTTTCAATAAACTATAGTTTAGCTCAAATCCAAATTTCAATCGAACGTATACGCTTAGTCAATAGTTCATTTTTGCTAAACGGTACTACTTATGTATCAACTTAATTTAATTTAAATGCAATAGACTCGTTGCACTTTTTTTTAACCGCATCCTCGATTTAACTTATCTCACTGGAGATGTTAGTCGCATATATTTCTTCCTTTTCCCGTCCTTCCGCGCCTCTTCGTTATCCTTTCCTACTTCTTGTATTCATCACCGTTGATTGTGGCATATAATTGTGGGCAGAACGTAAAAATAATAATAATAAAAAAAATTAGTACAGTTTTGGTTAATATTAATAATTTTGCGATTAATTTTCCTGCAATGATGAATTAACATGATCATTAATTTTTAAACTAACGTTTAGCCTTTGTGTACGTGTTGACTATTTTTAAGTCAAATATTAGAGAGATATCCTTTTTTTTTTTAAAATGAAATTTTAATTTATGAACTATTCTCGTTCTCCCGAGAAAATTTTCATATATAATAAATAAGGTCGCGCACAGTTTAGATTTCTGGAAGCTAACATATTCGGAGGAGATAGAAATAATAAAATTAATTTAACTTGTTCCTTAATTAAATATCATTCAAACAGCGGGACTGAAGATATATATATATAGGTATATATATACACATAAAATTAAGAGTATGACTAAAGCTTTAAAAATTAATTATTAGTAACATTTTAAGTTTGCGAGGATAAAATAACCAAACAAATTGAGGACTCTTATTGTATCGTTTTCAAATATATATATATACATACATACGTATATATATATATATAAATTATCCGTGGTTTTCCTAGAATGGACTGTTTATTCTCAAGAAAAAACAGGAACGAAAAAAAGGTTTCTTTATTCAAGTCATCCTATGCGTCACAACTCAGTCATCGTATGAGTCACAATTTTCGAGATTTTTCAGAGCTTTAAAACTTTAAAAATTAATTATTAGTAACATTTTAAGTTTGCGAGGATAAAATGACCAAACAAATTGAGGACTCTTATTGTATCGTTTTCAAATATATATATATATATATATATATATATATATATATATATATATATATAATACATACATATATATATACATACATATATATATATATAAATTATCCGTGGTCTTTCTAGGATGGACTTTTGGTTCTTAAGAAAGAACATGAACGAAAAAACGTTTGTTTATTCAAGTCATCCTATGCGTCACAACTCATTCATCGTATGAGTCACAATTTTCAGAACCCGCAATCTCGTCTTACTTTTTTCGTTTCAACATTTCACTGTCGCACTCGCTTCATTTCTGTCAACTTGGGCGTTGTAGTTTAGTGAATCATGATTTTAGTTTTG
This sequence comes from Coronaproctus castanopsis, assembly GCA_032883995.1. Classification (NCBI taxonomy): domain Eukaryota; kingdom Metazoa; phylum Arthropoda; class Insecta; order Hemiptera; family Monophlebidae; genus Coronaproctus; species Coronaproctus castanopsis. The sequence goes on from CM065053.1 coordinate 32,665,844, forward strand.
GCAAATTTATTATACCAGTGTACTTGTTTCGTGATTCGTGATTTTATTTTATTTTACAATGACTGATAGAAGAAAAAAAGTGGTGTAGCATCGCTCCGTGATAAAATGATAATAAAAAAAATTTCAATCTCAAGTAAGGAAGAAGTTTTCGATTTCGGAAAAACCAAAACCGGCGACAAATTTTTTCTGAAACCTACAGGTAACTTTTAAAACCTTTGGTTTATCAATTAGGTAATACGTCTACATATATGTATGTATGTGCGTATGTACATATTATAAATAATTTCTTTGCGTTGATTGGAATTGTTTTGTTGACCTTTTGAAAATTTTGCGGATTATCCGCGGAATTGGCTTATCCGCGGTTGTCACACCATCCAATACCACAGGTAATCGGGAGTCTACTATATATATATATATATATAAATTGTGCAAACCCATTAATTAGTTAGGAATAATTAATGTTATCCGTGTAATGTGTTGGCTGCTAGGAAGTCAAAGTAGAATGAAGTAACGGTTCAACAAGAGGCCGATACTAGAATGGTTAGACTAAGGGGTTAAATAACGCGTTTTAGAGGATCGCGCGATAAATGTGATAAACTTTTTCTAGACAAGATTGTCGCAAAAATTAGATCAACCTGTGTAAAACTTTTTGTGTAAAAGAGATTCGCGAGACGTAGGTATTGAAAATATTATAATTTTCCATAAACAAGAGCAGTTACAAAAACCGAAATTTGGCATTTCAAGGAACGCTTATTACACGAATAACATAACTACATCCGGTTATACATACTTATACGTATAATATACATTTTATATATATATATATATATACACACTTATATTCTGTATAATTCCTTCAGTTATGTTATATATATATATATATATACTATACGCTGTATAATATGGACAAGTGAGAAAAGGCAATTCTTAATGAGAATATAAACGTTTACGCGGTTTACAATAACACAAAACTACTACATCTAGTAGCAGCTAATTTTGTTTACTCCTTTTCGTCAGTTTGCTACTTCAAAGACTAAATTTGGTTTCCTCGTAATCGTACAAACGAATTAAACCTCGGCCAAGAGTCTGGGGGAATTTTAGCGTCGCGCGGTTATAACCATTAGGGTCGGTTTTGAGCTCCCCAAAATTTATACCAGGCATCTATATACATCTTGCTCCATCTTACCGGTTCCTCGCTTTCCCATTAACGTTGGTTTATATTTAAAAAAAAAAGATTAAATAAATAAAAAAAAGTTAATAAAAATCTACTCTCCAAAATTCTCGTAATTTTTCTCAATTTCTCGTCCCCTCTCATTTAATTCATTCCGCGGAGCGAGTTGGAAGAGTAACCTAATTTTTTATTTCGTTCTATTATTTTCTCTTTTAGCTTTTTTCCATTTAATTATTATTTTTTATATGTATAAAAATATTTTTTCTTTTTTTACTTCACCAGGAAATGATCTCTCTCTCTCCCTGTAAATATCGTATTTAACATTTTCTACCCTACATACACACTAATGGGAAAATGACGATCTTTTTTTGATGACTTACTTCATCTTCGTTTTAACTGCGCGTCGTTCGTTACTTAATTAAAGGTCCGTTCTTTTTTTCGAAGCCATATTCGGTCCAATGTGTTTCCTTTGACGATTAAAATTTTTTTATTACGTATAATCGTTATTATAATTATTATTATTACTTCGTGGTTAAAATGTCGCCATTTAACGATCGATTTTACGGTCGCTTATTTCAAACGGCTAATTTTGTTTCTTTTTTTATCCTTTATTTCATCGGCTAATTTGGAAAGTCGTGCACGCACGTACAAACACGCGCACGCGTAGGATACTTTATCAGCATCGTCCGTCAGATCCGCCGATTATCGTAAGAAGATACTGATTTTTCGTAGTCTTTTAAGGGGTGTAAACTTATGTTCAGTGTTAATTTGTTCTTCGTTGGACTATTACCTACCGTCATCTATTTATCTATCTATCTATATCTATATATATATATATATATCCATCACAATCACGATAAGCCTTTGTCTATCCACTCCCGGATGAAGGCATTCCCCCAACGTCTTCCACCCACTTCTGTCTTGTGCTTTTCTCAACAATTTTTTCCCAGCTATCTGTGCTATATCATTGCGACACCGCGTCATTGGCCTTCCCTGTTTACTTTTTCTTTTGTAAGATTCGCTTTGACCATCTGTTCTCTTCGAGTCTATTCTGTTATAGCTATCCGCTCCACTGCATCATCCAACCGTGTTTGTTTACATATCCGTGCATTCTTTTTTATGATCTGATATCCAGAATCATCCTCTAATGTGCAGTCTGAGCTTTTCTTATTCTTTTTAAATTTGTTTTTGTATTGTATATAAGAATCGGAAGTACACGTTGGTTATATAGTTTACGTTTCAGATTAATCGTCATTTGTTAATTGCGGAATACTATGCGTAATTTTCCAAGCCCAAAACTATTTTAGTGATATGCTCCATGCCACTTACGCTTTCATTATCATTTCTTTACTTGTGATTTTTTGACCTAAGTATATGTAACTATCTACTTGCTATATCTGTTCCGATTTAGTCGTTATTTATATACTATTTCCTATTTTCTTCATTGTTTTCGTCATTATTTTCGTTTTACGTAAACTTATTTTCAGTCCTACGTTGTCGGAGAGTACATTTAAATCTGTTATCATCATTTCTGTAGCTCTTCTGCACTTCCGCTCATTAGAACTATCTCGTCCACGTATCTAAGGTAATTCAAATATTCACCGCCTATTCTAAAATTGGTTGTAATCCGATTCAAGTTTTTTAACACGGTGTTCAAAGCGAAGATAAATAATTTCGGTGAGATGTCAATTAGGTATTCAGTAACTACCAAGGCCTCCACTGTGTCGAACGCTTTCTCGCAGTCTATAAATGTCATGTATAATTCTATGTTGTACTCTTGACATTTATGTACTAGCATTGAAATTGTCGGCAGATGTTCGTTCGTGTTGAATCCTGATTTGTAGTCAGCTTGTTCTTTTGGCCTAATTAAAATCAATTTCTTTTGTTATTCTATTCGTCACTATGCGAGAAAATAATTTATATATTTGTGACGGTAAACTAATTGGTCTGTAATTGTTCAGATTGCGCATACCCTCTTTATGTATAAGGACTAGGTCTGCTTCCATCCATGTAGTTGGTATCTTAAATTCTTCCAAACACAGATTGAAAAGTTGGCAAATTGCAGTGATCATCACGTCTTCACTATATTTCATCATCACCGTTAGGATTCCATCTGTTCCGGGCACTTTTTTTGTTTTTTTGTTATTATTCTTCGTAGTGCACTCCTAATTTCATCTTTCGTTATTTTAGAAATCTCTTTAATATTTTTATCCGCGGCTTCTTTATTCGTCTTTACGAACCGTATGTGGCTGTATTACATCAGAATTTATCGTTCACTTGTATTACGGGGTAATTGACTAGGATCGTATCCGTTTTTAATTTTTTATAAATGATTTGCCTAAGTTACCCTATGTTGAAAAAGCACTATATGCTGGTAATTTGGTTTTATATATCTTTTAGACACTATATTATGTGTATTACAAAAATCTGCTAGCACACTATATAAGTTTTATAGACGTTGTGAGTGAAAAATTAAGCTAAAACAGGCGCTATTATCTTTACTAGGCGTCGCTAACCACAGTTAGCGCGAGTTAATGGTAAGTGTATTCGCCGGCAAAAAGAAATTCGCTATTTAGCAGTTATTCTGGATTATCGTTTAACATGAAACTACTTTAGTCGACCCAGACCATTGTCCTATTGTTTGGTGGTCAGTCTCTAATAGCATACTTAGAAAATTACAATCGAACCAAAATCAATGTTGCAGAAAGTTACATTATTATGATCATATGTATGTATGTGCATGTACATACGTATCTTCCTGCCGCATTATCGTATTCTTTTTGTTTTCCTCGCCAGCTCTTTTATTTGCTTTTTCCTCTATAATCGAATATTTAAATCGAATATTTATATTTTATCATTACTTTTTTTCTAATATAGCGCTAGTTTTAAGATAAATGTTGGAGGTACAAGCATCGAGAATATGCGCAGCATATGTATTATACGCGTATCGTACTATTTAAATAAAGTTCCTTCCTCTTCTTTTTATATCTTGTTTTTATTCTACTCAATTTCGTCCTATCTCAATCGTGCCTTTTATTATCGGGTTTTCCAAAATTATTTCACGGTATTTTATAACCACCCCCCAAAAAAAAATGATTGTTGGGAAATCGCGTGACAACTATTAAGAAACATCGTTGGATCAGACGAGATATCAATACAATCGGTAAGCGTTAGTAAAATAACAGATAATCAAGGTATAGTTACACTATGACGGTGTATATATATATATATATATAATATATCACAAAGAAATGTGATTATTAGATTACACGCTATAAATATAATATTATAATAGTAGAAGGAGACAGTTTTAATCGGAGAATAAATATCGAAATATCGTCTTACCGTGATTATCATGTTTATATGTAGCTTAATGTACACTTTTCTTTAAAGCCTGCATTATATCATTGATATGATGTTGTCTTCCTTCAAAATTCTTCACGTATGTCTATTACGCTCACAACATTATCTTTCGCGTGTTTGCCTGTTAACATAACTAATTCAGATCCATTTATTCGGTGCTACTATTTTCGTTATATCTATGATTTTGGTTTTATTATTCTGATTTAGTCTTATTCCGTAATTGTATAACAAGGGAAGTGTACATTCCAAAATATGTATAGTGTCTATTCAGGCACAAGCGACATATATATGTATAATATATATATACAATTCTTGAAACATTAGATATGAAAATAGACAATTTTTTACAGCTAAAAGTTCACGTACCATGTAGGGAACTCGGTACGTGAAAGGTACTATATTGAACAAGCAGGGTTTAGGAAGAATTATAGAACTACGGACCATACGCAAACATTAACAACGCTAATAGAAAAGTATGACGAATACAACATACCGCTATATCTAGAAATACCAGACCAGGAATAGCTTTTGATTCGGTGTAGTTCCGGGGAATTTTGAAAGCTTTAGAAAATAGTGGAATAAATGAAAGGTATATAGATTTGTTACAAGATATGTATGAATCAACTATGTCAAAAATAAAAATACATGATGTCACGGAGAAATTTCACATAAAAAAGGAGCGACACTTTTTCGCCGAAGTTATTTAATGCTACCCCCGAATTCGCCCTAAGAAATTCGCAATGGGACACCAATGATATAAATATAAATGGAATATAAATCATTTTCGTTTTGCGGACGACATTTATTTTAATTTTTTTAATTATTTTATTTATAGACACTGGGGATCATTTTAAGTTAGTGTCTGTAAGATACTGTAAATGATTTTTTTAGCTTTGTTATCTTCCAGTATTGTTTTTATTTTGTGTCATAGTTTAGATTGTATTTTATACTTTAGCTTCTTTGTGTATTCTAATAGAGTATGTGATTTATATTTAATTGCGAATTGCATTCGTGGCAGATGGATGGGCGGTCCTCGTTGAGTAGGTGTTGTGAAGTAAGCAACGTGTATCCTGTGCGTAGTCTAGCTAGAGCGTTTTTTCGGGTTTTCTCTCTTTCTGGTCTGCTGTTTTCCAGTAGCCTAATCTCGGCTTAATTTGATACAAGTGTGAATGTGAATATTAGGTCTCCTAGAATTTTTGATGTTTTAATTGTTTGTGAAAGGACTGTATGTAAATCGGTAATGTGTGTTGATTTTATTGTTTTTATATTTGTAGGAGACGTTTTAACTATTTGTTTCCCGGCTATTCTTGACTGCGCTGGCGTCCATAGAAGAACAAGTTCATTGTTCTTGGAGATAAGGCTATTGATTATGTGTTTTAGGTTGAAAGTATCTGTATTTATGTTTCTGATGTGTTGCTGAATATGTTAAAGAGCGCTATATGAATCTCTGAATATTATATATTTATTTGGTTGCGCTGGCTTAGATATGTACTTTAAAGCTTTATAGATTGCTAGAAGTTCTGCTGTTAAAAATTAAAACTGACTTGGGTAAATACTTGGGATTGGTTGGGTGTAAGATAGGTCCAATGAGGTTTGGTTTATAGACTTAGATGCATCAGTGTATATGTGTGTATTTGTAGAATTTTGATGAGAATATTTGTAGGTGTTAAGTTTTTCTTATATTTTTCCAGTTCTGTGTTTATTGTGATTGAAACCTTTATCCAAGGTGGTAGTTTTGGAGCGTGGTTTGTTTTGATTTGTGGTAATTGATATTGAAGTTTTGTTAATGTATCGTTAACGCGTTATGTATTTGGTTTGTTTAAGAAAGTATGATGAAATTTATTACTTAGTAAAGACTGAGATATCGGATTAGATGGTGTACAAATTGATTGTGTGTAATATATTTCAGCGCTAGTATTTGTCTTCTGTATTGGAGCGGTAATATGTTTGCTTCCATGTGTAGAGCTGTGTTTGAGGTAGTGTGAAAGGCTCTCGAGGCAATTCTAAGAGCTAAATTTTGAACAGAATTGAGTTTTTTTTTAGTACGGAACAGACTGCACTATCATATATTACACTGACGTAGTCTAATATGCTTAGCACGTAGGATTTGTATAACTGTATTAATGTTTTTCGATCAGATCCCCACGATGAATTATTTAACACCCTGAGCGTATTTATTTTTTTTCAAACATCTTATTTTTGATTTGATTATTATGTTCTTTCCCGTTAAGTTTCGGGTCCAATGTTAGTCCTAGTATCTGAAGCGAATCGGCCTTTTCTATTTGTATTGTATCCGTGTTTAAGTTTGGTATAATTTGTAATTTTATTTTCTATTAAATTATTTTGTATATCTGTTGTAATTTTGACTAATATATCTTGAGCGCTTCTTTGTTTCCTGAAACCGAACTGTAAGGGATCCAAGAGGTCTGAGCTTTCTAACTGCTATAACAATCTATTATTAACAATTCTTTAGAGTAGCTTGCATATCCTGTTTGTGAGAGAAATCGGTCTTTAGCTAGCCGGGTCTAATACATTTTTGTTTTGTTTTAGTATCGGAATGAGATCAGCCTCTCTCCACGCCTCTGGAAACGACTGAGTTTGCCACATTATTTGATATTGCTAAAAGAACACCTCGTCAAGCTGCAGACCCACCGGTGTAATCTGTTCTGTATATTTTATATTGTTTTAAGTTTACTAAGTCCGTGTGTTTTAATTTTGTTTCCTGTAGGGACAAATTGTTATTGTATTATTTTGTGTAATTAATATTTCTAGTTCCGGCAGGGAGTTTGTTTTAAGGCTATTTAAGTTCCAGGATATTATTTTATTCATAATTAATTTTATTTCTTGTTTATTTTACAGTTACTGATCGTTAATAGCTTCGTTGTTCTTTTGGTTAATTGTTTTTGCTTATTTTGGTTTTCAGAGGATTATTAGATAGAAGTGGTTTAATATCGGTTAATATTCTTCCGATATTTTCAAGATCGGGTGAGATTTGCTCCATTATTTCCAATTGTTGAGCAGAGCTCTTTAACATATGTAGCAATGATATTGGGTAATTTTGCCTATTTTTATGAATGAGTTCTCTTTACACGGTTCAAGGAGCTGTTTTGTGTTTTGTGTTTTGTGCGTTAGGTTTTTCAAAGGATTCATTCATGTTGGTCAATATGTTACACTTTAAACATAGTTGTTCATTTTTGTTTTCTTTGTGTAAATCTGTAATTATGGACCTTAGTTTCTTTGGTTCGATTCCTTATTGGTCAAGCAAATTGGTTATATTAGACGGTTCGTTATACATGTCTTTAAAAAAGTTTATTGTTTTATCAAAATATTGATTTGTTAAGTTAAGAAGATTTTATATTTTTCCTCTATTTGCATTTAATTGGTCGTAATAATCCTTTTCATCTTGTTCTAATAAATTTAGATTTTTGTTTTCTTGTTTACCTATATTTTGTGTTTTTTTTTTTTTTTGTTTTGTGTAGGTCTAATTCGTTATCTGTTGATTTGTTGGGTAGAGATTGCATTTTTGGTTTTTTCTTGATTCGGATTTATGGTCGTATTGATCGCTATAGGTGGTTTATTGTTTACTTCACGTTTGCTTTTTTAACAGTCTTTTTTTCTGCAATTGTTGAGAAGTCATTTTTATTTTCATATTCGCCTGTCTGAGAATTTTCCCGATATTTGCAAAATTTTATTTTCTTGGTTTAATGTTTCTTGTGTCGTAATGGCGTTTCCATAATTAATTTTTCGTCGTCTTCAATGTTGCATTCCGTTTCCGGTGTAAGTCATTGTTTAATGGTCATTGGGGGGGGTCGTGTGACCGTTTTCTTTTCAAGTATAACTGGTTCGCTGGAAAGAAATATTCTATATTGGGTCTTTTCTTGCTCTATAATTAAGGAAGACCGAATTTTACTTATGTCATTCGGATTTATATAAAACTGTCTACGGTTGCTGAGAATGTGTGAAAATTTGTTTTGATAGAAACCCGCTCTTAAGTAGCTGATTCTCGATGTTAATTGAATGTTCAAAATTTTAAGTTGTTCCTCGATTACTGAATTTGGGATACTTGGGAAAACATTTGATATTACGATTCTTTTGGACGGACTTATCAGTTTCCTAATTTCTGCGTCGTTTACTATTAAATAATTACGTTTTTAGCGTACGAAAAAGCAAAATAAGATTAAATTTATCGCTTTTTCGTAATAAGTAATGAATATATTTTTATAAGTCGATGTGAAAAGTATACGTTGAAAAGTTGATTCATCATTTTTAAAATGCTGCCTGCCTACTAAGACTCCGTCCTAGTAGGGCGTGTTTGATAAATGAAATTAGACGAAACTTCTGACCGAAGATTGTGTATCGGCCTGCGGTGGTGCTGGTGAAGAAGAAATTCGACGATCGCGTGCTACTGAACTATATCCGGTAAATAAGGAAAAGGCGCCTCCGATATTACCGTCGCAGAAGATTGACTGACACGCGAACAACGGTAGCGGAATCTACCCGGCCATAACGACTGACCGAAACTAAGTTAATTATTATCGCGTAAACATTAGTAGTCCTGCCGAAGAATATATCTTAATGGATTGTATATTCGTACGTTAGTAGTAGTATTTTGTTTTTCCAACGGTCATAAATTTTCCGGTTTTGTCTCCGTAGTGGTAGTAATGATAGTACTAGCGGATAGTAACATAAAACAAAAAAGTATCGTACAATGTCTTATCAATATCCATATAGATATTATATATATATATATATCTATAAGAATGATACTATTCGCATTTTATGGGTTCTCAACTGACAACGATAGTTCGAATCTCGATCCGAAAAATACAAACCGACAAATACCGACCGTTATATAATAGAACTTTCTAGAATAAATACGTGCTTTACCAGGAATTTAAAAATGCGATTGTATAAATAAAGCGCTTTTCGAATGGAACAAAAAAAAATCGAGTGTCTGAATTTGTTGATTTGACGCGAAGATGATCTGATGATTAAACAATAGTTAGACGAAACGCTCGAAATATTTGAGTATATAGAGACATCATATAGCACAATCGGCGAATATAAAGTAATATAGATGGATTTAAAACTGTCCTCCAGCTTCTGTATTAACGTAGCAAGTTTCGGCAAAACGACTAACTACGGTCAATAATAATATAATTACTTAAAAAGGAACCAAACAAACAAATTGAAACCTCTAAATTCCGTCGATATGTGTTTGCAAGAACGTGGTGTGGATCATGATTTCGAGATGAGTTCGTTAAGTTCTGATAGATATGTTGGAATACAATCGAACGCCCAGAGATCGTCCGCGTAAAAATCGAAGTATTGCGAATTAATCGTAGGGAACGGGATTTCTATTGATTCTGCGTTGGCCATCTTCGTTAACGGTACTCCATGCTCGTTTTTAAAGTGAAACTTCTATTGGCGCGTTGTATATGGGGAGTTAACCCGTGAAATGAGCGATCAAGCGAGCCAAAGGCTTATACAACACATAGGCAGTCCTATTGTCACAATGTAGTCGGGCTTTTCCGCTCTTTCCCGCATGCTACACTCATACTCGCGTATATTCATTTTGTATACATACGTACACAAATCGCGAGATAATATTTCTCTCGCGCATCCATGCACGGCTATCTGTTATTTCGTTCAAATCTTCGCTGCACAAAGTATGTATATGAGTAGATTTGTGAACGAAAACATTTGAATCATCGCTGTTGTCAAGTTTATTTTATTCTCATTCTATTGCCGTCTTTACCTGCCGAGGCTATTACGGCACTGGGGATTTTAGATGTACTAAATGAGGTAAGAAGAGGAAGAGAATTGTATAATTGGGGGAACAGTAGAAGAACTGTCGGAGAGGAAACCAGATAGTGTACGCGCATGAATATGGGTTCGGTAGGGGCGGAATATAGGAATAGTAAAATATGGGAAATAGGAGAGGGGTTTGGGAGTAAACAAAAGGGACAAAAAGCCGGGGTGGTTTGGTACGTTGGAGTAGATGGTCATGAGATATGTGACTACGGCGAAGCCTGCTGAGTGCTATATAGTTGGAACGGGATAAATTGACAGTTGGTTTCCAGAAACCTATTGGGTTTGAGAGCAAGAAGGAAGTTATTATGAGTTCCTCTTTTGTTGCCAGTTGTGGTGAATGAACTATTTGAGTGCTGTGTTTAGTACTGGAAACGGCCGGGCTTTATAGATTGTAAGGGAACATAGCACGTCAAGGTTAAGCATAAAAGTGCATTGCTTTTTTTTATGAAATTTGTACAAAATCGTGAGTTTATTAAATAAATGTGTTTTTGGGAAAACGTCTTTAAGTTTCACTTCTTCCATCCGAGGTACGGAGTTTTTTTTCTGTCACTTTTTTGTTTCTCGCTGTTCTTATAACTTCTTCGCACTTCTTTAATTATGAGTTACCGTCCTACCTTCCCTTGATAATCTTCGGTAATCGGTCTAATATCGCCGAATAGAATTTACAATATAATTTTTTCATATATATTCAATTTCCCTCCTTTGTGTATTATTATTTTATCGTGTTTATCTACCAGTTTATTTGATTCATTATTATGGTCTGGTTACATTCTTTACTTTTTTTTTTTTTTTTTTATACATATTAAATGTATCATTGGGTTTATTTCACTTTTCAATTTCTGAACACATATTCCTTTAACCGAATTTTCGTTGCCTCTCGTATTATTCATAATGCAAAAATCAATTTCGAACATATGTACTAAAGTATAGCAGTCATCAAGGGAAGAACATAATCTTCCGCGCGATTGTAGATGCTTAAATTACTGAATGAATATTGTCATAAGGGGATTTACGCGCGTGTGAAATAAGATTGTTAGAATGCCGTGAGAAGCGACTACTTAAACTTGAAATTTATCAAAACATAACGTCGATCGTAATTTTAAAATGAATGTCGAGGTTAGTTTATGAGAATTTCATAAATATTTACTAAAATTTTATCATTTTATTTTATTTTACTAGTAGTCAGTGTCCCGTGATCATTAGTCGATGCTTAATTTTAAATAATAAACACTATTAACAATCACAAAATCCCTATCCCGTTCTATGTCAAATTAATCGCATTTAATCCCTTCTTAACTAATTATCACTGGATACCGATTCAGCATCTCTCTTATGGGTTCCAGGTCATAACCGTAGAAAACGAAATGGTGGATATGTCAGCCCATTCCATAGTATATTCTCCAACAACCTATAAAGATCCACCGTCTCCAATACTAAACATAGCCCTCAAATACTTCATCCACCACAACTGGCAACCGAAGTGGAATTCATACCACTAAAACTTTCTTTTTGTTATCAAACCCAATGTTGAAAACCACCTGATAATTTATCTCGTTCCAACTATATAATACTTAGCAAGTCTCATGACCATCTACTTCAACGAACTCAACCCATTGCTTTTGGCCCCTTTTGTCAATTCACAAACCCCTCTCTTATTAGTCATATTTTACTACGCTTCCCTACACTTCATCCCTATCGCCCCACATCCGCCTGCATACCTTATCTGGCTATTCTGCCATATATCCACTAATCAACAGAAAATCGTTTCTTAATGTAAATAATAAATTAATTCTGTATAAAACACTTATACGTCCCATAATGACGTACTGTTGTCCAGCTTGGAGTTTTATTTCAAATATAAACTTTAATAAGTATTTCAAAATAGGTGTCTCAGATGTGTGCTAAATGTCCGTAGATACCACAAAATCGTTGACATGCATACTGAAACGTGCCTTATATTAAGGACCATATCTTAAATTTAACGCGTAAGTTCTGCGATGACTAATCGACGATATAATAGTTTAATTTCTACCATCGGTAATTACGATTAACTCCAATTTATGTATAGTATAAACATAGGAGGCTCAAACATAACCTGTTGTAACGTTATATGGCGATTATTTTAAAAATGAATATTCCTTCTTTATTTATTTAATGTCTAACGTGTTTTTTATTTTGTTTTATTATTACTATCTTAATTTTTGGTTTTTTGCCGTATAGTTTTTTTTTTCAATTATTTTTTGCTCTCATTATAAGTATAAGTATAATTACTTCTTTTATTTATTACGGGTCTTCGTATTATTTCTGATGTATGGCGAGCCATCCTGGGCGTTAGGTAATTATTATTTAAAATTTTTGGTTTGTGTATACTCACTGTAAATTATCTTGAAATATACGTTGTTGTCGTTATCTGGTTATAGTCCTTGAACTATTTCCTTAATTATACAATTCTTTTCTGCTTCAACTTCGTTTACTACATCTAACTGTTAAGTCATCAGTGTCGTAATAGCCTCAGTGGTTACACACGGCACTATAATGATTAAAATTTTAATATGCGTAAGGACTTTCAAATTGTACACATCAAGGATAGCTGTATTTACTTCTTTTGTGCGATGTTGACTAGATATTTCTTTGATAAGGCTACGATAATACGGTGAACTGTTAGCGGAGTATGGCATACCTCACTTACGATTGGTGGCTGATTGCTGAGCAAGTATAAACGAATAGTTAGATAAGGTCTAAGATATACTTTATTTACACAGCTGTTCCTAATGTTTATAAGCGATCCTTGCCAATGAGTTTAGGCCAGGTTTTATGTTCTTTTTGGTATTTCCGAAAATACTTGTGCTCGTGTGGAATGGTCGATTCTACGAGCTTTATATGTAGAACCTTTTTTGAATAATCCATTCGCATGGTTATCGACAGGCAAGTTTGTGATAGCCAGTGAACAATGTTGCGTGATAAAGTGATGGTTTAGGACTAAAATACAGATAAATTTTCTTATTACGTTTATTATGTAATTTTAATAAGCAGCTTCGATGTACTTAAATACTAAAAAAGGTATTAGTCGTAATCTCGACAAATGGATCAGTTCTGTTGGATGTATGTATGTTACTTCGTTGATACGGTATGTGGGAGTAAATGTTTTCACATTGAATTTTATTAATCAGCCGTGGAATATGCGTATTTGGAGTAAGATTGTGTATAAATATTGTGTGTGTTTTAATGTGTTTGAGTACCTTTAAATACGTGCTGTTGTACTTGTAATTTTCTTTGTTTATCGTAATTTTTAAATTATTCATTGGGCTAATTAATAATTATAGGCCTACGCTGTAATTGACTTTTTACTGTTGTGTATGGGCTCTTTATAAAATAAAAAAGTAAATAAACTAATATCATTAATAAATTTTTATTTAGACATATAATATAGCAATATTTTTGTAAACTAAAGGCTTGAAATTATATAATAACAACATATTTTATGTGTATATATATATATATATATATATAGTCGTACTGTTCGTTGTGGAACATCGTAACTATCCCATTATAAATTGTTTTTTTTTTTACTAATAAAATGGCCGAGCTTTCAAGTCACTAATTATATGTAACGTGCCCGTAATATGATGTAATACAAAGTGGTGTACCACTCCTTCCTCTGTAGTAATTAAGATATATATGATGATGCAAAACTACATATATATATATATATATATATATATATATATATATATATATATATATATCATTAGTAAAACTTTCCTTTCAGCTGGTGGCGGTAGGATCGTTTTAAAATTATAGTTTGAAATTTAAAAAATTATTTTTGTTATAAAATTAGGCGAATTTTAAAGGTGTGTCCAATTTTCTTTCTATTTAGACAACTGCTAGTTTGGATGAATGATTTTATTATAGCAAAAAGAGAAGCTGCGTGGGTCGATGGGAAAGAGCAGAAGAGAAGAGACGAAAAATTGCATTATATCGCCATCACAACAAAAGTCGTTGCTATGGTTAGAGTTGCTTCTTCGTCTTTATTTTCTCACTTATAATTTTTTTTTTTTGTTTATCTTTACACTTAACCCCGAAGAAACACTTAAAGAAAATGAATTATTAAATTGCGGTTATCAATATAATAATAATAATAATTATTATTATTTCTAATAACGTCACTACGATGGCGGTAATCATTGTTATTATAATGAAAGTAATTTCAAATATTATTCTGATTAAATATAAATATATTATTGCGTCGCAATTAGCGGTGGAGTTTAACTGGAACAGGTCAATTTTAAATCGAATGTTGAACGGCGGCTGGGGCAAATTTCGAGAAATATCTATCTAAAATATTGGCTTAAAACTGTATATATATATATAATGCAATATTATCGAAACTTCGATAATTGCGAAGATTTATAATAAAAATTCTAACAAAATTTTTAAAAATAATCTTCATAAATAATATTACGAAAAAGGTAATTTTTTTTTAATTAGTACGCGTGTGGATTGTTTACAACTACTGCAACGTTTTGTCAAGATATATTTCTATAATGAGTATATTTTAATTTGACATGTCTAAATTTTAAATATTTAAATTTCAAATATCACCTGGTAATTTTTAATTTTTCTCATACGATCTGTCATATATATGACCAAAAGTGTGATATATTATATCTTTTTTTTTTCTAAATACGCATTACCTTTTCAATATTTTAATTATTCACAGTTATAACGAATAAAAAATTGCTAAAATGTTAGTCGGATGTTCGATATCGGACGTGCTATCGTGATTATAGTGATGATAATTATATCGAGATTAAAATGTCAACAATTTCTTTTCTACGCTTCAAATCTAGAACTGACGAGATATTTATCAACTAGATGCTGTAGAGAAGACTAGAAAATCAAAAATCTGCTAATTTAGGAAGAATTTATATATAGTTTATAATTCTTATGCGTTTGAGTCTTCTGCTATTATCTGTTTATAACAATAACGTAAAAATAAAAAAACAAAGTATTAAGAATGATAGCTGGAACTCGTTGGTATGTCTCCAACGACGCTTTAGGCAGGGCCTTCAAATACATAAATAAGTCCATCAATCAAACTTTTATTCGAACTACAAAATTATTATAATCCGCTGGTAACGAGAAAAAAGGTATTGCGAAAAAAATATTTGCAATGTAAAATATTTTACGAACCATTCCGGGCTAGTCGATATCGAACCACACCTTATTGCGGCTCGTCCAGGATGCCGTCTATCAATTTTAGGACTGATGTGGATCGATTAGAGGACGTCCCCTACTAATTTTCTGATTGACGAGACTTTACTTATATAATTGTTTTCTAAAAGTATAAAATATCTATTTTCGAGATAAAATCAACGCTTAAAACTGATCAAGTGAAAATCGTTAAAAATTAAAAACAGATTACTCATTTCTCCGGTTTTAGTTAATATTTTGAAAGCTGTATTATAAATTTATTTTCGCAATTTAAATCGAAAAAATTCTGCGCTTATTTACGCTTAAGGTAATTCAATTAAAATGTTTATTTTCGATATAGTTACGATTAAAAGTTTAGGGGAAATATTTATGATATTGAACCGGGGCATAAATAGATTACCTTCATCGTTCACGTATATATATATATATAATATAGTGAAAATGTATTACACGGATGGCAAGAGAGCGTTTCGATTGGTGACCGTAAAATCAGCAATTTTCGATGGCATCCTCCTTTTCGCAAATACGGAAGAAGAAATAAAACATTTGATATTAAAGTTGAAAAATGTTGGCGGAAAATATGACCTACGCATTAATGCGGCGAAATCAAGAGTTATAGTTGTAGATTGCATAAGAAATTCTAAATCCGAGGCTGATAATATCGACGGATGTGAAGTGGTAGATAAATATAATTATTTACGTTTCCTCGTCGTAAATACCGGACTGTGCGAATAAGATGTCAATAAACGCCTGACATCGGCGAAACTAAGATTTGGAAAAGCACTATACTTATTATCTAAAAGTGGAATTCGGCTTAATTAACAGGAATAGGATAAAAGTTTTTGGAGACACGTAACGAGGAAAACAGGCTCACTTGTACATACTATCCTACAGGGAATATTGGGTTAGAAACCGAGAAATGTGTCCGTTTCGATGGACAGATGAAACAAAACCACAAATTGGACCCATAGTGTTTGCAACTACGGGAAAGGCAACAAATCAAGAAGAGTGGAGAAAAGTGATGCATACGATTTCATGTTGATGTCACATGACGCCGGTATAAAGGATACAAAAAAAAAGTATATTATATATATATATATATATATATATATATATAAATTCAATGTAAAGCTACAAATAAACGATATATATATATACTTTGCCCATTAGGTAGTTATTGACGCTATAAATATAATTTCCCCGTTTCATTCGGAATTTTTTGACGATTAATATTATATAACGCATTGTATTTACGAACGGAAAGCGAAAGTAAATACGTATGACGTCTTATCCATTCATCGAACAGTAGCAAATGTACAAGAATGACGTTAGGCGTTCGGAGGAAACTCGGTTTTAACGAAAAAGGTCGTAAAAGGTTCGCGACAACATTTTCTGCAAAAACAACCATAACAAGCAAACAATGAACTTAGGCGAGTGGTCGAGAGACTATTATTTCTGTCGGGTATTTCCTTTTTTTTCGAATGAAAATTCTTTATATCGGAGTTAAAAAAAGAAAAAAGGAGCGATTAAAAAAAATAATAAATAAAAAAAAAAAGATAAAGAAATAAAGGGGAAAAAATTAGATATAAACGAACATACTCGGGGGCTGTCCGACGGTCGCTCTAAAGTGTCTTCGTCGTCATCGCGAGTAAGCTTAGTCGTCCGCGGTTTGCCGCTATTAATTTAATCAGAAGAAACAGCGGAAAAATCTACCAAGAAGAAAACCCAACCTAACGTCGTCTCTCCGCGTATGTATATATAACATATGTGTGTTAGCGTGTGCGTATGTTTATAAGCCGGTTGGTGGTTTATGTGTAGAGTTGCCTACAACGTTTGCATTTGCGCGTGTAGCGTGAAAAAAAAAAGGAAAGACAATAAATAGCTGGAAAAAATTTCCAGTTGACATTTTCCTTTTCCCGACCGTAGGAATTTGGAAAATTTAGAATTCTCGCCACCTAAACCAATTTTCGATATCGCGCGTTTGTATTATGTATACGTTATAATGTGCAAAGAATGCAGAATGGAAATTTGTGTCGAAAAGAAGAGACATCGGTTTCTCGTCATTATTAATTCAAAAAAACAAAAAAAATAAAAGTAAAAAAACAAAATACGGGGGGGGGGGATTTTCGAATTCGGAAAGAATAAAATTTCTATCGCTGTTCGCTTTTCGAAATCAATTATCGATTCCCGCGCTAGCGTGTATAAACTTCGTGATGAGAATTGTAATAAACTTCGATACTAAACCCACCCCGAACTGATCCATAAGCGTCGAAAGCTGATTTTAAAAATAACTCTTAGAGTAAATGACGACTTTCCGCAATAAGTACAAGAATCAATCGGCTCGATGATTAGTATTCTTGGTTCACTCGTTGACACTAACGTATCTAGTAGCGTTCGTTCTAATAGAAGAACCAATACACAGTGAAAGTGCATACACGGAAAAAAGAGGAATTTCACAGCTTTGAAGAGTAATAATTTTTTTCTATAGATTGGATTATCACATTCGAGATACTAGCGCAGAAATGAATGTGATAGCTACGTCGTATATGCTGAAACAACGTGTTACACGATACAGATAATTTATAACAAGCGACACGAGTAAACTGGTAAAACTAAATCACCTATGAAAAGACAACTGATGATAGATCGTGCGACTTTCGTTAGTCGCGCGGTTGAATTGAGGTATCGTCGTCATCTTTGCTTGATGACGCTGCGCTGATGATGTTTTCAACGTGTATTACTTATGTACACCGATGGAAAACACTGTGAAATGTGTGGTCTTGTAAGATGGAGGTGAACCGGAAATAGTAGTAACACGCAACAACCATCAGCAATGTACAAAAAAATAAATTAAAGTTAATAGGGAATGTTAGGAAACATGAAAGATATATACTAAGGTACTGCTCCAAAAGTTTTGTTTTTTTATCGATTATTGTTAGCGTTTAAGAAAAAAAAGACTGTGCCCCGAGGCGAAGGGAAGAAGTGAAATTGAAACTTAAAGACGATATAAAAGGCAAAAATTATGGAACACAAATTTTAATTCAATATAGACATTTAATAAACTGACGATTTCGTACAAATTTCACAATGGAAAGGAACACACTGTCCACTACCTTTTAACTTGACCTGGCCATGACGCAAATGTTACACGTGCGCGCATGCGCAACAGAAAGTATACGAGCACGCGACAAATTTTTACACGTATTGGACTCCGGATAAGAGGGATAAACTATAAGGGACAATCAGCAAAACCCGAACGTATGAAATGAAGGTTATTTTAGTTCGCTTTACTGGGACAACGAGTCGGTTATAAGGGACAAAGATTAATAGACTTTCAAGGCAATAAATAGTGAGACCGGTGATAAGCCAGCCGATATAAAATGACACTTCCGGTCTTAAAAGGAAAATATTCGCATAAACAAAAATCGAATAAAAATGTTTTAGCCATTTATACAATTCGTTTTTGTTTAAGTAAACATTTTTGTTTTTTCTTCATTTTGTTCGAGATGTCCTTGTGTTGACATTCTTTCATTGACACTATACTGTATTTTGCTGTGTATGTTTATTAATTATGCACTCTCCGATAGCTTATTATGTTCGAAGTTTAGTTCTGCAAAAACTGTATTTATTTTTTTTTTTTACGAAAATTTTCTTTTCTTTTTTTAGTTCTGGTGAATTTTTTGTATGAATAAAATATCGCGTAAATGTTTATCATTAAAGGAAAAAATTTCCATTTGAGACAAAGTCGAAATTCAACCTGCCAATATGCCTATTCGGGAGTTAGCAAAAATCATGGGTGTCTCCAAAAACACCATCTCCCGTTCAAAACCAGATGAACAGAACTTACGTAAAAAATGGAATAGTACTGAAAAGGGCAGTCAGGTGGTGGAAAGGAAACTAAAAAGAAAAGGTAAAAACCCAGAGGTTGAAGCTCTTAATTTATGGTTTAGCACAGTAACGCAAAGAGGTGTTCACGTCAGTGGGCCAATGTTGAAATTGAAATCTGAAGAGTTTGCGAAAAAAATGGGTTATGAAGACTTTGCAGCTACGAATGGTTGGCTTGCTCGGTGGAAAGGGAGACACGATATCAAATTCAAAAAAACCCCTCATGGAGAAAAGGCAAGCGCTGATTTGACATGAACAATGGAGTTCAAATAAAATTTCCAAATTTCTTCAAACTTACAACCTGAATGACATTTACAATGCGGATGAAACTGGTTTATTTTATCGAGCCACTCCAGATGGGTTATTAGTATACAAAAACACGAACAACTTATTGGTTCGAAAAAAACTATGGATCGTATCACTGTGCTATGTTGTTGCAATGCAACTGGAAGTGACAAAAAAAAAAACTTTTAGTTATTGGTGAAACTAAAAAGCCACGTTGCTTTAAAAATCTCAATGCAAGTAATCTGCCAGTAACATATTACGCAAAACAAAAATGCATGGATGACTGCTACTATTTTTTTAAAATGGTTAGAAGACTGGGATAAAGAATTACAGAGAGATTTTAGAAAAATTTTACTCCTTATTGACAATGTAACTTCGCATCACACTAAACTGAAGAATATTCAAATTGAATTCTTACCTCCAAACACTACTTCACTAATTCAGCCACTTGATATGGGTGTCATAAAAAATTTAAAAGTGCAATATAGGAAGATGCTGATACAGCATATCTTAGAAGCTATTGAAGACGACCTGGTAATAGTTTCTACAATGGCGAAAGATATCAGTTCCACAATAACCATACTGCAGGCTATACAATTTGTTTCTGATAGCTGGAGAAAAGTCACTTTTATGACAATTCAGAACTGCTTTGCTCATTGTGGTTTCAAGGAGCTCGATTATGAAATTGTTGAAATGGAAGTAATGAAACACCGAATGAATTACTACGTGTGACCAACTGTGAACAATTTTCAGATATTGACGCCAATCTGCCATGCTGCGACAATAATATTGAAGATTTGGATAATGAAATTATGGAAAATATCACAAAGAAGAAACAAATACAAGAATCAGAAAGTGATGATGACACGGATTTCCTTACCACCTGTGTCTGCTGTAGAGGCGAAAAAATGTATTGAAAAACTCCGGCGGTATTTTACGCAACAGAATAATGAAGGTGCTCCTACGGCATCATTAGGTAACTGTGCAGATTTTGTTCAAACGCAGCAGATGAAGAATTTACACCAAACAACTATAGCGCATTTTTACAGTAAATGAACAATTTTTACAAAATATCAGGTCAGGTTCTTTTACCTTATGTATGCCTCCTGTATTTTTTAGTCTTAATTTCCATATAAAGTAATATTACCCATTAATGAGGTTATAAGTATGTTAATTGTTTACTAAACTGCATATATATTCTAACACCCACTCGCTTCAATAAGAGATTTTAAAAAATTCGCTTTATTGGGACAACCTGTTATAAGGGACAAATGACTTCCGCCCGATGTGTCCCTTAAAAGCGGATTCGACTATATATATATATATATATATATATATATATATATATATATATATATATATATATATAATGTTTGTCATAATTTATTGTGCGTGTTCATACGTATGTAAGTAAACTGAATATACACGTATATGGGTACACAACATTCTGAGGAGGAGCCTGACTACACTGTGAAAATATGCCTGCCTATGAGCCTATGTGTATAAGCCGTTGGCTCGCTCGTTTTACGGTTTAACTCCCCCATATACAACGCGCCAATAGAAGTTTCATTTTGGAAAAACTATTATCGATTTTCCCACGGAGCGTCATCGTGATTCGTTTTGAATCTTTCAGCAAACGAGAATCGTCCTGTTTTCCACTTTCGAATTGATCTGTCTTATACTTATTACTTAAAATCGAGGTTAACTATAGTACATAAGTTTTCTCTCAGCACCGGACAAGAAAGATCTACTTAACGAATCTCAGTCATGATACGATCAATTTAATCGAATATATTGAAAATTAGCGCGAAAATTTTTTCTTTAGCAATTTTTATCACAATAGTTATCAGTACGTTCTTTTTTTAAGTCGTCCGGTTTAGAAAATCGAGGAAAATAAGGTGAAAAAAACGGTTCAGTTTAATACTTTTCAAAGTCATCGATCGTCTTATTTTAATTTTTAATGAAAATTGCGAAAGGAAAATTTATCGGTAATAATAGATGATAATGATGAGATTCCGCCTAGTAAATTTCAACGACCTCTGCGTGTACGTGTGTGTGTGTGTGTGAGTGGTTGTGGTTCTAAGTAGAACGGGCAATCTTTCGCGAGCCTTGGTATCGTATCGATTTAGACGTTTTTTTTCCTTTTTTTTTTTTTTTTTTTTTAGAGTGGATGGGAACCATAGTGGGTGTCGAGGAGACACGGTTAACCGAAAGATTTTAATTAAAACACTGGTCGTTATTCGTTCCGTTTAATTTTAATGTTTTTCTTTTTCCAACAAATTTTCTATCGCTTTTTCCAACGGAGGAGACTTTTTCCAGAATTATGACGTTTGATGAATTTTTAATTTATAATATCGTTCGAATTTGTTAGTTTTTTGTTCCTCTTTTTTTTTTTTAAATCTT
Source organism: Coronaproctus castanopsis (assembly GCA_032883995.1). NCBI lineage: Eukaryota > Metazoa > Arthropoda > Insecta > Hemiptera > Monophlebidae > Coronaproctus > Coronaproctus castanopsis. Next base: position 32,687,979 of record CM065053.1, read on the forward strand.
TATTCGTTATTTTGGTTTTCATAGATTTACCTAGCCAGCACGATTGCGATAATAAAAGGTCTATATAGACGTTCGATTGTAAAAGTGTTCCGTTGGATTTTGAAAAGTTTTCTTTTGAAATATTTTTAATTAATAACGAATATAAGTATAGCGGTTACGTTGTACTAATATAACCGAAATTTAGATGTTTTTTGTTTTTTTTTTGTTTTTACTTTTGATTATTATTATTATTTATACAAATGTGTGAAGCCTACGGTAAAAGATAAATTATCAATACATAAGGATAAGGGAAACCTACCGGATATACGAACAGGTGAAATCAAATATACGCTTTGAAGAGAATTAAAAATAACAAAGCTAGCGGATCGGATGGTATAATTCTAGAAATGATTAAAGAAGGAAATGAGGTGATTTTAAATTTGCTGAAAAACCTGTTTAAGTTGAAAAGAGAACTCTATCCCGCGATTATGGAATGAAGCAGATGTTATTCTAATACACACAAAAAGCCGATACAGCTAGTCTAGAAAATTACAATTAGCTTATTATCGCATATTTACAAGCTTTATATGGGTATTATTGCAAATCGAATGACGAAACAAATAGATTACTGTCAATCGTGCGAGTAGTTGGGCTTTAGATACGCATAATCACGTTCACACTATGAGGATTTTAATCTCTTAGTGCAAGTAATACAACATGGAATTGCACATGGCGTTCGTCGATTATCATAAAGCGTTTGATACCGTGGAAACACGGGCAGTGTTGAAAGCGCTTGAAGAAAATGGTATTCGACATAAGAAAAAATATTTACAATTCGTCGATGATACAAGTACAGCTGGGTGGAAAAAACAAGCAAAATACCGTTAAAGAGAGGCGTTAGACAAGGAGGCACAATATCTCCGCTGTTCCTACCATACCAAATTGATTCCGCACTCCATATGTCTGCCATTTCCTCTTACGCCAGGTACTTTACAAACAGGTAATATTTTAGTTTCTTCTCTTAAAATATATCCAAAAAAATCGACTGATCCATCTGTCACACCTTTACGTATTCAGAGATTTGTTCTCTCACATTCGTCACCTTATCTATATTTCAATCAATGCGTTATTTATCCGCCGCTTTAATCGTCCGCTTTTTGGCCTGCATATGAGGAATTTGGACGACTTAGTGTTTTTATTAGCTTCTTTCGTAATTTTAATGATCACTTTTTGTTACAAATTATACATTTCAATCGTATCATTCGGGCTTTCGCCTAAATTCGTCTTTTTATTTCATCCACGCAACCTCCGTCGGAAATAATCGAGGATTTTTTAGGACTATAATATCGGTTTTAGATGCGTTAATTAGCAATCCGCGTTCCGTGCTAAATTCTTCGACACAATTAATTCCGTTATTTTTTCTTTTCCAATACGCGATTATAAACCAACTTCGTTACAATTGGCGCTTCATGACGGGATCCACTATTCGTTATCGAAATTTATTATATATCAGTCAGCGAGTCATGTCACCTCATGCAGGGATATCGTGACCATGATCTGTCACACGGCTGACCAGGCTGCGTCAACAAACACGGTCGCGTGCGATATTTACACAATCGCGGAAAGCACGGTCAGTTGTCATGCAAATCGCATCTGACCAACCGCGCTCTCTTTTACCAGCCACTACACCTCGAACGAACAGCGCCTCCGTATTTTCGGCTCTAACTACGTGACCAAAAAATCGTAGTATTCTACCGAGAACGATCGATTTTAATCTTTTCGGGTTACCAATGTCGTCCAAAATGGAAGTATTGGTTCTCCTAGCGGTCCGTGAGATACGCAACATATCTAACACCACATTTCTAGTGCGTCTATATGTTTTCTGTCGGCACTGCTTACTGATCAGGTCTCCGAGCTATATAGGAACACCGAGAAAACAAGGGAGTTCACTATTCGAAACAGCTTTACTAACTGCGGAGTCGGTCCTGATTCTATTCAAACGGCTCATTGTGGCTAAGCCGGACTTTATGGCGTATCTAGCCGCCGCTATTTCCTACTATGTATTGTAAATATGTAAACCGGTTTACTACTTCAATTCCGTCAATTTCAGCGCGGGGCAGTTATTCTTTGGAATGATCATAATTTTAGTTTTGGCCTTGTTGACGAGTATATTCCGGACTAATTTTTATTAACCGATTTAAAATATATGATATTTCGCCCACGTTTTTTGCCACTAACTTTATGCCATCTGCATACCGGAGATTATTAATGTGCAATGCCTCCATCCCAGTTTAATGCACCATTTGCTGCGTCGATTTGGAGAGTTCTGCACATTAAACTTTCAGTGTAGAGGTTAAACAGTAGCGGTGAGAGGATACAACCATCACCTCGCTCAGGAAGAAACTTATTCGAGTAAGTATCTTTATTAATCTAAACTTTTGCCGTGGTTTTTTTCATATAACCAAGCTGCACAAGATGTAATGGTGCACCCATGTCCAGTAATATCGACCACATTTTCGGCCAATGTACGCAGTCAAATGCTTCCTTGAAATCAACGAAACATAGTATAGCTGGGACATTGTATTGCTTTTTCAATGAGTAGTCTAAGGTTGAGAATCCGTTCTCTTGTTCCCTTATCTTTTGTAAAACCGGTCTGCTCTGGCGGAATCTGAGTGTGCATTAAAGAGTATATACGGTCATACATAATTTTGATCATCACTTTGTTTATGTGAGCTTAACATAAGTCGCCTGACACCACTCTTCAGGCTATTCTCCCGAGAACCAAATCGCATTACAGATATGGTAAATTGCTTGTATAATTTGTTCACCTACCCGCAGCTTTAAAAATTTCATCAGCGGGGATGCCGTCTGGGCCGGGAGCTTTATTTAACTTCAGATATCAATAGCATTCGAAACCTCATCCAGTAAAATTTTCGGTGCTGGTTCGAAAAAATTTCCAACGTGTTAACGATTTCATTGGTATCTTCTGCCGTGTATAGTTTGACGCAATACTTTCTCCATGCTTCAGTTGCTTCTTCGGAGCCTGTGCGAATTATATGGTTTTCATCACAAATTGTTTATTTCCTCATTTTAAATTCTCTTGCTACTAAACGTATTTTCTTGAAAATAAAATTTGTTTCATTTATTTATATATATATATATCGAAAGAATGAATCTCCTATTACGCGAAGTTGAAATTGCCTGCTGATTTCGGCGAATGCGAAGTATTCTCTGAAATTCAAATTCGAAATTCCTTCTCTTCCGGGAATTCAGCTAATAAACTATTTCGTCGAAGGAGGACATGCTGACATTTTGCCGCTATATTGCAAATTCTATTCACACATTCGTTCCTAACCTAACCTAACCTGTGGTATAATATGTTTTATACTCGATGAATCGACATAGAAGATATTCGTTTCGTATTTTTTTTAACAGCTTCCGTGATATATATATTTTTTTAAGATAGATTATAGACACGTACATTTGCTGTTCACGTAAAATGAAATAAAATGTACGGCCAAGAACGAAATCGCGTCGTTCGGATTACATAATTTCTTAATGAGGTTCACGCTTGAACCATCTACGACGTGTCCGAGGAATCCTTTTCCGCGGATTATTAATGCCTCGTTCTGGTCGATCTAACTATTCGGAGACCACGATGTCGTATTTCTCGAATGACATTTTCTACGGGACGTTCTGTTTTCCCTCGACTTTTCCTCTTAGTCTCATTTCCTGCATGATGTTCTTTTACTCTCGCAATATCTATCTTCTCGTTTTCCGTGGTTTTTCGAGGTTTATCAAACTAGATGGCCTGTCACACCTAACGGAATTTAGTTATTTCAGACGAAGCGAAAGAGAAACGTTGAAGTTTAATTTGTAGATTAGCTTTAGCCATTGTAAAATAACGGAATAATAATAACAATAATGATAATAATAATTCGTTCGTTTATTATAGACATGCTAGTTTAGATTCCTTCTCTTTATTTTCAGAAGTTCGTTAGGAACTTTCTTTACACCCGAGAGACGATTCAATTTTAACGTTTACTTATAAAATAAGTAAAGTTTTCGTTTTATCATCTCTTTCAGTCACCCCCCCGAAACATTTTGTTAATTATGAAAACATCCCGCGTACGGACACAATTATTTTAGCTCAACAACTGAGAGCGATAAACATATTTCCGAATTATCATCATAATTCATTATTATTATTATATTTTTTGAAATGTCGTAACGAATTGAGCAGATTGGAGTAATGTTTTTTCTAGTACAATTTTCCGTTCGGCAAAAATTTATTTCCGAACGTTAAATTGCTTTAATCTATAGTTTTTACGATACAACTGGCCGAGTTTATAGTCATTCGTTATTATGCGCGTGTGTGTGTGTCACAGCGAGGAAATTCACATGTTAGATAACATCCAGCCGTGTTTTCAATTGAACATTTAATTTAAATAGTTGTTACGTGAAATCAAATTCTTCGTATTTTAGCCTTTTTAACTTCTAATACTGTTGTCTAGTAGATTGATAAACTTTAAAAAAAAAGGTAGTAAAAATCTGTAAATTTTGTACGGAAAGACACAAAGCTTTTCGGCTATTAAGTTATTTTCAATTAATAAAAATAAATAACGATGTTAATAATAATAAATATAAGAAAATATTTAATCTACGTGTGCGATATTAAAAAAAAACAAAAAAGTGTAAAATATCAAAAGCATTGGCGAACGTGGTAAAATTATCGTTTATTTTTAAAAAAATCAATACGTTCCGCATCAGTTAAAAAAATAGTAGATTCATCCTAAATATATTATCATCTATCCCAAGTACAGACTCATTTATATTTCATTTTTAAATTCATCGCTAATGAATTATTCACTACTCGAAAGGCCCTCCATCTTACGCGGACGGCCTACCTCAACTTGAGACTATATGTCTCTTTATGTTTATACACCACCGAATGTGTTTTCCAAAGTCAACTTGAGACTATATGTCTCTTTGTGTTTATACACCACCGAATGTGTTTTCCAAAGTCAACTTGAGACTATATGTCTCTTTATGTTTATACACCACCGAATGTGTTTTCCAAAGTCAACTTGAGACTATATGTCTCTTTATGTTTATACACTACCGAATGTGTTTTCCAAAGTCAACTTGAGACTATATGTCTCTTTATGATTATACACCACCAAACGTGTTTTCCAAAGACCTAGACAGGTTTTCAATCAGTAAATTGGTGGCGCAGTTGAAAAGTTGCAGAACCGTTCACAACTGTCCAAACTAATCACCTACTGTTGTAAACTTGTTACGTACCGGATGACATCGTCTCGGGTGATGTGCGGCCCTGTGTTGTACAGCGTAAACTTAATCTCCACTGTCTAGTGCAATCCTAGGAAGATCTCCAGCGACCGTACTATTACACAGGCTATGTAATAATAATTTGTAGAATGTAATGATTTTTATTAAAATAAACAACAAAAAAGAAGTTAAAATTGCTAAAATGTTTTTTTTTTTTCAAAATGAAAAATCACAAAGCTTTTCGGCTGTTAGGCCACCATCGAGTGAATATTTAAAAAAAGATAAGAAATATAAAATGAAAAAATATAAATTTAAGATTACAATTCACAAAAAATCATCAAACTGAAAAACAGTATTAATAAAACAATGCGACAGTTTCTACCTAAGTCTGCTACCCGTGAGAGGATTCCGCTTTATGGGCTCTGCAAGTGGGAACATCTTAAGGGGTCTTAAGGTTTTGCTCTACTTTTACTTATTTATTGTGACGTATACAATTAGGAAGTACAAAAAATTAGGTCTCTGTATACATAAAACAAAAAGATCGTTTTTATATTAGTATTAACATAATATTAAAAATGTTATAGATTGTTCGAACATTAATACTTTCCACTGCTATATATATATATATATATATATATATATATATATGTATATACAGTGGCACACCCAAGATTTGTCTCTCGGGTGGGCTCTAACATCCTCTCACCAAAAAATAAAAATTCGCAATAAAAATGAATGAAACATACACAGCCGAATGTGTAACAAAAACTACAAACCATCACGAACAACAACGAAACAATAACAAAAAAGAAAAACCGCACTGGTCATTGGGTCAGAATTCGAATGCCGAATGGCCCAACCAACGGCCAATTTGTTTTCTTTGTGTTGCACAGTCAGCTGTATTTGCAATTAGCAGACAGAATGTAAGGAATATTTTCTAACATTTTGTAATCTGGCCTGTTTTGCACACTCTTCAAAATGATGTTTTATTAGTGATAACACGAGCTCATTCAAATATTCTCTTCTGTTTCAACTATCATTTTAGCTGGGAAATTGTTTGGAGCTTACAAGTTATGCGCCTTCTTGATTTTCACACTTTTGTAAGCCCTCTTTGGTGGATGGTCTTAAGACCGGTAACCCCATCGTGGGTACGTCACTATATATAAAATATTGAAAAAACAAAGTCGAAAAGCATCGCTAAAATAAAATAAATTTTATACTGATTAACTTTGATTTTGTTTTGTTAATTCATAAAATCACTCCAATACATCAACGCTTATTAAATTACTGGCTACTAAAAAAGATTTTCATTTAAATTACTGGCTTTTGTAATATGTCGGATTGTTTTATTAATACTCTGCTGTTTTTTTCTGAATTGTAATCTTAAATGTATATTTTTTCATTTTATATTTTTTAAATATCCACTCGATAATGGCTTAACAGCCGAAAGCTTCTTAGCGATTTCAGCTTCTTTTTTGTTGTTTATTTTTATGTAATAATAATTTTATAGATTGTCAGCTATGTTTTCCATAGCCGAACTTGAATATTTACCGACTATTCCCATTATAGCTGTCGCAATTCGTTTTGTTCCAATTTTAACCGAGCCTTTTTTTTATTCGTTTATTTTTTTAACTCGAGAGTTTCGCAGAATTTTCGGCTACATTATTATTCGGAAAATATGTCAAAGAACTCACGAAGAAGTAGCAACCCACGCACTAAAAAATTGACTTTCAAATTAGGTCGATCATAGTAAATATATTCCATGCGAACATCGTTATCGACATGAATACTTTTTTATTTTTTTATTTTTTTTTGTATAATATAATGTATGTCGCGGTAGCATACTCGCTAGAATGTTGGACGATCGGGTGTTTCGAAACTAACTCGCGACATAAAGAGTTGATAAAGTTTTCATCATTATGGTAACTCTTAATTATCGTGGAGAATACAGTGAAATTGTACTCCGTATAGTACCTGCGTTCCGTATAAAATTAGTGTGTCGAATGCTACTAACCTATTTTGTACGTAAAAATAAGCGTACAACGATATTGCTAGCGTTTCGTTTAGCATATCCTCTCGCTCTACGTAACTAAGTTTTTCCTTTTTTATCATTTTTCTTTTTTTTGTTATGCACATAGTGCAATAAGTAAATGCGATGCAGAAACAGGAAAGAATCAGATACTGTTGATGGTCCATCGCCAACAGCTACATATCTAGGAGGAATAAGAAGTGTACGAAGAAGTTTTAAGACTGTCGCTTGGCCAGTTTCTCTTCAACCGACGCGAAGAACCGAGTGCCATGTTTGTCAGTTGTAGAACAGCTGGATTAGCGGCATTTCATAGTCTGTTGAAAAAGAGCTCGTATCTTTTTTTTGGCTACTTCCGAAACAATTGTTATCCGCAAGTGGGAACGTATAGACTGTTTAGACACGAACCACAAAGAACGTCTATAATTTAACGTAAGATTTTCGCCGGATATTAGTTGGCTTAGTCCATATAGTTCAATTCCATAAGACCAAATCGGCTTTACGGCAATAATAGTTTGTTCTCAACCGATAATAGCTTTAAAGACAATTGAGCAGACCATATCGCTTTTGAACATCCTAAATTTTTGTTATTACTATGTTGACTACAGGTAAGTTTTTTTTTTTTTATCGTGACACAAACCGAGGCATTTAACGTGGTTAACTCGGGGAATGAATGTCCCATCTAGATGGATCGATGGTATCAACTCTTTACGTAGAGTGAAAGTAATGTGGCTCCTTTTGATTTGATTCTCCATCTGGTTGGAGTGAATGAGAGTTAAATTTTCGTGTGACACAATGACTGGATCAGAATCGGATGAGAGAACGCGTGTGTCGTCAGCATAATATTGTATCTTTATTAACAGGTATATCTGCAGTATAAACACTATACAAAGAAGTACCCATACAACTTTGCTCGAATAGCATACACTTGCGAAAACTGGTTTCGCCATATTCGACAAAGAAAAATCTGTCTTGGTCTTGGATATGATTTTGCAGTTAAATAGTACGATGGATGAATGATATCACTCAGTTTGAAAAGGAGGTGTCAAACGCGATCGAAGGCCTGTGAAACATCAAACAATTGAAACGTGTTTCGAGATTTTTTAACATCAATAACGTATACAACGGGGTAGAGATAGTCTATCATCGGATATCGAATTTTTTTGCATCGTATATCCAAACGCTCTCGTTTATTTTTTTATACGTGAACATTCAAACGATGTTTAATGTGTCCGAAAATTTAAATAACATTCAACGTCATAATCGAGTCCGCATTGTATAATTTTTAAACGTACGGAGCGAATTTATTTCGTTCACTTCTAGCGAGCAACTTTCTTTTTACTCACTCGTGAGTTACATAACTCTGTAACCCACGTATCTGATCGTACTGGAGATTTATTTTCGGCGGAAATGCTGTTTTCTATCTTTAGCTTTTCCAAAATTGACTTATGTTTTTTTTTAGAACCCAGTTCGTAAAAGCTATCGGGTAAGTATATTGTGTAAATGATGTACAAATATAGTAGAAATAACTGTCTTATTCTTTCGGGTTTTTTCAGTCCTAGGACTGGGTACGCCATCACTATGTTTTTCTTCTACACAGTATACAATCTGCCGCCCTTCCCCCGAGTTGTATATACGACTGTACTGCCTCCTGTTTTATGGAGTCCATTGGCGTTAACCTATGCCTTTCGGTCTTTTCCCATCTTTACTAATAATGCGCATGATTTTGGTCTTTGCCACATTAATATGTTCATTCCATATTTCTTCGCCGCATCCGGAACCTAATAAAGTATGGAACTCTGAACAAACTGTTTTACAATATTATCAGATTAATTTAATCTGTACATCATATCGACTTGTTGATTGTAGGATTCACACAATACGTATTAAAATATACTTAAACGCGTTTATTAGCATCGAATCTTTTAACGTTTCTTCATTTTTTTGTAACTACGGTACATTTGAGTTACAAAATGAACAAGTACTACTAGTTGAAACTTAACTCAAATGTGAGTTTCATCTATCGTCAGAATCTCTTCCTTAACCGAAGCTATAGAATCAGTCACTGTTACGGTAAAAGAATTTCACGAATTTATTATTATATTCCGCTAATTGGTAAACAAAAAAACATTTACTTAATATATTCGAATAATTCAATTTTCGCGTTCAGTTCAAAGTTTTTAAGTCGCGTTCATTGTCTACAATTTGTATTATTTTCGAGAACCTAAAGCGTTGGCTCGGAAAAAAAGTGCTAAAATTTCTCTTCCCTAAAGAGTTCTATTCTAGGCTTTTCGATAAATGGGTACTAAAATTTATGCTAAACAAGCTCTATATGAGCGAGTTTAAACGAGGTCAAAACGACACCGGCCTTTGGTGGACAAAAAAAAAAACGAACAATGTAAAAAGAAATTAATTAGAAAATCAAGTTGGAAAATGTCAAAAATTGTTTACCGCCGCATAGAATGTGAAATTATCGTTGGGGGAGGGGATTATAAAAATGTGTACTGCGATAAAGAAGAAGATGAAGAAGTGAAACGGTTTAAAGTTTTTCAAGCGTACTTTTCGATTCTCTCATGTTCGTTCGAGTTTTGAAAAAGTTTGTCTTTCGACTAGGAGACGGTAGTTTTATAAAGACGTAAAAAAAACAAAACGAAAAAAAACAGAGATAGAATTACCTAACGAGTCACAGAGGCAATTGAGACAGTCGTACGTACGCGGCAGTTTGATCAAATTTTATTTACTGCCACAGCGATAGTAGTAAAAGCGTCGGTAATACTAGTAGTAGTGCGGTATTAGTGGATGAGGATTACCGAATTAGATGTGAAAGTTTTGTAGGTTCGCGAGACTAGTCTGTGCCGCGTGTTGTTACACAGAGCCTAAATGAAGAACCGAATAAAGAATAAAAACCTAAACTTCAGTCTTACAACGTTCGCCGGTAGAGTCGGTCTGTTTCAGTTGACTTGTGTTTTAAAGTTGTCAAAAATTAAAAAACGAAATTAACAAATCGAAAAATTAAAAACGATACAACGGTATTATATTCCGGTGTTTATTATAAAAACAGAAACTTTATTCAGTCATATAATATTCGCTAAGAGAGTCGGTGTTTTTTTATTATTATTATTATTATTACTACTTTTTTTTTTTGTATTTCGAGGATTTGTAATTTGAAGAAAAAATTACAAACAATTCAGCGTTACGTTATGGCGTATATACAGAGCAATAGGTGGTGGATAGTGGAAATAACTGAAACAAAAGCTGATAGATGATTCTGGTGATTACAGCAGTAGCGCAGGGCAATATAATGTGAGCTTATAACGAGACAGGCTGACAAGTATGATGCTACACAAATCCAATGATTTCTCAACCTTGGCGATTTATGACTGCCATAAATGTCTCATCCAGCTACTTCCTAGTAGCAATCCAAAAAATCCACAGCTTATGGTGCCTCCCCGATGACTGGTCTTTTTTTGTCTCATTTTTTCTTCCTACTATCATAATCTGATTCAATTTTTCTAGTTTACATACGCGATAGTTATAACAAGACGGTTTTTTTTTTTTTTTTTTTGGTTTAATCGCACCGTTATTGTAGCTGTATGGGCGATGTAGTAGCTGGGCTTTTCATTTTAATATTAATAATCGCACCACGAAAAGACTGGCTTCGATTGCATATAATGAATCTATACTGGGGAGAATGTGTATATGTATATCCGTTGGGTAAGGAGATTTAACTTTTTTTTTTTGAAAAGAGATGTCGAGATCACGGTTTACAACCGGTACGTGTTCAAATAAAACATCATCTAGCTAGAAATCTTAAATTATTTAAAGATTTCGGGCATAAATATTGCTTATTAATGAAGTAAGACGTATATGATATTGCTCAAACGGATTAAAATTGTTTGGAAGAAGAAATAAAATATTATGTGAATAATCATAAGCATACTAGCTGATAGAGTTTTTAATTGTAAGAAAATGCAAACAAAAAAAAAGTATGATTATTTTGTATAACAAGTCAATTCGTTTCCACAGCTTCTGAAAAAGGAAATAATACTATTGTTAATGCGACAAATGCACTTGTGGATAAGGTTTGTAATTGCGCAATGGAAAACATCCTACACACAGGAAATTATTGATAGTACTGAAGCTCGATTAAAAAATGTCTCACAGAAAACAGCTAATGAGTTAGACAGGAAGGAGCTGTTGTTTTAAAACAAAGCCACCTAATTGCAATTTACCTCTATCGCATTTTAATACATTGAAGGAATGAAGAAAAAATAATGAGATTTTAAAAGCATAAAATGGCAATTTAGTTGTTCTTATGAAAACAAATGATTATAATGAAAAAATTGTGAAATTTATTAAATATCAACCATACACTGAATTGAACAAAGATCTTTTAAAGCAGATTGTAGCGATAGTTAAAAATGTATTCAGGATCTAACACGTAGGTTAGTTCCTAGAGTACAATTTCAAGATTATAGGGGCTTCCAAATGTGCAAAATATGCAAACCATCGAAACCTTCACAATATATCAACCAGTTCACTAGGAGAAATACTACAAGATGACCCTCAAAAAATAGACATGTTATTAAAATTTCTTGCAGACACCGGACTAATGAATGCCATATAACCCTACCCTTAGACGCAAATGATCAATCGAGCGTCTGTAAATAAAAGAAGGAAAAAAAAACTTCGTAAGGAAGTTATTCCTTTGAGACAAATTGTCTCATCAATAAATAGTTCAACGTATTAGTTTACGATTATATTGTCGGCCAATTGAAAGGATTAATCGGAGGTGGAATTAATTCAGAGCATTTTGTTCGATGCGTAAGTGATTTAAAATTCGAAAATAGTAATGAAATGGTAAGTTTTGCCGTTGCATCAATTTTCACTGACCTATAATTGATTAATATTATCAAGAATTAATGATGCGAAATTCATCGAACTGTCTACTGATAACAATGTATTTAATAAATATACGAACAGAATTACGGCATGGCAATGGGATGCCCTATTTTTTCCGACCTATGTATGTTATAGTGACAAATTTTCACTTAAAAAGTGAAATCCTAATAGGTGGCAACGCTATGCAGATGAAGCTGTTGAAATTATTATAAATAACAAAATAATTTCGAAAGAGGGAATAGTTTTCGTTTGAGTGACATTTCGAATCCCCTCCTAAGTCAAATTCGGAAAAAAACGAAGAAAAAAGAATTAACAATGCGAAAAATACAGATCAACCATCAGATGGTCCTCTAATAACAAATCAAATCTGCGATATTGATACCGGTAGTATAACAGTAGTTAACATCGCCGTTCCTTGGGTGTAATGCAATCAGTTGATGTTTAGCCTCGATAATGGACTGTGCAAATATGTCCGAAACGTCGTTTTTGTTTCTAAAAATAACGACGTGGTATCTAGCAAAAGTTTTTCCATTTTAATATTACGGTCAATTTAGACTGACGTCGACAACCTGCATTTTTCAATTTTTTATCATTCACAACATGAAGGGACGACTTATAGTCTAGGGAGATTTTCCTCGGAAGTAACCTGATTTCACTACTCCCTTTAAAACAACTTTTCCAGTCAGCCGTTGATAGAAAGAAATTTCGATTGCGAACCGTCATCCTTCTAAGATGACGAAGGCGGATGAAGATAAAGAATCGCTCTTTCAAAATTTAGGAATTAGTTTTGAAATTTTTATCCGACTCGAATTAAACGCTAAATTATCGCAACGAATTCATAATTATTTTCTAAATTTTCGTCGCAATATCAAATTCTTAGCTAGTAAAAGTTTAATGTAGAAGAATATTCTCCTTTTTATTATATTATTATTAATACAAATTATTTATTTAGGTTATAATGTATTTAAAATACAATCCAAATAATAAAAAAAAAAAAACATCTAAAGTAAAAATAAAACAACGGATAGTAATGATTAATCGCGTAAGATATACACGTCGTAAAGTAGGAAATTCTCAAGTTTTTCATTTTAGTATTCCATTTTAATTTTCCGAAATACGTATGTATTCGTTTATATCGGCACGTCTTTCGTGTACTCGTTATCAGTGTTGCCAGATCGACCGTTTTTCAGAGGTTCCTAACCGCAATACCGTTATAAATGTCAATATACGTTGTTTTTTTTTTTTTTAAATTAAAAATCTTTTCAATATTTTAAATAGTCAAAAAAACGCGTCCACAATCATTATTTTTTCAAGCACTATTTATCATTATTGAAATATCACGCGCATGTTAGTGTATTAATTGTAGTGGGGAATATAGAATAATAGAAAGAGATGCATGAATAAGTTGTATGCGTGAATCGGCTCGCGGTAAAAAAGTGGTAAAAGAACGAAGATCTTTCTATTGCGGCTGAAACGCCGTTTGTTATACATATTGATAATTTAATTTGATTTATGTACAAATATTTCCGTATGAATTAATTTATTACTTATTTCGATGATGTCTTTTTATTTCTAGTTTCGTTAATGCATATAATTCTTTTATGTTTTTTTGTATGTAGATTTCTTTTATTATTAACCCTTTCAATCACGGTATCTGCATGGAATTTTAACGCTAACGAAATTCTTTATTTTTTAGTTAATATGAAATGTGTCAAATTGTAATATAAGTATGTATCGAACTGAAAAATAGATATGTATAATAAACACCGGCCATATAAATATATATATATATATATATAAAGAGAAAGAGAGAGAGAGAGAGAGAGAGAGAGAGAGAGAGAGAGAGATATTAATAAAAATCTGTATGTTCAAAATCTTGAAAAATATACATGTAGATTACAGAGACCGAAGGATACTTTTCCAACTATATAAGAATCAAGAACCAGTAATAAACAAAAGAGCCAGAGCCAAAATAAAAAAGGGGACAAGACAAGGATGCTGCTTGTCGCCACTTCTTTTTAATATATACATAGAGGAAGCGATGAAAGGATTTGCAGAAAAGAAAAACTTTTGTACTAAAATCAATGGAGTCCAATATAGCATTATTATGCCGATGATATTGTTTCGATAGCGGAAGAATAGGGCAACAACATCTGAATTACTCGAACGCGCTCTATTAATAGAAAAATGTAAAATGAAAATAAATGCAGATAAAACAAAAGTAATGATGTGTGCAAATGACGTCGCAAAATATGTAGACATAGTCCTAAATGGAAAACGAATATCTCAAGTAAAAGAATTTTCTTATCTCGGCATTTTAATAACGTCCAACGGAAGAATAGAAAAAGAAGTAAGAAAAAGAATATAAAAAGGCTTTTATTAAAAAAAAAGAAACGCTTATTACGTGGAGAAATATTTAATTACGCATAAGGAAGTTGTTCGTTAAAACTTTCGTCTGGAGCGTTGCACTGTACGGCCGCGAAACATGGACTTTACGGAAAAAAGAAAGATTAAAACGTCAAGCGTTTGAAGTTTGGTGCTATCGAAAGATGCTGAGAATATCATAGATGGATAAAATCACAAACGAGGAGGTATCCGAAAGAATAGAAGAACAACCGGAGATAATAAACACGATTGAAAAGAGAAGAAATAGTATGATCGGACATCAAATCGGACATTGTAAATGGCTAAAAAACTTCATAGAAGGAAAAGCAAATGAAAAATTCAGAAGAAGAAGACCAATAACCCGATTTAATTAAAGAACATAATTATGTGAAGATGAAAGAAGCTGCTTTTGACAGGAAATTATTTGTTTAACTGCAGGCCATGTTGCCCACCAACCTAACCGATTGAGGAGAAATGATTGTGATGATGATGATGATGATATATATATATATATATATATATATATATATATATATATATATATATATATATATATATTGAAAAATAGTTATATTATCGTACGGTTTTATTTGTTTTAATCGTTTGGTTTCTTTCGACTTGTCTAGAAAACCAATATTGATATGATGTTTAAGTATGTCGCCATATCACTCGATATTTCTTGTATTTTTTTCCTTGAAGAGTTTTATCACTACATACGTTTGCGATGTAAGATCGCTAACATACCATTGGGAGTCTCTGTGATCGTTCTTGGCGGTTTAGTTTAGAAGCGCTGTATTATCGCTCAGCCCCAGAGTTGATTTCTTATGGGATTTAGAATTTTATTATTTATTCTTTAGCGATAATTGACATTTCTTTCCTACAAGCCTTGTAAGACGTTCTTGTAATTTATATCTGCTTCCGGATTAAGAGTGTATTAGTCGTTGATCATATTCTACAGACGAATCTGAACAAATTACTGCTGCGTAGACTATCGAAGTAGCGATTTCTGTATTATTTGGCGATGCGCGAGTAACATACATTGTTAAGCGCTGAATCCACATGCAAGTTATTAATTGAATATGAAATAAGAAAAAAATGTACATTGATTCAGACATTGACAATGTTGTATAATCAAAAAATAAAATTATTTAATTTATTCACTAACATTTACAATGCCATATAAACCAAAAATAGACTGGTACAACAAGTTTTGATTTACAAGTTGGACGAACTTAAATTTGGGTGATAAACACAACTAAACTCATAATAACAACCTTAACCTGCTTAAAATACTGATAATTCAACGTAAAAATACACAGGCATAAAGACGCAAAATAAATTGGAAGTATGGGATAAATAAATTTTTTTTTTAAACACACTAATTCTTGAGGTATTACTCTGAAATAGAAATAACCTTTGAATATCTATATACAAAAAACATCTTCAACGCAGTAACTCACGTTATTAATAAACAAAGTAAACAAAGCCTTTTCAACAAAACGCTAACAATTAAAATACTCATTGAAACAATTAGGCTAACTCAGCTGTCGTTGTAACAGATTTTATTAACAATTTTCGCCGACTCCGTTTATAATTTTTCAAATCAACTTTAACAGATGCAGGCAGTTTATTGAATAACAGAGCACCCATAAAAACTGTCTGCATTCTTGTATGGTATTTATTGTAATTTGGCAGTTTAGCATATTCCGAAAACGCACTCCGAGTTACACCATGTTTAACCGATATTTTGAATGTGTTCCTATTTTTAAATATAAAGTACAGCAATTGCATCACATACTACTGCTCCACCGTCAAAATTGAACTATTTTTAAATAAATTCTTAGATAAAATATTCTGTAGAGCCTGCAAAGGGGAAATATACATTCGGGCCGCTCCTCCCCAATGAACAATTCCATATGCCAGAGTCGGCTGATAAATTGCAACGTATAAACGACGGATCAGCCGTTCTGTCAGGTATTGATTTAAATAATAAAATAAATAGTTTAGCATTCTAAGCTTACTTGCTAAATAACGAGCGTGAGCAGCACAACTAAGCTTATTATCCATTACTATTCCAAAGTATTTGTACTCGTGAACTCTCTCCAGGTAGGTACCATCTACAAGAATCTTGAAATTATCAGAAATTTCATATTGCGATTGAAAACTGTAAATTAGATACTAAGTTTTAGTTATGTTTAGCACTAATTTATTATCATTGATCCATCGCAAAATATCACTTACATCTACTTGGACTAAAGACTGCATCACTTTTATATAACGGGAATTCACCACCAGCACAGTATCGTCGGCATAACTGAAAATACGTCCATTGATATTTAAGTTACATAAATCGTTAACATAGATTAGGAAGAGATAAGGGCCTAAAACACTACCCTGGGGTACCCCATGATGAGATATTATAGGATCACTATAGATACCGTTTACTTTTGTTATATAGGTTCTATTTATCAAGTAAGATTTAAACCAATCATGCATAAAACCACGTATCCCACAAACGTACAACTTATCAAGCATAATCATATGATCAACAGTATCAAATGCTTTTTGAAAATAAAAAAAAAAAAAAATAATAATAATAATAATAATAATAAATAAATAAATAAATAAATAATAACAATAAATAAATAATAGTAATGGTTAAATTTAAAATAATGTACGTATTAATATCATTTGCAAAAAAAATTACACGTGGCTTACGTGGTGCCCGGTTTAAGGAAATACGATGCCTGGAAAGAGGAACGTTTTCAAAACGGCCGATAGACACGCGATTAACCGGACAAAGAAGATTCGTGATTCCATTTTTAATTTTTTTTATTTATTTTTTTGGAACAACATCAGTCTCGAACGGCAGTGACCAAAATTACAGCTAATAAATATCTGCAAATTCTGATCTTTCTTCATTCATTTGGCGGGTCGTTGTTCAATAAACGGCTTTCTTAGTACTGCCACACATCTATTTAGCCGCTTGTTAGATATATCGCATCGCTTCGTAGAAATATAGTGTATATATATATATATATATATATATATATATATATATATATATATATATATATGTTTAATCAAAATTATTCATTATATAGATTTATAAGATTGAAATTTATGTATTTCCATAATTTCCTATCGTGTAATTATAAAAAAAAATTAATCACGTGGTGTGGTCGGACGTAATTAAATACTCCATTAAGATTAATTTCGGTTGTTCTCCACTATTATTGTCAGCGTTCTAATTTTTGTCGCTGTTTTGTATTTATATTTATAATTTTTAACATAATAGTTTGTACTATGATTTGATGAAAAATCTTAATTATCTTTCATTTATTGGCATATATAACTATTGCATTTCTATACTTTCTATCTGGATAGTGTATATATAATCTTCTTTTACAATTTTAAAGGCATACGTTGCTCATTATTAATTCGTATTCGTTTGCAGTATGAATTAATAGCCGTTCTATTTAATTTACTCGATCCAAGCCGTAATTTTCGATTTTCTGTCATTGTCATAATGATAGCGGTTCTATTTAATTTACTCGACCCAAGCCATAATTTTCGATTTTCTGCCATCGTCATAATGCGACACTAAAATCCTTTTGTTACTTATAACGTGCGTCGTTTTTTATATTGTACACGGTAACGAACTCATTATAGACTTTTTCACTTCTCATAGGGTTTTTTTTTTTCGGGTACGTCTTAGTGTTATTATAATCGGGCTCAGCCTTGTCCTCTGTCTATATATAATCTGATTCTGGAATAATAATAATAACCCGTGAAGGGCCTTTTCGTTAAAATTCCTAGTCCGCGTTGGCGATTTGTTTTCCTGTACGAGTAAATTCGTAATAATTATTCGCGTGTATTCATTTCAGACCGTTTGATTTCGCTTATTGTATAAACAGGTTTTCCACATCGAATACCGTATCTAAGCTTCTCGGTTTAATTAATTTATATTGCACGTTGTATATTTAAGATGATTTTGTATGTTCGATTTGATCTTTAACCGTATTTTGCGAGTTTTCTATCGTCCAATGCACGGCGAAATTTAGGGCTATCACCGCAAGTGATCGTCCACGTCCTAAACCAAGAATTATACGATCGGTGATTAAGTTTCATTCCCTTAACCTATAGGTAAAAACCAAGATAATAACATATATACATATATATATACATATATATATATATACATATATATATATTTTCAGGTTGATTCCTTTAGCTGTTGTGCAATAACTCTTAACTTCAAGACAGCCTGCTACAACTACGGAGTCCAGTGACATTAAAATCGAGACCGAAATCCGCTGAAGGTGAAATAGTTGTAAAATTTTGCGGTTTTGGTTGTCAGTTCTTCTTTAAAGATTTCCACGAGCGTACTCGTGTTTCATCATCCTTTCACTAGTAAATCGCATTCTCTAGGCTTTAACTAGTTAACAACTTTTAGCTAGTGTAACAGCTTATTGATTATTTACACCTATGCAGTCGGTTTAATAGCCCGAAAAAGGGGGAGAGAGAGCAAACAAATTGATCATTTGTGACGCTTATGATTTTATAATTGTATTTGTGTGGTATCGCATGTCCGCCGTAAACATACAATACGTATTTACCCAAAACAAAACAATCTAAAGTCTAAACTAATGCGGTAGAGAGCGTTATTGTCTTAGCAACATTAGTATTCTTTCACGAAAATCTCGATTCATTCTTCTATAGCGAAACATTTGTCGGTGTAATTTCTAAACTTCTTTTTACAAAAATCCATACATATATATATATGTCTACACGACTACACACATACATGCAACATACACACACATATATATGAAATATCTATTTCGACTTTTTCGTATTTGCCGAATGAAATACTTCTTTGACCCCGTGGATAAAGATACATTCGTTTACTTTATATAATATATATATATATATATCCGAGTTCCTTGCATTATATGTATTTTTTGGATATATATATATGTCTGTGCGTGTAAAATATTAGGCGTTATATGGGAGAAAATAATAAAGAAGACGTAAGGTTGAAAACCTACAAAAATGAACCAACCTATGTATCGTTTTATATCCTCGGTCGAATCTATCGTAATTTTCTAGCGTTCAATTTTTTCTTTTGCCAATCTCAAATCGGCAACCGATCTTTTCTCCTTTAGTTCGCTCGAACAGCCATCGGATTTACATCTTTCGTGGCTATAATACGTGCGTGCGTTATTTGGGTATAAATATAGGTGTTAAAGCGAAGGAAATGTTTTAGCGGTACACATCACGTCTAATATAATAGTAATAGTAATAATAATAATAATAGTAATAATAATAATAATAATAATAGTAATAATAATGATGATAATAATATTATTGAAACGGTGAAAAGATCGTTAGAATCCGGAAACAAGATAGGATCCGTTATCTTTTTATGTGTATGTCTACGGATAATACGAAGGTGGAAAAGTGTACGTCTGAAAGGGTTCGGCCCCTCTCGAGAAGAAAATTTTTACGACTGTTAACGTCATGATGGCGATGACGAATAATAAAAAAAATACTGATAACGATTATCTCGAATAAAATAACGGGTCTGGAACGATGAAAAAAAATATAAAAAATATAAAAAATATAAAAAATATAGGGATTAGCGAAAATGGAACAGGTATTTCGGAGTGATTGGGGAATTTTGTTAGCGTATTAAATTCAATAGCGTGTAAAATCCGATACGTGATTTGATTTCCGCACGACGAATTTTTTGCATCCATCGCCGTGTCTCAGTCTCATTGCACGGAGCTGTGATGTATAGAGTTACTTTATAAATATTATTCGTACGACCAAACTCGTCACAAGGTGACAAGCTGGCCATAGATGAAAGGGATAAAACCTAAAAAATTAAAATCCCCTTCTTAGTCTTAAATTTTTACTCGGAATTACTAATGTAAATATATGGACTAGTTTACCTTCGTTTTGTATTTCATTTTTTGTGCGTGCGTGCGCGTTGCACTCGAGGAATGCAGCTGTCACCGAGGTCGTACAAGTTAACATTTCTGTTTTTTTTTTTATTCGTTAAAAAATACTAAACACAATATTATAATTAGAGAATTCGGGACGTAGATGGTCTAATGGTTGCAAACGATAATATTATATATCGATATACGCGATATATTCCTCAGCCCGAAACCATCATTACTAAAGATATTAATCAGAATTCAGCTCTTCGCTTAGCTAGTGGAGTATACTCCCCCAATCGGCAATCTATATATTCAGAGTCATCAGAATGTCCACTCGATATTCGTAATCAGTTCTTCTTAGGTAACTTAATAATCCAGTTAGAATGTTTCGGATTATTCCTTCGTCAATTACTTCCATCTGATATCTCATCCTATTCGCTCGCCCTCTTCGGGACTACTACTCAATCGGTTACAACCATCTTTAACAATATCTTATCGGAAATAAACATTCTAAAACCGCAGATATTAAAATATTCAATCGTTCTGCTGTCACAATGGATGGAAAATTCAAGCTGTGGATCTCTCAATCATCAATTGGGCCTACCGACCAAGGATATCAGTAAAAGAGTCCTGTCTTTTACCACTGTTTCATCAGTATACTAACACATCCTCATTCAACGAGTTTGTTGGCTGCGCTCTGTCGTCAATATTGGGCGGTACGAATGAATATTGTCAGAATCTTTCCCCGGTTTTTGTATAAGAATCACACTAGCTTCACGCCAAGCTTTTGGGTAATAAGCCATTGAAAAAATTTTTTTGTACATGTTTTCAAAAATTATTGGATGGTGTTTGTGAATCAGTTTTATTATTTTATTATTAATTCTATCAGGACCGGCAGCTTTATTATTTTTGAGATTTTTAATAATCATTGTTAGTTGTTCGTTATTAATGAATGAGGGTTCTTCCATATTTGTTTGGTTAAAATCAGGCTTAAAATTATCGAATTTATTTCGCAATGACTTATGATAGCTATTGTCGGCGTCTGTGTTATCGCTAGGAAATAATGTGGAGAGACAGTATTTTAGATTGTCGTTTGTATTAGTTATTTGATCATTGTCTTCATTTTCGCGGTTCAAAGAATTTACCGCGGAAGTCGTATATTTTAGATGGAAATAGACGACGATTTTCAGTGAATTAAATTAATCTGCTTTGAGAATTGTATCAAAAATTTTTCTTAGATAAGGGGCGAGCGATATACGATCTTTTACGGGGTTTGGATTCTGACCATTCCTCAGGAAATGAAGCAGAATTTAAAAAATAATTAAAGCAGTTGCGTAGCAGAAGTTGGAAAATGCTTTAATATTTGGATGGTGACACAACGTCAATGACGGGGGAGAATGTTTTGTTACCAGTTCTGACAAGGTAAAATTGGAAAGGAAGACAAAATTTTGTCTAGATAATTATTAGTAAGGTGTGGAAGCTCAGTGAAATTCAGTACGTACGATAGTGAGAAATCGTATCGATAAATTTTGTAATAATTTTCAGTGTTCACGTCAACGAGCGAAGGATTTTATAGCTAGATTTACAAATTATTTTATACGTGTTTCTATACCTAGCTACACCGATGGAAATAACGAACTTTTTCCAGTTCTCTCTTTTCTGGTTAGCAATGTCTCGTAACTGCTTTGATGTGTTTATAAATTAACTAATCGTATACGGTTCTACGAAAGTGTTTGATACACTCGATTTAGGTCTTTGCACGGCACACAACTACTACGGTTTCATCAAAACGGTGTATTCAACTTATCCGAATGATAAGATTTTTTAACTAGTTCACGATGACCGCGTAATATTAATAGACTATTTATATACAAAAATATCAAATACAAACCTACTTAAAGCGGCTTACACGAAAATATCGAGAAAAAAGTGCCAAGTCTGAATTAGCACACGAAGCACAACCCAGATGAAACGAAACTCTTACGATTAAATGGACACTTGTTGTAGGATGATCGTCGAGAGTAATTTCCGTAGGCAAGCGACACTGTTTCCTAACCGCGGATTGTCTAATACATCTAATTTTATAGTTTGCCTATTGGTGAGAATTCCGTAATTGTTGATTTACTCGACAAAGAAATGGACCGACGTATCGATAAATAGTCGCAAACGACGATTGAGAACAGTTAAACATAATATATTGCAATCATTCTCACTCGAAATCAACGTACATTGGCCATTTTCTTCGATCTTAATAAAGCATTTGATTCTATACTTCACGGCAGTATCATCAATCAACTCACTAATTGGAACATTCAAGGCCGTACGTTGATTTATATTAAAAACTTTTTAAAGGATCGACAGTTTCATGTTAAATTTGTAAAAGGCAACCAGCAAATCATATTTCCTTAGTAAAGGCGTTCCGCAGGGATCAGTGCTGACTCCAATACTATTTAATATTAGCGTCCATGTTGAAGGAAATCAAATACGCACTTTATGCAGATGACTTCGCCATTATGGTTCCATATCATGATATACCACTCGAAGAAAGGGTGCTACAAGAAACAATAGATAAGCTCGTATATTGGACGAATAAGAACGGTCACTCCTTCTCATCATTAAAAACAAAAGATGTATTTCGGTCGAGTCCGATAATGTCAACGTCATTTAGTTCCTAC
The DNA here is from genome assembly GCA_032883995.1 of Coronaproctus castanopsis. Lineage (NCBI taxonomy): Eukaryota > Metazoa > Arthropoda > Insecta > Hemiptera > Monophlebidae > Coronaproctus > Coronaproctus castanopsis. The sequence goes on from CM065053.1 coordinate 32,711,183, forward strand.
ACAACCCATCGTCTTGCCGCTGGACTTGCTTCATCCCTAACCGAAATCCTACAGGACACTCCATCCGTTGAATCTAAGCTGAAATGATGAGTGGTGTAAGTCCATTCGAAACGTTAAATTTTTTGAATAATCAGGACGTGGTTTTCAGCGAAAATAATTCTAGACGAATGCTTAATACGTTTTATTATTTAATTAATTTGAATCTATTTTAAAATATTTTAAAAATATAATGCAGTACAATAATAATATTCGCTATTATATTTTTGTTAAATATTATTCTTTTCTTTAATTTTTATTATATCTCGAGGTTGAAACAAACTAATAATTGACCTTCGCATATTTATTGTTTATATTTAATCATTGTCTTACGCACGTGAAATAGATAATACAACTTGTACGATAGAATACAAAAGTAAAACGTAAAATATTACATCCGTCCTTTTACAACGGCAATTTATAATTATATTTTATACCTCATTCGCGATAAACCATACAATTTTCAAACGACTGTTTGACGAAACTTTATGAAATTAGTCATTTTTGTCTCAAATAGCCAATAGAAATTCTATATAACTAAAAAAAATTTAAAAATAGTATAATAGTATAGGGTGACCCAGAGAAGACTGAAATAGCGCAGTTGTTAGCTACAACGCAAACCGCGTGCTCCACGTTTGGTATACACGACGCGAGAGATTCGGTTTCACTTATCACGGCATCCTATAACGAGAAGGAGCGCTTTTCGAAAAGTATTCAAAAATTTACTCGATTTTTTTTCGTGGGGATACCTTCGCGTTTACGAAACATGTCCACGAGATCTGGGAAAAGTCGGATTTCTGAAGATATTTCAAAAATTCAGCCACATATGCTCGAAAAAGTGTTCGAAAATGTTTTAAAAAAGACTGAATGTATCGTTATAAATAACGGTCGTCTGAACGATATTGTGTTCACACAAACGAGATTGTCAACTAATATCTCGTTTTTCAATTTTTTTTTTCTGGTAAAATTTTATCTAAAAATTTTGATTCGAGTGGTTTTTGAGTTATTTAGAAAAAAACCAACAAAACAATAACACCGTCCGCTCTGCAGAAATCAAATTTTGTAAAAATTTTTGATTATAAATAATTACCCTAATTATAGAAATTGCGAAATATCCGTATGTAAATGTCCGCAGTGCACCTTTTAAAAAATAATTAGGTCGACTATTATTTAGAATATTTTCTCAACGTAAAAATATCCGTATTTATTTTAAATTAACTAAGCTTTTATAAAACGTAACCAACAAATTTATTATACAAACGAAGCTTTTCGACTATAAAGTCATTATCAAGCTATCAGGTTTTCGGTAATAGCTTGATAGTGACTTTATAGTCTAAAACCTTCGTTTATATAACAAAAAATTTTTTTAGTGATTAACTTCGATTTTATTTTGTTTTATTTTATATATATATATAGTATATATATTACGACGATTGTCGTATGTTCACGTCGTGATAATTTAAATTAATTAAAATGGGAAATGAAAAACCAATATTTAGTTTAATCAATATAATAAAAAAATATATATATCATTACTTGTTTAAAGTAAAATATATTATTATTATGATAGTAAAACCAGACTGGATTTTTAAACTATTATTATACAATAATAATAGTTAATTTTAGTTAATCAAGAAAAAAAACCCCAGTAAATTAGTTTAACCAGTTAAGTTTAGTTAATAAAGAATACAGCCAGTAAAATTAATTTAGCCAGTGAATAATGAAGAGACAGTCGAGTAGTTTTTGTTTAACGAGGCTAAAAAGGTTTAAAAGTGGTTGGTAGTTCATTCTTGGTTTAGTTTAGTTACTTCAGTTCGGTAGTTCTGTTATAGGTTAGCTTTTGATCAAGACGGTTGTCAGGATCAGAATTAAAAGGAAGAAAACATGGTTGGTGAGTCACATTACAAATCTGGGCTCATTCGTAGCATACTTGTACAACTCAGAATCGATTGGGGCTTGGATAAATTGATGTGTTTTACTTCCCTAAGCGGAATAAAAAATAAAAAAAAACGCGGAAAAAATTTTTAATTGTAAATTACAACCTTTTAAATTTTACTTGTATGTTTATAAACATACCTAGGTTAGGTTAAATTTAGTTAGGTTAGAATCGGTCAGGTTTATTTCGGCTAGTTAGAATTAAAAGAAAAAACGAGACTTTCAAAAATGGTTTCCGCGGATTTTTAACTTCGTAACTCGTTAAAAATAGTAATTTTTGATATTAAACAAAAAAAAAAAAGAAAATCGGGAAAAGGAAGAAAATATGGTTGGTAAGTCACATTACAAATCTGGTTAGTTTTATTCAAATAAAATGTAACGTTATTGTATTTAACTGATTCACCGATAAAGTATAAAAATATATATATATATATATACTAATGTTATTGCATAATTAAAAATGCGCCTCTAATTTATAATATTTTAATTTATTTATACAATAAATTATTTCTTTATAAACACCGTATTGTTCTTTATCGTTGAAGTAGAATAATGCGGTATATTAATAATATTAATAACGTATAAAATACGAGGATTCTCGTAATATGTCTATCATATATAAATAATTCCCTCATTTACGCATCTAGTGCGCATAAATTATAACAGTTATTAAAGTAATAAAGTAATCGCACGTGTATACATATTCGACGACCGAGCCGACGTACAATTCGTGAAAATGTGAGCGTATAAGTAGTCGTTATAATATTATATATTATAAACGGGAGTAATGAAATTATTAAACTATTGCACCTCACCATTGTGTTGGAGTAATGCACTGATTAAGCCATTGGACTTGACTACTGTAAATGAAACAAACTATAAAGCCTTAATTTGAATAATAAAGTATTAATAAAAAAAAAATTAATAATTAACTTCGTATCTTTTAAATGATAATTTCGTTAAACATGTGCGAGTGGATACCGGCTTGGAGCAGAACATTTACAGCGTCAGATCGAACTTCAGTATTTTTTTTTCATATATATATATATATATATATATATTACATATGTATGTATGTTCGTTACGGAGATAATACGTTTACCGGAATTTTACATTAACCCAAAAAATTTAGACCCGAATTGAAGACTTTAATACGTTTCAATTATGATCGTGGTCGTCGTTAAAGACACTCGGTGTAACACATTTAACGGTTGTCTGTCCGCGAGTGGGTGGGGGGGATATAGCGATTAATCCTTCGGAATTAGAAAGGTCGTTTATAAATTACGTTTTAAAAGTGTAGAGCCGCCGATGGGTAAGAATCGAATAACCCAGTTCTGGAGAAACGTTCCAATTCAAAAATTTGCGATTAAAATAGAGATGGAAAAAAAAATCCAAAACGTTCGAAATAAAAGCCGGCCCAGCTGCGCGTTCCGTAACGACACTTACGAAATTTAAGGTTTTTAAGGTTTACCTTTTTTTTTTTTTTTTTTTTTTTGGGCTTTCGGGAGTTTCATTTTAAGGTTTTAGGTGTAAGCTTTGAAAAAAGACGGCAGGTATAGATGCGTCATCGGTTCTTCTAGAATACGTTATAACGAGTCCGGTTATAAATAAGCCATATTAACTTTTTCTTCTCGAAATTTCTCGCTTTTCTTCGTTAGGTATATGTGTGTATAAATATATATACATATATATATTTATATGTGTATATACGTATAACAGAGGTAAAAATTTTGTATGTAAACTTATTTTTTTGCATACAACATATATATTTGTATATGCAAGTGGGGCTTCGTAAGTTTCTCACTCTTTAAAAATGGTTTATAGAGAAAAAATGAGGGGTAATTTCTCAACCTATTTGTGGTACATATATATGAAATAAAGTAACGAATGTGCCCTTATATATAAAGATGCGGTTCTTATCACAACGTCAACAACTCCTGCCTAAGATATTTCGTCCAAATTTCTAACCTATTCATATATATATATATGTATATAATATTATTTATACTTGTATATAACAAATGTAGTACACACTAACATATTATTTAGTTGTAAGCGTTTTATCCCGCAAAACAAAATAAAATACCGAATATATATATATATATATATATAAATATTCCGTTTGTACGGTCATTAAATAAGTGGATGTGTCCTTTTTAAAATCGAATATAATATTGCTCGATATTTATCATACTTTTCCCGGATGAAGTCGGACTCTGTATTTCGACGATAATAAAAAAAAAAGGTTAATCACCTTTAAATATTTGTTTATTTATTCGTTCACTAGCGTTGGAAATTATTTACATATAACGAATTGTTTAAAATATTTAACAGGAAATCAATCCTTATCGAATTAAATAAAAAAAATTACCGTACGCAATTGTGTTTCGTCCAACATTAATTGTCCCCCGTATGCTATTTCTAATGGTAGGCGTAACAAGTTTCGGATAGTCCAAAATTGTTGTTCGGAGAATTATATTAAAAGTGCTCTACGTTCGTAACAGAAATTATTTCATATTTAATACGAAGCTACCATTTATCGATCGATTATTAACTAAAAAATTTCTTCGATAATTGTTCTAGCCGTCGCGATAAATTAATATCATCGGTAACTACAATCGTGCACGATATAATGCCCCGTAGAATTGAGCGTAGATTTTTATAAAAATCATTTTCTTATTTCGAATAAAGTTACTATTATTTAATTATAAGCGATTTATTAATAAGTATCGATTATAAATTGTAATTATCCGATTGACGGGTTAACTTGATTATTTTTATATAATAAAACGTTAATCATTAACAACAATTTTTTTCATAAAATCACTACTCACTGATTTATCAACATATATTAAGTATTTTTAATGTTTTTTTTTTTTTTATATTATTATTATTATCATCGTATCCGGTCGGTTATTATCATTTCAGAAAACTTAACACATGTTCATATAGTTTGTCACGATCACAGAATTATGCTACAGATAAACAGGTGTTCATTATTCTGAATTTCGCCACATTTTGATCATCTTGGGTCATGCCCCACCTATGTAGGTTGAATTTAATTAAAATTGCGATTTAACGTCTTCTGCAAGTTGTAATTCAAATCTTCGCCCGCTGAAAGTATATTAAGACTATTAATCCAGTCTGGATTCGTTGGTTCCTCCGGTTAACCTCATAAAGCTACATCTAGATTTTGGTCGTCTATCAGCAAGTTCCCCGTGTAGCCATAAAGTGGTGGGCGATTTTCACGAGATGTTTTGTACTTCTCTTTCTTTGCTGCCACATTCCTCATCGATGCAACTTAGATCATATAGATGTCCTAATTGTGTTGGTTTAAGACAATCCGTTACGATTCTACACGCTTCATTAAGAGCAATATCGACTTTTTTGGCGTGTGCTGAATGATTCTGTACAGGACAGGTTTTTTTTTTTGTCTTATCTGAGCAGGTTCATTTATTTCGTCGTTTCGTTCCTGTATTTCTTTTCGGTCGGATTTATACAAAATATTAAAAATTTAATTTATTATTATGTTAAACTCTTTGCCAAGGTTAGAACTTGTCCAATAATTTTGCGAAAACCGGATTAATTATCGAAATAAAGGATTTTCTTTCTTCTATAACGAATAATCGTTTCTATTTAATTATCGACCGAAGGTGTCTAATAAGTTATAATAATTTCGTATCAATTTTTATTTATTATTTGTTGTCAAAATCAACGCATTCCGCACGCGTCGACACAAAATATCATTTTACGTTACCCACCTCGTACAGGTGGGAGCGAGTATCAAGTGAATGCCTTCATTCGCCAGCCTAAATGGTCACCACGTAGGTGCATTGAAAGGTATATGAGCGGCATAAATTCGGCACTATGGAGCATAAACGATGTCAATTATGAGGACAAACGGAATTTAATAGTTATTAGAGGCCTGCATCGTTCTATAAATCCCCAAGATGTACAACAAGCCTTAATATAAACATAAGGTGAGAAATGATATAAACATAATAACTTAAAAAAATCCGTTACCATCTTTCTTCATTGAAACCTGCTGAAAACAATAAGTAAATATACCGACTAAAATATCTTTTCAACGTTAGAATTCAGGTTGAACCACTGGGAACAAAAACTAAATATCGCTATGTACAACATGGCAACAATACAGCCACACTATACTATTTTCGACCGTTCGTGTGTGTGTGTGTATGTGAAATATGATTCCAAATCCGGCAGTATGAAAAGAGAAACACCCGCTACTTGCAACTCTGGAGAGAGAGAGAGAAAGATCGTAAAAGCGTAATGTACAATATATATGACTGAAAGACAATCTGAACACACCGCTCCCATACGGGAAAGAAACTCTGACCCCACCTACCAAACCAAACCAAAGCGATCGTACGCGCGTGTAACATCTGGAAAAATCCTAACAAATGAGAAAGTAAAAACATAGAAACTTTACTGAATATAGTTTTATCGCGCTTTGATAAAATGTTTACTAAACGAATTAGTTAAAACAATGTAATCGTACGTTGACACAGGTAATAACAAAGTTAATAAATTTAACTTAAAATTTTTTTGAAAATTGCCCAATGAAATCTAAACGGTATAACAAATCTAAGAAATGAAATGAAAAAAATCTGTCTTTAATATTAATTTGCCAGTTCTTAAAATAGCGTACCGTACGATTTAAACCGTTTCGACATTTATTACTAATTGTACTGGGCCTGAATAAACTACAGAACAATGCAGTATCGTCCGCAAATAAGGCAGAATTAGCTGCAGATAATTTAGGAAAGTCTTTAAAAAATAAAGTGAATAGAAATGTACCGAGCACGAGTGGAGTATTCACCAGAAATGCATACAGCGAATGATCTATTGTTCGAATAACTTTTAATAAGAGTAATTAGATAGTCTGGAAATTTTGTTTAAATCATTTTATAAATAATACCACTACGTTGTGCCGAAGAATTTAGTGACATCTAGTAGTAACGTACTCGTATGCTCATTACGGTTTAAATAATCTGAAATATGTTCGCATATTCTTGCAATTTGACGAGTTGCGGAATTATTAAACTTGAAACCAAACTATTCGTATAAGCAATTTTTGTCTAACCTTCTCGGCTACCTTGCTTAAGTTGGTAAGGAGAGTGATAGGACGCATGTTTTCGATAGAGGAAGAATTTTCATCAAATTTGGATAGTGGGATAATCTTGTACACCGACCGAATTTGAACATAGCATTGATTATGTAACTTCAATAATTCCTTTCTGCGGTAGATTTTTAAGGATTATATCGGATAAATTGTCAATGCGAGTTGATCGACTTAATAGTAGTAATAATTATTTTTTTCCCCAAAAGAAGTGACCTGCTTGTAGGTATGACCTTGAGGCGTATTACGATAATAACTTTTACAGCCTATTTAACTTTATTAACTTTATAATTAGGAGTAATATGAGGGTTTTTGAGAATAAACTGTGTAATAGTAGTTAGCGAGTAGTAATTCAATAAACAACAGTTATGGGAAGTGTCCAAAAGTGGTGGAAGTGCAGTTAGTGTATTGTTACTTTCCAAAGGCTCTTGTCTTGTGTAGATAAATTTTTAACCGATTGATTGAATGTGTAATTTTTATAGTTTAATAATTTAGTTCGTATATTACAGTAGTTAGATAATTTAATATTTTCTCGAGAGATTGTTTACGCTAATTTACCCGACTTTTAGTGTATAATCTGTTTATTTTTTTAATTCAATAAGTTGTACGAGTTGCGGAACAATACGAGACTGTTGACTATTACGTTTGAGTACCGCCTTTTCAACGGCCATATTAAGAATATTAGTTAACCGGTGTTGATTATAGCCATATCATCACTTATGTTAATGTTGTTATTAATAAATAAACAATTTCCAGTTAGTTTTGGCGTAATTATTAAAAATATGTTCACTAGAAATCGGATTACGATCAGAAGATAAGCAATTTAGAGAAATAGGCGTGTGGTAATATTATTAATATTTTTGTAATAAGCCATAAGATCCAACATAATTGCGAGAATCTGTATATTCGCCTGAGTGGCATAGGTTAGGCAACATAAAATCGCATGGTTATTGTTGGAACAATTTCAAGCTATATGTTTAGTGTGTAAACATAAAGTCATCTTTATGATTATTTCTTATCAATGAGGCAATGTTATGTACAAATCCTCTTAATATTTCAGCAGGTTTGTAAATGACATAAAAGCCATCCATTATGTTGGAATATTGTATGCCGCTAGTTGTTCTACTGGGATACAAAACTACATCCGAGGCCTGTAAACAAGTTATTATTATTTTATTATTATTATATATACTACCAACAATTTGCCCTTTTCTCTAATAAGTATTTAGAATATATGTCGGATCCATGAAAGTTCTTCATAAAAAATATTCGTCCGAATTGTCGCTACAAATCTAGACTAAAACTACCCTTAAAATTGATCAGATTTCTTATCGAATTTTCTAATGTGAAATTTTTATATTTCACATACAAACGGTTCTATGGAGCCGGCTGTAATATTTTTCTTAAATATTGTAATAAATTTCGGTTTGAGTCTGTTTGAAATTGTTCAAAGTTTAATTGCTGCAGCGTCTGGTTCGATGTCTTCTGATTTCTTATCTGAGTATAGTTCGATGGAACAACCAATCAGATTTCTTCTTACTAGTCAGGCGTTCGATCATACTACCGGTCAGGCGTTCTAGCGTTGGTATAAATAAGCCTTCCTTCCAGCGTCAGTATGTTCGGAACCTTCTTGAAGTTAAGACGTGTTTCTGAATTGACGTTATCGTTAATTGTCGTTTTAATTTACGTGTATATATATATATATATATATATATATATATATATATATATATATATATATATTTGTGTTATATGTATATATGAAAGTTTTCGGCTTTCGTTTTACCTCAGTTCTGTACATTTAATTATCTTGTTAATTTATTCCAAATCATGATCAGCTGAATTCTGTATACCAGCATTTATGCTTTTGTTGATAATCAGAGAAACACCTCCGCTGCGCAAAGCTTATGTCTGTAAAATGTTTAGTTTGAAAAATCTATACGAATATTTGCATCAAGTTTTGTTTCACAAAGTATGACTGTTTAAAGAAATAAAATGACGGGGTTCATCCCGATTGAAAATTTGCAATTCCAAGCAACTATTTGTATACTTGTACGAATATATTAATTACGTTAATATAAATAATTTTTTATTAGTATATCGATTATAATTATTGTTTTGGAAAATACATAATTATTTTCATTCGTTTTAAGTTGATTTATAATAATTTTTTCCACATTTAGTACTTTAGGTATATGTAAATCTTTAACTAGATTAAGGAGTGAAGAGAATTTTGAAAGCTCATTTGTTGTTGGTTTCTGAACTGAAGGTTGTGCTTGTGGAAGAAATATTCCTGGCAGCTGCTTGAGTGTAAATGGTTGATGGGAAGGTTCATAGATATCAAGTGTAAGGTACTGAAATAAATAGCTGAATCTTTTGATAAATTCTACATTAGTCATAGTGTTTCGTTGCAGTTTGGAACTTGTGAACTTTGGGTAAATAATTGGTGTCAGATTTCAATGCCGTACCTCCATTTTGAAGTTACTACCGTCAAGTATACACCGGACGTTTATAGGATAACTTTGCAGATGACTTTCTTCTAATTATGCCGCGCAACAAAATTTCAATCTAGAACATTTCGATGCACATACCGAGTTCTTCACGCAAGACGGCGGTCCAAAAACAGGCCTACATATTTGATTAATGAGGAAAAGGAATGTTATCGATTTTTAACTGGTGGACAAGGCTTTTTGTTTAGTGAAAAAAAATGTTTGATTCTTTTTCGTATTGATTTTAATTTCTCACACTGTGTAGTTCATACAGATATTTTATATAAATGTTCTGCATAAGAGCAGATGCTTGTGAAACAATGCATATGTCATCAGCGTAGGTTAGTTAAGACTGGAATGTGTCTGCTGTATACATTTAGAGGCCCAAGTATGCTTCCCTGCGGAACGGAAGTTTCGACATTATACCTATTAGAGATGACAGAATTTATTTCGATTCGGAAGTTTGATGATTAAATACTTTTCAGTTTAAATATGAGTCCAAAATACCATACGCGATCAAAGGTTTTGTCCATGTCCAGGAAAAGTCCAATGTTGTACTGTCGTTTCTCTAAGGCGGAATCTGTAATCGTGTGTATTTGATGTACCGTTGAGCGGTTTTGTAAAAATTTAAATAGAATTACTTTGTGACGTTTCGAAAGCGCAAATGAAAATTGTAAATTTTAAAAGGTTAGTTACGGTTTACACGGGGAAAAAATTGTGAACGTACGACGATCAACTGTGAAAGTTTAAAATTTAATATAAATAGAAATCGGTGAAAATGTCTAAAGTCGTATCGTTGACGTTTACAATAGATAGTATAGAAATAATTGAAACAAACGTAACAGAATGGCGATGCATTGTCGCGGATAATTTTGTTATTAGAGATAACATGGTTCATTTTTGCATCATCCGTTATGTGATATACTAGATATTCGTGATATACTTCCAATATCTCGAAACAAGTCGGAACGTTATCGGTGTAGATAGGAAGTGTTGATAATTCGTTTATCTGTCGGTACGAAATGAATAACGTTGATGGGGTGAAATGTTATAACGGACCGAATTACAGTAGTTATTTTCAGAGGGAAACTTGGTCAGGAATACTTTTACTAACCGAGGATATGTCTGATCTTGTTAAAGTTTTTGTATTATTTCGTTTATTTTTTCAGACTTTCAGAGTAGTAGCAATAGTAAATAATAGTAGATTGAAATTTTCTACGGCGTATGTACGTGCATACATGCACATATATATACAATATATATATATATAAATGCATATAAGTAATACGGACATGTTTTTATTATTACTTCTACTCGCGTAGACTTTTGCTATTTTCCGTTAGTACCTCTTTATGTAATATTGTCAGTAAACGCTACGTTGTCAAAATTCGCAATCCCCCGAAGGGGCAAAATTTAAATGGAATTTCGACGAAGGGTGTCTAATACGTTCTGGTAATAATCAATTTTACCCTCTTCTCACGCCTAGGGTTAAGGAAATCGTCGAATGTTTACGTTTTATATATATATATATATATATATATGTATATGTTATGTAGGTGAATTCTTAAGGAAACTATTTCTAATTGATGGATTTACTAGTTTTCGTTAGTTTTTGACAAGTTAAATGGAAAAATTTCCGATGTTAAATTGGATTTGACAAGTTTTCCCTTTGGTATATTCTCCATCATAAGAAACGTCCGTCTTTTCTTCCGAAGAGAGAAATGTATTAATCCGGCCACGCCAGTTAGTAATGGAAATTCTTCACGAGATTTGGCATTGATGAGAAAAATAGATTTATACCGTAAACAAGAAGCCGAACTTCGTATTGACGGAAGATTATGAATTTCGAATATTCAATTTCTCAAACGTGTAAGACACGGGTAGGTGTTATCGCTGTTTTTAATCTGAAAAAAAAAACAATCCTTAAAAGATCATTAACGGATGATGGAATTAAAGTAAATGGAAAAATAATTTCAAACACGAGATATATGTCACACCTTGGGTGGAAATTTTTGGTATAAAGCGAATTATAAACAAACTGAACAAGATGGGACAGGAATTTGAAGTTAAAATGAATATTCCCAAAGTAAAATTTATGTTACTCGCTCCCGAATTTCGGACTATATTATAAACGGATGAAGAGTTGAAGAAATAGAGAAATTCAAATGCTCGGGCTCAGCCGTCAATTGCAGATTAGATTGTGAAGAAGAAATCGAAATCATACGTGGAATTGTATTTCGTTAGAAATATTATTATTATTATTTTTTTGGTAATTCCGTTTTCATTTTTTAAAATACCGATTTACGTTAATTAGTTTGATTTTTGTTCGCACTTTTTTATTTTATAATTATGCTAAAGTGCCACTCGCGCACACACAGTAATCTGCATTTCGCTGTTGTTGTACGCTGTAATGTTCTGTAAATAAATAAATTAGTAATTTACCCGTAATTATAATATAAAAAGGACATACGTACTTCATCGCGAGCTTAATGCGAGCACCGTGAAATTGTATTTGCCGTACTTTGAATCGCCGCGTGTTTTTGTCGTCCGAGTATCTGAATAGTTTGTTAAAACGACGCGGTGTTTGTAATTTTTGTTTAATCGTCTGTGCATATGTTACAGGCGTCAATTACTTTTTCCGAACTACTACACGATATACATTTGTCATATAAAATCTATAACATCTTGTTCTCTTGTTCGCCCCCTCCGGTGAATCTATAGTGTTCGAAACTCTCCTCCTAATTTGCACAAATATCAAAAACATCATCCCATTGTCAAAGAGATCGTGCCCTCTCAAAACTTAGCCACAACCGTAAATCAAGTTTAAATTGGATCTCGAGCCATTCTGCGATAAAAGGTAATGAACTAGCCGACGCGACAGCTAAGCAAGCTTCTACAATGCTTCCAGCTCCGCAATTACCTACTACAAGTAAGGATTTATTATCCTAGCTACAGTGGCTGCAGATGTCACATTAACAAACAAATTACGCAGAATCAGAATGGATACGACATTCTGGTTCACACTTCTAATGCACGGTCATCTGATAAGGAGAGAAATGTTCCACGCTACTCTTGTAATGGCGAGTCAATAACTGTCGAGTTGCACGAGCGTGCCAGGTACGTCAACCTACGCGTTAAATTCCAGTTTCCTCGAAGCTAAAGAAACATGACGTTTAGACAATACCTGTACGAAACCGGCTTACGCAATCTGCTCTAGTAATTCTGATCGGTGTCTATGGTAGTGTAGCGGTATATGGCACGTTCAAATCGAGTCGAGTTAATTAAAACAAAAACCCTACAATAAAGTAAATAAATTTTAAAGCTGAATACCTGTACGAAACCAGATTATTCAATCAGCTATAGTACTTCTGAACCGTGCCACTGGTCCCGTAGCGGTACACGGCACGTTAACATATCTTCAACTTCGTCGAACTATAAAGTATTCGAGATTTTTAATGATATTTGTCGAGATGGCGCGGTATAATTTGAACTTGGTAACTTTTCAACTGGCGATATTTTAAATTGGACGTATATATATTCGGTCGTCCCTACGATTTTTAATGTATTTTAGTTATAAATTTTAAATATTAATTTTTTGGAAATTTCAAAAAATCTGTCCGGTTTTGTATTATTTCGGAAATTTATAATCTACACTTTCCAGATTAAAGTCGACGTTTCAAATGATTTTTTTTTTTGTATTTCTAAGAATACGAATTTTCCGCGATGTCTCCGTGTGTACCTGTTCTATTTGGAATTTTAAAAATTCGTACGAAACGTCTAAGGCGTAGCGAATTTACGCTCTTCGGTATTTTACATACACACACACACACACACACACGCATCACAACAACAACAAACAACTACGTTCGGTTTTCAAAAAAAAAAGTAAACTTTTCACTTTGTCGAAAAATAATCGCCAGCTCAAAAAAATAAATAAAAAAATAAAAATAAATACATAAATAAATAAAAGGAATACGAAAGTTCGAAAAGTCTCGAAAAGAAATAATTCTATCCGATTTGTAAATAATAAATAATTCCAAACAAAATTCCGCTAGAGCGCGCTGTTGCTTGTTGCTCGCTAAGCGGCATGGTAAACGTTTACGTTGAACGAGTAAATATGTACTTGCACCGACGCTCCCGAATAATAAACGAAACGTACTTGTCCATATTTTTTTTGCCCGATTTTCGTTTCTTACTTTAACTATTTACACTACGGTTCTTTAAAATTACTTTTTCCAAACATATACACACACACACACACACTCACAGATTTTTATGTTCTCCCTATACTCGAAATAGAATAAAATATATTATGTGTAATTCATATATATATATATATATATATATATATATATATATATATATATATATATATATATATATATATGTGTGTATTTAGGATTTAAATAATTTTAGAAGAAAAGAATTTCGCAAAAAATAAAGTCATTGGTTTAAGTTTTAAATGAGCGAGCGAGGGGCAAAGAGAAGAGAGTGTGAGATGGAAAGATTATTCTGAAATACGATATTACGTTCGAAATTTTATTTATTCGCGTATTCAGCTTTAAGATTTATCTCTTATTTTAGGTTTTTCGTTTTAATTAACTGGACTCGATTTGAACGTACCATATACTGCTACACGACCATAGACACGGCTCACTAGAGCTGATTGCGTAAACCGGTTTCGTACAGGTATTGTCCGGACTTAATGCTTCTTTAATGCTTAGTAGAAACTAGAACTTGACGCGTTGCTCGATATAATTGTCACACTCAAGCAAGAAGTGCTCAACAGTTATTGGCTCGCCGTTACAAGAGCAGCGTGGAGCATCTCGCTCCTTATCAGATGAGACCGTTCGTTAGAAGTGTATGTCAGACGCAGTCGGAGTAAGATGAATGTGTCAGCAACTATATTCAGCGTAATTTATTTTTTAATGGTATTCGCTGCCACTGTAGTCTCCATCTGAATAATAAGCATGATTCGATGATGTGCTCATCGTAATCCTTACTTGTAGTAGGTCAGGAAATATTGTAGTTAGCTGCCAGATCTCCTAGTTTAACTTTTATCGCAGAATGGCTTGGGATCGAAGATAACGTTGTTTTCGTGGTTGCAGCCTAGTTTTGAGAGGAGTAGGACGATTTCTTAATGGGATGCTGCTTGGTGTTTGTGCCACTACTTATAGGCACGGTATCGCTGAATACGAGTCAATAAATGTTTCATTAATTTGGCTTTAATCGCTTAGTCTATCTAACATCAGTCGTTTTTCGCGCTTAGTAGTGAAGTCACAAATAACCTCGCCTATCTACTTCAGATTCGGATCTGCATGCATATCCTATTTTTTTTTTCTGACGTCAACCTACATTGGTTTATTGCTGGAATAACTATATTTCGACTGCGCCGAACAACCATTCGGTTAGTTTGCACATCCGGCTCAGTTTGACGATCGACTGGTAGTCGTTTACTGTAGTGATCGAATTTCTTCCTAAAAGCAACCATATTTAACGGTCATTAATTCGGATTCGTTCCACTTTCTACCCGTCACGTGATGGTTCCGTGTTAAATGAATATCAGGGTATTTATCCGTTCTTTTTTTTAATTTTCAGAAGACACTGATATATTTATATGTAACACATATATATATTTTTTTTTGAGAGCATCACATGCAATGAGTAAGTGCTGTTGGATTCCAAAGAAATCAGAGGATTTTTACCCACTAAAAAAAAACCATCCCTCTGTTGAAAAAAAAAAAGAGAAAAATATACACGTATATATAGAGGCCCATGAACAAATACAAATACTGCCATAAATAACATAATATGTGATGGAAAATACATAGTCCCTTATTCCACCAAGAAAGCGTATAACGAGTTTGTGATTTATAAAATATTAGATTAAATTACAATAAACCTTGATATAAACTTATATCATAGTATAAATAATAAATTACCGTGCATAAAGGAATAACTGTTATTAAAAGAATATAAGATAACATAAAAGACACGAAAAAGTCCACTGTTTTCATAAAACAAAGTATCATCTTAATAAATGAATATACATGTAATCATTAACCAGTAAGAGTTATACCATTATCTACAAAAACAGTACCTAGTAAAAGACTTAAGAAATAATAAGTAAAGCATATCGATATTGGGATAACGTTTGAATTAAGTCGAAATAAAACTGAACAAGATTAAACTTTAAATTTTAAACGCGTAATTTCTTCCGAGTACTCTAAGAAGGTGTTATGAAACTGATAAAGGTGAAGGCATTTTAATTCCTGAACCCCAAAAACTTAACACGAATAGCAGGAAACTGAAACAATGTATGTCTAATATCATCATCAACTGATGAACATAGTGAACATGATGTATATCATTGGCAAGCTTAAACCTATATAAATACGATCCAAGCTCACCGTTCCCAGTTAATAGTTGCACATTATAAGATATTAAAATTGTTTAATTTCAGCCTCAATGCGACATCTGTCGGTGGTTAGTAGACTTTGCGCATTCGGCTAAATGATCGACTGGTAAAGTAGTCGTTTACTGTAGTGATTGAATTTCTAAGCAACCATATTTGACGGTTGGATTTGTTCCGCTTTCTACTCGTCACGTGATGGTTCCGTGTTAAATGAGTATCAAGATGCAGAATCCGGGATATTGGATCTGCTGGTTAGCGATTTGAACACTATACTGCCGATTAACTTAGAAATTTAGAACATAATTGACGTGAACAGATTTACGCTCATCGCGTTCTATTCTATATTTCTTCGTCAATCTTGAAACCTGGTATAAATAGTTTTGTAGGTCGCTTCAACACTTGTGGATCAATTGCAGTATCGTTCGGAAACGTTGCTGAGGTTGATTGTGTTATCGGTGTTAATGGAATATCTATACGAGATAGATCGTAGAAAATAAGTAAATAAATAAATAGAACTCGAAGATGACGTGTTAAACGCGTATAATTAACGATTTATAATTTCGTCGAAAATTAGTTATTATTTCTTACGATTTTTTCTTTGGTCATTTAATGATTGACTTAATGAGACGAGTGATGTTTTGTGGAGAGGCAGTACTCGGCAGTACAATGCGTAAACTTATACTGGTTGGACAAAATCTACAGGCTTACTTCGCCGCAGCCTGCGCACTTCACCGGAATCATTCAGTAAATCGGTAGCAAGTGGATTCGTGCGAACGCTAGTGCAACATGTTTGTTTGCTCGTCTTTTTATTTCATCCTCCACAAACAGAACGTTTAAGCCGTTATTGTGTGGTAAAATTTGAGACGTAGCAGGCAGTTGCAGTAATAGTTCTTAATAACCTATTTTGATATCGCTGTATTTTCTGTAAGTTACATGTTTTTGTGCAGCCCCATGGTATATACACCCAGATCGGTCTTAAGGCTACTTTATATAGTAGTGTTTTATTTTCCAACCATAACCCTGATTTATTAGTTAGTATCGACGACATAGTTCTGGTTTTAAGCCTCAAATGTTAGTTTTTCTGAGCGTGAGTAGCCCAGGTTGCATGTCCAAATATTTTTTTACTCTATTGTATTTGGAATGACAACATTGTGTATTTTGATTGGCAGACGTTCAGTCTTTCGATTTACGAAAGAAATATGCGTTGACTTACTTTCATTGACTACTATGTGCCATCGTTTTAGCCGAGCTTCTACATGCCCGAGTGACTGTTACACTTTTTCTTTGGCTGTGTTTTCACACTTATCCACAGCTAGGATTGCTGCTTCATCGGCGAAGTTGGACGTGTAAGTTAAGTATAAAATATTGGGAGTTTCCTTGCGGTGCGCCAGCCCTTACTGGAAAAATATCGCGCGTATTCATCCGGTTATTTTCACTCGAAACTATCTCGCTTATGAATACGATTTAAATAATAGAAAGATTTAGGAAGCCGGAGTTTAAGTTTGTACAACAGTACCAAAGTCTGTTTAACATTCAGAAATGCAACTGTACAGATATTCTTCTTGTTTTCCCAGCCATTCTCAAGAACGTTCTCGTTAATCGATAAACCTGTTCTACAGTGTTGTGATGCTTACGAACAGAAAAATTGAAAATTCGGAAAAATCTAATTCCTAGATAATATTGGTAACAATCGTTTTAAAATTAGTTTTTCCGGAACCTTTGAAATGGAAGCGACGAAATAGGTGTCTGTATAATGAAACCAGTTCAGACGATTTACCCGGGCTTTGGTACAACAATTATCTGGAAAAAGTTTCGATTTTTCTAATATCAAAAACTGGTCGACATCCGGATATGTTTGTGATTTTTGTAGACAAAAATACGTCTTCGACGATTAAGAATGTTATATCAATTTCTACTTTGTTTTTATTTTATTATTATTTTTTTTTCGGGGTTAATTCTTTTTTTTTTGGTTTAGGAAAGCTGTTAAGTCGATTTGAACCGAATATCGAATCCGATTAAATGTTCTCGAGCGAACTGATAATCCGGAATATCGCCTAGAATACTTCTAACCACGGTTGAAGAATTTCGAAAGTTCGAACTTCGTAAAATGACAGAGGAAACGTTGGAAATTTTTGGAAATTTTTTCCCTCGACCGAGCAAAATATGAAAACGACCCCCAAAAAAACCAACAAAAGTGCGACAACTGACGCAGGAGGGCTTTTATATCGACCAGAACTGTTTTCTTTTCTCTTATTGTTCCTTAATTAAAGTACCACCGAGTGCTGTCAATTAAAAGCTTAACAAAGTTCTCAGCTGTCATTTTTTTTCTAGCCGTATAGCCGTTATTAAATTTAACAACAGCCTAATGGACGAATCCGTTATTCAGGCAATAATAAAAAGTGCCGTGAATGTTAGTGTGACGACTATCTCTTTTCGTTAAATGTTTTTACTGGATTTTCGTCTATTTTATTGTCCAGCTTTCACCGACTACAGTTTTTCTTCGATACGTTATAAATAGGTTAGGTCTTTTATATAAAAAATCCCGTCATCATTATAGTAATTAGTTCGAATAAGGAAAATTTTTTTTGCAAGACTTATTTTTCTAGTTTAACGTTAATCGAAGATCGTCTATTATAGAAACGTTTCGTTCCGAATACTAACGCGTATATTAAGTGTACGTGAGTTTGTGTGTACGTAGACTTCGTTTTAAACGATTGTGTATAGCGTTAGGAAATTGTACGTATAATTAGAAAAAAATGACAAAAAATATGATATTCATAAAAAAATTAAATATTTTAGATATATACGCGAACGGTTACATAAACAGGAGAAACCGTATAGCGTGAAATTTTGCGAACACGATTTTATCCTGTAAAGATGTAATTGCGGAAAGGATAATTTTCGATCATAACGTAGATAACGTTAATTTAATTTAAAATTATACACGTCGGAGAAAATAAGAAAAACGATTTTAAATTGAGTTTATAATGGAAATAACCTCAATTGGATGGCCAATCTTTCGTCAACGCAAATTTGTAATTTAAACAAACAACTTAAAATTAATGAAATTTTTCTTTATGAAAAATCACAAAGCTTTTCGGCTGTTAGGCCCGAGTGAATATTAAAAAAAAAAAAAAGTATAAAAATTAAAATACAAAAAACGAAAAACATTAATTTAAAATTACAATTCATAAAAATCAATGTAATTTTAAATTAATATTTTTCTTTTTATATTTATATACATATTTTTTTTAGATATTCGTTTGATAATGGCCTAACAGCCGAAAAGCTTTGTGATTTTTCACAAAGGTAAATTTTAGTCATTTTAACTTGTTTTTTGTTGTTTATTTTAATAAAAATCATTACATTTCACATTTTTTAAATTATAAAATTTAAATAAATATACTATTACGAAACGGAAAACTACAATTTTATTTTATTTTTTTGACGTGTTATTTATTTGTATACATTTTAATTCTACGGACAAAAAAATTCATTACACATATACCTATATTATACCGATTTATGCGACCACGTACCTATACATATTTTGTTGTATAGTGTATGGTACAAAGCAACCAGAATATGGCGGTAGCGCAGTTAAATACACATACACACACACCCAGGAGAACTGACCGTAATCACTTTGTTGTCAGGACACCTTCTTTGTGTCAGAGATCTTTATTCGTTACACGGCTGTTTCCATCTAGTTGTAGCAGGCCAATCTATGTGGGCAACTATATTACTGCAGATAAAAAAACATGTTGGATAGATTGCTCCTCACCAAATATACAGAAATATCTGTGAGCTGTAAGAGATTATACATATATACGTTAGCGACGAGTTTATGACGCACGACTAATCTGTTTTGTTTTTTTTAAATAACCGACTAACTCAGTTTTTCTAAAATAACCGACTAACTCAGTTTTTCTAAAATAACCGAATAAATCAGCCGTTTTATGAAAATATATATTTTTGAAGTGAAACTTCTATTGGCGCGTTATATATGGGGAGTTAAGTAATCGAGCGAGCGTGAATAACGAACGGATATATATAAGTTGGACTATTAGAATATATATATATCTATATATATATATATATATCTATATATATATCATCATCATCATTGAGGTCGCGTCTCTATAGGGTACATCTATATTTTTCGATCTCTGGCATATATTCTAATATCTTTCAGATTTCTGCGTGTCGAGTTGGCTGACATGTTGGTGGTTGTTAGTTCCAATCTTTTCCTTTTGTATTTTACCCTGCATCGCCAGCATGAATTATCCGTTTCTTCGTATTTTATGCGCTATACATTTTAATTTTCTTCTTTTAACATCTTTAATTAAAACTTTTCCCCTATTCTAACAAGTACTGTCTCATTCGGTGGTCCATCATATTTTTATTTTCGATAACACCACATTCCTAATGCGGATATTTTTCTTTCACAATCGGCGCTCGTGGTCCATGCCTCGCATTAATATTTCAGCACCGTCCGTACATAATACAGCATGATCCTTTTTCGTGGATTTAGGCTCATCTTTTGATTAACTAGCACCCTGCTCAGATTCATAAATTCGTTCTTTGCCATACCAATTCTTGTTCTTATTTCTTTTATATCTCTACCATATTATTAGAATTCCTAATCAACTTATTCCAGTTTCTATGTTTCTATATTTATGTGTTTTATATATATATATATATATATATATATATATATATATATATATATATATATATATATGCATATAATTTGTTATTTATAAATTAGGTTATTACGTATCATAATGATTAAATGGCGCGAGTTAATTGTTCAAAGACGGAAATTCGATGGGCGAGATGTTTTTCACAGTATTAAAGGAATGTGGGCGAATAATTTTGACAACCATCGGAATGACTACTACAACGATTGACACTAGTACGAGACGAATTACAACGTCGTTTCGGACTAGCGTTCGATAGGAGGAATTTGATTTTATAATTTTAACGACGAGGTTTGAAGTGTTTTCAGAATTAGCTACACGATACGTATTCGACGATGCTTTTCATTTGTCAACTTTATCCGTTCGGTGACGAGCCACCAGCAACAAACAGTCAGTGTCACTCATTTCAGCGATATTTACTGTGTCGAATTAAATTGAAAATATGTATACATAGAATATGATAATGTAAATATCTCGAACGTATATTTCAGTGATGATATTACGCGTACTGAACCAGAATCGGAATATACATACTATACGAATATAGACCATCCCCGTGTATATTTCAGCAGTGACGTTGCACATATAAATAACGCGTATAAACGTATCAATATATATATATATATACACGTAAATTTCGTTCGAATATTCCGTCGAATTTAACAACGGTGGTGGAATGTTTAGTGGAATAGTGTCTTTATGTATAGAAATGAGACGAAAGACTCCCGGCTGCTACTTGCAAACGTTTGAAGTATTCATTCGTTCGGTTGGTTTTACCACCGATAGCCCATAGCCCACGTTTCGGAGTTGTGAATAAATAATGGTCTACGCTTGCGTCGAGTTTGGCTTTCATCGACGTATAGGAAGAGACTACTAGGAATTTTAAGTGACGGAAACGTGAAAGCCTTTAATTCGATTTTCCTTTCAATTAATAGGCTGGTCTCTGCCTGCTCGTCGATTTACGCCTTACATAGTGCTTCGACAGAACCGTCAATTTTTTTTGTTAATCCGTTACTTATCGCGTACACACACACACTGACATTCCTTCATTCTTTTTTTTTTGCGCGCGTTTTTCTTTTTATATCGAGTTTTATTTTTAACGCGCGGCGAAACCTCTCCTAGTAAAATTTTATCTAATTTAACAAATTGCCAAACGTAATTATATCGTAGCGTGTCAAAGCGTCGAATTATATTCAAAGCTACATAATATCGAGATGTGTACGCGATTTATTACGAACAGTTTGTAAACTTATATCGGCGCATTGTTATACATCGTTAATGTTAATGCTAATTTTAAAATTTTCCGCATTGGACGAACGAGATGGGTAATCTCGACGTTCAGCTCGAGAGAATAAATATCGACGGTGTGAGAATAACTTTGTTAATTTAATAACGTCGCTTCAAAACGAATTCTGTTACACTACGATCGAATATATTGAAGCGTTTCTCAGAGCCGGTATTAAAAAGCGGCGTATGCAGAGATTGGCCAACATTCCGATGGAATCAAATTCGCTTCGTCTTCTGCAAGCAGTTCCACAACTACACTTTATTCTAGACGAAATGAAGTGGTTTTATCCCGCCTACGTATAGGTCGTACCGTGTTAATACACGCTTATTTGCTGCAACATGAGAGCCCCTTTCTCTGTCCATCTTTGTAACACTCAACTTACATATATTAATCCTCTGCCCTTTATATACAAATATATTCGTTCCTCCCTAAACGTGCCAAGTTCTTCACCTTCTTCTGAAAAAAGACTCCTATCTTTCCTTAAATCGTGTGCAACCTGTAATATCTAATCTGAAAGTCTATTTTCTCGATACGTGTAATTACTTAAATATCGTAGCATATTAATTAAAAGTACGGCTTTTCGGATGAGGTGAATTTTTTTTTAACCCGGCTTGCGCTATTTGGCCAGTTTGAACCGTTATCTAGTTAGTGTGTTTTAAATCTCATTGATAAATTTATATAAACTAATTGTAACAGAAGACAATGGGTCGGAAACAATAAATTCAATACGGGTAATGTGTGCCAGTTTTGTAAAATACTATAGAACAGCTCATCTCTATGCTTTAAAAATTTCGGACAAACCCAAATTGATGCTCAATATAGTCGTCAACAACGTGTCACATGTACCATCCGGAATTATGCCTAATTTAGCCAGATGTGACGTGGGAGAGGTTATGCCCAGTACGTAGTCTAAATAAAGTTGATGTATAATCCCTCGAAACGTTCTGGTATAATCGAAACCACGGTTTAAACCGTATGTACCAAACCGAAGTATTTTTTCCCTTTATTCTGAGTACTGTTAAAATCTATTAATGCATATTGTTTAATGTTCGGTATCATATCGATCCAATTTCACTTAATGTTCGCGCGAGGGACACTTGATAAATTATAACGCGTTAATTCGTCGACCACTTCGTTTCAAGTAATACCACAATGAAGAGGGACCTACTTATTACTCTAGGTCCACGATTTATAAAGCTGTATAACGCGATGTCTCACATCAAATTCTAACATGGACATTTCGAGTTCCGGTAGCTTAGATAATTGTAATAGGACACTTAAGGAATCGGAGATGATTAGAATATTCTTTTTCCTCAAATCTTTAACTAGGTGCCAAGTTTTGTAAATTGCAACGGCAAATGAAGAACCTGCAAAGGATAATCTGTATATTTTCGATACGCCTTTTTTTCGCTGAATATAAAGCCGAAGTATAATTTCCACCGTATTCTATCGACCGACCCATCTGTAAATATAATTTCATAGTGGCTAAATTTTTCATCGATTGCTCGCATAAATGCAGCGTCGTTAACGCCAGAAGGGATTATTATCAAAGAAATTAAATCAACGTCTAACAAGAAAAATAAATCCCGAAAATAGAATCGGTAAAAGGGATGGGAAACATTTTGGATAATTTCAATTTTTCCTAATTTATTATGGCTGGAAAGAAGAGTGGAAGACTCCAGTTAATGCCGCAGTTTCAATAAACATCCAATTTGTTTATTAGTCACATGGTTTTTCTCTCTTTCACTTTCAGATAAAAAAAACATATTCCTGCCTAAGTTTTAACGGCGGCTCAGTCATCTTTAAATTGAACTTGCATTTTTTTATTATTTTACCGTTTCCATATTCGGTCTTTTAAGTTCAAAATAGAAAATAAGTCGATTTATATTTTAAGCTTTAATTTCGAAATTCGTTTACTTCTCTATCTACATCGTCCGCTTATTTCAGAGAATACATTAAAATTTGTCATCCAATCAGTTCGATTCGAGTGTTCGAAACCGTTATCGTGTAAATTAATTCGGGCGTCTCCGTATCGGAGGTAGGCGACTAACTTACCTGCACATATTTACAGTGTAAATAGCCTACGAGGCAATCATAATATGGCGTTCGTGCGGATAGACATACACCCCCCGGGAGAACTAATGATTGTAATCGATTTGTTGTCACGATACAGTTTTTGTAGCCTACTATATTGTTGTTACTAGCGCGCATATGTCGGTGTTTGCCATTTTTTAGAAATAAATAAACCCGAAGGAAAATGTCATTAAAAATTAATAAATAATTATATAAAAAGAAAGCTTTCGATCGTTATCATCGAGTAGACATTAAAAAAAAATAAATATAAAAATATAGGCAATTTATGAAAAATATAAAAAATAAAATATAAGAAAATACTTAATTTACATGTAGAATATTACAAAAAATAGCGAAGCGATAATGAGAAAGTTTCTATTTTTCCGACTATTCGATGTAATTGTTTACGTATTAAATTTTAGGATTTGTCGATTTGTATTGTTAACCATCAGTGGCGTAGCCAGGGGGTTGTTTTGGACAGCCCCCCTATAAGAAAATATATACTCGTTGTTAAATGCCGTTTTGCATTTGTTCGACCTTTTTTTTGTTTTTTTTTATTTACATTTATTTTATTTAAATTTCGTTTGTTTTTGAAGTAAATAAATAGTTTTGTAATACAGGAGGTACTAGAAGAATTTTGTAGAAAAACGCGAAGAATAGATTTTAAATTTTAAATTTAGTTAAGCATTACTACGTGTTATTCCTTCAAAAAATATAAAATCATTATTTACCGTCTATTTTTTTTCGCGGAATTTATTTTACTTTGTAACCATCACCTTCTGTCCTCAATAACATACTATTAGTGTGTCCCAGTGACGTTAAACATTTCTGTCGTCTATTGTTTCTAACAGAATTACATATTCGACGTCTAATAAGTTTAAAAATAACTCTGGTAAGTTGGATTGCTTTGGGGTTTAACCTGCTTGAGTTTTGGTTATCTTAACGTTCAATTTACCTTGAATTTAAATTTATCAACCAAGTCTGGCTACGCCACTGTTAACCATACGTACAATATTAGATTACTTTATAATGGAATTCGTTTTTTAACTTTGTTATTTTTTGTAATATTTATCTACATTTAGTATTTTCTTACATTTTGCATTTTTCTTTTGTATTTTTTTATAAATTGTATATATATATATATATATATATATATATATATATATATATATAAAATCACAAAAACATGCAACGAATACCGTATAATTGCCATAAGGAGTCATACCCTCGAAGTACTACTCTCAATCATAAACACTAGGATACAACGCAGATTGGACACGCACCTCAGCGATACGCAATATGGATTCGTTGCGAACAAAAAAGCATTAGAGATGCAACAGCCGTTTCGAAAGTTGTAGCCCAACGAGCGATTAATGCAGATAGGGAGGTGATTGCGTGTTTCATAGATTATGAAAAAGCTTTCGATCGGATGCAGCACACTGAACTAGTAAATATACTGCGGAAACACAACGTAGACAATCAAAAACATATACTGGAATCAGATTGCGAATATACGAATATAAAAGTAGGCGATGAATACAGTGGTAATGGATGTAAAATTAGAAAAGGAGTAAGACAAGACTGTCCATTATCGTCTATTCAACATATATTCGGAAGAAATTATAAAAAATGCAAATATGGACAACGCCGGATTCAAAATAAACGGACGCACAATAGGATGCATAAGCTACGCAGACGACAGAGTACTGCTAGCTGCATCGATTAGAGAAATGCAGATGATGCTCAACAGGCTAAATCAAGCCGAGGAGAAATACGGCATGAAAATAAATGTTGGAAAAAAAAAACATAGGCCATGAAATTCACGACGGAAAATAACAATCTAGATCTAAAATTAAAAAATCTGAAACGAAATGGTGGAAACAGTAAAAGAATTCCGATATATAGGCGTATTGATAACAAGAGACGGCCGAGATATAAATGAAATTAAAAGTCCTATCGGAATGGCAAAGCAAGCGTTTAGAAACCTAGAGGCTGTACTAAAAAACAGAAAATTAAAAATGAATATAAAGACTAAAGTAAATCTCAGTGCTACGTCATGTCCGTCCTAAAATATGCATCTGAAACGTGGACTCTAAACGCAGAGAGTATTAAACGTTTAAATGCTTTTGAAATGTGGACGTTCAGAAGAATGTGGCGAATACCGTGGACGGCGAAGATAACGAACAAAGAAGTACTACAACTGAGACGTCGTAGAAGATATTGAAAAGAGGAAGAAAAAGTACCTTGGGCGCACAAAATAAGAGAAGAAGGATTATTTACGATGGCTGTTCAAGGAAAAATACAAGGAAAGGAAGAAAACGGCTGGAGATGATGACAACCAGCTTCAACACAAGGAAAATCACAGAAATTATCGAATCAGCTGGAAAAAGGGAAATATGATCAATGTTGATGTATCCAAGTTGCAGAGACTATGTGTGGTCATCACCACATTGCGCCTGGTCCATGTCTCACTCGTGAGTAATTAATGAAACTTTGGTTCTATTGTGTTCGTATATACTCTCCATTTCCCCCATATTCTACTTGACTGGTACTCCTCACTTAGTGCGTCTCTTAATATCTTCTTCAAAGATCACCATGTTTTGCACATCATACCATCTTCCACCGGTCCGGTTTCTATTCCTCAATCTAATCCACTTTTCCTAATCATGCCCTTCTAGCTGAACTGCTGTAAACGGCGCGGTAATTTAATTTGATAATAATGATAATTAAAAAATTTTAATTTTTCTTCATATATATCATATCCAACATATACAAAAATGAAGCCAATCCGAAATCTGAATTTACGTTACACCTAAATTTCTTAAATTTCGGACGTTATCGCTGTTTCTTTACTTATCTCTCTCTCTCTCTCTCTACAGTCGGAATTGTAATTTTCTCCTCGGATTATCGTTTCGGATAAGTACGTTACTATTTTAATACGAATTTGACGGCGCCCTAATCGGAGACAGATAGGCGCGTGTTTATATAATAATAATAATAATAATCCGAGCGTTTCTTAAAGCGACTGCGAATTTATCATCGTCGTAAGGAGGAAAACCTCGGCCGATTTCGTTATAGAACTTAAATTCGTCGAGCTGATTCGAAGTTCGGATAAATTGTCGGATGCGTCTGCGTTTGACAGACGGTTAATCGTGCGCCATCATTCTTCACGGAGTAACTCGACAAATATCGTCATTCGTCTTCTTTCATTAAACCAAAATAATAATAATAATAATAATAATAATAATAATATAATATAATAATAATAATAATAATAATAATAAATAAAAAAAATAAATAAGAAGCCGCACGGATGACAATTTTCTGGTGGAAAATTCATCGAGAAATTTTCATTTCGTTTCCACCTTTTCCGGCCGATGACTGACTTAATTTACTTTTACGCGAATGAATTTAAATGAAATTCGTCGTTCGAAATTATCTTCCATTACATTTTATCGATATACTAAATTCGTTTTTAGATCTTCTAGTTAGATCGATCGATATTAATTACATGTAGAAGGAAAATTTATATAACCGAACAAAATAAAAACGAAGTTAATAACTATAAAAGTTATTTTATTAATGCTGATCTTTTCGACATTAACGTCTTTTTCAAGCATATACAAAAAAGTTTAACTTTGTTTTCATTTTGTTTTATTAATTTATATCAATACATCAACATATATATATAAAGCATTTTTTTTTCTTTTCAAAATAGTATATTTTTTAAAAAGAAAATTACATTTTATAATATGGAATTTAAAGCGACAATCCGATTAAGTATTATGTCACTTAAAACTCCACTTACATTAATGATAACAATAATACAATAATATTGGCAATTAATATATTTTAATAGAAAATTTTAATCCAAATTTGACGACTTACTAACCAATTAAAATTAATATTTTCTTTAAAGTTCTAAACAAATGCTATTCTTATTACTAATATGACAAATTATATTTTTTCCCGTTTATTTATTTCTTCTATAGCTAAATTATCGAACTCATTAAATTTATCTGCTACTAAATCTTCCATACTACAATCTAGCACTGTCCCATTGACATTACACCCTTGTAATACATTTTTTAATATATATATATATATATATATATATATATATATATATATATATATATATATATATATATCTATCTGAAAATAAATCTCGTGATTAGATCGACCGTTATAATTAAAAACAGAAAAATTTTCTACATAAACATGTTACACACACACACACACACACACACACACATATATATATATATGTATATAATGTATATAAAAGCAATTTGTTCAGAAAATAGATATTGCACATAGATCGACCGATATAATTAAAAGCAGAAAGAGGTAATATATATAGGGTGACCCCGTGAAGACGGACGTCTTTTTTTTTTAATAGCGCAGTTGGTAACACTGCTACAACCTAAACTACGTGCTCTACGTTTAGTATACATACGATAATTTCGTTTCTATCCAGCTTCATTCTATAACGAGAAGGAGCGCGCATTTTGTATAGAGTGCTATTTTCGGAGTGAATCGATCACAACAAAGTAAAGGGAGTTTCGAAAAGAATTCAAAGTTACGCGGTGTAAACTTGTACCGTCTCGCAATTCAATTTTAAAGTAGGTTGAAAATTTTCGAGAGACAACTTCTGCAACCCAGGTAAAAAAAGTCTTGAGCAAATAAAAATGTTTCGTACCCCTACAAACATCCATCTAGTTCGGGAAGCATTCATCGGACTCCCGGACGCTCTGCTCGTCGTACGAGAGAATCTGTTCGAAGTACATTGCTGGAAGACTTGAAATTTCATTCTTGTAAACTGGTAATAACTCGGGAATTAAAAAATACCGACCATGCACAACGAAAACTTTTAGCTGAAACGGTGGTGAAAAACATCGAAGACGAAGAGATTAATTTAAACAATCTTTTGATGAGCGGTGAAGCTTATTTTCAGTTATTCGGATTCATAAACAAACAGAACTGACGCTACTGGTCCGAATTTAATTCGAATTCAAACGAACAGAAGACGTCACACTGCGAGCAAGTAACAGTCTTGGCTGGTGAGGCGTAGTAATAGTGGGCGGCCTTATTTTTTTAATGGTACTGTCAACAGAACGCGCTATACCGAGATCATAAACTCGATTTTGCTTCCTTCACTTCGTCTAGAGTCGTCTAGTCCGTACATGGTTTCAACAAGATGGTATGACGTGTTGCTGTTGGCCAGAAACGATCGCAGTGCTGAAAAAAGCGTTCGGTAACCGCATATTGCCGTGTTGCACGGATTTCGCTTGGCCTTCGCGCTCGTCTGATTTGACTGCTCCAGATTTTTTTTTTGCGACGTTTAAGAGCCGCGTTTACGGAACCGATCCATGAGATCTGGAATACCTGAAACCTCGGATTTGTGAAGAAGTTACGAAAATTCAGAGACCTATGCTCGAAAAAGTAGTAGGTTATTACGTTTCTTATATTAAATCGTATAAATTGGAATGATGAAGGAATGTGATTCATTTGGATAAGGGGTTTATCAGTAAGTATTTCAGTTAAAGAGGATGGAAAGTTTAATGCGGATCTAATAGAATTAAATTAAGGACATTCTGTAAGGATATGATTAACGGAAATATCAATATTACACATATTGCATATTGGAACCGGTTTCTTCTGAAAAATGCGGCCACGCGTTAGTAGAGTATGGCCGAGTCGGAGCCTGCTGGTGACTATTTCATCTGACGTTGATTGAAGAGCGTATTCCAAAGGTAAAATATTACTTTTAATTTGACGGAGTTTATTTGTGGTTGAAATATTTGAAGCGGTTCCTTAAATATGCCTACCAGACTACATCTCATCTCTGTCATATTCGGTACTCCGTCACTAGTATACAAATATTGGTCAAAGGTACTTTCAAAGACGTGATAGTTTTTTGAAATTATTGAAAAATATCTGATCCTTTTGTTGTTCCCCTTAATGAACACACAAACTAATTCTAAAGGAACACAAAAGTTGCCACCAGTACTTCTCAATAAATATAAATAACTGAGCATACTTTGATTCAGTATGAAACAACACAATTTAAACTCGCTTATCTTTGGCTATAGTTGTAAGAGATAAACTACTGATCACTTACTTCGATTCTAGAAGTAATTGTTTTGCGAGACAAACTTATTGTCTCAACGTTCTTTGTTTTATCAGGACTTAAAATATCACATACTTGAGCATACAAGTTTTTACAAATTCGTCTTCAGTAAATTCTTTTGTTACTTTTCCCGGGTTGTACCGGTAGTTTTTGAGAAGAGTTTTGTTTTTGAAAAATATTTTTCTCTCCCGAAAATTTTTTTAGGCTGCTTTTCATAGTTTTCTAAGTGGTATTTAATTCAGTTGCTATAGGATGGTGTAAGGACTAAGGAAATAGTTCGTATTATTGGTAACAGATAGTTTAATTCTTGATTTAGATGAACAAACTGAAATTCCATTATTCTTTATTGAAAATATGACAACTCTGCTTTTCATTAGTAAAGCGAATGGTTATGCCATGAATAGCGACTGTGATGCACCGTGTGAGATGGTTTTATATGTACGCTTTAATTAAAAGTTTCTCTTGTAGAGAAATTATTTTTTACAAAAAATTTTTATTACTAACCTTGGGATATAGACGGAACAAGAGTAATGTGGAGTGTTTTCAACTAGCAAGTTGCATATTATCATTTAGTAATTGAAGTACGCCGACATGATTTTATTAGTTGTGATATTTTCCATTCATTTTGATATCATATTATCTAAGTTGAAAGTAAGTAAGTTATGATAACTCCTAAATATTTAAAATATTCCACTAATTTAAGTTGAGAGCCTTTATGTATACGACTTTTATACTGTTTCCTCTAATTTTTATTGCACAGTCGCGGGGGATGTGCCTGTGTTACTAGATTTGGGTTGTGTGGGATGTTTGATAAATGTGATCTTGACAATCGAACATAATTAGTTGGAAATCAACTTAGCAGGTATAACTAAAAAAGCTTCATCAATGCAACGCATTCCGTAGAAGGAAGAAATAGCACGGTCATCAGTGCCTGTTACAGTTACTAACGATAGGCATCAAATGGTATAAGATCAACTTAGTGGGTTCATTTATCCATGTGCTAAATCAAAACGCAACCGTAGTCTCAATAATAATAGTATAGAAAACTTGGATTCAATAATCTCAAAATCGTAATAGAGTATTCAGTTGTTTTAGAAACTTAGTAATCGATTGATCATAGGGATAGACTTTAACACAAAACATACATATTGGGGTAAAGAGAAAATTTAATGGCGAGGAACCTACTAATTCTTGTTGCTAGATTAACTTGATTTTTACACTTGTCAGAGTATCGCATCAAATTATTTCTAATTGATAAACTATAGTGATTTATCTTCTACTCACAGTCTAGTGTGGCTTACTTTGAGTGATATTGTGATACATAAAAACGGAGAACTGCACTCAATGAATATAAAGCTTGATGTATATTTATTAATAAAAAATCATCCTGTTCAGTAAATATTGTCTTCTTATTTGTTAACGGTTGCTGATAAATAGTTTTCTAGAACCTTATAAGAAGTATTGCTATTTAAATCTCAACTTTATATTAGTAACATAATAATAAAAATGTTTCAGGAAATTCGAATTTATTTATCTACTCCTAATTCAATTTGAATTATACAGTAATCTAAACTTGTTTTTTTTTTTTTGTTGTAATTATATTCATTTTAATAATTTCCCATGTGGAAAATTTTGCAAATTCTTTCATGAAAATATACGCATGTATTTTGCTACTTATTTATATTGCAACTATTTACTATGCCAGTAAAATTTAACTTTTACAAATTTTATATTTATTTTAACTACCAATTATTTTGTTAGCTAAAATTGTGAATTTAATTTAGTAATTTTAATATTACTTCGTACTACGGCTTATATAAGTAGTCTAGGTGTAACATATTTTTAATGTTGAAGTATGTTCCGTATATTTAGTATTGTTCAGTGAAATATGAAAGTAACAGTTTTTGGGGAATAGGTCAATGTTTGTTAATTATTTTTAGGAACTTACATTAGGTCGGGGAGTTTGCTTTTAATAGTAACAAAGGAGCAGGATGGTCAACCTCTTGCAAAAACTATTACTTAAAAATTTCACGGTTAATATATAATACCCAACATGCATAGTACACTTCAATTTTTAACAATAGATAAATATATATAGAATTATCACCATGTAGGCTACTTAAAATTAAAATAAATATATATATATATATATAAATAATTTTATGTAAACTGTATAATTCTTTAGGACTTTCATATTTTCTAAAGTTTTTAAATGGTTCAGTGCACAAATTAATTTTTTAAATTTTATTACAGTGACCTTTCATTCTCTTATTTTTATACCTCCACGTCAAATTTTTTCTATTCTAAAATCTATTTTTTTCTATCTACATGTATATGTACATATACACATACAAACATACACACACTCACACACACATATATATATATATATATATATATGTATATATGACCCTAACGAGTGGCTAACAAATATGGACTTCAATCTTTTTTCTTGGGATCCTAGTGTTATATAGTCTTTCTTATACTTCCTCTTAATATTCTCTCGTCTTTTATCTCTTAATTTCCCTTTCTGTTTCTCTACTAATATTTTCTTAACGTTATCTCTATTTTTTTCTATCCCTCGTGTTCTAAATATTCTTCTTATTCTCTTTTGTTTGCTCTCTGTGTTTTAAATATTCTCCACTGAAATTGGCCTGTTTCTTTTTCAACATTTTCTAACCAGAAATATCCAGAACAGCGTAAAAATTAACGATGTAATAAAATAGTTAAAAGTACTAAATATTTTATAAAGATTAAACAAGATAAGCAAATTTTAATTATATGTTTTGTAGAATATATTATAAAAAGTTAAAAATCTTTAAAAAAAAATGTGTCGAAATCCCTAGTTACAACGGTTGGTGATTGTACCCTCGATGCAACCTGAAGAAGGCATCAGAGACAGCGTTATATGGAGATTTTGTGCGTAATGCTACTATGTGTGTAGAATTTACATAGAACTACATTGACGATTATTGGTTGCAATCGTTTTGCAACCAACTCCTTCAAGTACACACACTTGACGCAGCAGAACAGGGTTTTCACACTGTGTCGTTTATAAATAAGGGGTGCTGTTTCATGCGCATACTACCGGCGGCTAATTAATGAACGAGTCTAGGACTTATATCTCATCTCTTTCCGACATTAGTTTTTTCTTTTTCAATTTTCTATCGATGTTTCCTTCTTTTATTGTTGATTACAGATTATCGGCATATTCTACTTCTTATCGTATGGCATGATGCAGGCACTATAATATAAATATTTATGTTTTGTAGCCAATATAATGCTGCCGTTGACACTTTATGGATCTCACGAAGTGTCCCGTCAAAAGCTCTGCCTGGACAATTGCGAACAATGTGATCGATGGTTTGGTAGCCGCAATCACAGGCAGCGTAATTTTTATGTTCCACCGCGTTAGCAGATCGTTGCAACGTCCTTGTCCAGTACGAATTATCAGTATATTATTCTTTATGAACAATACAAACTCATCCGCAAATAGCGTTAAGTAAATTAGATCTTACGTATAGGTAAACGACGGGATATTGGAAACATAATCGTGTAAGCGTAAAATGACTGAAACCGGAAGTTATGATCGGCGTGTTTTGCGAGTGCCAATTATTTTAAAATAAAAAATCCATCGAATAATTGTTTGACTAGTTGCTGTGTATGGCGGTACATGTTAGCGAGTCACAAAGCTGGAGGAAAAATCTGCAAATATGATGGACATTTACATGTTACGGTGGTCAATCAAAAATGAATGTACTCGCGCAACGATAGGACTCGCACCTGTTCAATATAGACATCCGATGAAGGTAATATGAGTACGTAATACGTTGGCGTTGGCTCATAATGGTGTGAAGTTCTATAAGTTCTCCGTCTAGTTCCGTATACTTTAGCCGGTACCGTTGACCAGGTTGCACTACGAGGAAGCGTATAATATATCTTGGGTATGAAGGGAGAAAATTGCTATTTTACAACTCTATTGTGGAAAAAAGAAACCCCCAAACTTATTTAAAACTTCTACGGTGAAAGCTAAAACCTGGAAAGTATCCTGCTAGAGCTGAGAACTGCCGGCCGATTGCATAATTGAGCGTCCGTTATAAACTGCTTGAAAGACTGCTATACAACAGAATTTCCCCAGTAATTAATGGGGGAAGATTCCTGTTGAACAGTCTGGTTTTCGGACAAAACCTAGCTGCATAGATCGAGTTGCTGCCCTTGTAACATATATTGAGAATGGCTATCAGAAGAAACTTGAAACCTCTGCTGTATTTATAGACCTATCTTCAGCGTACGATACTGTACGGCGTCATGGTTTTGCTCAATAAATTTATGAAAGTAATCTCATGTAACACCATTGCCACGCTATTGAATGAAATGCCGTCAAAGTACATATGGCAGATAAAGTAAGCAGCATACGTCGGCTTAATAAAGGCCTTCCACAAGGATCAGTCGTGGCACCACTACTATTCAACTTATACATATATATGATTTGCCGTCAACGATAATTAGAAAATTTATTTATGTTGATGTAATCACAATCGCAACACAAACCTCAGGTATCAGAAAAGTTGATATCTTAAAACACTAGATGACTATTTTTCACGCTGGAGATTGAAACTAAATGTTGTAAAACTGTAACATCTTGCTTTCATTTGAATACTCAACTGGCGAATTTGGAGCTTCAAATCAATTTAAGGGGAAATATATTGAAATATGAAGAGTGCCCAACATATCTCTGTATAACTTTGGACAGGTCGTTCACATATAAAAGACATATAGAAAAGGTAAGATCAAAGCTAGAACAAACATCATTCAGAAACTATCCGGCACCTCATGGGGCACATCAGTAAGTACAATGAGGACATTACCCCTCGCATTTGTATATACCACCGACGAATACGCTACAGCTATATGGCTAAATAGTAAACAGGCTAAGATGCTAAACGAAACAATGTGACTAATTACTGGTACAATAAGTTCAA
This sequence comes from Coronaproctus castanopsis, assembly GCA_032883995.1. NCBI lineage: Eukaryota > Metazoa > Arthropoda > Insecta > Hemiptera > Monophlebidae > Coronaproctus > Coronaproctus castanopsis. The sequence goes on from CM065053.1 coordinate 32,746,380, forward strand.
CTCTAACAGCGTGGCTGCTCATACTTAGTAATATCGCACCACCCACGATAAGACGAAAAACGGTCGTAAAAAAAGAATGGTCGAAATATCACCTGATGCCAGAATTACCATTACATCAAGATACAGAGATTAATGAACGCCTTAAGTCAAGACAAGCTGCATGTTAACCGCCAAAAAATTAATAGCTGAAAAATACGATGGCCAAAATGAACGTAAGGATGAGTGGGAGTCGTCAATTTGCGATAAATATGCATGCTCGGCTGCGCAAACATACCGACGACGTCTTTCTGTGAGAGAGAAACGCTCTTCGACCGTGACGCGTTCCAAAACATGTCAATCATTAAAACGTGAACAATCGATTAATGATAAGGAAGCTGTCGGTTTATCGGGTCACACAAGTCCCTAAAATGGTAGCTTTAATAGAAGTGCCTATTTTCAAATGAAATTCTTTATATAACTTCGGGTGAAAATGTTTAAAGCCTGTTCTAAACTTTAATGGGGATACGTCGTCCGAAGAATGCCCATGTTCTTTTTGCTTCTACTTCTGGCATTCGGTTCGGTTTTGTGTTTTCCGACGAAAATTAATGTCGGACCCGAATATCCGCTAAATACGGATTATATTTCAGCGACGATTCGATAAGGTATTTATAACGGAACGCGCTAAGAGGTAGAATACGAAAGATAGTGTATATACCCGGAGGCTTATAATTTCTTAGAAAACTATAGTCGCTTGTAGAAAAGGCAATGATATCTGCGCCATTCGTAAACTTCGAACTTTTAAACTATACGACATGGTGGTTGGTATGGAGAAGTTGCGGTTGAAGTAAATCATTATCCCGCTAATCGACAATAGCCAACTTCAGTTCCCAACCTAAACTACACGGTCAACTAACGACCGTCGACAGGGTCAAATAGCCTCGAACTGCAGTCGAACATCTTTAACTACGTTTACCGTCTTAATTTGGTCAACTTTTCATATATCCGAAGTTTCCGTTATAATAATAAGTACAGAATAATAATAATAATAATAATAATAATAATAACGGTAAGGATGGTAGGAATAATAATGATGATAATACAAATGTATTAATACAAACAATAACAACAGTAGTGTAAATCAAAATAATAACTACTGATAATCATACACAATAATAATAGTCATAATAGTAATAACGATAATTCGTTTAACTCCGCTACTACCGCTCGTTCGCCCTCGATCGTTTTCTCTAATTAGCGATGTGAAGGGATGGCAGGCAGTGTGGGCTTTCTGGAAAAGTGGACCGACCGAATAACGTCACCTAAATTAAACTTCTCGGAATTTCGAATGCTCCACCATTTTACTCCATTTTCGTTTTCGGACTCTTCCAAGTTCTTTAGGTAGTTTAATTGTTCTGCTTGTCCATCATATCGCGCACATCCACTCCTCGGATATCATACTATATTCTAGCAGATGTCGGAGAATTACTTAATATATTGTATATAATATATATATATATATATATATATATATGTGTGTGTGTTGTGTGTTTGTATACGACTATAACCCAACTTCCGTCGAAACTTATTTCCCGTTCTTAAATGCTGGCCATTCGTTTTAATCGCTATTTCTACTAATTCTTTACTTATTTATAATTTTGTATCTCTAGCAGCGATGCTAATTCAAAAATAACCGCATTAACCGAATTTTTCATTTTGGGCTTAGATTCTTTTAGATTTTTAAATGTCTAATTTTATCATCCCGGTTTTTTCGAAGTCAAAAAACGTGTAAACGAAAAAACCAGCGACACACAACGATGTACATACTAGTCCAGCACTTTTTATTATCCTTTTCCTCCCCTCTAATAATATATATTCTTTTTTTTTACGTTGAACCGACAATTGTGTGCCCCAACCGACGGTAACGAATAGCAGTAGGAAAGATAATGAAGAGGTGAAGAAGGAGTGAAAAGGGACAATGCGAATAACACCTCCAGTGAGATAAGTTAGTTCGAGGATAAGAGGCACACAACAGGCATCCAGCACTGCTTATTATCCTTTTCTTCCCCTATAACAATATATATATATATATATTATTTTAGTTCGCCTTAACTTAAAGGTATAATGTTGCGCGAGTGATGTTCTTTGATTAAACCGGTTGTGCAGACGAGCATAAAGTTTAAAATTGGGAATGGAGTATTATAGATAAATTTAAGTAATTCGGTTGCTGAATTACAAGTATAGGCTAGTCAGAAGTAGAAATAAAGCGTATAATTAAGATGGCGTGATTGATATTTCATAACTCAAACAACTGTCAAATTCTGCGTTTTTTTCACGCTGTTATATTCGACGGAAATTCTGAATAAAAAGATTAGAAACGTTGGAATTATGTCTTTATAGACGATCTTACACTTGCAATAAGTCGAAGTACGAGCCACTCTAAACAATCTTGATGGACGCAGTAAGAAGTGTAGGCCGTAGAAGAACGTCATGGAATTCCAACATTCCAAAAATGGACGGCTGTTATCGAGACTAGAAGACGTATCTATCCGGTACGAAACCGGCAAGCCTTGATCAACGAACTAGCGAAGACGGCTTAACAAGAAGAGAATCCTCTCGCAAAATTAAAATGTATTGTAAACAAAAATTTTAGAAATAAATTTAATACATATCTACCTATCAATTTATCTAAACGGGGACAACATTTCAATTTTTATTCATTGCTGAAATATAATAATCGAATATATGTTTGCACGAAGGCAGATATATTGCTTATCACGTTAGAGATTTGTTCAATGTACTCTTAATATTCCGATGGAGCAATTCAAAAATAGGAAGGGCATATATATATATACATATGTACACACACATATTATACGTATATATATATATGCACGCCGTTGAATTAGGGGGTAGGCTTGGTACTTAAGATAGGAGGGAAATGAAAATGTTAAGTCGATTTTATTTACAGGACGTAGATTTTTTTTCTATCGTGAAGAATGGTCAAAGAAAGGTGATGAAATTTTAGCCGATCGAAGACGATTTGTTGGTAGTGCGAGAAGGAATCGCTTAAAGAAATTAAAATTATGTTTATCGTCGGGTCCATTTGGAGATTACTCGGGAAGTAAACCTAGTACCCTTCGATGTTATACGTGTATGCGTGTAGGCGTAAGCTCATACAAGTGTGTGTACTAGTATAGTAGTAGTGATAGTCGTATTTGTAATAGTAAGTATGTATTCCTTGTGCACACCGAGATGTGTATTGTGGTCCTGTTTAACGCCGATAAAGACAGCGTATCAATTTCGGTTGAATAATCAATTTGTATTTCCAGGATGGAAGTTCGCACGCTGAACCTCAATGGTCGATGTCTCATGAATAATGTATAGTATTGTACGGGGAAAGAAGCAGATCCGTCTAATGTTCATATATGCACTTAAACTTCCTATATATACATACATATATATATATATATATATATATATAATATATATATATATATGAAAGTATACTAATACGTATGCGTGTGTTGTACAAGCTTGAAGCCGTTTTTAACGGGAATGTGCAAATTTTCTCGCTACGTTAAAGATTAATGTAAAACAAGTTTCTTCGGCCTTGCAAAGGGATATGAAAAGGGGGAGAGACTGTACTTACGAAATAAATTGGATCGCATTAGCTTTCCGGATTTGCCGCTTATCACATCTTGAGGGACCGCGTTGATCCTTTGGAATTTATTTGACTTAGAACCGCGGTTTGTTTATTTTGTTTCTTTTTTCAGTTTTTCCTCTTTTTTTTCTACCGTACTCGACAGTGCCCATTGCTTGTCTGTTCGGACGTTATATTCGTAATCGGCTAGATTTAATTACAAGCTCGCGTATCTTGGTAAATTTACATATCGAATCGTAATTTTGTATCCGATAATAACATGGTAAACGGTTATGCGAATACGATATGAAACTAGGTAGGCAATTTTTAAAGTATTCGCTCCGAAAGGGAAAAATTGAAATAGTTAAATTTACAAACACAGGCCACGCTCATTTAATAGGCCAAATTAAAGATGGGTTGATGGATTTTATGTAGATATAAACAATCGAATTGGATGGAAACGAGCTACTTTATGACAAACCCTCGCTCCAACGGGAAAATGCAGTTAATAAAGAAGATGAAAATATACCGTCGTGATCATCCGGCATCGGCCGTAGCTATAATCTCTCACGTGGTTGATAAGGCCAATTTTTTCGATGCACCGCTTCCACCACGTCGGTGACATTTGTAGACATCGTGAGTCGAATTGCATTTTTTTTCTTGCAAGACAACGTAAGATATTTTTCCGTTTTTTTCTTAATCGACGTTATTACCGTATCTTGTTGCTGGTCGACATAACCATCTTTTACGCCATTTACCTACACTAGACCGTAATGATCGAAGTACAAGTGTTATGCAACCTCTGTATATCCGACGATTAAGTTTAATACGTGAACGTTGTTCCTCAAACATACTTGAATGTGTATGCATGTGTTATATATATATATCGATATATATTGACCGCCATGTATCCTGATATTCGGTGCGTCTATTTTTTTTTTAATGGGAGTGCCTTTACAGCCTACCCAACGTGATACTGTGGAGACTATCTACATCTTAATCAAGCATGCTGACTTTTCTAAAAACGTCGCTATATGGGGGAACAATTGTAGGTTATCCAGATGTAAAACATTATACGGAGGTGTAATACTAGAAGAACGCAACAAGGTAAGGTAAAGCTCCGAGCGCAACGGTTCTACAGCAGAACATTAAAAAAAGACATATAATCTCTGGCAGCGAAGTGATACCGGTGATGTATACATAATCTTTTTTTGACAGAAGGAAACGAATCGATAGAATTACGTAGATACATCAATTATTTGGACACGTTAAATATTGAAAAAATATTACTGCTTGCTAAAGTACCTGGTGCGAGAGGAACTGAATACCTCTACTCGCTGAACTGACGGGTAGCGAAATCAATTTGGATAGCAACAGTAGTTACTACAACTCAGAACTGGAAACTATGGAGTACACTCGCAGATCTTAACGTTCAAAATTGACCGAATACATAATTAATGCACGGATTGTTCATTGCAGAACATCGTGACTTGTATGTCACTTTTTTGAGAACAAAATAGGTTGGTAATTATATGCAACTCGAGTGCGTCATATGTTACGTTATATGAAGTGGGCATTGACTTTCACCGTGACAATTGGCAATTATATAATGATGAAAAACTTTTTATAAGAGTTAGGGTCTAACCTTCGTACCGCCTTCCATATAACGAAATATGCGTTCGCATTTGCCCAATTAGCACTCCAAATCCATATGTTCGGCAACGAACAATGCGACAATGATAATGATGTCTGTTAATGCGTATATAAGAATCATTATCTAAAATAATGTTGTATGTAAACGATACCTTAGTCGTCCACTTTTAACGTACGGAGCGACATTTTAAACAAGCGAACATCTGGTAGTTTTACCAAAAAGTATCCAGACATATCCGTTTTAATTTTTTGGGTCAACATTGTGTGTAACTTGCACCGTTAATTTACGATATCTGGTTGTTCTGTGAAAGTAGAAAGTAAACTGCGTTAAAGAGAACCGAAACATTCCGGAATTTCCGAAAAACCAACTCTGTCCCGTTATAGGACCAAGCGTGTGAGTGTGTGTGTGTATTTATATCAATAAGAATAGAGATTGAATGTAATTGTGTAGGCCACATTACGCAGACTATCGTGAGAACGTTTAGATTTGATTTATACGTGTGAATCTCAATTTTTCATCAGTACCGTATATATCATCATCACTAAATGCCGTTCCGTATCGAACGTAGGCGATTACATACCTGTATATATTGAAATCATAATATGACGTCGGCGTAGATATAGACACGCACACACACACCTGCGAGAATTGATTGTAATCGCTTTGTTGTTTCCACACAATGTAGTCCCGCGTGATTTTGTATTGTACTATATTATTGCTAGCGTGGTCGTGGTGGTTTGCCATTGTCTTCCACGCGATAATATATTTATTTTTTGCGTCACAGATCATATTCGAACTCGGTACGTTCCGTATAGAAGTTTGTGTTCTAGCCATTATGCTATCCCGACGAGATATTATATATATATATATATATAGTTGAAGACACGTTTGTTTCGATATGTCGATGATGTATTTAAAATTTATCGCTATATCAGTATTCACACTTGAAATGGATTTTTAAAACGATATGGGGGAATAGCGAGGAATAATATTATATAGTCGACTTATTATGTAGGAGTAAATTTTATTTTTCTCGGTTTCTCTTACCTATTTGATCGTACATTTAAGATTAGAATATACTATCGAACTGGAAGCTAATAAAATAATATAAAAAAAAAAGTGTTTGTTTAGTGATGTATTATAATAAAGGAGTTTTCGATTTGGCGCGTGCTACCTTAAACTTTTCAGTCGGGATGATATGGTGTATATGAAGTTTTATATTTTCCGGTTGACGCGAAATGTCACAAGTTTATTTATTTAAAAATTATCTACACTGGTTCGCCTAAGGAGCGGTATTGTATAATAAACTTCTTTATTGACCATATAAGCGGATAATACTGGTGCCAGTATGGTCAGCAGACTATTTACCGGCGATTTATCGTCGATTATATTTCATTGTTTAGTTGTATCCGACAAAATTACGAAAAAAATAAATTTTATTCGACGTGGAAGTTCAATTTCTTCCGTCATGTTTATTACAAAATTTTTCTATAATTCATTCCGCGCGATCTCGTCGATTTTGTAATCCGTCAAATTTGACCGATGAAAAATTTGACAATTTTTCCACGCGGAAACTATCGAAATGCGAAAATCGATAAAATTATTAACGCTCGTAGATAAAAAGTTTCGAACAATTTTTACGCCGAAACGCCAGACAACGTGGCGGAGAGACGTAGAAAAAAAAAAAAATTAAAGTTACGGGCTGTCGAACGAACGGGCGGCGGAAATTGCATAATTAGGGAAATAAAATGCGTCGGGTAGAGGTGCACGGACACGATTATTTCGCTATAATTTAATTTGGAAATTTCTCTCAAAAGTACCGGGGGGTCGGTTCGGAGACGAAATGACGCGTAGTGATGACGGTACGTTGGGTAGGTGCAATTAATCATCGAGGTAATTAAGCATCCTGCGAATACAGGCACACACGTATACAAAAATAAATCACACGTTGATCCGCCGTAGGTAGGTAGCGAACGGTGGTAGAGTAAAACCTGGTGCAGGTTTCTTGTTCTACGCCCGGAATATAATAATAAATAATAGCGCGTGTATGCGAGTATTCTGTATGTAGGTAAATTCAAAAATTCTATAGCGCACATACAAGCCGAGTATGCGAGAGATCTCGCACGAGCGTGTATTTCATCTTTGCTCGTCAAAGTGAGCGCCGTTGCGTAAATTAATGTAAACTTACCCCTCGTCCTAGCCTTGGTCGTCATTAATATCTTCGAGATGACAAGATTTTCATTTAAAATTTCTTATTGTGCACATCTTGGAAATGATCGAAATTTAAGTAATCATTCGTAAGTTGTAGGCTTATATTAAAAAACGGCATCCGGCTCTCTTTAACGAGGAATTCTCGTATTCACTTTTTAATATAAATTTTTCATCGCAGCTTCAAGTATATAACGCATCTGAATATATTACATATATATATAAGTTCATACAACACAAGTATGTTATATATATTCGTATATTATAACACATCCACGTTACCATGTTCCTTTTTACACACATTTCAGACTACCGTATATCATGAGAAGCGCAGTCATATTCTCTGCGGTTGATCAAAGTGAAAATTTGATTTTGAAAATGATTAATTCGAAATATTATTTATTATTGTCTAATTGTTTACATTTAATGTGTCCCTTGGAACTGTCGAGGCTACTATTGTGACACATAATATAAATATATATATATATATATATATATATATATACGGAGGCGCATCCACGGGGGCTACCGGGATTAAGGTCCCAGAGAGCTTAGAAAAGTATAAATGACTTGTAAACTTTAAACAATTTTGCAGCTAAAAATGATAGTTGAAACAGAAGAGAATATTTTATCACTAATAAAACCTTATCTTGAAGAGCATGCAAAACAGCCTAGATTGAAAAAAGTCCTGTCAGGAAGTATTCCTTACATTCTGATTGCTAATGCCGTGGTAAATCCAGCTGACTGTGCAATAGTCTTTGTTTGTGTCGTTCGGCATTCGAATCTGACCCAGGCTATGCCCGGGGAATTTTTATTGCTGTTGTTATTACTTGTTTCGCTGTTCTGTTCATTTATAGTTTGTTTTGCCTGTCGAATTTTGTTACACATTCGTATATTTTATTCGTTTTTATTCGGAATTTTTTAATTTCTTTTTTAGGCTGATGTGTGAGTCCACTCCAGATACAAATCCTGGGTGCGACACTGTATATATATTACAAGAAACTTCGTATATAATATATTATTAATTTAAAAAATAAAAAAATATAGTGTTTACAAAAAAATAGTTTTAGTAAATATTATCTCAATTAAATATGTACGTTATTAATTTAAAATATGCTACAACATTTATATATATTTTATCGGTAAATTAACAGCATAACTTTTTATGTAAATAAAATGTAAAACTAACTAGATTTGTAAAGACTTACCAAAACATTTTTCTTGATTAATTATGCTCGGATAACTAACAACCGAACTCATAAACAGAAATAACTAGAACTCTTCTCTTTAACTTAAAAAACTAAACTTACTTGAAAATAAACAACCATCCCTTTTTATACCGTTTTCTTAAGCCTTGTTAAACAAAAATTACTCGATTTTCTTCATTATTTACTGGCTGTAATTTATTTTTACGGGCTGTATTAACTAAAATTATTTGGTCAAATTGATTTACGGGTTTTCCCCATTGGCTAACTAAAATTAATTTTAATTATTGTATAACAATAGTTTCTCTACTACAAATCCAGTTTGGTTTTAATATAATAATAATAATAATAATAATATATTTTATTTTAATTAAATAAATAATTATATATATATAAATTTTGTTTTCTTATATTGATTACATTAAATATTAGTTTTTCACCTCCAATTTCATCGATTTAAATTTATTATTCCGTGAACATACGACGATCGTCGTAAGATATATATATATATATATAAAATATATATAAAATCCTTCAAGACAAGTATTTTAACTCGTATATACTAAAGATTTTTACTAGCTATTTTAAAACAGGTTTACCCCCGTCGTCAAACTTTTGAAAAGTAATACTTCTAACATTAAAATCTTATTCCTTCGAAATAATCTATCTGCTACTTTGTAGTTTAGCTTTACAGAATTTAATCTAAATAAGCATACAGCTGTCTACTTTTCTTAGATATTGAAAAGACTTCTGATAGCGCGCGGTATAACGGAATCATATATATATATAAAACGATGCATATGTTATATTTATAGAACTTTTTACAGTTAAAATTAATAACACCTATTCCGATTCTAGAATATATTCTTTTTAGTTTTCTCAAGGTAAAGATTCTAGGACACTTTCTTTATACGTTATACGTCAATGACCTACCTAAAGTAAAACACGGTAATATCGTTTATTACACGGATAGTTTTCACCTGTTATTACAGAATAGGTACTATTGAAGAAAGTACTTTCTGTTACCGCAAAATATCCAAATATTACGGCAATTGGTAATGTTAAAAGAAATACAACTAAAACTGAAAGTATTATTGAAAATGAATGGAAACCACGGATATGTTAGGTCTTATCCTTGATAACTAACTTTTTCAAATTGATCGTGTCGTTGATAAAGCCTAGTCAAGATTATATATATATATATATATATATATATATATATATATATATATATATATATATATATATATACATACTTCATAAAACGTTCAATAAACGATCTAAACTTAACATTATAAATATTAAATTTATTTCTTCTCTTATCATTTTCGTCTCCTGTGTGAAGCAGTGCGAATAAAAACTCCTTTAATAAATATCTCAGAATAAATGTATACGAGGAAAATTTTTATAATAAATCTCTTACCAGATACTTTTATTCGATAAATAGTAAGTCCCTTTTATCGAAGTACAACAAATGTAAGCAATAAACGGCATCACGTATGCTCTGTACGACTCGATAAGTCATCATCGAATTATTTAATTTTTACGCGATATTAAAATTACAAAACGAACGTTATAATCTGTACACTTCCGCTAATGGGCATAAGTTGCGCGACTTGCGGATAATAATTAAATGTAAAAAAAAAATAAAAATAACGACTACCGATAATAATAAAATTATATTTAAAATAAAATCTCTTCTACATTCATCTCATGATATAACATTAACTGTATAAAAAATCATATAAACACACATACATCTACGCACCGACATGTTAAAGCACGTATACACGTAGAAGTATAGACGTGTATATACACATACCCATGTAACAACATTAAAAGAATAAGAAAAGAACTGAAGTACACATCGATCAAAAACAAAAAATACGATTTAAATTATTCGCAATTATAAATATTAAACTATAAATTTTTATTAACAATATAATTTGAAAGATACCAATATTCGGCACTGAATCATTATGTAGTACAGCACCGATGTAGCAGGCCTGCATTGTTGTTCGAAATTTTCCAAACCGTGCAACTAAAGCTTTCTCATCATTCGCTGTCCTCGATCGAACTGCTGAAATTACAATTCGAAAATTACGAACGAAATTTAAAGGTTGTACTTCGTACACGATTGTTTAATAGACGAAAATAAGCTTTCGACGTGTCTATCTTCACCAGTTATCCTTCAGTATTACATTTTGTAATGTTTGTAATAGTTTAATATGATCGGTGGCAGCTGCAGCGAATGATGCTGTATGACAAAACAGGTTGATAAAATTCGAAATATAACACGAATAATGATAAAGTTAATGCTAAATCACTTCCGTTGTAGTAAATAGGTATAAAATCTCTTTATAATCGTCTCAGTTAAACACGTTACAGTATTCACTTTGATTTAAACCAACAAAAGTGCATTGGATGGTTTGTTTGTTTTCACAAAATGAGTTCCAAAAAGCGGTTGCGTTCGTTTACGGTTGGTGGAAAATTAAAATTTATTCACGTAGCTGAGACCATCAATATGATATTACGAAATCACGTATAAGAGATTGGAGAAAGATGCATTTTGCGACCGAATTCCGAAGTTCACCACAGTAAAAGCAGGCCATTATTCTTGCATTCAAGATAGACGCGAGCAAGGATTTGCTGTTTCGATAGAAATTATTAAAAACCACGCAAATTACAAAAGAACTTCAAATCCCTAATTTTAAAGCAAGTCGAAGATGGGTAAATCGTTTTATGAATAGGCACGAACTGTCTATAAGGAAACGTACTTCTATTTGACAGCAATTTGCCTATGAGGAAAAATTAACAACCATCCAAAGATACGTTATTAAGTTACGAGAAGAAAATAACTTTTTAATGGGGCAAATAGGAAATGCCAATCAGACACCAGCTTACTTCGACATGCTGTGTTAGTGTGCGTATTTTTGCTTAAGAAAAATAACGGTGTACAGTCTGTTGACAGTACTTGCAGACGGTGAAAAACTTCTGCCGTTTATTATATATAAAAGAAAAACCACAGCGAAAAATTACCCGCTGGTGTTATTGTTAGTAAAGAAAATTGATCGATCGATAACTCGCTAGTTTTAGAGTGAATAAAATGTGTCTAGGAGATCGGCGAACCGGTGTTCTTTTAAAACCGAAAAGTACGTTATTGTTGGACAGCTTCCACGGACGTGCAACAGACAATGTGAAAAAAAGGCTTCGAGAAGGTAAAACAGTGTAAATTTGTATTTGTGATGGAATGACATCATTATTCCAGTCATTCCATGTTTTATTAATCGGTCATTCAAAGCCCGTTTGAAACATTTTTATTCCGAGTGAATAGCGACTGCGGTCCATGAAACGACTCCTACAGAAAAAATAGGAAAACCGAGTTTGACATTTGGCTGTTTAGAACATATTTCAAATGACTTAGTTGTGAAAAGCTTCACGGAATACTGTATTTAAAATAGCTTGGATGGAAGTGAAAATTGCGTCGTATTATGAACACGATCATGCCCCATCAGAAACTGGAGAAGATTCAAATAGCGATAGCGATGAAAATTTTTAAAAAACCAGGTAAGAAAAATTCATTGAAGATTAGACAGTATGTTTACTTTCCCCGAAAAACTGAAGCTAAAATTTCGGATGCGCGTCTTACGTGAGTAAATACGATATATATATATATATATGTGTGCGTGTGTATATCGGAGTCGCATAGTTGCAAGAGTGTTTGACTGTCAACTCGACGGTCGGAAATGCGAAATCAGCTTGCAATATCAAAGTTTATAAAGTTTTTCATAATTACGTTAACCGTTAATTATCACGGAGAGGGCAGTGCGTAAAAATAAACGTAGAATGGCTCTAGACACGACGTTCCGAAACGAACAATAGGATGATGATGATAAATATATATATATATATATTAGAGGTTACCCACCGCTTTGTTTGTGTAATGATTTTTTAATACAATATCGCTCTCTCTTTCTGTTAACAGGTTTATATATATATATAGTTCTAATTATAATTTTTTTTATTGATTTCTTGCAGGTTTTTTCTCTAATTTTTTCCTGTACTTAAAAGTTTAAAACTTTAAATTTTAATTTTATTACATATACATTAGATGTCGTTATACATTAGTAAGTTAACTGTTAAGATATATATATAAGGTACTTAACATTCTTCATTATTCAATTATTCATGTTTTCATGTATTCATGATTTTGTTTATATATTTTGCAAATATATTTCTTTCTTCTCCTTCTATATGTATATATATATATATATATATATATATATATATATACATATATATATATATATATATATATATATATATACATCCGTTCGTTACTTCGGTCACACCCCTAACGCAACAAACGTGTTTTTTATTGCGTGCGTTAGTAGTGAAGGTGTCCATTCCAACCGGGAAAGTTGTTAAATTTTAAACGTGTTGGCAGAGATATCTCTGTTTACTGCTTTTTAAAACTTTAAATTATTGTAATTTCTGTCCTATTTATGTTATCAATGTAAAATGAAGCTTAGAACGAATCCGATAATATAGGCTATAAGCTGTGAGTATTTCATCATTATCGCTTTAATAGTTTTCGAGTTAAATCGGTATAGACAGACAAACGAAAATTTAAAAAAATAAGATTTTCTGTTTATGTGTTATAGAAATACCCAATGCAGACTGTATATATATGTGTGTGTGTGCGTGAATTGATTCCCCCTATTTCTAAACCACAATGACATCTCCGTAAGTAAATCATAGACGCGAGCTTTTTTTTTTTTGTTCGATCTTTTATGTTTTACCGTTTTTTTCGATGAACAAAGACAAAGTCGAAAACAAAGTTCTGAAATTTTTCTTCACCATTTCCTTCGCGTACGACGAAAGGATATATAATATAGGATAGCTGAAAATAGACGAACAGACGCACAATGCCCGGGTGAACGTTTGAACGTTGCGTTGTTTTCTAAAACGACGGACCGAATCCGGTAAAGAATAGAAAAACCGGAAGACGGTAAGTTGTAGAGGCGGTCTTATGAGCAGCTTAAAACGCGGAAAAGCTCTAATTCATTACGGAAGCTGTCGGTGGTAGGTAAACTTTTACGTAATTACCGACAGTGTCGGGTCTACTCGTTTCGTCGGTACTCGGTAGGAATTATTTTCGTTTTCGCGCGAACGAATCTTTTCTTAATCGGAGAAGATTTAAATAAAGTCGTCTCGGCGATTTCTTCCGCTACCGGTCGACGGTTATAATTTATCGTTGAATCCGAGTATCGTAGTCTCGTTAATTTTATCACGGAGTTGAAGAAGTTTTCGAATCTTTCGGACACGGATATGTCTTAAGTTGGGGGTCGGTCCTTCCAAAAATCCTTGCTTCGTCCGGAAAAATATCCCGTCGATTTATGTAAAATATTTTTAGTACATCGTCTAATTTTTCACTCTATACGAGGAAAGATTTTTAACGAGTGAACAGATCACCGTATCGTGTTTTTCCCGCACTATACCATAATTCACGTATCGATGCGCAATACTCTCGATTAATTTTTTATCTCCAACCATCGGTTAACCGATCGATCGCGAGTAGATTATAATTGAAAAAAAAAAAAATTGAACTATAGAACCGGACGAAGACAGAATTCTCGGTAGAGTGCCGAGTCGACGCTTAAGCATAAATTATGTACGATGTCCTTTAATTTCGAATACTCAGCGTGGATGTTTAATTTTTAGTGTTCGTGCGCGGTTAACGAGATATAAACGAAGCGCAATTTTACCTACCGACGAAGTTTGAGTAACGAAGATTGAGTAACAAGCGTGAAACGAACAACGCGTTCTCGTCGAACGGTTTTTCACAAATTCTATACAGACGAATCTGTTGGAAAATTCTTCTTAGAAACCTTAAGCTTTAACTATCTCGTCTTTTCTACAAGTTCATTTACGAAAGTTATACGACTTTAAACGGAAAAGCGATAAGCTCGCATTCCACTTTTTATTTTGCAGTCCTCTAATCCTTTGTTTCCCCTTCAGCTCGAAAGTACAATTAAATCTTCTTACTATGTTAGTCCGGTGGCTAGGCCCGTTCTTTTTGTTCCTTCCACTTTCATCTGCCGCTCTTTGTTATTCGACTATTATAACGAAAATTTTATTTCTCGACTCTCTCGCATATATGTTAAATATATATATATATATATATTTATATTATACATATGTACGTGCATGGAAGCACACATAGAAATGTAGATACAAATTCGAAGAAAACGTTTATAATGGTACGGACTTTGACGCAGCGAGCTTCGAAATATGAACGTGTTCTACCACGCCAACGGATGACAATTTCTATTATACGCTTTGTTTGAAAGTTCGCAAATTTGAAATTCTTCTGTGCCGTTTGATTCGTTATAAATTTAAACGAAGTAAAAAAGGGAACATCAACCTAGGCGAAATTCTGAATAGAATGCGTATCTACATTTAGGTTATAAACGATATGTGAAATCGTTTATATTATTTAGCGTTTGCAATTCGTTTCTTCTTCTTCTAACCTCACGGCTGCTACATATTAATAATGTAGATTAGATTGATGTATTTTTCTTAAGTTTAATATTTTTTTTCATATTCTTCTAAGATTTTAATTTTTGAAATTGTGTATTTCGTTATCGGCAACATATATTTTGATACATCTGAAGTTTTACATATTTATTATTATTTATTACTACTATGCACAGACGCCTTTCTTCATGCGCACAGGTACTCGATGAGACTATGTTTTTCATCCCATCGCTGTCCTTAGAAGAAGAAGCCAAGAAGTATATTTTGATTAATTAAATTTTACAAGAAAACAATAACTTATAATATCATACCGTTCTATCGTTCCGAAAAATAAAAAATTTCTTAAAACTTAATAATAGTTTTTTAAAAATATACACGAGTGATAGTTATAAACATTCATCGCTTAATGAAATTTACAGGAAAAATTAAACCTGCAACGTGTAATTCATAAGTAAATTTTAAACACAGTGGTTAAAATAATTTATAAAATTTAAATAGAAAAGAATATAAGAATATATCAAATAAAATTTATCTATAATATCATCGAATTTTAAACCTAATGCTACCCTAGTAAGATATGTTTCGCCTATGTTTATATTTTTTATATCTGTGTCGTAGAGACTGATAATCGTAGTTTCTAATTTCATTGACATTTCGATCAGCAGACATTATGCATTAAAAAATTTTAAGGTCCTGTTTTTTATTATTTCTCGTATATAGGGATAGTTTAAAATGTCACGCATTAATGGGCGTGTATCTGGATTTGTTCAACACTATTCTTAGGCAATGATTTTGTAATCGTTGTAATTTGTTTGTATTACTTAGGCAGGTGTTCGACCATACAGGACTAGCGTAAAGAATTTTAGGTTGAATTACCCGATTATAAATCAAAAGCTTGTTCACCGGTGATAGCATTTTCCTGTTGAATATTGGAAACAGCACACTCATTTTTTTATGTCCTCTGTAGATACACTCGTTAATATGTTTAGTAAAAGTTAGCTTAATATCTAGTGTTACACCGAGATAATTTACTTTAGATTTCCAGTCTAGATACTCGTTATGAATTCTAAGTCATTTATAGCAGGTTTACGCTTTGTGAAAATAATAGTCTCTGTTTTACTATCATTTAATATTCCACTTATGAAAGTATTTGGACATTTTGTTAATTGCAGCGGTTAATCTGTCGCTAATCGTATCAATACGGTATGATGACGTCAGCAGAGCAGTATCGTCAGTATATAAATTGACATCAACTTCTTTAATTGTACTAATATCATTTATGTAAATAATAAACAAGAATGGACCGAGGATGCTGCCCTGAGGTACTCCTGCCGATGCATATCTGACTTTATCTGATTTTTAATTTTCACATAAAATTTCCTGTTATGTAAATATGCTTTAGTCATGGAAACTAGTTGATATGGAAAACCGTATTTTATTAATTTATACAGAATTCCACCAAGTAGTGTCGAAGGCTTTTTCAATGTCTAGCAGTGCTAGCCCAGTGTGCTTATTTTTATTAAAATTATCAGTAATCACATCACAAATTTTTACTAGCTGCGTGGTAGTGTTTAAATTCGGTCGAAAGCCGAATTGGAACTTATTAAGAATACCATTTAAATCGCTATGTTTTCTAAATCTAATGAGTAATATTTTCTCAAAAATTTTGCTAATGTTACTGAGCAGGCTAACAGCTCGTATATTTTTCATCAAGGAAGCATCCGTGCCAGGTTTAGAGGTAAGGACAGTCTTCACGACAGAGGGTAGTAGCACAAACGGAATTAAATAACACTGTGAGAGCAACTACACCTTTACGAGATAAATTTTTAATCATTTTTACGCTAATTTCATCGTGTCCGGTAGAGTATGTATTTCTTAGTGATCTAATGCAGTTCTTGACCACTTTCGGTGAGGTTAAGTCAGCATAGTTTAATGCAGGTACGTGATTTGTTAAAAATGTATTTATGGTTTGTTTTAATTTCCGTTCGTGATATCGACATTGCTTTATTCTGTTCATGTATATTCTGAAAGTGTTCTGCTATAAGCTCAGCTTTATCTTCGTTTGAGTACGCTACTATATCGACACTTCCAGGTTTTTTAATAGGAGGTAAGTTTGTTTGTCCCCCGGGAAAAATATTTGTTTACTTTCCCCATAGCTGATTATTCATTTGCGGTATATTACTGAGAAACGTGTTGTAATGAGCATTTTTTTCTTGTAACAGTCGTCTTTTAACTAATTTATTCAACCTATCATATAGTTGTTTAAATCTCTGATAAAGTTTCCTATAATAATTTTTAATTTTTCTTATTTGCAAAGTGCCAGGGGAGATCGAAAAATTTTTAACATTCCCTTTTAATAATTGGACGGAGCTTTCTGCAGCCTTTAAGATAATAGAGTTAAGATAACGAATGTAACCATCTACATAAGAAGGATTGTGTAAGGTTGTTGGAATTTTTACTTCGTTTTGTATGTATTGTTGATATTTTCTCCACTTCGCTTTAGAGTAATCAAAATTTGGTTGTGTTACAATTCGCCTTATCGTACCACCGAGAGAGCATATTATTGGATTATGATTGGAAGACAGCTTACCAATTGATATAGGATCGGTAATTTCGTAGTAGTTTTTTGTAAGGACCAGATCAATTATGCTAGGTTTTGAAGAC
This sequence comes from Coronaproctus castanopsis, assembly GCA_032883995.1. Lineage (NCBI taxonomy): Eukaryota > Metazoa > Arthropoda > Insecta > Hemiptera > Monophlebidae > Coronaproctus > Coronaproctus castanopsis. Next base: position 32,764,270 of record CM065053.1, read on the forward strand.
GGGTGGCCCGGAAAAAACGTAGGTTCATTGGGTGCTTTTATTTCGAAAGTTTAAGGTTGCAGACAAGTTTAGTAACTTTAAGTACACAAACAGGGGACTATTACACGCTTTTACTTACTTTTCAGCTACACACTACTCATGTGCGCTTCTATAATTATTTAGCTTTAAGCGTACTAGTCCCCTGTCCTTTATAATAACACCTAGATTTTAAGCAATAAACTAGTCCCACCGGGAAAATCCGGATTGGGAAAAAACTAAAATAAAAAAAAAAAAAATGTAGATTATCAGGTATGCTCGTGTTTTTTCACGTCTAACTTTCGCCGTTTTTTTTCATTCGTTTCAGTTCTCGGTCTGTCTTTACCACTGCGTCTTTTATCTTCCCTTCAATTAAACTCTATATGTGTCCGATCGAGTCTCGCTTCATTCCTTCTTTAGAGTGATACGGTAAGAAGCGGTGATCGATGACGGAAGGAATTATACTACCGGTTAATATTGTCGAATGTGCGGGAGTATTACAATACTTTCTTGTTGATATATTATCAAATTTGAACTCGAAATTGTAAATTTTACACGATTTTATTTCGAGGCGATTAGAGATAATTTTCAACGCGTTTATACGGATATTAAAATTAGGACACATATGTGTCCGATCGAGTTTCACTTCATTCCTTCTTTAGAGGTATACGGTAAGAAGCGGTGATCGATGACGGAAGGAATTATACTACCGGTTAATATTGTCGAATGTGCGGGAGTATTAAAATACTTTCTTGTTGATATATTATCAAATTTGAACTCGAAATTGTAAATTTTACACGATTTTATTCCGAGGCGATTAGAGATCATTTTCAACGCGTTTATACGGATATTAAAATTAGGACACATATGTGTCCGATCGAGTCTCGCTTCATTCCTTCTTTAGAGGGATACGGTAAGAAGCGGTGATCGATGACGGAAGGAATTATACTACCGGTTAATATTGTCGAATGTGCGGGAGTATTACAATACTTTCTTGATATATTATCAAATTTGAACTCGAAATTATAAACTTTACACGGGCTTATATTCTGAGGCGATTACAGATAATTTTCAACGCGTTTATACGAATTTTTTTTTTAAAATTAGGAGACATTTCCAGTCGAACGGGAAATATATAATTTTGAAAAATTTCCTATACCCATATAGGAGATATCGCGATTGAAACGGTTATTACGAAAAAAGATGGAATCGACTATAACCGATTATTCGAACTGAAAGACGAATTTAAAAGAAAATAAACTAAACCGATTTTCGAACCGTAATTTGTTACGCAATTTCTTATCAAAAATTTCAATTTCGTCTAAAGACGGTTTTCTCTCGCAAGTTTCGACGAATACGTTAGTAGTAATAATAATAATAATAATAATAATTTTCTCTACGTGTATACGAGGAAAATAGTTTAACCGGACCGAGTATATGAGATTGTCCGGCCGACGACCGATAAGCTTTCTCAGTCCGGAGTGTATATCCGTCTTTTTTAAACGGAAGCTATTTCCCGGTTATATTGAGACCTATTTCCTTTTTTTTTTTTTTCAATCTATACGCGTAAGTATATAAAACGGGTATCGTTAGTTAACCGGTGAAAAGCCGGAACGAGAGAATATACGAATGGTCATAAAGGTCGGATTTTCGCTGGGATGACATAATTTTTTCCAGCTGAAAAGGTTCGACGCAACTAAGCGAGCCAACTTTCTTACCGACGACCGTCTTTATGTAGAAGACGATCTACCTCGCAAAGTATAGAGATTTCGTGTATATATATTTTCCTATTACCGGCCGAAGAGACTTCCCCTTATATTTAGTGAAGTCGCATTAGCTTTTTTTTTTTGCTCGCATATTATATATACGTATATGTTTGTGTGTATGGATGCGCGCAGATGTATATGCGAGATAATTCTATGTACGATTATTGAACAGATTTGTTCGTTATATAAATTCTAAGACCACGTTTCTTCTTACGAACGTCTGGAATACTTATTAAATGATGATGACGTGATAAAACGATTTTTTGTCATCTTTAACCGTTCCGGGAGTTAAAGAGAAAAAAATGTATTTTTTTTTATGAAACTCTAAAAAAAAGTGTGGTATTAAAATGCGATCTGTTCAGAAACATTTAGCATTATTCTATTTTGATTTTCATCTGTGTAGGCTTAATCATTCGGTTTTGGTCGTTTAAATCTCGGAATATTACGATCCATCGGCTTATTTATTTCCATATTTACACGTACTCTTTGCCGATCTAGTTTCGATCACTTCTGGTATCATTCTGAATTCTTTTCGTTCCATCTAGCGTCTTCTATTTTTCGAAGAATATTATTCCGCGTTCCTTGTGCATACTTCGTACGTTGCTCGGTTTAGAACAAATCCACAATTGACATCTGTAGCTCCCTATAGGTTTCGTTTACTTGAAAAAGTTTATTACTTAACGAAAGCCTACTTGTTCCGTTTAATAACCGATTCACTTCGGCCGTTTTTATTTTTATAGCCTCATTCAACCTGTTCAGGAGAGTTTTTATTTAGAAGGAAAAAAAAACACAACATCAAACTAATCTTACAAACAAAATGTTAGATAAAATGATTAATCATCAACTTTTTCATATTCTTAAATCGTACAATCTTCGTTCCGAAATGATAGTCAGATCGGTAAAGTTGCTTTTGATCGATCACCATTTGTTATTACGGAGAGAAATATTTGAAATATGTAATCGCCCGATTTCTCTGTTAAGTGGCAAGCGTATTGCCCTTTAATACGTAACGTAATCATCCTTAAGCTGAATCCGTCGCGAATCACTCGAAGTATACGCGAATTTATCACGAACCTCGTGCACGAAGTAAAAATTTGGATTATAAATTAATAATATTCTTCCTGGTCTACTGCATAATCTAAACCCCATTTACTTCGAGGGTCCCCATCTAGGGGGAAATATTTTTTTTTTCATTCTACATTGACGATATTTGCTCGTTAATTCCACCTCCCGCGTAAATTTACTCCTCCTTGATGATATAAATATCTTCTTTTCAAAACTCCATATAGCTTACCGATTCGTTAAAGTATAATTCGACGAAATGTTCATCTTTTGTTCTCGTTCGTTACTTTAAGATATTACTATCTGAACAAAAAAAACAAACAAACAAAAAAAACAGACCATTCTTTCGATTCAGACTTGGAAACCGAATATTGTAACCTCGAAGCGAGATTGGATTTTTTTTTACAACTGGATTGCAATATATACAATATGAATGGTAAATTTTTAATAAATTTCTGTAAATCCATTGCGACTTACGCTCGGCAAAACGTTGTTTAGAACTCGTTCAATCATTCAGTTCTTGTATAGTCGATATGCCCCAGAAACGAAAATTCGAAAATTATTTCGTCAAATCCGTAACTCGCTTTGCAGATTAAAGCAAGATTCAGACTTGCATTTTTTAACGGTCGCTAAATCGTAGCGAGTGAACATTATTTTCTTCGAGTAAAACACCCCCGTTCTACAATATCCTGTAACAAGATAAATTTCCCACGGACAAACAATAAACTAAGAAAAACTGTCCAGTTTCCTGATAGTTTATCGGTGTAAGCGAGCTTAGTAAAATGTCATTCCGGATGTTGGTTTCGTTTTTGGTCGCTACTGTCCACAAATTAGTAACGATTATTCAGTCATGCAGTATCCTATTTTGTAATGTCCATTTTATTTATATCAGTCCGTTTAGCGAAAACCTCCGTCCCATTATAATACAGACAGTACTATTTCTACCTATTGTTTAAAAAATAATTTCCACCAGTTTTTATTAATCCGTAGGCGAAGGCGCGGTTTTTAACATTTCCGTTCAAACCGTTGAAGGCGGATATTTTTATCGACATTCCACTAGGTGAGGTGAACGTTAGTTTTGTAAATTTCTCTCATAGCCCGGTTTGCTGGCTCCCTATTTTGGTGGTTACTTTTTTTTCAAAAAATTTTCCTATAAAGCACATACAGACAGGCACACACATATATATATATATATTCAAATGTAACAAGCTCTCCGGTATTAGCTGGCCGTCGACCAAAATGGCGAGAATATAGCTTAGCCTTTAACCTACGGATTTTGTTACACCTTCCCACCTCCCATATAACCTATGAACGACTTCAACCCTATGTCCGTTCATATTATCTATTTTTCAATGCCCCGACTGTCGTCACCCACTGGATAAGTACATTAAACAAGGATCTTTTCGTATTTAAGAGACTGTTATAACAGCGGGGTCTGATTTGGAAATTTTGTTTCACATAGCGATCATAGCAGAAATATTTTGCAATAAGACCATGTCTTCACCTAGCCCTCGTCGGTCATTGTCTATAGCCGATATGCTGAAAATAGTTACGATTCGATAAATCATTTATACGTTTTAACTTTTGAGTAGATTTTAAATAAAAAAATTATTTTTTACATACATACACATACACTCCATATATGCACTACGATGACCCAGAGAAGACGGACGGCGTTGTTTTTTGAATAGTTGATAACAGCCGCTACAACGCAAACCGCCTGCTCTATGTTTAGTGTACACGCGATAGATTCGTTTTTATTAGTTATCACGGCGTTCTAGGAGCGCGCGTTTTGCGCCGAACGTTATTTTCAGCCTGAATCGATCACGACAGAGCGAAGATAGTTTGGAAAAGAATTCAAGATAATAAACCTTTATCACCTGAGCGGAGTCACATATAAGACGCCATATAATAGCCAACAAGGAAAAGACGGTAGTCGAGACGAGAGACATTCAATAGATGGTCAAACCGAGGTGATATATAGACTTATGTCGAGAAATAGCTTCATAAAAATCATTAATACACTGAGGTCACAACCTGAAAGAGAACGGATAAACCTATCGATTAAGGAAACCCTGCTAAACCCAGTAAGATCACCCGAAGGAACCCTTGCGCCAGGGTATAAAAAGAAATGGTCGATATGGCGAACAATCAACCGAATACGGGCTTGAAGATTAAGTGAGTCTAATAGAAGATCCGAAATATCAGTGCGGAGAACTCCAGACAATATCGTGCATACTGGTAAGATGAACCCGACGAGGTGTACAGTGCACGATGTCACCGAGGTGAACGACAAGGCTAGAATTCTGGATGAATACTGGTACGATAAAATATAATTAAACGTAACGAACCGGACACGAAAATAAGAAGAAAAAAGTTAGCGTTCTGCTCGACCGACCTGAATTTGAAGCCTACCAGGGACAAGAATTTTTAATGGTAAAAAAGACTACTAACTCATTTATCTATTCAATCGGTCAGGAACCAGCTGTTGGGAAAATAAAAGAAGCGGGTAGGTGATGACAAACTAACCGTATTAATAATTAGATACAATAATACGTTTGCCACATGTATCAATGTTCGGATTAACGAAGATGGGTTAGATTACTAATAGCAGCATTTTAACTGTTCCGAATCTAGATTAATTATTATTTTTGTTATTTTTGAATCATACCACCTCTAGTAGGAACATTGAGACATAGAACAGCCGCTCTTATTTGAAATATTGAAGTACATTTTTTCGTACATACATGTAATTAAGTAGTTGAAAATGGTCTGGATGGAAATTGCGAATTTTGAAATTTTCTTTCTCTGCCCAGTCGTGAATGAAATTTTGCTTTGTCGATATTTATCTAAATGTAGGTCGAAAAATTTCAATTGGTTCGCATTAACCCGTTTACGAATGTTAGAATTTTGTTTTTTTACTACATACGTATTGGTAAATATAATTAAAATTTAATATCTAGAGTGCCGTTAAATGTTTTAAGGAAAAAATCCAACAGAAAAATTTAAAAATTCGTTCCCTAAAAAAATTTATATTTATATTATTATGTCTTTATTTTAGGACGCTCGATTACAAAGGTCATTTGCGTGCACGCGGAAATTAGATACAATAAATTACAGAAAAATTATTTACTACTTATATTCGTTTAGTTCATAATATATATTTTTTTTAAATCGGTTAGTTTTAGACAGTACATTACTCGCTGTATCTTCATTGTAGTGCTTCACTTCAATCTGGTCCAGTTATTGACGACTGACTAGGTTGTTGTTCGAATTGCGGACATTCTGTAATGACATGTTCTAAGCGTTGAATCTTGACAAAACTTGCATGTTACCGACGGCGCATTCTCCTCGATTAGTGACCCGATTAAGTTATAAAAAAATAATTTCTGATTATATTACCGTTGATTTATGAAATGAAATTCTACGCGATTAAAATATAGTGATGTCTGTAATATTTTTTTAATAGTATACGATTTTCATCTAAATATATTTTCTAAAACAAAACACAATTTCATATATATATTTATATATATATATATATATATATATATATATATATATATATATAAAGTCCGGGGCCCAGGTACAATGCTTTCTATATGTAATTCATACCCGATTTCATAATATTGCAATAAAGAATTTATATAGAAATGGTTTGCAACTGTAATATTAAAAAATTTATTAATACAACGTTGTATTAGATTTGAAAATATGAAAATTATTATCACGAAAATTCGACAAATGATGTATATATATATATATATATATATATATATATATATATATATATATATATATATATATATATACATATGTACTGTGACAAACGCGTAAGATATATATTACTCGTTCAGCAAAATTTAGCAATAAATTTCAAAAATCAACCAGGCGTGCACAGATCGATGCGGACGTGCAGTACTCGAGAAGATGGGGGAAGTGAAGATGGGTATGTAGGTGTCGGTCAACGTGCGCAACCCTAGTTGTAAGCTCGTCGGAAGCCTTCTTCTTGGTCGGGTCGTGTTATATTGAGAAACTTTTCTCATTATAAGAGACAGAGATCGTGACTGGGCCCTAAAATAACAACCTCTGTATATTTCCTAATATTTTGGACCATCCGGTTTTTCACGTCGTACGTACTTAACCTTCGACTTTACGCATTTTTCTCATCCCCTGGTTTCTCTTCTTTCTTCCTCTTCTACGTCGCATTATCTTCTGTTTCGAACCGGACGTGCGTAATAATATCATTAACTGCCCCCCCGCCATAACGACAAGTGTATATTGTCGAATTCGAACGAAAATTTATAACACATAACTCGCCCTTAAGATATTTCTATCCGCTTTGTTCGACGAACGCCCTATTATTAATTAATCATCACTTTTAGATATATCCACGTTTCTTGTTCGCTAACAATTGTAACGACAACAGTCGATTACAAAGAACTTCTTGCCGAAGTTTTATTATTATTATTATTATTATTATTAATAATAATGAAAACAATAGGCGTCGGAATTAAAATGAATTCGGTAAACAGTATTAATACGATCGAAAAGAAAGAAAGGTAATAATCATCCTCGGATCAAGATATGCGATACGCGGAAATTAAGAAATGATTAAGAAGTATATGAAATAGTCGAAAAGATACTAGAAGGGTCGTATTTTACGGTCATCATAAAAAGACGGAGTCCGAGAGATTATCCAAAAGAATATAGTCAGATGGTTTGCAGAAGTTAAAAAGGACTTTGAAGAAATGAAGATAGAAGAAGAATCAAGAGTAGACAATTGTTTAAAAAGAAAATTGAAAATTTCGATGGTTTCAAGGAAAAACAGAAGAAAAAAAACTTATGGACGGATGAAAGAAAAAAAAGACACGAGGATGAGGAAGTATTGGCTGGAGACGAGAAAGAATCGTGCATAAATTATTTCACGTATAGATGCTTAATTCGAAAGAAAACGTGATAATCATAAAAATAATATCGTCGAATGTAGTGATTTTTATTTTTTAAAAAAGGAGTTAAAATCATTAAAATTTTTAATGAAAAACCGCAAAGCTTTTCCGACTCTTAAGCCCCATCATCGAGTGAACACGTAAACGATAAAATATAAGAAAATATATAAAATTTCTGAAAAATATATAAAAAATATTAATTTATATATAAAATTGACAACAAAAATTAGCAAAGTTAAAAAAAACTAGCATTAATCATAAAATAATTACCACGTTTGGCAAATTTTCGTTGTTACATTGTATATTGTATTTTTCGCACTGTATATTTTTCTTATAAATTTCATATATATGTATATTTTAATATTTTATTTTTTATCTTCGCTCGATAATGGCTCAACAGCCGGCTAGCTTCATGTTTTTTTTTAAAATGTTTGGTATTTTTTTGTTTTGTTATTTAATAATTTTAATATTGACAATGCAATAACGACAGGAATAATTTTTATGTAAAGATGATGAAGAACAAAAGTATAATCTTTGCAATGGATCTGAAGATATTTATACCGATGAAATCTCCCGATGGAGTTGATCCCGCGTTTATTATTCCTTCATTAAAGGTTACAAAAATCTTTAAACTGCTTAAATTTACTTCAATATTTACAGTTGAGTGCTTTGCTATTTTCAGGGGCGCTTTATTTTTACGGCTTCTGAAAATATAAGTCGAAATATAGTAATTTTCACGGATTCACGTCGGGCTCTGAAAGCTATTTCAAGTTCCTCATTTAATGGAGTCGCTGTTTTCTATCAATCTACGATATTCTAAGAAATATTTACGATCTTTCTCTGAAACGGGGGTTAGTGTAAAATTTATCTGAATTCCCAGCCACTCAAGTATCCACTGGAACACGATGCTGTAGACAATCTTGCTAGAAGCGCCAACGAGAATGGCTCATTCTACTTCAATACACAGGTTAGGTAGATTTTATCTGTAAGTTTTCGCAAGAGGAATTTTGCAACCGCGCTTGGAAGTATTGTTGTTTAGCCAAACAATTTAGGAATATTCAAACTTAAATTCCAGTAATTTCTTGGTTCTTCAATCTTCCTGCCAACATAGAAACATAATTTCTATTTACACACAAATTAGCCCCTACGCCATATCCATCCTTACGATGGAGATTAGATCGCAGATGAAATACTCATGTTGTATTTATTGTAAAATGTATCAATTAAAATTCCTCTCAAGTATTATAAGTAAAGGAATCCGAACTAATCTCGGATGCCTGCTCAGTTCAAAGAACAATAGCGTATACATGATCATATTTGATTAGATATCAGTCTGTAGTATAAATATTTCATGACTTATTACAGCCCTGGGTGGAATCACTAATGCTCATTTTAAAAAAAGACGACAAAGTAAGAATAAATAATATCGAGAGTCGTTTCTTTTTAACTTTCCTTCCTTTATATCGATTTGTAGTAAATATAAAATGTGAAAGTTGATAATTGTAAACATACACGAAAAAACGATGAACATAAACACTACATACGTACTTTATATATATATATATATCCTTATATTATATATATATATATCCTTATATTATATATATATATATACATATATATGTGCATATTATGCAGCTGTAAAATTTAATTAATTTTCTGCAAAGAATTATTTAAATCTTGCTCGCTTTCTGCAATCACAATTAAATCGTCTGCTATTATTTTTTAAATTACCACTTTTCATTTGTGATGGTTTTTTGTCTGATTTTTCCATCAATACTATTTATATCTTGTATATGTATTTTTTTTTTTTTAAAACGTATATTTGCATCAAATTTTTACAATACATAATCGATACACACCCATAAACCCATGTTATAAGCAAACACACAATCATCCCCTCACACATTCAAACTCAGTCACACGTCGAATACAGATTTTTTAAATATATTACATATCCCGTCAAGCTGGCGCTTGTCGACAGGTATTAGCATTAAATATTCTAATTTTTATCGTAACTTAAATACTTGTTTTAATTACAGTTTCCATATATATATATACATACATACGCATATATATTATTCTGTTATTATTCATTTTCGACAAATTTTCACTCACACATAACATCTCCACTCTCACTAGCAGTATTTTTCCTGTTTTCTGTAGTAGTACCCTATGGTATTATTGTATACTGTTCGATATATCCTCATCGATTCATCTCTTAATACCTTGGTTTTAATATACTACAATGTTCTTCTCGTTTTGTAGCCATTTGTTTAATTCGTGTTTTAATTTATTCTCCATCTTTTCATTTATGATCTGTTCAGGTAGCACGTTAAGCATTTTCATTAAAATATATTTGTCTGTTTGGTCTCCATATTTAGTTTTAGGTGTTTGTGTCTGGTATTTTACTATATTGCTTAAATCATACTTAACTTGTTTCCTTTGCTCAATATTTACTGGTTTTCGTTTTTTAAGTTAATCTATCATCCTAATCATCAGGCACAATCCCTTTATATCTAGAACACTTCCACAAGTAGTTCGTGTAGTTTACCACAACAGTGTTTTCTCGCAACTAGTTGCAAACATTTGTTCTGCAATTTTTCGATGTTCATTATGTATGATTTTTTTGCTAAGCCCCATTGCCTGTACTCAATACCTTAATCTTGAATCTATCAATGCGTAATAAATCATTTTTAAAGTTTGTTTATTAACATAATTATTTAGCGTGTACATCGACGGTAATGTCGATCGTATTCTCTACAAACGCTACATGCTTATTCCATCGCAGATTTTCATCTACTATTACCCCTAGATACTTATATTCCCTTACCATTTTAATTATCTTACAATTTATATTACAACACACATTATCCACTTTCATATAATGAGCACACTCGTTCGAGTGCATCCATAGCATAAGTTTATATCTTTCAGCGTCCATCATTGATTTAAGGAACATGCGCTTGGTTTTCAGTGTGCTAATTATAAGATCATTATCATGTGCCCACTTACTGATTTTTATTAAGTCATACTGCATATTTACTTCCGCTTTTCTTATATCCCTATTCGATGTCAGTACCGCAATATCGTCGGCAAACGCATATATTTTGCTATATCGTAGTTGTTCTTGTAATCCATTTGCATATATGATAAACAATATTGGAGCAAGGTTGCTTCCCTGCGGTACTCCATTTTTCATATTGATTTTTGACCCTTGTACCCCCGATATACTCACACAATACTTTTTCTATCATTCATATAGTTCTTAAACCATTTCAGCACTTTACCTTTTATACCTATATTATCTAATTTCATCATTAGTTTTTCCTGATCTACTGTGTCGAATGCTTTTGTCAAGTCAATATACGTTACAATCACTTTATTTCCCATTTCTAGATTTAATCTTATTTCATCCGCAAAATCTCCTAACGCTTGCGATGTAGATTTACCTTTTTGGAATCCATACTGATTTCTATCAATGATTTTGTTATCAGTTGAGTATCTCACCAAATTTGTTGCTATATATTTTTCCATAATTTTCGTTATGACATTGTTTACCGCAATTGGCCTGTAGTTTGCATAGTCGTTATGTTTAACTTTCTTATATATTGGTCTAATTATTGATAATCCTTGAGGTATTTCCCCATCATCCGGTGTTTGATTAATTATTTGCGTTATTTCATTTGATATTTCAGTTTTCACGTATAATCCTTAATCCTTATGTCGTCATTGCCGCGTGATTTTTCTGATATTAGTTTGTCGATTATGTTTCCTACTTGTTCTTTCCTCACTTTTGGGATATTTCACTTGTGCATCGCATTCTGCTGCCCTAATTTTAATCACATTTATGTTTAATTCTACATTCTGTTCAAATTCTTTGCCGAATTGTTCTATTACCTTGTGAACACTATTCTTTTTGCAGAAGTATTTCTCGATCGTTTCGTCCACCCCAAGAGGTTTTTCCTTGCCTAATATTTTCTTGATATTTATCCACGTTTTTCTGATATCGCCTCCAGATTGTCTAATTTTTCCTCTCACAAATTCGATTATTTATCAGTTTATATTATTAGTTACTTTCATAAATGGAGAGAGCCTCCGGTATATTTATTAAATATTATTATAACTTTTTAATATAATGTCAAATATACGCGTTTTTACATTTTACATTTTTTATATATCGTCTGCAAACATAAAGAGGTTTACTTTTATTCCTCAAACAGTTATTCCATATTCCTCTTTCCATTGCTTTATTGCTTGGTCCAAATATGTATTGAATAGGTTTGACAGGCTAACGTCTCTGTCTTACTCCCTTCCTTATTCTTGCTTCTTTTTCTGTATTTTTTATATTAATTTTCGCTATTTGTTTTCTATGTAGAGTATGTATAAGCTCGATTTCTCTTTTATTGATAATAAGTTTTTTCAGTGCGCTTGTTAGCAGATTCCAATTACATCTATCAAATGCCTTTTTCAGGTCTACGAAAGCCAAATATACTGGTTTAATTGAAGGATCGCTAGAAGGGAAAAGAACAAGAGGAAGGACGAGGCAGATATTAAACAGATACAAAGAGATATAAACGCCAGATGCTATGGAAACATGAAAAAAATGGCGCGATTTCCAGCAAATTCTGAAAGATAACTAAACTGTCCACCAATGTTGATGTAAGATTGAGGAATGAAGAAGAATATATATATATATAACGAATGAAAGACCTATAGCCACTCAGTTATTTAACCGATCGATTAGTTTGCTTAGAAACGCGTGGCTTAGTCGTTATCAATATTCGGATTGACGCGAATCATTTAAGCGATATTCGCGGTGATCATTCTTTAAGTATTGCGTAGGTGTAAACGCGTCGTCGAAGTATATACTTTTTTTTTTTTTTTTTTTTTTTATTTATTTATTTATTTTATTGGGCTTCCATATCAGTTTACCCATTAAACTATATTATATAGACAATAAAAAATAAAAAAGAATTATCCTAATTTTAACTATATGGGTATGTTACAATTAACAATAAACCTATATAAACATATGTATATGTGCATGTTACGTGTGGAAAGTAAGAAAGGAATATTGACAGGAAAAGGAACATTTAGAGATATGAGGTGATTATAGAAGGAGTCACGAGTGGAGCGGTAATATGAGCACTCCAGGAAAGTGTGATTTGCGTCTGCGATACAGTGGATATCTGAAGGATGTGAACAGAACGGAGAAGCAACAAGATCCATTTGAAAAAGTGTAGCCGGTAGACGATTCTTTCCAAAACGTAGTCGACATAAGGTGACAATAAAACCACGAAGCAGACTCCCTTGTATTTCGATATTATATAACCATGGTAGACAAGGAAGATCAGGTTGAAGCAGTTTATATTTTGTAACATTATAAGGATTATTCCAAGTAGCTTTCCAGTATTCTTTATGAGCTGTCTTAATGATAGACAGGAGATCAATGCACGGCGTGTAAGCAATAAATAAATCAAGGTACGTTTTGTACATTTAGCATAATGATCAGCAAGTAAATTCCCTTTAATACCAGCATGGCCAGGAATCCATGCAAACTTAACAGAGACACCGGCATCTCGTAAAAGGGTAATGTGATTACGAATTTTAAGTATTATGGGAGAGGAATGAGGATTGTAAAGTGAGAACTTTAAAGCCAAAAGACAACTTTTAGAATCAGAAAAAATTATTACCTTTTGAGTTACCCGATTGAACAAAATGAAGCGCAGAGCTTGAAAAATAGCCACAGACTCTGCTGTAAAAATGGAAGAAACTCGCAAAAGGGAAAATTTTTTAACTATGTCTAAGGAAGGAATTATAAAAGCTGCTCCTACATGATTCTTTGATTTAGAACCGTCTGTATATATAGCAAGAAATTCTGACCAGTTATCACAAATATGAGATGTAAAGAGAACATTGGCGATAGAAGGGGGTGTAGAAGCTTTGAACGTTTTAAAAGAATTTAAATCTATATCTAATACAAGATCATTATTGAGAAAGGGAAATGAAAAATAAGCGGAAGGTAAAGAAGGAAGTATTAATTCACTGTATATAGAAAGGTGATGTGCAGAAAGACATAAAATAGGACGACGATTAAAAGAAAATCTCCAGTTCTGAAAAATTTCGAGGAATGAGAGAAATATAGAGTATGAAGTAACTGAGAAAGAGTTAATCAAAAATTTATCAGCCAAATAAGATCGCCGCATAGATAAAGGAGGGACTTTTGCCTCTACTTCTAGACTGGCTATGGAAGTAGAGACAAAAGCTCCAAGGGCCAAACGTAGACATGTATTTTGAAGTTTGTCTAAAGTTGAAATATACCTAGATGGAGCATTGGCAAAAAGAAAGCTACCATAATCTATGACACTACGAATAAACGATTTATACAAAAGAAGTAAAATTAGAGGATCACCCCCAAAAGTTGTATGCGAAAGTGTTTTTAAGAGATTTATTCGTTTGGAAGCTTTAGAATAAATGGCCTCAATGTGATTACGCCAATTGAGTCTATAATCTAGGACAAAGCCTAAATACTTGCAAGATGTGGTAAATGGAACACAATAATTGTCAATCATTAAACCGGGTAATGAATGGTTAACACGTCTATAAGAAAATATGATAGAGTCACATTTATGAGATGAAAGAGTGAAACCCATGTTGTTTAATAACTTACAGATCAATTCTAAAGTACTATTTAATAATTGAATACCTTCTGAAAGATCAGAGTTGGTTTTATAAAGTACAATGTCATCAGCGTAGGATAAGATATTAATGCTATTACGAGGGCAAGCTTGAAATAATTTAAACATATAGATATTGAATAAAACCGGGCTTAAAATAGATCCCTGAGGTAGTCCCAAATGTACAACCCTGATGTAAGGTTTAGCGATAGACGAATGTTTAAAAATAAGAATCCGATTTGTAAATAATTTACATACGCCATAGATGAAAGAAGGAGGAATTCCTAGTGAGGCAAGTGTATCACAAAGCATAGGAATTGAAATGGAATTAAAAGCATTACTTATATCTAGGAAGCACGCAATTAGATATTTACTTGCTATCAAGGACTTGTAAATGTCAGCTACCAGATGAGAAACGCAATTTAGTGAGCTAATATTATTACGGAAGCCATACATTCCAGAAGGGAACATATCATTATTTTCCAACCACCAAACAATTCTGTTCTTCAATATTCTTTCATATGTTTTTCGAATACAGGAAGCAAGAGATATAGGTCGATATGATATATTACTCACAGGAGAGTTAGATTTTTTAACAGGAACCACTAGAAAGTGTAACCAGCTTTCAGGATAGGAGCCAGTATTGAGGAAATGGTTAAAACAATTTAAGAGGATGGTAACAGCAGAGAAGGGAAGGTTGTTTAGTATTCTATAGGTAATACCGTCACAACCAGGAGAAGAGTTTTTTTTGTAAGAAAGAGAGTGTAAAATTTCAGACAAATTTATAGGAGAACGTGGAAAATTGGAGTCGTGGACGGTATGTTGTATGGGCATAGGAAAAAGACATTCAGCTTGATTAGGGACATAACTAGGAGCTACAGAATCTACAAAGTGTATGAAAGCTTCAGAGTTGAAGTTGAGATTATAAGTTGAGGAAACTGTTTTACCAGCAAATAATTTAGCTTTATTCTAAATGTAAGATGAGGGTTGAGTACGATTTATAGAAGAAACAAAGTTCTTCCAGGCCTCCCTTTTCTTACTAAGTAAAAAACGACGGGTAATGGCTTCCTGCTTTTTGAATAGGAGGTAATCTCTAATAGAGCGACTCCGTCGAAATTGTTTAAAGTAACCGCTTAAGATATTTTGCTGACTGTAGCAAGAAGAGTCACACCAAGGAGGAGAGTGGAATATTGTATTGGAATTTTTTTTTTGAAAGGCGTAAAGTTGCAAAGCTATATTAAAATTATGCATAAATTTATTGTATAAAGGGATGTCAAAAGTTGAGGCTAAAAGTAAAGGAGTGCACAGTGAATCTAGAAATGAAGAGAAATTACCTATATTATGCTCAGGAAGCAACCATGGATTAGAATATACCGTAAAGTTTCGAACAGAAGAACAAGAAAGGAATTGAATAGTGAGGACAATAGGAAGGTGATCACTACCCAATGGAATAGACTTAACATCCCAATCTGCAAAAAGCACTAGGTTGCTAGACATTAACGATAAATCGAGAACATTAGATGGTCTATGAATATAAGGAATAGTGGTATGACGGCCATCATTGACTACCGTTAAGTTAGTTGAGTCAATAATGTCCAGCATATGCTTTCCAGTATTATTGTTTGCAATACTGCCCCAGCTGGAATGTTGGGCATTAAAATCCCCACAACATATTGTGTAAGAGTTTGCCGGTAATTTATGGATAAAATCAATAAAATTATCTTTATTAAAGAAATGGTTGGGCGGACAATAAAAAGAGAAAATATATATAATCTTGGTTGAGAATACAACCTGCAGGCATAATCCATTACAGTTACTGCTATGTAAAATTGAATTAATAGAAAGTAAGGAGTGAGGCATACTACTATGTACTAAAATAGCAACACCTCCATATCCATCCGCTCTATCATCACGAAAACATTGATACCCTGATATTGAGAAATTTTTAGAAATTGAGAGCCAAGTTTCAGATAAAAGGATAACGTGAAAGTTGTTAGTGGAAAGCAATGTTTCTAAGCTAGCTTTATTTTTTAATGCACTGTGACAGTTCCACTGTAGAACTCTTAGGTTAGAATTATTACTAATAGATGACATTAAACAAAAAAAGAAAAAATCCCGGAACTAAAACCAAGAATAATATTAAATGAATACTTAAAAATAATTAGCAACGTGCAAAAAAAAGGAATGGAGGAATATAGGAAATAAAAAAAAATAAAATAAATAAAAAAAAATAAAATGGCATGGTGGGTACAGAAAGAAAAGGAAAAAATGAAATGTTGGGATAAAGGTACGAAAATGAAAAAAAGAAATGTAGGAATACAGGAAAGAAAAAATATGAAAGGGAGAAGTACAGGAAGAAAATTGGAAAAAAGGAACAAGGGATATAGAAAAGAAAAGAAAAGATTGACTGGAGGAATGAGGAAAACAGAACAAAAATGGGAAAAAAGGAAATAAAACCACATGAATACACATTAAATATTTCATATGAGCTCACTTGCACACGTTTTCCAATATAATATTCTAAAATAACAAAATATGAAGATAAAAATAGTAATACAGAATTACTTTTTATTCATATTTTTATTCGCTGGGGCTGGTTTTTTGTCGATGTGACCTGATTTATTCTTCGGTGGAAAGGAAGGATGTGAAAACGTTGAAGCTGTAGACGCAGAAGATGATGACGATGTGATTGAAGATCTCTTCATTGTAGTAGACGTTTGCGCTTCTTTATCCGCAGCAGGAATGTTGTCTTGTTGCAGGATCGCATTTTCAGAGGCTGATTTTAAGAAAGATCCTTTTATAAAACTAGAAGATCTACCGGACGGAAAACTTAATAAATTATTGTAATCTGGAAAGTTTCTGTTCGGTGTCGTAGTCTGAAGTGTACGACGCGAGTGAACGAGCGTTGGTCGTTTATTTGGATACGGATGCGAAGGTTTCTCATTATTGGAGCGCGTTATATCCGAGAAAGAAAAAGCGCCACTTACAACGGCAGCTTTCTTTTTTCTGATAGCTTCAGCTCTCGTGATGTTGTCATATGCAATTATTTTTTGGATATTGAGCTGCTCAATATAGACAGGACAACTCTTATCAGATGTTGAGTGATTACCTTTACAGTTAATACAACGTTTAACTTGAACGGATATTCCTGGACTGGACGACGCAGAACAGGATTGAGTTGAATGTTCTTCGTGACATACTTGACACTTTGGTTTGGAGCGACATTGTTGAGCAGCATGACCGAATCGGAAACAGTTAAAACATAAACGAGGAGGACGTATGCTAGGTTCAACAGAGGATCTCAATTTGTATAGATAAACATATTGAGGAAGAGTATTTCCCAGAAATTTTATTTCAATCGTAGGTGTAGGAACAAGTTTATCACCTACTTTTCTTTTTATTCTCCTTACACTAGCAAATGAAATGTTACTTTCCAGTTGTTGCATAATTTCGTCATCCGAGAGTTCCACTGGAATACCTCTGATGACGCCAAAACGATATAATAAAGAGTTCGGAACATAAGCCGTAAATTCTTCATTCTTAGCGATTTCAAGAAGAAAATTATTGGCATTTTGAATTGAGTCAAAAATGGCCTTTATTTTGTTAACACCGTTACGCTGAAAGTAAAGCAGGCCTTCGTATTTTGATAACTTCTTGCAAATTGCAATAGGATGCAAATTGGCGAGATTTTTTCCGGGTTCTGCCTGTATAATAATTACGTATGGGCCATCATGAATACCAGGAAGAAATAGTTGTGGCGCGTTAGAAAAGGACGCCATGTGATTATTATTATTGCTATTATTATTATTATTATTATTATTATTATTATATCTAATGTTATTAATGATATTATTGTTATTATTGTTGTTATTATTATTATTATTAATATAAATGTTATTTCGGCTACTACCTGAATTTTGGTTATCACTTATCTGTACGATAACATCTGTTTCCATGTTGCTATTAACAGGTAGATAAAGCCCCCCCGGGCTGGCTGCATTCATAGCTGAGTACACTAGTTACTTCTAATATACTCAACCAACAATCCTGAAACAAAATAAATAATATAAAAAAAAAAATAAAAATAAAATAAAACTTAAATGAAAAGCTATGTACACAATAGACGATCGAAACACGGAATAAAAGACTACACGACACGATACGAAAACAATACTTCACTACTAAAATTCTCTAGTTAGTGCCCTTATCGCGCACTATGCGCTGCGTCCTCGGAGAATATCGATCACCTGCTTGACTCGATTTTTATCCATAACTTTTCTAAATATTTCCACTGTATCTAGTTTGAACTAATTTTTTTGAGGATTACGTGGAAAAATTTAAGTAAACCGAATAAAAAATTGGAGTAAAATTTTCGAAAATTAACAATAATTACTTCTTTATGCATTAATTTTTAAATTTAGCCCGCTCGATATATATAAAATTATATTAACGATCAGTAATTAACGTTTGGATGATTATTCAAATACGTAAGTTTATGTAGTAGTAGCCCTAAATCTGAAATAAGTAGCAAACTACTGAATATTCAAGTATGAAAAAATTATATCTTATGCAAGAGCGATTGAAGTCATATCGTCATCGTCATTATCATTTTATCAGCTCGTAGGCTGGTTCGCACCATGTATACCAATCGCATCCATCCAAACCAAGTTTAATTCCGGATAAGTCGATATTCCATTTGTTTTTTTTTAGCACTATTTCTATCAGTATTGTTCCTCGTCTTCCATATGATTTTTTACACATTATCTCGCCTTCAACAACCCCCATCAGGATATTTTGATTCTGACGTAATGTGTAGCTAATTAAAAGTCTCTTTCGTCGTGGATATTTTGTAATCTATTTTCATTTAATATTTCTTACTTAGATTTTTGTTTCGAAAGCTTCTAATTTGCCTCGATCTCTTTACTTTATTTATGTTTCCGCAACATGTATATTGCCACTGACCATACCGAAGTTTTAATCGAGGTTTTGCGTTGACGGACGCGGTTTTCTGTTGTGTAATTTATCGACGAAAGCTTTTTCTCCATCGCTAATAATATTAAAACATCGTACTTTCGATACAGGCGCAAGCTGTAAATGAAACGCGTGGTGGTGACCGATATTAATCAAAACGGTACAATTACTCCACGAATATAAGAATAAAAAAATCTACTAAAGTGTTAACTTATTTACACTTTAGATATAATATATATATATATACGTGTGTGTGTATGTGTACATATTTATACGTATTAAACGTCGGTTATGGGCGATGATATCGGGGTAGTAGATATTTAGAATATTAATTAGGTGGTAAGCTTATTAAAGTAAAACGCGACTAAACTTCCGAAGTTTACCCCCGTATACGGACCTTCTATTTTCAGTAATGTACGGCCACTATATATTTCGTATATAACGAGCGTACGTGTTTAATAAATACACCCCTATACCGGATGGTAGGAAAATGAGTTGCGAATGAGTAAGAGAAACTTGAAATGCCGATCGTATTACTAGAAATTCTTGAAGTTTGAACATTCCAACTAAAACGAACGTATCTAAAATGTATTTTATAAAATCAACCTCTGAAAGGAACTATGGATAGCGGTTGAAATATTCAGGTTTTAAGATATTGATGTAGAATACGTCAATTTGATAAATGATATCACGTTATTTATCGAAACGTCTATTTCGCTATCGAGAGACACTTTGAACTTTTTCTTCATTAGCCATTATCGGTCAACTGTTCGACGAAGACTTCTCTTCCCGCCAATTTAACTTTCGAATTTCATCTGTCCAACCCGTATTTAGACGTCTTAAGGTTATTTCTATGCAATAATCACCATTACCGTCAACGCGGTCGGGATAATATATTTCGTTATACTTTTTATATGGGCGCACAGTGGTCGTGTACTTAAAAATAGATGTGTGCAAGTATAAAAAAAAAACAATATGCGTGTCAATATGCGTGTAAATAAGAGTCAGTATAAGATACAAAAAAAAAACCAAAACGAGTGACTGTATTATATATGTATATATATATATATATAAAATTATTTATTATTTTTTTTTACCTACCTCTTTTGTATGCAATAATTATTCAACGCTTTGGTCTTATTTAATTATTTAAAATATTAAAGAAATTAGACATTGGTAAATTCATCGTACATTACCTCGCCGGCGTACTACTGCAAAGCGGTTCTTTTAGTTTCGTGTAAAGAAGAGAAGATAAAAACACTCGAATGTAAAATGATTAATATCGTGGATGGAATTTTCAAGGCTAAATCTAGATTGACCCACTCCAAGAGGATTGAGTCTGGATAAGACGTCCGGCCGTAAAAGAGCAAGTTTTTAGCCACCTTCTTTACCAAGTATTGACGACAAGCTTTCGGAATTATTTTTTAAAAACTTTATCAGAAACTGTTGGTATAGAATCGATAAAGTCGCTGTTTGATAATCTTAACGAAATCGCGGACCTAACAATAACCTGTGTTCGCTAACCATCATCTTTTGGAAAAACACACATTTATTCACGACTTTACATACTGTTCCGTGCTTCTCTTTATAATACATATACATAAATACACACACACACACGTATATATATATCTAAATATACGATCTTAAACGAAATAATAATAATAATAATAATTCGAAAAATGTCGAATGTACTGATTTTTAATTAATAAAAAACAAATTAGCTAAAATTTTTCTCGATGAAAAATCGCGAAGCTTCTCGTCTGTTAGTCCGTCACCGAGTGAATATGAAAAAAATATAAAATGAAAAATATTCATTTTAGATTACAATTCACAAAAATGAATAACGCAATATTAATAAAACAATCTGATAACATTCGACGTCACATTGTTTTATTAATACTGTTATTTAGTTTGGTTATTTTCAATTTTATATTTTTTTTCTTTTTAAATATTCACTCGATAATGGCCTAACGGCCGAAATGATTTGTAATTTTTTTTTAAAGGAAAATTTAAAAATAAACACACTGATAAAACAGAAAGCTGTACTCTTCACAAGACGACGACAATTACCTTCAGTGGAAATTAACATTGACGGTGAAAGTAATCACCGGCGAAACCAAGTTCGATATTTAGGTGTCATTCCGGATTATCGTCTATCCTTCGATAATAATATTAATTATATAATTGATAACAAAGCAATCCGTATAAGCAATCTTTAATCGACGATCGTATTTACCTGTCGTTAATAAGACGTTATACAATTCGGCCCGGATTAATCCACGCATGTCCTGTTTGGCAATCTGTTTCAGACAGTACACTTAAAAAATTACAACTGATTCAAAATTACTGTTGCAGCACTAAATCTTCACATACAAATTTCTGATATGCACTCAGAATTAAAGATCGCTTATCTTCTTATATTAATAAATTAGCTAAAAAATTTTACAACAGGTCTAGCATATACATCGAAATAATTTAATTAATTACGATAAAGCCTCGCCACGCGTTATATACAAACATCGTAGAATTAAGCATAGGTTACTTATTTAATTCCGATTATTTATTTTACGTATAGTTAGACAAATTTAAATATGTTGGGTGTTATATAACAGAAAATGCCGATCCAGATATAGAAATTAGGATTCGAATCGAACAGGCAAGAGCGATATTTCTAAAAATGAGGTCCCTATTCAGTAATAAAAACCTCGGCCTTCATATACGGTATTGGTAAAATGCTACAGTGCTACTGTATGGAGGGCAAGCGTGGACGCTAAAGAAAGCAACGTTAAACCGGCTCCAGGCATTTGAAATGTGGATTTTCGGAAGAATACTAAAAATAGAGCATACGTTGATCACATATCGAACGCAGATGTCCTAAAACGAATGGGGGTCGAAACAAAGAGCTGCTGGCAATTATAAAAAAGAGAAAAACAGCGTACTTAGGGCATATTATGCGTAATCAGAAATACGAGATATTATAAAGAATATTGGAAGGGAAGATAGGAGGCCGGCGATCCAGAGGTAGAAGACGGACGTCATGGATAAACAACTTAGAGAAATGGTCAGGAAATTCGGCAGTCGAACTAATACATTTAGCTAGGAACAGAAGAAAATATTCAGAAGTTCTAGCCAACCTTCGTTAACGGAGATGGCACTCAAAAGAAGAAGAAGTTAATATTGTATGTGTACATGTGTATATGTATGTGTGTATGTGTACATATGTACACCGTATATTTTTGTTTTTCTTTTACCATATTTTATTTATTTTCTCGCAGGTTTTTTTGTTTTGTTTGTTTTTTTTCCTGTAGCCTAACATTTGTCTCATTAATCTAGATTTAGTAATACTATATAAGTTAATTATTAAGGTATTGCTTATTAAATAATACTAGTAATAATAATAATAATAATAATAATAATAATAATAGTAGTAGTAGTAGTAGAAATATAACGTCATGTTTGTAATGAGCATAAATCAGGTAAACGTAATTTCGAATTATACATCGTTATTGTATCATATTTATAATGTAAGTTAAAAGTAATAAATGTATGCAAGTTTTAAAAAATTCCAAGGAAAACATAAGTTAACAAAGTGAAATTAATTTTTTTTTTTTTTAACTAAAAGTACCTAATGTCACGACGCAAGTTATACTGATTTCACGATCTATGTATCATTAAGAGGCTTTTTACGTTACAAAATTAATTTTAAAAAGCCCAGTTGTAAATGTTTGGGTGGAGGGATCACAATCGCGTATGGTAGCCAAAGTTTTTGTTGAGAGAAAAAAATTTAGCAACGAAAAAAGCATAAAACGAATTTATGCCCGATACGAAAATGTTCTTACCGGAGGAATGTCAAGTACGATTGTGATAATGCTGAAGCAGGAGCTAAAAATTAAACGAAGCCGAACAAGCCGTGTCCGTTTATTTGTAGGATAATAGGTGAATGTTAATAATGATATTCGTATAAAAAATATTGAAAATAATCATCACGACGCAAATCGAAGATAAACAAATTGCGGAAAAACCTTCGGCATAGACGTTAGGCGATGACAATTTGAAGTGATATAAATCGACCTAGTCGATCGGATCGATGCCTCTCGTGAGAGGTGAAAAAGGCGAAGTTTTTTTTTACGAACTAAAACCAACGAATCGAAATTTTTATATACCGTTCGCGATACTGATTGGTTAGACGATTGTTCCTAACCATTACTCATTTTCGCGGTTGGCGGGGATGTACTAGTTTCGCCGAAAATTGGTAGAAAATGAAGTAAGCGATATAAGCGATTAGCGACAGTTAGAGCGTCGAGTATGTCGGTATTATGCGTCGTGAAACCATCGGTCGAATAGGTCCCGTGGGTGTAGATAATATAATGGAGCCGCTATTAGAACGAGGGAAACGCCAGAGTTTTCGATGTTTTTAGATTTAAATTCGGCGCTTTACCTTTGTTCACGTTTTCAGAATATATATATATATATATATATATATATATATATATATATATGAAATATGTTTTATCCATATATTATGCATACACGTCTTTTCACTGAAGCCTTTTGTGTCGCGTGTACCGTGAAAAATGACAGATGCGTTTATGTGTCATATGCATGGTTGCCTTTTATCAAATGAGTTTTAAAGCTTCTACAACGTAGTTACCGACTCTACTAATACTAAATACGTTTATCAGGTAACGCGTAATATAAATAAAACCCACGGAACACATAGAGACGTCGTTTACGCTTAGTATTTTAGCGTATGTTTTTCTTTTTGTTTTGATTTTTTTCTTTTTTCACCACGGAGAAGAAGGAGATGTCGCTACTATAAGAAAAGTCTTCAGGCACCGGGAGAGATACGATACGGTTAAATAGGTGACGGCTAAGAGTTAGTAGAAGGAAAAACTTAAAAGCCGACAACCGAAAAAGAAAAGATTCGCGGTCGGTCGGAGAAACAATATCGCGTCGTTGGAAGAAGAATAGAGGTAGGTTTCCGCAGGCTGCATTTAAATACGAATTTCCCGAATGACGTAGGGCTCAGACAAGAGAAAAACCTACACACGTAAGGAAAAACTTCGTAGAAGAAGGAGACGAACGAAATAATCAATCTTTACCGCGAGAGAGAGAATAACCAGGCTTATCGCGTTCGAAATTTCGACGACGATAATGATGAAAATTTTCCTACTATAATAAAACTGGAAGAAGGGGGGGGGATTGAGTACAAATCTTGAAATAAGGCTCAACTACCGGGGCTATATTATTATTGTTATTACCTTGTCATCTATCGTTGTCAATCGTCCGTATCCCGTATCGTTTACCTTAACCGGCTGTTAGCAACTAACGATGAAATCAAATTTGCAAAAAACGAAAGAAATAAAATTATAATAATAACAATAATAATAATAATAATAATAATAATAATAATAATAATAATAATAATAAAAAAAGTGATTTTAAAGTATAGCGTACACATATATACGTCGATAAGTAAACCACACTCCTATATCATCAAGGGGATCGGTTGAAAAGTGGGGTAGAAGAAAAATCTGTAAATCAATTTACTGAAAGACAAGCGACAAATTTGACGCACGCGTATACATAGAATACAACTATGAAGCGTCTGGTAAAATACGAGAAAGGGCTGATAAAATTTCGCTCTTCAGACTCGTTACGAACTTCTTCGACTCAATCCGATACACGAATATATTTTCTCAAACTTATCTAGGACTATATATCCGCGCACAATGTCGGTCGAATAAAGTGCTACCCGTTTTATTATGCAGATATACTTTTAATACGGTTCTTAAAAGGACCATTTAATCTGTTCTTTATTATCACAAGATACAGATCCAGTATCCCTCTTGCGGGTTTCAGGTCATAAGCTGAGGAATGAAGTAGTGGATAGGGCAGCCCACTCTATACTATGTTCCCCTACAACTTATAAAGCACCGCCATCCCCTGTACTAAATACAGTCCTCAAATACTTCTTCCACTACGCAACAGAAGTTGAATTCATACCACCGTAACTTCCTTCTCGCCATCAGATCCAATGTAGGCTTCTTGGAACCACCTGCCGATTACATAGCACTCAGCAGGCTCCGCCTTAGTCACATATCACTCTCTCGTGACTATTTTCTCCAACGTATCAACTCCCAGGCATTTTGTCCCTTTTGTTTACTCCCAAAACACCTCTCTTACCTGCCATATTTTACTGTACTGCTCTACACTCGTCCCTTACCAGCCCAATATCCATCCGCGTACTCTATCTGCTTTCCTCTCCAACAGTCCTTCAACTATTCCTTCAGTTATACAGTTCCTATCCTCCAACCACAGTTACTATATCTAACTGTTAACGGCACTATAAAAAAAAAAAAAGTTTGACTAAAATGTCGATCGATCTATTAAATGCATCTCGTTATATACCGGAATATCAGATATGCGACCCGCGTGTTAAATATTCTATATATATATATTAAAGACTCTATATAAACTGCAGTATGATCTAATAACGGCAATTGACAATTACGATTCCAGGATTATACCGGGTACAAACATCGTCTCGTATTGAACATGATTTGTTATAACGCGTACTCTATTATTATATTCGCAATATGTTCCGTTGTTATTATTCGCACACGGGCCACTAACCGAGGAGAATGCGTCGTCGGTAACTTGCAAGTTTTTTCAACGCTACATGTCATTACAGAATGTCCGAAATTCGAACAACGTCATCAATAACCGGACTAGATTGAAGTGAAGCATTACAATGAAGATGTAATACAAATGTACTTTCTACAAATAACCGATTTTAAAAAATTATTATAAACTAAACAAATTAAGTTTTCTGTAATTTATTGTATCTAATTTCGACGTGGACGCGAATGACCTTTGTAGTCGAGCGTCCTAAAATAAAAATATATATATAATATATATTAATTCGCAATTATATGATAACTTTTTTTTTTTAAAATATTTATTTATATCTTTTGTATTATCTTTATCATACGCTTCGAAGCGAGTTTACTGGTTTGTATTTTTTCTTCTCTCCTCTAAATTATTTATTAATTAATTAATTAATTAATTTATTTATTATTTGTTTCTTTTAACTTTTACGTGTGTTGTTATAATTTTTGCTTCTTTATAAGTTTTTAAAGTTATATATATATATATGAATTTTGTGCGAGTTTTTTAAATTTCCCCGCTAATCGTACTTACGTTTAAATTATAGTGTTGTTATTTTTTAATGCTGCGGTCGAAGTGAGGCTCGTGCCGATGTAAATAATTGCGTGTACAATTTGATAAAATAGATTTTTCTTCGACGTTTTTTCTTCTATATAGATTACGTTCTGTTCGCTAAAATACTTTACGGCTAATACGCCTAAATTTGGAGAACGACCATGAAACAATTTACGATGTTGTTTCGATTGTTCGCTGCTAAAATCTATCGAGTATTTTTTTGATTAACGGAAAACTTATTATTTCCGATCGTCTCGATTTCATTCACACCCAACATACTCTAGTTGATTTCCTATTTGAACACGTACACACGCCTATTATATAGTTCTTTAGTTTTGCGATTTCTAATATTAAATAATTCTCCGACGATGCGAACTCTATCAAGCTACTGAGATGAAGGCGAAATTTCATACGACGACTCCGTAGGAATTTCTTTTGATCAAATCTGTCGCGATTGTTACATTATTTTATTAACAATTTCAAAAAGTACATATTTATTCGTGACAATTCGATTGGATGTTTAAATTTTTTTTTTTATTATTTAACGCGGAAAGGTGTATTATTAACGAATATCGGTGACGAGTGCGTGTTAATATTTCTCTCAATCCTATCGTAGCGATCACACATTGAATTTCATCGTCGTCTATTTCGCTTATCAAAGTTACTATCGCGGTTCGTTAAAGTAGGACATTTATTTATTTATTTTTTTAAAACGCGCGTGTTGGCTAAGATCAAAGTGTACTATTTATTAGTGCGTTGGTCTGCCGTTAATCGAATGCTTCTTTGTGGATTTTCACATTCGGAACGTCCGTCGAAAACAGGTTCAAAACAGATACTCGAACTGAATTGGCTCCAAGGCAGTACAACCACAAGTATTCTACTACAACTTCATATTCAGAGCCTATTAGAATACTTGTGGTTGTACTGCCTTGGAGCCAATTCAGTTCGAGTATCTGTTTTGAACCTGTTTTCGACGGACGTTCCGAATGTGAAAATCCACAAGAAGAATTCGATTAACGGCAGACCAACGCACTCGTATCGCAATAAAGCAAGATCAATTCTTTCAGTCTACCGATCGTGTCATCAGTCTTAGCGGCTGAGATTATAACCTTGCTCCAGTGTTTGCTACGAATCCCATATTCGCCTCGTTCGTAAAAAAGGAGAGAACGTAAAATGTTCAGAATATAAATATTTCACAGTCGTAAAAATAAATTTCTATTTAGCAAAACGAACATCTAATCAAAACTATATTCCGGTTTATATAAATAACAAACTATCCAGTTGTAAAAAATTAATAAATTAAAAAAAAAAGTATTTGATAAGACTTAATTCGTAATCATGAAAATAATAAAGGAATATTAATTAAAACAATAATAATATTAATAAAGTAACTATAAATAAGAACAATTAATTTTCGAAAGATCGCCAAATTATAACGAAAATCAGCGACATTTTGGCAGCCGCGGCTCATACATAAAGGTTGCATGTCCGTTAGATATGGAACAGTGTAAAAATTGACGATGTAATAAAATAGTTAAAAGTAGTAAAAATTATTTTACGGAGATTAAACGAAATATTTAATTATATTTTCCGTAGAATATATTATAGAAAGTCAAAAATCGTTAAAAATGTACCTATGCTCGTTACAATAGTTGGCAGTCACTCGACACACTCGATGCACCTGAAGAACGCATCTGAAAACTGTATACATCGTTATACGGTGAAGTTCCGTCTAATAATACTACTGTGGATGTATTAGTTCACATAGTGCTGTAATCATGGAAGTACACACACAAACTTGATGCGACAGAACAGGTATTTCGCCTAATGTTGTTCCTAACACGTGGGTGCGATTGCGTGCTCATGCTACCGGTCAACAAAAGAAACGAGTATACGACTTACATTTAATTTGTTTCTGAGAATGATTAAATACGCTATTATCAATCGGGAAAGAATTTATAATGAACGTTTCAGATTTTAACCAAAAAATAAACAATTGACAAGTTTTCTAGAGAAAAATGTAGGAGAGTGAGCTACGAATATATATATATATATATATATATATATATATATATATATATATAAAAGAATTAAATATAAAATGAAATAACAAAATAAATAAATTCTACATAAGAATCCTAAAATATTCAAACACCTACACGACGAAATAAAACAACAAATAAATTCATATTAATAATTTCAATTAATAATCAATATTCCAAATTCTCAAAGAAAAAAAATATATATATATACACATGTATGTATGTATATATGTAGAGTACAAGCTGATTATCATACAAATCTTAATCATCTCGGAGAAAACATCCCGCTTATTATAACGTCATATTATGCTCACTCAGCGCCGCGCATTTTAGGATGTGTAGAGTTAGTTATCGAGGCTAATTCCAACTAGGCATATACGTTAATAAAAAAAAAGTCACTCGACAATTCCGATTTAAAGGACTCGAAAATTTGTAATATCAAAGAGATCATCTAGTCGGAGTTGATTTTGCGTTATCATCATCATCATTATTATTATTATAAAGAGCAAAATGTTTTTCTCAACTGTCGCCCTTAAGAACAGGAGAAATTCGTGTCGCTAATTCTTCTGTGAAGGAGGCTGTTGTGTTGTCGTCCTCTTTCGTTTTTTACTCTGTTTCATTTCTCGCGCGACAAAGTAGCGATTTAGGAATCGCGCGCGGAATATTTAATGAAATCGGTCGTGAAACAGCTTTATAATTAACCGATGGAAATTACCGAAGACTTCATTATTATGTAATTTGTTATCCAGCCTAAAGATATTTCTTGTACACGTTTGGTATTATGTTCGGTTGAAGAGTACTTGGAATTGGAAATAAAGCCAACTTGTGAAGTATATCGTCTAATTCGTTAACAAAAATTATAAAGCCGAATAAACCAGCGCCGTTATTTAAAAATAAACAAAGGTTTTTTTTTTTTTCGTCCATTAAAATATCGTCGAGATCGGTTAAACATTATATATATATATAATATATATATATATATATATATATATATATATATATATATACATATATATATATTTAAAAAAATAAAAGTAACTGCGGAATTAATAAAATCGTTCAGTTTAATAGTAGAACATTTTATTTTACCTGAAAAATAACCGATAAGTTAATTACGCGTAATTACAATTATTATTAATACCATAATTTTTTCTTAATATCGTCTAATTTAAATTATAAATAATTTACTTATTATCTCACAAAACTAGAAACTAAAATTAAAAACGAACGATTGTACGCAGCAGGTAAATAATATAAACAAAAAAAAGTTAAAAAAAATAATTATACGATAATGTTTTATTTAATTCACATATAC
Organism: Coronaproctus castanopsis; assembly: GCA_032883995.1. Classification (NCBI taxonomy): domain Eukaryota; kingdom Metazoa; phylum Arthropoda; class Insecta; order Hemiptera; family Monophlebidae; genus Coronaproctus; species Coronaproctus castanopsis. The sequence continues at coordinate 32,794,297 of CM065053.1, forward strand.
ACGCACCTACAGAATTACACCAGTGCACGTATTTACACACCGACACTCACAAACATGTATACACACATAAGTACAAATATATGTACACATATACATACATATACATAAAGTATACATATTCACATGCAGCAATTGCGCGATGGCACATATTCTTATACACCACATCGAGCAGACGTACCAAGCCGTGTGTAAACCGTACTCGTTTAGAAATATAATTTTCGCATTTATTTTTTACTAACGATGTACCGTATTAAGGGCTTACGACGTCGTTTATAGTTCTTTAGATCAATTTTGAATAGGGGTGGCAAAAGATTAAACAGTTTCGACCCCACATATATAACGACTGCATCTGGTAATGATGCATTGTAAATTTTGACACTGTACCGATTTCGACTGAAAGCACATACTAGTTTTACCTGTTTTGATAAACGTTCTAACGAAACTGTAAAACAAAATCCAACAACTGCACTTCATACAGCTCTCGAATATGTAAGTTGCAAGAAAATTTATTATAACCCCGGGATATTCATTTAAATATGGAATTTTGTAGCACCGACAAACGTAATCTACTAGTATTCCCCCCTAAGGCTTAACTCCATAAATCACAATAACAATAATAATAATAATAATAAAATTAAAAAATTTATTTCCAATAAACCAATTACAAATCAACTTTAGTGATGAATAACAAACCGTCAGCGTAAGAACACAATATTATAGTGTAGTTTTAGAGCCCAACTAAATAACTAAATTTTTTTTTTTTTAAATGGGGCGCATTTACAGCTTACCCAACGTGATACTGTGGGGACTATCTACATCTTAATAAAGCATGTTGACTTCTCTTGAAATGTCGCTATATGGGGGATCCAGATGTAGAACGGACGATACATTATACGGAGTTGTAATACTCGAAGAACGTAGCAAGAAACGGTAAACCTCCGAACGCAACGGCGCCACAGCAGAGCATTCAAAAAAGACATGATCGGGATTACAGGTTCTGAATGGAGGGGACAAACTTTCTCTAAAAGACGGTCAGGCAACAAATGATGTCCAAATCGTAATCTACTGATGAGTACAATTCCCTTACGACTAATCTTCTTAAAGAGATAGAACCACGGGAGTTTGGGGAGAGAAGGCTGGAGCTGATAGTAATAAGTGAGAGGCGATTGACTAATGCTCTCACGGTATAATCATAAAGTGGATGTTTGCCGCCCCATTCGTTCCTAATTTCCTGTTAGTTCTCTTCTTATTTCAGGAGTATTCCTGCAAATGAGTATATCTTTTCTATTATTGTCGACTTCAAACAGCCTGCTACAATCCTTACTGTAATTTAATTTGTAATTTTATCGGGGTATACTTCTTCGCTATTTTCTAAATTTTTCTATAATAATATTTAACGTTTTAAACGTAATAATCTAATTAAATCAAATCAAATTAAATAAATTTAATTTTTTTGTTTATTAGTATTCATTTCGATAATAAATACAACGAAACTAATTCAAGTCGTATTAGAACAAAAAAGGAAGTGACGAGTTATAAAATACGCAGTGTTACCAGAAATAGAAAAACAAAAGTCGAAGCGAACGTAAAATATTCATTTTCTATATACAAAAAAAAATTAACGACTTAAATATTTACATAGAAAAAAAAAAAGTGATAACAGAATGTAATAGAACATATAAGAATTCAAATGTTCTATTAAAAAAAATTTAACCTTAAATTAGCAATAACGATACAGCGAATAAATAAAAAATCCAAAAATAAAATCAAATTCAGGAAACTTAGTTTAAAACGTAAAATATACGAAAAATTGATGATCGAAACATTAAAAAAAAAAAAAAAAATTCAAACAGGATGCGACGGAACATATAATAATACAATAATAGTAATAATAACAATAATATTAATAATAATAAACGTACAATATACAATAAATCGTTTCGTGCGATTACACATATATACAATCTGGTTAATAATATTGGAATCGGAGATTGAAGGAAAAAAAACACACCGATACTTGGCTGGAGCTTTAAAGAAGATTAGTCGATGGTGTTGATACGATGACATAATACCTTAAATAAGGAATATAAATATATATATATATACAGTTCGTTATATATATATCATTAGATTATGTGTGAACATTTATACGCCCGCGCTTGAGAATATACCAAGATGGCAAAAAAATTCAATTTCCTTAACTGGGGAACACTGACAGCGTGGAAAGGAGGTAAAAAATAGATATATACACAACGTCCCTAGAAATCAGATCAGTAGGTAGCGTGAGGGAAGCATTTTCAAAATTATGGTATACGACGCTGTTGACTACGAAAACATTGCGGTGTCAGTTTACGAAATCGGAAAATTCGTATCGTTCTGGATGGGAAATCGCAAGAGGATGTACGAAAATACGTCTTCTTATACCGAGCACCTTTTTTTCCTTACTTAATATGTACAATATGAAGAGTATATATATATATATATATATATATATATATATATATATATATATATAATATGTATAATATGTACTTCATATGTTTTTTTTTTTTTAAATTCGACCGTGCGTATATTTTCATTTCCATTACCAGTTCCTAGTATTCTACCAGAGTCTTCCTTTGGGAAAGTCTGCTGCGTACTTAAGGTTCTGGTGTACGCGTTCCTATTCCATAGTACAACACCTCACGTTTTACCATAGGCTACTCTGTCTATCGCTATTTCCGACCTTTTCCCTATCTAGAGTAGAAACTTTGTCGCTCCCAAATATATATATATATATATATATATACATGTATATATATATATATATATATATATATATATATGTATATATACATGTATATATTAAGGAATCGTGTAAAAATATGCGGTCGCTTTTACGACAGTCGTAAATAAAGTCGGAAGAAAATTTTTTGATCGTAATTTTTTCAATTTTCTTCTATCGTAAAATATTTTCGCGTAAAATTTTCGTAGAAGTACGTCGCCCTCCTCCCCTGACGATGGTTCCGCGATTTGAAACTTCCTTTTAGAAGGAACGGTTTTTTTTAGTAGGTTTTTGTTATAATATGAACCGATATTAACACGTTTCATTTATTCGAAATTTATTCGAAATTTCGTTTTAATTATTTGTCGTCAATAGCGAACCGAATTTTTCGGAAAATTTCGATTTAAACTGTCGATTCTAACCGAGCTAATAACGACGGAACATATCCGCTTCACGGAGTGTATAAAATCAATTCGATCTCCTTAAGCAGCCAAAAGACGTAGACTAATCGCGATGGAGATATTCGTTCGTTTGTACGGAGCTAAAAGGAATGTATACTTAAATATCTACGGAGAGTCTAGATATCCACCGGAGAGATTCGTGACGTTGTACACATCGTGTCTATTAATGTATCGAAAGAGAAGCGTTTTCAACTAAATGATCGAGAGTTTCAAGTTTCCCGCATTAATATCAGGGATTACGAAGCCGTTTTCTATTTAGTCGAAGTATAGGTACATGCGTCCCGTTCGGAGTCTATTTATTCGGATATGAGATCAGATCTGCATTAATCGAGATATTATAACGAGGAGGCTATGAAGATGCATTTTCGATTTTTTAAATATTTCGAATCGATCAAAGCAAAAAAATACAATTCAAGTTTATTCATAAATTATATTAATAATGTATTAGTAGACGTAAATGACGGCAGCTGTCGTTAAATAAAATATATAATACGACGTGACGAATCTTCCAACCTATCAAATTCGTCGTGTTCTTTGTCGCTATTATCATCGTCATCACTATCATTATCATCATTTGATGAGTTTCCGTCGAGTATTAATTATTATTTCGTCTGCCTTCATCTATCCGGCACTCGTCTTTTTTCCATCCTTGATTGTCGCTAAAATAACGACTTCCTCAGTTAACATTTATAATCTGCCTAATCAATATTCTCTGACGATCGTTTTAATTTTAATTTGTATCTTCGGTAAAGAAGCGATTGTACGCGATTAATCAGAGGATTTTTTAATTTCTTGTTCTTGTGGGCTGATACAGCGACAAGGGAGCCTGTTATAATTAGTGTTTTGACGTCACTAGGAATTAAGGAGTAAATATCCCTCTTACGAGTTCCAGGTTATAAGGGAATTGTGGGAAACGAAACGATAGGTCAGCCTTATCTATACTACGTTCCTCTACAATTCGTAAAGCTCCACTATTTCCAGTATTAAACGCAGCCATCAAATACTTCATTCGCCACAACGGCAACAATAATTAAATTCATACCAGGATAACTTCTTTCTTGTTATCAAACCCAACATTGACTTCTGGAAATCACCTGCCAATTTATTCCGTTCCTACTATATAGCACTCAGCAGGCTCCATCCTGGTATCATACTCTCACGACCATTTGTTCCCTTTGTTTACTTTCAAACCCCTCTTTCATTTGTCATATTTTACTACACTGCCCTACAATCTACCTCTACCGATCCCATACCGCGTATCCTATTCAGTTTTCTCTCCAACAGTTCTTCATCTATTTTCCTCAATTATACAATTCCTTTCATCTCCTAATCTCATTTACTGCATGTAACTGTTAAATCACCGGTATGAAATTAAAAAATCACCGAAAACCATCAACAGCTGCAGGACTTGATGAAATAATAGCTTTGGAGAGAGAAATTTAAGCGGTTAACTGAGCTGTTTATATAAATATAATGTATACGAATAAATTACTAAAGATATGAAAAAAAAATCGTGTAGTTGCCTTAACAAAATCACAAAAAGATCGCACAGAAGCGAAAAACTATCGACCGATTTCTCTTATATGCTGCATGTTTAAGCTATTTGAACGTGTTGTGCTAAATCGTATAGAACGTATATCTGCAATTAATTCAGGAAAATTCGCAAGTATGTATACCTTTCACCTAAAGAATAATATGGCCCATTTTGAAAATCCTTTGGCGAGGGCTAGAATTCGAGCATAATGACCACATACAATATTCATGAATGACATTGGATAGATCTCTCACTTATAGAGACCATTGCAGGAATGCTAAGTAAAAATTATTACACGAAATGGGATATCGAAAAAGCTCAGAACTTCCAAATGGGGTTGGAAACGATATGGTTATGAGAACTGCAGCTCTGGCTTTATGTTCCTCAGCTGCGGAGTACGGCTGCCCTGCTTGGGCTAGGTCTGTACATGCAAAACATGCGGATATTGCCTTAAACGAATCGCGCCGGTTAATTACAGGTTGCCTAAAACAAACGACAATAAAAAATCTTTATCACTCGAGCAGAATAACACATAAAACGCGGTATAATAGTCCACAAGGAAAGGACGGCCCAATGTTAAAATAGGAGACATGCAATGTACGGTCAAATCGAAGTGACGTATAGACTGACGTCGATAAACAGCTTCATGAAAAGCACTAACTGAATTCACAGCCTGAAAAAAAGCGAATGAACCTGTCGAATGAAGAAACACCCCGGGCCCATTGAGACCATCGGAATAAACTCTGGCACCGGGATTATAAGGAGAAATGATCAATATGGACAACGATCAACCGAATACGGGTGGCCTGTTGCTCGAACGGCATAGGAGATAATGAAGCGGGGTCTAACAAAAATCCGAAATATTATTGCGGAGAAATCCAGACAATGTCGCACATAGTGCAGCGTAAAATGAACCCCACGAAGTGTTCACCGAGCCAAACGACAAGGCTAGAATTCTGGTTATCATCATCGTCGTATTGCTCGGTTTCGAGCGTTATGATCCATTATGTAATTTTTCGTATAATTCGTCGTCAATATTTTTTGAAGTGACAACTTTGTCCAACACTCAATGTGATCTATATATCGGTTGGGGGCACATCCTCTTCCTCCGTTTACCATTCATCTTTCCTCGAATTATCCATTTTTCTATCGAGTCTATTCTGATCATTAGATTGATGGTAGTAAACGGTCTTTTTTTTCGATTCCAAGTTCCTTTAGTTATGTCTTGGATATATGTAGGACGCGGCGGTAGCGTGTCATTTCTAATTCTTCGATTCGTTTGTGGACAGTTTTATTCATAGTCCACGATTCTGCTCCACATGTGGCCGAAGACTAGCGTCCGAACAAGGTGCTAATCTGATGATCTCTCCATATTTTCTCTAGATTGACCAAAGCATTCTTTGCCATTCAAATTCTTCTTTTTATTTATTTTTCATATTGTTCTTTGGTGATATTTGGACCCTCGAGATAAATTGCTTCATCATTTACTGCGATATCCTTTATATGGTTAAGTGGTTTTAGGATTATATTTATCTGTCTATAATGATCGGGTCGCATTTGGATCGTTTTAGTCTTAATCCTGCTCGTTGTTGCTTTTCTCAACCTGAGAAGTTCGGCCATCTCTTCTTCCGATGACGATAGGAGTGTTGCGTATGTAAGGTTCGAGATTCTTCTTCCTCATATTATAATACCGTCAATGATTCGGTCTGCACATGTACCGTAGGCGAAGTTAATGATGTTAATCATACATTATTTGTGAATCCCACTTTCGCTGCGCGCGCGTCGTAAATTTGAACAGCGCAGAGATTTTTCCATTAGGTAAAATAGTTGAAAATTTCCTTATACACGCTGAACAGGTTATGCGAATTAAGTTAATTTTATCCATTAATTGACGGTTAAGCGTGATACCGCTGCAGTTTTTGTTTGGTCAACTGTTCATCGTCTACTTTCTTTCTCTATTATTATAATTAATTATTACAATTTTATAATTAAGTTGTTGGTTAATGTAAGAATTTGATTTCTGTTGTTGTAGTGCATTTTTACAAGTTCGATTTATTTTATAATTAAGTCTGCATTTCAGTTTTGGTATAAGAGTTTTTACCACTTTTTCCCCCCTAATTATTAATATTTTATAATCAAGTTTCTGATTATTAGTAATTAGTTTTTAAGATAATGTAAGGATTTGATTTCTGTTTTGTAATTTATTCTAATAAGTTCGATTTATTTTATCTTCTAATTGAGTTTGTATTTAAGTTCTGGTATTTTACCATTTTCTTTTTTACGTTGATTTTACTTTTTTAATCTTTATTTAGAATGCTTATTTAGTTGAGTTTAAGTTATAAGCCTAAACTCTACGAATTTATATTGGATGAAACAGGGGACTATGTTATCTCATCCCTTCTTCAGTCGTAATAAGTTAAAGTGCGTCGTTCTATGCCTTGATGCTGGAAGCTCTATCGTTATATTAATAATCTCATTCGGTTTGTAGTGGGAGGGGGTTTTTAGTGGGAAAAAATCCCACACACACTGATTTTGGCCGCCTAATAAAATAAACTAAATTATTTTTTATCCACACTGTCTTTTTACCCCTCCATTTTCAAAATAAAAAAATACCGCCATTCCAGGTGTCTATAGACTTTCTTGTTATCCATTCGCCGCCGTATATACGTGGAAAAGTAGTGGCGTTAAAATGCAACCTTGTTCTGTGCAATTTTTTTTTTACTTGAAAAACCTCCCAGACTAATCCGTTCTTATATATGCTTCATTATTTACGTATATAGTGAAGCTATTATTTGTACAATATGGTTTGGAACTCCTATCTCTTCTAGTATTTTCCACATTTGGTTCCATTGTACATTGTCAAAGGTGTTGGTGTAATCTAAGAAACATATTAAATTTATAACATTTTTATACTATCTGTCTAATATTCACTTATCTGATCCCGCCTACCTCGGCCTGGCATACTGCCAGTTCTTTAGGTATCAATTCCACTTACCATCTGTACAATATCCGAGTATCACCATTTGTAACTGCTATATACCCCCAAACTCTCTCGATAGCGATCATAGAATTCAATCCATACTCACACAACTCAAAGCACCCATAATTATGCTAGGCGACTTTAATGCTCACTCTCCCCTCTGGGGAGCATCTTTCACCAACAAGCACGGTCACATCATCAATGATGTCATACTAACTCATAATTTCGCCACTCTACTCCCACCAAGCCACACACATTTTAACTTGTCATATAATACATTTTCCACCATAGATCTAGCCCTGGTTTCACCAACACTATACCCTATCCTCAGTTCTTCAGTGTTCGACGACTTATACTCTAGCGATCATTTCCCAATTGTCATACAAATAATAACACCAAACACTACCACCCAAGTAACACAAACACCGCGTCTACTTTTTCACAAAGCAGATTGGAAATCTTACACAAATGCAGTCAAGGTACCCATCAAACCACACAGTTCTATTAAAGAAAACCTGAACATATTCCTTGAGGCAATCTTTAAAGCCGCTGACACAACTATACCTAAATCATCTTCAAAAATACGCCCAAGAAGGGTCCCATGGTGGTGCAATGAGATTGCAGTAGCAATCCAACAACGCAAACGTGCACTCAGGAAATATAAACACTCACAGTCAATCACCGACCTAATACATTTCAAAAAATCACGCACTATAGCTCGTAACCTCATCAAAACAAAAAAATGTGAATCCTGGGACAATTTTGTTAGTTCTATACCAGAGTCAGCATCAAGCCATTATATGTGGTCAAAAATTAAATCACTTAATGGCGTAAATTCCATACCCACTCCTACGTTATTAAAGATGGGTAGAAAAAATATTCTCGACCCAAATGATGTAGCCAATTCCCTCGCCCAACACTTTGCAAGCCAATCTTCATCCCAGAGATATTCGACCGCTTTCCTTGATACAAAATCAGCGGCTGAGAAAGAACAAATACATTTCCTACAAGACCATGATGCACCATACAACTCTGACTTTAACATCTCAGAACTAAACTTCCAGCTCAACCAACATACACCAAACACTGCACCCGGTCCAGACTTAGTACATCCTTATATGCTAAAATACCTCCCACCAAGCGCAAAACTATTCCTTTTAAATTTATACAATCAAATATGGAGATCCAGCACCATTCCCAATAGCTGGAATTCAGCTATAGTTATTCCGATACTAAAACCCAACAAAAATCCTTTCTTCCCAGATAGTTACCGACCAATATCCCTTCTGAGTGTTCTCTCAAAAACGCTGGAGAAGATGGTTAATAGGCGCCTCCTATTTTTCCTTGAAAATAATAATCTCCTTTCTCCTTTGCAAGCTGGTGGGCGTAAGACGAGATCGGCTATAGATCATCTGATCACGTTACAGAGACAGATATTAACCTCACAACATGATAAACAGCACTTATATGCTGTATTCTTTGATTTAGAAAAAGCGTTTGACCGCTTGTGGCGACATGGACTATTAATAAAAATAAAGTCCGCCGGTATAACCGGAAATTTAGGCAACTACTTGCGCAGTTTCCTAAACAACCGAACTTTTCAAGTTAAGAACGGTTCGTCAAAATCAGCACCAGTTCAGACTGAAAACGGTGTTCCACAAGGCTCTGCACTAAGTGCAACCTTGTTCATGTTGTATATCAATGACATAGCAAATAATATCTCGCAGCCTGTTACCGCTCGGCTTTATATTGACGATCTTAATATATCCTTATCATCCAGTATTCCTTGTAATGCACAAAAAATTCTACAAAAAACCATAGACCGTTTGCAGCAATGGTCTGAAACGAAAGGTTTATATTTTTCCACATCCAAATCATCATACATTATTTTCCATAAGAGGCGTCTATCATCTCCCAGTTTCTCTTTAAGTATAAATAACTCTCCCCTAACAGCCAAAACAAAAGTAAAATTCCTAGGCTTACTGTTCGACTCTAAATTAACCTGGCGTTACCATATAACTGAACTCAAGAGTAGGTGCTTAAAACTGCTCCCAATTATAAAATATTTATCAAACCCAAAATACAATATAAAAACCCAAATCCTCTTAAATATCTATAAATCTATAATCTTATCACGAATCAACTATGGATGTCAGGTATATTCAACAGCCAGTAAATCTATATTAAGAAAATTAGATACAGTACACCATACTGGACTTCGATCCATTCTTGCAGCACACCCCTCATCACCATCAAAGAGTTTATGTGCATTAGCAGGATCCTTTCCACTTACATACTACAGAAAATATCACACTTATCTCTACTTAAGCCGTATGCTCAGCTACAATAAAACATTTGCATACACCAAAAGATGTACAACCCCTAACCCCATTTTTCCAAATGACCCTATACCAAAGCTTCTTAAAATACTAACAACTTATCACATAAGCTCCATCCCAAAATCAACATTGAATTACAATATAACGATACCTCCTTGGGACCCCTCCGAGACAAAAACAGATTTATCTCTCACACAGTACAATAAATCCACACACCCTACAAATATAAAAGAAATAGTATTAAACACTCTTCAAAAATACAACGACTACACACACGCATACACAGACGGAGCAAAATCCACAGCAGGTGGCGAGAATTCACCAGCAGCTTGCTCCTACCAAATTGATAATATACTACACTCTATCCGACTAAGCGATGGCTGCACTTCACTGGATGCAGAGTTGTACGGAATTATGTATTGCATTGAGTACATCAGATCAGCTGTACTTCCACATCGCAAAACACTGGTCATAACAGACTCCCTCTCCTCTCTACAACTAATATGCCGTCAAGATAATAAAAACACCTTAATACTAGAAATTCAACACAATCTAAACACACTACATAAGGAAGGATGGGAAATCCGCTTTCTGTGGATCCCAAGTCACATTGGGATGCACGGTAGCGATAAAGTAGACCTTGAAGCTCGGTCTATGGTACTTTCACCAGCACCAGAATACTCACCACCTCCATCATCATTAGCTCACATACTCATGAACAACAGCAAGCAGGAATGGACGACCGACTGGACCTCACAAACAACCTTCCTCAGGAACATAAAACCAACTATAGAACCTTGGTGGCCTCCAGAAGGCACAAGTAGAAAAGAATATGGCACCCTAAATCGTCTACGTGTGGGTCATACAGCCATATCACACAATTATCTTTACACCAAAAGCCCTCCACCAACAAACTGCTCCTTATGCGGCCATCTAACAGAACCAACAGTCACACACTTAATATATAACTGCCAAACACTCACACCATACAGGTTAAAACACAAAATACAGGGCCCAATACACAAAATACTTTCAAACAACCCTCAATCAATAGTTAGCATTCTGGCTTTTGTAAGAGAAAGCGGACTCCCAGCACACATATAAACTAAACACACGTCTCCTTATGCTGTAATAACCCTGGTAGTTACAAATAGCATATGGAGATTTAAAAAAAAAAAAAAAAAAAAAAAAATGTGTGAATATACGGTTTTAATCGTTGCTGCATAATATATATAGCGTGAGACTTGATTTATTAGTGAAATCGTGCATTTGTGTTTGTCGTTTTTTTTTTTTTATATAATGGAAAATACATATAGACACTCTTCTTATTCAATATGCGGGTATTCCGAATTTTTTCACATATTCTATGTAAATACCTTCTTCTCGTCAGTCGGTTTAATCAGTTCTGGTTGAATACTGACGCGATAAAATATAATTAAACGTAGCAAACCGGCCACGAAAAGAAGATGATGAAGAAGAAGATGGTCATCTGTTATTACAGATCGTGAACTAGTTCGCAGTATTTTTCATTCGGATATTTGCAATTATTTTCATTTTGTATTAAACGCGGCTGTAATTAAGATAAGCGAAATACGTCTGCCGACGAAAGTGTGTGTGTGGATGTAGTAAAGATTAAGCTTCTGATACGCTGGCAAAATTACGAATAAAATTGTTATTTATATTAAAAAAAGAAAACGTTAAAGTTTATTTTTTCATTTAGATTTTTATTCGAGACATATCGATTATATAATGATGATTTTTTAATCGCTATTATTATAATCATTCGTTAATTATTATACTTAATTTACACGACCGACTTTCCGAAGCCTGGTAACGCAGAAGTATGTACGCCGATAACGCAGCAGTGACCTAGCTGTGGATATAAACAGAGCCACAAAAAAACTGCAGGAGTCACTCGGGCATGTAGAGGCTTGGCTAAAATCAGCGCATATTTCTTTCACGAATCGAAAGATTGAACGCCTGCCAATCAAAATAAACAACGTTGTCATTCTAAATACCAATAGTGTAAAATATTTGGGCATGCATTTAGGCTGACTTGGGCTACTCACATTGAGCATTCGAGGCTTAAAACCAGATGTCACGGATGCTACCTAATAAATCAGGATTATCGTTGGAAAATAAAACTCTGTCGTACAAAATTGCCCTAAGACCGATCTGGGTATTATACAACTATGGGGCTGCGCTAAAACCATCTAACTTACGGAAAATACAGCGATATCAAAATAGGGTGTTAAGAACTATTGTACGTCTCGAACCTTACCCTTCATAACGACTTATACGTTATGTTTGTGAAGGATGAAATAAAAAGACGAGCAAACAAACATGTTGCACGAATTACACACGAATCCACTTGCTATTGATTTGCTGAATGATTCCGGTGAAGTACGCAGGCTGTGTGGCGAAGTAAGCCTCTAGACTTTGTCCAACCAGCATAAGATTAGAGGGAGTACTGCTGAGTACTGTTCCTCCACAAAACATCACTCATCTCATTAAGTCGATCACTAAATGACCTCTAAGATGGGTCAGTTGTGATGAAAAAAAAAAAAATAATAATAATGACGATGTTATCGAATTTTTGTAACGTCGGAAAGTAAAAATCGAATTAATATAACGAATTATTAGTTAATTATAAGTCGTTTTCAACCCGTTCTTGGAAAACTCGGAATAAACTGTTACGGGAACTCGTTCGTGAGCTAAATAATGATAACCGTGAAATGACCGATGACGGGGCAAAGCTAAATAGTTCCAAGAAAAAATAATTCGCTCTAGAAAACGAAACGGTGAACGTCATCTTTTTTTAGGAATGTCGAAAAATGTCCGAATATAGATGTGCTCGAAGTTGTTAATGAAAAATCGAAAAGTCGCTTCATCTAACTCGAAAACTTTCGTGCTTATTATGAAAAAAAAAACAAAAAACAAAAAAAAAACGAGTCGTCCTTCCTCGGTCGTTATATTTATCGCGCGTCAGTAATACGATCGGAGAGTAGTAGTAGTAATAGTGTGTTAGTGTTGTAGATAGTTACTACCCCGCGCCGTTAAGAAAAAAAGTTGTAAAGGTTTATTAAAGTCACTTAAGAAACTTTGAATGGAATGACTTTAAATACAGTGAACTTCGTTTAAATGTTATTCCGTTCATTTAAGCACGCAATTAAATTTAATTTTTTATGCTCTCAGCATACACACACTAACACACACACAGGAATGAGCGTATATGTGTACATTTATGTATGGTCGCACAATACGTATATGAGCGTAATTCCTTTTTGTTCGAAATTTATCTCTTATAAACCATACTATATTATATATATAATGTAGTGCATATATATATATATATATATATATATATATATATATATATATTAAAAGGAGGGAGACAGAAAGATAGAATTGAATATGTAATTATATATACCTAGTGATTATTTTTTCTTCGAAATTTGTCTCGTACAAACCGTGTATTATTCTATATAGAGAAAATTCGGGCATCGTGCACGACTGAAATCGCAGGAAATGCGTGTTAAATTAGAACAATTATAACTTGAATGAAAAAAACAATAAAAATGTATTAATAATAAAATCGGTATGGGCCATTATTTTTCATCGTCACAGCGCAATACCGAATTATTAGTTTTCCTTTTTCATTCCGGGCGTTACATTATCATTCCGTTTCGCTTCGTATCGTTTTTTCTTGCGTTTTCACGTAAATGGATTAACGAATTCCGAAAAAGTACTGCAATGCGAATAAGTCGGTTTAGTTTAATTCGTTAATTAATTATTCGTATAATAATAATAATAATAATTATTATTATTATAAGATTAATTTATAGTAATGAAGTAAAAGTTTTTTCAAAATTCGAATCAAAGTTTACCGTTTCTATTTTATGGGAAAAGTACAAACTTCTTAACCGCTAATGCGCAGCCCTGCTCGAATCGCCGGATACGATATAATAAATTTTACGCGCAAAAAAGTTGCTCACATTTATTACGCGTACAAACACTGCTCTAAAGTGCAAATACATGTAAAGTAATAGTGCATGTAGGGCTATAGCTGGGTGGCGAGATGATGCTGCTAAATTGGCAGGAATCAATTGGATCCGAGCCGCGTAAGATAGGAATCGTTGGAAAAGTTTGGTGAATTCCTAAACCCCGCAGTGGGTTACTATAGACATATCGTGATATATATATATATATATATATATATATATATATATATATATCGCGACAGCTGTAGATTTATACTTACAACGGAAAGTTCCAAGTACTGACCTTTACGTTCGCATAATTCATATATGGGGCAATACGATACTCAACTATCAGACATATACGTATATAGTACGTATACATATTTATACCTATATAATATGCGCAATTCATATAAACGTATTTACATACATTGGCGTACATATATATATATAGGATATAAAATATATATATATATATATAGGACATCAGTATTCGTACGTATGTACACATTCATGCATATGGTATAAATTACGGAATATTCTATAAATATATGACGTCATCTAAAAAAAAAACATTTGTACTAGGTGTACAATATTACATAAAAAAATATTCGCCTTAACCGTCCGTCAATCTATGTAAATATGATAGGTACATATGGATTGCGAGGATTATATAGATATAAATATGTATATGCATAATATGTCTGATAGTTGAGTATCATATTGCCATATATGTATATGCGAGCGTAAAGGTCAGTACTTACAACTTCCCGTTATAAGTATAAATCTACAGCTGTCTCGATATATACATATATATATATATCACGATATGCTTATATAAACTCACTTCGGGGGTGTAGGCATTCTCCAAAATTTTCCAACAATTCCTATCTTGTAAGACTTATAATCTTTTAAAATACATAAATTACGAATTACTCGACTAAATAAAAATAAAAAAATAATATTGTACTATCAGTACCAAAATAATAATTTGAAATCCTCTTCGAGTCGATTATACGTTACAAGAAGTCAATTCAAAGAAAAGTAAACTTTTTTTTTAAATAGCACGATAAGATAAAACATGTACAATAAGTTTTTAAAATAATAAATAAAATTTTATACATTTATAAATATTACCACTTATACTATTGCAAATAAAAAAACCTACAAGGAAACTAAAGGAAAGCCGCGCTTTAATACGATAGAAAATATCTAAATACACATATGTACGCTTGCTCATGCACAAACATACATATAAATATATATACACGTATATTATATATATTAAGGTAAATCGTTAATGGCTGATCCCCTTACCAATTTATGACGTACTGCACTATTTACTGTACTCCTTTCTGGTAATGTACCAGAGTAAGTTAGATAATGTCACGGTCGCCAGCACAGTTATACTGTGCAAAATATTTTACAACTTATTTCTTTTATTTTATTCTCTTTTAATTTTATATCATACGAAATTGGACTTATCTAACCACTCAGTAAACTGAATCTCTTGGCCTAGAGCCAACAACCAACAGTTTCGCTATAATAATTTTTACAAATTAAGTATTTTATTTTAATTATTATTATTATTAAACGAGTTTTACATCGCATTACATATAAATAATTCACGAATAATTATTTACATCACGAAATAGTACAAATTCACAAAATATACACAAAATTCATCCGCACATATACAGAGGAAGTATAAAATTGCGTAACCTGGTGGTACCACCGGTGAGATCGATGGTGGCTTTCAAATCGTGGTGACTTATCCGACATTCCGCTCGTTGTATCTCCGCAGTAAGACAGTATTCAGCTGTTCAAAATTATTTTTTTACTATTTCAAATTTAATTCATTATTTTTATTTTATTTGAAGCAATTATTCTCTTTATTATTCTGTTCGTTCTCGTAACGGACGAGCAGTTTGATCCATTTACAACCTTTCGGACGAAGGTACGATCTCTTCCTAACAACGATACCGATACCGATTATAATATTAAACATATACGCTTATCTTATCTTTATATGGCACGTGTATCTTATACATACATATACATATATATACATAAAATACGATTATCGGTTGCTGGCTCCACGTGCGACTTACTGGAATTTCCCCGTTTAATCTGGGATTGATCATTACTATTATGTTCTACTTGTAACTTAATAGACGGATAATACCGATATATATATATATCTACACTAATATGCCTCGCACGAGCCTATAACCTTCGCTAACCTGTATTATTTTCCAAAACTTATTTTATTTATTTTTATTTTTATTTTTCTTATTTATAATAAATTTCTACAATACCCCCTAGATATTAATACATATATATAAAGTCACATATAAATATCGGCATGAATATAAATAAATGAAGTAGATATCAATTATTACAAAAATATATCGTTATTAGCTTAAATAAACAGGAACTTATATTTGGCTACTATGTATAAATCAATGAATTAAATACTTGTACCTAAGTGAAGATTAATTATCCGGACTGAATAGTGTTGAAATATGAATAAGAACATTATTAAAACACACACACAAAAAAAGTGAGTTTCAAAAATTAATTAAACTACATTAAATAGCGGTAAAAATGTAATAAAAAACCCACCAACAAATACATACAATCCGTCATATAAACACTTATACATATATATCCATATACACAATAGACGTATACAAATAAACGTTAGTAAAGTGTTACAAATAAAATTGTCGAAAGCGCGTATCAACGTGAAAGCTTTTAGTGAAATTGATACAACCTATAGTCGATAACTTAAAAAAGCGGTTTATTCTTCAATCTTCTACATTTGTATTTTTTCATTTCTTAACGATAATGATTCATATTTATAGTTTGCTATTGACAGTTGTAAGTGGAATACCAGCGCATCTATTATGTATATTTTTAGAATGTATATTTTGTATACAGGATAAATATGGTATAATTCGAATTTTTTTCGAATTATAGTTATTTAATATATAATTCGGGAAGAGGGTTATTTTGGATAATTTGAATTGAGCCATACTATTACGCGTACACAAGTATTTTTGGGACAGTAAAAATTTATATAACATGAATTTACTATTTACGCTTAGTTGATTTTTTATTTTTTTATTGAATATCGTTGAGAATATTTTTGCTTTCGCTTTGTTTATATCAGCATTCTTATATGACTTTCAAAATTCATACTTTTATCTAAGGTATTGAAGAGAATTTTTCCAGTTTAAAATAGAATTATCTAACAGTAATTTCACGAGTAATTGTCTTTTTTTTCTCGAGAAAATTATCAATTTTAGAAGTATTCGCAGTAAGTTTCCAATTGTTTAGAAAACTCTTAATTTTGGCGAATATCTTATTCGCTGTGGAATTGATTCTGTAATAAGACGTGTAACGATATATCATCGGTATGGTATATTACGTGTAGAAATCTCGTTGACATATCAAATACATAAAAATGGCCACGTATAGGTATGATTGCGAGAATAGTTTTAGAACATTTAATTTTAACACGGAAGTTACGATGATCTAAATGGTTTTTTACAAACAGTAATAAAGCAGGATTTTCAATTATATCGTTTTAGAAACAATGCGAAACAACGGTAGGCCTACTCCGCGTCAATAAGTAAGAAACCGTTATGTTTATTAAGATTAAAATTATCTCACTTACAGCATCATATAAGGCGGTTATTAAAATCCTAAATGACTAATTAATGTACGTTTACACGAGTCTGTTTAGTATTATTTATTCCAACGCATTAAACTTATTGACCTTACATTATTGTTGGTAGTTATAATAAAAATATCACATAGCGGCTTTTCGTCATTACGCGCCATTTTAACTACGGTAAATCTAGCGGTTTCGTCCATAAATTATCCATTAAAATAACTACTGTCTAGTTGGTACGTCTATCCAACTTATCAACATACTTCTTTACTGTTTTTTTTTAATGAGTTCTCGCACACATGGTACCTCCAGATCACGGTGTAGTGTATCGTTGCTAAAACGTACCAAGGGACATTTGTAAGTGTTCTCAGAGTTTTATTCTGAAATGTCTGTATTATTTTTATATAAATTGCCATCCATATAGGTCCGTACTCTTTCTAGAGCAAGATATTGTTATTTAAACCAAGTTTCAATTTTCTTCCTAATAGCCAATACATTCGCCTTATTTTTATATGAAGTTCTGTTCTTTTACTTGTAATATGTTCAGGCCACATTTATACCGCTGTTTTGGTATTTTTAATCGGTACGATGTTATTATTCATAGGTAATATCTGTTGTAATAATTTTCTTGTTTGTAAATTTCAGACGCGTTGATTTTGTTTCATTAATTTTGATTTTACATTACTCGCACCGAGAGGTGATGAGATTTACGTTTATCCGCCATATTTCATTCGCTTCATTTTTTTTTTTTTAAGCGGGAGGTGGAAAATCTTCAAAAGACACTGATATAATAAAAAATTTAGTTTTTTATTAATGCAGTGCATATAAACAACATACACTGCAAGGGAGCTAAAATCAGCGTGTGGGATTTTTACCCACTAAAAACCACCTCCCTATAGAACAAAAGGGAGTTTTAATATATTGATGGAGTTCTCGGCACAAATGCAGAGTCCTCCACACACTTACATTAATTTATTGCGATTAATGAAGGGATTTCACAGTCCCTTCTTCCATCAATTACAATAATTAAAGAGTTTATGCCAAACTTAAAAGAATAACTTAAAATAATAAAAGAACGAAAAAATTAAACACGAAAACATTTGTATAAATGTAAGTACACCGCAACTAAAATAACAATTAGCTTCGAGATGAAATAGAAAAGTGAAAAAAGATTGAATTAGAAAATAATAAATTAATAGAAAAATAGTATCATCTTATACCAATCGGAAAATAAAGTTATGTACATCCATTACAAAATAATCTGAAGAGAAAAGAAAAATACGTAAAACTTCAGTACAATTGAAGAAAATAAAAGAAAACTTAAAAAATAAATAAAGTACTTAAACACTAATTAGAACAAAGTTAAAGATTAAAGTTAATTAAAATCAAAAATAATAATAGTCGACCACGCTATAAGAACTGCACCGGTTTTGGGGTCACGGTCGACTGAAAGGCCAATTGAGGAAATTTTAAATTTAAATCGCATTACCTGTTCTGCCAGAAAGAGAAAGTTTTTCGCTTCTCTACCAAGAGGACATAGATCAGTGCACTTAATACCAGACTTGCGACGCAGGGCAGATAAACAGAGTATGTTGTAAATAATTAACCTCACGTGTAGTACAACAGGCACAGACCGGATCACCTCCTCTGAGCCACTTCGGCGTTAGTAGGATGTATTTCAGATTTTTCATCGTACTTTACTCGAAAGTACCTTTGGCTCAGGTAGGTTTCGAATCGATTGCAATAATTGTTAAGGGAATATTTTCCCGATTTTATGTATGCTAAACTTTATCGAATGCCCGGCTTATGTCCAGGAATACCGACGGCTATTCTTCTTTCCTTCAGATGATTTTCTATTTTGCGTGTTATTCTATACATCTACTGTATGGTGCAGTGTTTTGATCTAAACTCGTGTTGGTGATCCGGATTGTCGGTCTGCTCTGTTATTGGTATTACGCGTATATGAATTGGTTTCTCATATATCTTTTATAGGCAATAAGAAGATGATAGGTATATATGATCCAACGGGCATAGCGCGTTGAGTACGGCGGCTCTCCGTCTAATCGCCGAAGTTAAGCAACGGTACTTGGATGGGTGTTGGTATCTCCCAATTTTCCTGGCCCGCACGGGAGATTAGGCTATTTTCTCCCCAATTTATTGATTGGGGAGACCTGCGTCCAGCAGTGGACCGATATAGGCTAAAAGTATATATATATATATATGTATGACGTTACTTCCTCGTTTCAAGTAATGTTTGTACATTTTGCTAAGTTGTAATTATTGCAAAATAAATTGATTGTTCATTTCCATTGTTTCTGTTTAAATTTAATTCGAACCAATTCCTGCGTATCGGAATTATATTCAGGTTTTTGTTTTTCCCTACAACGTGATCTAATCGATATAATTATCGTTTTGTAGTCAAGAATGTGTAAACAATTAATTATATGCGCGTCGTTGAAATCGATTAAATTTCGTATTCGGAGGTGGGCTGAGCGATTTTTTTCCTTCGAACAGGATGCTATGATTGATGAAAGTTTGGAGGTGAATATAAAAGCCGAGGTTTAGAATTTAATCGAAACAACCTGTGTGAAGAGGAACGATTATGACGTTTATATTACGATGGTCCCTTATTGCCGACACACTTATATATAATAAATATTACCGGATTTCCATCTGGAGTTATTATTATATAATTACTATTATTGTCGTTATCATCATCATCATGTTTATTAATTATTGTTAGAAAATCGTCGGGTACGCGTCAATCCGAATTTGCAGTTAGTCACGAAAGGCTTGCGAGGAATAAGTAATAAAAGATAAAAAAAAAAAAAACGAATTCAGAGAAATCACCCCTCCAGTTATCGTCGAAATGACGACTATTCATACTACTACTATTATACATTAATATTTTCTAGCTTTAGTTCTTTTGACCCCGATACTAATTCACCTAGAATTTGTTTCCCGAATGATATCACAACCACTAACTATTACTATTACGCCCACACACTAATCGCTACCATCGGCAGGCGGATTTAATTCAATTCGCGTCGAGGGAGTTGTAACCCTCGAGGCCTATATATACCGTATCGCGTGAGAACGTATCGAACTCGATCACCCAAAAAATGTACATTCTTCCGGTATCGACATTATGTCACCTTCTCGCTATGATTGATATCCAATTTCCCACCGTTATCATGATTTTTCATTTCTTATTTCGGAATTTTACGAGTACTTCTACAATTTTCCGTCAAGCTAATATCTTGTCAGACAGATTTAATTTGCTCACGTTATCACTAATTCCTGTTCGTCGTCACACATTTACACTTATTTTTCCGAGTAATCCCCCCTGAAGTAAATTCAATCACTTTTGCTAAATCCTCGAAATACACTCGAACATTGAGCGACGTAGCGTGTCGTTCGAATCCGATTCGTGCAGGATTTTCCGGAAGAGTGATCGACAAAGTTTCGATTCTAATTGGAAAAGTTGGCGACGCGAAATTTTTGGCAGGGCGTTATATTAAAACGTCAAAGTAGTTTTTACGAAATATTAAATTTCAGAGTTTAATCGACTCGTTTCGTTAAAATAAAGTGGCATTTTTTTCTTTTTTGAAGCGCGAGGAGGAATATCTATGAAAAATTTAGTGCTGGTGAACCAAAATCAGCGTCTGGGATTTTCCCCCTCTAAAACCCCTTTCCATAGATAAAAAAAATAAGTTTTATAATAATGACGGAGGTCCCGGTACAAATGCAGAGACATCCGCACTTAAAACTTATTTTATAAAACTAAATTATATAAAAATGACAAAATAAAATCTTATATAATATATATATATATAAAGACTGACAATGTAAGTTAAAGTTTAGACGGTATTACTCACAACCTAAATAGGAAATAAAAAGGAAAATACAACTAATATTAAATAAAAATAAAAAAATAAAAAACTGATAAAACGGATGTTATCTTACATTCAAAGAACTTTACGAAAATTAACTACAAGACCAGAAATCAAGTTCTTACATTATATTTAAAAATTAAATAATAATAATCGAAAACTTAATTATGTAAAATTTGTAATAATTAAAATTATAATAACAAAGAGTGGCCGAAGAGTAATCGACCACGCTGGCAAAAAATCCCCGGGTGACGATTTTTAAATTTAATTCGCATAATGTGTTCAGCGTATATAAGGAAATTTACAACTCTTTTACCTAGTGGAAAAAACTCTGAGACGCTGTTAATGCTAAATTTACGGGGGGGGGGGGACACGGAAATAGATAAACATCATCAACCTGGCCTACAATACAACAGAGGTGCAGACCGAATCATCAGCTCGCCGGAACCTATAAAGATAGGATGCAAACTTACCATGACCAGCAAACATCTGTGCACCGTAGAAGTTGATATAAAATTTTAATAATATCGATCACGATATCCGGCAGAACGGCATTAGGTCTTTCTGCCAGTAATTGCGGTGTCTCAACTACTATTATTATTATTATTATTATTACGGCCAAATACCCTGTTGAATCCGTAAAAGTTCTTCAACGTGCGATACTGAGAAGTCAACTAGTGATTGTATGATATTCATGTAGCGTTTATAACGATTGGTCGTGAATACAATTTTTTCTTAGCTATCCAGATTATTATTATTATTATTAAATTATTATTATGATTAGTACGACTTTAACGGTTTTATATACATCATTCATGATTTTCGTATATAAGAATTTCGAAGCAAGTGTACTCAGTTATTAGTATATATAATATATATATATATATATAGTTTTCCTTGCACGAGTAGTCGTATAATTTCGTTTTTTTTTTATTGTTTTTTTATTCCTCTAACAATGTTCTAAAGTTTAGTCAGCATTCTCGAGAGATTTTCCGGATGCTTGTTTTTTTCATACTATGATAGCTGTCGTCCAGAATTGTTTTCGTCATGTAATATAGATAACGATGATAATAATCATAATAATAATAGAGTAACGCTATCTGCAGGCGTTCGGGGGAACCGTAACTTGGTGTAACGCCCGGTGTTGGGAAAATTGTCTACGTGGCCAAAAGTTTCGATAAAATGAAATAAGTAGTAAGAAACTTTCGCCTAGCAAAATACGCCTTCGATGGTGATTTTCCATTTTTTAGTAGTCGGATATTTTTCACTTTTCTACCATCGGTTAGAGACGACAATAATGCTGATAATGATAATAACATTACTAATAATAGCAATAATAACTATAATAATAATAATATCTGCGTATGCCTACGTATTTTGTCACTGGATTTTATTCAACGGACACTGCCAATATGTAAAGGGGCAAGCTGGACAGATGAAGCCGAATGTGAAAAATTTCAGACGTATACAAATTCGATATGTTCCTTCCGAAGAATTATGAACAGTATTCTCGAATTTTTTTTCGACACGTTATATATATATATATATATAAAAATGCACATATTTATATATGTATAAAATAATCATATACACATGCATTTATTATGCGCACATAAATAGCTAACTTAGGCCTTAGTCATGTAACGTGATTACGTGCCGGACTGGCTTCTGTCTATTCTTCTATAGAACTTATTTTTTCGTTGATATTTCTGGTGAATATTAAAATTTCCAGACGATATTATTGCTTCTTTCCTCTTCTTCTGGAGTACCAATATTGGAGGGTTCTCTATTTTTCTATATTGGTGTCGTTCTCCAGGGGCATCTAAGTTTCGAAATTCATTTCTCGGTATAATATACATACATATATATATATACATATATATACATATATATATATATATATATATATATATATAAAAATAGATATACATATATATATATGCATATGCTTTACTATGCATGTGTAATTGAAAAAAAAAACAAAGACGAATATCGGTTTTACTTCTGCACTTGTTTTATATATTATTATTATTATTATTGCCACCCTTACTAATACCACTTTTCTGTATAACTTTTACCAATACTACAATTCTCACCAGTACGCACTGGTCGATGCATCGTGTTCGGAATAACTTATTTTTTTTTTTTACTTATAGGCATACGAAACTTTATTCATCTTGCTTTGTTTTTTTAATCGTTCCATCGTTAAATTATGATGGCGATATTCTATCGCTAAGAGCTTTCTTAAATGTAAATTTTCTTTCATATTGATGTTTATAATTTTCGTGTTCTTCTTAGTGATAATTTTTCACTGAACCGCGTAAGTAACTTATGAGAGTTTGTTTATCGCTTTAGATTGTCATTCTGATAGTTGCGTCCGATTAAGAATTATTAATTCTGGGAAGAAATGTAAATTTTTCTCGAGGTAATAAAAATCAAGAATTAAACCTCGATTAACGAAATTTGTTTTTCGACAAAAATTAAATTATAACGTAGTCGATCCTCTTTATTTGATTTTTTATTTGCGTGACTTACGCAGTATCGCTTTTCAGCTTTATTCCTTTCCTTATCTCTTAATACGTTTGTCATTTAATTATCATTTTATATATATATATATATATATATAGAAATATTAATATTATTACTTTTAATAAACTGAAGTAAATACTTCCAATCCACCAACCGCCAGAGGGTTTAGGAAAGTATAAAATACATATCAAGAAGACGCAAGCTCCAAACGATTTCGTAGCTAAAATGATAGTTGAAACAGAAGAGAATATTTGAAAGAGCTCGTGTTATCACTGATAAAACATCATTTTGAAGAGCGTGCAAAACAGCCTAGATTGCAAAAAGTACTGTTAGAAAATATTCCTTACATTCCGTCTGCTAATGACGTTGGAAATCCAGCTGAAAAAAAATTGGTCGTTGGCTGGGCCGTTCGGCATTCGAATTTGACCCAATGACCAATGCGTTGTTTTGTTGTTATTACTTGTTTCGTTGCTCGTGATCGTTTATAGTTTATTTTGCCTGTCGAATTTTGTCACACGTTCGGCTGGGTATATTTTATTCATTTTTATTAGGAATGTTTTAATTTGTTTTTGGTAGAGGATGTTTGAGGCCACCACAGATACAAATCCTAGGTGCGTCACTGGCTACGAGCAATAGGCGAACACGCTGTTTTCCACTTTTTGGGGATTCATCGATTTCAACTATAATATTTATTTAAACTTTTTTTTTAATTACTAATCAGATTTCACACGTAATTAGCTTTAATAGCTTTTGCGGTTATGTTCAACTCATTTTACCGTCGTAGTATATATATATATTTTGATTTTTTAATTTTTTTGGGCGGTGTTTAAGCCCGCCCCAGATACAAATCCTGAGTGCACTACTACTGCTTCCAATACTTTTCCCTCTTCTCACTTTGTACTACTTATATCATTCCGATGGAGATGCTTCGACTTCTTTTTTCCCAATTGTTATTTTTCTATTTTTCAGACTTTGGCAAAGCTGCTTCTCTATCATAACGCTAAATGTTCAGAAGCGCGGTAAAGGCCACATCTCAATCTTATCAATTTTACTACGTAATCTCTGTTTATATAAATAGAAGAAGAAGAGAAGCAAACGATTATTTCAAAATAGATAATTTTCTATAAATTACGAATAATTTTGTTAATATAACAAATATTCTTTTTTTTTTTTTGTTATTATTATTATTATTATTATTATTATTATTATAGTGTCGTGCTTAACTACGGAGGCTATTACGGCACTGGTGATTTAACAGTCAGATGTAGTAACTGGGGTTGGAAGAGGAAAGGAACTGTATAACTGAGAGAATAGTTAAAGAACTGTTGGAGAGGAAAGCAGATAGAGGTACGCGGATGGATATTGGGTCGGCAAGGGAATAGTGTAGGGCAGTATGGTAAAATATGTCAGATGAGAGAGGGATTTAGGAGTGAACAAAGGGGACTAAATGGCTGGGGGTTGGTACGTTGGAGAAGATAGTCATGAGAGAGCAATATGTGACCAAGGCGAAACCTACTGAATGTTATGTAGTTGGAACGAGTTAAATTGGCACGTGGTTCCGAGAAGCCTACATTGGATTTGATGGCGAGAAGGAAGTTACGGTGGTATGTATTCAACTTCTGTTGCCGGTTGTAGTGGAAGAAGTATTTGAGGGCTGTGTTTAGTACTGGTGACGGCGGGGCTTTATAGGTTGTAGGGAAACATAGTATAGAATGGGCTGCCCTATCTACTTCATTCCTCTGAATCCCCTTATGACCTGGAACCCGCAAGAGGGATACCGGATCTCTATCTTGTGATAATTTGTAAAGAAGAGATTGTATGCAATTAATTAGAGGGTTCTTGAATTTTGCGTTTTGGAGGGCCAATACAGCGGCAAGAGAGTCTGTAACGATTAAAGTTTTGATATCATTGCGATTTAGCAGTAAGTGCTGGAGGCAGAAAAATATACCGTATAATTCAGCGTCATATATAGAGGAAGAATCATGAAGTCGTATCGGATAGCATAAATTGTCAACGAAGAATCCACATGCTGCAGGGCTATTAACGGAATGGGATAGTCCGAAGAGAAGAGTGATCAAAGTTACCTTAGTTGTAACGCGTGCTGAGATCGAGTATTAATAGCCGAATTAAATTATTGTCACGATAGATTTATTATAACGTTAAGAAATTCGCCCTAAGATTAAATATTTAGACCCGACGTTAATGTATGCTGGAGTGAATCTTAATCTATCATTCTGGCTCTTATATTAGTTTTTAATAGAGATAATTTTATCAATATTGCGAGGAATATTATTAATTTTTCTTTTTAATTTTGCAGAATTTAAGATAATTTTCGTTAGATTAGCAACAGCAGGATCGATAGCGCAAATACAATTAAAAGTGTCTAGACAAATATTTGTGTTAATTAATTCCTTAATTTTTTCACAATCCGCATTTTTTAAATTAAAATTTTTAGGTTCATTATTAAACGAATTACATTTCATCAGTTATTATTATATATATTATATAGATTTTGATCAGAAGACGTGAAATTGAAGTAGAAATAGTGAAGATATTAAAATTTTTAACGAAAACTAACACACTCAGATTTTTCTTCAGCTGTCTACGAATTAGGATCTGATCGTGGACAATATTCTAAACTTATATTATTATCGGAAAATAAAAATATAAGAATAATCCTAATATTATTCCGTAGAAGGTAATGTGGTAAGTCACCACGCGCAACACCTTATGCGCGCTCGTAACAATGGCTGCATCGTGTCGAGACAAAAAAGCGACTACACAATCAGTTCTAGCGGGTGTGTGTCTATCTACGCTGACGTCATATTATGATTGCTGTGTACGCTACTTACAAAATATGTATAAAGTAGTTGCCTACCTCCGATAGGGCTTAATGATGATATATTCAGACGATGCTTGAAATTACCAGTAGGATTATTATCGTAACAATTTCACGAAAAGAGATGTTGTTCTATATGGTGCAGTTGGCTTTGGGTAAGTAGGTTGTATCATTTAATCTTTTTGTTCTTTCCTATTGTTCGGCGTCACTTAGAACGAACTTTACCTATTCATTTGTTATTTCTATTCTATCCCGTTTAACTTAATGTCACTTTGGTCTGAGTGATTTTATTTATTATTATTATTATTTTGTATATGACTATCAACGCAAATTAATATTCCGAGGTAAGCCGGAATCTTAATTCTGTATACTTCATTCTTAATCTGCAATTCTTCGCTATATATATTTTAACGATATTAATTTTTTAAATTATCGTTATCCAGTTTCAGCGCCTGCCTAAGAAATACATTGTAAATAGGTTTCTTGCATTATGGCAGAAGAAGTGGCAGCTGAGACGTCACAAACCAACAAACTGCGGCAAATCAAACATATCGATCCTTGGATAACGTCACTCCAAAGCCGCAGAGATGATGTGGTAGATTGCGTTTGGGCCATATGCGTCCTACTCACGCGTATCTTATTAATAAAACTTTGGCTCCAGTGTGTGTTGTTTTAACATTATCCTCTCACTTTCCTATATTCCAGTTAACTGATACTCTTCGCTTCGAGCATCTCTTAATCTTCCTCCTTCGCTTCATATCCTCTTGAACGATGACCATCTTTCATTGTCGAATCTAATTACCTTCCTCCACCGTTCCGGGTCGCTATTCCTTAATATAATCCTTTTTTCCTATCGTGCCTCTAGCCTTGGCTGCTGCACATGGCGCTCTAATTTAATTTAATAATAATAATAATAATAATAATAAGATGAATGTCGTTCAGAATTGATATAGGAATTTACTGATTTTTTTTTTGGCATAATTCGATCGTTATACTCTATTGGAAATTGCAAAATTATCGAGAAACCGATAACGAATAGCGAAATGGAATTGAAAAATTACATTATCCACATCTTAAATGGCATGCCGCGATACTTCTCTGGAAAACTGTTCGAGAAATTACCTCGTATTGATCGAAACCGATACAATTATTACGAGTTTATCGGTTGAGATAGATTAGAGATGTAAGAAGAAAATTTCCGCAGCATAATTCGAATTTTCAGACGGAATAACGATGATATAGTTAATAACCAATATGACGACGGTAATGATTGGATTTGCATACATTTATTATAACTGTAAGTTTTCGAAAAACACATTAAAATGAGAAAAATATAGCGTTCCTTTATTAATGTCATATGAGAAGGAAAATATTTCGGAATAAGCGAAGATCAAAATAAACGATAATTGGAAAAGAATATAGAGAAATAGAATCGAAATGTGACAAAAATTATACCGGGAAAACTCTTTTAGAAAGAGAAAATAGGTAAACTAATCTCGGAATTAATTCGAAGTGCGAAAGAATTGATAGTGGGAAGAAGAAATGTGGATTTTTTACTGTTAATCTTAAACTAATGATTAAATAATCCATAGCGTATACATTAGTTTATTATAATTTTCTATATATAATGTGGAATGTAGTGATTCTTTTTTAAAATAAAAAATCAATTGAAAATTAGTTAAATCACTAATATTTATTTTCTTAAAGAAAACACAAAGCTTTTCAGCATTTACACCATTATCAAGTGAAACATCTTTAAAAAATCATAATTTTAAAAATATAAACTAAATATAATTACTTAAAAGTATGCGATGGTGATTGTGAAAATATACTCCAAAAATGCTGTTCTGCTTCTGTTCTGTCTATTTTTTGATTTGTTGAAATTTAATATCGATATATTTGTTTATTAATTTTGTTTTTTTATATTAATTTTTTCTTCAATACTATTTTCCGGATTCTGTAAAAGTTGTATACTGGTGGAATTTTAAATTTTTCATTTACTGTTGCGATGTATGATGTCCAAAAGTAAAATATAAAATATAAAAATATACGAACACAAAATTTTTTAAAAAACACAACAGAACAGCATTTTTGGAGTATGTTTTCACAATCACCATCACATATTTTTAAGTAATTATATTTAATTTATATTTTTAAAATTATGATTTTTTTTAAATGTTTCACTTGATAATGACGTAAATGCCGAAAAGCTTTGTGTTTTCTTTAAGAAAATAAATATTAGTGATTTAACTAATTTTCAATTGATTTTTTATATTAGTTTATTAACTGGTAATTGCGCGAATAACTTTGCATACAATGAATAACCCCCCATTCGGTTAGAAAGATTTGCGCATTCCTAAGATCTAATTCCGTGGGTACCGGATCGGCGTGATGATCGACTAAGTCGTTTACTGTAAAGACGGAGTTGTGTTTGTTTTTTTTTTGTATTTTTTTTTACCCCAGTTCGTAAAAACGTATATAAGTATATTGTTTAAAAGAAGTAAAAATCCAGTAGAAATAACAGATTGTTCGGAACTCGTCCAATTAAGTCGATGGATTTTTGAACAAAAACTGTTTTACAATATTACAAGATTATTAGGTACGAATTTATTCTACGATGATTTATTTCTGTAATAAAAATTTTAAACATAGTTGCTACTTTTTAATATGTTCTGAAATATCTTTAGATAGAGTTGTGAATTTTAAAATTTGACGCACTTAAGCCGGATTTATTTCACTTCCTACCTCACGCGCGATGTGCTTCGGTGTCGAATGAGCACCAAGACCGAGATATTTAGTTGAATGTTTTCGCGCCGGATTTTTAGAAGGTAATTGGCGCGAACATCGATTTACGCGAATCGAATTTTGTTCCCCATTTCTTCGTTCATTTCGAAATTTAGTCTAAAGCGTTTTGTAGGTTATCGTTCGAGATTCTACTTACGAATCGTAGACAATATTGCAGTATCATCAACGAACATCTCGGCGGTGGTGTCGTCCGTTAATGAAATTTCAGACGTATTACCTTCGGTATAGGTCGTGAACAATTATAACAAACGGAGCTTATAGAAATGCATTTGAAGAAAATTGCGAGCAACTTCGTAAACAAGAGAATTGCTCGAATAGAAAATAAGTAAAATGAATCAGAAAACTGAACAATAGCTCGAGTGTTGAAAGTGAAAATATCGAATAGATCGAGGAAATATTAAAAGCCGTATGGAGCCAGTAACATAGGATGACGAAACATTTGCTCGTAATAGCGATTAGAAGACATCCCCGATAGAAATGTTAGAAAATGCTTTTAAAAAGTTCGTATCTTTAAATACGTAACTAGTTTTTTTTTTTTTAAACTAGTTATAGTTTTGGCGCTGTAAAAAAACAACCGTAGATAGAACCCGGAATATATACTTATATTTTATATCTTGACGAGTTTCAAGGCGACCAATATATATATATATATATATATATTATATATATATATATCTTACATAAAACTTTGCGAACGACAAAAAGCTTAGAGACGGAGTATAGTTCATTCCTCTGCCACCAGCAGCTGAAGACTGAAACCTAATAAACATCTCGGACAACACGTCGTGCGATAGTTTCTAGACCGCGCTAAGATGCAGTTTGAAAAAGTCCCGAACTATCAACTTTATTATTTCCGACGGAATAGTTTTATAACGCGAGGAGATTCGTTCCCATCGAGTCGTTTATAGGGTCGGTGGTTAAGAAGACGCTTTTGTTGTTGGTTGATGTTAATAACGAAGATAAACGAACTGGACTTTCCCCAGCGCTAGTACAGTAGTTTCGAAAGAATGCTGGTATATTACGCAATAAGGCGAGATCGTGTAACACGGATAAATAAGAATGAATCGAATATATATATATACATATACATATACATATATATATATACATTTATTTGTATGTGTACGTTATTTTGTTGCATTTCACAATAGATGAGCAGCTTAAGATAAAAGAGACATAGAGCCTGTTTCAGGGAAAAATGTGCTGCTTAAATGTAATTGAGAGCAGTATTTCGCTTAATTCAACTTTTTAGGAGACTTAACTGTAAGAATGGCGCGGTCATATCATGCAGGCACGAAATACTTTTCCTCTACTGGCTACGTATTTTAGATGTTTTACGGCACTTCCAATGAACGTATATTTTTGCAGATGCACCGGTGTACGCGTATACATTAACTTTATATATATATATATTCATATGTATATGGGTTACGCGCACTTGCAAGAGGGTTATTTTTAATGGTCGCGCGTTCTATTGTATGTTCTAAAAGGAAAAGTAACCGTCCCGGATTTAACCGGGAAAAACTATTTGTTTTATTTGACTATTAAAGAATGACCGGACTGTACCCCAACCCCCAACCACATAAAACTGGTATCTAATAGTTACTCGGTCGGGCTTTTGGCCCGGTTTTACAGCGATGATTATCGCTATCTTTTTGTTAGGGAAAATGACCGTTTTACAGTTCTTATTTTTGCTATTCCCTTCGTTAGCGTTTCTAAACCGATTACTAGTCGAATTAGGCCGTTGTTCGGAATCGGGAAAATAAAATGGCGAACGTGTTGTTTGGAATGATCGAATGAAACGCGAATCATCGTCGAGTGAGTTGATTTTTTTCCAAAAAGCCATTGCTAGACGTCGTGTAACTTTCGTCGACTAATTATCGTTAATTGTTTATTTTTTTTTTTTTTTTTTTTTTTTTTTTAAATGGGGATACCCTTACAGCCTATCCAACATGATACTGCATATATAATTACTAACTCATATTTCTATAAACTCGGACAACTTCTCCGGAAATATATCCGGAAGTAGATGTAAATTGTCAAGATGAAGAAGGGACGATAGGTTATCAGGAGGACCGTTACAAGACGCTCGCAGTAATTTAACGTGCAGTTCAGAGCGTAATGTTATTAAAGAAGGGCGTTCGAAGAGCACGTGATCAGCATGTAGAGGGCAGTAAGGAGTTTCTCTCTAAGCTGCTTTAGGAACAGGCGGTTCGGCAACCAGTAATGACTAAATCGCAATTCTGCTGATTAGTATAACTACTATCCGCTTAATGTTTTTGAAAAAAGTAGAACCACGGAAATCTAGGAAGACGTGGAATTGATAGTATCTAGTAAGATGCGACCTGCCGCATACACTCCACATAAGTCTGTTCCCCAAGTTTCTTACGTTCGACTGTATAAAATGTACGATATCAAGTGCTGAAACTGAAGAAAATATCGCACCACTACAAGACCCACATTTAAGTAATGAATCTACAATTTTAATTGTTGGGGATTGCTCGATGTCCCGGTGCCCACAAGAAAGACGCAAATGTACTCAAGTTTTCCAGATGTGAAAGTTTCAACATGATGAATGTTAATTGCTATTATTGAAATTCGATAGTCATATTATATATATTTTTAATAGTTTTTCTCTTTTAACATCATAAATTGGAAGTTTTAACTCCGTTATAACTACACCGTGGAATAAATATATATATATATATATATATATATATATATATATAGAAAAGAAAGTAGACCAAGAATGAAATATGTTAAAAAAATACAAACACGATGTACAATCAACAAGATATAGTGAAACATGAAAAAAATGGCATTATCCAGAGAATTATGACGATGATATATGTATATATATATATATATATATATATATATATATATATATATATTATTTTTTATTATATAAATATATATATATATATATATATATATTTATTATTATTTTTTATTATATATATATATATATATATATATATATATATATATATATATATATATATATAAAATTCAATTTACAATTTAATAAGGATGACACACAAATAGACTCCTGATATAATCGTAAAACAATCTCCAGACTAACGTATTCAGAGAACATCTAATACGAAACCAATAAGTAAATAAATGTATAAATCGATTAAAATAAAATAAAATATGCTTAATAAATAAATGATGGAAATATTAAAATAGATACATACTGAGTTATCTGTGTATGGATAAGCAATCGAAACTGTTTACAATCTAACTTAAAATGACTTTATTATTATTATTACAATGGGCACAGGGTAAAATTACTTAATACAAACGTGATTAACAAAGTTAAAATTATGAATTAAAAAAGGGATGGGATACAAATTATGCAACTAATTTAATATAAATATTAATTATGAATTAAAAAAGAGATGGGATACAAATTATGCAACTAATTTAATATAAATATTAGCAATACATTAAGATAGACTCACACCGCATATTCCAATTACATATATATATATATATATATATATATATATATATGTATATATGTGTATATATAATATTATATGATTGAGTATACTGAGATAAGGTCATCCTAAGCTTGATTTTCTTATGAGCAGCTAATTCTTTCAGCTCACAATAGTGATTAAATTTAGTTACTATTTTTAAATTTTTAATATCCAATTTAATATGTTGTTTGTTAAATCTGGCTGATATATGTATAATAGTGTTACTTTGTCCACATTTATAACATAGATCACTGGATTTGATATGGAAGAGTAAAATTCCCATGTGTAGTCAAAAACTGTGTTATAAAATAATCCGACTCAAAATATCTACAACTGAATCTTTCCGCAAGTAATCGTATACACTTAGTACATACCATGCAAATCCTAGCGCTGTTGAAATTATTTAACCATTTTTTTAACAAGTACTTGGTGTAAAAAGCACGACTAGTATAGACATATATGTCTGAGGTCGGTAATGATCGTGCAGGTTTGACGGTATAACATTAAAACGTGATGGATTAGGACGCGATTTGGAAGAAGTAGCGAATGAAACGGTTGGTAGAGTGTCGAATTGTATGAATCGGATAATTATGAGGAAAGATCGTACATTATCCGGTTCTCTTCAACCGGTTAGGACCTAACGTAATTGCCTATCATAATTTTATATCATAATTTTAGGTTATGATTACATTTTTTTATATAATAACGTTAATTCATAAGCTTACATCGAAAGAGTATAATTATAATTTTATATCGTAATTTTATAGTGTAATTTTGTTTAATAATTTCATATTGTAATTTTATATAATAATTGTATATTGTAATTGTTTAACATGGGAGTTTTATTATATTATTATTATTATTATTTTTATACGGGCGCCGGCTGCACTAACGGGCCATATGCGCCCACAGGCTTACTGTGGTCCTAGATCTGATTTAAGAGGCTCAGTGAATCCAGGAACAGGAACACATTATGAATATGGTCAGTAGATTCAGATAAAAGTTGAGGTAAAGAAGGAGGAAGGCTGTGCTGGATTCTTAATGTTGTGAGAGCATGACAGAATGTTAGTATGTGGGGTATGAGCAGTTGAGACATTTGGCAAAAGGGACAGAGTGGCGGGTCTATGCCATGAAGAAGATAGGAATGGGTAAGGTTTGAGTGGGATATACGGAGTCTTGTAAGGATAACATTTTTCTTTCTTGTTTGGAAAGGAAATGGCAGTTGGGATAGTGGATTAGGTTTGATTAAAAGGAGGTGGTTTTGTTCATTAGACTTCCATGCATGACACCAAGATTTAGTTACGAGAAATTTCAGGAAAGCTTTAACGTCGCTATAGAGAGAGAGGCGAGCGGAAATGTGTGGAAGCAAAGACGCCTCTCTGGCAGCTCGGTCAATAGCCTCGGGAATCCAAATGAAAACTATGGAAACTTGAAATCTAGTAAGGAAGTCATGGACAAGCAGAATGCGTTGTAGAAGTGCATTATCCGTATATAGGTTGTGGAGAAACTTTAAAACATTGAGTGAATCAGAAAGAATAAGGAATTTAGAAGAAGACTGCGTCATGGACAGGAACTCTAGATACTTGAATATAGCAAAGGATTCAGCTGAAAAAATGGAGCAGGACTTAGGAAGTCGAAGGCGATGAGTGACAGGGGATACCGAGAAGGCAGACCCCACACGCCTACCCGATTTAGAGCCATCAGTAAAACAGCACACAGCGTCCTTATATTTGGAGATTTCAAGAGCAATATAGTTTTGAAGTATATGGGGTGGGCATAAAAGCTTGGAAAGGTGAGTAAGTTTTAAGTTTATGTGAGGAGTGGTTGCAAAAGCCAGGGTGGTGGGTTAGTATATATTAGTTTTATTATAATTTGGCACTATAATGCAATAATTTTATATTCAAATTTGTTTATAACGATTTTATATCGTGATTTTATAACGTAATTTTGTATAAGAATTTCATATTGCAATTTTAGATAATAATTTAATGTTATAATATTATACTATAATTTTACGTTATAGTTTGATGTAATTTTATGTTCTATTCTTTTTTTTTTTTTTTTTGCCTAATAATTGTTGTATTGCAATTTTACATAATAATTTTATACTATAATTTTATATGATAATTTAATATTATATTTTTTTTATGTATTTTATGTCGTAATTTTACGTAATGATTTTAAATTATAACTTAAAATATTATTTTAAACTATAATTTTTATTATAATTTTATATCTATTATAATTTTGTATATAATTGTATATCACGTCGTTATAGAAATTCTATATTATAACTTTATGTCGAAATTACACGATACGAGTTTTCTCCGTTTATGTTCGAATTCATTTTTAATAATAAAATAAATAAATAACCGGCATAACAAACGACGTACAAATTATTGAAGAACTTATTAGATATTAAAGTAAATTACATTTTTTTTTTTCGTTTTCCGCGCTATGTACAGCAGCTAGGCTAGGAGCGCGGCTAGCAAATTGCAAATTAAAATTATGTTAAACTGGTTTACCGATCTAAGCCTAGCAAGAAAGGATGTGACGGATGAGGAATCTGGGCTAGGTTTGATGAAGTATTTAAGGAAGAAGAATTTGTGATTTTGGGACATTCCGTTAAGAGGTGGTGAATTATAATTGGAACTTCACATCTATCACAGTTTTGAATATGTGTTCATATGTAAGTTTCGTATGACTGACTCAGAGGCGACACAGCACCATCTGATGGTTTTATTGCATGCAGGTGTGACGTATTGTGTTGTTCCATCTATCTTTTTTGCCACAACCTCCAAAATAGGCACTTGGTTGCTTCCTTTATATCGCTGAGTGGGATCTTTTATACTGTTAGTTGCTGTGACGTCCGGTTTTGCAATCGTGCCAAACAGAATATTAACCGCAAGGTGATCCCGTCGAAGCGATGAAGGCCATTCGGAGACTTTGCAGTAGAGGCTTGGTATTGGGAATGTTCTGAGCGTGTCTGTAATTAATCGAAGCGAAGCATTGTGGATAGTATCTAGTTTAGAGAAGTTTCTCTTGGATGCTATAGAAAAGAGGGGGATTCCATAGTCGCATTTTGAGCGAATCTGAGAGCGGTATATCGTTAACAGTGAACAACGGTGAGCTCTATACGATGTGTGCGCCAAATTTATTTAGTAAATTTAATTTGGTTGTGCATGACTTCGTCAGTTGATTTATGTGCTCTCTGCATGTTAATTTGTTGCCGAAAAAAAGACCCAAGTAGCGAATGCTAGATGTAGTTTGAATAGTTGTGTTGTTTAGTAGGATATGTATGTTATTTTTGCAGGATTTGATTTTGCAGAAATAAACATTTTTGTTTTTTCCGAAGAAAACGTCCAATCACTGTTTTGCGCTCATGTTGAAATGTTATTGATTGCATCTTGGATGATGTGTTCGACGTGTTTTATGTTTGCACATGCTAGGAAAACTGCAAAGTCATCGGCAATGAGTCCCGTTTCTATTGGGAGTTTGACCTTTTCGATGATATCGTTGATGGCTATATTGAATAGAGTCGGCCTAAGAACTTAGCCTTGCGCTATTCCATTTTGCAGGTATTTGGCTTCCGATGGTCTATTTTTAATCTTCACCTTAAAGAGTCGATCCGATAAAAATTTGCGATGAAAAGTGGAAGTCGACCCCTGAAACCCCGATTGTACATGGTAGTCAGTATTTTCTCATTTTTGTCGAATGTTTTGGAGAGATCGAAAAAGACCGCTAATAGGTGATGTTTGTTATTAAATGCTTGAATTATTGATTCCTGTAAGTACAGACCTTGGTCTATCGTTGTACGATTTTTACGAAATCCACATTAATATATAATTAATAGGTTTTGTGATTCTACTTTCCACGTTGGTCTGTTGTTGACCATTCGCTCAAATACCTTTCGAAATTTGACGTTAATGATATTGGTCTGTAGCTCTCTTGTTCGTTTTTTTACTCGGAATATTATCTGCTAATTTCCAGCTTGTAGGAAGTTGTGAAAATATCCACAGTTTGTTTACAATATCGAACAGCAGGTTTTGAAATGGTTCCGGCAGGTTTTGGAGCATTGAGATATGTATTCCATCGTGACCAGAAGCTGATGTTCTTGATTGATTTATTGCTTTTTTAAATTCATCCGTAGAAGAATACGTTATATGGTTCTTGGTTGTTTGAATGAAAATTTCTTGGTTGTATTTAGTACCCATTTTTTGTGCACTGAGGATGTAAGTTTTCATCTCTGAAACTTGATGCAAAGAAATTTTCTGGTGTAGTTTGATAAGGAATCGGTACTGGTGGACAGTGCTGGGCGCTTTTGACTGATTGGTATTCCCGTCTCATGTGAAGCAAATAAGATCATCTATAGTTATGAATATCCTATAGTTTCTATCGTTTTAACAGAAAGGAATCACGGAGTTTGATCTTACTTGATGTGTTGGTGTAGACTTGCCGGCGCCAACTTATAATATGGCCGAATTCGTCATTTTGTGGTTGTACTCTTAATAAGGAAATTACTAATTGTAGCTGGAGGTGCATTGCGAGGAAACTTAATTTTAAAAAAATGAATTCGATCTATTAATTATTTATAACGCGAACGGTAAAATGTCGTTAATCCTTAGTCGTCGCATCCATGTTTTAAATTCACATTTATCATCTTCTGGTATATTAAATGCTTGACACGCCAGCTAAGTTTATTGTATTGTATCCGTTCACGCGCTGTGTACTGCAACATTGGCCGCAGTCACGAGTAAATGAAGTTTAGACATCACGTTGGATAGCTTTAATAGGAGCTGGATTTTTTGTTCGTTATCCTCGTGGTTTACTTGGACCGGAATAAGGTTGAATTTCTTGCATAGTTAATAGATGAGGGAACGGAGCATATATATATATATATATATATATATATATATATATATATATATATATATATATATATATATTACATTTAGTAAATAAGAATGAGTAATCTTCGCGTGGCTAATAAACGGCATAGTATAACTTTTTCTCACTGGCTTGATCTTGATGAACTAGTTCAAACTCCAGTGTTTGATCGTGTTGAACGTAATTTATTAGTAGTAGAAACTTCATTTCATCTAACCATTTATTCTTTAGCAGGGATATTATTAATTTTAAGAAGTCCGATGATGGGAACTATTATATTTGAAATCGGGTTTGTACAGCTTCCATCAAATTTCTAGTTTCTCAT
Source organism: Coronaproctus castanopsis (assembly GCA_032883995.1). Taxonomy (NCBI): domain Eukaryota; kingdom Metazoa; phylum Arthropoda; class Insecta; order Hemiptera; family Monophlebidae; genus Coronaproctus; species Coronaproctus castanopsis. Next base: position 32,832,800 of record CM065053.1, read on the forward strand.
GTTCCCGTTCAGTTCTCTATGTTATCCATCCAAACTTCTTCATTGCTTTTTGGCTGTTTTACTTCCATTCTACCTTGTTATGTCGTCTGTAAAATGCGGTATTCCACGAATTATATGATTGGAGTACGTAATTTTCCTCGTGTTGTATTCCACAGTTCTCTCTGTGTGTTGTTCTTTTCTTTAGGACATCCGTGTATAGTATCTTCAGAAGACGTCTTAAGAACCAGATTTCCACTGCAATTAGCCGTTTCTTTTTAAAAGATACGTCCACGCCGTATGTAAAGTATGTAAAGTGAAAGATGAATATCGATTGTTAACGTATTATTACTAAATAATAAACGAAGCTTCGATCCGCGTAAACGTTCGATTTTAGCAGATAGTTATTTAAAAATTTTTTTATTTTATTAATCTTTTCAGTCCAACGTTATAAAATTCTGACGAAAAATAATAAAATTTTATGCAGGACTTCATCATACAATACCGTTCCGTAGGTGAACTGTAGATAATTTTAAAATATTTATTTAAACATTTTAAAAAGTAAGACGTTTGAAAATAAAACATTTTTGTTAGCATCGAAATTTTTCATGTACCATATAATGGACATCATTATCGAAAGGGGTTAATAAAATATTATTATTATTATTTTCGTTATCGTTTATTATTATTTTATTTTATCGTTACTAAACCGCTATTTTCGCATTTATGCTCATAATCGACATTTCTTGATTTATTTAAGTATTATCTTTCGGTTGTGTGTTTTTTTACTTATTGCAATTTTAATATTTCCGACATTATCATTAGTATTGTATGTTTTAATAAAAATCCATTGCTAATATCGTAGCGTTCTGATTATTTTAAATAAATTGATTTGAAATCGATTATTTTAATTATCGTCGTTTTATTTAGCTGTTACGTTTACCGTTTTTTATTTCTTTTTCATTTTTAAAGTATTATTCGACTATCTTCTTTAATAGCTAATTACGCTTGCAAATTTTTTTCCACTTTGAAAAATTTGGTCGAATTTAAAATTTAAATGAACGTCGGGTACGGATTAATTAACGTAGAAGTGGAAGTGGGAGAGTAGTCGTAATAAAAGCGAAGGTTCGATTTTAAGTTCCGATACAATTCCTTTTAAAAATATTAATCGAAACAGGTCATAATGTTTTAGTTTTATTTCAACGAATACATATATATATATATAGTTTTTTCTTCTTTCTGTATCGAAAATTCTTTAAAAATTATTTTTCATTTAGGTAATTTTCGAAACAATACTATAAATCGATACAAAGGAGAATAAAATTTAAAGTTAAAAATGAAAATAAATAAATTCGTGCATTATGTCGTTTTTAGAGAAAAGCAGTTGAATCGTTTCCCATGCACACATCGACACACACACATACATACACAGTGATGTCTAATTCGTATTTTATAAATTTTTAAGTAGTTCTAATGGTTAATTAAAATTTCGTTTGTGTATTTTTTAAACACATTTGTCTGACATTATTAGTACAATTTTGATTAATAACCGCATTCTGGAGATAATGATTTCCTATAGTTAACAAAAGATGTAGAGAAATATATAATACTGTACGCGAGTTTGAGAAAAATACTGAAATTAATGACAACCAGCTTCAGAAAACAAGTAATTTGGTAGAAATAATCCGGAAAAAGGAGAAATACTGAATGAGGTCGATATATGGCATTTTCTATCAAAAAGAAATTCTTCTTCTTCTTCTTGAGCCATCTTCGTTATCGAAGGTTGGCGTTCACATCCTTTATAGCTTTGATCCATGCTTGCCGGTCCCGTGCCAATTGAATAAGATTTCCGCACTCTGCTACAGCCATCCATTCCTGGATATTGCTTAACCATGATATTCTTCGTCGGCCAACACCTCGGACACCTTCTACAGCGCCCATCAATATGGTTTGTAGTAGCTCATATTTCTCTCCACGCATCACGTGCCCGAGGTAATTAATTTTCCTTAATTTAACAGGTTTGTCTAATTCAAGATCTTTCTTCATCCGTTTCAAGACTTCTTTATTTGTAACTTTTGCCGTCCACGGAATTGCGAGTAATCGTCTATAAATCCATGTCTCGAAAGCTTCTAATCGTCTTTTTTTCCATGTTTCTGCCCCCTACAAAAGCGTTGAAAGAACATAACATTTAGCTACTCTCCACCGTAACTGTAAGCTAACATCATGACACTGCAGGAATTTCTTTAGTCTTTGAAACGTTAAGCGCGCCATTGCAATTCAAATTACACGATGAATATATTATATATTTTTTTTCATCATGTCGTTTTTTCTTGATATATAAAATGATGACATACATTGATAAAATGTTATATTTCCTCTTTTTCGATTATTTCTGCCATATTCGTTTTTTTTTTTTTTTTTTTATTATTTTTTTAAGTAGGTCGTTATTAATTTCAGTATTTTTCTCAAACTCGCGATATATCTTCGTATAGGCTATAATTACTATGATTTTGAATTTTCGTTTGCTGTAGAATAGTTACTAGTTCTAAAAAAATAAAAAATTGAAATATCTATTTAACGAAACGTTAGATACTAGATAATACAGCGATTAAGGGAAAATCTATCTACATATTTGTATAAATCTATCGGAATTTAAAAATAAACACAAATAGAGAAGAACATAATATTACAAAGACCTCTAATTTAGATTTAGATGAGTAGTCCGATTTTTATATGTAACATTATGGATTTTTTATGTAACTAGCATTTATATGTAACATTCCAGGTTTTGTATGTAACATTCTAGCTTTTATATGTAACATTCTGGGTTTTGCATGTAACATTCTAACTTTCATACATAACGTTCTGGTTTTTATAGATAACATTCTGGCTTTTGTATATAACATTCTGGTTTTTATACGAAACATTCCGGCTTTTACACGTAGAATTCAGGATTTTGTACATAACATTTCAGGTTTAAGCTATAATGCTGTTAATATAGCGTTAATAGTACGCTAAATAATAATCGTAATATTCGCTAAGGATACGTTAATATTACTGATTAAATCATTACCGGACTGCTGCGAATAATAATCAGCTACACGTATTTTACGGATGTCTAATGATACGGTAATTCGGCTGAACAGAAATCTGTACATATCACCTTCGTTATTAGGTGATCATAATTATTGCGACATAGTTACTATTAATAATCACAGTTGGAAATTCTGCGTAAGTAGATAGGTATATCAGCGAATAGAATACATTTGACAGGAGCTACGACTTTGTCAATGACGTCATTGATTGCAACGTTGAAAAGCACTGGACTAAGAACAGATCCCTGAGGCACGCCATTTTCCAGAAGTCGAGATGAGAAACAGTGTCATGAAGACGAACTTGGCATGATCGATTTTCTAGAAAACTGATTATAATGTTTAGAAGACGTCCATGAAAGTTCCATTGATGGAGAGTCTGAATAATTTTATATTTCCATGTGCAGTCGAATGCTTTACTTATGTCTAAAAAGACTGTTAACAGATGCATATGTCGAATTATGACCGAAGAAATTTCATTTTGGAGAAACAAAGCCTGGTCAATTGTAGACCGACCAGGTCGGAAACCGCATTGGATTTTAGAAAGATAATTTTCCTGTTCTAATTGCCAGACCAATCGCGCTGCTATTATTTTTTCGAAAACTTTACCAAGGACTGAAGTGAGGGAAATTGGCCTATAGGAATCAGGGCAAACTGGATTTTCGCCTGGTTTAAGAATTGGTATTACTAACGCCTTCTTCCATAATGTGGGAAAATTACCCGAGGTCCATATTGTATTAAAAATGCTTAGGAGCTCAGACAAAATTTGTTTCGGTGCATTTTTCAACAGCTGAATGTGAAAACTGTCTAGTCCACAGGCACTAACTTTCATTTGCTATATTGAGTTCATTCATAGTTATTAACTGGTTGTATTGTTCATTATTATCAGATGAGAAATTTATTGATTCTAACTCAGTGAGGCTTTTGTGCTGACGAAATATAGGCGATAAGTTAGAATTACTTGAATTAGCCGCAAAATGATCTACAAAATGCTCAGCAATCTGATAACGATTAATAATAACTTCATTTAAAACCTTAATATATGAGGGGGTGAAATGAGATGACTTCCCTTCTATAGCTCTAACTTTGTTCCAGATTGTTCTAGATGAGGTGGATGGTGTTATAGTTGAGACATATTTACACCAGGCAGATTTTTTTGCATTTTTTAGTGTGTATTTAGCTTTGGCGCGAAGTCGTTTAAACCGTATATAATTTTCCGTAGTGGGTGAAGTTTTTAATTGTTTAAGCGCTTTCCGAAGATTTCGTATAGCTGACTTACAATCAGTATTCCACCATGGGACCGGTTTAATATGAAAGGCACGATTAGTCACTTGAGGAGAGCATAAGTGAGCGAACTGTAACAATATGTTAGTAAAATGTGTTACTCTTTGTTCAGAATCTGTCATCCTGTTATTGCACTCTGATGGGAAAGCAGTTAAGCACATTTCATAATATCGAGTCCAGTCTGTTTTGTGATAATTCCATCTATTAATCGAGCTTACAGAAGCAGTATGTGATGGAAAATGCATAATAAGTGGAACATGGTCACTTCCAGCTAGATCAGTGTGATTAAATACATTTAAAACAGAAGCTAAAGAAGGAGAGGATAGAATTAAATCTAATGTTGACCATGTCTTATAAGCAAAGCTATAATGAGTTGGTTCAGTATTGTGAAGAATTAGGTTAAAATGAGAAATTAAATCTTCAATAATGTGCCCTTTTTTATTGTATAAGTTACTATTCCAGGTTGGAGAGTGAGCGTTGAAGTCGCCCATTAGATAAAGGGGGGTTCAAGAGTATCAATCAATGAAAATAGTTCAGCAAATGTAAACTTATCATTAGGGGCGGAGTAAATGTTGCATATTGTAATTTTGTATGGAATAAATATTTTAACTGCAATGAATAGTATGGGTGATATCATAGAGAGTTTTTCAAAATAAATATCTGATCGAATTACAAGCAGGATACCACCCCGCGCATGTAGGTGAGGTGGGGATGGCTCGCTTTGGAGAATATTATAAGAAATAAGTTGCAGATTTTGAGAGCTTTTTAAGTGGGTTTCTTGTAAAGCCATAACTAAGGGCTATATGTAGAAGTAAGCAGCTGCAAATCCTCAAAGTGAGAGAAGACACCTGCGCAGTTCCAGGAAATTAGATTTATCATTTTAACAAATATCAATGGAGTCCGAGGATTCGGCTGAAGAAGGTGTATTGGATTCATGATTAGGTGACAAAGCAAGATGTAAGCGTTTCTTCAACTTTGTGAATCTAATCTTCATTGACCTATTTGTATGGTAGTTTTGTTTCAACATCCGAATGATACCTTCAGAGTCTGTTGTAAATTCTGCGATTGGTTTCTTGATTATCAACAGGAGCAGATTCTGTATTGACCGATGTTTCTGGCAAAGGGATGATTGTATGGATGTGTTCAGTAGATGCCCTACTCGAAATGTTTATCATTTCATTGGGTTGATCATGAAACATATTTGAAACATCGATATGGGAGAGATTATCATTAGTCTGGGTTGGAGAGACAGAGTTATAAGCTGGTACAACATTGAACTTCTGGGCATCGGGAGCATGGTTGAGGAAATTTGGGCAGTCTGCTGCTTTATGATTTTTTTCTTTGCAAATAGAGCAAAGCGAATCATCGGTTGATATAAAAATTCTATAATCATGATTTCTGTACGATATACTGAAATAGGGAGGTAGAGTAACTTCTTCAAGGTGTGTTATATAGAATTGTCTTCTCCAGCTTATAATGTGACCAAAATCAGAATCTGAGGGGTCAACACGAAGAATTGAGATCGGAGACACTAGTTTTAAGCCGAGGACATTAGTGAGGTGTTGCTGTAGGATAATATTTGATAGTATAGTAGAAACATTCGATAATATGACTTTCTTTGTTGGAGAAGATAGGCGGCGGGCTTTTAAGATTTGATTATTAACTTGAATGGTTCCACCGTTTTTAAAAAAATTGGTTGTAATGTCTGATGTTTTCAAGAAAATCAAGACTCTGTTAGCACTTATGCGTGAACCGGCGATGATATTTTTAGGATTGCCTATCATTGGTAGTAGAGCACGGAAATAGGATTTTAATAAACTACCTTCAAGATGGGGAAATATTAGACCTTGATCCTTCTGGGGATATTGAAATTCTGTAAGCGGAATAATTTTAATCTGCTGTTTAATTTTATCTGCGTAAGATTTGTTTTACTGACGGGATATTAGTATTTTGGGCGGAATGGCGAGTATTATTACGATTTGAGGAAGAATATATATTCGATTGTACGCTTGGTAACGTAGAATTAGAAGAATTTATACCTGATAAAGAGCCAAGTGTATTGGACGACGACGCAGTCATTGTGTTGTCGGTTGAAGAGAATGATGATGATGGTAAATCTTCAGTTGTAGTGAGTAAATTTGACGTTGTCGTAGATGACGAATTATCTACGGTATCATCACGGCTGAGTTAATAAATACGGAACATATACCGTGATAAGAAAAGAGATAAGATACACGTTCGAGAAAATAAAAACCGTATGACTCGATTCAGAATTGATACGAACTTTATTCACGAAAACAATAACTAAACACCGCAATAACAACCATATCACATTTGAAAATATGATGGGTTATCTGCATTAATATTCGATTGTGTTCTAGAAAAGATAGTCAGAGAAGGGAGAATTAGAAAAAAGAAAGAAGGTATTCAGAAGATTAGGCTAAGAAGTAACACAAATAACACAACAGAAATCGATTGTTTAGCATATGCAGACGATTTAGCGATTTTATTAGATAATATAAAAGATGCGATAAAACAAGTAGATAAACGAAATATATAACTAACATCCGAGAAGATCAGAAGTATATGAGAACAAAATCGGGGAAAGTTCAAAGAGTGACAATATTTGGGTACAGTCAAATGCGCTGAACAAGGTAACGAATATTGAAAGAAGGTATGGAAATTGTATTTCAGTTAACGAAAAATTTATACATGAAAAAAAAACATCTTTGCCTCGGAGCGCCTGGAAGAAGTAAAACTTACACCAAGTCCTACGTGAGCGGCCTTGATGCGAATGCGATTGCGAAGCGATGCGGTGACACACGAATTCAAAGCGATGAGCGCGACGCGGCGGATTTTATCCTACGTACGCACGAATCGCCTCACACGATTGCAGCCGTGCGTCAGTCTGGCATCTATGACCGTAACTGATCGCGTTCATTCGCGCGAAAATATCAAACCGATTGTTCGCTTCGCTTCGCCCCGCGCCGCGTCGCTAGGCGAATCGCGTGCGTTTGGTCACGTAGGACATTTTGTTCACTATACACAGTTTGTTATTTTCGCGCCGCCCCGCGCAGCCTTCGCGTTAAAATCGCTCACGTAGGACGTCGCCTTACTCGGGTACCGCATAGGCTGCAGCGTAGGAAAAATTTAGATATGATACTGTATCCTAGGAAGAAAAGCTAAAAAACTTCGTTATATAAAACAAAACAAAACAAGCTGCTCTACAATGCAGTTGCGGCGGCGAAATGGAAATATGGAATCGAATTAGTGGGTCAGCAGCAAGTAGTAATTTCAAACGTATGCAACAATTTCTGTCCAAGAGTAATATGTCAAGCTCCTTACTACGTCAGCAACGATACGTTACACCGTGATCTGCAAGTGCCCACACAGTCACACAGGTTTCCAAACATGTTTTGGCAAATGCTCTAACCATCAAAACTCTCAAATTCGGCGAATCTACACGTCGACACTGCCAGAAAATCCGGTCCGAAGACTGAATTGAACGAATTGAGACGTTCTTACGAACTCTGCGTCTGCAGGATGATCTAAGGTTGTACAGATCAAGACATTTCTGTTGTAGCATAATTCAAAATCATCAGGCTTATCGTCGTACGTGTAAGAAACTGTAGGCAATACTTCATATTATCACCTCCAGCGCTCGTTTTTATTAATTATTTCGTACTTATAAATGTGTAAATTCACCTAAAAAATAAAATAAAATTACCAATTAACGACTTAAATGGTTAAATGTGTTCGTCCTTCGAACGGTGGGTTGGGGAACGTAATTTAACCTTATTTTTCTTCGAAATAAATTACTTATATATATCTTTAAAAAAAAACATATAGTTTTCAGAATTATTAGAGGAATATTCGTCGCTTTAAATATAGAAGAGTCTGCTGGTTTGATTCATCGCTTTCTCGCGTTTCTTTATTCCATGTTCGCCTAATGAACTCGCCAACGTTCAAATATAAAAACGAAGTAAAGTATTTCAATATATATATATTTGATAAAAGTATATTAGTCGACAGAAGGAAAAATTGAGATGAAATGAATAAAAATTCGAGCAAATTGTATAGAAAAAAAAAATTTAAATAAATAAAAGTTTTAAATTTTGTTTTTTCTTTAATTTCAGCCTGAATATAAATAGAAGAAAGTCTAAGAAGATCGTTTCCTTATACTTTTCTTTTTTCTATTCGTATTCTTTATGCAATTTATTTTTCTCTATAGTTCGCGTTCGTTGTATAATTCTTTTCGTTTTTATTCGCTATTTATTTCGGTTTGGTGCTTCTCTCATCCTTAATAAAACCGTTCGACGTACGTAAGAATCGAAACGAAGCAGCCGGAAGTTAACGGGAAAAAAATTTCGCAAGATCGGCTGGAGTAGAGCGGATATTAATTTTAAAATTCGCTCGCCAGTTGGCGTTTTATCCGTATCGTTACAACCACGAATTGAACCGCGTCTTCGACCTACCGGAGAAAGAAGATGCGACGTTTAATATTAAAAAAGATAAAATATATAAAAAATTTTATCCTTTTAGACGCGATTCTTTCACGTAGAAATGGCAATTAAGAACGAAATTCGCAATAGGCAAAGCTAATCCGTTCGGTCCGGGCTTTATTAGTTTTCCCCCGACCCTTCTATCTTTATCGTAATAAAGTTTTCTGCGGTTTTTTCTTCTTTTTTTTTTGAGTATTCATTTTAAAAGAGTATTTTTTCAAAACATTATTATCTTCGTCATCGTCGATATCGTCTTATCTTACAATTTAATTAATAATTTATACTCATTATACCTACACGAGGTTCGGTAAATAGTAATAATAATAATAATACAAATTAAATTTTTTATTTAAAAATATTTCCTAATACAAATATATAAAGTACAATCAAATAATAAACGTACTTAAAAAAAAATTCTCGCAGGCTAGGTTATAATATGCATATAGTATAAAAATTGACAGCTAGTTCTAACTTAAACGTTACGGTACAATATGCGTGTAAAACGATAACAAGTGTAAATTTATTATAGCTTACATTAAAATTTTTGATATCTAAACATAATATATATCCGCTTAATCACTGAGAACTTTTTCCTTTTTTTGTTTTAGCACATAGTAAGGTGAACTATATCAAGCTTAATAATAACAATAATAATAACAATAATAATAACAATAATAATAATAATAAATATATATATATATATAAAATACATCTGTGTTTGCCTCCGACCGAAGGAAGAAGTGAAAGTTGAAGACGTTTTAACTAAATTCGATACAGAGCTGTTTTTTTATTAATTTTTACGCGGGTTTATATATATATATAAGCACACACACATACACACACACACACATATATATATAAGAATAAGCCTACTTATATGCATAAACGTGGTTTGATGATGGGTGTTGGTAGTGCGGTACATGCGAACGGTGTATATATATACATATTATATATATATATACATATTATATATACATATTATATATATATACATATTATATATACATATTATATATATATATATTATATATATACTTTTTTTTTTTTATAGGTATATTTTGTATATTTGTTATTTAGATACCATGTTTTGGTAGATTTTTAAGAATTTCAGGAGTAATGGAATCAAACTCGGGCGCTTTTTTAGTTTTCTAGCATTGTATTATGTATTTTACACCATCTGGACTAAATGATGAGGTAGGTGATGACAATTGGAGTGGTGCATTCAGCTCCTGTGAAAGTTGATTATCAATATTGTCCTGATGAGGAGTAAATAACTGAGGGAGATATTTAGCAAAAGTGCCAGTTTCAGGTGATTTAGCCCAAAACTATTATCTAACTGCAATAGATTAGAATCTTCTTGATAATTAAGCATACTTTTTTCAGCTCGCCATAAACTTTTTCTGTTGCTGATAAGGATGCGGTGTAGTTTTGAAACTGTTCATTCCTGAGATTACATAGCTGCATTTTAAGTATGAAACAAACTGACATGATTTCTCGATAGATTCATTGTGATTTGGAACTTTCTCTATCATATGGCTAGATCTATGAATACGTTCCAGCTTTTTATGGATAACACAACCTCGATAGTTTGCAGGATGGTTTTCTTTACATAAGGCGCAAACTGGTAATTTATCATGTGGTTGATTACACTTATGATGGGTACGATTTTCCCCGCAGCGCACACACCGTGGATCATAGTGATAATATTTTTTGGTGTGGCTATAAGCCTGACAATTATAGCATTGGGGTATCGTGTTTTTTTTTTCTTTCTTGTGGTTCCTCAATTTTAATGTACGTAACATAGAATCCTAAGTATGCTATCGTATATTTTAAAAATCTTGACAAAAATTATGTATAGTCGTATACAAAAGAAGGTAGAAGAAAATTTGCCAGATGAGCAATTTGGGTTTAGAAGGGCACGAGAGAAGCTATATTATTTTTACGATTAATTATTGAGAAAAGTTTCGAGATTAATAAAAAAACTGTTTGTGGCTTTCATTGATATTGAAAAAAATAGTATGATCGGTCATTAAATCGGACATTGTAAATGGCTAAAAATCGAGAACCCGATTTATGGACGCCGTAATAAAAGAACAGAATTATGAGAAAATAAAAGAAGCTGCTCTTGCCGGGAAATTATTTGTTTAGCTGCGGTCCATGTTGCCCACTAACCGGGCGCTTGACGAGAAAATGATTATTTTCTGCTGAAATTTTCGACATTATTAAATAATTGAAAAAATAAAAAATTAATTTTTTCTTGCCTAGGCTAACTCCCAAAAATAATACTCTCGGGAAAGCCGGTAAATTTTTAACAAAACAAACACAATTACTTCCTCGTTAAAGGATCCCTCAAGTAATCAACTAGTTTATTTTATAAATTAAATGATATAATTGCTTGCTAACAATTTTTCAAACATTGCTAAACAAAACGATAAATTAACATCGAGAATGCATCATTATAATTTTATAAAGTAAGTAAAGAAATTAAAAAATAGATTCCAAACTGTTGCAGCTAGCTCTTTGGAGGCAACACATCTCGCTACGTCTTCTGAAATTAATAAACACATTAAACCCTCGAGGAATAATACATCTCCTGGTATGGTCGAAATTTCTGCAACAATAAACTTACCCCGCAAAGCAATCGTTTATTTAATCAAAGTAATAAATAGTATTCTCATAAATTATTACTTTCCGGTGAGATGGAAAATATAAAAAAGGAAAGATATGTCGAGTATAAATAATATTCGTTCCATTAGTTTATTAAGTACTTTAAGTAAATTAACAGAAAAAGTTATACTTAGTCGGTTGCAAAAGTTTTCATCAGAAAACAATATTCTTGTAAACGAACAGTTTGGTTTTAGAACTAATCATTCTACAGTGCATCAGGTTGCATAGCTGATTTTATAATAGTCAATTTTACCTCGAATAAACACACCGGATTATTATTAATTGATATAGAAAAAACACGACTCGGCACGATGCTATATTATATAAAATCTTCCAATACCATTATCCCACATATTTTTAATTAAAGTGATAAAATCGTGTTTATATAATAGAATTTTCTATATTACTTATCGTTCTGGTAGCTCCCTTAATGGGGACCTATCACGCTGGGATCCAACAGGGTAGTGTGTTAGGTCCTTATTCCTAATCTTAATAAATGATTTACCGAAACTTTTATTAAAACTACTTTTTATGCAGACGACTTGGTCTTATATTGTGATTCCGGTCTGTAAGTACTATAAACGTTGGAAGTTGAAACTGAACACCGAGAAAAACTGTAGCCAGTCTTTTCTCCAGAACGCACGCATTACCCTTGCCAGAAATTGTAATTAACGATCAAAGTATTAAACGGGTTAAGTCAAGTATTTAGGCGTCACTCTGGACTCGCCGTTTAATAATCACATTAATCGTACTATCGATAATGCTTATAAATCTATTCGAATTCATTCACCAATATTTCATCGAAGGTCCCACCTTACTGTCACAAATAAATATATACAAAGCTATTATTCGTCCCCGTGTAACATATATGCATGTCACGTTTGGTTTTCAATTTCCAACAGTACATTTTGTTACAAAACAGTTGTTGCAGCCAGCTCATTTCCTGATTGGTGACTCGTTGATGTTTGCGCCTTCGTTTGATTCTTTGGATGTATCTTTACCAAAGCGGTTGCAGATGTTGCAAACACGACTCTCATCGTTTTGGTATTTGTGGAGCAAGGATTATTTGAACCAATTACAACAAAAAGGAAAATGGAAGGTTACTGTCGAAAATTTACATGTTGGCCAAGTTGTCTTAGTAAAAATACCGAATTGCAAAGTATATCAATGGCCGTTGGCAACAGTTGTTGCTGCACGACCAAAGGATGGCATTGTTCGTGTCTTAGACGTAAAATTAAAAGGGTCCATTCGTAGAAGACCGATTTCATCGTTAATAATTCTACCTACCTCTGAACAATAGTTCAGCTGGGGGAGTATGTTGCAATTAATTTATCTATTTAAAATTTAATATTTAAATCTTATATTTAGAATAATATTATTCTATAATTAGTTTGTGGTAACACTGACAATTGTCATCGCGTTGAAGTTAATTCATTGTTAACCTTAAAAGATAAGATAAGAAAAAGTGGTTGTAAATTGTGTCGCTGGTTTTTGTTTAAACCTCGTGCTCTTATTTTTCTGTATCAACCTGCTTGCTAAATATTTTTATGAAAATTGTAAAAATTTACGAAAGTGAATTTAAAGTTCGGGGGGGACTGTAATATTGCCGGCTTACGACAAACTTCTCCGACTAAAACATCGATTTTTAACATGATTTTTATTTGTTATTTTATATATTCGTTTATTTATTTATATATTAAGTAAATTAACTGTAATCTAGTTTTCGACTTAATTGCGCGCTATGTGTATTTGTTTTTATTTTATTCTTTCAAATGTTCCTGTATTATAGCTTTTATATGTTGCACTATGTTATTATTATTATTATTATTATTATTATTATTATTATATTAACTACTAAGGGTAATTCTGTGTACGTAGTATACAATGCATTGATATTTTATGTTTACAATTTAAATAAATGATATTTTCTTTCTTTCCAAATTAGGTATAAATTCAAATTAATCGAGAGTCGTATAACACAAGTATAAGTAAGAAATATTTGAAATATAAATTATAAATATAAACTTTTGTTGCGGTCGAATTTGCAAGGCAAATCATTTTATAGCTCACATAAGAATAAAAACAATAATAAATCCACATATATATATATATATATATATATATATATATATATATATATATATATATTATACGCGTGTGTTACAAATATGTGCCAACTTGTTATGATAGAAGTGTGAATGTACAAATTTTCTAATTAAATATATCGTGTGAAATTCAACAAAAGTAATTGAAAGTTACGATGAAAATAAACATATTTCCTATTATTACAATCACAGGAAAGCTGGGAGAGTTGAAACTTATACGACGATAAACGTATTACGATAATAAGCCGAGTAAGGAAGAAACAGATAGGACGAGGAAAGTAAATACACGAGAGTTTATTAAATGAGTAACATTTTGTAGGCCGATCAGAAGTACGATATAAATAAATAATAAGGCTGGAGTTATAATTTCGGTCGTGATGAAACCTACTCTATTTGATAAGGTCGGGTTAAAACGGTTACACAGTATAGAAGGGACTGAATGCTCGCGCAACGTGTTTACGGAAATTTTGATTGAGTGCTCTGTTTTTTCTCGTAGATACCGACGGTGAATGACGGCTTACTTTTGCATAGATAATTCTAGAATTGAACGGTCTATAAATAACGAAGTGGTATTCACTTTTAGATATAGTATCCGAATCGGATACTACATACGATTAATTTGTAAGTAGTGGCTCTATATGAAAATTCGAAGCTCTTTTCTAATGTAGAATTCCGTAAACCAGTACATGCTGATATAATGATTAAAAAAAAAAAGTCGCGGAAGGTGGTTTTATAGAAGCGCTGTTTTAAAAAAATAACGATTATTAAATATATATATATTTGTTTACAGTAATAAAATGTTACACCCGTTGCAATATAATCAAAAAATAACAGCGATAGGGGATATTGCATCCGAGCTTTTCGAAATACTAAACTCGAGTACCGCACGTCTTTACATAATTTTTCTATCGTTTTGAATGGAATTATTTTCCACGTTAAAATGATCTTTCTGATTAAGTTTCGTACCTTCTATGATTGATTTTTATTATTATTATTATTATTTATTATTTATTTATTTCGCGTGTCATGTGCAGCAACTAAGACTAAAGACACGGAAATGGGATTAGAAAGTTGTAAAAGGGAGTAAGAAAAATTATATGTATTAAAATAATTCCAATAAATCGTAATACTCCAAAAAATTAAAAAATCTATTAACTGTTGACTGATACAGAAGATCGCTTAAATTCGATGGTATTCCATAATGTCCCAATTAATTGTTATAAATCGGACATTTAATCATTCGATCGATAATTGACAACTGCATAAGAAACAGTGCGCGATTCTTGTTCGTTGTTTAGTATATACGAGTGTGTAAGACGAGTATAGCCGCAGTCTGCATATACTTCTCGGTTTCTGCTTATTCTATGTGAAGACCGCCACAACGGTTTCATACGGCGTAATTTGTTTTCTGTAGTCAAGTTATTCCACACGTTATTTAAGGTATGCCATAAAAGAAATCGCGTAACTTTGAATTCTTTTCAAAACGCTCTTTACACTGCCGTGATCGATTCACGCCAAAAAATTCCACGCGAAACGTGCGCTCCTTCTCGATATAGGATGCCGTGATAACTGTAACTGGATAAAAATGAATCTCGGAGTTTCCGTCGTAGCGGTGTTACCTTCTCTCGGTCACCCTATAGTACACGTATAAAAGTATACATTTACGAGTCCGCAAAAAAATTTGCCCCAATTTTATTCTTTAAAAATTCAACGTTCAATTAATCAGAATACTTCTTGTACGTTATTTGGTCTCTCTCTCTCTCACGATTATGTTTCTAGTAAATATTTCTTCCTTTCCTGAAGTCGTTGGTTAATGTTCATGCTTTTCGTTATATATTATGTAAATGTTTAACACGTTCCATATATAACGTGCATAGATGTCACAATGCTTTTGACACGGTTAATAGACCTGCGTGATAACGATACACAGATATAGGTGAATATCCATAAAAATCTAGCAAACGGAGTATCGTTTTGACCGAAGATTATATAATTTGCAAAAATTAAGTGCGAACTTCTGGATGGAATTGTTTATGCCGTATAACAATATACAGATGACCATGACTGGGCGAATCTACAGTTGTCATTGATACATGTTGAGATCTGTTAATACAAATAAAATTGAATGAATAGTAACAAGCGAAATATTACGAACAATGCTGTTACGTGCCACGGTCAATCAGAAATAGTCGAAGTAGAAAACACGCTATACGTCGGGTAGATGTTTGGAATGGTAGGAAAAACATAAGATCCCTTAAGAATTTTACAGACCATAAACTGTAAGTGGTTAAAATAAATTCTTAAGATTAGGCTATGTTATAAGAATTGGGATAACAATCGCGTACCAAATCGATAATTGTACTGTGTACTAAAGACGGGTGAAAGATATCGCGGGAGGTCGTAATTAAAGATGTTTTATCAAATATTATCAAAACTAAGATGCGAATGATTTATAAAAATATTCGTTCAAGCGGGTAAAATATTTTTCAAAACTGAAGAATGTTATATTACTCAAACTTAGTTGTAGCAAATGCGGGTTTAAGGTCGAGAAATAGCTTCCTTAAGGACACAAAAGAAATACTCAAAGACGTATCCATAGAACGCGAACGAGTAATCAGATGGAAAAATAGGGGTATTCAAGCACAAGATGCAAAAGAAATCCCTGCAGCAGGTTTCAATCACCAATGGGTAATGTAGAGGATAGTGAATACGAACTGGGTGTAGAATATGTCGAAGTGGTCATGACAGAGAATCCAAGCTGCGATTTTGGAGAGATTTAGTCCATAGAACTTCGGTGCTATATGACTAATTTTATGAACGCGGATCAGCAGGCTCTGCAGCTAGCAAAGTATTGATCTGAAAACATATAATAGTAACAGAATGGCCTACGAGACACGAACTCAAACCTTAATTTAAACCTAAAAACTAGAATAATTAGAAGTTATATTCTCTCAATATTGTTACATGAACCGAAGTAGTATTTACCGCGGAATAGTTTGTACCAGTTGCATAAAGAAAACGCGAAACGTATACTTTACATTTTTTTCTTTTACACTTTGAGGTAAATTGCAATCTAGCTGAAACACAAAATAAGCAACTAAAATGCGAGGATATTCCGTCAGTACCGGTCGACAAATACGGTATGGCAGATCGAGGGGAGTTAGCCGATTGATTCGACACTTCGTCACTATTATCTAGCAAATTAATAGCCAGCGGATTAGAGTGTCTGTCTAGCCTTTGCAGGTACCGAGCGCTATTCGTATTTCATATTTGACCTCTGGTACCTTGAGATCTCTGTGAATATGATTATTTCGAATGTACCAGGGGTGCATTAACTAGTGATCTCAGTTCCTTAGATTCGAATCGCTGTATAATTTTAATTCTTGAACTGCGAGCAGTTCCCAACAATTCTAGTTCGTAAGTCCACACCGGTTTCAACATGGTATTGTACCAACTTAGAACTTAGAGGAAGCTCGGGATTTCCTTACTAAAAGCCAAATTTATCTTGTTGAACCCGAGTCTTAGTGCCTTACTTTTCTTCAGAATATGATCTCTCCAGCACAAGCGGCGGTCTAACCACATTCTAAGGAAACTTGACTTTTGTGACTTGTGGTAGAGGTCTATCAAAGTATACAGGAGAACAGGTGTCGCGTCTAGTCGCGATAGTCACCTGAATCGATTTAGAAGTATTATTCTTGATTCTCCATTTAGGGTTCAGTCATAGGAAGAATTGTGTATAAAACGATATTTACAAAGCGTCAAGGATCAACTCCCAAAATTCCTTGCTCGCGCGGACTCAGCTACATCGGGCAGACCGTTAGAATCATAAATCAGAGATTAAAAGAACGCGAAGCGGATTGTAAATATAAGAGAAAAGATACATATATCCATCGGTTTCGCATCATTGTCCTGGGAATCAGGAAATTCAATTTAACGATTCTGAAATCTCGTCCCAATGGATATAGCTCAAGAATTATTCGAGCAGCAATTGGCATTTTTCATCATTTCAACCAAGAGGATGGTTTCCTACTTCATTCAAATTGGTTACCGGTCATTGCCTCGAGAGGAAAGTACAGGTTAAAATCAAAACAACAGCTAGTTTAGTAAACAATTTCAATCTCTCACGTAGTAGATGACGAAAATATCGATAAACGAATGGTGACACAGACGACAAAGCGCACTTGTTTATCGATATTTATCCATTATGGACAAGATTTCGAAACTGTCAAATTGTATTTCGTGATTCCCAACACACTGATGTGTCAAGCCGCTACAGACTTTGTGTTAAATCATTGGCTTGTCCAAGGTAGTTGCGCCAGCACGAATAAGGAATTTTATATACAAACGCAAAATTCCCTCTAGATAGTTGATATCTTTAACAAATACTGGTCTAACTTTAATTTTTTCGTAAAATTCTGCCGATTTTGTCTGTGGTGACTTTTATATAAGGTAACAAAATATGTTGCTACGAAAACTAATGTTTTTTTTTTTAATTATTATTTTTTTTTGCCGCGAATTAATGAAATTATCGCGCGACGTACAATATTACGTCGTCGATATTTGACGAAAGAGCCTACAAAACATTAGAATTCGCATTTAACCTGGAATTTGCAGTCGTCTGAAAATGATCTGTATCGTCAAGTTGCGAAAATGAATCGTCTCTTTCGACCAAACGAACCGTTTTAAACATTTTATTTTATCGGCTAGGACGATCGTAGAAACGAAATAATTTCATCCAGCGCGGACAAGCTATTTTCGCGACCAGATAACGAAATCCGAAAATCGTGTACATCGAATTGGATTCATCGGGATGTAAGACGAGAGTTTATGTTTTTCTTTTTAGACGGCGGTTGACGTCGAGTTTAAAATTGAAACGACTCGATATGTACAAACACACAGATTCGGATGGATGAATTTGAAATTCCAATTTATTCTATTATTAACAGACCCCACATTAGGTGCGTGTGTGTGTACGTATACGTCAAATCTATAACAAAATTATTAATTTAGTAAATGTCAACTAGGCTTTGAAAAAGTATATTCGAAAAGTATATTTTTCGCGAGATTGCTCTTGATTCAGCTTCATATCTTAAGTTTGCGACACAAATGTTCGTTATACCACGTCATAGTCAGCATCGCGATAGTGATACGTATCGTGAAATTACAAATCACGAGTGACAGGTTTAATTTACCGCCGAATGTACCGCATCCATCGGCCTAATCTGTTACAATCGAGTAACGTCGGTAATTATTTAAAAAATAAGTCGATGTAATCGTATCTCCTCTGTCAGTATTTGTTAAATCGATCGCGATATACAACCGAAAGAAAACCGCAATTAGCCGCGTAAATTTTTCCGGGCGGCACGTCTGAATTGGTTATAAGCACATTATGACGAACTGTCGTTATATCCCATAGGACGTCTCGTGAATAGTTTTTTCCACTGTCGCCTGTCCATTGCCAACCTGCTGCGTGCTTGTTCATGTTTTTCGGGGCAAATTAAATCCAACATTTGATATCTTCGATGTGCCTTTTCGTCTTTTACCGAGAATTTCAATATTAGTTTTTTTATTTGCAAAGCGTTTCGTCTGGCAATATGGCCAAATTAGCGCAAAATTCGTATCCGTATTACAATAAACTACATTTTTCGCCTATTCTCTGTATATCTTATTCGTGATCTTTTCGGTTCATGATTAAAAGCCTCCGCCAACATCATAGCTCGAAAGCTTGTATTTTCTTTACTTCTTTTCTATTAATATTTCAAGATGCGCAACCATATGTGAAAATAGAGAAAATTAATAATCCGGATTTTAGTGACCATCGATAACTGCGAATCTTTCCATACTTTAGTTTTAATTTCACTTATACAATAGCCATCGCTGGATATAAAAGAACCTAAATATATGAAATCTTTCACTATTTGGAATCCATTTACATCTGAATAAACTTCTACTTCCTTGTTAATAATGATAATTGTTGTTTTTTGAATGTTTATTTGAAGTCCGAGGGTACTACTCACAGTCTGCAATTTAACGAGCAATGATGTTAGACTAATATCATATAAACATATATATATATATATATATATATGTTTATTATATTAATTACAGCTCAAAGAGCTTAGAGCCCGTATAAGAAAGAACGTGATAAGTATGTATAAAATAAATAAATAAATAAATCCCTCCTTTCGCCAAATATCGTCCGAAGACAAGAGACCATAAATATACTAACAATATTATATAAAGTGAAAGCATGTATCCTGCACGCCTATAAATAATAATAATTAAATAACGTTAGCGTATAATTGGCACGTTTTCTTCCATTCCGTTCTACCCGAAATTAATCCTGTCAACCAAGTAGAACCCATCCGCTCTCTGAAGCCCATCTTAACGGTTGGACTACCTACACTTCTTTTATCGTAATCCGGAATCCACTCCATTAGATTTGCGACCAAGCCATCTATACTTGACCAGCCCAGTTCCATTTAATACAGATCTTTCTATTTTTCTCGGTACACGACTAATTTTGTCAATACGCGTCGCTTTCATATATAAATGATGAAGAAATTTTTTCAAAATACAAGCGATTGATTAGGTTCGAAAAATAAATAATTTTTGTTCCATCTTGTCAACCGGACAACCGCGATCGCACGTCATTTGTTAGAGTGCTACAGGATGACCGGCAATACTCTTGAACTTGCAATTCGTCGTTTTATAGGGTGACTCAGAGAAGACGGACGGTGTTGTTTTTCAAATAGCGTAGTTGGTGACAACTTCACGTTTAGTAACACGAGAGATTTTGTTTTCATACACTTTCAGTTATCGTGGTAGCGTATAACGGGAAGGACGCGCGTTTTGCGTGGAATTTTCGGCGTGAATCGATCGCGACAGTGCAAAGAGAGTTTCGAAAACAATTCAAAGCTACGCGATTTCATTTTATACGAATACCTCAAGAGCCGCGTTAAACACGTTCGCGACATCTGGACGAACTGAAAACTCGGATTTCTGAAGAAATACGCTCGAAAAAGTCTTCAAAAATTTTCTGAAAAGACTGAATGAATGTATTGTTCAAAATGGCGGTCGTCTAAACGATACTGTGTCTCACAAATGATCGTTTGCTAATCTCTCATTTTCACAGTTTGAAATAAAATTTCATTCGAAAATTTTCGTCGAGTAGTTTGTGAGTTATTCAAAAAGCAACGAAACCGCCTTCTCCGGCACACCCTATATATACATATATATATATATATAATTCAGTAGTCCTAAAATCGGTTTTAATAATTCGCTCCGCATTTGGCGATTTTCCGTGTAATTTTTTCCGACACTTCATCATCATCATTACTGGTCCATTGCAACGATATTCAGCTTCCATCTTTCCCGATCTTCGGCGAGGCTTTTTAATTTAGTCTGGTTCTTTAATAGCGGGATTGTTGTAAATGTATTTCTCCATCTTCCGCGGGTTTATTGAAAAGCACCTAGTCCAATTCTATAATTAATATTAGTATCACAATAGAGACATCGTATTATAATGTGACATATATAATATGATATAAATAATGATCAAATAACGGTAGATTTGAGAGTATTACAAACACAACTTAACGCGTAAATGCCCAATTATGTCAAATGTCTAAACGCACTAACGTATCGATTTCAGAATAAATCGACGTAACACATCGAGTTTACCGACGAAATTACCGATGCTTGCCTCGAATGTTTTTAGTTAGGCAATACGTACGAGATAGTTAAGGGGGGAAATTAATGTACTACCAACCGAACATCACGCATGCGATTTTCAAGATGCGCCCATGGTGCCGAACATAACCGCCAACGATATAAGCCGATTATTACGAAGCCGTTAGCCGTTGTCTTGATCGCCATATTGCTACGCGGAATTAAGATAGAAGATAGCGTCACCGGAGAGAATTAATTTCGATATTAGACCATTGCAATCATCAGTGAGTCGTGTCACCCCATGCAGGGTTATCGTGACCATGATCTGTCACACGGCTGACCAGGCTGCTCTAACAATTACGGTCGCGTGGGATATTTACACAATCGTGGAAAGTACGGCCGGTTGTCCTGCAAATCGCTGACCATCGAAGAGAGGTATACGAGCGCGCTCTCTTCTATCATCCACTACACTTTGAACGAACAGCGCCTCCATATTTTCGCTTCTAAGGTGTAATTCGAAGTAAATGTAAATGTACTCGTTGAAAAAATCAAACATTATCAGTATTATTTAGTTATCGTGATAAATAATTTCGCCGCGAGTTAATAATGTCGACAAACTTTAATAATAAAAATAATCGTCTCCATAACCGGATAGATAAATGTAGGACTAATTTATGCGAGTAAAAATAGGTCTGTAAATTTGTCACGTATACGCTACAATAATAATAATAATAATTATAATAATGAGAAATCAGACATAAAACAGACGGGGTGAAACGATAGCGACGAAATATAAAAGAAGTTTTCTTCGCGCGAAAATTTACGAGCTTTCAAAATGAACTTTCATATTTCAGTTTTAGGGGTGGGGGACGGGTAGGTGCGCGATTTCTTACGCAAATGACTTGTAAACAAAGACCGGCTGCCACGATTCATCTCGAACGATGTTAGAAAAGATTTTTACGATATAAACGAACGACCAAACGATAAACGAACGAGAGTGACAGAGAGAAAAATAACGAACGAAATAAAATGTAATAAATCACAAAATTTGAACTGTAAACTTTTCTTATAATTCGATTTTATCTTCAAATAATGACAATAATAATAATAATCGTAATAAATATTATAAATAATAATAATAAAATCACAAGCCTAATCGTGATGATAATAATGATAAATAATAATCAATATCATTATTGTCATTGCCACAATTTTCCCGCTTTTGGTTTTCTTCGTTTCAACAACTGATACGAAAAAAAATTTATGTTCGCCGTGATAAAGTAAATTATTATTTATTTTATTTACTCGCTCGCAACCCCGTCGGGATAGAATTTGCCAAGAAATTCATTTTTTTTTTTTTATTCGATTTAATTCGATTTATTATAACAAAACCCAGACAAAGAAAGAGAAAAGTGAAAAATATGTCATTTTCTACTGTAAAGAAAAAAAAATTGGGTCGATAACATCAAAAATTATACACATCATCGTTCGCACATTTAATCAAGTAGCCCACAACATTTTATCATTATTATTACTATTATTATTATTAATGTTACTAAATCGTAAGTTACGGGGCATACTAATGTATAGATTGGAAACTTGGACAATGAACCGCCAAACGTATATTAAGAAAAATTTAATGAATCATAATATCACGATGCTCGGACCGAGCATAACGAAAATGATGATGATGACGATATATATATATAGGTGTGTGTGTATATTGTATGTGTGCAATTGATAGATATATGATCGTTTAAAGTAATTATCGAAATATTTGTTGCTTCGTTGATAAAATATAAGGTACAATTACCGAGAACAAAGTATGATAATCAGACTGGATAAATTCATAATTACACAAATGCCGAATATAATACCCGATGATATATTAAACGAAAAAAATACAAAAACTCAAAGAATGGTTACAATATAATTATAAATAAAATATTTAAAAAAGATATGTAGAATAGGAAATGACGAGAAAGAGGGATAGACAACTCGTATATCAGGGGGCTACTGCTGGCAATAGGTGAAAATGATGGTGTAAATGTCTGAAAAATGAGCGAGACGTATAAATGACTTTTAGAATGAGTGGAATGCTGTATTCAGTAAGTAAACGGTTAAAATTATGTATTTAGTTGTACATGTATATATGTATAGACATATAGGTGAGTGTATATGTGTACGTACATGAACATTGGTGTATAAATATTAATTAGTTAGTTTGATACCTGACGACAAGCGATAGCTCGACGGGATGAGGTAAATTATAATTATACACGTGTAATTTTTATTCTGAATATATGTAGATGATTTTATAGTGTGTGTGTGTCAGTTTATATATGTTGCGTGTGTGTGTGTGGAAATAGTGTTGCATACATTTTATTTATTTGCATGTATGCGCTCTAATATGACTGTATAATTGATAAAAAAAAAATGTGTATGAGTCATGTGTCTTATGAGTCCTCATTATTATAACTGATGTAGATATCATTATCATTATATATTGTATGTATAGATATGTTTCTCTATGTTTATATGCGTTATTGCGAGCTCTTATGACTAGTTTGCCGGTGTGAGGGTACTTGTACATTTATCCTACAGTAATATATACACGTTCGCATAGTATTGCGGAATAATTTTAATCTATTAATTTACAGGTAAAACTCAAGAAATATATTTGTTTCGATACTTGTTTCGATTATTGCCATCATTATCATTAATAATAATAATAATAACAATAATATTTACAATAATAATACTAGTAGTAGTATCTAACAGCAATAAAGGATAATGACGATGAGGATAAATTAACTGGTACTTATATATATATATATATATATATATATATATATATATATATATATATATATTCCCCAATATCTATCTATTGGCTATCTATATTAGACGTGATGACTGCCAATAAAGCTCTGACGTTTTTATATCTGAATTTACAATATACATATTTCTATCTTTTAATTTCACGCATCTTTTTTATTTCAATATTAGGAAATAATTTCTTTACTAATTTAAACTGTTTGTTAAAATTCGTTTCATTTATCTTTTTTTTTTTTTTTAATTTTTATTTATGTTTATTTTTTTAAATAGTCGTGCCGACTATAAAATTGTCCATAAAAACGGTGCTCGGAAACTGAAAATAAAACAAAAAACAGCAAAATTACGAATTAATCTAGTTGACCGGATGGAAGGCTAGAGATTTTCATCACGGTGGTTCTTCTTCCAGCGTAGGATGCAACATCACAGCGAACCATCTGACTACTTAGATGATCCGGAGAATATACACCATTTTCTTATTTTCAGTCGTGTCTATTATACCTGACCGCGTGTTCGACCGAACAAAAAAAAAAACCATTCTGTGCACTAGAGGATTCATATTCAAGTCATCGTGTAACACATAATTCGGTATGTAGCATGGTGCCGATAGTGCGTAGTATCTTTGACTGCTGTTGTGTATATCTTTTGTAAGTTTGTTTAGACATGATCGCACCCAAATACTTCTGTATCTCCATACATTTCTTAAGTGCCTCTATCTATTCGGAATTCTGCAATAATATGTATTCCGTCAACTAGAAAATTAGTGTAGTAGGTCGTCTTACTAACTTGATCACTCCGCGAAGTCAGACTAGCTGTTTGCACAGTTTAGCTAGATGTATTTTTACCCCCGTGAAAAATTCTTGTACTCGTTGCGATTCAAATTCACGTAGACTACGGTATCGTTACGCCACAAGGTTTATGTGTACGAATGTAAACACGTTCATTGAATATTCATTTTCCTATACGGTACAAGCATTAGAAATGAAAAACAGATTGCGGTGTAAGGTTCCCGGAAATTAACTAAAGCTCGATGACTGATTATCATTTGACGTAGAGAAAGCTTAGTACGGTAATTATTATTATTATTATTGTTATTAAATAATCTTCTTGTATTACGTAACGTATACTATTAATTCGCGTTCGTATCTTATACGTTAACGCGTATTTAATTATACGTCATCGCGACTACTATTATTAAGAATTGATGATGGTGATGATTAATAATATCGTATATAGGTAAATTATATTCGGCGAATGATTTGAAATTCGGGATTTGCTTTTATCTGGTTTGCGTAGGTCCGATAATTTCTCTAGAAGCGGTCGAAGGTCGTAGCATTCAAATACCGTGCAACGTTTCATCTCCGGATCCGGCTGAGAAAACCTACATGGTGTTATGGTTTAAAGGTGATACCGGCATACCGATATACAGGTAATAATACTTAATGAAGTAAACGTATGTAACGTATTCGTGTCGGTAAGTAAATTAGCGATATATCGACGATGGTTATTAAGAAGAATTGTCAATACTTTCGTTCGAATGGGATTTTTCGATGATATCTGTCGGCATTTGTATAGATCGGAATTTAAGTATCTGCGAAACGGCCACTAATTGTTTCTGAGCATTCGTATTTTAAGTATCTAATTCGCTCGTAAACATTATTGGAATAGTATTTGGTCTAATCCTTATCTAGCTCCGTCTTATAGATATAAAATCGTGGTTCGAGTAACATAAAAGTACCAAATAACATATTTCGATCATTACTACTTTATGTAGACGACGATTTGGAAAAAATTGTCTTCCATCGTCGTCCCTAAATATAATCCTATAAATTCTCTCCTTCCAAAAATAGCAGACGCAGATCGTGTATTTTTGGAATGTTCTTACTACACAACAATCGTGATTGTATCATCAAATTATATATCGTTATAAATGACAATAGATCCATTCAAACCTCCCTTCCACATCTATTCTCGCTCTTACGCCTTCTAAAAATCTCTCGGCTCGACTTTTCTTTTCAATCCCGATCAGACTTCGTTCCAACCAGCCTTCCTAGCCATTTGTACTCTATCAATCTCACTTTATCTTTATACTTAACCTGTGCATGCGGGGGAAATATAGCCGATGCTAATCGTGTGATTTTTGCTTGTGATTTGTATACCAGATTTTACAATTAAATATTTACTCCCCTCTACACGGTGTGACTTACTTATTGGCCCTGAATAACAACGATATCCTCACGGCTCTGACCGACCACCTACGTCTTTATTTCTAAAATTTAGTCTTTAAGTCGTTTTTTCTTTTCATTTTTGAATTTTTTTTGTTTTGAATTTTTAACAGTGCACACAATGGGTGATTTTGGTTATTAAACTTAAGCCCAATTATTGTAAATAAATAAATAAAAAAATGACATTCTCTTAGAGAAATATTGCCGCCAATAAGAGCATTTTTACTTTCCCGATGATTTATTCTTGTCGCGATGTTTCGCTTGGATCGGAAATGCTGAAATTCGGCATAAACAAGTTTTTCAAATGGACCGAAACAAGCGGATTTCAGTTATCTGCCAATAAATCTACGGCTGTGGATTTCTGTCGAAGACGTACTTGTTCTCATGTCGTGTCGTTTTTATCTAAGTAATCCTTCCTTGAAGCACGATAAAATATTTTTTGATGTTATACTCGATTAGAAATCACGGTGAAGGCGTTTTGTTAAAAAATTAAAGTATGCTAAATCTGAACCAATTACAAAAGAATTAACCCGTACAGAGGCAAGGTGGCTTTATTACACCGATATACGAAAGTTTTAATTTGCGTAAAAAATTTTCATATAGGAAAAAATTGATAAAAAAAAACAAAAAGTCACGATATCAAAAGAGCAGACAGATATTAAATCATATATAGACCGGTAAGTCTATTACTAAACTTTTTGAAAAATTATCGCTTAAACGATTGAACCCGCTGATATTGTATACTTGAATATCAGTTCGGATTTCGAACAGCTCACTCTACGATAGATCGAGTATAATAATATAGAATTACAAAAATATAATTGAGAAGAAAATAAAATATGTACAGTTGTACTTTAACAAGGTCGTAGAAGACTGGCGCTCAAAATTATGAAGATATTACCTGAGAAAACTTGTATATATATTGTTACCTTACTGGCAGATTTTTAAGAAGAAAAAACGTAATACTCCGCAACAATAAACGATACGGCTGAGATGGTTACTGGAAATAGTATTGAAAAATCAACTAAATTAATGAATATAAAAAAAAAATTAAAAATAATATTTAACCAGGAGAAATCTTATTTAAATAAATTAATTTTATACTTTTAAATTAATAAAAATTTCGAATTCTTAAGCCGTCGTCGATTTAATAAGAAATAAATTAAAATATAGAAATATAATAATATTACATTAAATTGATTAACTCGTTGATAAACTTCAAAGTGTGCGGAAATTACGTAAATTTAAATATACAATTAGCGGTTTCTACTAGTAAGCGAAGTACTGGAACGATGAAGACATTCGTATAAGTTTTATCGTATTCCGCGTATTTCATAATAGTCTGCAGGGCAAAATTTCTTCTTCGACGAATTTTCGTCTTGACGTGACAGGATTCCGTTGTAATTTCTCGTCAGAGACCAGGGATCGGAGACTAAAACCGCAAGTTGAAATTCGAGGCGAAATATCATTAAGAGAAAAAAAAACCGATCTCATCATCCCACTCCGGGCGGGGTTGAAATACGCTGAAGCGGATTAAATAACTGACCGAAATTTTTGTGACAAACCGACCGCGCATGGCTAAAGGTTAATGGAATAATGGACTTTGACTGTTAAAAGGGGATTTATCAAACTATCCTAATTTATATACGGCATCGCGAGAGTAACGTAAAATTATTTTTGAAATAAAACCAAAATAAAAGATGCTTCGCGCTATTTTCTAAATTCCAACTTGAATTAGAAAGAATATTATTTTCCATTCGACTGACTTTCGTTAATTTTTCGTCTGCGTTGTTTGATAAATTTCTTTTATAAATGCAAATCCGTTTCTTTCTGTATAAGATTCGTTCTTTAATTGTCCAGTTCTTGTTCTACTATGTGGAAACAATTCTTTTTTTCCGTATGTTCATCGAAAGAATTTAACCGCAGAAAATCACCCGATTTTTTCTTAAAAAAAAAAAACAAATTAAAAAAATGTAAAAAAAAATACAAACAATTGACATTACATAATGTATGTATCGCTGGAATACAAAAGACGAGGTATGCAGATGAAAATACAAAGGATGTCCGCATACTCAGAAATGAGGGAACATAGGAGCCAATAATGCAGCTTACTTAGGAACTGCTTTTATAGTCAATTGCCAGATTCTGAACTATGTAGAAGTCCCTGAACAGTAGAATTTCCACACTCAACATCGCAATGCTCCAATTAATCAGCGTAATAGGATAAATAAGAAACAGACATATTTTAGGAAGAGCTAGATTTCCTTATACGAATTTACAGAAAAACCAAACACCACAATTATATTACTCGGACATTTTAACGCGCAACTAGCAAAATAGAGACATCGTGGAAAAATATCCAGCGCATGTAAGAATTAATAAGAAAAGTCTAATAGATCTCTGTAAAGCAACAAACGTGATTATGACATCTAGAGCGTTTAAATATCTGCCTAGGAAACAGAAAATAGTAGGAAAACTTCAAACAGATCACGTGGCAATATCAAAGGTATTCGCCGAAGAAATATAAAATGTTAAATAAGGAATGCCAAACTAGATATATCTTTCTAAAATTAAAGTTAAGTTGCAGCCTAGTAGTGCGACGAAACAATTTAAAACAAAAATCAGCAAGCACGAACGCATGAAACTAAAAGAATTTAAAAACAAGATACCAGATATTCAGAGAATTGGGATCGACTAAAGCGGCGTTAGTAGAAACGGATAAAGAAACAGCTACCATAACGACAGTAACAAAACATGCATGTGGAACTATTATTTGGGAAGCGGCTATTGCAAAAAAGACGACAAACATGGAAAAAATGAATACAGGTAAAAACACAAACAATAGAGTGTTTTCTATAGGAAATGGGACGATAATCAGAAATGTTAAAAGAAAATATAAAATCGAACAAGATTTCCAGAAGAACAACCAGAGAGATCTTTATAAAGCACTAAAACAAAACGTAAAGAAATTTACACATCTCTGTCTTATGTTTAAAGACGAGAATCAAAAAATAGTATTTAATAATGAAGGAAATTGTGAAATCTAAGCAAAGTACTTTGAAACACTACTTAACTGTGTAAAGCCAATTACGAAAAAGGGCCGTACACGTCGTGATTCCAAATAATAATAAGACCTCGAGGGAAGATACAATAATAGCAGAGTTATCGAAAAATGTTAACAATAGGTGTGAAAATAAGTTAAAGATATTTCGGATACAGAGATAATTCCGCAGGATTGGATCACAGCGCTAATTTCACATAAAAAGGGAGTACAGACAGATGCGAATAACTATCTCACCTCTCTAGGGCATTACAAAGTAGAGATTAGGAACAAATAGGTTCCCAAATTTGTAAATATCGGTGTGGCTTCAGGAAGCACATAGATCGTGCGTAGAATAAATTTTCAATCTCAGGTTAATATATATGAAAAGAAGATCAAAGAATTTGGCTTGGAGAAGAAAACCAGCAACTTAATCAGAAAAACATTAACAAAGATATATGCAAAAGTGAAAGTTAGAGGTGACGTATCTAAGAATCCTGGGTGCGCCATTGGGTTAATAAATATTTTCAGAGGGCAAAACGGCAAAACTTTTTCTGAATCGATTTAAATTCCGTCGTCTAATTGTTTCCTTAAAAATCGCCTGTGCGCTTCGAACAATGTACTTAAACATCAACTTCATTAACACATCTACATATCCTACATATATATATATATATATATATATATATATATATATATATATATATATATATATATATATATATACGCTATTTAATTTGAAGCAATTTTAATGTATATACAAAAATATACCGCTACAACCGAGAAATTGTGTTTTAGTGGTATTTTAATGCGTTGCAGACGATTATTTGTTGGAATTGTTATAAATCCGACGGTATTACGTATATAATGACGATAGTGATGATGATGAAGGCGCCAAAGCAACAATGCGTTAAGACATTCGGAGGTAGCTGTACGCGATAGTTTATAAAACTCCAGACAAGGACAAATCTTAGATAAATTTCTATTTTAAACGTTTTCGCATGTAAATTAGTAGCGCCGGCAACAACGTTAGTCCATTTACTGGTTATATGATACAATCCACGGTTCGCAGCTTTAGGAAATATACGACGCGCAACAATATCAAATACGTTTATCAACATCAGAAGCCTATTTCGGTATATATATATATATATATATATATATATATATATATATATATATATATATATGTGTGTAAATGTATATTCGAAGGGTGCGTTATACGTAAT
Organism: Coronaproctus castanopsis; assembly: GCA_032883995.1. Lineage (NCBI taxonomy): Eukaryota > Metazoa > Arthropoda > Insecta > Hemiptera > Monophlebidae > Coronaproctus > Coronaproctus castanopsis. The sequence goes on from CM065053.1 coordinate 32,863,426, forward strand.
GTTGTTTACGAGCCATCCAGGACTTGTTGTGGAAATTTACTGGGCTATACGTATAATTCAGAGCCATAGACGCATCCTTTAGTATATAATCATCATCAAAAACCGCGAAAAAGCGTCTCCGACCAATTATGTAACCGTTCTGTCGTTACAATTGGCCGTGTTCGTTGTTTAATCAGCGTCGTCTTGTGCATGTTTCGCGTTATAGTAAAAATAAAACGGATTCACTTAATAAAATACGAAATACGCGTTACAGAAGGGTTGCTCTCAACTCGATCTTTCTCACTCCAGCGAATTTTCATTAGTTCACTTCGCTCGCTGTTTAGCGTAATTAACTTCGTTTTAATTCTATTTCTTTTCTAAAAAGAGAAAAAAGCACACACACAAAAATAAAAAACAAAACGGCTTTGATCTTTCCGAGCGAAATACTTCCGTTCGTCCGAATCGTATTTATCGTTTTTTATTAATTAAAATCCTCCGAAAGACCGAATTTAGGCTTGTGGATTTGAATTATTTTCAGAGCGTTAACTCGTTTCGAATATATTTGATTATTATCTCTTTGTCACTTTTGCTTCACGCAAGCGGCATCCGACATTAATAACCAGCAAGTCCCAGTTGCAACTTCTGCGAAATACTTAGGTATGCATACGGATTTAAAATTAGAGAACACATATCATAAACCAGCTCGAATACGAAGTAAAATACGTCAAATATACCGGCTTATTGGATATCGCTCTAAAATGAAGCTAGAGAACAAGCGCCTAATATATAATATACATCCAATATGGACTTGCCGAATATGGGGATAAAGCATAGAATCGAAAAGTACTTCAAACAGCTCAAAATTCACTAATGCTCGTTCGTTTCAACGAAATGACCATGCAGATCCACAGATAAAATGGGTCGAAGAAGTAATATAGTGATTATGCTCGACAGCATCGGAAACGGCTTTTTTACCATCCGAATCCGGATGTATTGTCTACTGATATGGATCTCAGAAGTCTGAAACGTACCTCATCAAGTGGTCGTTACCGATTAATATAATCAGCAGAGTCTAGTCATCATTCATCTGCGAAATGCTATTTATAAATATTGCTTATTCAGTTAAAGCGGCTAACTTTTTCAGGAACTGTATTAAAAAAAAGGAAATCTCCTAGATATATTTTTTTCGTGTTGGCACGAGTCCTTAAAATTGTTAACTCGCGTACGTGATTTTTGCCGAAAGTAAATTTTATAATTATAAATTACGCCGATGAACTGAAGCGCGATGCTGAAGACCGCGGGATCGTTGGAAAAGTATTATCGGTAAGAAAAACTAGTCCTAGGACTGACGGAATTATGACGATTACGACGGTACATATATATATATATATATATATATATATATATATATATATATATATGTAGGAGTTTATTCCAATTCACTTTTCAAACTTATTCGATTTTTGCGTTTCACTTCTCCTTCTGAGACACCTTTATTATCCATCAAGGATCCTAGATACACGAATTTTCCGCTATTTTATATCCAAAAACATCATCACCTTCCCTGTGCATTACATTTGTTCTATTCATCACCATTATCTTTGTTTTATCATTATTTATATTGAAACCATATGAAAGACCAATAACCTTTAGTTAGTTCTGTCATTTCATCAATGTTATATAACTCCCTATAATTTATTTTCTTTGGCTAAATCGATACAAACCGTATGCGCGCTAGTAATTGTGCTCGCCGTATTACGATTGTCTTGTACGCTACTTACACTGTACAACAAAATATGTATATTGCATCCTATTGCAATTTGCAAGAAGTTATAAAAATACGAAGGCCTGCTTTACTTTCAGCGTAACGGTGTTAACAAAATAAAGGCCATTTTTGACTCAATTCAAAATGCCAATAATTTTCTTCTTGAAATCGCGAAGAATGAAGAATTTACGGCTTATGTTCCGAACTCTTTATTATATCGTTTTGGCGTCATCAGAGGTATTCCAGTGGAACTCTCGGATGACGAAATTATTCAACAACTGGAAAGTAACATATCATTTGCTAGTGTAAGGAGAATAAAAAGAAAAGTAGGTGATAAACTTGTTCCTACACCTACGATTGAAATAAAATTTCTGGGAAATACTCTTCCTCAATATGTTTATCTATACAAATTGAGATCCCCTGTTGAACCTAGCATACGTCCTCCTCGTTTATGTTTTAACTGTTTCCGATTCGGTCATGCTGCTCAACAATGTCGCTCCAAACCAAAGTGTCAAGTATGTCACGAAGAACATTCAACTCAATCCTGTTCTGCGTCGTCCAGTCCAGGAATATCCGTTCAAGTTAAACGTTGTATTAACTGTAAAGGTAATCACTCAACATCTGATAAGAGTTGTCCTGTCTATATTGAGCAGCTCAATATCCAAAAAATAATTGCATATGACAACATCACGAGAGCTGAAGCTATCAGAAAAAAGAAAGCTGCCGTTGTAAGTGGCGCTTTTTCTTTCTCGGATATAACGCGCTCCAATAATGAGAAACCTTCGCATCCGTATCCAAATAAACGACCAACACTCGTTCACTCGCGTCGTACACTTCAGACTACGACACCGAACAGAATCTTTCCAGATTACAATAATTTATTAAGTTTTCCGTCCGGTAGATCTTCTAGTTTTATAAAAGGATCTTTCTTAAAATCATACTTGATTACTAAAAATAGTTAAAATCACTAAATTTATTTTTAATTATGCGAAGCTTTTCGGCAATTACGCCATTGTCAAGCTATATACAGTTAAAATTAATTAATATAAATAATATATATTTTTCATTGTTCAAACACATATTTTTATAAAATAATTATTTTCTAGCTACTGTTCTGTAAATTTTATATTACTGACAATTGATTGTGTTGTGTACCACAGTCAGGGTCAGATAGTTTAAAGTATTCATAATTGTAAAATTGTAAACTTAGTTTTAAATTAATATGTTATGATTTTATATTAATTAATTTTAACTGTATATAGCTTGACAATGGCGTAATTGCCGAAAAGCTTCGCATAATTAAAAATAAATTTAGTGATTTTAACTATTTTTAGTAATCAAGTATAAATAAAAATCACTACATTCCACAATCAATAACTTTCTTAAAATCAGCCTCTGAAAATGCGATCCCGCAACAAAACAACATTCCTGCTGCGGATAAAGAAGCGCAAACGTCTACTACAATGAAGAGATCTTCAATCACATCGTCATCATCTTCTGCGTCTACAGCTTCAACGTCTTCACATCCTTCCTTTCCACCGAAGAATAAATCAGGTCACGTCGACAAAAAACCAGCCCCAGCGAATAAAAATATGAATAAAAAGTAATTCTGTATTACTATTTTTATCTTCATATTTTGTATTTAGAATATTATATTGGAAAACGTGTGCAAGTGAGCTCATATGAAATATTTAATGTGTACTCATGCGGTTTTATTTCCTTTTTTCCCATTTTTGTTCTGTTTTCCTCTTTCCTCCAGTCAATCTTTTCTTTTCTTTTCTATATCCCTTGTTCCTTTTTTCCAATTTTCTTCCTGTACTTCTCCCTTTCATATTTTTTCTTTCCTGTATTCCTACATTTCTTTTTTTCATTTTCGTCCCTTTATCCCAACATTTCATTTTTTCCTTTTCTTTCTGTACTCCTCCATGCCATTTTATTTTTTTTTATTTTATTTTTTTTATTTCCTATATTCCTCCATTTCTTTTTTTTTGCACGTTGCTAATTATTTTTAAGTATTCATTTAATATTATTCTTGGTTTTAGTTCCGGGATTTTTTCTTTTTTTGTTTAATGTCATCTATTAGTAATAATTCTAACCTAAGAGTTCTACAGTGGAACTGTCACAGTGCATTAAAAAATAAAGCTAGCTTAGAAACATTGCTTTCCACTAACAACTTTCACGTTATCCTTTTATCTGAAACTTGGCTCTCAATTTCTAAAAATTTCTCAATATCTGGGTATCAATGTTTTCGTGATGATAGAGCGGATGGATATGGAGGTGTTGCTATTTTAGTACATAGTAGTATGCCTCACTCCTTACTTTCTATTAATTCAATTTTACATAGCAGTAACTGTAATGGATTATGCCTGCAGGTTGTATTCTCAACCAAGATTATATATATTTTCTCTTTTTATTGTCCGCCCAACCATTTCTTTAATAAAGATAATTTTATTGATTTTATCAATAAATTACCGGCAAACTCTTACACAATATGTTGTGGGGATTTTAATGCCCAACATTCCAGCTGGGGCAGTATTGCAAACAATAATACTGGAAAGCATATGCTGGACATTATTGACTCAACTAACTTAACGGTAGTCAATGATGGCCGTCATACCACTATTCCTTGTATTCATAGACCATCTAATGTTCTCGATTTATCGTTAATGTCTAGCAACCTAGTGCTTTTTGCAGATTGGGATGTTAAGTCTATTCCGTTGGGTAGTGATCACCTTCCTATTGTCCTCACTATTCAATTCCTTTCTTGTTCTTCTGTTCGAAACTTTACGGTATATTCTAATCCATGGTTGCTTCCTGAGCATAATATAGGTAATTTCTCTTCATTTCTAGATTCACTGTGCACTCCTTTACTTTTAGCCTCAACTTTTGACATCCCTTTATACAATAAATTTATGCATAATTTTAATATAGCTTTGCAACTTTACGCCTTTCAAAAAAAAAATTTCAATACAATATTCCACTCTCCTCCTTGGTGTGACTCTTCCTGCTACAGTCAGCAAAATATCTTAAGCGGTTACTTTAAACAATTTCGACGGAGTCGCTCTATTAGAGATTACCTCCTATTCAAAAAGCAGGAAGCCATTACCCGTCGTTTTTTACTTAGTAAGAAAAGGGAGGCCTGGAAGAACTTTGTTTCTTCTATAAATCGTACTCAACCCTCATCTTACATTTGGAATAAAGCTAAATTATTTGCTGGTAAAACAGTTTCCTCAACTTATAATCTCAACTTCAACTCTGAAGCTTTCATACACTTTGTAGATTCTGTAGCTCCTAGTTATGTCCCTAATCAAGCCGAATATCTTTTTCCTATGCCCATACAACATACCGTCCACGACTCCAATTTTCCATGTTCTCCTATAAATTTGTCTGAAATTTTACACTCTCTTTCTTACAAAAAAAACTCTTCTCCTGGTTGTGACGGTATTACCTATAGAATACTAAACAACCTTCCCTTCTCTGCTGTTACCATCCTCTTAAATTGTTTTAACCATTTCCTCAATACTGGCTCCTATCCCGAAAGCTGGTTACACTTTCTAGTGGTTCCTGTTAAAAAATCTAACTCTCCTGTGTGTAATATATCATATCGACCTATATCTCTTGCTTCCTGTATTCGAAAAACATATGAAAGAATATTGAAGAACAGAATTGTTTGGTGGTTGGAAAATAATGATATGTTCCCTTCTGGAATGTATGGCTTCCGTAATAATATTAGCTCACTAAATTGCGTTTCTCATCTGGTAGCTGACATTTACAAGTCCTTGATAGCAAGTAAATATCTAATTGCGTGCTTCCTAGATATAAGTAATGCTTTTAATTCCATTTCAATTCCTATGCTTTGTGATACACTTGCCTCACTAGGAATTCCTCCTTCTTTCATCTATGGCGTATGTAAATTATTTACAAATCGGATTCTTATTTTTAAACATTCGTCTATCGCTAAACCTTACATCAGGGTTGTACATTTCGGACTACCTCAGGGATCTGTTTTAAGCCCGGTTTTATTCAATATCTATATGTTTAAATTATTTCAAGCTTGCCCTCGTAATAGCATTAATATCTTATCCTACGCTGATGACATTGTACTTTATAAAACCAACTCTGATCTTTCAGAAGGTATTCAATTACTAAATAGTTCTTTAGAATTGATCTGTAAGTTATTAAACAACATGGGTTTCACTCTTTCATCTCATAAATGTGACTCTATCATATTTTCTTATAGACGTGTTAACCATTCATTACCCGGTTTAATGATTGACAATTATTGTGTTCCATTTACCACATTTTGCAAGTATTTAGGCTTTGTCCTAGATTATAGACTCAATTGGCGTAATCACATTGAGGCCATTTATTCTAAAGCTTCCAAACGAATAACTCTCTTAAAAACACTTTCGCATACAACTTTTGGGGGTGATCCTCTAATTTTACTTCTTTTGTATAAATCGTTTATTCGTAGTGTCATAGATTATGGTAGCTTTCTCTTTGCCAATGCTCCATCTAGGTATATTTCAACTTTAGACAAACTTCAAAATACATGTCTACGTTTGGCCCTTGGAGCTTTTGTCTCTACTTCCATAGCCAGTCTAGAAGTAGAGGCAAAAGTCCCTCCTTTATCTATGCGGCGATCTTATTTGGCTGATAAATTTTTGATTAACTCTTTCTCAGTTACTTCATACTCTATATTTCTCTCATTCCTCGAAATTTTTCAGAACTGGAGATTTTCTTTTAATCGTCGTCCTATTTTATGTCTTTCTGCACATCACCTTTCTATGTACAGTGAATTAATACTTCCTTCTTTACCTTCCGCTTATTTTTCATTTCCCTTTCTTAATAATGATCTTGTATTAGATATAGATTTAAATTCTTTTAAAACGTTCAAAGCTTCTACACCCCCTTCTATCGCCAATGTTCTCTTTACATCTCATATTTGTGATAACTGGTCAGAATTTCTTGCTATATATACAGACGGTTCTAAATCAAAGAATCATGTAGGAGCAGCTTTTATAATTCCTTCCTTAGACATAGTTAAAAAATTTTCCCTTTTGCGAGTTTCTTCCATTTTTACAGCAGAGTCTGTGGCTATTTTTCAAGCTCTGCGCTTCATTTTGTTCAATCGGGTAACTCAAAAGGTAATAATTTTTTCTGATTCTAAAAGTTGTCTTTTGGCCTTAAAGTTCTCACTTTACAATCCTCATTCCTCTCCCATAATACTTAAAATTCGTAATCACATTACCCTTTTACGAGATGCCGGTGTCTCTGTTAAGTTTGCATGGATTCCTGGTTATGCTGGTATTAAAGGGAATTTACTTGCTGATCATTATGCTAAATGTACAACGTACCTTGATTTATTTATTGCTTACACGCCGTGCATTGATCTCCTGTCTATCATTAAGACAGCTCATAAAGAATACTGGAAAGCTACTTGGAATAATCCTTATAATGTTACAAAATATAAACTGCTTCAACCTGATCTTCCTTGTCTACCATGGTTCTATAATATCGAAATACAAGCGAGTCTGCTTCGTGGTTTTATTGTCACCTTATGTCGACTACGTTTTGGAAAGAATCGTCTACCGGCTACACTTTTTCAAATGGATCTTGTTGCTTCTCCGTTCTGTTCACATCCTTCAGATATCCACTGTATCGCAGACGCAAATCACACTTTCCTGGAGTGCTCATATTACCGCTCCACTCGTGACTCCTTCTATAATCACCTCATATCTCTAAATGTTCCTTTTCCTGTCAATATTCCTTTCTTACTTTCCACACGTAACATGCACATATACATATGTTTATATAGGTTTATTGTTAATTGTAACATACCCATATAGTTAAAATTAGGATAATTCTTTTTTATTTTTTATTGTCTATATAATATAGTTTAATGGGTAAACTGATATGAAAGCCCAATAAAAAAAAAAAAAAAAAAAAAATATGTATAGGTAAGTAGTCGCTTACCTCCGACACGGAGACGGCACTCAATGATGATGATATCGATAGTAAATTACGAACGTTATACAAAAAGAAGACCAAACTCTCTAACTCCTATAATAATTAATAACATACCCATAGAATGAAAGACTCAGATCAAATATCTTGGTGTTATTCTAGATAAAGGTCTTACCTTTTCTAAACATATCGAACACGCCGTTAATAAAACTCAAGCCTCTTTATTTAAATTATATCCAGTCTTTAATAGGAAATGCTACGTTAATTCTGCAAATAAGCTAATTATCTACAAATGTATCTTAAGACCGATAATGTTGTACGCGTGTCCTGTGTGGTCTTACGCAAGTCACTCTAACTTATCTAAATTGCAAGCCATGCAAAATAAATGTTGCAGAATTATTCTTAAAGCTCCGTTTTATGCTAGGATAGATCGTTTGCACAGAACTTTGAAATTACCATACGTGCATCAAGTAATAAATCAGCAAACCAAAAAATTTTTTTATGATTGTACCCTAAGTGAGTATTCCATTATAAACAATATAGGAGACTACACTCGCACTAGTCTCCAATTAAAATATAAGAAATATAAACATAAAAGAATTAAACATACATTATTGTGATGAGTAGCTGGCATTCCCGAGGATATATAGTTATTATTTAAGTTTAAGTTTATTTTATGTATATAGTTATTTATTTTCCTATTTATTGCTACTCTGATCGTCTGTTATCGCATACTATATTTTATGTTATTATTTTATTTTATTATACACTTATTTCATGCAGGTTTTGGTGGTGGTTTTTCCTGCAGTTTATTTTAAGCTTCGTTTCTTTTGTTTTTATATTTATATATCGCGATACACGGGGAGAATTTTGTACTATTTCGGTACGTGTAGACGATATTTGTTGTTTCTTATTTTAATTGTAAAAATACACTTTTTTTTTTTTTTTTTTTATTTTATTTTTATATGTAGGAGATAATTAATAAATAAACGATTCTTTTTCTTATTCTATATAGGTAATTATAAATCGACGAAAAAGTAATTAAATCTAAAATATATCGGTAATAAATAATGAATAAATCGGATATAAATTGAAAATAAATCTGAAATAAATTACAAATAAATCTGAAATAAATTAGAAATAAATCCGCGACGAAGTGTAATAAACCTAAGATAATACATATTTTACATATTATGTATATATGTATATATTTTAAAAAAACATAATATTTTGTATCCAGTTATCATTCTTAACGAAGTATTCGAATTTCTTGTTAAAATTTAAATCAAAGATGAAATTTCAATTTTTCATATTCTGTTCTGTTTACGAAAGTTGCCGTTTATTTTCGTATATTTGCTATTTGTCGTTTCTTCTCACTTCCATCCCATTCGCAATATTTATTCGTCTTCCATTTCTTTTTATTTTTATTTTTTTTATTAATTCTGCTATATTTTTATTTTCTCCGTCGCGAGATGATTGAAGAAGAAAATCGAAAATTTTGAAAATATAATTTTCATCCGAATGGATTTCGTTTTCCAGTTCGTTTCTTCGGTTATATATAAATAATATGTGGGGGGGGATCTTATAGGAATCTTTTTTTTGTTTGTTTAAAAAAGACCGTTAAAAATAAAAGTTGAATTTTCGCTGAAAAGAAAAAGACAAAAGGAGATTCCTACCTCGAGACAAGCGTGTAAATTAAAATCATTTTTCGTTCTAAGACCGGAGGATGTAAAATCAATCAATTTCAACGGGTTTTCGTGGCCGAGGCTGGCGTTTGGTATCTGTCCCCGGCTAAGACTGTATCATCGCCCTTTATGGTGTAAACCGGAAACGGGATTGTACAATTTTTCTCGGGTTATTATCTCCCTTTTCGCTTTGGTCTATTTTCCGCAGCATTCCTGTTGCGATGCCGATGAAGAAAAAGAGAAAAAATTTGTTTACATAATAACGGCGGAAAATTGATCTTCCGCTAAATTGGGTTCTAACGCTGTCGGCTGGAAAAATAAGTGTTTAGGCCTAAAAATAAAAAAATCAAAAAAAAATCAAACAAAATAAAATCGAAAATCACGAATAAAGGGAATAAAAATAAATCGAAAAAAGAATAAAAAATTTAAATTTTCTTTTCCTCGTCAACATCGTTATTAGTATGTTCGTTTTAATTTATTTATTACGATTGTAAAAAATAAACAACAAAAAGGCGTTTACTAAAATTTTTTTCTTTATGAAAAATCTCAAAACTCTTTTATCGATAAAAAAATAAAATAGCCGTAATTTACAAAAATTATCACAAAAACGATAAAATATGAAATATACCGATGTATTAATATTCGTGCTTCATTTTGGAGCATTAAATTTATATAATTTTTGTTCTCCACCTTTTACAACTGGTTAATTCCATTTCCGTGTCTCTAGCCTTAGTTGCTGCGCATGACATGTAAATAAATAAGTAATAATAATAATAATAGTATTCGCGCTAGAATTATTCTACTCGGAATTTTATTTGATAATAGAGATATACCTTGATAATTAAAACAATTAGTTTCATCTCCTTTATTTTTATATATGCAAACAATGACTGCATTTTTAAAGTCTTTAGGTAAGACACTATCTTTCCAGAATTGTCTTTATAGCCGATGTAATTGCAACGTTAATTCTTTTCCACCAAACTTATATATTTCATTTGGTATACCATCTAATCCAGCCGTCTTATTACAGATCAAGTATATATATATATATATATATATATATATATATATATATATATATATATATATATATATATACATATATCTTCTTCTTCACGTTTCGTTATCCGATCCGGATGCCGTGACCTTATTTAATGCAAGTTACAAGACGTCGCCATTTATATCTATTCTGCGCTAGATTCATGATTTGCTGTGTGTCTACTTTACATAACCTTGTGATTTGATCAATGTAACGACTCATCGGTCTACCTTGGCTCCTTTTTCCATTAACCTTTCTTTGCAGAATTATTTTCTCCAGCCCATTTGCTCGTATTACACGACCAAAGAAGACTAGCATGCGTCTTTCGATGGATGGTACTAATTGCTAAGTGGGTTCGATTTTCAGTTCTTTTAAAACATAATCATTTGTTCTGTGAGCCGTCCATGGGATCCTTAAAATTTTTCGACATCCCTTCATTTCGGAATATATATGGTGTTTCAGGAAGAAAGGAAAATATTTGAGGAGGTTGTAGTATAGGACAAATTTCAATAAAAAATATCATATAACATAGAGGTCAAAAATGAACGCGATAGTTATAACAATTTTATAGAACTATTTAAATAGATTTCTCAGATAATAATAGTTTGATTAGGAACAAAAATTAAAAAATAAATTTATCACTGCTATTTAGATAGTTCTATTTCGCAGAATATGATAATTATGGGTATATACTGTTATCCAATAAACAGCTAATTAGCTTTTTAAAAAACATCGATTAATTTTTCCGAATTAAGTATTTTGTCAACTGCATTTTTTTTTTCTCGAAAGTCTGGAATTTTCAAGAAATTCTTAAATATAACTCAGTAAACATTCATTTTTGATCCCTATTGTAATTTGTCTATACTACCACCTCCTAAAATATTCCCATTTCCACCTGGTACACACTGTATATATATATATATATATATATATATATATATATATATATATATATATATATATATATATATATATATATATAAGAATATTATATTTAATTTTGATATGACTAATTTTGAGATTAATTTTATATGAATTAAGATGTTCCTGAAATCTAAGTTTAAATTATCTACTCGCTTCTCTTTTTTTCACAATTTTTGCAGACGAACACGCTTGATTTTTTTAAACATACCTTTATCCACTATTGCGTTACTACTAATGGACATTAGTAATTGTTTATTTTTAACTTTAGGCTATGTTTTTGAAATATCTTTAATATTTCATAAATTTACATACCGCTACAATAATTTTACATTTTTTTTTGCTTTATTATAATTCGTGATTATTACGAATTTAAACATTGTTCTATTATACGTTTAATTTACTTGTTGCTTTTGAAATAGTTTTCAGCGGTGGTGGCAATAATAAGTCTCCATAACGTAAACGAATAATTTCCATCTATCTCTGTCGTCTTTTATTGTCCTTTCCGGTGTCCGCGACCGCTTTTCTATTATACCCTCTATTCGTTCGTTCGGTCCACTTATTACGGATACCCGCATCGTTAAACCAGAGTCCGGTCGTTCGTTAATTAAAGGTAACGACCCCGATTTGATTCGGACGTCGTATTACAGTGAACGTAAACGAATCTATTTTCATCAGCGCAACATTCTGCAAACTTGTCTTCCGTAATCATTTCATTACAGTTCGCTAAATCCATTTCCTCTAATCCTCAAACACCGGCGAACTTCGTTTGACAGACGTAATAGCGGATTTCGGTAATTTTCTAAGAAGATCGCGTTTACGAGACGACTCGAAGATTTCTCTCTTTACGACAATGTTAACATTATCACGAAGAATTTATCTTTCGGAATTACGTCTAGAACAGACCGTTACAATAAGGAATTCCTTCTAGAAAACTTCATTTTATCCCTTAAATAACATAATTATAGATTCGACTGGACCGAATTGTATTAAATGTTTAGCGAACTTTCAAATATTTACATCGGGAATAATTTTATCTCGAACCGACCAAACCATCTGTCGGGTACAGAAAATCCACAGTTCAAGTCATTATCGATGGCGTGATTTCAGTTCGAACAGTATTAATAACCTACCGCCGTTTTCATAAGAATGACATTTATACCCCAATCTATATATATATATATATATATATATATATATATATATATATATATATATATATATATATATATATATATTTGTACAATATATTATGAAAAGTATTTCGTAAAAAATAAAAATAAATATAAATAAATATATATATATATATATATATATATATATATATATATATATATATGTATTAACCATACTACATTTGAGGGTTAAATTCTAGCTCAAATAATAAAGTTTTTCATCATCATGTAATTCTACATTATCATAGATGGCATTTTTATCGGCATAACATCATGTGGGCGGACATGCATTGCCTTGAATGCTAGTCCACTTTGTATACAAAAATAGCGTACAATGGGTTAGAACATTCGGCGATGTTGATGATATGTATGTAAAACATATGTTGCAGCGATGAAATAAGAAATCGTGACGCATTAATCTACTCCATATGATGCAAGAAAAATTCAATAATGTCCTGAAACAAATAAAACGAAGAACATCGTCGGTTCGAACAGATAAATGATAGAATTATAAATTCGAACGTCGTAGCAAAAATAAGAACGAAGAAAAAATTTCACGAAATATTAACAGAATTAGAACATATATACATATTTTAAGAAATGATTTCTAAGAAGTACGATGCGGGTAAATGTGTGGATCATAAGATAATAAAAATTTATGGTCGCGTGCGTCGAAAATATTAGCGCGAATAATACGAAGCTTGATTTTGATGAAGATTGAAAGAAATGTACATTTCGACACTAATTCAGGTTTGAGAAAATGAAGCGAAGCTAGATAATCGTAAAAAATAACTAGAACCATATGAGCGATTACATGTCGTCACATAATCTACAAGAAATTCCAGTAGCAAATACAGAAGCTCCGAACGATTGAAACATTTTTTTTAGGAACCAAACAGTGAAGCATAAAAGTGTGTAGGCAAAGCGGAAATATGTAAATGATCTCGGCTAATTATCATTATTGAATATTTAGAGCAAAAAAAAAATATCGATAAATCTAACAAAAATAATTTGTAAAACGAAAAAAACCAATTGGCTTTTATAACCCTCACATAATATTCAACTCCTATAACTTTAACTCTACTTCTGGTGTTCTGACTGTTTTCCGAATAACGACAATTTTGTTGCTTACGTTAATACTTTTCCCAACGCTATTGTACTTCGTGAGTTTGATTAGTCATACTGGGAGCAGTATCTCTAATAATCCATTTGGCCTTGATGTCTTACATATTATTCACGTCATTAGTCCGGTTATTGTAGATGATAGTTGTCACACTATGTATTAACAGGTCTTTGAATCATAATTTATTCTAAATTGCTTTACAGCAATAGGAAGTTACAATCAAATTCCCTTTTGGAAGTATCCAAACAATCGTTTCCCTTTCTTTCTCGATCCACCTTATAGTTTCTTCCTAAAAAAACAATATCCAATTATCTACTCATATTGCTTATGTTCTCCTCTACTATTTAACATAGTCTGTAGTATTTTTGCTTCTATAATAAATTTATATACTACTTAAACACCGCATTGAGAACCTATGGCTATTGCAATGATTTTCGTAATATCACGCTTTTACTTCTTCCTGGCTCTATTATTAAAATCCGACTAGCTCGTATTTTAAAAGATCTCATTGCAGTCGTTCAATATTTGACTATAAGCGACCGCACGATGAAATTTTTACCCGTTTTGAAGGCTTATTTCTTCAATTAATCACCAACAGTCCTCGTAATATATTTCGAACAAAGATAAATCATTTAAACAGTAATCTCAAATTACTGATTCTTCATAATATATGAACATTGAGAATTTTACCTGTCCATAGACTGAACCGTTGCACCCGCTTAGACCTTTCACATAGTTAACTCAGAGTACCATCGATGAATGATTAATCCCGTCATATATAGACAAATTGCTTATCGACTATGTAAGCCAGATTGCAATTTTATATATATATATATATATATATATATATATATATATATATACAAAAGAAAAAAAAATCTAAAGTTCATCTGGATTCCCGAGCACTGTAATATTACTTTCTAAGAGATAATTAGTTCGAATTTTTAAAATATCAATTTTTTACTTGCAAATTTTCAATGTTTTAAATATGTTCATCGATATAATTATTAATGTCCAAGTTTAAATTTAATACATAGGAGCGCGTAATATTCTTCTTCAATTCTGGTTATATTTCCTATATTTTACCTATTCTTTTGAGAAATATCAGGTTGTACCATGTTTAAGTATGTAACGTTCCAGATCGAAACACCGTCGAATAGTTCGACTGAAGTTAAATACGTTTTACGGTGATTAAACATTTTTTAATAATTTTTAAAATTTACAAGATAATTCATTAGTGAGACTGATACTTAAAAACTTTAAATATCTTCAACATTTTTGTAAACCATTTGTACGAATGGTAGTTACAAATTTTAATTTTTCTAAAAATTCGTATAATAAACGAACAAAAAACACATTAATGAGTAAGTAAGGAAGAAGGTGAAAACGTTCTGTTCTTATTTTTTAAATCTGATCTACCACTTTTTTAACGCTGCCGTATTGCGAATGCTTGAAATCTTTTTATCGATGTTATTTTTAATGTTCGAGTTTCCAAAAAAATCTATCAGTACTGGCCGCATGTAATATTTAAGTATTCGTTATATAACTGAGTGTTTGAAATTTTTAAATAATTTTTTATATAAACTACAGTGTGACTGATGCTTAGTTTAAATACTATTTAAATTTAAGGAATTAGTCGCGAGTGTTATGTTCATTATGTATGTATTTTGTTCGTATCGTTCAACATTTTATTAGTTGCAAATCTGTTATTTAATAGATTTTTGCGTGTGTGTGTATAAAAGTACATAGGCGTGTGCAGTACCCAACGTTAGCTGCTAGTGCTTGTATACAACATGTCTTTGTTTCATTCGTCGAAGAAGCAGAGGAAGGTCGTGGCTCATAATCCATAACCTGTAATAATTCTGATGAACAATGAACAATAATATGAACAATGAACAATAATATATTTGCATATTTAAATATTTTCTGTTTACAAAAAAGTAAAGTTACCATTCAATAGAATTTTCTGTACCGAATATATCAACGATTCTTTCCAGAAAAATTAATATGAAATATAATCTTATAAAATATTATTTAAATTACGCCTTATTATAAGATTGCAGGAAAAATTTTTAATACAAAAAACCTGCTCATTAAAAATAACAGAGTGCGTACACTCTTACCGTATCAACAATATACTTAAAAATATCTTAGCTTATTTATTAATACTAGAACTAGATTTTATAGCTGGCTTACTATAGAAGGATGTGTTTTATACGCCTATGCTTATATCTTTTATACCTGTGTCGTAAAGCTTGGTAATCGTAATTCCCTATAGAATTTACCATTGGAATGTCGGAATATCTACAATCGGCAAAAAATTTTTTCGTTTTATCCGTAATCATTTCCTGTACGTAAGGGAATTTTAACGCATCATGGAGAGATTTTATTGAAGTAAATCGAGGTTTATTCAAAATTATTCGAAGGCAATGGTTTTGCACTCTTTGCACGTGGTTTATATTACTACTACTAGTATAAGACCACACTGGGCAGGCATAGAGTAGCTTTGGTAAAATTACCTTTTTGTATAATAAAAATTTGTTTTGCGTTGAAAGCGCAGATCTTTTATTAAATATAGGAAATAGACAACCCATTTTCCGTATTGTTCTACTTACACAATCATTAATATGTTTTGTAAATGTGAGTTTTCTGTCTATGATGACGCCTAAATGCTTCACATGTTCCTTCCAGTCAAGTTCAACGTTTTTTATTTTAACGAAATGATTTAATGAAGGCCTACGTCTGGTAAAAATTATTGACTCTGTTTTTTCATCGTTAACTTTTATTTTCCATTTATGGTAGAATTTAGACATGACATCAATTGCTTTAGTTAATCTATTACTTATAGTGTCTATTCTATAAGAAGATACCATTAGAGAGGTGTCATCAGCATAGAGATTTATATCTACTCCTGGGATTGTCGGTAAATCATTAATATATACAATAAAAAGGAATGGGCCTAAGATACTGCCTTGAGGCACCCCAGCTTTAACGTACCTTATGTCAGAGTTATGGTTTTTCAGTTTCACATAGAATTTACTATTCATCAAATAAGATTTAATAGTAAAAACAAGATATGGAGGGAAATTATATTTAATTAATTTATATATGATTCCATCATGCCATGTTTTGATTCACTTGTCAACTTTACAGTAATCGATTCGTTAGTCCGTAGGGTAAAAATGTAAGTCATCTTCACCTCGATATTCGTCTTCACTCTCCGTGTCAATTCCGTAAAATTGCTGCCGTCATTGTCCTCATCAATTACTTGCTCCTGAAAATCGACGTCGCTGGTTACATCTGTGTCATCGTCTTCGACTAATGTTCATTTATATATTCCCAAGATTGGCGAGAAGTGTCATTTCATATATGATCGAGCGAATTAGTATGTAAAGGTAAAATTATGAGGCGACAAAGATGTAAAATTCTGTGTTAGATATCTGAATACAAGGACACCTTTTACGTTTATCATGGAATATTCGCAATACAAGCTCCCGCGGTCTAGCTAAATTTTGTCGGCGAACATCACTTTCATTACTGAAAAAGTTGAGATGAAGAATAATTAAGTTGGTTACATCAACAGATATCAGAGAAAAAAAAAGGAATGTACCATTTAACTTACTTTTCTTGCAAGTAAATCTTGGTCCGTAAATAAATTCATTGTAGATATATATATATATATATATATATATATATATATATATATATAAAATGTGGAAATATATAATCTATAAACACGATACCTGTGTGTAATCAAATTATCTGAAAGAATTTTTTTTTTTTTTTTTAAACTGTCAGTTGTTATAAAAGCAACAACGATTTTGAAATATACGAAATAATTGCCTGTTTTGTGAAACGTTTATTTTATTTAAAGTCACCCCCCCTGACAAGTTACAAGGCTTGCATTCTCGAGAAAAAAGACGCATCAACTCTAATTTTAACGCTAATAACTCCTATTACCGATCAGAATAGCGACGTTTCTGTCCTAAAATAGAACAAGAAGACGAACTTTGTTCATAAATAATAAACATATTTACAAACATGGTAAATATAATATAAGCGATGGTAAACCTAGTAGGTGAAAAATAGCGTTTTTAGTAAATCCGGCAAATTTTTTAAATAATTTTATTTTATCGCTACAAAAGATAATTTAGAAATTTCGTTGGACGTTCCGACGCACGCTTTGTCGGTTTTTAATTTTCGTAGCAACCTGTAGGAAATTTTAAATCGTTCGATTAAAATTGTAATCCATCTTTTTATTATATTCGCATTTCCCAATTTTTTTTTTCTCCATTACTTTCTCTAATCGTCTATTAGCCTATACGGTCGTTCGTGTACGTCTTTTAAGCGATTTTCAGCCTACTTGTAAACTGTTACATCCTCGTCCGACGATACGACAGCGAAAAAACGACATCTCGCTCTTCCGAGATAAAATGAAAGGAACAGCGGTAAGAAGTCTAGTCCTTTAACAAGGTTAATGGTCCTCGAGGGATCGTGAAATTTTGGATGCGGATACGCGAAGCGGTTTTCCGTATCTTAACGATATATATAGTACCTTTCCTTAATCAGGTACGTGTCACACCCTTTCCATCGGCCTATAGTTATCGCGTATTGTAGCCAGGCCCTCTGAATAAGTGGCGTATATTTATTCGCCCGTAGCAATTTTCTGTTTCCGTATTGCCTAGAGTGAACGTTAAAATTTAAGTAAATATTATCTCGTACTTTCGTAAGTACTTAACTCTTACACGACCTCGTACATCGTACACAGCTAAACGAATATCATCGTGTAAGTTTAGAGAGAGAGAGCAATAGATAGTGTTAGAGCGAGTGGATGAGTGGAGTTAATGGTTAACATAATTTTGTTCACTCTCCGTACGCTGAGAGAGTAAATTGCGAGTTTAGGAAGTTTGGAAATATATATATATATATATATATATATATATATATAATTGCGAGTAAGAGGCTTGGATATACATATATAACTTTTGGGCAAAGCCTACACTCAGCAGTGGGTTGAGATAGGCATAACGTAATATATATAGATATAGTACATATGCGTGCAGGTTACATAAGGAAAATTAGCTAGATACTATCTATCTCTTTCTCGTTAAGTTTGTTCTCGTTAACAACGGAACCTGTTTATTCAATTTACCGTAGACAGACTTCATTTTAATTCGTTTTTCATACATTCGTATTTTATCGGTTTATTTGGATCTAAATTAACTTAATAATAATAATAATAATAATAATAGCAAATGACTACTAAATGAATTTAGCTTCATTTCCAATTAAAGGTTATAAAAACTTTGCGAAAATCTGTAAAATTCGTCGAAAACGTTTAGACTGGACGTGGAAAAACGGTCGATCAGTCTGACAGATTATCGGCAGACTCGAAGAAGCTTTTTGGAAAATTTTCTAATGGGTAACAAAAAATTATCGCTTCTTAATGATGTTATGAGATAACTCGCTTAATTTACAATTATTACGAGGAAGGAAAAAGTATTATCGAGTTCGGTGAATGCTTTTAAAGCAAATTTACAACTTTTTGCTTCGCGATTGGAAAAGAAAGATTTTAAATATTTTCCGTATTTACGGCAGAATGTAATATTGAAATGTTTCGTTCCGAACTGTACGATTTTAATCAACAATTTGAGAAGCGATTTGCAAATCTCGATAATATTCGATCGATTTTTAAATTGATTACACTTTCTTTTTGGAGAATTCAATAACGAGTGTATATTTGATCAAATATAGCCCATACTTTTCGATCGAATTCATCGGATCTAGAAATTCTAAAAGTACAGTCATATTTCTGAAAGCACGCGCGAATGAAAATTATTTTCAGAATTTATCACCAGAAGAAAAACATCTATTATTGAAATCGGCGTCAATGAGGATATTTGCATTTTTTAGTTCTACGTATAAGCAGCGTATTAATGAAAAACATCAAATCGCAATTTAGAACTTCTCTGACTGATGACCACTTAATGGCAACTACAAATCTAACTTTACAAGACTCGTTGATGAAATGGAATGTATCGCTTCTACACGTTAGAAAATTAATCCGAAATATTTATTAATAATAGTACACTGCACAAAATAGTAAATACAATTGGTGTTTAATATATTATTGTCAACAAATATCTTAATTAAATGTTTTTTAATTTAACCAATTTTTCGAGCCTTTCTCTTGCACGGGACAGTCAATCGGCTGCCCATACGTTTGGTTCATCTATCGTCGTCTTGTCTTGCGATCCTGTCCAACTTGGTATTTAACCTGACGACTCGTCGTTTCACCGCATCGAGTAATAATCGTCTTGCGGTCCTTTAGTCTGATATTAACAATTATTCTTTCGTGTGCCGTTTCAGTTTTCCTAATTCTTCTAACTTTTGTAAAACTTCATGTTTGAGCTTCGTACGTTAGGACCGGCAACACGCACTTATATTTCAGAAAACTTTGTTTAGCTCTCAAAATGACATTCAGGCGAGAGATTATTCTTCATTTTATCTGTAATTGCAGCATGTTTTTCTTTTCTATTGTAATTTCTTGTCCTAAGTACAGGTTTAACCGATAGACCGCCATTTACAGTTATAACGTGTCCCTCCATTGTATTCGTCGTTATCTTTTGCAAATTCCGATCTTTTCTAAATGTGTGTTACATATTCCGTCGCCATGATGTATCTTCCGCACTTTTGCCGATTAGGACTACGTCATGAACGAAACGTAGGTGACGTAGGTTTTCTTCGTGTATACTCGTTAGTTTAATGTCTTAATGACACACCCTTCAGGGCTGCAAGAAATAGTTTCGGTGATATAGTATCACCCTGTCTTATGTCCCTCTTCAACGGTATGTACTTTCCGGTAATTTTACTTTCATCGATGCGGATTCATATATTTTCTAAACAATATTTAATATATACATATATACAAATTATGTCCCATCTCGAAGGATTTTTCGTAATCTACAAAGGCTGTACATAATTTCAGATTATAACACAGTTTTGTATTAACGTCATTTCTTTGCCCGTATTACATCATTCATTAATATTTTCCAACTTCTTCTATCTTGAGTTTTCCGAAGTCACTGTCAATGTCATCCTTCTGTTTGGACGTCCTTTATTTCTTCTCCCATTGTGTATGGTCTCCATATTACCAGTTCTTTTGTCCACCTTACGCGTACTGTTTAGTAACATCGTCTCGCGAGCGTTTGATATGTATTCGAATTTTGTAGGACGATTTGGATGGCGACATTATGAAGGATTTTTTTCATTAATATTTATCCTAAATTCCCATAATGCGCTATTTAAATATAGAGACAATTAGAAGTCACGCGAAGCTGTTACGAGGTAGTACTTTCTTTAGAAAGTCCGACGATGTGTGCTGCTATTTACAAATAAATGTTAACACACGTGTTGTAAAAATCCTTTTATATTGAAGTGTTTTATTTTTATAATTTCTACATATTTCGAGATAATTTTTTCTATTTATAACAACAATCGAGAGATTAAACGAATAATAAAATTTCAATATCTCGATACTCGGTTCCATGGTGAAACGGATCAAACGAATAGAGAAAGCAACGACAGTTTTAACACGAAAACCTTGATAACTCGCAAGAGTTTGAAATTGCAACTAGGAATACGTCTACTCCGATGATACATGTGGTCAATATCAGTGTACGGTTTAGAAAGCGGGGTTCTCACGCAAACCTCGGAGAAGAAGTTTATCGCAGAATGCGAAAAATATCATATCTAGATCACAATAGGAGGAAATGTCGAATAAAATGTGGCGCAACAAGTTGAGGTGCTTTGAAAGTTAAAATATTGTGGACACATGCATAAATACTCAGATCACCTGTTCCATCTTGAACAATCTGTAGAAATTAATAGAAAACCTGGTAGGCGGAAACTTTCCCGAGGAGCAGATATGACAAAAGATGGTATCAAACGTCAGTATCCAAGGAGCGTCCAGAGATAACCGTTTAGTATTTTATTATTGCATTTTCGATTAATAACATTTCAAAACTTTATTTATCTCTATACAGTTTAATTTAAAACTAATAACTAAATTGTCTCGCCCCTCATGATTACCACAGACATATGACATTTCTTCGATTAATCCGGCGAATTTAAAATCAATAAAGCGTTGATGGAAAAATTGATCGTAAATATTGATGGAACCTATTATCTACGGTAGTACCTTTTTATATCGCGCAATTAGACGGAAAAAGGATTAAGCATTCCAAAATTCGGGAAAGCGCGATTATTTTTGTCGCGTTGATATTCCAAATACAACGCATTAGAAAAATTCGACCGCCGCTTGAATATTTTAATTACATTTTTTTTGACAATGATTATGGTCAAAACTACGATTTACGAATAATCCGTACTAAGTTAAAAACTCGCTAAAACAGTGGATATACCGATGTACGAGAATTGTTGATTGGCATTGACGATGTGTTTTTATATAAAGACTATTATCAAGGCAGTAGATATAGTGTTATCGCTGACGTGATGCTTAAGAAAAGGTACGATCAACCGATAATGAAAATTATGATGTACCGGAAGACAGATAATATAAAGTACGACATATATTGTGATTTTCTTAAAATTCACGAAGAAGACTGTTGTATATAAAGGAACTTTCGTTGGATGCAGGTGGTAACATATTATGTGACGTGTAAAAACCTGCAAAGTGGCGAAATAATATTTTCGTTAGAGAAGTGGCATTGTTTAGTTTATCACTTTCTTCTCTGTTTTCTGAAATGGAAGAATATTTCGATTGTAGGAGAAAAACAGATTTAGTGTAATAAAACTCTCGTCAATCTTCCTCCGTCATGTGTTTTTTTCAACAATCGTCATCTGCGTTCAGGAGTTCTATTATTGTGAATAATAAGGACCAGTTAGGTTATACTTTACCGAGGGATAAAGAATTCATCGAGAAAGCTAGAGGAAGTTGCGATAGTCGATAATAACAATAAATTTAAAAGAAGAAGACTGATATTCCGTGCCCAGAAATTGTTAAGCCATGCAACAATAACGCGGGAAAAGTTGATACCTCTTCGACATTAGTGAATTCTGTCAATTATTAAACGTGGTAGTAAATGTCGTCTGACTATTACAAAAAAAAAAAAAATACAATGAAGATATCTGCGGTGATTAGTATATAAGCGACATATATTACATTAGTATATAAAGGAAGTAAAGCTGCAGAAGAGTACTACTGTCGAGAACAACTCGACCTTGAACAACGATGAAATTCCTAGAGTACAGAAATTTCATACCGAAAAGTTTCTATAACAATAAAAAGGCGAAGCAAATCAGCAGCTAGCTGGATGAAATTGCTTGTTGCCTGACCGCCTGTTCGTTATGCAGCTTAGAGATAATCCGTATTGTCCTCTACATGCTGGTCGTGTAGTCTGTAACCCTGATCACGTGTTCTTCGAATGTCCTTCATTAACAGCATTACGTTCTGAACTGTATCTCAAATTACTTTACGCATCTCGTGGTGGTCCTCCTTATAATGTAATGTCTCTTCTGCATGTTGAGAATCTAGATTTGTTCCCGGACATAGCGACTTTTCTCGAGAAGTTGTCCGAGTTCATAAGAATGTGAGTTAGTGATTATTACGGCTCCACGTTGGGTAAGCTGTAAAGGCATCCCCATTAAAAAAAAAAAAAAAAAAAAAAATTACATACACCGCGATATGATAAGCCACGTTTACGCATACAACATCGAATATATCCGTCATCGACTAAATTAAATTCGGAAATCTAGCGTCCTCAAACTAAATGTAAAAATCAGTACGACAATTATATTTTCCGACCTGCGTTCTACGTCAAATAATAGAAAGTATAGTCGGCGATATGATTAACTCGGATCGGTAGAATTTTAAGAAAGGATAATTCCATCTGAAAATTCTCCGTTCAATACCTAATGATGGTGAAAAAAAATTGTTACGGGTCTAGGTGATGAAAAGTATTCGAATTAAAATATTTTTTTCAAGTCGAATTAATACGTAAAAAGAGAATTATTGTGTAGCAGCCGCCGAAATGTATACAATGGGTATTTAGTGAATTATGAAGAAACCGTTCGGATGGACTTCAGACGGCCGATATGTGTTCTACTTTGTTCTCACGATTAAGATCGGCTAGACGGAATTGAAAGTGCCAATTATACGGCGGCGTTCAATAACGATGTTTAATTATTATTTATAGGGCGTGCTTATATATTATTTATACGAGGTTCGATAACGGTTCTTCCAAAATCGTTCGTTATTCGGAATTCGTTACCGGTATCTCGGTTCCAATAAAGCGACTTCTAGCTAAAAATAATTCAAATGGTTATTACTTTTTTTTTCGTCTTCAACCAAAACTGTTAATTAATTAGTTAATTCAACGTTTCCTAAATAACGGGGCGGCGTCCCAATAGATAAAACCGTTTTTTTTTTGCCTGTGTCAATATTTTTATGTTATTTTTAATTACTACTACTTCATTATTATCGGTTAGACATCGCATCTGTGCGTTGTTTTATCTTTAATATTCCATCTAGATTAACCGGTAGTCGGACTGTTTTCATGCGTGATATTAACGGATTTAAATGTTGAGCAAATGTACTCTGCATTCACTGTTGATTATATACCTGCGTAACCGAAGCGCGATTTAGATCGTGCTGAATTATATTTAAAATGCGAAATTTAATATACGAAGTTTTGTTATACCCTTTTCTTGAGATCCGTTCTATCGATAAACATATAAAACGACTTCGCTCGTAGTTCAAATCGGTCTACGGTTTATTTCGTAGGTTTAAACCGGGAGCAATGAAGTTAAATATTTAGGCTTCGTATTAGACAAAAGAACGAATTCAGAAAGTTATTATTAAAAATCGTGTAATATAAACGAAATGAGAGAAATAATGTTTCTTTCTACCGCATTCAATAAAAAAAGAAAAAAATCTAAACGAAGCGTAAATAATAAACTTATATAAATAAATCCTTTATTAGTCCCGGTACTTATACATGCGTGTCCTGGTTGGAACCGTGTATATATATATATATATAAGTTTTCGGTAATGTGATAACGTTTTGTCACTGCGCGTTCATAGAGCTCTTTCTAAATAGTTATGTTTAAACCCCCCCCCGATCGGGGTCGGTCAGGGGAAGCTACATCAGTTCCCACTCAAAAAGGCGACGAGATGGAGATAGTAGAGAACCCCTCTACTTCTTCATAAATCACAAGTAAAGCAGTTTGTCCTAATCTAATGGCAACTTTTGATTCGAATGAACAATCTGATGATGATTATCAAAATGAAGAATGCCATGCTGCTACTAGAAAAGGAGGTAGCAGTCCCAAAAAACAGAAAAAAGACGAGGATACATCAATACCGACCAGAAATCGATATGTTACAAAGGATGAACAATGTTAATGGCGATGATAACAGTACTACAGGAAATTTATTCGATTTAACGCAGATAGCGGAAGACGTAAACTCGGTAATACACAGCAGGACATCTACTATTACCGGTACTAATAGTAATAATAATAACAACATCGTATTTAATAATAATCGTAATTATACTAATTTTATTAATGGTAACCGTAAAGTATCCATTCCGCCGATAATATTTCGGTGCACTTTAACCGAAAGAAAGCTTTGTAACTAAAATAAATAATAATTTAAAACATAACGTAAGAATAAAAACAAATAAGAATTCATATTGTACGCGAACGATATCGAAGACTATGATAAAATATTAAACATATTAACAATAGACCACCAGTTAAGCCTACCATTTTTGAGACAGACATAAAGTCATTATTAAATACATCAACGCGTGTTTTAATAATTGGAGATGTAAATGCGAAAAGCAGAGCTTGGAACTGTCACAATGCCAACAGAACAGGAAATATATTACTAAACACGCGTAACGGATTAAACTTTCAAATTAAAACACCATCTGAGCCTACCTATTTCCCCGGAAATACAAATTCTTCAACTAGTATTATTGATATTGTTATTGCAAAGAACTATCACGGACTTGTACTCCCATATCTGTAAGCAAGTTATCATCTGATCATAACCCAATAATGTTTAACATGTCATTAAATTACAAAAAACCGATTCAGTCTTTCAACTACTCCAGAGCAAACTGGAATACATTCAAACAATGCATACAAAAAGACATCAACATTCCAAAAACCTTACCTAATTCAAAATCTATAGATCAATATATTACCTACTTTAATTCTATCATAACAAAAGCAACGCTATCCCGCAGGTTGTATTAAAATCACGAGCAAATTCGATTTCAAATAGCACAAAAATGCTTATTAAAATTAAAAATTATGTTCGTAAATGTCATCAGAGATCTCATAATTTAAACACTATTAATTATAAAAGGTTGTACACTAAATTAAACAAGGCAGTACAAATAAGATTAATCATTGAAAGAAATCAACAATATGATAAGTTCCTCAAAAACCTATCACCAGCTGATAATAGTCTTTGGAGAGTAAATAAATACTTCTGCAAGAGTCAAACCGAACTGCCCCCTATAAAAATCCCAACCAGTGCAGATAAGGTTGCGTACGCAATTGAAGATAAAGTAGAAATCTTAGTTGAACACTTTAGCACTATTTATGACCAAAATGATCACATGTCAACTAGATATCATGAAAGGAAAATTAAGCAGACAATAAACAATTATTCACTTCGTACTTCTGCAACAGTTTTACCTAGGAATTTTACAACACCTAACGAGATCAAAAGAATTATCTCTACTCTTAGACAAAACAACTCAGTTGGTCGTGACCAAATTAATATAAAAATGATTAAAAATCTACCATTCAAAGCAATAGTTGCCTTAGTCAATATGTTCAACTCATGTTTACGTCTGTGTTATTATCCTCTGTCGTGGAGATTTGTCGGTAACGATACCCATACCAAAACCGGGGAAGGATGCCTCTCTGGTACAAAATGTAAGGCCAGTGAGCTTATTTAGTAATTTAAGTAAAATATTTGAGAAAGTACTCTTGGTCAGATTAAGAGATTTCAGCGTGAGTCGATCTATCATATCTGACTCACAATTTGTGTTTCGGCCAAAACCCAGTACCACAATTCAATTATCTAAAATTTGCGATAAAATTACCGATAATTTTAATCAGAATAAACATACGGGAGTAGTCTTGATGGACATTGAAAAAGCGTTTGACACAACCTGGCATGATGGAATTATCTATAAATTAATCAAATATGAATTTCCTCCTTAGTATTCACTATTAAATCTTATTTAATGAACAGGAAGTTTTACGTGAAAATAAAAAACCATAAGTCTAAACATGAGATTTATTAAAGCTGGGGTACCTCAAGGGAGCATCCTAGGTCCTTTCCTTTTTATACTCTATTTGAATGACTTGCCAACCATTACGGGAGTAGACATAAACCTTTATGCTGATGATACTTCTTTAATGGTATCCTCTTATAGAATTGACACAATCAGTAACAGACTAACAAGTGCAATTGATAAAATATCAAAATTTTTCTACAAATGGAAAATTAAATGATGAAAAAACTGAATCAATCATTTTTACTAGACGTAGGCCTCTACTTAAACACTTCGTTCGAGTCAAAAACAATTACCTCGATTGGAAGGAAAATGTAAGATATTTAGGCATAACTATGGATAGACGATTTACATTTACGGGGCATATTAATGATTGTGTAAATAGAACGATGCGCAAATTGGGTTGTCTATTTCCAGTATTTAACAAAAAAGTCTGCATTATCGGCGCAAAACAAATTCCTCATTTACAAAAAAGTTATTCTACCAAAATTATTGTACGCGAGCCCGGTCTGGAGTTATGCTAGCAACAGCCGTATAAATCAGATGCAAAGACTACAAAATCATTGTTTAAGAATTATCTTGAATAAACCAAGATTTACTAAAATTAAATCTATGCATGATATTTTAACGTTTCCTTACATACAGGAAATCATTATAAATACAGCGAAAAAATTTTTCGCCAACTGCAGCTCATCTGATAATGTAGTAATACATTCGATAGGAGATTACGACTACCAGTCTCTGCGACACAGATATAAGAGGTACAAGCACAGACGTATAAAACATATCTGTTTATAGTAAGCCGGTTATTAAATTCTAGTATTAGCAAATAGACTAAGATATTTTTAAGATATTATATTGTGATAGAGTAAGTTATAATTTTATTCTAATATATTGGAACAGGGTTTTTATACAAAATTTTTTCTGTAAATTATACATTTGATATTTATAAGCCTATCATATAAGCTTTTCTATTTTTTTGTTTGCCTGGAAAGAATTTTTGTTTTATATTTCGGTACGGGTAAATTGTTCATTTTAAAAATTTAATATGTTTATGTGCATGTAACTTAATAATAAATACAGTGCTTCTTCTTCTTCTTCTTCTATATATATATATATACACAGAAAAATTGAATAGTCTGAAATAACTGCTCCCGAATTATATTCAATACACATAGATATGCTAAAAACTTAAAAAAAAAAAATTAAGATTACGATTAACCTGTATACAAGTATCTACAGCGCATCTATATTCCGAAAATTTCTGCTGCAAATGCAACAGTAATCCACTTATCGCTGCCACAGCAATGGTAAACTATAACTAGGAATCATTAAATTGTTAAAATATAAAAAAAAGTACAAACATAGAACACTCTGTAGCGTAATCCGCTTTATTAATGTATTTACTATATTTTTTTTGCATTAACTTCATTACAGGCTTTCCCATTGATATTATCTACAATTTTATTTGTAACAATTTACTTCACTACTTATCTATAGATATCTATATGTATTACCGTTTACATATAACGGATTGTATGTCTTCGTTAGCAGGGAGTTTAAATTGAAACTTCTATTGGCGTGTTATATGTGGGGATCTCAAAACGAGCGAGCGACGTATTATATAGAGTTCTGGTATGAGAGGTCGACTCGTTGTACAAGTTCAAATTTTTTATTTAGTATTATTAAGACATTTCCAATGTTACAAGTGATAGTAATGAGTAATATGCTTAAAATAAAAAGCGTATATAAAACGGGTATATAATGCGCAAATGGCAAAACACAATGTTTTTTTTTTTACAATAATTGGGTTAACTCTAATAACCAAAATAACCCATTGTGTGCACCGTTCAAAAATTCAAAAATAAAAAAATTTCAAAAAAGAAAAGAAGAAAGAGAGAGAAAAAAAAAGAAAAAACGACTTAAACACTAATTTTAGATATAAAGACGTGGCCATAGCCGTGAGGATATCGTTGTTATTCAGGGCCAATAAGTAGGCAACAGAGTAGGGTGGAGGGGGAAATATTTAATTCTAAAATTTTCTTGATAAATGTACCTGTGGTATACAAATCACAAGCAAAAATCACATGATTAGCGTCGGCTATATTTCCCGCATGCACAGGGTAGTATACAGATGGAGTGTGAGATTGATAGAGTACAAGTGGCTAGGAAGGGCAATTGTGGTTGGAACGAAGTCTCACCAGGATTGAAAAGAAAAGTCGAGTTGGAAAATTTTTAGGAGGCCTAAAAGCGAGAATGGATGTGGAAGGGAGGTTGGGTCGGATGGATCTATAAAAGTTAAACCGTCTTTTACAAAACACAGACTTCTATCGATGAAGAAGGTCTGCTCGAGCGGATGCTACTGAACAGGCGTAGGGAACCCTCAGAATGAGAATGCCCTCCAATGCCCCAAGTTTTGCAGCCCGATCACATACTTCATTACCCTGAACACCCTCATGTGCGGTAATCCAAACGAAATATACCAGGGCATGGTTATTATATAAGTAAAGTAAATCAATCTTTTGTTCACTCACATTACGTTAAAAACTTGAAAATACCATCTACGCATAACACAATATTATTATACGGTGAGTATATATATATATATATATATATATATATATATATATATATATATATATATATATATATATATATATATATTTATATATATATATATATTAAAGACCGACCGAAGGTTCGGTTTCGGTTTCGGTTTCGGCTAGTTTCGGCCAAAAAATCGAGTTTCGGCCACAGTTTCGGTTTCGGCCAAATATTAGCCGAAACTTCGGCCGCGCCGAAACTTAGTGTAATTATGACTCATTAATTGTCGCGCGTCGTTCGGCTAACTTCCGGTTATAACTTGTGTTTAATTACCAATTATACTTATGGTAAAATTGATACTCTTTTATGTAATGAATGGAATGTTTTAACGAACCTCACAGCCTGTTTGAAATTTTTCTATGAGGCCACACTTGATTTACGATTTGATGGCGCATGATATCAATAGTAATACCTTTGATATCATTATTAAAGCGCAAGCTACAAGTTTGATCCGAAAAGGAAGATGAGATGCTGACAAATATGAAAAACTCATTGTACGAGTCATTGAATACCAAATTTTCTTTTATAAAAAGGCACCTTCATTGATGGCTGCGATAATGCTGGACCCAAGATTTAAATCGAAATATCTCTATTCCAATGAAGTGGATGCTGCAGTGAGAGAAATAATATCTTTTTTGATAGAATAGAGAGTCTTTGTGATATACACGATAATATTCCTAAATAGATGCAGGCAACCATATCTGAAGATCAAAAAACTGTTTTGGAAAAGATAATTCAATCTTATCTGTCGGTGCCATTATTGCAACGCAATGCTGACATATATTGTTATTGGAACAGTAGTCCATATCCTACCCTGAGAAAAGCCGTTTTAAAATATCTTTCTGCTCCACCTACTCGTGTTCCCAGCGAGCAGTTGTTTAGTGCCGATGGACAAATATACGCAGATCGTCGGAGTAACCTGCTTGGCGAAACCGTAGAAAAATTACTTTTCTTAGCGTACAATATAAGACTTTTTAATTACGAATATTAAATCTAATTTCAATTTATTATTTAATGTCAAATTGTGAATATAACATAAATAATAACTATCTTTGTTAAATATTGCAACTATTACTTTTTATTGTATTTTACATAAGTTAATTATCTGTATTTGTGTATAAAATACACCAGATTTTAATATGCAATAGAAAGTTTAACATGTCTAAATAAGTTTCGGTTTCGGCCGAAACTAACACCGAGGCCAAAGATTAGGTTTCGGTTTCGGTTTCGGTTTCGGCTGAAAATCTTGTTTCGGTCGGACACTAATATATATATATATATATATATATATATATATATATATATATATATATATGTGAGTGTATACAAGGAAACTAGCGCATTATTGAAAAAAAAAACATATAAAAACTACGAATGAGGCTTATTATATAAAGACACAGTGTAAGTTCAAATGAGTTGTTTAAATTCATATAAAAAGTAATGGAACAACATACAAGAAAACTCATATTATGATACATAAAAAAAAAAAGATATACATACACTATCGTATAATAAATAAATTACAATCGCAATTAATACTCGTGATAACAACACTGACTATAGAAGAAGAGGAATGTTCAAGCGTACGTTTGATACAAGTTATTAGAATTAATAATGTAATAGAGGCGGACAGAGTAATGTAAAAAGAAATTCCTCTAGGTCGAGAATTATATTCGCTCTTGCCAGCTTACAAAGACTGTCTTCTTATTCGTGATTTATACGTGGAATTTTTGCTCTGTCCGTACCTCTTGATCTTGTCCTACCGGTATCGAATGAGATTTTTAAAATTTACTAGCGTTGTTCAGCAGATAAGTAACTGTAATCTATACAACTGAAGAACAGTAAGTGGCATTTCAGACAAATATTATTTTCTGTATCGCGCGTTGAAGAACTTTTATGGATTCAATATGCGGTATTTAGCCATATGGAGTATCCATATGACAGCACCGGTTCTTCGAGTATTATACCTCCGTATAATGTATCGTCCCTTCTACATCTGGATAAATACAATTATTCCCCCCATATAGCGACGTTTTTAGAGAAGACAGCATGCTTGATTAAGATGTAGATAGCCCCCAGAGTATCACGTTGGGTAAGCTGTAAAGGTACCCCATTTAAAAAATATATATATATATATAAATAGCACAGACGTCTTGTACGAACTTTCCTTAAATAGTATAATTTAACTTTCTACGTTTTTTCGACAGGTACCACGTTAATTTACGATCAAACTGTACTACCATATGTTTAATTTGACTATAACCATATCTCTATAGTTTAGTGCTATTTCCTAAACATTGTGCGATCTTCACTTATGTATATATATATATTTTAATTCGTTGATACAAATACAAGTTCTCGTTCCTGTTCATCTGGTTAAAACGTATTTCGGAAAGAAAAAGCTTGAAAGGAAGACGGTATCACAACAACATCGGCTGTTAGAAATCCGACAAGCACGTACTTTTTATTTCGACGAATTCGGCAGTAAACATCTGGTTAAGTATACTTTTATTAAGAGTATAAAAGAGTTTCAAACTTTTGCTTTCTACCGACGTTCTTAAAATATCGCTATACAAAACGTATTTAATATTATACATATATATATTAATATTACCTTTCGCTTTTACATTTTACTATAGAGTAGTCGGTCAAAAATTTGCAATTCAAAATTAAGTATACATTCTTTCTCCACATAAAGACTTCACTCTGTCTTTTTTTCTTTATTCTCTTATTATAAATAAAAAGAGAACGATATAAAAAAATTGGTCCGAACCGAAAGTGGTTTTTATTAGAGCGAGACGAAAAGTATATTATAACATAGCTGTGGAAAGAATAAGTGATATAAAAGGAATTATTTAATTCGGCCGACGATCGGAGTCGATTTTCTCACCCGGGGAATTTTCGAATCTTCGAACAATTGTCTTCTTCTTTTGTACGGGGGTATTATTCAAATTAATAAGTGGTTCAGACGATACACAACGAAGAGGGTCATTTGCATATATATATATATTATATATATATATATACATTTTGCTAAAAGAAAAAATTCAAGGATTAAATATCAATTAATATTCCAATAATGCGGATGGGCTACATCTTCTTTTAAGGCTAGATAACTACGTTGCTATAGCAATAAAGTGTCGTAAACACACACACATACAACATTCGTATAAACACGACCACATATTTACTCGCACACACCGAACGTACCGGTTGAAACATTTTTATCGAATTGCGTGGTCTGTTTTAAAGAGAAAAAAACTGACTATGCTAAAAATTCGTGACCCGATGCTAGTGTTTGCGATATTATTTATGTA
Source organism: Coronaproctus castanopsis (assembly GCA_032883995.1). Classification (NCBI taxonomy): domain Eukaryota; kingdom Metazoa; phylum Arthropoda; class Insecta; order Hemiptera; family Monophlebidae; genus Coronaproctus; species Coronaproctus castanopsis. The sequence goes on from CM065053.1 coordinate 32,896,344, forward strand.
TATTTCAATTTTTTATTTTTTCGTTACAATTTGTTATACGTAATTTTAGCATTTCGAACGGTTTTAATTGAATTTTTTTCATAAACTCGAATCTAGTTTTTCGAAAAATTTAGTCAAATTCTGTAATACGGAGAGATCTGATTTGAATATATGTATAACGGTGATAATGCGTTATTAACCGTTCGCGATATCCGCGGTACGTGAAATTTTAACGTTAACGAAATTTTTTTATTTTCCGCTCGACGCGAAATGTCTCGATTTTAATAATCATCATCATTCTCTTTCTTTTACCCTCTAGAGGGCGTGGTGATATTATGAACACGACGTCCTAACTATAGTTATCCACGTTGTCCTATCCTGGGTAGCCAATACCGCCTCGTGAAGACCCAATCCACTTATTGCTCTTAATTGATCCACATAGCCTGTTCGTGGTCTTCCTCTTGGTCTTTTTCCATCGACTTTGCCCAATCTTTTATAATGACGTTCGTGCGAATCAATATCTATATATCCGAAGAAGATGAGCGATGCCTCATTATTTCAGACCGTCTCCTCGTAACTGCGTGTCTAATTTACTAAGGCGACGTCCTACGTGAGCGATTTTAACGCGAACGCGGCGCGAAAATAACAAACTGTGTATAGCGAACAAAATGTCCTACGTGACCAAACGCACGTGGTTCGCCTAGCGACGCGACGCGAAGCCAAGCGAACGCGATCAATCGGTTTGATAATGAACGCGATCAGTTACGTTCATCGATGCCCGACTGACACACGGCTGCAATCGTGCGTACGTAGGACAAAATCGGCCGCGTCGCGCTCATCGCTTTGAATTCGTGTGTCACTGCATCACTTCGCTTCGCAATCGCGTTCGCATCAAGTCCGCTCACGTAGGACTTCGTGTAAGTATGTAGTCGTTTGTAATTCGAATTTTCCATGAAATTCTCGGCATTTTTTCAAACGCATTTATTCTGTTGTGGTCGAATATTGTAAGTGACTAAATGTCGCCCCTCGATTAATTTCGTTATCATTGCAAGGCTTGCGTTCTTTCAGATTCGTGTTAATCTAACAACTGCATTACGTGCCATAGCTAACCTGTGTTCGATATCCATCGAGCAGCTTCCATTGTTAGTTATCACAGACCCGAAGTAGATGAATCAAAACCACTAACTTCTTTATATGCGTGGTTCACATTCCTATCAATTATTACGACTTTTGTTTTATTCCTATTAATACTCGATCCGTATTCCGTGCGTTCTTCCTGTAGTGTTTGCGTGATATTCTCCAGTTTTAGCTGCTTATAACATCCGCATATCTTAGATTATTAGAATATGAATGAAAATATATATGAATCAGACCATTCCAACGAGTTGCCTAATTAAGAAGACGGTTCATTTATCTATTTATTCTTTTTTCCTGGCACTAGTGGCACTATATAAGAATTATCCGAGAATAGCTCAGCCCACTCAGATAATTGGAAGTGCATTCGACGGCAATTAAATTTGTTACACGTCCGTATTATTATATTTTCTCGGACCAATACAGCAGTAGAACATGCTTATGCGCGTTTATTATTCATATTGTACCAAAGTCCGGCAAGTCTACATTCCAATAAGTGTCCCATCGCAATCACCAGCTTGGAGATTCTCTGTCAATGACCACACTTCGACATATTCTTTCTTGTTCGAGCATATTACCAATTCTCGATTGAAGCCTGGTGAAGGGATTTCTTGTGCATCTTGTGTTTGAATATCCTTCTTTCTTCATTTGATTACGCGTTCAATCGATATGTGTTTCAGTATTTCTTTAGTAACCTTAAGGAAGCTATTTCTCGATTTTATACGCGTCTTTTCTGCAGCTTGCCGAGAATCGCGCATTTGTTTGATTCTTTCTACGTCAGTTGCGACTTTTCTTCTTATATCAGGTGACGCTACTCCACTTAGAAGGTATAAGTAGTAAACTTTTGTGGGTCTAAGGCAACCAGTAACTAAACGTGCTCTACCGTTAATAGCCACATCAACCATTTTTTGCATCTTTTGAATATGCCTATACGGGAAAGTTGTCGAAATGCATAATGTAATTGCTGATGTTCGACGACTACCGTGATGTTTCAGAATTATGAAGTTTGGGAAACTTTAGATCTAATCTCGGCCGGTGAGTTAACGATAGAGTGGTATAGCGATTATGCCGCAAATATAAATTTTCGAGTTTGTTTTTTATTTATTGCGATTTTCGACATGAAAAAAAATATATATTTCGCGTTGGTCACCTATATCGTGATCATGTAACAAACCTATCTTTGCACGCTATATACTCAACGTTCGTTTGTTCGTTGTACATATCGGTGTAAAGTTATTCCAGTTTGGATTCTTATCGGATCTGTCTAACGTGGTGGAGAACTTCCTTATATATATATATATTAATATACACTTACGATATCATCCTCAATATATATTGTATCATCAGAACTTTTTATAACAATTTCGAAGAAAGTCTCGAACCGGAATAAAAGAAAGGTAAAAACGAACGGAAAATATCTTATCGATTCAAGATTCGCAGACGAGATGATTTACCGCAAATATCGAAGGCATACAGGACGACGTTAATTAAGTTAAATCACGAAAATCGGTGAAAACTGGTAAAAGAGAAAAATAATATTTAATTAGGATGGCGCAGTTAAATGGAGGATGTGTAAAGAATTACGTATATTTAGAAAAGATAATTAGCGTGTAAAACGATACAAATATGATAAAATAATAGCGCATTACGCGGTAATAATATAACAACCGGTGTGAAGAAGAAAATATAATTTTCCGGTTCACACGGAGTCTGTAAGAAGCATTATTAAGAAAATTAGTGCATCGCGGGACAGATTAACCTTGATAGTTGACTTTAAAAAAAAAACCAAGACTTCACCCGGATCAGACTAACGGACGTTACTGATCGCTAAATATAAACGGAGTTGAGCTGGATGTGTCGACCCCGGAAACTTTTCGCAAAAACATGGATCACTTGTCGAACGAAACAAAATGGATCACCAGATGAACAAAGAAAAACAGCTAACAGAACGGAATGATGATATTGTAAGGAAGAAGAAGTAGTTGGTTCAACTGACAATAGGAAGCTTAGAATAGGGATCGATGGATAAATTGACTGACACACACAAAACATAATACGTATATAATTATGTAAAAGTCGAAATTGTACAAATATAATAAACGATGAAATAAATTAATTTAATTTAGTAAATAAATAATTAATACTCGAGACAATTTTGAATTTTTAATTGAAAGTAATTTTGAAGATTTTTTTCCCTCTACGACAAGACATCAGGGGTTATATTTTTTTCAAGTTAAGTTTCCTAGAGTATAAGGCTCCGCCTTGGCCGTATATCATGACGACCATCTACTCCAAAGTGCCCATCCAGTATCCCCTTACTTTTTGACCCTTTTGTTCACTTCCAAGCCCCTCTCTCATTCGTCATATTTTAGTACACTTCATTCCTATCGATATCTAACGCACCTGGTTTCATCTTCAATAGTCCAAAGGTTCCCTCGGTTATGTAATTTTGTTCCTCCTCCAACTTCATTTACAACATCTAACAGCTAGGACGTCAGTGTCGTAATAGTCAGGTCAGTTGTATTGTGCAAATAGCAACAAATTATGCTGCAAGACTGGATTCAAAATAATATGGAAGTTGCATTGTTAGACGACTCTGCGGACATTCGTCGATTAAAAAGGACAAAATTAACGGAATATCAGAATTACACATTGAAACTGGACAGGATTCATCAGTAAGTCATCTTACACTAACATATTAAAGTTACGCGTAATAACCTACAAAGATAGTTGTAAATTGATAAATAAAGTGAAAATTAGCTCCCTGAAATTTAACTTATTTTAAATAACTTTTTAACTTTTATTTATCTTTTTGTTAACAACCTTATTATTTACAGTTCTGAAATCGGAGGTAACACTAAGTGGTACGGATTCTCACTCTTTAAGTTTGTATATGCGGTTAATTCGTTGGTTTAAATAAACACACCTTCCTGTTCTTATATATATATATATATATATATATATATATAAATGAGTTCCTTGTATGGGTTGGTATGTCGAGATTGTTTTGAGAAAGAACGCGAATACCGGGAAAGAAAAAAAAATAGGAGGAAATGATGTTAGGAGCGGGGCAACCTGCTTAGGTGGAATAAGAAATACGGGAGCAGTTGAAAACACATTTCCTTAAAGGAATTGACTTGCGGAACAGTTTTATTCAAATATTTACAACTCTCCAGTTTACGGATTGCTAGCTGCCTTTGAAAAAACATCATCCAATTTCTTTGAACGTATTCTCTTCGCTTTTATCTTCGTTACGTGTATGTATTTAAGACGTGTATAAGTTGTAACACTCTTATTTTTACTATTACCGTCATTATTATTATATTTTTAATAACGTACAAGGAAACACATATGATACATATATTATATACAAATATTTTTAATATATATATATATATATATGTATATATAATATACGCTTGGTTGAATATTCGCTTCAATAATGCGACTTTCAATATCGCATAGCTATCACCATCTTAAAGTTTTTTTCTCGTCTGCTATATTATACATCAGATCTCGTGTACCGTATATAGAGATTGAAGAATACAGATACGTAGACGGGACTTTTGTCCGTCATATCGTAAGTTAAACGTCGTCGTCGTAAGTTGTTAAAGAAAAAGCGAGCGTCTCGATTTTTGCTCAAGTCTTTGGAATAGTAACAGTAGCAGCGGAGGAAGAAGTAGTAGTAATAATAGACAGTAATAGTAATGGTAGAAAGAAAACTTTGAAATTGAAGTGGATACACCTTCGGAATGTCGGAAATACTTCTTGTAAGATCTGCACTCGACGTAACAAAGAAAGCCGCGGAAAGATTACCACTACTATTGCCATCGTACACGACCGAGCAGAGATAAAGTGGCTACTGCTTGCTATGGCACTTATCAATGTTCGTCGTAAGTGTTGTAGAAAATGGTACTCAACCACTATATAGAGCCACTAGAATAATAAGTCATGTATAATCTATGTATACGTATTACATATATATATATATATATATATATATATATATATATATATATATATATATAAATAAAACTGGTACGCCGTTACAACTATCAAGATTGGAGAGTGTTTGGAGAAAGGTCTGTTCTCGGGCGACAACTTCCAGCAATTTCCTCGCCAGTATTCTTTATAGTTCTTTCACATTCTTACTTATCCTTCTACTCGTTCTTCGGTTGTCCGAAGTTATCGACAATTTCCTATATTATCGTCGTTATTATTTTGTTGACAATAATATAATGGTCTTAGCGGTGTATTGCTCTAGTAGAAATTGGTCGATTAAATAAAATTTTTCATTTTTTTCTTGTAAATAGTCAGTCAGTCAATCAGTTAGTAATCGATGGTCTAGAATAAATTCGCTAGAAGACGTTTCTTATGTTCACCTTTGTTGGCAATTTCGCGATTATGCTAAGAAGTTAACTTACAACCGATTGAGATATTTTTCGAGAGTTCCGGTTTTCATTCCGCTACAAAAAATTTCAAAATCGACCGACCGCTTATCTACAACGGTATTTTCGAATTTATATACATACATATATATATGTGTGTATATATATATATATATATATATTATATATATACGATAGCACTAGCAAAGCAAGCTTCCACAAATTTTGGAAAAATATCACAGAAAATAAAAATGGATTTAGAGTTAAGAAAAAGAATAGCGCGTTGTTACGTATGGTCCGTGATGGAATATGCAGCGGAATGTTGGACCATTAACGCGGAAAGCGAGAGAAGAATAAACACATTCGAAATGTGGACGTATACGCGGTTGCTTAAGATACCGTGGACCGATTTCGTTTCGAATAACAACGTCCTAAATCGTTGCATCGTCTATAAATTGACAATCGTCGAAGACATAAAAGGAAAAAAGTGAGAGAACGGGTCATTTTTATCTTAGCGGTCCAAGGGAAGATGGTTGGAAAGGCAACAAGAGGAAGGAAATTGATGGACTACATAACAACGAACATATAGTAGAACTTATGAAATAATAAATTCAACTAGACACAGGAAGATATGAGATGGCCTAATGGTACACGATGTGCAGCCTCCTGAAAGGTGATGCAACAAAATGACGAATATATATATTTTTACGCTGAGCGAAACTCCATTCACCACCTGCGCGCATTCTTTTTATATATTCTCTTTAAATCCGGGGTTTTGTTATACGGTTATTTCTTTATTCATTTATGTTTTTACGGCAACGAGTTTATACAACCGGTATATCGACGAAGCGATATTTATGAAAAAAAAAAATGAAAATAATCGTCGGCGGGACGGTATCCGTAGAACTTCGAATGGGCATCATAACAGGATATGTGCGTGAGGTGGTCGGTAGGAAAATGTAAACATGCGCAGAACAATAATAAGTAAAGGAAGGCCGTATGAGATGTGATAATGGAGACGAGTGCAGAATGTGAGCTGAACGAAAAAGGGCACAAACTAAGAAACCTGAAATGGATACTCTATGGTGGGGTAGGCTATGATCTCAGAAGCTGGAAAGTCATGGACGCTACTTTAGTTCTTCGAAAATGAAAAGGGTGATCGATAACCGGTACGAATGAACTACTACACTAAATGATAAATATATATAATATATAAACGTAAATATATATATATGAGATCTTAGCAGAATAAATGCGTTCGAAATGTGGCATGCAGAAGAGTGTGATGTATATAACAATTTTACACTTCATATGCTCTGGGCATTAGAACGTGTCTCGCGCAGAGAAGTAATAGAACGCTTTCTCCATTTCGGAATGAAACGTTACATAATACTGGGAAAAGAGAAAAGTGTAAACCGCTGATACGATTGGTCGGTCACCTAGTTTAACGTTGATTAGATTGAGCCTACACCAACCAGTATCGACAGAACAAAATAGAATAGCCCGAGGACTACAGTTAAAATGTCAATTTCATAATATATATATTATATATATATATATATATATATATATATATATATATATATATATAATATATATATATATACGAATATTTTTTCATATTCTTTGTTCTATTATGTGAAATAATTTTAACCACAGTTTCCGAGATATTTTTTTATTAGACATTCCAGCCAGCAGCGTTATTTGATTTTTTAATCTTTCATCGAGTCGCCTCGTAATCTATACAATGTTTCTTCTAGAATACGTTTTACTAAAACGATGCCACCCTATGCGTATAAAGTAGCGTACTGTAATGTTCTTTATTTTCACGCTAGTACGCTAAATAATCTGCCTGCCTGTCTACTATAGACGCGTTTATCTATTTTCATACTAGAGTCTTACACTTTTCTCGTACGTAAATCGTCTGCGTCTTACTTCTCATTATGATTATCTAATTTTAGATTAAGTATAGGTATATTATATGAAACGTAATTTGCACACGTAATTTCTCCGTAAAAAAATGTTATATTACAAAATTTGCGATCACGATACGATTATATCGATCCACTTACTGGATGTAAGCGCCCCCTCTTTTCTTCCATCTATAGCGATTACTGGCCTTTTCCATCCACGTTACACTGGCTGACCTTTTTTTATCATCCTGTAGCCGACCGCATCTTCTGTATCATTTTCTCCGGTTATTCGTTTCATCAATCTCTCCTCGTTTGTTCTGTCTCAGGGGTTGCACAGTTCCATTTCGACCGCGCTGCACATTGTACTAAATATATATAAACACACTGATGTATATAATATTACCGCGGATTACTATGCTAGTTGTGTAATAAATCGTTCCTACTGGACCGTTATCGATTGATTTTTGTTCGTATGTATATATATATGTATATATATATATATATATATATATATATATATATATACATATACATACATATATATGTATATATACAACGAGTTGGTTAAATTCATTTAGTTTTGTGATAATTATGAATAGTATTAAATTTATAGGTAACATTAGAGAACTTTGAAATTAAATATCACACAATCGCGATTCGCTTATTTCTACTCACTGCTGGATGTAAGGAAGATGAAATGATCAAATACCTACGCGGTTTGAGGTCTTCTTTTCTGGAAGAAGCTCTGAAACATTCGCCGCTTTTCGCATCCACATTCGTCTCTGAAAAGGCATTCTATTTACTCTTGTATATACCAAAAGCAAAAATACGTAGCAGATAACAATTGGAATCCGATTTGAAATTACAACTAATTAATAACGTGAACACAGATATTATTAACCTTTTCGATCACAGTATCTACTATATGGGACATGAAATTTTAATGTTAACAAAAATTTCTGTACGTGAAATATCTCAATTAAAAAATGAATAAAAATATATATATATATATATATATATATATGTATACTAGCAGTTACTTACAGCTCTGTGTAACTTTTTTTAAATATAATATACGTATACATACGTATATATATATACACATATATATATGTATCAGTCCGTTATTTCGGCCACACCCCTAATGTAATATAGTATGCGTATGTATACGTATATATATATATATATATATAATCATGCGTGTTATTGTTGTGTACTATATTGTTTACCAGCGCGCATATGTTGTTGTGCATGGTGGTTTGCAATTTGCCTTCCACGCGATAACATTATGATTATTTATTTTCTGATCATAATTTTTACATCGGCGATCGAATTCGCACTCGATACCTTCCGTATAGAAGTCCGTGTTTTTAGCCACTCGGCTATTCCGACAGCACAACATCAAGTTTTCCCAGACAGTCACTCAACAAATACGATGTTGCTTAACTTCGGTGATTTGACGAGAACCGACGCATTTAACGTGGTATAATATATATATATATATATATATATATATATATATATATATATATATCCGTCGGCTATTTCGGCCACGCCCCTAACTCAACAAAACGTGGTTTTTATTGCGTGTGTTGGTAGTGAAGGTACATTCGAACCGGAAAAAGGCGTTAAATTTTAAACGATTTGGCAGAGATATCGCTGTTTATGACTTGTTAAAACTTTGAATTATTGTAATTTTTGTCCTATTTGTGATATCAATATAAAACAAAGCTTAGAACGAGTCCGATAATATAGGCTATAAGCTATGCGAATTTCATCGTTATCGTAGTTTTCGAGTTAAATTGGAATAGACAGACAGGCAGAGACAAAATTTAAAAAAAAATAGATTTTCTGTTTATGTGTGATAAAAATAGCCGAATGCAATGATTATAATTAAAATATTCACAAATAGCAGACACTACAGTTTTATTATATATTAGTATAGATTAGTATAGATTGAAAATTATCTAAGTTTCACCCAATATAATTAAACACCCTTATAAAATTTTTAGTTTAATGTTAAAGATTTTATAATCTAAAAGGTTTAAATTTATCCCGGCGTTTTTTTATTGTCCTCCATTTTTTTTTTTTTTTTTACAATCTGACCTCTAGGTCATTTAGCAAAATTTTTGACCATTTAATAACGTGACGGAGAAGCACCCAGTGATGTTCACCCAGCAGCTGCTACCTTAAACAAGGTCCAGTGGTTTATTACGCTTCAACCTCCTGGTGTCACTGGAGGTATTCAGTAATCTTTGAGCCAAGGTATTAGGATGACCTTCCAGTCTAAGTACATGTCTTTGAGCGTACTGCTTTATAACATCGTTCACATATGGAATATTCAAGTCTCTATGTAGGGTTGTGTTGGTTAAGTACCAGGGTGCACCTGTCACTGTTCTTAATATTTGATTTTGAAACGTTTGTAGCACCTTTATATTTGTTTTTTTTTGCACAACCCCATAGCTCTATTCTGCAGACTGGCTTTATAACTGCTGTATATACCAAACGCTTATTGGTCAATGAGAGAACACTATTCCTGCCTAAGAGCCAATTCATTTTTCTAACCCGTAAGTTTCTTCTTTTTTTTTGTCTATATGGTGCCGTCATGTCAATCGACTGTCCAGGTACATACCTAGATATCTAACACTCGGCTGAATAGGCATTGTGAGGTTATTGATTCTAACAGGTGGAACTATAACCTTCATATTTGTGAACTGAACGTTAACCGATTTGCTCTCATTAACACCTATCTTCCATTTTTTAAACCACTGTTCCGCTCTGTTTAATGCTTCCTGTAGGTTATTACTGGCAATGTTCGGATCTGTGTTACATGAGAGTAAGGCAGTGTCATCTGCAAAAGTAGCCGCGTGTACATCCCTAGTAACGGGGAAGTCGGCCGTGTAAAGCAAATACAGTGTAGGCCCCAGGACCGAACCCTGCGGTACACCTGCTAGAACAGGATGAATCTCAGAAAGCTCGTGTTCATAACGTACCTGGAAGTATCGATCTTGCATATAAGAAGTAATCAGAAGATGTAAATTTGTTGGAAGTAATGATTTCAGCTTTAACAATAGGCCTTCATGCCACACCTTGTCAAAAGCCTGAGCAACATCGATAAACGCCGCCGTACAAACCTGTCTCGTTTCTAGACTGTATTATATTTACTACCCTGTGCAATTGATCCACTGTGGAATGTTGTCTCATAAAACTAAATTGATGATTCGGTATTACGTTATTAAAATCTAAATAGGGGCGTAGCCTGTTTAATATTAATTTTTCCATTACTTTTGACAATATGGGTAACAGAGATATAGGCCGATAAGAAGACACACAGTGCGGGTCCTTCCCGGGTTTCGGAATCATGATGACTTGAGCAAACTTCCAATACATCGGGAAGTGGTTTAAGCGAATTATGGCATTACATATATATGTAAGCAACACTAGAGCTTTTCGAGGCAATTCCTCAAGCAACTTCGCTGTTATCAGGTCAAAACCTGGACTTTTGTTGCGCTTTAAGGACTTTATGGTACTTTTCACCTCTTGAGGTGACGTAAACTTAGTCGTATAGTTAAGCTGCACCGATGAGGTAAGTTGCATAGACGAGTTTATCTTGGATGGAGCGCCTGTATTGGTTTAAAGACACTCGCTAAATGAGTAGCAAATGCTTTAGCTTTTTCATTCGGGTTCCTCAGCAACCACCACTGTTAGTCTTTATCGGCGGTATGTTTATAATCGGTTTTTTAATATTTTTACAACACTTCCACAGCGAATGATCATCCACAGGCAATGGCGACAAAGCGGATAAGAAATTATTAAAGGTTTCGATTTCCGAAAGTAATCTCTTCAGGTGTTTCGTTTTTTTATTAAACAACGTTTTATCTTGCGGATATCTAACCATTTTTTTCGTAATCGTCTTTTCTCCAAGACAAGCTCCTTGACTAATTTAGGATAACTATTATTTATGTTTTTTCGATTATTGCCGGGTGTATTCAAGGTAGCTGCAGTCTGTATTTCACGAGTAAGGTTACAGCGTCGTCGATGTGTTCGTTGCTCTTTAACGGAATTTTTAAGTTTAAGTTGGACTCTAAATATTCTCTATAGGCTTCCCAATCTGTTCTAGAGTTATAGAGATTTACCGGAGTATTTTTACGGATAACAGTGTCGCTCAGGGTTAAAATAACTGACGAGTGATCCGAAGAAAAATCGAAAGAAGGGCGGATATCTTTGTATTGTTGTGATATACCTTTGACGATGTAAAAATCTAGCAGATCGGGTAATTTACAAGTTGGCCAGTAAGTTGGTTCCCCTGATGAAATATAACCCACATTGTTATTATTTAAAATATTTTTGAGTGCTCCGCCTGTGGGGGTAGTAAGCCTAGAGCCCCACTCTGTATGTTTAGAGTTCCAGTCCCCACCTGCTATAAATCTAGTACCTAGTGAGTGAATGTACATAGACACTCCTAAATTTGTTAATTTATGGCGCGGAGGACAATAGACAGCCGACAGAACCAAGTCACCAACGGCCGTACTTATACTGATGATGGTCCCCTGTAGGTACTCCTCTCTATAATGAATAAGTTCATGATGTTTTATGTTTGATTTTATTAAGATAGCTGATCCACCTCGGGCGCTGCCTGATGGATGTGTACAGCAGTAGGTTGAATAGTTATTAATTTTGAAGTAATCTTTTTCAGTAAAGTGTGTTTCGGAAATTAAGCACACATCTATGAAATTTTGAACTTAAAAATAACTCAATTTCGGCCTTATGGTTTTTTAAGCCATTTCCGTTCCACGTAGCTATTGTTAATGACCCAGCCATCATTTTACTAACTTATTAACGACAGTCGTTAACATTGTACTGTTTTGTTGCAGTAGTTGCTGGAATATTGAAATCTGACTGAAAACTCGTAAGTTGATCAGAAATTGTGGACAGTTCCGCTGCCTCATTGTTAGAACTTCGTTCTGGCATATTAAGATTAGTTGACACAGAATTGGCGATAATTTTTGATTTATTTAAATTCGCAAGAGGTACTTTTATGCTAGAAATATTTTGGTGTAATTTTGAATTTGAATTCGGATTACTGTTTGTAACATGGGAATAGCTAAGGCCTGACTGACGATGACCAGATTGAGCTAAGTCTCTTCTTTCTTTCGTAGACCCCTGTTTAACTTGAACCAGCTTCTGATAAATTTCGCAACCCTTATAGTTTGCCGGATGGACTCCTCCGCATAGTCCACACTTAGCCGGAAGCTTTGGATCTTTTCTACACTCCGCAAATTGAGATCGATTTTCTAGGGGTGGTTCGTCCGCTGAAAAAAAAAAACATAATAAGCGAACCGCTGTTCTAAAATATTTTATAATACTGGAAAAATCGAAAGTAATAATAGTTATTATTATCATTAAAATAAGAATAGAAAGGAATAACAAAAATTAATTCGAGGTTCGATTGTTTACGAATCTACCGTGAGAGACTGTAGTACAAATATGTAAATTAATTTTTACTACCTTTTTTTTCATCTTTATCCTCGATTTGCCTTTAAAAATATCCTTACATTTTTTTCTTTCCATTTTAAATCGTATTAACGCGTAAATGTGTATATATGTAGATTATGGAACGTAATTGACGTAGTACTTTTAAAAGCAAATGTTGGTTCTAGTTTGTTATTTAAAAAAAAAAAAAAAAAAATTGCGATAGAGTTAGAGGTGCGAACAAAGGCAATCCGATTATGTTGGAAAAGCTTTCGCTTGTAATAGACAGCAGCAGGCGCAACTACGGGGCCAAATAATCATAATTCGGTTATATCGACAGACAGAAATTTATGCTCGCCCGACCGGTTATAATCTTTTCGGCGTTTGTCGCAATTCTCTTTTGCAACCAGCAGAATTTTCGTCAATAATGGCGTCTCTCGGAGAAATATTAGCAAATCGTTCGATCGAAACTTTCTCAGCTTTTAAATTCCATTTCTATAGTATAGGTAGTCCGAAAATAATTTTTTTAAATATCGTACAAAAATTTTCTTTCGGTTCGTTTTGATTTCATTTAATAAAACCACACCGATAATAGAGGGGAAAAAACCCCCGAAAGAAGGATGTAAAAAAAAAAGGAAGAGACTAGGCGATGTTACGGCGGAGGGGTTTCGGGGAAATTTTCGGATATTATCGAAAAATGAAGTTTTGCGTTCGAACTTATCGAAATGTTTTCTTTTTCGTTACACGTGTAGTTGTGTGTAAATTTCATTTCTAATCGATAAACTTAATGGGTACTTGATTGTTTACGCACGCACATATATAAAGGCATTTCCATCAATCTAAAAAAAAGCGTACATTTATTCCGCTATGTTGAAATATTGAAGTGCGTGTCTATAGATGTCTTCGTTTATTCGACAAATTTTGTCCGTACGGTAAGTTCGCTGGGCGCAAAGTAAACATTGTAAACCTGCTCGAAGCTTCGCGGTGTCGATAATCCTCACACGTGTACACATCGGTACACGTGTTAAATGCGCAGTGCCCGATTTAATCCGGCTCCACGAACTTTAGGCTATCTAGAATAAAATATGAATAAAAAATTATTAGAATAAATAAATCGATATATTATAATAGTATTACGGAAATAAATGAAAGAATATCGACTATCTAATAAACGTTTAAATCGATTTCACTATCATCAGGTCGTAGTTGCCATTTTTAATTTCCGCTCACATCGTAATTTCTGACGGAACACGTGCCACGTTGACGACTGTATCGAAATTCGGATTTGCCTAAAATTTCTAAGGGATACAGGTGAGCTGTTCTCGAATATTTTACACGAAAATTGCGCACATTACCGGCGCGTATCGAATTGTTTCCGAACCATTGTCTTCTGTTACAATCAGTTTATATAAATTTATCAAACGTTTGAGATTTGAAATATAATAACTATAATATAAAAACTGGCCAAATGGTGCGAACTGAAACAGAAAAAAAATAAATAAATAAACGAAATAGTCCTTTCTGTATTTTAGAAAAGTTTTCTTCGTCAATATTTTCATATAGTTTGATATAGTCTATATTCCGAATTTCACAATGACCATCTTATCTATCCATAGATTCCGGTTACTCACTGTTCCACTTCGAAGTCGACTAAAGGTGGTCTCGATAAGTTGCAATTCAATCATTTCCCCGGCTACGAGCGTATTCAGTTTTTCGATGTTGTCAATATTCCGAATTTCACCACACATTCACAATGACGATCTTATCTATCCATAGATTCAGGTTATTCACTGTTCCACTTCGAAGTCGACTAAAGGTGGTTTCGATAAGTTGCAATGTTTTCCCCGGCTACGAGCGTATTCAGTAGACTGTCCGTGGAAAGTTGTTTCTAGATTTCAGCTGTTTATCGGCATGTTTGTCGTAAGATGTTTTTCTCTATACTCGGTGATGCGTTGGTCTTAGGAAAACCGTGTAACTATTCTACAATGCTTCATCGAGTTCGATACGATATGAACCATTTTGTTTTGAACAATTCTATATCGTACACGCGCATTCTCCCCGTGTACAAAAATAAAGCGTTCCATAACCACCGTTAGCTCGAACTTGTCAATAGGATTTGTTCTAGAGTCATAACCTTCGTTTTCAAATGTCTCAGCGATCGATCGAGAACGACTACGAAATGATCACCTAGTTTTAATAAAAACTATGATTTTTTATATTACAAAGTTAAATGAAATAAATCATTCCGAATAAGAAATATATAAAAATTTTAATCGGTTTCGCTATTTAAATTCGATTTAACCGATCTTTATCGCGTCTATTCTATAATCGCGTATTTTTTTTTTAAATTTTATTAATAACTTACACAATCTGTCTTGATAAGCAGCATTGATGACATTATTTAATGAAATGAAGGCTGTACAATTATTCATACTGTCCTTATTAGTTTATAAAATCAGCGTCTATAGTGCTTGGCGGAATCTGTGATCGTGCGATAGAAAAGAATTAAAAAATTATCTACGAACACTTAACGATAAGTAACGCCCGTATTCGATAAGTAACGTAATAAAATCAAAACGATGTTTTCATCGAATGTACGCAACCGGAGATTACGAGTCGTAATCTACAAATGGAGACTCTTAATAAGGTGGAGAAATTGTTTAATACCTTGTCCGAATGAATAAAAGTTACAATTCGTAAATAACCGTTAGAATTCATAATATGGAACTACTCAGGCAGACAGCGGTTGGGTATATAATATATTCTATTTTATTTATAGACGCTCGATTATTGGATCGTAAGATTTTTAACTATGTTCGGGTTATCTTGGAGTATTGTTTTTATTTTACGTCATAATTTATATCGTATTTTATACGTTGACTTCTGTATTTTGTGCATTCTAGTAGTATGTGGTTTATATTTCTCGTAATCGCGGCTTAATTTCATACAAGTGTGTATGTGCACATTGGGTCTCCCAGAATTTTCGATATGGCGTTTTAATTGTTTCGTGAAGGAGACTATATGTAAATCGGTAATGTGCGTTGATTTTTTAAAAAATATTTGCAACAGACGATTTAAATATCACTGTTTACACACTCCCGACTATTCCTGAATTAGCTGGTGTCCAAGTGGATGATCAAAACAGCGTATACAGACTAAAAAAAAGAGAAAAAAAATTCATATTCGCGCGCGTTTAATACGTAAAAATATCTTAAAGTCTGCTCGGACCGACGATGTACAAACTTGTGGAATATGCTAAACTTCGCCAGTTTAAAAAATATAAAAAAAAAATACCTCGGGATAAGATCTTTAGGCTTATAACTAAGGCCAGTCCGAACCGTCTAGAACTGTTAGAAACAGGTAAAAGGTCTCTCGCCAGACTACGACCCCGATCGAAAATTCGAAATATCGATCATTATATAGTGTCTTTTGTCAGTCGAAAGACATTAATGAACTGTTAAATATGTATAAAAATGGATAAACGCGTAGAACGATTAATTAAGCGTCACGATATGGCAATAAAGCTTAATTATAATTTCACGAAAAACCTCCTAAAATTTACCTTAATATTCGTACGTACGTAAAGGTGTTTCTTCTATGTATTATATATGTAAATAATTAAATTGTGTGTGTGTGTGTGTGCGCGCGCGATTTCTAACCGTTCTACGATATTAACCGTAGGGCGGGTGGAAAGTTATCGACGAAAAAGTTATATTTATCGAATTAAAGTTAATAAAGTTAATTCGGTAGTAAGGTCGATTAAGAGAGATAATCATCACAATTCTACTAAGAACGGTATCTTAATTAGATAAATTTCGAATAGGACTTGTAAAGCTGTAGTAACAGCGACTGCTGCTATAACTTAACTATAATTTGGTCGCTGTATCTTTTTCTAAATCAACGACTGTGTATATTCCCTTCACTTTCTTTTTCTTTTCATTTACTGACATATATACATACATATATATATATATATAAAATGTACTACGTGTTAGAGATATGGAAAATATAGAAAGGGACAATTTCGAAGAGGTAAAATTTGAAACTTTATTATTAAGCGTCTGGTGTTCGCTTCTAGGGTATTGGAATTGAACATTCATATTACAGATACGTTTATTGAGAGGAGAGATAAAGAGAACGGATTACTTTTGCGATGGTTTTAACAAGTTGTTGTGTATGCGTGTGTATGCGTGTGTATGCGTGTGTTCGCTATTCTGATTTTCTTTCGATTGGTTTTGCCATGTTACGTGGAAATCTAGTAAGTTGCGTCTTGATATTTCACTTTTTATGTAAAATTTAGAAAAAAAAACCAAATAGTAACGGTTATACAAATATATTTTACATTATCATCGACAATTGCATCACCATTATTATTAACATCGCATCATGATCGTCGTTACGATCGAGTCTTATCACCTCACACAGAGGTATCGTGACGCTAAAATGTACGTACGCTCTACCTCAACGGAATAAAATCCGGACCGAGCGTTCGAAACATCGGTGATAAACTTATCGCGTTAATAGGAACGTTATTCTAAATAGTACAATTGGGAAATAAATTATCTCAAATAACGTAACTTGCCGCAGAATTATTTCAACATCGGCGCGCTATTCAATACACGAAGTTTCGGAAGTAATTCGAATTGATTTATAAAAATTATAAAATACCTAGACGAAATAATCAGATGAAATAGAGAAAGAAGTGTCGAAAATTATGAAAAATTTTTGAATCGGGCGATATGGAAATATTAAAAAGCAAAGGTAATGTGAAAACATAATAAATATATTAGGAAAAACCTTTAGAACTATATAGTTCAGTCCTTGAAAAAATATTTAGGACGTATAATAATACCGAACGTATTTTGCAATCGAGAGATCTGACGAAGAATGACTAAAGAGCCGTTCGCGAGAAATAGATATATAACGACGCAGAATACGATATCTATGAAAATGTGGTAAGTAGTTTTCATATAAGCTGTAACGCTGTATGATAGCGGAGAAATTGGCTTTACACAAAAGTGCGACGAACTGAAATTTGGACGTTTTGAGACTCGGTACAGCGTAGAGTTGTAAAATACCGAATGAAGAGCTTTTTAAAAAGAATGTTAACTCTTGAAAACAATCATAAAAGCAAAGCTGAAATAGATGATGGGGTACGTGTTCAGCCTACTGAAAAATATTATAGAATGAAAAATACCGCAGACCGGAAGTAACATCGAAGCTGACGCCGATGGATACTAAGAGCTACACATTGTACTGAAAATGTCAAAGCAATCATACACTTATTGATATATATATATGTATGTATATAAAGACAACATTATTAGTGCATTAACGTGTATTGAGAATAAGTTTGCCCTAATCTAGAGAAATGAATAAAAGTGTCTTTACATGTTTAGTTGATTATGGAAATGTATTCTGCATTATTCAGCGTGATGAGTGTCTCTTTTATTTTTATTTTTTTTTCTTGTAATCTAGTCTAAACTAATAAATAAGTTTTAACATTAACAATAGTAAATAATATTAATACCAAAATTTACCCGATGGAATTTTGGTTTTTACCTATTAACTAAAAGTAATAAATTATATACCTCTTAATAAAAATATATATCTAAATTAATCTAATATTAGTTCACGCGATTTTGTTCTCTCCAGCTTACGTTCCAAATCCGGAAGCTTCGGTATTTATACGATTTTTAAGTCTTATTTTCGTAACATTTTGCAACATTTTTAATTACTTCACCCAGACGCTCGATTTGTAGATTTTTATTATGCGCGCGTATATTTCGAACATAATATTGTGCGTTCGTAATGATTTTTAAAACTTTATTTCGGAAACGCTGTATGAAATTTCTATCGTTTTGTCTATTTCCCATAACTGTATACCGTAGGTCCGGACGGGTTTCAAAATTTATTCGGATCATCCAATATAGTTTTTTATATCCAACTACTTTTTTTCTAAATTACACCAGAACTTTCTAACGAAGTTTAGCGTCTAATGTCGCACCTAAGTATTTAGCTCTATCTGCATATGGTATAATTATTAATTAATATATATTGAAATACGTGCAATGCGCTTCTGATTTAGTATCGTTTAATTTAATATTCCATTTAATAATAAACTGCACTTTGCAACTTCTTCGTTGACGACACACCTTCGATTGCTACTGCCAGGATTGCTGTATTATCAGTAAGTGTTGCCGCAGTATTGTTTTCTAACTGCGGTAAGTCCCACGCATGTAGACTATCGGTGTCCTAGACTCTCCCTTTAGGGACTCTCGCTTCAACTCTGAATAAATATTATTTTTCTTTATTTCAAAATATCTCTTTACGAAGTTAATATTTTCGTATATGACTTAGGTAACATAGTTTTCAAATTGTTCTTCAGACGTTCGTGCCAAATCTTATCGAAGTCTTGGGGACTGGGTCTAAAAAAGATAACCGAGCAAACTAGCTCACGTTCTACGGGTTTTTTCTTTTCTATTACATTGATGGTCTTACTATCATTTTGCGGGATATTCTACGCTAAATATTCTTTTGTTTAATTATCAAACGGAATTAAAGTGTGAAATTGATCATTATTAGCAAATCATTATAGATCGAATCAGGATCATCGGCTTGTATTTGTTTTGTTGTTGTTGTTTTGTGCTAATAACTTGTTGAGATTTTTTAAATATGTTGTTTATTTTAATAACATAATTACAACTGGCCGAGAAACTAGAAATTGTTATAAATTGTGAAATTATCGCGATGTTAACACCCATTAGTGCTACCCCAATGAATCGCGGTAGAAATTAGGATAAATCAAATATCTAGATTCGACTTGGAAAGTTGATAAGAAGGATAAATTAGGACGGTGAAAGATAATTTCTAAAGGAGATAAAGGATAGGCCCTAAGCCACTACCTTGTGGTATTCTTGCCAATATGGTTTTTTCCAGTTAGACGTCGTTTCCCCATACCTAATTCTAAACTGTCGGTTATTGCAGAATGATTCCAGAATACCGCGGATATGAAAAATGTTAATTTCACCGAACACAAGCTAATATCGAACGCTTGTGCTGCATCCAGGAACAGTCCGCAGCAATATTTCTTTCTTTCGAGAGCTTTGTGTATCTCATTTGAGACGCGATGCACCCGATCCATTGTACTATGCAGGTTGCGAAAACCGAATTGACGGTTTGGAATTAGCTGTTTTGTTTCAACGGGGTTAACCGTCTTTATCGTTATCTATAATCGAATTAAAAATCGAATTAAAAATCGAATTATATTCCGGCTGAATTGTAACAAAATAATAATAAGGATGATAAGTATTCGAAAGTGACGATGGTCATCATCATGTCTTCGGGTATGTCCACGACCAGGTTTCGTAGCCATTTTATCGCCACGTCTGATACTGCTCGAATATCCTTCCAACCGTCCTTAAGGCCTCTACGTAAGCACATACGTTGAAGATGTGATCCATTGATAATTATAAATAATCGATTTACTACTAGAATGCGAACGTAATACATAAACGTGTCTGTACACATACGCATAAAATAGACACAAATATTTACCCGATATGTACACACACACACACACACGATAACAATATTTAAAATATTCTTATTACTATAATTATAAAATAACCATAATAATAATAATTCAGAAAAAAGGCAGGTGTTTCGGTGTTCATGATAATAGCCTAATCCGTTAAATAAAGTTTGTTAAGAGCTCTACACCCCTCTTTCACGCCCATTATTATTATTACCTATATATATATATATATATATGTAGGTACGTATATCTGTGTTCGTATTTATTATGTAGTTACAGGGAAATTTCAAATTTCACGCTATTTTTCCGAACGCTTTTGCCTACAAAACATAAAAGCGTCTCGCTTTTCGGATATCCGCTCTCCGCTTGCGTTTTAAGATATTTTTAGAGTCCTAATTAACGTCTCCGAGAAATTATAACTTTACACTAGTATGCTACATATGTGCTTGTACATAATTATATACATACATATATATATATATATATAAATATATATTCGTGCGTTTGTGTAAATTTATTATTCGTGGATTTGTTTTTATAGAGTTCCTTCGTTTTTGGACGTTTGTTTGCTTTTAATAGTGATTTATAAAATATTTATTTCTTATAAAGCTATTTAAAATGTTATAATTCACCGAAATAAGTGAAAAGTCGTATCGAAAAGTTTTTGCGAATATCGACTAGTTATATAATATATTGTGTACGTGTTTGTATTTCTCAAATCGGTAATAATATCGAATTGGGGTTAAAACATCAGTTTATTTTTATCACGGCAATATGCTCGATACATCCGTCCATTTTGTAACGACCTGCGGTGCTCTCCTTGGATTCCGGTTCTGATCTGTAGTGACTGACTGTTTTTGCTACAGTGCAAAATTGATTTCGCACACCATTCTCTGCCTTTTCCTCTAGCACACTAGGCGCTTTACGTAGCGGTAATATTTTTAAAAGATTTTCTCCTTTTATAATGTGTTCGAAAAATTGTCGGATCCGTTTTTACTTGGTCGTCACATCCGCATTTCAAATGCATCCTATGCGTTAATGCGCTGGACTTAATGCAGTCTTTTCATAATAATTTTAAAATATAAAATATAATAAAAATTTTTATATAAAGAAATCAATTTCGTGTTATTAAAAAAGATATATATATATATATATGCATTTTTTCTTCTTTCTCTCCTCAACCTTGTGGTTGGAGGGTGAGTATCATATAGCACAGTAGATCTGTCTACGGCAGCGTGCTCGTGCTTTTATAACGATTCAATTTTAGCAATTTTTTTTTTTTTAGTTCATATATTAAGTTCGTGGTCTGCCATCGTCTTCCGTTCATCATTCCTTCAATTAGTGTTGTTATCCATTCCGAATGTCTGATGAAATACCCGACCATTTCATTTATTCTCTTTTGTGTCCTGTTTTCTATTTAGCGCCGTTCATTTATTAAATTTCGTTATTAGTTATTTTACTCGTCCGTGGTATTCTTAACATTCGACGTCAGTACCACATTTCGAACACTCCGAACTTATGATTTGCTCTTTTTAAAACCGTCCACGTCTGTGATCCATGCAATACTTAAGTGTTTTCTGGTATTAACTGACACATATTTTTTAAGGAACGGTTTTTTCATAAACGCGTTTTTCGCTAGGGCTATTCTTCTAATTATATCTTTCATACTTCTACCATCTGAGGATATTATTAAGTAGCGGAACTCCGTTACTCGATCTAACTTCTGTTGGTTTAGGATAATATTTAATCTTTGATTTCCGTTGTTTGAAGATGCCAAATATTTGTTTTCGTTTTACGTTCTATTTATAGTGGTTTGCTTAGCGCACTTAAGAATTCGTGTAGCCCCTTGTGTGTTTTCGCTATTATTGCTATAATCTAATTGTGTTATACAATTTACCGTTAATATTTATTCAATTATTATTTCTATTTTCTAAGTAAAAGTTCGTTACAACTTATTTGTTAAAAAAATAACGGATAAAGGTTACAGTCTTGACGTACTCCTTTGGGGCTATCTTTGCATTTTGTTCACCTATGTGATTACTGATTGGTTTCTATAGATTTGAAACAGGGAGTCCTCGATCACTGTAGTCTATCTCTTGTTTCTTTAAGGAGTTAAATATTTCAATCTATACGTAGTCGGAAGATTTCTCTATAATAAACCTTTTTTTTCCTGCTTCAAAAGCTTTTTCAACTATCAAACGTTAGGGAGAGTACAGCTTCTCTCGCGCTTTGTCTGTCAGAAAACCGAATTATTTTCGATTTTCGATTCTATTCTATAATATATTATTCACGTCGTAATTTTAAGAACATGAGGTAGTATTTTGCGTTCTGTGGTCTTCATATTCTTGGGTTTTTTTCTTTTTTGGTATATTAGTATATACCCTACTTGAAATCTTTAGGGATGATTCCTCCTATATATATTTCATTTAATAAATTAAATACTATGTCTTTCGATCTATTAAGAATTTTAGCAGTTCTCTAGTTTTCAACTGCTGTTGCTTTATTAGCTTTCAACTCATTTAGAGCTCGCTCGAAATCCCTTTTTAATATAGGCCGAATTTCTTAATCGTCTTGTAGTTCGGCTAATCCTTTTAGAATTGTATTATCTATTCGATCGACACTGTGTAACTCTTCAATATATTTTCTCCATCTGTTATTAATATTCGTATTATCGAGTAACAATTTACCGTTTTTGTCTCTTAGTGTAATCAGTTTTTTTTCATTTTCCCTTGAATAATCTTTTTATATCATTGTAAACTTTTTATATATTACCATTTCTCATATTGCCATCTATAGCATTGATCACCGATCGTTTTTTCCCTAGATTTATCATATTTTCATATTTGTTTACATTCCTGCTGATTGACTTCAGCTAACCGTCTTAATTTAATTGCAATATTTCTTTAGTTATCCACGTCTTATAAATTATTTATCTTTTTTCGCCTATTTGTTCTTCTGCTATTTTTTTTATTTCCGATATAGTTCCATTGTTCGTCTATATTTATTTCAGTATTAATTGCTTCATCAGTTTCTTCCATAAAGATTTTCTGCAACTTTTGGTCGGTTTTAATTTTCTTTATATTTCGCACACGGCGTTTATTATCTTTCTGTTTCGTACGTAATCGAGTAGTACCGGAATATGATCCGATTCTGCATCCGCACCTGGATAACATTTATAGTTCTTCACTAGATTGCGATATCTGTCGCGTACTTAATAGTCCAATTGGTATCTTTCGATTTTATCAGGAGCTGTCCAAGTATATTTTCTTCTTTTTAGCCGGTCAAATATTGCGTTAGTTAATTATTACATCACGATAGATGCAAAAATCTACCAGAAGTTCTAGTCTTTTTTTCCGAATTTGCCTACTACCCCGTTAAGTCTTAACTAACGCGTTCCGATCTCCTAAAATTATTAGATTATCATTATTATCCGTATAATATTTCTTCGATTTGGTCATGTACTACTCAATTTCTCCGTCTGCATACTCGCGTATATATTAGAATTAAATCTTTAGGTTCCGATTCGATCTTTTAATAAAATGATTCATTCGTTATATGCATAAATGCTTTCGACTTTACTAGGCGTTTGTTTAATAGAAATCATGCCGTTCTTATTAATAGCGCCGCTATATATAAATCTAGTCTATGGCGAAGAACATAGATTTATATACAGCGGCGCTATTACTAACCATTTTACTTCACTCATTCCGAGAATGTCTGTTTTCATCCTCTCCATTTCTTGTTTTACGTTTGCTAATTTTCCCGACTTCATCGGTCTTACGTTTCATGTTCCCCCGATTCTGTGTGTTTCAAAAAGTCGTCTTCCCGATGCGTGTGTCTTCCGTCTTGCAGAGTTCTGTACTAAAATTTGCACAGGGGAAGTCGAATCCGTTTGTATTACTGCGCAGGAGTCTGACCCTTTATTTCCAATGTTATCGACGGGTGCAGCATAAATTCCGCACATGTTTACTCGATAAATAAGGACGAACCCCGCCTATAAATGAATTCAAATTATATAAGTTAAAGAATGAAATATAAAGAACCATGGTAATATCCAATATTACGAAGAATTTGTGCGTTGATTAGTTTATTAATCGATTATTTATGAAAATTAAAGAGTATTTTATCGAAGATCGTCGCGCTATTTTTGATAGATTAGCAGCTGCGAATTATATAATGAAATGGAAAACTAATTCCAAGAATCATTGTTTTTCTTTTACCCCGGCTGGGCGGAGCAATGAAACAGGGGCCTTTGAAAAAGTTTTTCTATTTCATTTACTAACACGTTTAAAAAACATACTACCAATACTACTACCACTATCACACTTTTTTCTGTTGCTGACTAATATCCGCCGCTATTATCTCTATTACCGCGCTGTAGGCTCCTATTATTATTATTATTATTATTATATATTTTTTTCAAAAAAAAGTTACATTCATTAAAAGTTTTCTAGGCGTACATTCTTTAAAAGATTTCGTCTTCCTTTTTTATTATTTCTGAAAGCCGACCGTATTTAATTAACTAATTACGACTAGCGAAATATTTAAAAATTTTCTTTCGCTCGTCAAAAGTGTTTTTCTACAATGATATTATCTAAACTGGAATTAGATTTTCTTTTCATTTAAATGAAGTTAACATAATTTTCTTCGTATATACATGTACGAGTGCCTGTCTAGTTTTCTCTCTCACACACGCACTCGTTATATACATTTATATAGTGAGAGATAAATAGAGAGATAGACCTAGGTGGACATATAGATACCTCCATATTCAGCGTTTGGATATGTGTGTTTCCACGTTGTATTGTTGTTGCGATGGATAAATGTGTACATACATACAAATATACTTATATATATATATATATATATATATATATATATATATATATATATATTTGTGTGTATATTAAGAGAAATGGGAAAAATGCACGCGAATAATTCTTTAGAAACTTTGATCCATTAGGACGATTAATGTCTCGGTTCGCAGATAATTCGGGGTTGTGCATTCTTAAAAACCGTTTGCATGATAGATCGAATAACATTTTCACGATTTTTATGTTTTGTTTCTAATTCTCCTCAATGCGGACGTGTTTTTAAATTTTAAGATTTCGCCCATTTCGCTTTTTATCGAATATTTGCGCGGAAATTCCCGTTAATAATTTATAATCACCTTCGAACCGAATATTTACAAAAATTATTTTTGTTTCTAATTCTAATTACTTATTGTCGTTCCGCTATTGAATGTAAACTTTCCCTCAACTCCTCCGTATAATCCAGTCGTTAGCCTTTTCCAGCCGCTGGATTTTATTTCCACCTGACGCCAGGCTTACTAATACCTCTCCGCCCGTCTATAAAGTGTCCACTCCATAATCCGATCCATCTACTTCTCCTAGCTATGTTACACTCATCTGTCCTATTAATACGAGAATATTTACCGTTGTCAGATCCGGGTATTTTAATCCGTTACCTCGAGGCCTAATATCGATCGTTCCACACGCTACGTCGCAATAATTCTTCTGAGTATGGTTCTGGCGATAATTCAAGTTTCCGCACTATACTTTAGCATCGGCAGGATAGGGTTTTTTTTTTTTTTTTGTATAATTTCCTTTTTAAGGAAATAGCGATCTGTTTATTCCTTACAATATTGCCGAGTCTTCTAACTGCGATCCGTTGGATTGACGCGCGTTTCTTTATTTCCGTTTATACAGCGTTTTTAGCCTAATTACCTAATATAAATGTACATGTCGGTGTACTTGCTCCAAGTTCTGACCGTCTAATAATATACTAATTCGTCAGGGACTAATAATCACCCTCTTGTTAATTATTGTCAGACCTATTGTTTTAGAGCATCGATATAAATCAGCTAACATTTTTAAACATTTAAATAATGAGAAATTTGTTTTTCATTACTACTCAACAATAACGACGATAACGATTTATTTCAACAATTTAATTTTTTGACAGTGTTACAACTACAAGTAAATTCATTAAGCTAATTAGTAATAACTTTAGAAAATTAAGAATATATAAAACAGCTTGAAGTTGAATTAAAATTTAATTTTTATAAAAAATATATTAAATATATTACGTAGGAAAAATTAAAACAAAAAACCTACACGAAAGAACGAAACGCTATAATTAACTTTAAATTAGTCGTAATAATAACTTATATCGCGTAATTGATTTTTAAATTAAATTAATTATAAAAATCTAAGTCTACGATGTTTATATTTAATGTAACGCTAGCGTAGATACCTCGTAACTGACTATGCTTTTAATTAGCTCATTATCGTGATTTTAAAATTTTTTATAAAATTTTTTATAAAATTTTTTATAAAACTTTTATAAAATTTTTGCGATATTTTTGCTATTATATATGCAGTAATATATATATATGCCGAAGTTTTAATTGATTATGCAAGTGTAATATTTTGTCGTATCGTGTAGCATTCAGCGAAATTCTGCAGCGATGATATTATCTGTAATTTTTTATAAGTATAGGACACGCATATGTCAATCATGGATTACGGTAGTATAGATTAGTTTTTTTTATTTAATGTACTAAGACCGGACCTTTTATTAAATATGGGCTACAGAATAGCTTTATGAGCTCTATCAACAGCGTACTTAACGTGGTTATTAAACGTTAACCATCCATGATCACTCTTAAATATTTTTTAACAAACGGAATTTGCTCGGATTTCACCACAATATCAGACAAGGGTGGTGGCCTGCTTCTTGAGAATAAGTTGACCTCTGTTTTCTCATCATTGAGGTTTAGTTTCCATCTCTGGTAATATTTGGAAATTGACAGCTTTCTGTAATTCCTTACGAATGGTATCACTTCTATACGAAGCGCAGTATAAAGCTAAGTCATCGGCATATAATGCGGTATGTACAAGTGGTATTATAGTTTAATAATATTAGGAACAGGTATGGACGCACTTCCTTTGTCGAATAATACGTTTTTATTGAAGATTATCAGTGTAATTTGTAACGTAAAATGTTCTGTTGTTTAAATAAGATTTAATTAAGACGTAGTGAAAATTGAGATTTGATCATTTTATATAATATAATGCCACGCAGTATCGAAAGCTTTCTCTAAGTTAATGATTATCATACTTGTGTGTTTGCGAAGATTAAAATTATCACTAATAAAATCAGACATTCTCGCAACTTGATGCACTGTTGAGTAACCTGATCTAAATCCAAACTGTTCACTGTTAAGAATACCATTTTTTAAAGAGAAACTTTGTAACTTATTCAGTATGATTTTTTTCCGCATTTATACTCAGATTACTTAGTAAGCTAATTGGTCTCGCATTATTAATATTACTTCTATACTTTCCTGGTTTAGGTAACATAATTATTTTAGCGATTTTACATTTTGATGGAAAATGTGCAATCCCGAACATGCTATTAATTAAATTTGTAAGGTAAATTTTATAGCTTTTAGCGATAGGTTTTTAATCATCGCTGCTGAGATTCCGTCATCTCCATATGATGTTTTATTTGTCAATAGTTTAATACGTTTTG
Source organism: Coronaproctus castanopsis (assembly GCA_032883995.1). Lineage (NCBI taxonomy): Eukaryota > Metazoa > Arthropoda > Insecta > Hemiptera > Monophlebidae > Coronaproctus > Coronaproctus castanopsis. Next base: position 32,924,303 of record CM065053.1, read on the forward strand.
CAACTTCAGTCGGCGCAATGAAAGTCCTATCATCAGTACCAATATTACAAAGATTTGTTAGCTGATCTTTGTTTTATTTATGTTATAATAGTGTATTCGTGGAACTGACTCTGAAGAACGACTACTGATATGATTAGATTGAGGAATAGAGACGGGATTGATGAAGGAAGATAATTAGGTTCGACAATGAAACATGATCATCTTTGAAGAGGAGATGGAGCGAAGGAGGAAGATTAAGAGACGCTCGAAGCGAGGAGCATGAGGGACAATCGACTAGAATATGGGAAACGGAGAGGACAAAAGTTCTGTTAATGAGATATGAATGAGTAAGATGCGTATGTCCCAAGCGTAATCTGGTGATAACCACATCATCTCTACGGTTTGAAAGCGAAGTTATCCAAGGATCAACCGAATATTTGATTTGCCGCAACTTGTTGGTTTGTGGCGTTAGCTGCCACTCCTTCTGCCATAATGAAAAAAGCCCATTTATGACGAACTTCTTAAGGTCACGCGCTGGAACTGGAACATTCGGAACCGGCAAGAACACAGCAGCTTCCCTGGCCGCTTTATCAGCCAGTTCGTTCCCATGAATACCGGCGTGAGCTGGAATCCACAAGAACGTCACCTTCTGACTCAGCCCTGCCAGTACCATTTTCGTCACTTTCTTGGCTATTGGGTGCTGATCATGTTTGAAAACGTCGCAGAGAGCGCGGAGTGCTGGAAGAGAGTCAGAACATATAGTCGATGGTTTATCAACATCGGAGCGCGTTAAAGATTCCATGGCAAGATACATCGCGTATAATTCAGCTGAAATGACGGAGAATGTCTGTGGCAGCGAATATTGAATGATGATTGCTCCATCTCTGACAACTGAGCAGCCGGCAAAGCCATTAAATAGAGATGCGTCAGTGTAAAACATAGTAGATTTGTATGAACGTGACGTAATTTCTTTCTTGATTTCATGGATGGGCAGGTTTTCTCTCCAAAGTTTGTGGATTTATATACACGATGGTTATCCATTTTAGTAATTTTGCAGCGATCCACGACCAACATGTCGGCTGCATAGATTTTAGTTTTGTATCCTAATTTGCGTTTATTTAAAACGGTAGTAAGTTGAAAAAAAACAATCAAGGGAGCGGAAATAACAGACGGATACACACACACATATATATATATATATATATATATATATATATATATATATATTCCGTTCGCATGTACCGCGCTACCAACATCTGTCTAGTAAAAAAAAATGAAATACAAAAAAGTGATAATGAAAATTAGAGTGCAAATGAGTGTGCAAGAGAGAGAAATACGAATGAGAGTCATTGTAAGTTTCACTTCTTCCTGACACTCAGAAGCAGAAATTTTTTAAAAGTATTAGTGATATTGCTATTTTAAGGAGTATTATTATTATTTTTCATAGTAGTAGTAATATTAATACTTGTTTTTTTTTCAAAACTTATGTTTGATAATATAATATGAAACATTTACTCGTTTCCTAATTATTACAAGTTTATTGTCGACGAAAATTAGCAATAAACATTTTACTTGTAAATTTAAATTTACATTTAAATTTACATAATTACTATTCAGCATTAGCACACACATACGCACGATGAATTAGTATCTCTTTCTTGCACACTCATTTGCACTCTAATTTTAATGATCACTTTTTCGTATTTTATTTTTTGCTTAGTCGAATTGCACAAAATGTAGTAGCAGGTCGTCATTTGAATTTTACTCATTCCACACATACGTTATTACTTTTATTCAATTATTTTTATTTTAAATTTATTATCCTTATTTTTATTTTTATTTATATATATATATATATATATATATATATATATATATATATATATATATATGTATATATATATACAGTATTTATTACCCTTTTCATCTTCTAGCGGTAGTTTCTTTTGTTGCTCTAGGTTACTAGTAGTAGTGGTAGCAATATTAGTATTTCTAAGTATTTAGTAGTAGTGCAGTATTAACAACAGTAGTAATGGTAATAGTAGCGATCGTGGAAAATAATGAGTATAGGACTGGTAATATTCTTTCTGAGACGACTGTTGCGGTAACTGTAAAACTTAACGACTATCATTACGACAGCTATTTCAATTTCCACACCGCTACGAGATTATTGAAGAATTTTATCGGCTATTATTTAGATACCTTAAACAGACGAAACTATTTAATATGTGCGCCTCGTTCGGTCGGAATATATATATATATATATATTTTATTAAATATTTTATGTATCCAATTTACGATGTAAATTACAATTTTTTATTTTTTGATATTGGAATTGCCTCTCCATCACCGCCGTCTTAATCGGGAAGGACCATCTATTACAATTTATCGTAATTAATAATCAGAAAATTTCAATCGACCAATGTCCCTTAAAGTCGACATTACTGACGATACCGTTCAAATTCAGAGCCAGATCTATGCGGCGGAGTCTCGTTAAAAAATTAGCTCGGATTCGACAGGTCGCGATGAACATCTGAACGATGTTTTATATATTCGTTACATAGTAGCGCACATAGGCCTTTCAGATAGAAAAAGATAATAGCTCATAATATGTAGCTCGTTTTAGTCAATTTCAACATCGTTCCTGAGCGCCGTTCGTTATAGAATAAGTTGTGTACGTACGTATGCGTACTTTCGAAGTGAATTATTTAACACCTGTTCAGCTATCGGGATATTTCGTTAATCCTTTTAATCGTAGATTATAAAATCTTAACATTAGATTATAAATTTGATAGAGGTGTTTATTATACAATACTGCTTCCTCGGTGAACCTTAGATAATTTTCAATATATTTATACAAATATTTTTAAAATTGACATATTTAACGTAGAAAAATTTTCGTCAACGTTAACATTTCTTGTCCCTCATAGTGGACATTATGACTGTAAGGGTTAAAAACTGAGTTATCCTTTTACTCTAATCGTTGCCGTTATTTCTTCGTGTTTATTTCCGATGCGATCATTTTCATCGTTCAAGCCTTCGGCATTGTTATATAATTTTTTTTTTATAATCTCCGAAACGTCAATATTTCGCTAAAATTTACCCCTAGGAAACTCCATCAATATTCGATAATCAGAAGAAGCTCTTCTGCGAATGATCGGATTAGGACGGTGTATTTTATTTCGTTTCATTATTAACATTATTCTAGAATTATAAAAATAAGACAATATAAATTTCGAAATGTTATTAAATTCCGGAAAAAGAACGAATTTTCCAGTTTTTTCCACGGGGTGAGATTAAGGGACGTTTATTATTATTCATTACGTTGTTTCCATGCATACATACATAGGTATATATATATATATATGCAGATGTGTATAACAGTAGTATATTAATGGCATATCGTTGTCACTTTATTTTTCGCGCATCCTTCGGTCGGTTACTTGGCGTTTTAACAAAATCGCGAAACATAGTTGACGGAAAACGTTAGTAACTTCACGTTCGGCAGCTCAAATTTCTTACCGCCATTCGTCACCCGTGTTATAACTTCCGGTTTGCGTTTACTTACCTACCTCGGTATGTTCTGAATTTTAATTAACTAATACAGCTCTCTCGGGATTATCACCGAGAAATAACTGCCAAATCTACTCGACGAGAGGTACGCTAGTAAACACTATGACTGTAGTAGTTAAAGTTTTGGTAATTTTCTTTCAATTCTCAACGCTCTAAAGCTGTTCTATTATGACTGCACTAGTTCAGCGTTTGTTTTCGAATATAAACGTTTACGGTAAATTTAGTTTAGCATTCTGCAAAGCGTGTACCGTCATGCTCGAACCTTTTCCTTCTCTACTAACCGCTATATTCGTGATTGGAAGTATTTCTACCCGTCTTTATCGCTGTTACCCAGTTCTCCATTCCTCCTTACGTATGTGTGTGTGTGTGTGTTTGGGAATGTACTTCCTAATTCTTCCGAAGATTTATTCTCCTTTCTGAGTGCTTGCAATATAATTGTTTCCTTACGCGTACATATTGAATTCATTCCGTCATTATAATTTGCAGATTACATTGATTCAATATAACGGTTCCTACGCTGTGGACGTCCTAATACAGTTACTGCTTTTTCGAACGATGCTACTAGCTTGTTCGATGCTAAATTTATTACCTAAGTGTATCTATCGATGTCTTACCCGGTCGCGTTTAAAATAAACAGGCCGTCGCTTTCGCAGTGATAATTTTTAGTTGAAAATCGTTATGCTATCACAATCCCAAGTTGTTTACAGTTTTATTATTTAATATATATCGTTCTTCATTTTGTATATATATAAATGATTATGGTGATATGTTTCAAAATAGAGAGAAATCAATGAACCGTTTTAGCAGTTACACAATTTTTAAATGTTACGAATAACTAAGCGATAATAAAAATCGATAATAGAATAACTTATTATAAAACAAGATATGGAATGTAAGGAATTTAAATTCGATACAGCACCGAATCCGACAGATAATTCCCTCATTGAGAAAAACGAAATTATCAGCGCTGTTAATTCCACGAAGGAATCGGCAACTGGTGCTGACAATATTCACATCCTATTCCTAAACAATAGATTGTATGACAATCTAGTTCGGCTGTTTAACCACATATGGACAATTCGATATTTCCCGAGGCAAGGGAGAAAATCCATAATAATACCCAATACAAAAACCAAACAAAAACCCGACACAGTTAGATATATTCGGACCAATATCACTAATTAATATCGTCAACAAACGACTAATCTGGGAACTAGAAAACAGAAAACTGTTATCACCGAAACACAATGTGGCTTTCGACCATCGCGATCAACAGCAGAACTTCACCCACAAACGTTCATTCAAAACGACTTTACGTCTCGTAAACACACCCTAACAGTCTTCTTCGATATTATAATAGCATTTGATCGGATTTGGAAGAAAAAAACAATCTTAACTTTGCACAAGTGGGGTTTTCGAGGATACATGTACTTTACACAAAACATCCTGTCCGAGCGCACCTTTCGACTAAGAATCGGTTGAGCTGTATCCGCTTCGAAACAGCTGCAAAACGGTGTCCCACAAGGTTCGAAGTTCAACATTATTTATCATAGCGATATTTAACAACATCTGTTCTTGCGTCTATATCTCCTACTCTTTCGCAGATGATTTCACAATCAGTATCGGTTTTAAAAATCTACAATGAGTACTCGGAGATTACAAAATGCAATCAATAAAGCGTACGATCCTGAACATGCAAAGTATCTCTAACTTGTCTTTTACTCTTTAAACAAGTGTTAGAGAGTGGATCTTTTATTGGTGGAAGTGATAATTCGCGTTTAGCGAAATGTTTATTTATTTTCCATAGACTGTTGTTGTTGGGTGCAACTATTGATAGGAAATAGAGGAGTTTTTCCAGTTATCTGGTAAAAATTTAGTTAACTTGTGTAGAAAAACGCGTACAACACCTATATTTTTGTATAATTTATGTGATAAATTTAATCGATATCACGTCTGAATTGATACCAATTGGCTTTTTATTTTATTTTTATTTTGTTCTAATACAATAATATTTAATGAAGGTTGTATATACACAAGTATGGGTTAATAATGTTCAATTTTACTGAATCCCTTAGTTAATATAACATCTAATACACTAGGATTGCCTTTTTGGTTGGTAATACGTTGGATCCGAAGGAGGTAATATATTAAAGTTATATTTCATTTGATGCCTGTTCTAAGAGGTTTCCAACACAATTCCTATTGTAAAAATTCAACACCTGATGCTTAGAATTTAGATCTGCCTATAATAATTGTAGTTGTAAATTTGGTTAGTAAAAAATTTATATCACTCATAAAGAATTGGATATTTTTCCATCTCTATTTCAACTCCAACATACTGCTGCAATGATTTTAGTGTTATTGTTGATGTAGCACGTTGTTGGAGTGTATCTCGCACAAATATTGCAACACCTCCACTATGTCTTGTCCTGTTCACGCGGTAAACACAATAACCAACACATTTAATTGAAATGTTCTGATATAATTTTTGTCTCACATGCTGCGGCAATATGTACTTTGTTTTCATACATGAAATGAGTTCGATTAATTTAGGTTTAACGGAATTCGCATTCCACCGTAATAGTTTAATATTATTAATCATTACGGCGAGTTAAAATTTTTAATTGCAAAACTTTGTTAAAATAATTCCAACGATTATCATAATTTTGTTTAACAGTGTCCGTTAAGTTCTTTAAACGGTTAATAATTAATTTGATTACTGCAAATATTTCATTTAAGTTTAATTCTTTTATTAAATCCGATAGACCAATGAATTATATGTTGGATTGTTCAGTAGGTGTAGAACTACTAGTTACGTCTGCAGCTATTTCCGCAAATGCTCTATTATTATGACTATTATTATTATTAATGTTAATAATAAAAGTTGTATTATTCATATTAGCACTAGCGGTTAATGTAGGTTTAACCTTTTTTATTAAGTTACGATTATTTAGTTTCCGTGATTCTACTTTTTTACAAATTTGGCATCCCTAGAATTTGATGTATGAGCTTGATTTTAGCACATTTTATCATTGAAGCATCCGGTATACATTCTCTACTTGAATGTGATTGTCCGCCATTTCATACATATGGTAGGCAGATTACAGTTAGCTGAGACGTGGCCTTACAACTGGCACTTAAAACATCGGATATTTCTATTCTTGAGTCTGTATCTCTTCGTTACCTTATAACAAAAAAAAAAAAAAAAATTTGGACCGCTTTCCAATTTCATACTTAAAGTCTTTAAAATTAAGTACAAATTATCTCCCTATCGGCGGTAACTGTAAGCTATTTCAGCAAGTTACTACGTGTGTATTATCTAACTATAATTTTGTTTCCGATGGAATTATTATGGCTTATGTGCTTAACTCTGTCACGATGTCCACTATATGGTATATGAAATTTTAATGAAAACAAGTTTCGTTATTATCTGGTTCGCGTGAAATGCCTCGATTTGAAAATATTTATATAAATACATTGAAAATTATCTACAGTTCACAGTTGTATAAAATTTATAACTTTTTGCGAAATTTTATAATATATGACCGAAATGGTTAAAATTAAAATCATCTCAATACGTTACCTTATATAAAATTTTTTTTTTTTTGGATCAATTTCCAAATTTGCATTTGAAGTCTTTCAAATTAAAAATATGTACAAATTATCGTTGATAACTATATAAGTTATTTCAACGAGTTACAATATTATGTATTCTCTAATTTCGTTTGCAATGGAATTTCCACGGCTTACGTGCTTAAAATTAAACACGTTAAATCATTTCACTATAAGCTATTTCGGGGAATTATTTATGCGCGTGATTAATTTCGTTGTCACCTAATATTGTGTTTCAGAATTTGGTATTTTATCGTACATTTCAACTAGATGCACTAATTTTTTAAAATATACATATTTACGAATATAAATCATTAATCACTGTGTAAACTTTAACAATGATTTTGATTAGTTACGCCAGAAATAACTTAAATAATAGTTAGTGATTTATAGTATTAACATCGTGTTTTCTTAGAAAAATAAATATCATTATATCCACATATAATGTATATTAGTAGACCTATGATTAGAAGGAGGGATTATATTATGAAGTTTTAACGGGATTCCAGCTGCACGAGATATAAGATGTTGGAGGCGTGTGGAGAATGCGTACACGCAGCAGTGTGTTAATATAAGCATATCGTATATGGCGATACCTATATATGTTATAAAATATATAAACTATTAATGGTTCGTAACAAAATTAATGTTAGATTAGCATCCAGATGACTTAATACCAATACAGGGGTGCCGTTTAGATGGATTCAAAATATCGTTATTTTTTTATACGTACTCTGGAGAATGTACTACGGAATTGGAACGATTCCAAATTTGATTTCGGATAGTACCTAGTTTAATTTACCTTCGTAGCAATATTTCCTCTAAACCACCGGTCTGACATAATAATTCATACTTATATATTTATATATATATATTATATATGTGTTTGTGTGTTTGTATACATGGGCACTTTTTTGATTTCATTTCATCGAATCAACTTAGCCTTAGGATTATGTCGGGTATTATTTCGTGTTTCCTGTCTATGTACATCAACAGAACGCAGCGTATAGAATATAGCCGAATTTTCTAAAGGTTGCCATGGAAACAACAACGACAACGACCGAGCGATGTAATTTTCGAGGACGGTATCTGCAACGATGATGAGACGTTCTCTGGTAGTCGTTTCGTATAAAAATCGTCCTGGATGATGGGGTTGTTCGTTCAGCTGTTTTCAGCGCAGCTTCAACTCACGATTCATTTTATACTTCAACCCTCGTTCTATTTTTTTTTTTTGCTAGTTCGACGATAAAGAAGAAACCGCGCTAAATAAAGGAAAAAGTAATTTTTTAAAAAGATCGTGACTTAGTCTTTAAATGATTCCACTTTAAAGTAGACGTCTCAGCGTTAATACTACTAATACTACCCGCTATTACCACTACTAATACCATTATTACTACTATTACTATTATTATTATTATTATTATGGTCATAATATTTTGTCGTCTGCCTCTTTCTAACTTTTAACTTTCATTTCGTTTAAAAAAAAATGGGCATCCTACTTCCTTTTATGTACGTTTTATTATACGCTATTCATTCCCGTTTAGTCAATTACCATTCACAGGATGCGGAAGGGTAAATTAACGGGTGGAAGTAGGTAAGAATATTTTCCAATGTCCGTGGTCGATAATATTTCGTTCTGATAATAACGACGGTGATGACGATTTTATAATTTTTCCTCGTAAAACCGTTGATTTTCGCTATTTTTATCGAAAGCTATTCTTATCATATTCTTTTCTAGGGCGTCTAGATAATTTTCTAATTTCTTCGAAATACTTTTAAACGAGCAGAAGTGTCAGCTTGAGATAGCGACTGTCTCTCGAAGTACGTGTGCGAAGATTGATCAATATCGGGGTTCCGTTTCGATAATAAACATGACCGGCGTGTTTTACATTAGCAACCGCGAGTTTAATGATGCGAAATAGCTTGGGATGTATATAAAATCTGAGTCAACACCAGGTAGGTCCTACTGTTAAAATTAAACACAGATAAACGTGCGTTTCAAAAAATAATTACCAAGTTGAAATATTACATCACTCGCACGTCTGCTATATGACGTGGGTGTAGAACTATTCAGTTGTCGTTAAAAAGTCCTAATCGCGTATTTAATTTCAAAGTGCGTGACGAATATTTAATTTCTTTAATTATTTCTAGCACTCCGTACCTATTGCATATGAGTTAACACAGGAAAATATGATGATAATAGAATTATTAGCCTATATTACATAAGACTAACCTCGTACTCGTAATAAATCTCTTATTCATTCACCGTCTTCTCTCGAATAACCATCCAAAGTCCCACCCCAGTTCCAACTACGCACTAGTTCGCTACAGGAAATTCTTCAAGATGATGATCATATGCTGCCTCAGAAATGTAAATGTGTCGAATTTCATTCGTACCTCTAGTCAATACGTGGCAGGTTAATGAAGTAATGTAAGTTAAAACAGATCAAAGTTCTTCTCGGGTAGGCGAAAAAGTTCACTTCAGGTTTGTCGATAAAAGTAAAATACACGCTACAATGGAAGTCGGGTTATTTGAAGCGAAAATTTATCCCGCAATATATTTACGACGTTGATATAAAAATTATTTTTTCTTTCGGTCGAATTATTTGCTAAATATAAGTAACATATTTGTTAATTTTCTTAAACATTTACATATTATGTAATAAAAAATTCTAATATTAGTGGAAGGCAATGTCAAACCATCACGCACAATACCATATGCGCGATGCGGGGCTGCATTGTGTCCTGACAACAAAGCGATTACAATCAGTTTTCCGGGTGTGTGTGTCTATCTGCACGCCATATTATAATTGTCTTGTACGCTACTTACACTGTACAACAAAATATATAAATATATATAGGTAAGTAATTGCCTACCTCCGATACGGAGACGGCACTCGATGATGAATATAATTATCAAGTCAACTCAACATATGAGACTCATCACGGGTACAGTAAAATCAATAGCTACTGCTTGGCTCCCGGCTACTTAGCAATATATTATATCTCTGGAAAACTGCAGCCTTACGAGAATGGTCAAAATATGAAGTAAATCAGAGTCTCCCAATAAATGGATACATGGTAAAATCAAAGCGGTTGAAGTCAAGGAGACCAACGTGTATAACAGTCGATAAGCTTATTGCAGAGAACTTTGACGGTAAAAATACACGGCGTCAACAATGGAACACATTGAACCCAGATAAACACGCGCTTATTACATGTCCGACCGCTGCGGTGAAAGGCTTACCCCGCAAAGAATGGGTACAACTGAATCGAATTCGTACTGGAAAAGGACGTTGCAACGATCTGCTAACGCGGTGGAACATAAAAAGTAACGCTGCCTGTGATTATACCAACATCGAACCATCAATCGCATTGTTCGCAGTTGTCCAGGCAGTGCTTTTGACGGGACACTTCATGAAATCCATAAAGTGTCAACGGCAGCATTATCTAGGCTACAAAACTTAAATATTATATTATAGTGTCTTCCAGCATCAAGAATTATCAAGTTATGAAATAATCATATCTGGCTTACCATCATACTATATTTGTTTGGTCTATGTAACGACGTTAATAAATAAATAATTAACCAAACAATTACTTTTTATTTCTAAATTTTATAATTTTTTTTAAACATTAATATATATATGAAGTATCAAATGATACATATTTAAATTACAACATTATTTTCATAAGCTTATAAATTTCACTCGAAACGAATATCGACAACATAATTATAGTCGCTGTTTCCCATCAATCTACGATATCCTAAGAAATATTTACGATCTATTTCTGAAACACGTTAGTGAAAAATTTTTCCGGATTCCCAGCCACTCGGGTATTCATTGGAATGATACCGTAGACTTTCTCGCTAGAAGCTCCAACGAGAATGGCTTATTCTACTTCAATACACCGGTTCGGGGACTTTTTATCTGAGATAAAGTTTTCGCACAAGGAATTTTGGAACCGTGTTTGGAAATATCGTTATCCAGCCAAACAATTTCGGAATATTCAACCTTCAATTTCAATAATTCTTTGGTCCTTCAATCTTCCCGCCAACATAGAAAACAGAATTTCGTTTATTCGTATTATATGTCGCCTAAGGCTTAACGTTAACATTCCATACGTTCTATTTACACACAAATTAGCCTCTTCGCCATTTTGTACCCATCCCTGCGATGCAGATCAGATTGCCGATGAAAACCACCTATTTTTCAACTGCAGTTATTACAGAATGTATCAATCGAAATTCCTGTCACGTATTGTAAGCCAATGAATCCCTCTCCCAACTTGTTTTAGATGTCTGCTTCACAGAATAATAGCGTATACACGCTTATATTTGATTACATATTAGCCTGTAATATAAATATTTAGTAAGACATGTCGTCCGTTCGTTAAAGCCCTGGGTGGAATCACAAAAGCCCATATAAAAAATAATAAAATTAATACTCAGCGCCTGGACACTGTAGCGAGTTGAATAGGTGCTTGCTTTGGAAGAACACTATGCTAGAACGAACCTAGACCTTTAATCACCATTAAATTCAACTTTTCGTATCCTATATAATTCACTTCTAAATGAACATATCCTAATCATTGATGACGGATATATTGACAGTTTTTAATTCATGAATATTTACGTTTCTTTATTCGGATATCCGCCATTAATCGAATATTTTAAAATTTATTAGCTGTTTCGTTTATTACGCTTTATTGGTTTATTAATTTTTTCAAATTCGACATTTGGAGGTTTCCATTACTATTTTTGTTTGCTTTTCCGTTTGTCGCGGTGACGTAGTTGTTAGAGTGCTCATCGACTGAGCTTTTCATCATTACCTGTAACAACTCCATAATTATCACGTAGAAGTGCCACCCTAACCCGTACAACAATATATCACGTTGCATATAATTATAGTCTGGAATGCTAGAACATTTCGTATGTAAAAATAAAATACCACGGCCATGATGAACATTTTGTCGTTACACAATCTTAATTATTACTTGGTTTCAACTGTCGTGAGCTATGAAATTGGTAAATAAATATAAATATCTACTCAATATATCGTGAAAACTAAAAGCATTTATTTTTAAACCAGTAATGAATTTAACGAATTAATGTTTCTGAAATTACGAATTTAGATAGAGTCCCTATTTGCAAATTATTGTATTCGAGTTATGATCGGAAAAATCAAATTTTATTCGTCTAAACGTGCACTATTGCCTATTCCAAAAAGTGTTTTCTACTGAATTGGTTATACAAATCCAAACAAAATGTGTAGAAAACCCTTTCAAGGCTAGTCACAATTGTTATAATTTTGTATATTATATAACAAAAATTATATTCATATAAATTTTAATGAACAATTTGTTACATTATCTCATAAAGAACTCAAAATTAAAACTGATTCAAAAATATTAAATATTTCCCATAAAGCTATCGTTTATTCTTAGTTACAGTTTTGGGCGTACATTTCGATATTTATAAAATATAATTCTGTACGAGACGTTACAATTTATATATAAAAGATAGAACAATTTCCAGAGTTAACATTTTATTACGTAATGGTCGCGGTACGTATACCCGACATGGTAAATTATTAATTAATTGTTGTATACTTATAGGATTTTGTTTTTTGGGGTCGCAGTCGTGTACTAATCTTCGTTTTAATTCACGGTTAATGTCTACTTTCAGTCCGTATAGTTTGTTAATTTAAACTCATTCATTTGTATATATACGTTTTAAAAGCAGATATATATATATATATATATTTATATATCCGTTGCTTTAGCGAAATTTTAATATTAGGGTAGTTAGTACTTTGAGCGAGCTGTGAAGCAAGGGTTAATGGTTCCGTAATTTTAAAGTATGCGTTGTTGTCTCTCTTTTTAATTTATCAAATTCGTCGGACAATTCATTGGATATGTTTCAGTTTATTTAATATCTTCTTCTTTTCCTATACTGCGTTATATTATTTTTATTATTATTATTATTATTTCACTGGTATAGTATATATATTTACACACACACAAATACACACTAACATATATATATGTGTGTGTGTGAGTTATTAGTCTGGAACCCCAATATGTATTCTTGGCATTGTAATCGCCTCCGACGACATATGTGTTACCGAGGCTTTGCAAAAATATATTGAAGTGATTGTTTGGGATCTTATGCTTTGGTGAGCAATACACTGCGGTGAATATTATTTATTTCCACAGGTTACCTTTACATTAGTAGCCTGCAGGTATTCTTCTTGAAACTTTTGTATTTCATAGTGTATTAATCTATGTTTGATTACCACAGCTGATTCACCATGAGCTGAACCATCCGGGTGAGGTGTGGTGTATGTGTTATAACCTTGGATGTGGAACTAATTTGCATTTGTTAAGTGTGTTTCTGATATTAATACGATGTCCAGATTTTTATGATTTAAAAAAAGTTCCATTTTATGATTTAGAATACCATTTGCATTCCAGGTTACTACATTCATAAAACTCATTGTTTATTTACTAATGATGTGGTCATTATTGACTGAACAAAACTATTCCTATATTTATATAAAATGTTCAAAATTTACCACAGCTGAAAGAAAAAATTCAGAAAAATTTAGGAATAGATGCATTTAGTTATAAAACTACTGGTGGAAGGGGGTCATTGAAAGTGACAACTGATAATATAGATAAATATAGAGGCGTTATTGAAACATTGAAAGTGGAAAATGCAATATATCATACTACCAGTTGAAATAAGAACGAGCGTTTAAAGTGGTACTAAGGAATATACATCCTGTAATATCGAAGCTCACAAAGAAAAAGGTCATACTGTGAAAAATATTATTAATTTTAGACACAGAACTGGAAAGTATCCACTACTTCTTTTCTTCGTCGATCTGGAACCCAGAGCGAACAACGGGGATATATACAATACTGAATATATGCTAAATGCTAAGGTTAAATTCGAACCGCGGACGAAAAAAGACGCAATAGTCCAGTGTGTAAGATGTCAACTATATGGACACACGAAACATATTGTAATCGACCATACAAGTGTCTGAAGTGTGGTCAAAGTTACGAAATTGTAAAATGTAATCGGAAGACAGAAGCAGTTTGTGCCCTGTGTAATGGTAATCGCACATCCAATTATAAGGGTTGCACTATATACCATTAAAAAAGAAATAAAAACCCCAAAAATAAAAAAAATCTAAAGTCCAATTCTGGAAAGACACAGGCTTCAAATGAACATCCTCAACTTCGTACTATCTATAATGATTAGAGCTATTCGAATTCGTTCACCCATAGTTCATCGAACATCCCACCTCACTGTTACGAATAAAAAAACTACTAACCACGGATCGGAAATATTGGAGATGTCTGGTTGGATCATCCTTATCGGCAGAGTTATGATCACGGCATCCTCGATCAAGAAGAAGATATATACAACTATTATTCGTCCGTGATTAACACACCCATATTCGGTTTGGTCACTTTCCAGAAGTGTACGTAGTAAATTAAAATTGGTGTAGAAAAACCGTTGTTGCTGGAACTTGTTTAATGGCACCAGCTTTGCTGGGATTCGAGATATGCATTTTCAATTAAACCTCGAGCTCTTATTTTACTACATCAACAAGATTGCTAAAAAAACATTTACAAAAAATTAATCAAAACCAATATGTCCGTCATACGTAATCAGTATAGGCGCTACAAACATCTCCGTTTGAAGCACCCATTTTAATTTAATTTTTCTTCTTATTTTGTATATTAATTAATTAATTTATATATCGAGTAAACTAATTGTAATAAATATTAAACTTAATTGCCCTATTTATTTATTTTTTTTTTTTGTAGAGGGTTTATTTTTTTCAAATTGTCCTTTATTATTACATTGTCGTAATTTTTATATGTTGCACTTTGTTCTTATTATTAAATTAGCTACTAAAAGCAATTTGGTGTACTTAGTGTACAGGTTGTTGTATTTTATGTTCATAATTTAAATACATGAAATCTTCTTCATTTTCTTCATTTTTTCAGACATAATCAAATATATATATATATATATATATATATATATATATATATATATATATATATATATATAGGTCGATGACGCAAAGACAGGAAAATATTCTAAGAATCTGCCAAAACAATTTAGAAATATCAATATATTACAAATCAAGAAACTAGATAGAGTAAAATTAAAAATGATTAATGAACAAATAGGTGATAATAGGGATCTCATAACTTCAATCCGCCGCGTTGAAATGGAATTGGGGAGGACATGTCATAAGATAGAGAGATCAGCGGTGGACGAAGAAAGTAACGGAATGGTTCCTGGCGTACCGCAAGAGGAAAAAGTCGCGACCGTTTACACGTTGTGATGACGACTTCAAAAAATTCCTGGGATCCAAAAGCGATCTGTATATATTGGCACACAACAAACGCAACTGGGAAAAATTGAGAGAGACCTTCGCTCGAAAGGGCCTAGTATGACTACATTCGAAATTAATTTTAGAAATTGATTTTAGCTGCAGCAGATATTCATAAATTGTTAATTTAGTTATGCTAAATAAAGGTTATTATAATATATATATATATACATATGATGGGGTAAAAAGACGCGCACACGAAGTAAAATACGTCATTAAAAAAATGGATAGTAAGTAAATAAATAAAATCCGATTATATCATAGCCGTTATCGGACTAAGCTATAGCGTAATTTAAAATGACGTAACGACATCTATAGAAAAGCCGGTTAACTTAAATAAAAGTCGAACGTTGTCCATTCGAGATTTGAGATGATAGTATAATAGGCCAATCTCGTTTTCTTGGAACTAGATAGGCGTACATCGACCTATAAGCCGATTTATACCTTTAGCCTTTATTGTAAATATCCCTTTTTCACATTTTACTTTTCCTTTTACCACTAAGGATATCGTCAACACCTTGCATCGTAGGAAATAAAAACTTACTAACGTTATATCCTTTTCGAATAATATATATATATATATATTAAATATTTCGTTTAAATCACCGACCTCGTTCAAAATGACGTCGTTCATTTAACGAATTATTTAAGGACGAAAATATAAAAAGTAAATTTTGTAAAAGTATAAAGGAAAACGTAATGAATAAAATTGAGCCGAATACGGATAACTATGTTAATATTAGTGTGGTAATATAGATGAAACAGCGATGCGAACGCGGATGACCGTACTACTATATGCGACACCGATGGCAAGACAAAAATCGAGACGACCTACGACGTAATTAAGTGCCGCGTGAACGAGTAGGTGGAAAAAGGTTCACCTGATAACCCTAGAGAAACCAGTTAAAGATCAAGCAAATAGCTATCGACCTCGTCATTATTGTATTATAGTTTTTAAGATATTGAAACGGGTAATACTGGTCCTGTAAATGATACATATATACAACTTATGAAAAATATAGAACGAAAAATTAAGAAAATACTTAATTTATATGTAGGATGTTACAAAAAAATATCAAATTAAAAAAAACGGTTATTTATAAAATAATCTGATATTTGAACTGCGTTGTTTACCACATTTGCCGTCGAATTAGTTTATTAATGTTTTTTTTACTTTGATATTTTTTTTGTAACATCGTACATCTAAATTAATTATTTTCCTACATTTTATTTTCTCTTTTTATATTTTTTATAAATTTTATATATTTTTTTCAATCTATTGATTGGTTGATCAATGGAGCAAATCAAATCAAATCCGCAGTTTTTTCTTCCATTCCTCTCTTCTTCTGCTTAGTTGCTTTAATTCTTGATAGTTCTTTGTTCCCATATCCTGCGTAACTTGTTTCATGAATCTTCTTCCCGGTCTACCTCTTGTACGTTTTCCGTCCAATTTTCCTTCTATTAATTCTGTCTGTAACGCATTATGCCGTAACACATGTTCGATCCATCTATTTCTTCGTGTTACTTTGGTGAATTGCAGATTTCAAGCCTTCCCATTTTTCATTAATACTGATCTGGATGCTATTGTCATTTAATTGATCATCTATACTGCGCGCTATTTCTTCCTTGTATTCTTGATTTCGTAATAGTTCTATATCGTATCGTGTATTTTTGTCATTTCTTTCAGGTTTTCTGAATTTTAGTAAACTCCTCATTATTACCAAATTATGATCGCTATTAATATCTGCTCCTGGTGCTGTTTTACATAATTTCACTTGGTTTCCAAATCTTTCCTTGATATGTATATAGTCAATCGGGAATCTCTTTCGATCTCCCGGTGCTTTCCACGTATCTTCTGTTATGCTGCTGAAATAATGTATTTGCGTGTACTAAATTTTTCCTCTACAAAATTCTATTAAACAAGTTCCTCTTTTATTTCTGTTCCTCAATCCATCTACAACGCCATTCCAATCTCCCATTAGTATCAGGATGTCTTTAGCTTTCACTGCGGTAAAAATTTCATCTAGTTGTTCATATATATTTTCTATTATATCATCTTTTTCTCCAGTTGTTGGCGTGTACACTTGGACAATTACTATGTCTGTAGGCTTAGCCTCGATTTTAATCATTAATAATCTTTCGCTATACTGCCATATTGCTTTAACTTTTTTCCCCATGTTTCTATCCGGAACAATTCCCACTCCAGCTATCTTGTTTTTATCTTCTGAGAAGATTATTATATAATTATCACTCCAGAAATCACAATTTTGTTCAATTTTTGTTTCACATATCCCAACTACTATATTTAGCTTCAATTTCTCCATTTCTATTTTTTAATTTTTTATTTTACCCATGCACTTCATTGATCTTACATTTCACGTTCCAAAACGAGTTTCCAATTACGGCCGTGCTTTATTTCTGCGCATTCTTAGCGCCCCTTTTGTCAGAATTGGCGGGAGATTCGGTGTCCGACGGAGACTAGCTTTATTAAAATTAATAATTCTTTCCAGTCGCATATATTCCATGTGATAGCTGGGGTCTCTACCTACATGGCCGGTTGTCCATTTAACATTTTGACCCGATTGTCAAAACGCCGGTTGCTAGCCGGTTCACTTGGCACATAAATTACATCACTTTCAAGTTCCATTAATTTTCTTGAGAAGTACGGTGGTGGTTTCTCGTTGTCTTCCAACGGATTTTCTGTCAGGGTTAACTCCCTTAGCCTTTGGGTAAAGACCCAAACCGCAAGGCGGCGGTTTTCTACTGAGGGTGTAGCTATGTAAGGTTTTTACGGCGAGACCTAAACCCGCCGAGGGAGAGATAGTCATAAAATTTATGCAGACTTTTATGGTCAGTTCCTTAAGCTGACCATCTGCATCCTCGCGTCTCTTGTCCTGTCTCTACTGGAATCGCCTGCCTGAGGCTTTCGCTCTTGGTCCGCGACTGCTTATTTTACGAATGTCTTATTCGCAGCTAACCTACATATCTGTAGCCCGTTCCACTGTCCGCCACCTGTGGACGCGCCCCTTACCGGTTAGAGCTCCGGTCCCCAGAAGGTACAAAGTACCCCCTAAGGTGGGAATTGTATATATTTTTGTATATTTTTTTTGGAGGGGTTATGTCCACCTGATAATCGTTTATAAATCTTTGTGATCTTTTTATATGAAAATTTAGTGATTTTAGTTATCATTTATTTTAAAAATCATTACATTCCACACTATTAAAAAAATTTGCACAATCTATAAAATAGGCTCAGAAGGACGTAGTGTGATAGATTAATAAAAATGATAGAACAAACTGTATTTAAGGAGAATTATACTTCCGCGTGCACTTCGTAAGATATTAATTCTGAAAAATGATAAATTAAAACTCCGGGTACACAGTGATGCGAATATGCAAAAAGAGGTGGATTGTTTTCCGTTTTGATTTGATTTTTACGTTTAGAATAAACCTTAACGGAACAGAATTATTTATACTTTCATGTATTTCGCGTGTTAAAATCATTCATATAAATCAGGGGATAACTTTTATTTATCCGATAAAGTTCACTTGGGTATCTAGGAAACACTTCTTCTATAAGCTCACATTTTAAATTTAGACTTCCTTCGGCAATTAACGTCCGTGATTCCTATGCGTATTTTAATGCCGACTAAACGTGACATTTTATAATTAGTTTCCTTAATTCTAAGGCTATTTTATTGGCCGTGGCTATTCCAGTTCTATCCGTCACTCGCAATCGCTGGTTTTTCGAAATTTTTAAATTTTTGTACGTTTTCTATTTGTTTATTATCGATGGTAATGTTTATCACATTATTGTAGGTAATTTTCACTTTATTCAATTTCCTCGGTTTTTTTTTTCAATGTACTTGATCAGCAATTTCAGTTATCTCGTCAACCACGTAACTGATATTCTGATCTTCATTGCCGAGTTTTTCTTGCATTAATTTCTTTCGTTACTTCTTCAATGTACATATTAAATAACCTACATGATAACCGGCATCCTTGCCTTATTCAATTTCTGCAGAGAATACTATATTTTACACCGAATACTTTTTTTTTAATTTTTTTGTCCCCGATATAAGTTTATATTTAGTCCCGTATCGTCTAAACCATATAAAGTAAAACCTCTCTAATCCGTCACCGTTGAGACTATGTGCTCGTAATGGAAAAAAGGTCGGATTATCAGAAAATACAGTAAAAGACGGATTTACAGTAAAATAAACAATCTCGGAATCCAAAAATTATTGTATTGTTCTCTACAGTAAAAAAGTTGCAATAAATTCGACAAAAGCTGTTATTAATATTGAAATACCGTATGTATTTTACTTAGAAAAAAAAAAAAAGTCGGTTATAGGTTTCTATTTAGCAGATGAAATTCTAGACTTAGCTTCAGTATTCGTTCGTCCCATGATCCATTCAAAAGAGTTCTTGAAAATCCGGGTAGAGGGTTCGTCATCATCATCATTCGAGTACTGATTCACACATTCATTCTTCATCATTATTTTCTAAAACTGCGGCAATAGCTGGTTTCGTCATGTTCGCATTAGGCAATTCACTCTTCGACTTCACTGGCGAGGATTTTAGATCTTTAACGATTTCTTATGTGTCGGTTGTTTTGATCTTTTTAGATTTGGTCACTTTCGGTCATAACTTCCGGTCAAATCTTACACCAACATTTTTGCAGCGTCTCCTGTTTCAGTTCCTCCCACGACTCAGCAACTGTATAGATAACGTCTTTTATGTTGAAGTCATATAGCTTCAACTAAGTTCGGCTCGAGCACGGTCGGATTAACCGGAACTCTCTTTACTGTAATTTTTATGATGTATATTAAAATTCTTTCTGAAGTACCCTATCCAAGAACCGTTATAAAAATTCTTGATCGAATAAAGAAATATTAAGCTATCACATTAAATGCCTGACTTCGATATGGTAATGACGATGATTTTAAAGGAACTTATTTTCTCGATCCAACACATCGGAAACGTTATAGGAGGAAATAGAGAAAACGTCACGTGTTCTTAAAGTTGGATATCTACCTCTAGTTGCGGAGGTTTTACCGTTGGACGTGGGTGTTCCAGGTAATCATTCTTCCGTCGTTGAAGGTGATAAAATATTTTCCTCACTATCGAATGTAACCGAGATAATTTATATTCCGTTTCTTTAAGGAATCGTCAATATCGAAAACTACAACAACGAATGAATTTCTTAGCATTATATGTATGAAATATTCGCAGAATACTTCGAATTTCGATCAATTCTAATACGAATATATATTTAAAAAAAAGCATTTCTGTACTGCTCACTCGACGATACATATTTTTTATTTAATTTAAAAATGAAATAAAAACAAAAAATACTTTTATACCACATCACACAATATATATATATATATATATTTATAAAAAGTTGAATATATTGGAGAGTAGTGATTTTATTAATTAATTATAAACGAACAAAATAAAACACAATCACTAAAAGTTTTTTAATCGCGAAGCTTTTCGACCGTTCGTCATTTTCAAGCGCGAACTAAAATTATTACAAATCTAAAATTGAAATTATGTTTGGCTAGTGAAATATCTCTCTCTCTGCTGCTGTGTCAAAAGAGACTGTAGCCAAGTTGATCGCCGACCTTCGCAACGGAGATGGCGGATGAAGAAGAAGAAGTGAAATATGTATATCAAATTTTAAGTTGTTGTTATATAAACATTTTGATTTTTCATATATACAAAAAGATGTAATAATTTTAGTTCGCGCTTGAAAATGACGTAACGGTCGAAAAGCTTCGCGATTAAAAAACTTTTAGTGATTGTGTTTTATTTTGTTCGTTTATAATTAATTAATAAAATCACTACTCTCCAATATATTCAACTTTTAATAGAACCTGAACCAGGTTTGGGAGATATTTACCAATTTTGATGAAGAATTTTTCAAAAATCTGTTTTATAAATGAAATTTATTGTAAATTAATCTAAAATTGAAATTATGTTTGGCTAGTGAAATATGTATATCAAATTTTAAGTTGTTGTTATATAAACATTTTGATTTTTCATATATATTAAAAAAGATGTAATAATTTTAGTTCGCGCTTGAAAATGACGTAACGGTCGAAAAGCTTCGCGATTAAAAAACTTTTAGTGATTGTGTTTTATTTTGTTCGTTTATAATTATATATATATATATATATATATATATATATATATATATATATATATATATATATATATATATATATATCTATCTATTCAAACATCTGTTACGATTAAATATATATATCCCGATATTGTATAAAAATAATTTGATTTTATTTTAATATTGGTAGTTTGTAGAAGATACAAACTTCAATTCAATTACTAAGTTGTTTTTTTTTTCGTTGTACCGATATAGAATACCACAACCAACGGTGCTAAAAATAAAGACGAGGAAAGGAAGTAAAAGGAGGATAGGAAACAATAAAGGCAGAATTAAGTATTAGACCAACGACTCCAATGAGTCGACTAGCCTAGGAGGATTGAGGATAAGATTGAATCACGTTGAATCAGATTTGCTATATTTAGGTAATAGGAAGTACGTCGCGGCACCATTTTCTTCTTTTCAATCGTCTCGGGGGATTGCCCGGTAATGTGATCTTATACATTCTGTTTATGTTTGGATTTGCGCTATTTTGTAATTTATCGAAAAATCTCTTGTACTGTTCAGCGTAAGTTTCTTGAATTGGTATGAGAAGGTCATTATGAAGCGTTAAATTTGAAACATATCTCGGCGCGGACGTGATTGTGCGTAGTATTTTCGACTGTTGTTGCTGTATCCGTAATAGATTGCTTTAAAGACTGTTAAGTATATGCATCTCTTGACATTCAAGTTAAGACCTGATTTTTTTCCCAGCAACGGGTGCAACATTCTGGCACGAGTAATTACAGATTTCCTTGTCTGCGCCACGTGGTAACGCCACGTCAGTCTCCTATCCATGAACAAACCTAAGTAACGTACCGAGTCCGTCTGCGGAATTTCAGTGTCATCGATTTTTAACTTTGGACACGTTACTTGCCGATTAGTAAATGTGATGTGTTGGCATTTTACTGGGTTAAACGATATGCGCCAACGCTGTGCCCACTTAGTTAGTCGGTTTATGTGGTTTTGAACTGCCGCGTTTGCATAATCTGGATTTGGATTAGACGCGAGGAATGCTATATTAATTCTAACGACAGATGTCGTTTCGAGTAAGTACGATTTAAAGAATGTGTATAAATCCGGATGCACGCATTTTCGAAGTTTGTAGAGCAATCCTGGATGCCAAACTTTGTCGAACGCCTGCGCGACGTCAAGGAAGACAGCCGAGCACACCACTCCTTTCTTCAAAGTTGACGAGATTGCGTCGACCAATCGGTGACACTGTTGTATAGTGGAATGATCACCGCGTAAGTCAACTGATGGTCTGGTAGTATTGATCGTTATTGCAGCGTATACGCGATTTAAAATTAATTTTTCGAGTACATTAGAAAGCGAAGAAAGTAAACTGATCGGTCGCGAAACGGATGTTTTTGATTTGCCCGGTTTAAGTAGCACGATTATAACTGATTTCCGCTTTGTGGGGTAAATGAGAAATTATTTCACCAGTAAGCTTGTCAAGTACAGGAGCCTTTCGTAGTGGTATTTTTTTGAGGCACTGAGATACTTCTTTTGGTGAGAAGAATTTTATAGTATATTGAGACATTGCTTCTTCAACGTATTCTGTATATATAGATGGAATGTTCTTCATCATGAGCAGGATGTGGAGTAAAGACTGTACTAAGGTGTTCTGCGAAGGCATTTGCTTTCTGTTTGTCCGATTTAGCCCACGTATTATTCAAGTTTATATTAAAAGGTTCATTCGACTGTCTCAGTAATTTTTTTATTGTATACCACAGTGATCTGTTATTTCCGTTCAACGACTGTAAACGAGATTTGAAATAATTGTTTTTATATTCGTTTATTTTATTGTTTAATTCGGTTTGCAGCTTCGTAAAAATTATTTTTAAGGACGGATATCGAAGACGCGCCAGTTTTTTCTGGCTGCCCGAGATTTTTTAATTAATCTTCTTATATCGAGCGAAAGATATGCGTTTTTCTGCGAATTATTCGAATCATAGTTTGTTGCGTTAGCACAAGAATATTCTGTAAGATTAAATCTTTAACCGCATATTCGATGTCGTCTTTATTTTTTAATTTTATTTTAAGATTTACGTTATTTTCGATCATAGTAGAGAACGTATATCTGTAGTTCTATTTACATTGTGGAATGTCTGTTCGTTTACTATGCACATCTAAGACCGCAATGACTGGAACATGGTGTGATGATGTCAATAGCCGTTTTACATTTAATATTAGATGTTTGTAGTACTCGTATTATATAAAAGTCTGGTACATCCGAGAGTCTATTTCCTTGGTTTGGCCAGTATGTAGGAGTCCTCGGCGAGAGAATAACGAGTGAGTTGTCTCGAATAACTTTATCAAGTTTTCTTCCAGATTGGTTCGTTATTGTCGATCCCCATGAGCTACTTTTGGTATTATAATCGCCGCCGCATACAAATTTATTTCCCAACGCTCTAAAATGGAGTTGTACTCAGTCTCTGGTACCTGAAATTCCGTGTGCCGATAAATTGCAACGATCGTAAGGTCGTTTACAAAGGTTTCGATATTAACAGCTACCATCTGGTATGCAAGAGTACTCCGCGCAAAATTTTTATATTGCTCGAGGGTGTTTTTAACCATAACCATTGTACCACCATGACTAGTACCATCTGGATGGTGGGCTGTGTATACATAATATCCATGCATTTTGAAGCTTTTTTTCCATGTATAAGGTGTGTTTCAGTTATTAGCGCTACGTCAATGGTATTTTGTTTAAGAAAAATTTCTAACTCATTTTTTTTTGTGCAATGCCATTAGCATTCCACACAACATTATTATAAGTGAGTGATGAGTGACCTTGTTCGCGTTGTTTACCATTTAAGGTAATATCTTATCTATTACTCTCGTCAATAGTGAGATTAATTTGAATTCGCTCAAAAATGAATTTAACATTAATGAAATATCATTATTTTGGTTTAATTGATCATCTTCATTGTCTACGAATGCCACCGAACATTGAGCATAATTTATTTTGTTTGCTTTAGTTACACTCGCATACGTTTGATGGTTAACATTTGTAACATTTGTGGGTTGCCGAAGTATCATTTGATGAGTGGAAAAAGATTATTATTTTCTTCAGTTTTCATACTTAATGTATGTGTTTTATTATAAAATTTAGTATGCTTATATACGGTACATCCTCTATAACTGGCTGGGTGACTACCATTACATAACGCACATACAGCTGGTTCGTTTGCACTTTTGTTGCAAGATTTTGTATCATGTTTACCAGCGCATTTAACACATCGCACTGGTAAATTAGAATAATTTGCAGTGTGCCCGAAAAGCTGACACCTTTTACATTGTTTAGGTGTATAGTCCTTGTATGGTTCCTCAACAACTACAAATGTATTTAGAAGATAATTTTAAATATATCGCCATTTTTTGGGGACGGTTTTAAATCTATATAGAACTGTTTTGTTTTGTT
Source organism: Coronaproctus castanopsis (assembly GCA_032883995.1). NCBI lineage: Eukaryota > Metazoa > Arthropoda > Insecta > Hemiptera > Monophlebidae > Coronaproctus > Coronaproctus castanopsis. The sequence goes on from CM065053.1 coordinate 32,949,486, forward strand.
CTTTAGAATGTTGGTAATTCTGAACAATTCAAACCCTTCAGATTGGATTTGTTCCTTTATGTCATTTATTTCCGTTGTCGCATGAAGGTTTTTAATCACGACCCTAAACGGTTTCTCTTCTGCCAAAGAATACGTGTAGTAGAAGTATTTATTTTCCTTTAAAGTTTTAACAATAGCGCGATAACTTAACGGATGTAGTGGAAAAATAGTGACACCTGTTAGAGTAGATTTAAGCGTAAATTGCGCATTTGATATTGTTAACATAAATTTCCGGAATGTGTTAAAATTCTGTATATTTTTTACCATAATCGGCGGTGGTTTGATTCTATAATTATCTAAATTGTATTGTATCGTAGACGCAAATGACCAAGAAGTCGAACGTCTTTAAAAAAATGTATAATATGAAAAATATATAATTTTAGATGAAATCTAATACATTCGCTGAGTACGCTTTCAAAGCTAAATAGAGTGAATGAATGAACAGAAGAATATATTTCTACATTGTTATAAATGACATGAAATATCATAAAATGGAATATTAACGGATACCGAGTTGCTCATACTGTACGTCTTAATAATAGATTTCACTCTAATATATATATATATATATATATATATATATATATATATATATATGTATATATATAAATAAAAAGAAAAAACACAACTAAAACCTTATGTATCATAATATATATTATAGTTTAAGTATAATGTAATATAAATATATAGGTAAATATTTATTAGATTACGTATAATGAATGACTTACATCATATTCTAAATTGAATAGCCTAGTACAGAGAAGCAAATGCTTGATGCGCTTATATTTTTTGTACTTTGATAAAAGGCACTTACTTGTGTAGTCGCCTATTTTTTTAATAAAGGTACCTGGTAAGACATTTATTTTAAAAATTATACGCTTATTCTCTAATAATGTGAGATACGTAAAGATGGTGATAAAGGATAGCTGATACTATAAGTAACACTTAGCCATTCCTATATTGTATCTAGAAGAATTAATCGATCATAGAGCAGGAGCGATTTAAAATTCACGTAAGCTTTTGTCGCTTGCTTAATCCTAGCACATTGATGAAAATTGTTCGTTTACCGAAGTATCAAGATACTCGTATTTCAGGTCTTCGTTCTATGGTTTCGACATAACGAGTTTTGGATTTCTCGGTTTGTGAAACATATTTATACTTAATGTGATTATTATAAATGTTAGAAAATGTATACGCATATTTGTATGTGAGTATGTATATATATATATATATATGTATGTATGTGTAACTATATATCAATAAATGCTTACGTATTTATATGTTAACTTATATTGATATGTAAATTCCGCGGTGTATTATTATCATTATTATTATTATCGATATCAATATTGGTGTTGGGAAGATTTTAATTTATTTCGTTTAAGTTTGTTGTAAGCACGTGTAAGATCATTTGTATAAATATTAATATAGACCGCTGTAGCGGAAGTTAAGCGCAGTAAAAATTTTTGTTTTATTTCATGTAACAAATATATTTTATTTGATTTGATGTATTATTATTTTATGTAAAAATGAGACTGGGGTCGCTGTGTGCAATAAACTAAGATGTATATATTTTAAATATATTTTTCCCCCTTTAATTTTGAAGCCTGCTAATCGTCGTTGCAAAGCATCTAGACGCCGAATGGCAAAGTTTAGATGAGGTAGCACGGTTGCTGCTTGTTTGACAGCCCAGTCAGCTGCAATATCATTAGCTGCAATATGAGAGTGGCCAGGAACACAAACATTTTCGTGGTATTATAACTATATCGGTATAATTGGATATGGACTTTAATCGTCTTTGTTCTTTCCGTTCGATTATTTGGCCGTATTATGAATATTTTCGTAGTGCTGTATTCCGAAAATGAAGCTTAATTCGATCTTTCGATTTAATTATTGCGGCGTTAGTAAATATGCAGCTAATATTTACGTCTTAAGTGGAAACATGTTTCATTTTGTCTTTCATTACTTTACATATTCCCTTCTTAAGATCTAGCCAAACACGACCGACTCTTATTTTGGTTATCAAATATGAAAATTAAACGGTTAAAAAAAACACGAAAACAAAATTACTGAATACATTTTTCCGAGGAAAACTTAATTCGAATCTCTATATACAATGCCGAATTTTCGTTAAAATAAAAAATCTATAAAAATCGCTAATGCTGATATTCTCGTAGGAAGTTCCTCGCATATATTTCTCGCATCCGTCAATTTAAAATAAAAATTATCGTTAGGTTCTCTCCATAATTAACAACGATGTAACCTTTATATATATATATATATATATATATGGTTGTTTTACGAATAACGACTTAATGAAACGGAATTTGACACGATTATTTACGTCATCGTCGAGATGAAATGAGTCGATTTTGCGGCTGATTGCATTTCGTCTGTTTCGGTTTTATCAATAGGTTGTTTCGCGTTTAGCCTGTTTTACGCCATTTTAAGCAATTATTTCGTGACATTTTTAATTAAAAGCCCGTTAACGTAACTAGAAATTCGGAGCAACACTGTTTAACACGCATACACACCAATACACACACGTATATTTATATATATATATATGTGTGTGTGTGTGTGTGTGTGTGTGTGGAAAGTGTCTTATAATTTAGTTCAAATCGGAAGTAGAAACTGAAGGAATCTGCAGGTGGCACTATTACCGATTGATAGTGACGACTAAAATGTTCAGTTTCGTTATTATATCTTCGCTTTAGAAAAGGTTGATTTAGTATTTAATCTAAAAATTGTTTTATCTCCTCGGTACCTGCTCTTTGTATGGCGGATAATAGTTTATTATTATTATTATTATTATTAATCTAAATTAACGTGTTGTGTGCCTCAATTAAGGCTATAGGAAAGGTGAGACTAAGTTAAATCGAGGAGCAGTGACGGGACATGCGTAAGAACACAGTTAGGTTAGTCTTCTTTCTTCTTCTTTTCGTCCTTATCTGATTACAGATGTCGTGACCAATTATATCGCCATTTATTCCGATCCTGTAATATTGTCCATTAGGTTTGCTTTAGTCTTGATGACGGTTCAGAGTGTGAAGGTTCGGCTACCAGCAGATTTGGGTGGTTTTGTAACTGTTTCAGATGTTTTTGCGCGAGCCTCCGGATAATCTCATCCATTGAATCGATATCCCGATGTATAACGTCGTTAGACACGTACCACGGCGTACAGTACAGACTTATCGTACCGATAATAATTAACCGCGATATACTAATTGCCAAACGAGGATTTTGTTGTTGTAAATGAAATATTTCAATCGAACAATCGTAAATTCGATGACACATTTTTGAATAGTTGTCGGTTAAGGATTAAAGAAGGCGTCATTGCTTCGGCTCTTTAGAAGTTGGCGAATATAAGAAATAGTTTAAAGAGAAAAGATGAAAACGAACGAAAACGTTCATCGATGAACTATCTGAAAACGCTTATTTAAAATTAAGTGACGCTGCAAAGGTCGCACTGACAGAGTCGGTTAGAAGTTATTAGTTTAATTCACTTTTTAAAGAAAATTTTCTGTCTTTGTCATTCCTGACCCCTTGGGCGTTTCTAACTATTTTTTCACTTAGAGCCCTACAACTAAAATTAAATAGCAGGAAACCATAGTTACCGGCTGGATACATAAATATCATTTTATTTCGGTACATTTGTTACAAACAATATATAAAAGTGTAAATACTACTCGATAATTATTTCTCTCTCTCTCTCTCTCTCTCTCTCTCTCTATATATATATATATATAATAGTTTTGAACAATTTGAGATTAATAAAGTAAATTGTTCAAATTGAAATTATTTTATTTAGGTCTACTTAACTGTTTTCAGTGATTATACCTGGTACAAATTTTCTAGTTTATTACCGGCGTGATTGCAACGTTTATTATAATCGATTAATTTATTTAAATAATATTATAATGAGTCTTGTTGAAATTTATTTTAATATCTATTTTTTTTTGTTCTATTTTTTAAACGTTTAACATAAGAAGAAAAAATATATTTATTAGTGTACCGTTTTCAAGGTCGGAGATCTCTATGTTGGTCACTTTTCTGGAAAATAATCTTTTTTCTCGATCGAACACATATCGACTCTTCTGAACCGTAATAATCGCAAGATGAGCTACCGACATAAAAACGCTGTAAATGAAATGGCCAGCGATAATGTCTAAAGCTCGCTGTAGTCCGTTTCTTTATTCTTGTCCACATACCACGGGTTCCAGTCGACTGTTCCATTTACTAATACATGCATATATATATATATATATATATATATTATATATATATATATATATATATATAGGGGTTTCCATTTGTGTTTATACTTTCTGCTGTATATATTTGTTCCCATATTACCGATCTTTAACCCGTTTTATGTTATTCCGTTCACTTTTAGTTAGGGCATAAAATTGTTAATTGGTCTACATATTGCGTCCTTTTCTTATAGCGTTGTCCTGCTTTATTTTATTTAGGAACATTAACCGTATTATTTATTTTTATATAGTAATCGTGTTACGGTTAAGATAACGATATTACAAGAAGCGGTTATGCAACATGAAATACAAATTTCCGATAGTTAAAAGTTACATTTCGAGTTAGCTGCTTCAGACCAGCTGAGTGTACGGTAACTGAATTAGATCGTTATGCGGTATTATTATTTTTTTTGTTTTTTTTCTTTTGGTCCTCAGTTCGTAAATTACGATGGGGTAAATTTATTTATAAGTGAGATACATGAATTTATAAATAATGAACTGAAAAGAGCCCAACCGATTAAGTTTACTCAGTTCGGCCCACTTTACATTAAGGTGATATTATACAATTAATTTGATTAAAATATATGTAGATGTATTTTGCGGTATGTTATTTCTGATACTGTGAAAACGTCAAATATTTCGAACTGCTTATCCATCAATTCTGTTGCATTTATATCTGCGAAATCAGCGTTGCCGTAATCCTGTCAGTATATGCTTTAAATGATCGGTTAAATTACATATTGCACATTTATTCGTACGCGATATTCCATACTTATATAAATAGTCTAATGCGGTACTATGATAGAATTATAATTTAATCCTTATACTTCGGCACCGACTATTTCGAAGATGGCAAGTGTTTGTTTGTTTTGTCCTATAGCATAACATCTGTTTCATAATTTTTTCTAGATTTAGTAATACTATTAAAGTTAACCTCGTCGAATTTATAAGGCACTCAAACCTCTCGTTATGCGTGTCTCATTATGAAATAAACCGTTTTTTCTTCGTCTTATACGTTTATTATACTAAGATGATCAGCAAAATTCTGTGCACAATTTCAACAATTTTATCATTTAATATTTCGTCGAGATTTCGAAAATGTAACCGGATGTAAATGTGATTCAAAAACTATATGCTTTAAATTTTGCTTGTGATATAATCGTATTTTCTTATATTATAAATTAAAAGTAAATTATCGATATAGCTGTGTACTAGGGAAAATATTCTAAAAGATCTGTCCAAAAAACCGAACTCGGCAATATATCGAAATTAATTTCGATATATCTACATTGTGATAAATTCGCTTCACTTATTCCACTGGTTATAAATACGAAAACCGTAACAATTAATAGTGGCCGGCAATATTCGTTCGATATTAATTTAATTTACAAAACGACGGTTAAATATCGGAGAGTAGTGGTTTTATGAATTATAGATAAAACAAAATAATAACACAGTTTTTTATAAAATTATTTTATTCGCTCGAAGCTTTTCGTCAGTTACGTCATTATCAAGCGTACTCAATAAAGCACTAGTGGCTGCTTCTTTCCCTCGTGACAGGAAACGAACACCAAAAAATATCGCTTAATAGGCAATTAAAAAAAAATAGACTTATTCTACTAATTCGTTATCAAACAAAAAAAAAACAGAACTTTTAACGATATAACATTTGTCGATGAATTTGCTTTAAATGTGTTCGAATCTGCATAATTTAAATTGTAAGATTGTAGATGATTTATCGGATGATCGTATCTCAGAGAAGATGGACGGTTTTGTTTTGCGCATTTTGTGCGAATTGATCAGGACAGTGGAAAGAAAGTTTCGAAAAGGATTTTATCATCGTCTAGCACATTCACTGTCAGTGTAGATACGTTTGTGACTATTTGTATCGTTCGATTTTCTTACTATATAACGTTGCGAATATCAAGTGAACGCGTGTTCGAAGCTACGTTAAATAAATATTATTTAGAGCATTATCAAATCATTCGTAAAACATAATATTTTCCTAATTCCGACTGACAGGCTCGATCGTTTCTTATTTTTGTCAAACGCGAGTTATTACTGTGGCAGTTGTAAAAAGTATCTAAGAAAAACCGAAAACTACGTGTATAGCCTGTAATTCTGTGGATACGGTTTACCATATCACGTAAGAACGTAATTGTACAAAGTTAGTTTTAGATTTAGTAAATAACGAATATAACGAATTTAATAAGTTAGCCATCGAAGAAGTAAGAAAAATTATAATTTATTTTATTACGAAGATAATATTAATTTTATTTTTAGATATTGTCGCTGAGTTTAAAATTATAGATGTAATGTAAGTAAATGATAAACACATATACATATATATATATATATATCATCATTAGTGAGTCGTGTCACCCCATGAAAGGATATCGTGACCATGATCTGTCACATGGCTGACGGTCGCGTACGATATATACACAATCGTGGAAAGTACGGCCAGTTGTCCTGTAAATCGTATGACCATCGAAGAGGTACACGACCGCGCTTTGTTATGCCAGCCACTACACCTTGAACGAACAGCGCCTCCGTATTTTCGGCTCCAGCTACGTGACCAAAAAATCGTAGTATTCTACCGAGAATGATCGATTTTAATCTTTTCGGGTTACCAATGTCGTCCAAAATGGAAGCATTGGTTCTGCTAGCGGTCCACGAGCCATACAGCATTCGTCTCCTACACCACATTTCTAGCGCGGCTATATGTTTTCTGTCAGCACTGCTTACTGACTAGGTCTGCGAGCCATATAGGAACACCAAGAAAAAAAACCAAGATATATATATATATAGTGTGTAGAAGTTTTGAGACTTTGTTGTTTCAAAATTCCTCGCGTGTTTAATTTTTATATAAAATTCACGTTTTGCGAATCTTTTTTTTTTCAAATGAATATATTTAATTTATTAATAAAATACATGTTCTCGTATGAAATTTAAAGCGATAATTCGATCACGTTTTATGCCAATTCAAACTCCACTTACAATGAAACACAATTATAACGACAACAATAATACGATAATGGATATATGGTAATACGTGTTAAGCCAACATTTAATAATTCACGTTTAATATACCATTAATTGTATCTTAAATTGTAATATTTTCAAAATAAAGTTTTAGATAAATGTTATTATTTTTTACTAATATAACAAATTATAAGTTTTTCTGTTGTTTATTTCTTCTATAGTTAAATTATCGAAATCATTAAATTGAAATTCATCCATATTATAATCCAACACGCTCCCTTTAATATTGCGCAATACGTGGCAACAGGTGTCCGCAAAATTACGTGTAACACAATTTTCGGTTACCGCTATGCCAAATCGCTTTAAATTTATTTTAAAGCTATCGTGATAAATTGTACGTTATAATAATTTGGGGTTAACTTGAATCTGGAAAATATTTGTACGCGAATATACCGATTGCGCATTTTTTGATATTGTAAAATATAATGTCGACTTTAGTTTTAAACTGTTTGACGTTGATTAGTTTAATTACGTATATAATCTTTTTTATCAACATATCTTGACTGAATTCGCGTTACGTTTTAATATTTAATTATAAATCGATATGTTTCCTTATTTCCAAGTCAACGAGTATAATTTCTTCAGCCGCTATTGATGACCAGTATCATTGTTTCGTTGATCATTCTGATAGCTATAATTGTTTTTGATAGGATCTTAGATTGCTCAATAAACTAATAGGACGTGCAATCTAAGCAAAATAGCGGAAAAAATTATACTATCCCGTTTAAGACATCATGCACATAACCAAAAAATCATTACTAATACACAGTTTGGCTTTCGTCCAGGTTATTCCACCACCCAGCAAGTAGCACGAATCACGGAGTTTATCAGGCATAATTTTAATCATAATAAACATACTGGTATGGTTCTCCTGGATGTTGCGAATGCTTTCGATACTACTTGGCATAAAGGTATTATTTACAAAATGATAAAATATCAGTTTCCTCGTTATGTAATCAACGTTATTAGCAGCTATTTAGCAAACAGACTATTTTACGTTACCATCAATGATTCAAGTTCTACTATGAAAACGTGCTCAGCGGGGTCCCCCAAAGTAGTATTCTGGGTCCCTTTTGGTTTACTTTGTTTTTATCTGATTTCCCAAACCTACCTGATATTCAGACTGCTCTTTATGCAGACGATACAACTCTTTTCTGTAGTTCTTATATACCAAAAGCAATTACTAATAAATTACAGTCAGGAATAAATTGTATCTTTCGTTATTATAAAAAATGGCAAATTGATATTAATTGTGATAAAACGGAGGCTATATTTTTCACCCGCAGGCGTCCCACGTTACCTGCTGAAGTTAAGGTCAACTCTACCACTGTGAGTTGGTCAAAACATGTTCGATACCTCGGGGTAGTCTTGGATAACAGACTAAATTTTTCTGAACACATCAGTTATACTACCTTGAAAGCTAGCAGGAGTATATCTACCATATATCCATTAATCAACAGAAAATCATTTCTTAATGTAAATAATAAATTAATTCTGTATAAAACACTTATACGTCCCATAATGACGTACTGTTGTCCAGCTTGGAGTTTTATTTCAAATACAAATTTTAATAAGTTACACATATTTCAAAATAGGTGTCTCAGATGTGTGCTAAATGTTCCTAGATACCACAAAATCGTTGACATGCATGCTACCTTAAACATGCCTTATATTAAGGACCATATCTTAAATTTAACGTGTAAGTTCTGCGATGATAGTCCACGATAATAGTTTAATTTCTACCATTGGTAATTACGATTAACTCCAATTTATGTATAGTAAATATAAACATAGGAGGCTCAAACATAACCGGTTGAACGTTTCGCGGCGCCTATTTTATAAATGAATATTTCTTCTTTATTTAGTTAATGTCTAACGTGTTTTTTCTTTCATTTTGTTATTACTCTCTGAATTTTTTGTTTTTTGCTGTACAGTTTTTTTTCAATTATTTTTTGCTGTCATTATAAGTATAAGTATAATTACTTCTTTTATTTGTTACGGGTCTTTGTATTATTATTTCTGATGTATGGCGAGCCATCCTGGGCGTTACGTAATTATTATTTAAAATTTTTGGTTTGTGTATACTCAATGTAAATTATGCTGAAATATACGTTGTTGTTGTTGTTGATAGGATCTTATTAATGTTATAAACTTCTTCATTTTTAGCATATTATAAATACTACTACCATGTATTATATTTGATATTATTATAGATTTATATAATATAATTCCTCTATTATTATTATTGTATAATTTATTGAGTTTTTATATTATTGAAATGATTATAAAATTTTAGGTTGTTATAAATTGTTACCCCCACCCCAAAATACTTTATACTCGTTACACAATTTTAATACTATACTGTAATAGTTTTAATTTTTTCTTTTATCCTAATTTTCTCTCGAATAATACCTAATTTCGATACTCTTATTTACAATATTTCCGAATTTTGACGAAAAATTATTTTTCTTGAAAAAAAAATTCACTGTGCTAAAAAAAGCGTCAATCCTCTTCATTATGGGTGATCGCCTTTTATTTGGGTCTGATTAATCGTAAAAAACCTCTAAAACTTACTACAACAACAACAACAACAATGTATATTTCAACATAATTTACAGTGAGTAGTCACAAACCAATGACGCCCAGGATGGCTCGCCGTACATCAGAAATAATACAAAGACCCGTAATAAATAAAAGAAGTAATTATACTTATACTTATAAAATGACAGCAAAAAATAATTGAAAAAAAACTATACAGCAAAAAACAAAAAATTAAGATAGTAATAATAAAACAAAAGAAAAAACACGTTAGACATTAAAAAATAAATAAAGAAGGAATATTAACTTCTAAAATAGGCGCCGCAAAACGTTACAACAGGTTATGTTTGAGCCTCCTATGTTTATACTATACATAAATCGGAGTTAATCGTAATTACCAATGGTAGAAAATAAACTATTATCGTGGACTAGTCATCGCAGAAACGCGTTAAATTTAAGATATGGTCCTTAATATAAGGCACGTTTAAAGTAGCATGCATGTCAACGATTTACACATCTGAGATACCTATTTTGAAATATTTGTAACTTGTTAAAGTTTGTATTTGATATAAAACTCCAAGCTGGACATACGTCATTATGGGACATATAAGTGTTTTATACAGAATTAATTTATTATTTACATTAAGAAATGATTTTCTGTTGATTAGTGGATATATGGTAGATATACTCCTGCTAGCTTTCAAAGTAGTATGACTGACATGTTCAGATTTAATCTGTTATCCAAGACTACCCCGAGGTATCGAACATGTTTTGACCAACTCACAATGGTAGAGTTGACCTTAATCTCAGCAGGTAACATGGGACGCATGCGGGTGGAAAATATAGCCTCCGTTTTATCACAATTAATATCAATTTGCCATTTTTTTTTATTCCTGACTCTAATTTATTAGTAATTGCTTTAGGTATATAAGAAGTACAGAAAAGAGCTGTATCGTCTGCATAAAGAGCAGTCTGAATATCAGGTAGGTTTGGGAAATCAGATAAAAACAAAGTAAACAGAAAGGGACCCAGAATACTACTTTGGGGGACCCCCGCTGAGCACGTTTTCATAGTACACCTTGAATCATTGATGGTAACGTAAAATAGTCTGCTTGCTAAATAGCTGCTAATAACGTTGATTACATAACGAGGAAACTGATATTTTATCATTTTGTAAATAATACCTTTATGCCAAGTAGTATCGAAAGCCTTTGCAACATCCAGGAGAACCATACCAGTATGTTTATTACGATTAAAATTATGCCTGATAAACTCCGTGACTCGTGCTACTTGTTGGGTGGTGGAATAACCTGGACGAAAGCCAAACTGTGTGTTAGGAATGATTTTTTGGTTATCTGCATGAAGTCTTAAACGGGATAGTATAATTTTTTCCGCTATTTTGCTCAGATTGCTCAATAAACTAATAGGACGTATGTTACTTGCACACGAGACATCTTTTCCGGGTTTGGGAAGAGCAATAATTTTAGCTACCTTCCAACTGTTTGGATAATAACCGAATCTAAAGTTAGCATTAATTAAATTTGTAAGTTCAATAACAGTTTTTAGCGGCAATTTCTTAATAATGGCAGTAGAAATATTGTCATCCCCAGACGAACTTTTTACTTTTATAGCTTTAATATTGCTAAGGACTTCACTTGGGGTGACAAGAGGGAAAATATTGGGTAGTTGATTGACATTGAGGAATGTTTTAACAGCTGAATGAATTTTTCTCACTTGATAGCCAGATGCAAAGTTAGAATTACGATTATGAACTTTGGAATACTCTGTTGCTAAAAACTCAGCTTTCGCTTCATTTTTGTAAACATAGTTATTTAAGTGTGAATCGTAGAGTGGTGGAAGAGCTGTATGCTGTCTCGTGTATTGTCTGCAAACTTTCCATAGCCGACTATCATTAGGCTTACGCTTAGAGAAAGTTGAATTGAAATTGTAATTTTTAAGTTTACGTAAAAGAAAACAACCAATTTATTAAGAAAATTAAACATGTTTTTCAAATTTTGAGAACGATTAGAGAAACGATGCTTAATGTACAATTTCCTAATATAATTTTTAAATTTGATGAGAACCACGATACAAGTTGGCAGTGCCGTATGCGGATAATAATTATTAAGCGGTTTATTCGGAATAAAAAGTTTCGACGAAGAATTAATTAACTTCGTAAGAGTTGATAAATGATGGTCAATATCAGCAGGACTATGTAGCTTAAGAAGCAACATTATTGTTAATATACTCCTTAAATCCTGCCCAATTAGCATTTTGGAAATCGGACAAACTATATCGGCTATGTTTAATTTACTTCCTGCAATAGTAGTGAAAATAGGGTTGTGGTTGAAGGACAAACAATTCATTGAAACAGGAGTTGCAATAGAAACATTTTTGACCAAAGCAACATCTAAGATACTAGTACGATATTGAACAGCATCAGGAAAGTAAGTAGGTTCTTCAGGAGCGCAGATACAAACATTTGAACGTAATGCGAATTCAAAGAGAATATTACCAGCACGATTATTATTAAAGCAGTTCCATAACTTGTGTTTTGCATTAAAATCTCCAATCAGAATAACTTTGTTATTTACACTCATCAAATATTGAATGATTAAATCTAGGTGGTCTATATATCGCAAAAATACGAATAAAATTATTATTATTAATATTATTATTATTATTGTTATTAATGTATAAATTTACGTCTACTGTACACAACATAGCTGTGGTACCGGCAATAAGTCAAATTTTAAACGTTTGTTAATAAGCAAAGCAACTCCACCGCCTCTACGAGTCATATCATTTCTATAAACAAAATAGCCGGGAAACTTTAACTTATACGTATTGTCAAGCTTAGTTTCAGATAATGCTATAATTTTTTACGTCGTTAACGAAATTTTTATATATTACACAACGTTTTATTACACTTCAAAGCGGCCACCAGTGGTGTTGGTAGTGATGATGGTTCTATTATTTAAGGTGGTCGAAGAAATTAACTTTACCGTTGTACCGAATAATAGAATACATTGTACTGCCGCGTGTCGGTAAAGACGAGTTCGGGATATTTGCGGCCCGTTTCCCATTTGCAAGAGGAATTCCACCACCAACCCCGTTGTCAAAGATTATTATATACGAACAATGTTACGTAGAAGTAGTCTGCCTGGTTTTACAAATGATCCTCGTCCGAAATTACGACGGCAAGTATCATCGTGACGGCTTCAAATGTCAAGTACTCTATTACACTCCCGCGTTGTTCGCTTCAAAATCGGTGTAAAAGTTGTCGTATTAAAACGTTAAGAGTGCTCCTGTTGCGTTCTATGCCTATATATATATTATAAATAGTATACGTATATATTGCATTGTCCTACACTTTCAGCGAACAATATATATGTATTTAAACGGTGGAATGGACGATGAATTATGAAGAGCTAAACCCCTTTGAATTCATTACTGCAAATTCACCGTCTCTTGTTTAAAATATAAATACCGATTCGGTGTTATCCTTTTGTTATATTTGTTATTCGCACAACGCGATTATTCCCTTATATATATATGAAATCAGCTAAAAAACCTTTTCGTAACGCGAAGGATGATTAGTTAATTTATTCGGCTTATTAAATCCGAATTTTCGGTCGAATTTTAACGAGACGACTTCTAAACGAATTGTTCTTACGAATTTTTCTCGCGGTTTCCTATATATATATATATATATATATATATATATATATATATATATATATATATATATATATATATATATATATATATGATTGCGATACGGTCTTAAAATCGTAGAAAAAAACAATTTGTCAATATTAACGTGATAAAAACGAACATCGAGCGTAAAGATTAAAATTGGGAATAGAGTACTAGAGTATGTAGACAAATCGAAGTGTATCTCGGTTGTGGGATTACAAGTGTAGGCTCCTCGGAAGTAGAAACAAAAAGGTGGAATCGAATTTGAGCGATTAATATTTCATAACTTAAACTTTCGGGGAAGTTGTGACGTTTAAACTTGAACTACGGTGAAGAATAGTTAATGCGCTTTTTTTTCCCACGTTATTATACGCGGCGTAAAATTTAAAGGCGGTTGAAGTCAAAAGATTACAAGCGTTCGAGCGACGGCTACATAAAGTAATACTATGGAAAATTAGAAATAAGGAAGTTACGAAACGAATGAATTAGGAGCGGAAGAAAAATGTTTCGAGGATATTCGATGCTGGGACCGAAGTACCAGCTACTCCTAAAAATATTGACGGGCGCATCAGAAGTTGTTCGTGATGTCGGCCGCAGAAGGACGCGTTAGTGATTTCGAACGTTTAAATGGAAGGCTTTTCCATCTGGCACGATCAAATAGCTAATCGATAGCGAATACAGCTGAAGAAAAAGTAAAATTTGTTAAATATTTCAAATTATAGTCGAATAAAACGAAATGATATTAATTCGCGAGTATCGATCGATATTATAGTATAGGCAACGTTTGAAATAGCCGACTGCTTCATTTTGGTAGTATTCATTTCAAAAGTTAGTCGCTTATCTCGAACCGCAATAAGCGCGTACTGGTTTTCGAATAACGCGCGTAAAGATACAAATTAAAGCAAACGACAAGATTGCGGACGAAACGTAATTTAACTCTGAAGTAACTAAAACTAAAATAAATTCAGATTTATGCGAATGTGCAAAAGAGGAAGGATCCATCGAAGATATGATTTGGAACTGCAGGATGGGAAATATAGGAAGAGAAGAATTGGAAAAAGAAATATCGCCAGTGCATATTGATCAGATAATTAGCGAACCGATTATAACTTGCTGTTGTATCGATTTATAAAGAATATTAATAAATTAAAGGGTTCATCGATTGTTATAAACTTTGTCAGTTAATGAAAATAACTTATAGTACAAAGAAAACTGGCTGAAATACCGGGACAAAAAAAAAAAATGTAAACAAACGAATACTGCGTAACATACGTTCGAATTATTTTCGTTACGAGTGAGCGAGATGACGTTAATTAGAAAGCGAATTTTCTGAATAAATAACTGGCGTATGCGCTTATATATATATATATATATATATATATATATATACCTAAAAAAATCACTCTGTATCGTTTTAGTTAAAACTTCTTCAAGTTCTTTCCTGAACTCCGAGGCACAGATGGTTTTTTTAAAACTAATAATTAACGGGAAAAGTGGTAAAATTATGAGTTAGAAGCGCGTGTGTATAGAGACATTCGACGACCGGGATTGAAATCGGCACACAGGACGAGAAAATGTGTGCGTTCAAGTGGTTGTTGTATTATTATATATTATTAAGGGTTAAAACTGATTAAGCCTATGGCGATGCAGTGTATTGTACATTTGTAAATGAAACAAATTGTAAAATATTAATTTGAATTCATTCAGATTTTCAGTCAACAACGTTGAAAGTTTTGTTTATTTTTGACTTGTAAGATGATTTGATTATTCAATGTGTAACGTCATGAATAACCTAATTCGACTAATCCGAGATGAACATATCAGTTTAAGCGATTACATATTTGCACGTCTAGCCACGAATTCGTTAAATTATTATTATTATAATTGCCGATTTTTTATTTTATTAATTAAAATATCGAATAGAAATGACGAAAAAGATGGAAACATGTATTTATTTATTTATTTATTTAATGAAGCCACACAACAGCTAAAAGTCAATTATAGTGTAGACTTATAAATAAAATAATACAATGAATAATTTTTTCTGAATTATAAAATTAAAAGTAAAAAATTAAAATACAAAAAAAAAAATACATTAAACACATTCACCAGCCTCGGCACCTATTAAACACACCAAAAAAAAAAAAAACTACTACACGCATTCACAAGTGTCACACTCATTAAAACATACATCATTCATACCACATTCACACAATCTTACTCGAAATAAACGGGCGAATAATCTTCAACAAATTAAAATAAATACAATATAAACCTTAACGTATATAATGTACATTAGTAAAGGAACACGTATATACCAAACACCCACCACATAATAACGATCTAGAGTCATTAGACAACAGCGAAACTCCTGTTCTCATCGCAAAATATGTTCGGGAAGCGACTTATTAATGAAATATCTGTTCTAAAAGTATATATATATCCATACGGGGAAATATGTTCAAAAGAGAATTATAAAAGCGGAAAGCTGACGGCAACGAAGAACACCGAGGTTTGATCGTGCACGCGGCACACTAAAAAAAAAAATGATTTGATCGCCTATTCGATCTTGGTACAATGTAGGAGACGGTTGATGTTAAATACTCGCCATTAATGTAACGTTGATTAATATTTTCTTTTCAGTTTCGACGTACGAGGGGTACCTATGAATAAAGCTCATCATAAATCGGCTGCAGAAGTTTTCGGATCTAGAGCATTTTTTCGTTCCGTCTCCGAACCGGCTAGTTTAGTGGTGGAAGACATCCGACGACACGATCAAGGAATGTATCGTTGTCGGGTCGACTTCCGTGATAGAGCTTCTTCGAGTTTCCGATACAATTTAACGATTATAGGTAAGCATTATCTTCAAATTTAGATTTTGTTATAACTGCTTAGTATATGTTTTTTAAAAACAAAAAAATTAGTAAATAATGAGGAATAGAAAACTTATTCGCTCACTATTATAAATCCAGAATTGACGAGAATGATCGATCAAATACGATGACCGAATTATTAACTGTAGTTGATCCAGCGACCGAACATCCAATAGTCATCTACTAGATATTAAAGATGACAGGATCATGATTTTCAATATCTCGCCATCAGTACGATCTTGATTTTATTTATTGAACCTTCACACTAGATTAAAAACATTTCTCCTTTTCAACCTTATGCGACCTACTGGTTGTTGTAGAAAGTTTAGTGCAAAAACGTTTCTCCTTCCAAACTCGACAAGTGATTGGAGGCATTTTATTTCTTCTCTAACGTACTTTACTTGTAGATCTTGATGTATCGTATGGTTTTGCGCTATTAGAATGTAAACAATATGATAATCCAAGAAATATTTACAAACTCACAACTAAAACAATACGAACAATATTCCAGGATAAACCCCAAATAATTTAAAAACTCCTAAAATTCCTCACAGTTATAATTCATTACATATAAAGTATACACAGACGCAAATGATCTCAGTAATCGAGCGTCTTTAAATAAAATAAATAAAAAAACAAAACAAAAAAACGCGCGTTCTAGTGTATCTCATCCGACGTGATGAACATTCTCCTTCTTATTGATACGATAAACGGAATCATATTTTCTATCATCTCAACAGCAACGGTGATAAGTTTTTGAAGCTATATATATATTATATATATGTATATAAGAATTAAAAAAGGGAAGTTTCTGGTAAATATTTTAAGAACGAGGAAATATTCACGCATCAGTGGCGTCCAGAACCAGTGACGTTTACAAAGATACGAACACCCGAACTATAAACGATCGATATTGATATCGTGTAAAGCGGAACGCACGTTAAAACATAACGATGAAACATAACGATGAAACATAACGATGAAATATAACGATGAAACATAACGATGATGAAACATAACGATGAAAAGTAACGATGGAACATAACGATGAAACATAACGATGAAAGATAACGATGAAACATAACGATCAAACATAACGATGATGAAACATAACGATGAAAAGTAACGATGGAACATAACGATGGAACATAACGATGAAAAATAACGATGGAGAATAACGATGAAAATGACGTAATAACTAAAAACGATAGCGCCGTTCGTTACAGAAGTTTTTCTGTCGCTAATTTCATATATATAGAATGCACTAGTACTTTTCACTCCGTAAGTTGTTTCTCATATGCAAAGTAGGTCACATCTAATTTTTGAATCTATTTGGCGCATTGTATACTGGGATTTAACCTGTAAAACGATCGAGCGAGCCAAAGGCTTATACGCATAGGCACATAGGCAGGCCTATTCTGACACTGTACTCGAGCTCTCCACTGCTCTGAATGGTACCTTAAAGTATTACGCGCGTCTCATAACGGTCCTCCGTGTGATGTATTTCTCTTCTTCATCTTCAGAGTTTACATCACCGGACATCGCGATGTTTCTAGAGAAGTGGTATAGAAATATGAGTTACTAAGTATAGTATCACGTTGGGTAGGCTGTAAGGGAATCATCATTAAAAACAAAATATATGTATATAATTGTCTCGATTTTGATTTTATTGGACATCGATTTTTTATTATATATATGTGTTTTTTGTTAATCGGATTGCTAATAGCCGTCTTATCTAACCCGTCTATTTTTGTATAAATTCTGCTAAATAATTAAATATGTTGACTTTGTTAATATGTCGATATTTTCAGACTATTAGGAGCATACGTTAGTCATATATTTTGGTTTTACAAATGATACTTTTAATCCAGCTTTCTCTGCTACCTCTTTAAACATATTTATCTATGTTCTCCGATAAACTTGCCAAGTCATCTGCGAATGATGGTTATCTTTCTTTCTACCTATTTGAATCTTTTCGATACCTTTTTCATCTAAAGCCGTATCTTTTTCATCTTTTCTCTAAAACGCAGTTAATCAATAATGGAGACAATCCGTCTCCCTGTCTCACGCCCGTTTCAATTTTGAAAACATGTGATAGTTCTACTACCCGAAATTTCACTTTTGATTTTGTATCACTTAATGTTTTCGATGTTTATTTATAACACCATTCCGCCTATCGATACGGAATTACGAAGTACTTTTACATGGGTTAAAAATTAATTTATGTATATATATACATATATATATATGTATGTATGTATATGTATATCATCATCATTAAGTGCTGCCTGATATTAACGACGTAATTGTTTAGTCCGGAAATTTATATAAGTTTATGATATTAACTGTACATCTCTATCAACTTAAAATACTAATTATTATTAAAGTTTATAACGTATACACATAAATATATAATAATAATAATAATTAAAGTTTAAATTTATTTCACATTATTAAGATATTTCCAATGTAATATACAACGAAATAATCTTCATCATTAAGGACCGTCCCTGTATGGGAGGTAGGCGACTACTAACCTATATATAATTTGTTTGTACAATGTAAGTAGCGTACAAGACAATCATAACATATGGTGTTAGCGCAGGTAGCTACACATACCCGGAAGAACTGATTGTAATCGCTTTGTCAACGGATGCCCGTGTGTTTTTGTAGTGTAATATATTGTCATATTGTCACTAGCGTTCATATGGTATTGTGCGTGCTGGTTTACCGTTGCCTTCCATGCGATAAGGTTAGGATTATTAATATTTTTGATGATAATTTTTGCGTCCTCGATCGTATTTAAACTCGTTACCTTGGATAGAAGCGCATGCTCTAGGACTATCCCGACGACTTATGCGTGTATATGTAATTATAAATATAATATATATGTATATTTATAATTCTATAATTGTCCAAACTAATTTTAATGCACGATAAATTACCTTACTTTCCAAGCTCGCGTGGCCCCACACACACACACACACACGTACAAACAAACATCTTATAGTAATACTATCACATACACAGGTGTGCAACCTGTAAACTTAAAAAAGAAAAAAGTAACTTGGTCGAGATGTCCCATAAAATAATAATAATAATTATTATTATTACTATTATTGCTATTATTATGAAGTTGACGGAATGTAAGAGTCGCGCACCTCAATACCGACCACTGAACCCGTATCGAGTGCTTAGATGTCGTTATGTAATTTGTCATACTATACGATAAAGTTCTTTGCCGTTGTTACCTTATTCGTTTTATATCGATATTTTTACCATTTTCGGCCAACGCTGTTTTCACGAACAATGGAATTTACCGTTGAATTTATTAAAGGTTACTACACCGACTTTCGGACGTGTTCAGCGCGATGTAGATTACATCTTTTTAACACACCCACGGCCAGACGCCATGTTCGGACAAACCAACAGGGATTGGAATCTGCTTAAAATTCGTCGGTTAATATATTCCTCTGCTTTTACTTATTTTCGTGTCGATCGACCCTTTCTTTGTCGAAATATTCAACACATGCTCAAAATTCTAGTTGCACTAACCTTTCAATCGCGATTAATAATAGTTTTTTTCTTTCCTTTAATATAATATCTTTATTAGTACCATTTTATGTTTAGTGTATAAATTAGTACTAGTGATAAACTTAAATTAACACCGACGACGAAAGATGTATATACACATTTACACAACATTAAGCGGTTAATATAAAGAATAAGCTCATTTTGGGGTTCATGGGAACGATCTGGCTGATAATGCAACCGGGGAAGCTGCTACGTTCTTGCCGGTTCCGAATGTTACAGTTCCAGCGCCTGATCTTATGAAATACATCATAAATGAACTTTTTGCATTTTGCAGAAGAAGTGACAGCTGACGTCACAAACCAACGAACGGCGACAAATCAAACATTCGATCGATCCTCGGATAACTTCGCTTCCGAGTCGCAGAGATGATGTGGTCATCACCAGATTGTTTTTGGGCCATACGCGCGTCTCACTCGTGCGTATCTTATTAATAAAATTTTGCTTCTAGCGTGTTCTAACATTATCCTCTCCATTTCCTATATTCTAGTTGACTGCTCTTAATATTCCTCCTTCGCTTCATGTCCTCTTCAAAGATGGCCAAGTTTCATTGTCGCATCTAATTACCTTTCTTCACCGTTCCAGTCTCTATTTCTCAATCTAATTCTCTTTTCCTATCGTGTCCCTAGCCTTGGCTGCTGTACATGGCACGTTAATTTAATTTAACAATAATAATAAAAAATACATATAACTAGTTGAAAGGAGTCTTAACGGATTTCGAGCATTCTCATTTGGTATGAATACGGAGTCGTTTGTGGCGTATGTTAGCGAACTGGCATATTGTACAAGATTTCCCAATCTGAATGGATGTCTTCATTACGCTGATACCATTATGCACCAGCTATGGACAGAAAACATCTATTGAATAATTAACCCGCTTAATTTTTCCCCACAAATTGAATTCCGTATATCAAAATTAGTGTGATTATTTACATGTATAGAAGTCGTTTATTACGTACACTAAGCTTGGAATTTCGGCCAATTAACCAATACAGTTATCGCAATTTATGAGTGATTTGTTCTTTTTTTATTGCTATATGGCATTTTCCAGTTCAGTCGAGCGTCCAAATGTATATCACTAAAAAAATTTTTTTTAATGCGGCAACTTGATACTGTAATTTCTAACTCATATTTCTATATACACGGACAGCATCTCTAGAAATATTGCTATGTCCGGAAACAGATGTAAATTCACAAGATGAAGAAGAGACCATACATCATACGGAGGACCGTTACGAGACGGGCGTAATACTTTAAGGTAGAGTTCAGAGCGTGATGTTATTAAAGAAGGGCATTCGAAGAATACGTGATCAGGATTGCAAATTGAACGTCCGGCATTTAGAGGGCCGTATGGACAGGCGGTCCGGGAACAAGCAATGCCCTGCGATTTGTTGGTAAGTACAATTTCTCTTCGCTTCATGATTTTAAAAAAGTAGAACCATGGAAATCTATGTTGCAACGAATGTAAGTAAAGAGCTGGAATAAATCAAAATGAAGGAAATGTAAATATAGTATGCAAAATTCTCTAACCGAGATGTGATCGGGACATGTGGGTAAAAAAGGAGTAATAAAAGGAAATATACGGGCATATTGAAGATATTATAATCACAATGAAAAAAAGAAGATTTAGCTATTACGGTCAAACGGTTTATAATTTTCGAATACTTTGATACGCCAATTGCTTGGTTCCGATCTGAAGTAAATTAACGTCACGGAAAAAGTCACTACGAACAGCAGCCGGTTCGGAAGCGATGTTAATACTTTCTAGAGCTTCGAAGAAAAAGTGAAGAAGAAAACTGGTGTTAAATAGACTGATGAAAGGAAGAAAAAACACAGCGAAACAATGGAGAAATACTGGAGTGAAAGGAATAGGAACAAATAGCCATTGTGAAGATAATTTACCACGTGGTCCATAGCTGGCCAATTCGAAGAAAGGATAAAAAACATCAAACAATAGTAGACACTTTAAATTTCGAAAAAAAAAATTGAAATGGTGGTTATATATAATATGTATGTAATATATATATATATATGATTGTGATAAAAATATCGATCAAAAGTTATGTAAAAAAATTTAAATGGATAAAATCCTACATTCAGTTCTGCCGATCGCGTTAAATATTTGGGCACTATCGAACATAACGAAGTAGTGTACTATAATAAATATACTCAATATACAGGTAAATGATTCTAAAAAATATTATTACATCGTTAAAACTAGTACACGACTACTCCGAAACGTCAGTGAAAAAAGATGCTTATGAACATCGTAATAATGTGACTGGATAGCGTGTATATTTAGAAATAATAGTGGAAGCTTCAATTAATGGCAAAATAACAAGGGGAATCAAGACTAAGTCGAAAATTGATCACTCGGATAATAGAGAGACGTGACCAGTATTGAAAGAGAAGGCGCGCAGCGTAAAGCTTAATCGGAAGATTGAGAAATACAAGAAGATCTTTAAAATGATGATACAATATCGAGACCTAAACGATAAATGATAATCCTGTATAAAGGTCTCTCTGAGAAGATATATTCGTTAATAATAATAAATATATATATATATTTCTGTATACGAAGTTCATTCCCAAAAATTATTTGATTTAAGCATTACGAACAGAAGAGCTATAAATATCATAAAGACGCGCGAATATAATTACGTTACGAGAATTACATATATATGCGCACGTACGTGAAGAAGAAATATGATACTCTTTCTGCTAACCATACATATATATATATATATATATATATATATATATATATATATGTATCGATCGTACTTGAAATTTCCGAAATATACTCTTCGTACGTATAATAAAAATAGTATGTTCAAAGTTTCGTAGGGCGGTTTGAAAATTAGAAGCAGCAGGGAGTGACCGCTGACGATTAAAATGGTTTCTTCGGAGCAGCCACCTTTGGGAATATAGGATTACGGTTTTTTGGGGATTACAATACATACCCCGCCCATGTATCATCAGCTTGTACGATCCCTTCCTAGGACGAATCCCAAGAAACGCTCGAGGGTTGTCGACGATGTATGAAATACAAAAGGGACATGCTATTGTGCGTTGGATGCGGATTTTTATACATTGTATTTTATTGTTCTTCAGCTTTTCGTATAATATAATATATATATATATATATTGTCCGCTTCGTCCCGCAATACGAATTTGTAGTAATCCGCTCGATATTTTACACTTCCAGCATGACCACATCGAAACAGTCAAATTTATTTCTGCGTCTTCGACTAGCAAGCAGGGTTTGAGGTTTAATTTTCACTGCATTCTTTTGAAGCTTTCACTTCTGACTTATATATAAGTATATGTATATATAATAATAATAATAAATAAATGTTAATTTTTATATATATATATATATATATATATATATATATATATATATATACAATATAAACACACGTGTCCAACTGTATGTATTTATTTATATAACTTTAAATGTGTATGTATGAACACATTTCTATAGTCTTCATATATACGTATATATATATGTATATGGTATCTCATTGTTATTATCCGGTCCTTGGTGTCGGAGTTGGAGAGGCGACATTTTTCTCAAATAAAAGCCAAACAAGCTGATAAGAGCGCGACGAAAACATTAATTTTATTTCTTTGTTTTGATGTCACATTTCTATTTATACAATATTTTGTATACATGTATTCTTTACCATTACGACTACTATTTTTATTGTAATAATAATAATGAACCTACGATGATACAGCTGATGCTAAACACAAAACGACATGTATTACAAATAATATCCCAAAATTGCAAAAAAAGAATCGAAAGATAAACAGAAGATTTAAGAGTAAGTATTGGGCACTTAATAGAATATAAAAAGGTAATTCGAATAGAAAAATTAAACAAACAATTCAAGCTGCAATATCATTCAAGATTTGAGAACCAAAACTCAGATGTCGAGGATCATATCTATACTGTAAAACAAAAGGTTTACAGTGATAGACTAAGACGATATGAGAAAAGTGCGGTAAGAGTAAATCAAAACGGGTTGTTTAAAAGGAACCAAAAACAGTTTTATAAACAATTAAATGAAAATCCGAAGAATGAAAAAATTTTTAGTCTAAGAGCGATATTGAAAAATATTGGAAAGGAATATGGAAAACGGAAGAAACTCATAAAGCAAAATAGATTAAAAAATAGGAAACAAAACTTGAAAAAATAATCGAGATGAACTGGTTAAATATTAGTGGAAGTTGACATTAAAAATGCCACGAGTAGAACAAATAACCGGAAGGTTCCTGGACCAGATGAGATACGTAAGCCTTATATAGGGGGGGTTGCATTTTATACATATATCTTTATTATTATTGTTGTTAAAAAATCAATTGAAAAATTAGTTGAATCACTAACATTTATCTTATTTTTCATTTTACTTGTAAAATTGTGTTTTTAAAAAAATTGTTGTGTTTGTATATTTTTATATTTTATATTTTACTTTTGGATATCAATACGTTGCGACGGTAAATGAAAATTTAAAATTCCATCAGTATACAACTTTTGCAGAATCCGGAAAACGATGTAGAAAAAAATTAATAAAAAAAAAAACAAAATCAGTAAACAAATATATCGATGTTAATATATTCAAATTCGACAATTCAAAAAAAATAAACAGAACAGACGAGCAGAATAAAATCTTATGGAATATAGTTTCACCGTCACCATCGAATGTTTTTAAGTAATTATTTTTTATTTACACGTTTAAAATTATGATTTTTTAAAAAACTTTTCTGTTCACTTGATAATGGCGTAAATGCCGAAAAGCTTCGTGTTTTCCAAAAGAAAATAAATGTTAGTGATTTAAATAATTTTTCAATTTATAAAAAAATCACTACATTCCACATTATAAAAAATTAAATTATCGTTCTTATTATTATTATACACGAATCCGATCAAAAGTACTATTTGTCTATTGTAAATCGGGTAATTTGTAAAAAACACTCGTCTATCAAAGAACTCGTTATTAATAACGCTAAAACTATCGTCCATGGCAACAAACAACTTTCTTTTTTTTTTCAAAAAGCGTACATTTATTATAAAATAAAAATACAAGAAGTAAACCCAATCACACACACTCACATACCTCATTCTATACTTTTAGATAATATATGTCCCGTCATACGCTTGTCGACGGATCTACACCGTTTTACGATATGTGTACATCTAAAATATTATTACATAGATATATCGTTATTTTTAATCTATAAAACCCACATATACACAAAGTTACAGTTATAGTACTCACACATAATTACACTCTCACAGTAACTATTTTTATTTACCATATTGTCATTACCTCATTTAATAGTAACAGGCGCTATATTGACTTACTGCTCTCACTTGTCGCACCGCTTCGAATTCATTATACATTTTTATTTATTTTACTTTACTTTAAAATAGTTCCAGTTGCCATTTTTTTGTTTCTTATTATTTTGTTTATATTACTAGCAGTATGTAATTTCAATTCCTAATTCATAGAATGCGTAAATAATTTATCGAGTGATAGAGTAGTAACAAAGCAAATTACTCAGGAATTACATAATTATAATTATCTTAATTCGTCCGCTTTCTCCGACTTCACACATACTGAGATTAGGACCGCTACACTTTCTTTCCGAAACAAAGCTTCTTTCGGCTTTGATGGAATTACAATTGTTTTAATAAGAGAAAACATGGATTTATTCGTAGCTACATTAACGTATTCAACGAATCCTCGAAACGTTGACAATTCCGCTAAGGTTTAAATGTAGGCACAATTACGCCGATTTATAAAAATGCAGACAAAACTGTTACGGCTAATTATAGACCAGCGTGGGTTCTATCCACTAAAATGTGAAGAGCAAAATGGAGAAGTTTGGTTTTCTTAAAAATCTAGGAATAAGAGAAGCAATATTTGCATGAAGATATTATTAAAGAAATGCTATATGTGCTTAATAGACTACGTAAAAGCTTTTGATACCATTAGACGCCAGCCACTAATGGAAATTCTTCAGGAGATTATTGATGAGAAAGATAGAAGAATAATAGAGAATTTATACTGGAAGCAAGAAGCCAAAGTTGGTATTAATGGAAGACTAGAAACTCCGAATATTTAAATCTTTAAAGGTGTAAGGCGAGGATGTGTATTATCGCCATTTTTATTCGATCTCTATTTGGAGCAGATCTTTAAGATAGCGTTGGTAGATGAGAATGTCGAAATTAAAGTAAATGGAGAAATAATTTCAAACATAAGATATGCGGATGTGATTCGGCCATCCTGACTGGAAATTTGATGGACATACAGCGAATGATAAACAAAACTGAACAAGATGTAGCAGGAATTTTCAGTTAATATTAATGTATCCCAAACAAAATTTATGGTAGTTATTCGCTCGCAAACTGCGGACGAAGCACTATATATAAACGGATTGAAAAAATACTAGATACTTTTGGGGTCAGTAATCAATTGCGGATTAGATTGTGATGAAGAAATCAGAATCCGATGTGGAATAGCTAAATATATATTAAGAAGACTCAGTAATGCACTTCTGCAATTAAAGCTCCCCTTACCTATAAAGTTAAAGGTCATTAATTGCAATATATATGACCGGTTATACGTCGTGGTGACATGGTCGATGAAGAATATATCTGCGGCTGAAGGCGATGGAAATTTGGTTCCTAAGACGTCTGCTGAGAATATGTTGGGCAGAAAAAGTAACAAATGCCGAAGTCTTGAAAAGAGCAGCAGTTTGGCGGAGAACTATGGAATATCATAGAGAAAAGAAAAATTGCGTATTTCGATCGCATAATTTGTGGAGAAGAATACCGCCTATTTACAAACTATATCACAAGCTAGAATGGAAGGAAAACGGCCGAGAGGCAGAAGGAAGTTCGGATGGATAATGAACATAGATAATTGGACGGGAATAAAGGGAATTTGAGATTGAAGCAGCAGTAAAAGCAGCCAACGCGTCAAGGACGTAAGACACCAAAAGACACTTGCTCGGTGATACGTATTTTAAAGAAATAAATAATAAAAAGTTTGTTATTGTATTTGTTTCAGCGGTAATATCATTTTAGTATTAATAGTTGCTGGCAGTTGTAAAATTTCCAAACTTGTCGAAAAATTTTTATTCAGTAATAAAGTATTTTAACGAAGGAGACGATGAATATAAACGAAACTGTATTATCGGAATAATCAAAAGTAAATATGTTCGCAGTTAAAGTACAGAAGGACATAACAGACGAGAACATCTAATAGAAAAAACTTCAATCTGAACTAATCCGCAGCATGTTGTTTCCGGTTTGGCAACGTATATTTTCATAAGTATATTCTAATTCACAGAGCTCGAGTTTAACACGACGTCCTACGTGAGCGATTTTAACGCGAACGCGGCGCGGCGCGGCGCGAAAATAACAAACTATCCTACGTGACGAAACGCAAATCGGTTTGATATTTTCGCGCGAATGAACGCGATCAGTTACGTTCATCGATGCCAGACTGACGCACGGCTGCAATCGTGCGAGGCGATTCGTGCGTACGTAGGACAAAATCCGCCGCGTCACGCTCATCGCTTTGAATTCGTGTGTCACCGCATCACTTTACTTCGCAATCGCGTTCGCATCAAGACCGCTCACGTAGGACTTCGTGTTAATGTTGATTTCGCGAACTGTTTAGAAATCGATAATCTAAATTACGTAGTTTGAAATAAGTAAGATCAGGTATCGTGATTATAATCTGCCGGTGATTTTGTAATATTCTTCGCGATCTTCTGATTGGCGTATTCGGAAAATGACAATCCTGCGTTGTATGCAATATCTGTAAATTTTCCGTTAATTTTACCCTATTATGTGTCCGAACAATTTCATATACTCGCATTGTGTCAATCGTTGACAACCTTTGCGTGATAGCGATTTTTTGTAACACCGATTCGTTTATACGTTTTACTGTCCACGGAATTCTAAGCAGTCGTCTCGATATTTCAAAGTTGTCGATACTTTTTCTGTCAATATTTTTTTTCACGACAACATCTACGCAAAATATAATGCGATGAAAACACAAAGTCAGTTTTAACATTTGGCAGAAAAAAGATGGACAGCTTTGAAATATGGTGTCGAAGACGACCGCTTAGAATTCTCCATGGACAGCAAATAAACGAATCGGTTGCTAAACATTTCGCCAACATCTTTACTCCAAATCCCGGTGATAATTTTTCACCATCAAATTAAATTAACCTTGTTTATCCTCCTATTAAGCTGGCATCGACAGGCGAGATTAATAATATAATTAAATTCATGAACCCTAAAAAAAATCTCCCGGTTATGATTTAATAACCGCTAAGGTGTTAAAGGAATTACCGCATAAAGGGCTACTATTATATATATTCGATGCTACGTAGTAACACAGACTGTTGTTCATATATTACGGGAAATTCGATCCAACGTGTTCCTTTTTCCGGTGTTCGCCCAACTAGTGAACTGGCTGAACAGTTTTCTAAGACTTAAAAACTATTCAAGCTCCCTCAGTATTTATATTATACAACAAATACACCCAGAAATATATATTTTTCCTATCCATCCCGCGCAATAGTTATTCATTGTTCAGAGTTTAACGACGTGACGTTCAATTTACTTAAGGCTTACGACGTTCAATTTACTTAACGCTTACGTGTATGTTATATAGCTTGTTTTTTAATATGCATACGCGTATAATTAGCATATTTATGCGTACGTAAAGTAATAATTTTATTCTATACGTTCGGAGGTAAATTTTTAATTTAAAGATTTTTGCAAATTTTTTTCGTACGTGTGAAAAAAAACCGTTTCCTTTGTATTATTAATTAGCAAGACTGGCGGATTGTATAAATGAATAATTTATCCGATACGAAACGGTTTACATTTATTGAATGTTGTTTTTTTGATTTGAGGAAGAATAATTTGTTACGTTTCATTTTGCAGTACCGCCTGAAAGACCGACTTTATTCGATCGTTGGGGTCGACAGTTAAACGGAACGATAGGTCCGCTAGACGAAGGTGACGACGTAATGATTACTTGTCGTGTTGTTGGAGGTAAGCAACTTATCATCGGTAGATGTATTAAAATATTTCAATAGATTCAAATAAGTATAGCGGTAAACGGCTTAACACGACTCGATTAGGAATCCTATCATCATGACCGGGATATATTAAGGCCGTAGCCAACTCTCGTTAATTGGGAAAACCGCAAAGAAAACTCGACGAAGGCGTACAATGGCACACCGAAGTGTCCCGCTTAGTCGGTTCGACTGATTGGCGAAAATCATTTACTAGTCGACATTCCCCAACAACTTTCGAGTTCGGCGACATTATTCGTTTAGAATAAAATAAAAACGAATAGAATATTATAATTTCGATCTTACTTTTTTTTAATATAGATCGAATTCGTTTATTTATTATTTTTTTAACGTTTGTACATTGCGAGAAACGATCGCAGCTAACGTGTATACTAGTGATGTTATTATAATAACAGTGTAAACACTGCCGGATTAATGAAACGAAATGGAAAATGACAACCGATTGGCCGTAAGGAACTAAGAAAGAAAAATTGTTCAATAGTTTTTTTTTTTATTTTTCCTTACGACCTGTCCTCGAGCGGACACTGTTATTAAAACGAGTACCGTCCAATGGCATCTATTCGTCTTAAACTATAAATATACTTTAGGACCGCTGCAGCAGTCTTCGTGAGCTGTCCGATTGTGTGACTTTTTTAAAGTGAAACTTCTGCTGGCGCTATATATGGGGAGTTAACCCACAAACCGAGCAAGCGAGCGAGCCGAATTAACGGACGGATATATATGTTTTTATGTATGTATATATATATACGTATATATATGTACGCACGCGCAATCACGCACACACACACATACACATATATATGATATAAAACCACGTTTTGTAGTGTAGGCGCGTCGAATTATACACATCTTATTCTTTCATATATATATATGTGTGTGTGTTTATATATAAACACACGTGAAAGTTAAAAACCTCTGTATTAAATTTAGTTAAAACTTCTTTAAGTTTCACTCCTTCCCAGTGCTCCGAGGCGAAAATGTTTCTTTCTTAATATCGGCAGCTGGTGAATATAATGCTGTAGTCCCGGGATATATTTGTCGCTGCGTATCCTCTCTTTTATATTCGGTATATCGAGATCCTTATGCAGGTCGTCATTACTATATTCCGTGTAGAATCTTCGATTGTAAACGCTCGATAATTTCGATATTAGAATTACCGAGTATTCTCCCAAAATGCTGCTATCACAGGATAGTTAGTTTCGTACAATCAGGTTTTACTTTCTAAAGTAACGATTATTCGCTCATTAGCCGGTTCACGCTTCGATATTTTTCTCTCGACTAGGATATGATCTTTCCAAGTTAATCCCTGATCGGAGATGCAATCCAAATTATGGTAATTTAGAGGCCGTTTTTCAGTGTGATCGGTACATTTTCAATACATTTCGAGTGAACGTGAGAATCGTGATTTTTTAAATCATGTTACACTTTTGTTCAATCGGTGTTAACTGACACGTGTTTTATTTTGGATAGCGACAGTTTGATTATCAGCGGAAACGAGTGATAAGATAGATAATACGAAGAAGGGCGTGCGGTAGAAAACTTATGTTATTTCTGGTGTACATCGTTTCCTAAGTTGCGGTAGTTATTACTACAGACCGTTCGAATTAATTATTTAACCCTTTCAGTCACTATGTCCATTATATGGTACATGAGTATTCGTTGGTTATTTGAATTAAGTAAAACGGTTCTAACGTAGAGAGAGAGAGAGAGAGAGTGATAAATAATCTTGATGCTGAATTAGTTTTAAAGACTATATTATAAATTTACTGTAATTTTTATATTAGTGAAAAAGTTTTTATTTTTCTGGCGATTTAGTTGTTTATGTATTTATATCGATGATTTGTCGATTGCGTTATTTATTTCACTACCGGATTATTTTATGCGTAACTATTTTATCATTTTGCTTTTTTCCCCCCCTAATATCGTACATCTAAATTATTTAATATTTTATTTAATGTTTCAATTTTTCCTTTTATATTTTTATAAATTGTATATATTCTTCATATTTATTTATTATTATTATTATTATGTTTTTATGAACAAAATAGTAGAAAGTAGCAAAAAATTTGGTCTGGAACTGAAGGTCGACAAAACTAAATATGTGATAATCAGCCAGCATAATATACCCCACAGTCGGCTGATAACAGAAAAAAACCCCATATATATTTGGGAACTATAATAAATGAGAATCGGGATCAATCTCAAGAATTAAAATGCAGAATGGACAAAGCGAAGCGTGTATTTAATAAAATAAATGTATTATTCACACGTAAAAAAGAATATGTAAATTTACAAATAAAAATTAGACATATTTTTTTTTCAATACTTTTATATGAAATCGTGGACTTTGATGAAAAGCACGTTGAAAAAGTTGAGTGCTTTTGATATGTAATTATATCGTCGTATTCTGAAAATTTCCCTTGGAAGCAGAACGAACCGATAAATATAATTTTATTGGAGACGAACAAAGAACTGGAAGAGCAGAGGGGAAGATCACATCACATTGGAGGTGGTCAGATCAAATATTACATATAATGCAATTAAACTAACGACACTAGCAGCGAGTAGCAATGGACAGATGCTGAAAATTATTTATGAGATGTTTGGTTTATAATGGTCACGACGACTTATGTGGCTCGACAATTCGATATATATATATATATATATATATATATAAAATAATAATAATAATAATATATGTACTACACTTTGATCTTCAGAGAAGCGATATGAGATGTTTGGTTTATAATGGTCACGACGACTTATGTGGCTCGACAATTCGATATATATATATATATATATATATATATATATATATATATATATATATAATAATAATAATAATAAATGTACTACACTTTGATGTTCGAAGAAGCGATAAGATTATTTTTCTTCTCTACTTTATATATTATATGACCAAATCTAAGTATTAGTATTCTAGCTAGATTTGAAAATCTACGTTTAATATAAAAATCATATCTATCTGTATATTATATAAAAAGTTGAATATATTGAAGAGTAGTGATTTTATTAATTAATTATGACCAAACAAAATATAACACAATCACTAAAAGTTTTTTAATCGCGAAGCTTTTCGACAGTTACGTCATTTTCAAGCGCGAACAAAAATTATTACATCTTTTTTAATGACGTAACTGTCGAAAAGCTTCGCAATTAAAAAACTCTTAGTGATTGTGTTATATTTTGTTTGTTTATAATTATATTATATAATCCTCGTTAATATTATCTATTACTTAAGCATCTGTAATTTTCATCTAATTTCAAACTGAATGTTTTAAAAACTATATATTCAAAACAGCCATGTGTTGTCTCTTCAGGGTAATTTCCTTCAGGAGAGGCTTATATTGCGCATCACACACATATATATATATATATATATAATCATTTTCTCCTCAACCATTTGGTTGGTGGACAACATGGCTGTTCAGTAATTTTCTATCATGTGCCAAGTTTTTCGCTTCAGCATAGCTTTTCTTTTCTGCAATATGCTCTCAATAAACTTGATTCGCGCTCTTCGTTTTGGTCTGTTGCCGTTTAATCTTCCTTCAATTAAATTTGTGATCCGAGAAGAGTGTCTGATTAAGTGACCGATCGTATACTGTTTGTTCGATTTTTTATTGCTGTCGTTATTCTTGATTCTTCTCCAATTCATCGAAGTACTTCTTTATTTGTGGTTTTTTTCGGTCCAAGATATCTTCATTATCCTTCTGTAGCACCAACATTCAAACGCCTGTAGTTTGGACATATCTTTTTTCAATATAGTCCAGGATTCGCACCCATATAATAGTGCCAGGCTCCAAATGTAGGATTCGATAAATAATCTTGTGTTTATTTTTAACCAACGAGGCTATAAGTACAAATTTTTAGGAAAAAAATTTTAACCCTATTTGTTTGGAACACAGCGTTGTACGGATGTGATGGATGATTGGTAACGCAGAGAAAAAAAAAACATAGGAGCCTTCGAAATATGATGCTATAGGAGAATGCTGAAAATAAGATGGACCGATAAATTAACAAATGAAGAGGTGTTAGAAAAAATTGGCGAAGGAAGAACATTATGGAAAAAAATAATAAAACGACGAACTAATATGATCGGTCACAAAGACATGAAAACCTAATAAAGATAATTATAGAAGGACGGATGAATGGGAAACGCGGAAAAGGAAGACCAAGAAATCAAAGCAAGTAATAGAAGACACTGGTAGCACGGGATATACGGATATGAAGAGGAAAACAGAAAACCGTCAGTTTTGGAAGAAATTAGCAAACCCGTCTTAGGACTGATGACTACATCATGATGATGATGATGATGATATATATATATATATATATATATATATGTAATCTTTGTGGTCGAGCATAGTGACTAGGCCATTGTACGTTACTTTTGCATATAAAATAGACTAACATCGAATGCAGTATGTATATGCAACACAGGCGCGTGCACATTAAGGACCGGTGTGTCATTGTCTTCTGCTCGATAATTAACAGTTATATAATGATGAAAAACGTGTCTACTAAACTTCTTGGTCTTTTTATATAAACACATTTATAACTATATATTTTTTTTAAATGATTACAAAATTCTACACTGTTCAAATTACGAATTTTTATATATCGTTCGGAATTTGGATTTTTCTATTCATTGGCCCGGAATAAAGATATGAAATGAGATTATCTTTTTATATCGTAAATTTCGATATTTAAGTTTTAAATTTCTTATTTTTTAAAGCTGATAGAACGTAATTGACGCGAATGATTTTATTTCTTCATTACCGTTCTGAAGACACCTCGTTACGTTATTTCGCAGTTACTTCTAGATAGCGGACGACAAAGTTCGTAAAGAATTCTTTCATTTTCAGAAACTATCTACCGTTCGTAATGTTCGCAATGTCTTCGCATTAAGATAACGGACACGCTAGTCGATTTTCCGCCGCCATCATTATTACGTACGCGCAGCGTCGAACAATATCGGTCGTCGGTTGTCAATTGCAGCGTTATTACGGACACCCGTTTAAAACTGTTAAAAATAAAAATAAGATAACTTTTCCGCCGAAAACAGCTTTTCCAACCTTCGGGATTTTACTTAACTTTTTTCTTATCGATTCCTCTTACCCGCCGAGTTTCGTTCGTTTTTATTTGCACTTTTAATAAATAAGGAATCTACGCTGGACACCGGTCTCGAGACCGTTTCGGACGGGATGGTGGTCCAAGTTCGAAGCTTTCAACGAAACGTCATACAACGAGGTCGTTTTAACCGGTAAAAGTTGTTACACAGCTAGCGCCTTATCACCGAGTTCGTTAGAGCCAGTGTGTGAGTATTCGAGAAGTTTCGATCTGTGCGAGCGAGGAATTTTCTAGAAAACCATCATCGTTAGTAAGAAAAATCTAGATAGGAAAGTTTTTCTCTGAACTTTCTCAGGTACATTTAACGGGACAGCTCTTAGCCCCGTTCTGCTTGAATCTATCTAAAACTATTCCGTCCGTCATAAGTCGTTATTTGGCTTTGTTTGAAGAGAAAATAACGATACATTTTGTTTTTAACGCGTCTTTTTTTAAAAAAACAAACAAACTATATAACGACTTAAGACAGATACAATTGCTTTATATATATATGTTCATACGGTACAACAGAATACCGTATCCAGAACTGAAATCTAATATTATTCTATAGCGTTTGTTAGTGTAAACGGTGAAATGCCACTGATAAATATCCAAAACCGGCGTTGTTTAAAATTATGACGTTTTCTTATAATATACGCGGAAAAGCTTTCAACTTTAGACGATATTCGGTTTAAAAGCTGTTTTTTTTACACGCGTTCAACGGAAAATCGAGATTTTCCGAGTAATATTTTATTATATAAGCCGTCATCCTTCTCTGGCGGAATTTTCCGCATTGTCTTCGTCTACATATCCTCGTCTAAGCCCTATTCTCGCGTTATGCTAACTTTTAAACGATATCATCCTCGTGACGCGTATAAATATTAAATTATTCCGTAAATATGGTAAATATGCGACTGTCAGCGGTCCATGCGTGTATAAATAAATACGTAATCTTTTAAATACGTATGGAAAATTTCATATGCGGTTAATTTAGGTTTTCACAAAATAGGAGTTTTTCATTTTCGTCGGTCTCTAACTTTCATCTTTTGCCCGGTTTAAAAAATTATATAATTTACTGTAGCATCAACAACAAGTTCTTCAAGTTGTATTGCTAGCTATTGCTTGTCGATGAAAGTTTCGAAAAAAGCCTATCTCTACTTTTGTATATGACGCCAAATCTGGTGTTTAATTTCCAACATTACGTATCTCCTAAAATCCTCTTGCGATGATAGCTAACAATTAGAAAGGAACTTTTTGCTATCTGTAAGGATGGAATAAGACAGACTCGTATCCGTATTTAAATTACTGATATAATTTATATCGGAAATTACGAAGTAATACGAAAAAAATCATTAATTTTTACCGGAATCGCGTGTTTATTCGTATAAATATTAAATTAATATTTACAAATGATTATATATATACGTATATATATCGTGATCATCATCATCATTGTCGTCGTATTGCTCATTGACGAACGTCGTGACTAGCTATTGTACGTTTTACTTTTACGTACAAAACGAGCTAGCATTCAAGGCGCTATTTATATGCGATGCAGATGCGCGCGCATATTACACGCAGCGGGGTGTCACTGCCTTCTTCTTGATAATTAAGAATTAAATGATGAAAACTTTCTATGTCGCGTGTTGGTTTCGAACCCCCGACCTTGGAGTTGACAGCACCCTAGCAACTACGCATATATAACAAAACAAAATAAAAATTAATCACTATAAAAGTTGCTTTATTAATACAAAGCTTTTCGACATTAACGTCATTCTCAAAAACGTTACAAATAAATAATATGTATACCTACATGTTTATATTATAAACAAAAATATTGTATACTTTTTTATATCTATTTCAAACATATTTTTACGAAATATGTTTCGATAATCATGATCTAGGTTTTCATAATCCTGACCTGGACGTCTAATACAAGTGTACTTTTTCTATTGGCACATTTTTCGTAAGTGCACCTTTCTTACCGACAAAACGTCGATGACATTTCGCATTCAGCTAAGACTCGACAATGTTTCACGTCCCTTTATTAATGTTTACCGCTATGCTATCATCGATAGTTATAGAATTCATTGAAAATGATATTTCTTTTACTGATATTTTTTCCGGTTACCCTTTACGTCACCCGATGCATTGGACAATACCAATGAAATATTTACGTAGCATTCTGTCTAGGATATCAACTCCATATTTCGATTTATTATAAAACGCTTTCAGTTTTCTCTTTTCACTATTCTTAATAAGAGCATTGTTGTGCATTGTGTTCGAAATTAGTGCATTTTTCTTTTTCTTACACTGGTAATCTGTGAGGTGTTCATTCATCATTTGTCGAATATAATTGTCGTTTTTTTTTATATAAAGGGGCAATTCGTTAGTATACGGTGTATATAAAAATAAAAAGATGAAGTAATATTAATCCTATCAATTGCATGAAATTCGATCTACCTTGCAATAAATTGCAGGAAAAGGAATCGCTGAAATTACCACGATAATCCATCATATATGCCATTTCGACGATAAGGTAAGCACTGATGGTCGTAGTACTACGCATAGTCCGAAGAACAATGTTAAAAGCGGTTGTAGTAATAAAATAATAACGAAAATAGTAATGGATATAATAGTAATAAAAATAATAGTGATTACGATAATTAAGGATAGTAACGATGACGGTGGTAGTAGCGATGATAAGATAATCGTATGTAATCTAATCTTAATATTTCTAAAGACGCTAAACGGATACCGTTATGAATAAATTATATATCTGTATAGAACCGAACCACGAAATTGTTCGGATATTTTATGTAATACTAATGGA
The DNA here is from genome assembly GCA_032883995.1 of Coronaproctus castanopsis. NCBI lineage: Eukaryota > Metazoa > Arthropoda > Insecta > Hemiptera > Monophlebidae > Coronaproctus > Coronaproctus castanopsis. The sequence goes on from CM065053.1 coordinate 32,986,613, forward strand.
AGTTGTACGAAATTTTACAAACCGCAATATCCCCTCCGCCAGTATGTATGCTATAGTTCTGGCAGAAAAGGGGAAAGTAATAATATAGGGAATGTTCATCCTATATCACTGGCCGAATTATAATCAAGTCTAGGGCCTAAAATGTACGATTAGGACTGGACTAAACCAAGTCGTACTAATTTTCAGACAGTCGAAGCTAATATATTTCTCCTGGAAGAAATTATTCGTGAACATCTTAATGTACATTATACCGCGAAAATTACTGTTTCGTTTTAGCGATCGACCTAAAAATTGATGAATTTACCGTTTTCTACACGGCAAACATTAGATGGTTCATTTTTTCCCATCATTTTTATTGGAATAAAATTCGGTGGCAATTTATTATTGCCCGATTCGGCGCTTTACTTTAATTATTATTCGTGTAAAGTTGAACCTCTAGCATCAAGAGGCCGAAGAAGTGTCTAAGATTTAGCGATATTAGCAAGTTTTGTCACAATAAAACTAGTTTTCGATCTACTTTTCGCAAATCATCAGATTATCAATGTTCTCAATTTTACTATATGCAGCAGAAGCGTGGACGTTGGAGAAGCCCAACAGAGCAAAAATAAACAGTTTCGGAATATGGTGCTGGAGAAGACTACTTATAATACCGTGGGCTGCAAAGCGTACCAACAGTTCCGTAAAGTCGGAATTTGGCTTCGCATACTGAAGTATTTTGGTTACGTTATTTCCGGAAAGAGGCATAGAACGCTTGCTGATTCGAGCAAGTATAGAAGAACTCAGACTGAAAGGACGGCCGCCATTATATTTGATGCATGTAATACAAAAGGCTACCGGTTTAAAATTCGATCAATGCGTTCACGTTGCACGAAACCGAGAAAAGTGGGGCAACTGGTCTGCGAATCTCTATATCATGACCACGACATCCCATCAGGATTACGACACAGAAGAAGAAGAAGAAAACCTTATAGGCACTCGTAAAAAAATATCTAAAGCTTACTTATAAAACTCGGGAGCAGAAAAAGTTAGTCTAACGTTTGTTTTCTCGAGAAATTTTAATCGATGATTAATTATCATTAATATCACGTATATTTAATTCCGATTTTTCGAAGACTAGCGGTATTATTGTAATCATCCGTTTTATGTCTGACGAACTTCCTAATTTCATATCGTATCGAAGCAAATTAATTCTAATCGGTTATCTTATATTCCCCGTTCTATCTCCGGCCGATATAAATAATATACTAATTTTATACGCTTTTCCGCCATAATATTGCATTGCGTCTCTCTCGAAAGAAACACAGTCAACTGTAAATTAAAGGGGAATTTAACCCGTTAAAAAAGAGGAAACTCGCCGTTTTTAAACGCGCATCCAGCGCACTTTGAACATGTTAATGATAATAATGACGTACTAGGGGTAATAATCTCTCACGTAACACGTACATATGTGTATATGTGTTAGTACTGGAACAGCAGAATTTACCAACGGAAAGAGTTGACCATTAATAGAAATAATAATGACAATTAAAAACGGCGGGACTTGTAAAAATGCGTTCTGCAGCTTTCTAGTGAAACGTATTTGGAATATTTATTAAAGGTTCTACATCGTTCGTTTTTACTCGGTGTGGGGCGGCACACCTAACACAAGAGAAAAAGAATAGGAAAAATAAACGTACAGCGCACAGGCGTCCAAAAATCATGTTGTACATATATATATATATGACTACGTGGAATGTAAAAAAGATTGTTGTTCCTTGTTACATTGAACAAGAGGTTATTACAGCATATACATATACACGCCTATGGAGGTGTAAAAGAAGTTCATTGTAATTCGAAACAGGAATACGCACATTTGTATTAAATGGCGCCAGTTGTATATACAAGTACCGGCTAGTCCCAGAACAACATTCCTGCTATTGAAGGGTCATTTAAAGGAATTTGTAAAATTTCCTATCGAATATATCAGATTTTTCACGTTAAATCCCTGCAGTTTCTACACTAATCCCTGTAATCTTCCCGCGATTCCCGCACCTTACCGTTATATAATTTTTCCATACGCTGTTGTTAGCTATAATTGGTAAATTTGTCTATAAACGATCTGTGTTACTCGTTCCTGTAATAACGAAGTATATTATATTCGTGTTTTCTTATAATGACATTTTTAAATTTAAAAATAAGTAGGAAATAGTTAAAACGTGTACAGTCTGCTGAATAGAATACGAATTTCTGAGTTAATCGGCCGGAATAATTTAATTTATTTTAGTCGAATTTAATTTAGTTTAATTCATTTTAGTTTAATTTAATTTAGTTTAATTTAATTTGGTTTAACCCTAGAATGCCAATGTTAATGACTACCCTGTTATTGCCAACGATGGGTCAAATTGACCCACACAATGGAAATCATAGTTTTACTACCCCAAAATACATTCTAATGATTTAAGAAGCAGTATAACTAATAAGTGGGAATATCTAAACTTAAAAAAAGCAAGTAAGTAAAAAAATATATATAATTTTTAATAATATTGGTAGGATAAGTAGTAAAAATTAAAACAAAATCAAAACTACAGTATTTGTAAGTATAAGTATGTTGAATTTTTATAAAACAAAATATACAAAATTAATTTTAATCTGTATAAATAAGTAATAACCCTTTCACTGTGAAAAAAAATCATATTTGAACATGTAATGGAAAAATCTAATGCGATCAATCAAAATTATAATAATATTTACCTAACATTCGAGGCAGAGTTTTTTCTGATGTTCACCACAAATTGGTTTTTTGCACTTAGTGCAATATGTTCCGGTCTTCCTCTGCTTTGTATAATGACACAGTGAGCAACGTTTTCTTTTATTTTTCTGTTGCAGATCGTCTTCTAATACCTCTTCAGAACTTTTTTCATTAGTAACGTTTTCTATCGATATCCTTAGTTCCCTGCTGATAGTTGGAATCATAAGACGAGCTTTTTGCCACGATATCATCAGCTGATCATTATAAAAATAACAGAGGGGCCATCTCCTCGTTTTTCTGTTGCAGCACAAATTTTGACATATCTGATCAAAAGTATCCACTACCCCTTTAGTGCTATTATAGTTCAGAACTATATCCTTCCTCTTCTTCATCAACCTCATCTAGCAATCTCAAGATTCTCTCCGTTTCCTTTTTATTATCCGACATATTATTTGATATTTTTAACAACAATAAATCCTGTGTGATATTATAAATAATTTACGGCCTAAAATACACGTATAAAACAAAATAAATAAATTAAAAATATATTAAATACTACTTACTTACCAATCATGGGTCAATATGACCTACATAAAATTAACTTTGTTTACCAACTATGGGTCAAAATGACCCTCTTGTTTTTATAAAGGACACTGTAATATAAACAAATAAACACGTTAAACGATAACAACTACAGGAATAGATAAACAACTAACTGATTGAAGCATAGCTGGAAGACCGACGCGATCTAGGAAATGGCGATGGAGGGGGAGTGGTTTTATCACTGCATGTGGGTCAAAATGACCCACATTGGCATTCTAGGGTTAATTTAATTTAGCTTAATTTAATTTCGTTTAGTTTAATTTATTTTAGTTTAATTTAATTTGGTTTATACTAATTTTTTTATTTTTTTAAATGTTTCCCAATTCCGTACTCTGGCGGTGGGACAAATGTACTCGTTAAATTTGTTAGTATAAGGATGCATGTGCTTAATAATTAATTGTGTGTAAGTGTAGCTGAAACAAAATATGTAAATAAAAAATGAAAAAAAAGTTGTTGCACTGCAGTGTGTAATTTAATAAATAGGATGGTTAAGGGATGCGAAACATAGTCCTTTAAGTCATCAAGGATGCGTGTGGAAAGAGTTTGTGGGTGCAAGAGGTGCAAATAAATTAAAATATAAAATAACAAATCTTAATATCCAAACAAATGAAAAATAATTAAAGTAAATAAAAACTAGAAAATTGAAAATATTCAATTAATAAATATATGAAAAATATGTTTACATATAATCAACGGGACTTAAAAACATATTAAAACGAATTTATGTTCTTTTAGTTTCCACTTACCTTTCGGATTATTGGAAGCACAAATAGTGCTTCTTCACTACTCGTGGGCGTGATTGTAACGCTTCTTAATAAGGAAGAAAAAACAAATAAAGAATGTAACATGACCTTAAAATAAGGATATACTTATTATATCACTTAAAATTTATTCAGGTGCAAGTATAAGACAGTTGGCGAAGTACTGACCACGCAAAATTTTCGGTTTCACATTTGAATTAAGAGTAGAGAAATATTGAATTTTCACTGTCCAGTTCTGAGCGTCCTACACATTGCAGACTTTATACAGAGCAGAAGATTTTTGGAATTAGTGTTAGTTAAGATGAGCAGCTGAAAACGATGTTGTGTAATACTCTAAGATCAGAGAAGAAAGGGTAGGGGAACATAAAATGATTAGTTACCTTCGGCACCAGGGGCGCACAAATTGCACCCTAGGTCACTTATCCATGTAAATAGGAACCGAACTTTCCACGTCCTGAGAGCACTTCTGCGTTAATTTTTCAATTTAGTTCTATCAGAAACCTTTGGGAAGAACATATATGTCTTTTTCCCGGTTTCAGAATTTTCCCACCTCTTCTGCCAAATTGAAATTTGTGAGTTTTTAATAATTTTATAAATTTTTTTACTCCGTAACTTGAGAAATCAGTATTCAAGTACTGGATACTGGAAATAACACGAGAAACATCTCCAACCGTTCGGAATTCAGAAATGATTGAGAACCCTGCGATGAGAAGATCCAGCGGTAGAATATTTGAAACAACATCACAGCGGACGTGAAACAGGTTCTATATAGAGAAAATATATTAAAGAGAAATTTCCCCGAGTGTGTCGGTTAACAGAGTGAATTGTTTTCTTGTTAATGTAGATGATAGAGCCACACTTGTACAGGGACTGAATCAGCCTCTTATATAACTCTTTCCCTATATTTTACTTCATGTGTATTTGGTTGTCATAGAAAACATCGCACTTCTAATTTATATATTCAATATTAGATAAAAATGTCAATTTTCTGTAAATTATCAGGCCAAGATATTTCAATTGGTTAGTATGTAGGCCGGATACTAGATTGAGTTTGCTTACTATTTTCTGGTCACCGAAGAAAATAAATTGACATTTGGGTTCATTGATGGTTTGTTCCACATACTGACATATAACTTCAACCAAATTGATAATGCTTATCGATATTGAGGAAAATACATAAATCATCAGCGTAAGATACTAACGTAAAAGATTTATTAGTGCCTAATATAAATCCATCAATTTGAAAATTAACTCGGGAGTATAGAATATTCCAAAGAATGCGTCCAATGATAGAGCCCTGTGGAATCCCACACTCCAATATCCTGCTGGCGATAGAGTCATTGATATGCAAGATCTATTGTTAAAATAGCTGATAATCAGATTTATTAGAATATAATTAATTTTGTACTGTTTTAAAATTACAATGATCCAAATGCACCCTTAATATTGAAGAAGATCAACCCTCAATTGGAACTTAATGCCAGAAATCAACTTGTAGAGGGCACCCTCAGTGGAACGTCCCCTCCTGAATCCAAATTGGTTCTGATGAAAAATTCTATCAGCTTCTTTTGAGAGTATTTCATTGATTACCTTTTCAAACACTTTGTCGATAGAGTAAGTAGTGATATAAGGCGATAGCTAGAAAAAAAGTTTAGGTTTTCATTAGGTTTGAGTAGCGGCTTAATATCAGCTGCTTTCCAATAATCTGGGAAGAACTAATAATTAAAACAATTATTGATAATAGAACAATGTAAATTAGAGAAGTACCGATCTTTTAATAATTTTTGTTATTGATCTTATCTGAGGAACGACGGTTTAAATTACTTAAGGATTTGAATAGTTTCATCTTTAGAAATAGCCGAGGGAACAATTGTTCCAAGGGTTGAGCAAGTGGAAAGCCGACCATAGGATAAAAATGGTCAAGAAATGCATTGCAGTCTCCTGAAATATTTTTTAATTATAATGGTAATTTAATTTGGTTTAAGAGTCGCATTTTTTCTTCCGATTCTAGTCATCGGGTGCGTCTTGAAATCGTAATTTTTTTAATAATTGACCGTGAATGTGGTGTCAAATGTTATTAAACACTGGATAATTTTTACGGGTCAGTAAATCCGTCTTTTTGGTCTTGCGCAAAAAGTTTTGAACTTAAAAACTATTGTCTAGAAGATTCGTTCGCAATCCTCGGCTATGTATATGTGCGAGTTTTGTATGTTGCCTGTATCCACGAACGTATATTGTATAGTTATTATTCATAAGGTTGTTCATTCAATAATTTTTCATTTATCCTTTTACTATTAAATTAATCCGCTTCGTAAATTCTAAAGGATAACGCGACGTAATGTAGTAAAATAGAGGTATGTAATTTAAGCACACAGCTCGCATTTGCGCTAGAGTAAGTGCGTTATCCGTACATGTATAATATAAAATTTTAAGTGGGGTACAAAATATTTCTCGACTACTATGGAGTGTAAACCGGTAATTTGAAAAATGAAACTTTTAAGTTTAAAAAAAAAATCAATAAATCATTCGGTAGCACTACTATATAATCTTTATACTATACCGGATACTCTATTAATTATTGTACCTGGAAAAAGAACATCATTTTTATAATGCAGTTACAATAGTTAAGAACTATTAGTCGACTTGTATACAAAAAGATTGATCGATGAAAATCGCTTTGTGGATCAAATAAGAGTCGAACTGATGTATTATGCTTAACATAAAAATAATTTGCCTATGAAGTTAACATTTATTCGCGAATATGTTTCGAAGAAAGAAGAATAAAAACAGCGATTGTATTACGAATTCGGGTTTTCCAACTTTAGAATTTTTTCTTCCAGAATTTTTCAACTTCTCACGTGTCCTGTAATATCATCAGAACCACGTGTGGTGGAATGTAAAAGCATTTATAATTGGATTATTACCAATTTTACGCGAAGTATGTATCCGTCCCCGATTGTTTTAACCAATATAACGCCTACACAACAAGAAAGGAGTTAAATTTACTAAACGTTTTATAAAAATCACAAAGCCGGCCATTAAACCGTTTTCGTGTGAACATAAAATAAATCATAAAATATATACAACATATATAAAAATACCACTTTAGATATACAAGTTATTAAAATTAATGAAAAATAGCCTGATATCGAATATGGTAAAACTTATATAAAATATAAAAATATTAATTTAGATATATACAGTCTCAGTGGCGTATTTGCTAGAGTGCTCGACTATCAACTTGACGGTCGGGGGTTTCGTAATCAACAGGCGACAGAAAGTTTTCATCATTATTTAATTCTTAATTATCACGGAAAAGGCAGTGGCACCCCACTCCGTATAACATCATATGCATGCGCATCTGTATTGCATATAAATAGTGCCTTGAATGCTAGCAATAAACGTACAATAGCTAGTCATGACGTTCAGTAACGAACAATACGACGATGATGATAAGATTTATAAAAATTAACAAAATGAAAAATAGTATTTATAAAATAATCTGATAATGAATGTGGTAAACAAGACAATCTAAAATCAGCAATACAAAATTTATACATAAACGTACGTAAAGCGCAGAAAATAAATATAAATAAGTACACTCTTGTATAATATAAAAATTGATTTTTATATTTCTTATATATTGTATATATATAGGGACTCAAAAATTACTCAACGAAAATTTTTGAATGAAATGTTATTTAAAAATAGAAAAACGAGAGAAGATTAGCTCAGTCATTTGTGGAATATAATATTGTTTAAATGACCGCCATTTGCAATGATACACTCATTAAGTCTTTAAAAAATTTTCGAAGATTTTTTCGAACATAGGTTGCTGAATTTTTGAAATTACTTTAGGAATCCGAGTTTTCAGGTCTAACAGATCTCGTAGACCTGCTTCGTAAACGCGGCTTTTAAGGTATACATACACAGAAAAAAAAAAAGCTGTAACTTTGAATTTTTTTCGAAACTCTCTTTGCACTGACGTGATCGATTCATGTCGAAAATAACGCTCCACGTAAAAGCGCGCTCCTTCTCGTTATATGATACCTCGATTTCCTAAAAAAAAAAACAATCTCTCGTGCGTACACTAAACGTGGAGCACGCGTTTTGTGTTCTAGCAGTGATACCAACTGCGTTATGCAAAAAACAACACCGTCCGTCTTCTCTGAGTCACCACATATTTATTTTTTTTATATTAGTTTATATTTTATGTTCACATTTGATAATGGCTTAATAGTTGAACAACTTTCGTGAATTTTATAAAATGTTTACTGATTTTAGCTCATTTATTGTTGTGTATTTTTTTTAAATCATTAAATTCCAAACTTTTAAATATATATATAAGACGTTATTTCCGTTTGTACTAACCTATATAACATCAGGGCATATATGGTGAAATGTAACAGTCGGAAGAATCATTTCGTTTCTGAACTAAATTTACTCTTGACAAAATCGTCGTAATGTGTGCGTCTAAGACTTTCTTTTCATTATATATATATATATATATATATATATATTTCAACACAAAAATGAAGTAATTTCTGTTCTTCTATGTATTCTACATTGCTTTTAGGACGGTTAATTATGATCATTTCCGTATTTTTTTGATTAATTATTAGCAATTAAGGTAGATTTAATGTTCCCCCGAATGTAAGTGTTGTTTAAGTGAAATTTGTTAATGGTACTGATCTCCTGCTGTGTTGCTATTTACCGCCGCCAAAATCTAAATCGAATTTAATAATGAAATCTGTGACTAACTTTATATAGGTATTTAAAAGTATTGAATAATCTTTTTTATCTTTTTATGTTTCCGAAAAATGTTGACATTAGGTACCGGTTGTCCTGGAAAGTATTCGATACATCTTGTTTGGGAATTAAGTTGAGTGATAGCGCTAATCTTGTTTTCGGAAACGATCCCGTTGTATTATGTATGCCGTATCGAGCGGCCACCACGAGCTTGTCCATTAATTTGGCTCGAGTACGAGTAAGTTAAATTGGACCGTTAATTTTTTAATTTCAGAATGGGGCAAATTTGGTCCACAGTCGTTATTTCGTAGGCGATTTTCGAATTCTGTGGGAGATTTTTCATTCATTTGTTCCCCTGGGAGCGAAATTGTTTCATTCAATTTATTTTCCGTGAAAACCGCGTTGAAATTTTTCTAGTTATCGAACTATGTGGTCTTTTTTTTTTGTTTATTGTAGTTTTCGTTAGACGACACCACCGAAATGTGGTTCTTAAACAATGTTATTCGGGTCTTGAATAAGCCTGGAGGTTTGTTACAATGTGATGATAGGAGGGTTTCTTTTTAGGGTTAGTTAAAATGTTAATTTTCGGCCAGATTTAAGAGAGACTGCAGTTGGTCCGGACATGAAATTCTGCCAGCAACTTCTTTTTGTCCCCCCCCCCCGATATTAAGAAACGGATTTGAAACAACGAACTACATCGGAAAAGATACAACAGTTAGTTGCTGTTTCATTTAGTAGAATCGTTATCGTCCGTTATTAAACCGGTTATTATTATAATTATATATATCATCATCATCATCGTCGTATTGTTCGTTGCCGAACGTCGTGACTAGTTATCGTACGTTTATTTTTACCTACAAAATGGGCTAGCATTCAAGGCACTATTTATATGCGATGCAGATGCGCGCGCATATGAAGTTATACGTAGTGGGGTGTTAGTGGCCTCTCCGTGATAATTAAGAATTAAATAATGATGAAAAACTTTCTATGTAGCGTGTCGGTTTCGGCTGCGCCACAGCGACATTTATATATATGTAGTTAGTGCTTCCGTATTTATGTCATTTTGTAATTCAAATCAAATCAAGCATTATTTTTCTTTCTTATATATAACAGCTTACAATAACATGCTACAAAGAGACAATGCCGAATGATATTTATAAAGTATTACAAAGCTATCTATCTGATCGAGTTTTTCAAGTAAAACTGAATTCAGTATTATCGATGAAATATGTAATTCGTGCATAAGGAAGTGTACTGGGACCTCTGCTGCTCTCAATTTATACAGCAGACATACTGGTCATAAAAAGTGCATTGTTGGCTACTTTTCCGAATGATATCTGTATTTTAGCATCACACGAAAGCCTAGTACACGCATCTCTTATGGTCAAAGAACACCTGAATAAGATTAGTTCGTGGGCGACTGAATCAGACCAAATGTTCAACATGTGTGCCAAATAATTAAATCAAGACTCAACAGCCTGCAATGTATAATGCAAAGAAAATCAGCATCGAGTTTGCTCTGTAAAAGAATGGTTTATTTAGCTTTTGCTACTATACGGAGATATGGCCTGGAGGTTTATGGCACATCGGCCAAATCAAACTTAAACAGACTTCAACAGCTACAGTCGAAGATACTCCGCTCAATAGCTAATGCTCCATATTTTGTTTCGCATATCACGCTGCATCATGATTTAAGGAGTTGAATATGTATGCGAGTACTATAGAAATCGCTACAAGAAGTTTTTTAGCGAGTTAAAAAACAATCCAAATGTTCAAATATCATTTATGCATCAACCAATGTTAATCTATGTAGATTGAACAGAAAATAAACTCAAGATATCCTCGATACCGGATAACTACTAATTGTATACGGCAGCCTACTTCGGTTATGGTTCAAAGGTCGCTGGCTGTGCTATTAATGATTATAGTTTCAGAAAACTAATCGTCATACCAACACCATGGAATAATATATGCAGACATTGACTCTTTTCCAATGGGAAAATAGTTAATAAAATTTTTTACGCTTAAGTTATTAAGAAAATGTGTTGAATATTATCATTGTCAATTGTGGTCTAAAGACCGGTGTGAGATTAAAAAAAAAAACAAAAAACACGGCGAGTAGCAGCATAAACAGTAGAATTATTTTCTTAAATATACGGTATTTATTTAATTTGTTCATATATTACGCCGAATGCGGAATATATCCGTCACATTATTATTCTTAATAATTAAATAACTGTACCCTCTATGATTTTGTTAATTAGATCGGCTATTCTTATTTGATTAGGATCATCGTTGATAATAGAGTGAATCGATTTCATTTTTCGTATAATAACTTGGTAATAATGTTTCACGTTTGAAATTTATTTCAAAATCGTGAAAAACTTATAGAATATGCAAACATATTATGTTAATTCACAAACAAAGGGATTACTAAATTTTAATGAATGATCCGTACGTAATTGATGTATCTATGACGTTGTATGTCCATTTGACTTTGAAATAATTTCCTTTTATCTTGTTAATTAAGAAACGAAACTTTAGATAGCTAATTTATGGTGAAAATAATTTATTTTTCCGGTATAATATTTTTCATATTATTTTGTCAAATGCCAGCATTCCCTTAATTTTTCTGAAGTTTCTTGAAAAGTCAGACATTTACATTTATAGAATTTCGCATCTATTTTGTCTATATCGGTTTTGTTTATTTTCATTTTTTGGTTATCTGTAATTGTCCATTTTAGCCTACCTTTTTGATTGGTATTTCCTCGACTTATAATAATACCTTTACAACACGGATTAGTGATTAATTTATATGGCTCTTTTTTTTTTTTTAATATATTTTTGTACTGCACGTTACATTGTTCCATTTATTCCAAAACTCCACGTTGTTCTTGCTAATGTGCGCTTGTAATGTAAGGTAACTTTGTAAGTCGGTCAACAATAACAGTGAATCAATTACACATATATATGGAAAAAAAGGACCGAGTTAGATGTAGAAAATAATAAGTAACTTTGAAGATATATAATAAAGTAAAGAAGATAAAGCAAGAAAATTTTGTAGTGCACTATACATGTTTAAAGATTACAGTAAATTACTATATGATTCAGATACTTTCTAGTCATGGTTCTAATGGGTGTTATTTAAATACATTAAATAAAATTAGGGACAATAAGTGTTGCAACTGTAAGATTCATGAAATAGAAAATAATCAAAATATATATAAATGTAAGATCCCCCGCGCGCCAGTTGTACAGAACTGACTGTATACTTAAACTTAATGAAATTATATTTGCAGGCTACTACATTTTTGTTTCATTTTTTAATTACATATATTAAATATATATATATATATATAAATATATATATATATATATATATATATATATATATATATATATATATATATATATATATATAATACTCAAGCTCGGATTTAATATTGTATTTGATGGCAACTCTGCAGAAGAAATCGAAAATACACGATATTACAGGCGCGAATCAACAAACGAAAATTAAATAAACATCTGTTTCACGGAGAAATTACGAAGCCAAAGTTAACTCTTCACATTACAATAGATAACATACAGACGTCGCTGTTATCTAAAGAACGATCTAATCGTAATATATATATATATATATATATATATATATATATATATATATATATATATATACATATATATAAAACTTATTACTACCAATATTTAAATTTTTGGACATTTAAAGTTTATCATTCACTTTAAATGTTAATGTTATATTTTTTATTAAAATTATTCAATTAAAAATATATATATATATATATGTATAGGTATAATGTATACACAAACGCATTCATATATATGTTACATATATGTGTGTTATGTTTGTATTGTGTAATATATATATATATATAGCGATTTGCGTGCACGTTGCAGTAGACATTAATTGATAGCTATTTTACTACTATCACCTACACTTAGAATTTGTCGTTTCCTAAACGAGTTCGGCTGCTATGACAAACACGGCAGTGATCCGAGCAGTGGTCATAGTGTTGGACATACAGACGGCATTAAGAATCCAGAATCCAAGAGTATACAAATTAGGCGTAAGTCTGTGAATAATTGGTAGTCGTCTGGATTAAAAGGTGTGAATATATATATATATATATAATTTTTTTGTATATATACATTTATAAAGTAACGGTCTATTGCTTACAGTTCGTTCGTTCGGTCGGTCCAAAATTTTCCAATCCCTGGTCGCAGTTTACGTTCAACATTTACACACCGGAATAGTAACGACCACCATTTCAGGAAGGATTCCGTTTAAACATTTCCAGCTTTACTTTCATTTTGCATCAGCCTAAACGCATCCTCCTAATCTGCTAAGGCGATGCGTCAATGTCAGATTCTATTCTTAAGTACTACTCCCCTTCTAGTACCCATCCGCTCTTACTATACACGTATACTTTCTTCTCTCTGGTTAATTTAAATATATATACATAGATATACATATAAAACACACACACACACATATATATATATATATATATATATATATATATATATATAATAATACTTTCCTCATTACAACGACCAACTTTAATCCAGAACGAGTAGGAATTTTTTATTTATTTCGTACATTAATACACGTCTTTTCTTCGGCTTTACATTAATTTCGGTTGTAAACAAATTGAATGCAAGAAGTAAAGGACATAAAGACTAAGATGAACATAAATATGAAGACGACGGAAGATAAAGATGAATAAAAAGGTAAAAGCGAAGACGAAGATATACATGAAGAGAGAGAGACAAATACGAATATATATATATATATATATTTTTATATATATATATATATACAGATAAGGAAAAAGTTAGACAGCGATGAGCATAAAGACGAGTGTAGATGAAGGCGAATATAAAGATGAAGAGATGTGAAGGAAGAAAGACGAAATGTAGATTGTGAAGAGGAACTGGAAGAAATTATTTAGCGGCGAATTGAACTTAAAAGTTGATAATGTCTATCCGCTATGAACAAATTTGAACGTGCAATCAGTCAATTAATTTTGTACACTTTCAAACTGGCCTAAAATGACGATTCATTTTAATTGCAAAGACGACTTTAACGGGCCTTTCACCTAATATTCTGCTTTCCAAGAGATATAAGAAAATTTTCTTACAGACGTAATTTTTAAAATCACCCGTCACATGTGGAGAATTGGCTTAAACAATGAAGAAGCGCAGTTAATGAATCGATATCTAAAGTTTACATTGAAAAAAGGGCAAACTTTGCCGATCCAACTGAATGGTCAGATAATTCCAAAGTGATGTATTGTGAAATATCTTGGATTACACCTCGACCAACGTGGCTCACCTTTAAATATCATATTATTGCAAAACGGAAGCAATTAAATATTACATACCGCAACATGCATTGGTTAATGAATAAAAAGTCACCATTGCTTTATAAAACAATCTTGGAACCTGTTTCGACATACGGTATTCAAATCTGGGGAACAGCGAGCAATTCAAATTTAAAATTTATACAAAGATTCCAGTCCAAAGTCCTGCGAGATATTTTAACGGCTCCGTGGTTTGTTCACAACGATGACATGCACATTTTAATTGTCAACGAAATAATTGGAACCATTGCAAGAAGACATTTTCATCGATTCAAAAACCACGTCAATCCGTTGGCAGTTGATCGCAGAATAACGTGCGATTCAGACGATTGAAGCGACTTAGGCAGATTGAACTAGAATTTCGTACGTAAGCAGTAATTTGTAAAATTCAATATACTACAATAAATAATATATAAACAAGGAATGCTATTGGGAAGAGTTCAATTATAATCTATACAGCAATGCCACTTAATGTTCAAAAATGGATTGTATGCAAAATAAAAGAAAAATATTTCAGTATTCTGTTTCTATACACTGTTGTGAAATGTTTAATATATACACTAGTTAATGACGCTGTTCGTACTCTGTTGACTTTATGACCCGATCTGCATGTCAAAAAAAAAAAAAACAGGGATGGAAAATGTTTTTAAAATTCGTATCGCGACTGTTTGATTTTTATATTGCGTCAATATGAACGAAAACCGAATTTTTCATATTGTACTTGCCGAAGAATTTGTTACTTAAATATCTTATATACGTGTATAAAAATCTTTTTCACAAATTCGTTTTAAACACAATCATGAAATGTAACGTCCAGATGTAGCTTAGGATATTCTTTTCAGTGGAATGAATAACTAATCCAGAAAGTCTTTCTTCTTTTTGAATACATCGTGCATACATATTTCTTCTCCCTAGAGCTGAAAAAAAGCGTTTAAGGACATAATCCTTTAATTTCTGGCAAAGAAATCTAAAGACCGGAAGTTATTAAATGTTTATACAATTCGTGAATTGAATAATGGCGAAATACAACAATCAATTCGGATTTTATATTTGTCACATCGAATCTTTTGCCGTAGGAATGACCGATTAACGGCTGCTACACTAAAAAATCACTATACATATACATATATATATATATATATATATATATATATATATATATCCTATTAAATATAAATTACTTATAATGGCGATTATCCTTCATGTTTTTTGCGTTCACAAATGCAATTATATTCATCTTTATCGTGAATATCGCGTGAGCCCCTGGACAGGTGACATCAGTCCACTCCTTTATGTCTGTCCGGCGTGTACGTAGGCTTCTTTACCCCCCAATTTTTCTTCGGATTATCAATTGTATGAGTTTTTGTCGATGTCCTCCGACGATGTGTCCAAAATATTCCGTTCCTTTTCTCTGTGATCAATTTTTTGCGTTGACTTCGGCGTTTCTAAAACTTTCAGGTTTGTATTTTAAAAGTCCATAAGATGTCCAGCTTAAATATCCTTCAACCGGGTCCATTGATTAAATGTAAAATGAAAAAAAACGAATTTCCCCGCAGAAAAGTAAATCGAACGTGAACAAAATTACTCCCAATTCCCTACCCCATTCGATAACTTCTAATGAGAGTGGAAATGCAGGAAGGCTACGACTGCGTTAACAATCGTTAGAAGCGTATATATAAGTATAATCGTTGTCGGTAATTATAACGAGATCAAACGTGGCCTAATAACGGTAATAACTCGAAAGTAAAACCGCCGGTTAAGGAATACGATTTTCCTTTTCATCATAGTTCGTGCAATCTGCACCCGGTCGCGCTTCAATCTCTTCCCTTCGTTCACGGGAGAAGTACCGAGTAGACGTGATATGTACCACCGCTTAACTTATGTCTCTCGGTCTTATAAGCGTCGAGTATAAATTTACCCAACCGCAACCGCTAGAGAAGTATAACCGAATTACGGGATTATTACGATATAAATAATAACCTCAACGGGTTTCTACGACTATAGAAACGGCTGAGCGCCAATTGAATTAACGTCTTAGCGAAAGGAGATATTTCTCTGATAAACGAAGGAAACGAGGTCACACTTACACACATACATATGTACATGCATACACGTGAAATATATTTTACACAGTTGGTTTTCCGCTGACGATTGTTACTGATTGCTTCATTTTCTGGTTTAGCTGAAGGAATTCCTTGGAAAATTATTATTTTCATACAGACTTCTAGAACATTATTCGTCAGTTATAACGTGCTAATATTTTGGGGGTTTCTGCGTAATTTTTCGCGCGAAATTAATAACGCCGCTTAATTCGTACGAACAGATAATTTTCAGCTCGAATTTTATAATCAGTCGATTTGTTAGGGACGGGTGAGTAAATTTTAAGTGACTGTAATTATTTCGATGATGATAACATATATATTCCATTTTCCATCTTTTTTCTCTCTCAGCTCCTATCCTCTTTTTCATTATGTATATACATATATATACATGTATATGCACACACACACACATATATATATGAATATGTATATATACATATACGACCGGTGGAATATTATGTATAAAACTTGTGTTTACCGAAAATTCTCGTAAAATATATTGATGGCAGAATTTATTTTACCCAAAAATAATTCAATTACTGCAGCGAGATTAACTTAGATAATGAGCAACTTCCTTATCAAAGTAGCCTACTCCCATTCATTATCTCCTCAACTGCAGGGTTATTGTGGACGTGGCTTTCCACTAAGCCAATTTTTTCACGCCGTAACATAGCCTCTTTATTTAATATGCTTTCCACGAATTTTATTCGAGATCTTCTTTTGGTATATTGCAGTTTAATTTTCCTTCAGCTAAATTTGCGATTCAAGAAATGTGACTCGTTAAGTGGTCAATAATTTTCTTTTATCAACTGATGTTTAACGCGTGAATTGATTATAGTGCGAAATTTTATTTCTGGTAACATTATTACTTTTTTCTATTGGTAGGCATAGTTTTATAGATTGTATACTATTCACATTTAAAACACGCGTCTGGTAAACCTAAGATATAAATACCTCTAGGGCAGTGGCGTAGCCGGGCTTGGTTGAAGAGGGGGGTTCAAAGAAAACTAAATTATAACAGTAAACCCGAGTTAAATTGAACTTTAAGTAAATAACCAAAACTCAAGTAGGTTAAACCCCAAGCCCTAAGCAATCCAACTCACCAGAGTAATTTTTATACTTATTAGACGTCGAACATGTAATTCTATTAGAAGCAATAAACGGCAGAAATATTTAACGTCATGGAAACACTAATAGTATGTTATTGAGGACACAGGGAGATGGTTACAAAGTAAAATAAATTCCGCGAAAAAATAAACGATAATGATTTTATATTTTTTGATGGAATAATACATAGAAATACTTAACTAAATTTAAAATCTATTCTTCGCGTTTTTCTACAAAATTCTTCTAGTAACTCCTATATTACAAAATTATTTATTTCTAGTACCTCCTATATTACAAAACTATTTATTTCTAGTACCTCCTATATTACAAAACTATTTAACTTCAAAAACAACGAAATTTAAATAAAATAAATGAAAATAAATAAAAAAACAAAATAGGGTTAACAAATGCAAAACTGCATTTAACAACGAGCCACTGCTCTAGGGTGATTTGACTCACATTATATATATATATATATATATATATATATATATATATATATATATATATATATATGTAATATATACATACACATATATGTAATTTGTATAACTTACTGTTTTTTCTCTTCTTAATTTTAATTCTTACCCAATCCAGTCAATGTGTTTAGATTTTAATTTTTTTAGCGTACCTGCATTGTAAGGAAAATATATTTTATGAAATATATCTGTAAAAGTTTAAGTTCAGTGTGCTTAAAATACTTTATGCGCGTGTGTGTTAGTTTGAAAAACGACTGTACGGTTTATTTAAGCTCTTTGCGTTATTCCCTACAAGATATTTCTAAATTTCAGGTAGATGGCGGGTGAGAAACATAGTTCCTAATAATTAGATAAGTGTGTTTTGTGTTAAAGATGTGTGAGAATACAGATAATTATTTAAACACATACATTCGACCTGATGTTTAAAATACTTCATCAGAATTAGGTAATTGTTTAAAAATATGCAGTTTCACTTAATGTTTAAAATATTTCGCGCGCGCGTGAGTGTGTGCGGTGGGGTTACATTTTATTACTCAATAGCTTCCTGCTAGATGTTCTGAATTCAGACTGGAAGGAAGATGGGAAAATAGTTTCTAATAACCACATGTATGCGTGTGTCAGTGTGTGTGAACGTAGCGTTAAGAATAGATGAGAATGCAAATATAGTGTGATTTAGAGAAAACGGAAAGTTTTGATTTTTGAATACCTCAAAACTTCTCTACCAAAAATTTTTGAATGAAACTTTATTTAAAAATAGGAAAACGAAAGATTTGTTTACAATCATCTGTGGAACACAATATCGTTGAGATAATCGTCAGTTGGAGCAATGCTTTCATTCAGTCTTTTTAAAACATTTTCGAACACTTTTTCGAGTATAGTTCGCTGAATTTATGAAATTTCTTCAGAAATCCGCCGAGTTTTCAGGTCTTCCAGATCTCGTGGACGTGTTTAATAAACACAGTTCTTGAGGTATCAAGTGAAATCCGCGAGACGCTACAATATGTGGCAACCAAAAGCTTCTTTCAATACTGCGAGCGTTTCTGCCGAATAGTGACGTCGTACCATGTGCGGCCCAGACAACAACAATTTCGAAGTGAGGGTATAGCAAAAACGAGTTTATCATATCGATATTTACGTTCCGTTGAGGCTCCACCTTTCCTAACGTCGCCACTCCAACCCAGACAGTTACTTCCGCGCTGTGTGATGACTTCTGTTCGATTGAATTTGGATTAGATTCAGATCAGCAGTGGCAGTTCTATTTATTTACGAATCCGTTTAGGTGAAAATGAGCTTCATCGCTCATCAAAAGATTGTTTAAATCAATATCTTCGTCTTCGATCTTTTTTTAGCATCGTTTCAGAAAAAAATTCTTGTTGTGCATGGTCGGTAATTTCCTAAATTATTACCAGTTTATAAGGATGAAATGTCAAATTTTCCAGCAATTTACGGTGAACAGATTCTCGCGGCACGTTTAAAGAGGCAGCATGACGACGAGGAGAGCGTCAGGTACTCCGAAAACTCGATCGATGTTTGTGGTCCTACGGACGTTTTTTTTGTCCAGGACGTTTGCAGAAGTTTTCTCTCGAATGTTTTCATCCCACCTTAAAATTGAATTGGGAGATGTACGGGTTTACACTGTTTGAATTCTTTTCTAAACTCTTTTTGCACTGTCGTGATCGATTCACGCCGAACATAACGTTCCGCGCGAAGCGAGCGCTTCTTCTCGTTATAGGATATCATGATAACTGAGACTGGACAAAAACGAATCTCTCGTGTGTACACTAAATGTGGAGCACGTGGTTCACCTTACAACAAGGTTACCAATTGCGTTCTTCAAAAAACAAAACCGTCGATCTTTTCTGGATCACTTTGTAATAACCACACGCATTCAATTTAAATAGAAAGCGAATTATTTAAAGATATATTAGGACGGTAGGTAGGCGATTAATTTTTGATAGAATGTTCCTTTTCATCCACAGAAAAGATGGATATTATTATCATGCAACATCTATTATGTGTAAAATTCGGATAGATATACTAATTATTAAAGAAGTTCTAGTATCAAACCTATAGTATTGTTCAAACTGAATTTCCTCATGTACCCTAGTTCAAACACATTCCCTCTGTTATTCCGATCTAAACTCTCCGCAGATTTATCACTGTTATATGTAGGCTACGTTCTGGTCATTCTAGAGTAACTTTGAACTTTAATCTTGTAAATCCTCCTTATATTCATTATACCGATCATAGTAGCGTTAATTTCAGAAAAATATTAACCATTTACTTTTCAGCTGTGGATGGTTCGAACATAAACGTACGCACTTTCCTTGATAACTTATTCTCTCTTAGTGGTTTTTCTATTTACTATGCCCTATCCTTCTTTTGTTTGAATGTTTGTCTTTTAATAGTATTATTTAAATTCATTAATATTAATCATATTCTAACAGTTGGTTTTGGTTTTTGGAGTAATTTTCCTTTTCCTCTTTTTATATGTTCCCTTTTAATATGATTATATTCATATTTTATAGTTTTTTCTCTTCTTTTAGTTTAATCTAATTCATTCGTTATATTTATTTATGATTTATTTTTGTTCCTTCGGTGGCCAGATGGTACGTACAGCCAGTCCATAATATATATATATTAAAAAAAAAAAATTGTAGTATCCTTTGAAAAATAAGATGTAAATTTGGAATCAGACTTGAAAGCGAATCTATGGTCATGCGGTTAATCCAAAAAAAAACTTAACACATCGATTATCTCGCGAATCCAAAGTAATCCTCCGGATAGTTGTCAGTGCCTCGATATTCCCACATCTTCCGATCTTCGGATTATTGAATACTTTGGAAGTATGGTGACTTTGTCCCGCATTTAATACTCCCCTTACGACCTGCTCTACTTAACAGGCTTTTCAAATAATCTTCCTAGCATATATCAGCAGCCTACTCAATACAAATTTCCTTCTTTTAGTCTAATATAATTCCCTTTTTTTTTCGTGCCTTTGACTTAAGTGATACGGCGCGGTCAGAAATCGAAGAACAAGAATAATGGTATGTATATTTATCGGAAGTGAAAATTGTGAAAAATATTTGATCAAACTTTTGTTGTAGTATAGAAATTAATTTTATCCGCCAAAGTGGAAAATAAATTCGATTATATTCTGCATGTCGATTCGAATCTTCACTCTTCCAAAGATAAATTATTAAAGTCACACAGCAAGTTCTTATTTGCATTTTGCTCATAATTATGGATAAAACTTTTCGAGGTTCATATTCACCTTACGTTCTCTCAGAAAGTCTAGATTTTCTGGATTAACGACCGCGGTGTATTATAAATTTTGATTCCGAAAAAAAATTAATCATCCTCGTCTCGAAATTTAGTCCAATCGTTAAATCGCTATATATAATAAATTTCTTTTTTCGATTTCAGGCAATCCCGAACCGAAAGTAAGATGGTTGCTAAACGGTAAGACTGTCGACGAAGAGTACGAACATAATGCCGGCGATGTGATCGAAAATCGCCTAATTCAGACGTCGGTATCGAGAAAGGATCTGAATTCGGTATTTACGTGTGAAGCTACCAATACTTGGCTCACAGATCCACAAGAGACTGCGGTGATTTTAGATTTAAGACGTAAGTAATTCGAAAGATGTATTCATTATCATTAATATTATTATTATTTTAAACCGTATCTTCGAAAAATAATACACGTGTATAAAGAACCAAGGAACAGTAACCAGATGTATAAAATTTAACATACAGCAAAAACATTATTAAAAAGTTTGATAGCAATTCTCGCTAATCTCACATAATAGATTGACGGATGGTGAGGTGCGAAATACTCCGGTTGTTAATCTGAGCGCTATATGCTGGATGCTATTTAGGATCGGTAAATGTTCAGAAGTGACAGTGTGCGATGAGCACCATAAAAGTTACGGGAGAGTTTTTTTAAAAGATTGAGAGTGCTGAAACACGAAGTGTTGGGTTTATTTATGTGAGGGGACCAAGAAAGAGTAAGATCCGATGTTAGTCCTAAGTACTTGACTGTTTGCACAGTGGGGATATTGATATTGTTTATAAAGATGGAAAGAACCCGATTGCATTTTCTTCTTCTACAGAAATACGTAGCTGCTCTATTGTTACAGGATAAGAATTGTTGTTTGCCTAAGTATTGATTCGGTTGGTTGTCTGTTATAAAATTTGTTCATCATGAACGTTGGTGCTGGGAATAAATATGACGAAGTCATCTGAAATAAGGCACTTTAACTGCAGTAGTTACATTATCCATGATGATCTCCGGTCATGTCACGTAGATCGTTCAGTTGGTTTTCCCGCGTTATCGTTATCGGTACTTTACGTACGTTTCGTTCACTTTTGTTATTCATTATCTCTACGCTCGGCCGTTGTTTATTTATTAGCAGATCTGTGAGATTAATAATTCGTTAGCTGTCACGTGATGGACGTGGCGGCGAGAATCCTACCAACCTATACAATATCGCAATCGCCTTTGTAGGTACGCACGCGATTTGCATCATCGATTGCTGCTGCTACTTAATACGTTTACATATGGTACTGCTCGTATACAAATACACCAACAATTAATCGGCAATACGTGAACACGATTAATTAAATAAACTTTTATTATGTCGGAAAGCAGTTATATAAGCCTTATCCCTTTTCTACCGGGCGGTATCGAGTTTATGTAAATGCAAATAATATTTAAAACGAATACGAACTCAATCATAATAAATAATGATAATGGTTAATAATGGTTAATAATGGTTAATAATGGTTAATAATGGTAATCCAATTGATAATATAAATATGTCTAACGCTTATCCTGTATCGGTAACGTAATCTGATTGTTATGTTTCTAGTGAAGATAAAGACATGTTTCTTGACTGACAGCAGGTGAAAAACGAAACGCTAGTAAATGAAAAAGATCACCTAAAGAGCAGAGTGTAAATAAACAGGTGAAAACAAATAATCGATTTTCCATTCTCAGTAATAAAGATGAAAATGAATAGGAAAATTGCGGGGATTAGATCGTATTAAACCAACTGATCTTTTAACTGTTTAGGAGAAATGAGAGGTGAAACTTCCCATCATATGTCATCTATTAAATATCATCTGCTTGATATGGCTTCCACGTTGGCTACTTGTTTTGTAAATTAAAAAAAAAAAATTATCTACCATGTCATTTACGGCAAGATTGAATAAGGTGGGGCTAAGAACTGAACTAATGAAAACTACTAGAAGAAATGGATATAATAAAAGTAAATGATAAAAATAATTTATTAAATTCAACGATAAATTTCGACGTAGAATTAGTTTTGAGAAATAAAATTACCGTATTACTTCGAATTTAAGACTCACTTTTTTTTTTCACAATTCAAGGTCTAAAATCAAGGGTGCGTCTTAAATTCGAGATACTTTCTAAATTGACCACATGTATAAGAGTAAAACTTACGTACTAAAATCTCCTATTATACGTGGAATAGTGGTAGTAGTCCTATTGTATTTGCTACATTAATGCTATCGATATATTACACTAGCTGTAGGAGTTGATTAATGATGTTTATAAAAGTGACTCGTAAACCTATTCCCATTTCCGGTCACAGTCGTTGTCGTCAGTCAGTGTCGCTCTCCCAAACATTGCAGTTACTAACCCATCGTTGTTTTGTTAGTACGGTACATTTTCTTTTATTATGGAAAAGCGTTTTACATACGAAGCGGAATTTAAGCGTAAAGTTATTTTATGCGCAGAAAATATCGGAAATCGTGCCGCCGGTAAACAGTTCTCGATTAACGAAGTGAATGTTCGCCGTTGGCGTGAAATGAAAAATAAGTTATTCGCGTGTAAACGAACAGAAAAATCATTTTCGGGACCAAAACATGGAAGATATTCGGAAATCGATGCTGCCGTTTTAACTTATTTTAAAGAACTTCGCACGAAAGGTCTTCCAGTAACGCGAGAAGCATTAATGTTAAAAGCCAGAGAAATTGCCAGCGATAAAACTCTTCAATTTAAAGCTAGTCGTGGATAGTGTGAAACATTCATGAAAAGACGATGTCTATCATTACGTCGTAGAACCACAATTTGCCAGAAACTACCATCTGATTATGAGGATAAATTGGTGCAATATCAACGTCATGTAATACAACTAAGGTTAAAGAAACAATACCATCTTTTTCAAATCGGTAATGCTGATGAAACTGCTGTTTTCTTTGACATGCCAAGAAATTACACGGTCAGTGGAAGGGGCAATAACAAGTAACAGTGAAAACAACCGGCTACGAAAAATTAAGAGTAACTGTTATGCTCAGTGCTACTGCGGATGGCAATAAGTTACCGCCGTATGTAATCCTGAACAGAAAAACTGTGCCAAAGGAAATCTTCTCGGATGGGGTTATTGTTCGAGCCCAACAAAATGCCTGGATGACAAGTAAACTTATGCAAGATTGGTTGGAGTACGTATGGGAGCGAAGACCAGGTGGATTTCTCAAACAAGACAGCATGTTAGTGATGGATGCGTTTCGCGGTCATTTATCTGACGACATTAAAACCAGATTGGTAAATGGAAAATGCGATTTAGTAGTCATTCCTGGAGGTACGACAAGTCAGTTACAACCTCTTGATGTCGGTGTTAATAAAGCCTTTAAAGATCGTATTCGTGCGCAATACAATCAATGGTTGACTGAAAATAATCATCCTCTCACACCAACTGGCAAAATCAAACGAGCCTCAGCAGGTACGATTGTAGGATGGATTTCAAAAGCTTGGAAAGATTTACCGCCCTGTATAATCATCAAATCCTTTTTGAAGTGCTGTATATCGAATGCATTGGATGGCTCTGAAAATGATTGTGCATGGAATCATAGTGACGGAAGATGACGCAAACGATTCTACTTCAACGTCCGGCAATGACGACGATTCAACAACCGACAATTGCAATTAAAAACGTAATTAGAAAAAGCAATAAATAGGTAATTTAGTCATAAAAATTACTGTTTTTTCCTGTTTTTTCCTGTTTTTTCCTGTTTTTTTTTTTTTTTTTTATTGCAAATGAAATTGCGCTAAGTAATCCTATGTACCTATAAGTTTATAATATTTCCTATTATGTTGAAGAAGTATACGGGGGTATTGACTATTAGTATCTTAATTATTTCTATTTCTTCCAAAACTTCCTTTCCTAAAACCTTGTAATTTTAATGCGTCTTAAATTCGATGAATTTTTTTTTTCTTCACGTTGAAAACCGAAACCAGCGTGCGTCTTAAATTCGAAGTAATACGGTATAAAATGCAGCAATTTTTCATAATAGACATAATTTATTATTTATTTTTATTTTTGTGTTATTATATCGCTGAATCTAAATTCTGTTGTTTACCACTAATATATATAAATGCTGCTTTCGTGTATGTATTGCCAGGGCGGTTATATGGTGGTTCATATTTTCGTCGCTCAAATTATCCTTACATTTTGCACTACGTAGCACGCGTAAATTTAAAATTTTGTGTCGTCCGCTGGATTTCAGTTTGGATTTGAGCAGCAGTTGGATAGCTTAAAAAACTTTTTAAATTATTTCTTTTCGAGTTGGCGTTTTCGAATCACTCTAAAGTAAACGTGTTCTACCTAACAGGTGATTATATATCTGTGATTCGAATTTTTTTTTCTTAAATGGGCTTTTGTGATTCCACCCAGGGGCTGTAACGAACGGACGACATGTCTTACTAAATATTTATATTACAGGCTAATATGTAATCAAATATAAGCGTGTATACGCTATTATTCTGTGAAGCAGACATATAAAACAAGTTGGGAGAGGGATTCATTGGCTTTCGATTGATACATTCTGTAATAACTGCAGCTGAAAAATAGCTTGTTTTCATCGGAAATCTGATCTGCATCGCAGGAATGGGTACAGAATGGCGAAGAGGCTAATTTGTGTGTAAATAGAACGTATGGAATATTGTTGATATTAAGCTTTAGGCGACATATAATACGAATAAAGGAAATTCTGATTTGTATGTTGGCGAAAAGATTGAAGGACCAGGGAATTACTGGAATTGAAGGTTGTCCTAAATTGTTTAGCTGAATAACGATATTTCCAAGCGCGGTTCCAAAATTCTTTGTGGGAAAACTTAATCTCAGATAAAAAGTCCCCAAACCGGTGTATATGAGCCATTCTCGTTGGAGCTTCTAGCGAGATTGTCTATGGTATATCATTCCAGTGTATACCCGATTGGCTGGGAATCCAGACAAATTTGACATAAACGCGTTTCAAATATAGGTCGTAAATATTTCTTAGAATATCGCAGATTGATGGAAAACAGCAACTATTAAATGAGGAACTATAGCTTTGAGAGCACTACGTGAATCCGTGAAAATTTCTACATTTGTACTTATATTTGCAGAAGCGTAAAAGCGAAGCGCCTTGAGAATAGCAAGGCACTCAGCTGTAAATATTGAAGAAAATTTAGGTAGTTTAAAGTTTTTTGAAACGTTCAAGGAAGGAATAATAAACGCGAGACCAAATCCATCGGGAGATTTAGAGCAATCGGTATAAATATGTGTAAAATTATACCGACGGGTCTGAAGAATCGTATCAAAATGACTGATTTGTGAGCAGTCATTAAAGATATATCGAACACTATAGATATGTGTAAATAGTTAATTTCGAATGGTGACTGAAAATAAATCGATGGAAAATGGGGAATTGTGCTATCTATATAGTTAAATAAGCGGTTGGCACTTGAACGAAGGAGAGGACGTTTTATGAAAGAAAATCTTCATTTCTGTGGTAACTGAAGGAAGAATATGCTTGGAAAACACTAAATTTAAGACTTATCACTTAAGGCATGAACTCTGTATAGAATTCAAATTACGCTATTTAATATCTGACTAGAGAGAATAGTTCAAAAAGGTAAAAAATAACATATTTAATAAAAGTTAATTCTCCGATTGTTCATTGTACGCGTGGCGCTTATTTTAACAGTTTCTGGGTACGAAGTTTTTGCTTATCGTCGTTAGAAAGGTCGTTTTAACAGCAGACCCGGTTAACGAGTTTATTTATTGTTTAGAAGCTTATTTTAACATTATCCACGAGGAATGCCGTTACCCGTGCGCCTAATTAAATTTATTCGTAATCATCTTAACTTCGGATTATACTTAAGTACTTCACCATAACCTGCCAGTGTTCTCATCTTGTTTTATTAAAACGTAAATAATATAACGCTACGCAATATGTTCTGTATATATATCACGATATGCCTTTATATATCCACTCCTGGATGAAGACTTTCCCCAATTTTTTCCATCCATTTCTGTTCTGCGTCTTTCGCAACCATTACTTCCCGGCTACTTTTGATATGTCATCGTATGTCCTCGGTCTACCTTAGTATAACTCGCTTTGACCATCTACTGTCATCTCTTCGTAGCCCACTTTATTTTAGCTTTTCTTCTTCATGCGTACTGTTCGTAAAACTTTAATCGATACCTGTCCGTCTGATGCCAGATGAAAAACATTTCCTCCTCCGATAATGTCCATTCACTCGCGGATAATCCACGAACCAACAACCGTGAACTCACCATAAATGACCCGAATAATAGATTTTTCTTAATTTGGTTGGACTTATTAGTTCACGATAATTCCTCATAGTTTTCTTTTTTGCGATTCCTGCCATCGCTGATTTTTCTAATTCCTTCTGTGGTACGATGTGTTTTGAGGAGGTCGTTATCCGTCTCCGTTCAATATCCTGTAACTTTAGGACCTTTCCAATACCGACGAGTTACTTTTTTCCGAGTCACTAGCATAAATCTTTTAGGAAAATTAGGAAACAGTTCACGAATCAAAGAGTCAAACTGTACAAAAATGACCGATGTAAAACAATGATAATGGAAGATTTACATAGGAAAACTGTATAAAACACCCGGCTATTAGAAAATCAGAAGAACAAATCAGCGAACACGAGATAAGTCCAGATATATTAAGGGAAGCGTTTAATCGTTAAAAGAATTGCAATCGAGAAATGCGCAAACCAGATACAAATTACACATTGCGTTCCATAAGTTCTGGTACTGGTGCTGTTAAATCGAAACTAGTGGCGCGATTTTCACGAAAATTTAGGAACTTGTATCTACATCTTTTTTCTACAGAGGGCTAAATTTTTAAAGCGTTCGGAAGATTAGTTTCAGTTTGGACTTAGTTGGTTAGGTACGTCGTGGCTGAAAATCGCGAACAACGTACCGCTATTAAATTTTGTTTTAAAGCTGGAGAAAATGCGACGGAAACGTGTGATATGTTAAAATTACCATATGGTGTGTCTGTAGTAGATCGTACTACAGCATTTCGATGGTTTAGCGCGTTTGCATCGGGTAGGAGGTCGATGGTGGTCGTGAAGAGAAGCGGGCGGCCTTGCACCACGAAAACGTCTGACAACATCGCCCGTGTCGCCGCTGTGTTGAACGAACATCGAACAGCTGGTTGTAGGTTGGTAGCAGACCTCACTGATATTCCGAAAACGATTGTTCAACGAATTATAACGAATGATTTAAAGAAGAGGAAGCTGAGCACGCGCTTTGTTCCACATTCGCTGACAGACGACCAAAACGGAGGACGTTCTTAAAATGATCGAAAAAGATAAAATAATCACGGGAGACGAGAGTTGGTGTTTTGCATATGACCCCGAAACAAAAGATTCGCCGCAACCCAAGAAACTTCGTTTTCAAAAATTGAAAGTCAAGGTGATGTTGATCGTTTTTTTTTTTTTTTATTCAAAAGATATTATCCACAAAGAATTTATTCCTCAGGGCACCACTGTAAATGCTGGATTCTATAATGATGTTTTGGATCGCCTGTGTAAAAGAATCGCACGCGTCAGGCCGGAATTATGGAATGATCTTTTTCTTGCTGTACGATAATGCGCCGGCGCACACAACCGCCCTCAACGTCCAGTTTTTGGCCAAAAGGAACTTTTTTCCCCAAAAAGTGTAACATTAGTTTTCAAACTGCTATATCTACGTCACGGTTAATTAAATTTCGGCCATTTTCGCGCGTTAAATCACCTTAGATCTGTAATTTCGTCCTATGCGTAATTGAACTAAGTGAGACGGAATTTCTTGCAAAAACCTTAAAATCTTAAACGACAGAATTTCTCAACTATAATTTCGGTTGTTACGAGTAATGAAGAGAAATTCTCATTTACGAACGTATGACGTGATATAAAACCATCTGAGCGGAAACCTCTAGTTTATTTATTAAATCATAATTTTCGTTTGCGATCGGTGTTCGAATAATTCGCGACTCGAAATATAAAATAAGGTCTGTGCAAAGAATATATTACATAAGTCGTATTTTATATTTCGATTATTGTTACAGAACACCGATCGCAAACCAAAAACTGACTTCATAAATAAACCAGAGCTGTCGATTATCTGCGCTCTGTGTGTTTAAAAAATTGAATTAGACTACAACCGGTATTAGACGATGAATATTGCACTCATCTCTCAGATTCGGGTATAGTTCCAGTAAGACGGACGATGATAACAGATTTAAATGTACGCTCGAATAAAATAGCACTGAAAATACAAAAATAGTGACGAACGAAAAATTATTCGAATTGCAATCAGATCGGAACAGATAGAGAAAGTAGATAATTACATATATTATATATATACCTAGGTCAAAAAATTACAACAAATAAACGACGATAGTGAAAGCAGAATATCGCTATCGCGGGTTGCGGTTAAAAAATTACGCATAGTATTCCGCAATGAACGAATACCGATTAATCTGCAACTTGTATTCTTCGTTTGATTTCTAGCCCGTGACGGTATCCATAGAAATGAAGTATGCTATCAGGCGGCTAAAGTTGTTGCGTCGCAATTCCGAAGATTCCTCCTTCCTACCTAATTGCATCTGCTCTTGAGGATCTTCATCGATGGAAGTCTATTATAAAAGACTACTTTACAAATCTACCCAACTTAATCTTCCTACCACGGTCTATATACTTTTTTTTTTTCGTTATCTTATGTATGGTATTATATATATTTGTATAAAAATAGTGTTGATAATGGGTAAATTTAGTATTTATATCTAAACCCAATCCATAATAAATCCCTATTTTCTAGTTTAGCGATAATCTTAGCTTTCTCGCATTTAGCTGCAGTTCCATGTCGTTTCTTCAGGTAATCCGTTTCAATTGCTATTCCGACGTGTTTTTTTCGTCTGCAGTTACGCTAGTTAACGCAGTCTGAAACGATTTTATTCCATACGTGGCCGAAGTTATTAGTCTATGGTTCAATTCTATTTTTTACATAACTGAACGTTTCGGATGTTCCTTTAGTTAAAAACATGAAAGTACCGAACACGACTCCGGTAAAATAACGACGTAATCGTAAGGAAAGTAGATTATTACGAACGTAAGAATCGCTCTAGTGGACAAAGATAATAACATGAGAACGGATTTGAACGAATTATATTACCTAGAACGTGAAAATGCCATCGAGTCCACCAATGATACGAAAAACACGATACGAAAGCTTATAGGCAGAGTTAATCCTTGAAATATAACCTCGTCACACGTACACACGCACGTACTAGGAAAAAAAATAAAACACTAACGAGGTAAAATTCGGAAGCCTATTCCTCTTGCTTTTACATCATCTTCCGTTACAACCAGCTTTGCTGAAATATATATATATTATATATATATATATATATATATATATATATATATATATATATATATATATGTGTGTGTTTAAAACACGCTTAGCCTGAAGGCTAAAATAAATTTCTAAAATTGATCATCCTCTTTTTCACTAGCAGAGCAACGATTTGAAATTATGAAGGAGCATCTCCGAATTTGTTTGTTTCGCCCTCCCGTCTTAGCGCTCGTCGATAACTCGCTTTCTCTCGTACATACGTGCGCATTACCCATCTTATGTTTTCTTTATCACAGGCCGAATTGTTGTTTCGCATCTTCACCCCGGTATCGACTTCAGCAACCGTACCCACGGTTTTTGAGAAATAATTACACTCGGTCGTTCGTTATTTCGTTATTTCGTTATAAGCAGAATACTCGGCCTACTAGCGAAGAACGTTCGAAAACGTCATAAATATTCATGAAAGGACGACGGTTAAATATTTAAGCAGTCGGCCGTCTAACCGATACGATTTAAAACTACAACCGGATGATGACTATAAATGTTTACGTTTTAAATTGCCGATTCTTCTCCGTTGTGCCGGTTAAACATTCTCGCTCGCGCATTTGCTCAATTCCATCATCTATCCGATTATATAGATGCTAATTGTTAGTCTACCCGTCGTCTTTTATTATAGATCATTACCAGTTTTTGGACGTGCACAGTTAATTTGTATGAACCGCGGCGTGAGACGAATTTAATCAAATCCTCCTGCAATGTAGAAGAAGCTGGAACGACGTAAATTATTATAAAAATTAACGAAAATCTTAAAACGGACTTCCATTTAAACTGCTTTCGATAAGGAATAAATTATTAACGATTTTCAAGATAACGTCGAAGTAGTTATAGCGTTTTAGAAAGAACAAGTTCAAAGTTTTAAATAAATAATTTTCGGAATAAATCGATTAAATAAATCAAGTGAAAGGATATGTACATATATGTATGTATGTAATTATGTGAAATCGAAATTTTTTACTTCGCAGCAACAAAAATGGCAATCGACCTTCACATTAAATATACTTCGCCGAATCAAGAATTCCGATTTACCTCGGAAGACTTCGCTTCTAAACCGCACAGAAGACGTTGTCCTCAGCAGATTACGGCTGGGTCATAGGAGAGTTATTCACACCTGATCAACAGAATTGCGACTCCTCAGTACCCCGTGTGTAGTGTCACACATTTCGTCTTCTATATCCTCATTGACTGTCACTTCTCACTCAGATTGCCTCTTAACCTACCTTCCTCTTCTCAGATGAATACTAATAATTAAATAAATGAAGTGTATTTCGAAGAATGAAAATAACTATAAAAATGCAATACTAAAATAAAAAAAATTTACGCATCCCGAAAAACAGAAATTTCTTACTGCGTATACCGTAATAAGCGCACATACAGTAATACAATACAATAAGAAAAAGTCACAACTAAAACCTGTGATTACACGACTACATATGTTTGAAATAGATCGAAATAAATACGATATACGTTATAAATATGAGACATGGCGGTGATACATTAGACTAGTAGTAAGTATATTTCTAGTATTTTAATTGAAAAGAAGTTCTGTTGTAGTCCCCTATTTTATCGATTATTGGATATTTGCTCGAAAAATATTATTGCATGCTGTTTTATTACTTCAGGTATGTAGGGTGAATTCAGATCCGCATGTGTAAGATCTATTCTAGCATATAGCGGGAAGTCGCTGTAGCTTGGGAAAATTAGCATACGGGGCACGCGTATAAAAGTATTGACCTTATAATCACCTTATGTATTACTAATTTGTTGAGCGTATTAGCGGAAGAATTAGCGGAAGATCTTTTACTAAACACAGGGTAAAGTTTAGAAATCCTATATTGGCCAAGTAATCAATATGCTAAGAAAATACAAGCCTTTTATTCAAGATTACACTCGTAGGTATTTAATATCGGTTTCACAGTGTACGGGTTTGTTATTTATTATTAGAGGTTCTAGTGCGAAAGGTCTTCTTCTAGTAAATAAGTTAGCTTGCGTTTTGTTTATTTTAATTTTATAAAATATAAGAGTTAATTTTTGAAAACCATCAGTTAATCTTCTCTGGATAGTATCTATTCTGTAGGATGTAAAATAAATGGCAGTGTCGTCTGCATATAAAGCAGTTTCTAAGGTTTTATTTTTTGGCATTTATAAATAGTATAGATAAGGCCCGAGAATACTTCCCTACGGTACACAAGGTCAGAACAGTTCTTGTTTTGGAGTTTGCATTGTTTATAATGTCTATTAGTCAGATAATTTTTGAGGAGTCATTTACGATATAGTTAAAAAAAATTCATGTGAATTAGTTTATAAATTAAACCAAGATGGCAGGTAGTATCGAACGTTTTTTTTATATCTAATAAAAGTAAACCAGTTTGCATATTTTTATTAAATCCATCGGTAACCAGATCGGTAATTCTTGATATCGGCATAGCCGTGGACATGTTAAAACCGAATTGTTGGTTTAGTAAAATATTACTGTAAAATTTCTCAATCTGCTCAAGATAATCTTTTCAGAAACTTTACCGATATTACTCAGTAATGGATAGACGGCAGGTATTTTCACCTGCTTTAGGTATCGGAACTACTAGGAACTAGAAAAGTTTGATAGTTTTTTTTTTTTATTATTTTCATTTTTATTTTACATAATTACAACTAGTTCATTTGGACTATCCAGTAATTCTGAAATAGGAAAGAAAATTAACGTGAAGAGGTTATCCGTCCAGTGACAGGAGCCTCAGAAGAATATGAATAAAATTTGTTTAAACAATATCATAAGGCTTATTCCGTTTCAGCCTTCTTGTGTTATTTAGGTTATCTAATGTAATAATTGCTTCCGTATTTGGATGCCTAATCTGTCTTCGTGTTGAAGTGCATACCGTCTAATTTCTTTAATTACAGTAGGAACATTTAGGTCTCTATGCAAGTCATCGTTTCTTATGAACTAGGGCGCATTCGTTATCGTACGAAGTATTTTGTTTCGGCATCTTTGAATTATTTTCATGTGAGTGGTTTTTGCACAACCCCACAATTGGGCGCCATAGCTCCAAGTTGGTTTAATAATCGCTTTGTAGATTAACAATTTATTGTCGATCGTTAACGTCGAGTTTCTTCCAATAAGCCAATACGTGGAAGCTATTAAACGGTTAATCTCGTTCTTTTTAGCAATGATGTGTTGTTTCCACGTAAGTTTCTGATCGAGTCGCATACCTAAATATTTGGTCTCATCTAGTATTGGTATTTGATTATTGTTTATTGTAACTGGAGCATTATTTGTTCTTCTGTTTGTGAATATTACATGAGCCGATTTGTTTTCATTTATACTTATTTTCCACGTTTTTGTCCACTTGCATATCTGATCTAATAATTATGACGGTAAGTTTTACGAAACGTTTAATATGTAAGTAATCAATATCGTGAAAATATTATCCAGATCAACTGATTTCTTATTTTTAAGTGTCTTTATAAATTTACGTACCTCCTTCACTGTATTTAACTCATTTTGGTGGTATTATTTCAGGGGAGGTTTTGAAATATTTTTTAACTGTTGTGACATAATTTTATTTTTTTCGATAATTAAATGCCGCATAAAAATTTGAAGTATGAGTGTTTTAGTATATATCGGCTAAATAGATTACTTTTACCAAGTGGTAACAAGTGTAGATCGCAGCTTTTAAACATTGTTATTGTTTTGCAACAAGCTATTGTCACGCATGCCGTGCTTCTGGAGAATTCTAATTGCGATTACGATATTCAGTTAATTTAATTTTAATTATACTACTTAAATATTTTAAGGTAATTTCTTCGTGTAAGGACTTTTTGTATGTTTGATACCGTCGTCTCGTGTAATGTTTTAGTTTTATTAAAGCAAAAAGACGAAGGGGATTTGGCACCGGAAAGAGCCTGAATTGATTTTAGGAATTGTTGACCGTGCAGATTGTATAATAAGATCAGTAAAACCTTTCACTTCAACATCAAGCTCCGTATTAGATTTACAAGGTCCTTATAGAGTAATATTATCAGCGATGTAATTTCAGTTTGCAGTTCATTCTGCACTTATAACCAAATAGACGGACTTAATAGGAGATTTATTACGTTTTCTATTTATTTGAAATCATATGGGATTATGTTTAAAGTTTAATAAAGGTAAATTGACTGACTTATCGAAAGAGTGTTTCTAGCTATGACGAGGTCTATAACGCAATGATAGACGATTATTATCTGGATAAAAAGTAGGTTCATCGCGAGTTAAAATGTGGAAATTGTATTTATCAGACATATTTAACAGACAATTGCCCGCACACTTATTTGAGCAATAGTTCCACACTTTGTGTCGCGCATTAAAATCGGCGACGATTAATACAACGTACAGCTTCAGAATATCCCGGTTGAATGTTTTGCTACAAGTATGTAGAGGATAATTGAGTAAACAACAAAATTTCCGTTAGGATGCGTAAACATACGTAAGACAAAACAAATTCCTATGGTTTGGTTGACGTCAATCTTCATTGGATAACAGAAAGGGTCAGCTGCTAAGAGAAGTAAATAGACTAATGAGTTTATTCAGTCAGGTATTTTTGAAAATTATATACGCTCGTATGTGGTCGCTAAATACACGGTGCGATTGGTGAAACACAGTTCGGATTCAGGAATGGTTTTGGATCTCGTTAAGGGGGTTAATCGATATTCAAGTACTACTTTGCAAATATCTAGGTAGGAAAAAATCCATTTATGCCTGTTTTATTGATTATGAAACCGGATTTGATGATGCGAAACACGATATTATAATTATACGGTTACAGAGTATAGGATGTGACAGTAATAAAACATTATCAAACAGCTACACTGTAATCAATCAACCCATTTTAAAGCAAATGAAATGAAAACTGAAGTGTTTGAAATATTGAAAGGCGTTCGATAATATCTTCGACACGCTTTATTTAATAATTAGTTAGATGACGTAGAAAAGGGAATAAAAGTGAAAGGACACTGGATAAACGGCATCACATATGCCGATGACGCAGTTATTTGTGCCGATAATGTGCCGGATCTATAATACGCGTTGAAAAAAATGTAGTAAACTATAAGAGAACTAGGACTAGCGATAAATGTACAAAAAAACTAATTTTAGTATTGGAGATGAACAAATTGAGAAAGTAATGAAATTCAAATATATAGAACATTGACTAACAAATGATTATGAATTTAAAACTAGAATTGAAATAGCACGAAATACATTTCAAAAGGTTAAACAATTACTGTTCAATAAATAAATTAGACGATAAACAAGATGGCGAACTACGAAATGTTACCCGCTGTTGCCGGTATTATTTTATAGAGGAAAAAGTTGAACATTCAAGGCAGCCCCAACGAAGCGGATATGAACGTTGTGGATCTTAAAGACAATTTCGACAATACGGTCACGCTGGTTCATGCGGCATTATATAAATAGAAGTTTTATCCGATGATCACCAACTTCCGATAGGAGACAGACATAAAAGGAGAAGAAGAAGGTCAATGCTATCAATATTTTGGACATAGACTGCAACTACTGTAAGATTAATATAAAAAAATGTATTAATTGCTGACTCACACTATGGAATTCATTATGAGGAAAATAAGTAATCTATAAATTGTCCTGACAACCATTTACCAATTTCCGGAGATTATCTAGAATATTTTTAACAGAGAGAGGTTGAGATGCTACATCAAAATTTAAGTTACTCGAAAGCTTTTGATGAAATATCTCACCTTAGAAGAACAACGTAATAAATCACGAATAGAAAATCGTAAAGAAATTAACAACGAAGTATGCAATAATCGAAATGTTAATCTCAAAATATGCATATAGGGATCACCAGTTAAAGACAATAAGAATAATTACTCTTTTAACCATTGCAGAAAATTTATTTTATTTATACGATAACCGTGTCATTGCATCTTTCGTTTGGGTTCCAGCCGATGAGAATATCCGGGGAAATGAAGTAAGAGATGGGGCAGTAAAACTTGGGGCACCACTCAAGGCATTCTTATTCCGAGAATTCCATCTTCTTGTTTAGTTGTATCCGTTCGTACATTCTTCATTGATGGAAGTCTATGCTCTGTAAAAGACGAACTTAACTTTTATACATCTACCACATCCATTCTCGCACCTACACCTCCTAAAAAACTCCCATCGCAGCTTTTCTTTTCAATCCTGGTAAGACTTTCAATCTTACTCCATCTGTATACAGTCGGATTTTTGCTAGTCGTGGTAGGGATGCCTTTATTAATAAAAGTTTACATTTAAATATTTATGGTTGCCTACTTACTGGCCCTAAATAACAACAATATCCTCGCATTGCCGTCTATGTGTATATATCTAAAATTAAGCTCTAAGTGTTTTTTTTTGTCCTACCTTTTGCTTTGTTCTTTTGTTATCTCATGCGTGATATATATCTATATGAAAGTCGTGAAAATGGGTTAATTTGGTTTTTATACCTACGCGCAATGATTATAATAAGCGAATAAATAAAATAATTGTCGGGGTTTAGAAGTAATAAATGGTAATATAATTCAAGTCTGACAATAATAGGAAAATCTAGAAGAAGATAATCCTTCTTGTTTTCTATTCAAAGACTTCCAGGAGAAACAAATAGTAACATCAAAAAACAAACGTACGAATCGAGAAGGCATGTCGGATAACGTTTAATATTATATAATAATAGAACGTTAGGTAAAACTAACGATTAAAAGAAATTAAAACAATATTAAATCGGTAATTAAGAGAGAAAATTCACAGAAAAATATAAAATTAGGTGGAAATAATCATAAGGGATTCAAATCAACATAAACGAGGGTAAAAAATCTTAAAATATTTGTGTCGATTTGAAAATGTCAGGCTGGCGTAGTTGCTAGAGTGCTCGACTGTCAACTCTAGACGGTGTTCGAAACCAACATGCGACATAGAAAGTTTTCATCATTATATAAATAATAATAATAATTATTGCACGTAAAAAAATAACACATAATCACGAAATCGTTCAAAAAAATGTTATGGAACTGCAAATATTCCAGCAGAGAAGAATTCGATCAAACCCTAAAGAAATAGAATAAACAAATACGCGGACTGTGCGAACATCATAGTTACGAAGTAGGATCGTATAGTTCGTCATAGCAGATTAAATTGCAGAGGAGGATGTATAGCCTTCTTAATACACACTGATCAATGAAATACGACCCAAAAACGGTACAATCTGTATAACATAAAAATAATGTACAGTGTACTAAAATTATCGTAAACTACAACAACATTGAACTCGGTCTCTGTTTAGTATATTATCCTGCTGGACATAAAACATCTGAGGATAAATGAAGCAACATAACTTCCCTTATTATATTAATGGACGATACTAATAGATCGAATACGTTATGGAGCGATGTAATTGCAACATATTTAGATAATTTTGTACAGAATAAACAGTTGTATATTATTAATTCTTCTCAACCTACGCATATAACTCCGTTCGAAAGAAAAAATAGTGGTTAATTTAATGGTAGTATCAGCAAGCCTGATTCATTTAACATAACATAAAGTTTTAAGCGATCGTTATTCTTCAATAACAACTATCAATTTTTGAACAGAAATCGGAAACTCAAAATAGTAGAAGCTTTCATCAGAATGACTTAGTGAAAGATAAAATAAAATATATTCAAATAACCCTTTCCACAACGGCCAAAGAATTGTATGACTGTTTAGCGATAGCTGTACAACTCTTTTTGCATGTACGAAATAATTCCGTACCTTTCGCTTCATTTTAAAATCTGGGTACTCTGAATTATGAAGTATTTTCCATTTTGCTACACCCATCTAACGCTGTCTAATTTGCGAATAAGATTTTTTCAAGTTGCAAATTTTATTTCTTTGGTTTTATAATACCTTGTAAGTGTTCGAAAATGATCAAGGACGACTTCGACGTACTTATAATCACTGGCACGGTCTGATATTTTGCTATTTCCATCATCTCGTAGTATTACGAAGGCTGGATACGTACGTCTATATTTTTGCTCGATTCTTTTTCATTTGGTTCGTTTTATTAGAATATTTCTCGAATTCGTTTATTTCACCGCTCTAAATTTTCTTTAACATCCTTCAAAGTTTTGTGTTTCTTCGTTAGATCTGTTTATATGCTTCAAATAACTGTACATTAAGTTATTCTATATTTGCGGAATTACGAAACACGGCAGGTGTTAATTAAGTACCTGGGGGCAACCTTTTATCAAAGTATTTCCGTCTTTAAATAAATATTTAGATAATCGTAAATATTACTCCGGGATAATCAAGGTTATCAAACGTCGAAAAAAATTTTTGCCCTATTTTTTTTTTTTCTAATTTTCTTCAATATGTTGCGTCGATTTTAGTATTTGTCCATCACGAGATTTATTGCGTTCTAAAACTAGCCTGTTGCGGAAAAATTCAGCGTTGATTATACATTCGACTCAAAGTTAATTTATTAAATATCATTTACAGATAAAACAGTAGTAATGTGGTTCATAGTTTTTAGAGCCATGTGTGTTTTTTAATAGTTTTTGTCAAACCCGGTGGTATAATCTTTTATGTTCATTCGTTAAATATAGTGGTAAGGCACGTTAGCAACAGAATTCTGTGAGATTGACAGTACAATATATATTCAAAAGTGTGTACTATATATATATATATATATATAATCATTAATCATTTTACGGTAATTCTCGATACATATGTGTGAAGACACAAATATATATATATATATATATATTATAACGCCCCGTTGGCTTAGTTTATAAAGACAACGCGTTATATTATGGTGTTAACCCTTTTTTTTTTTTTTTTTTTTTTTTAATGGTCGCCAATTTGTAACGTACTAGTCGTCTTTTTAAATAAAGATAATACGCTACAAATAAAATTGATCTTAAGAAATTTATGAGTATTATGATCGAATATATTTATACATATAAAATACCACAATGTGCAAATAAACAAATATGGCGGATTAAATCACGAATAAATAAAAAAAAATATGTAGATAACACATAAGAGAAATATACATACGAAATTTATATAAATCGGTATACATACATATTTATAAACATATCCACAAGCGGCACATATACACATATACTTATCTTGATATCTGGTATACTTCACGAATTTCGATATATTTTAATAAATTTACTTGTGCGCTCCAAATGTCCGCATCCATGTGAATTTTATTTTTCATAACATTACTGCTTAATTTGATAGTGTCCAAATTTATATGGTAGCCGAACTATCACCGAGAGTTTCCTTCTATACAACCGTTACGAAACTCCGAATTTGATATATATGACTATGTTTGACTAGACGTATTGATAACACGAATACTTTATTACAAACGGATTAAATAAAATTAGAAATAAATGTTACCGCATATGATATAGGAATTGGTGCGACTAGTATTTTCTTATTTTTTATTTTCACTTATCCGTACGTTTTGCGCGATTATAATAAAATGAAAAAAGGGAAATAAAAATAAAACGATTTAATCGTGATCAATCTGATGGCGGTATTTAAAAGTATTCTAAAAATGAACGAAACTTTAACTAACTTGTTCCGTAAATATCGTTCAATATATAATTAACTTGAAAAATAAAATCGTAGA
The DNA here is from genome assembly GCA_032883995.1 of Coronaproctus castanopsis. Lineage (NCBI taxonomy): Eukaryota > Metazoa > Arthropoda > Insecta > Hemiptera > Monophlebidae > Coronaproctus > Coronaproctus castanopsis. The sequence continues at coordinate 33,026,901 of CM065053.1, forward strand.
CTTCGATCAACGAATACGGAGCAGCCTGCGATATCATCAGCCATGACCAAAGGTAAAAACTGATATACGCTTTTTCTCGTTCTCGTCACCGTCGTCCGACGAATCCGTGGCTCACGGCAAAAAACAAGCCCATTATATTCCGAATACTATTCACACTTCGCTGCTCTTGTACGCGTCTAATTTCCCAAATTCCGTGAACATCAGTAATTGCTACCTGCTTATCGTAATCTTATATACGCACATTATATATATATACTCCGTTAACATTTATCTGACCGAATACGTTCGAACTTCCTCATAAATATACACATAAAGTTATATTAGTATATTAATTATCTTAACACAACAAAGAGTATACCCTTCTGTTGGCACACCATAATATATAACAAATAAATATACAAACACACACATATATATATATATATATATATATATATATATATATATATAATCAATAATCATTTTACGGTAATTCTCGATACATATGTGTGAAGAAATAAATATATATATATATATATATATATATATATAACAAATAAATATACAAAACACACACACACACATATATGTGTATGTGTTTATCGGTTGTGTGGAACAATGTAGTTTATGATTTCGCTATAAAATCTGATATTACGAATGATATTGATGTAATTTATAGTTTATGTTTTTAATTTATATTTTATTATTGTATTCTGAAACTTTGTTTTCAGTTCGCCCTTTAACTATAGAATTATTCGCCAGCGATACTCCGCTAATAGCCGATCGCAGGTACGACGTTGTCTGTGTGTCCACTGGCTCAAGGCCATCTGCGATAATCACTTGGTACAAAGCCAACAAACAATTGCGTAGAGTCAGAGTAAGTTGAAACTAAGATAACTAATAATGATAATAGTAATAATAATAATAATAATAATAAAATAGTCAGAATTAGGCTCAGTGCTGTTACCGACATTATTATTATTATTTTTTTTTACAGTAACGAAACTGATTTGTTTTTGGGGTAGTTTAGGAATTCCCCTCCACTCGAAAATAATAATTTTCAAAATTCGGCTATCCGATTTTATTAAATGGTGAAAAGTGGAGAGAATTTTCATGTTAGTTTTTCCGTTCGGTATTTCTAAAAACTAAGCTTTTATAAATATGCCTACGTTAAAAATAAACGCACAGACATACGAATAATGAATGAAAAAATTTCGGATGTAGCCGTTTTTCGTTTGTATATACACAATCTACATACACAATACACACACACACACACACACCGTGGCACGAAAATGTTGTTGGGGATAGTTTGAAAAGGTAGCCATAATAAATTGTTGGGGAAACTCCATCAGCAAAATTCTGTTTACGCTTCAATTGTATCCGGATGTAAGTTGAGTTACTTAACGCCAGTTCTGTCGGTAATGGTAATAATCTCCAACCGGACCGGCGGTTTTGTTAATATTTCGTAAATCGTTCAAACGGAAAGGTTTATCTAAATATTTCACTTAATTCCGACAACAATAGTTCAATTTCTGATGAAAATTTCAAATTTTAATCTGATTCCCCTTTGGTACTTTTTCATACACACACATACACATGCATGCATCAAGTATCAAATGTAGATTTTTACTGAATTTCCGATTAAACGATTTGCTATTCATTGACTATTCTTCTCCATTTCTCGAGGTCTTGTATAATTTTCATTTGCGAGGTTTGTCTGTTATCTCATCTCGGATGCTGTCTTTTTTGCAATATTTTTTTTTATAGAATACAATATAAAATTTTTGTTGTCCATCTTTCTTCTTTCTATCTGCTCATTTATTAATTTTCCGTATATATCTCCATTCACGGTTTATCACAAATTCACTCTATCCATTTTCATTCTCATCTAGTCTGATAACATACGACATTCCATTCATTAAAGTCCGTGTGTGTCTCATCCGTAGGCCATCAACAGAAAACGAGCGTTTTTTTTTCTCAAGCATAATAACATTTTGGTTTTTATTCAAGCGCTGATGGTATATGGGTTCCAAGTCGCAGTGGTATTGCTGGGAACGATCTAGCAGATACATCCGCTAAAGACGCGGCTTATATGCGGCCTGCTCCTGATTTTCCAAAAGATCTAAAAGATATCCGCAGCATAATAAACGAACAACTCCGCGCGAAATGGAATATGTTGTGGTTATTAACACCAATTACAGACAAATTACGCTCGTTCAAACCCGATACTAATTTATGGCGATCTCCTCCTTCGTTGACACGCCATGAAGAAATAGTCATTCATCGTATATTACCAGGACATACGACTCTCACTAATAATAACTTGATAAGAAAAGAGTCACCACCGATTTGTTCCTGCAGCAATGTTAAATTAACAATAGAACACCTTCTGCTACACTGTCAAAAGTACAAAGCCGAACGTATTCGATATGGTCTTCCATCAGCATTTCAACGATTTTTGCAGCCAAATGCAGCCGGGGTCCAACAGTAGCGTTCCTACGTGAAATCGGCATGTTTCAACAACTATAGCTTCCGTGTCCGTGCCTCTAGCCTCGTAGCAGTATACGGCACGTAAATGGATCATCATCATTACCAAGCATTTTTTTTTATCAACCGAAGTAATATAATTTTTATTGTAAAATCATACGACATATTTTAGTTTCTTGAGCTAACCTTCGTGTTTTCCAGATTTTCAATCATCATAGTCCAACTCGACATCGAGTATACCGTTACCTTTAAACTGACCAAGAAATACAATTTTAGGAGTAAACCGCTTTTTTTCCACGTTCTTAGCAAATGTAAACTTTATAGACTTTTAGTTTCCTGTGTAAATAATATAATATAAAGTCCAGATTATGAAGAAAAGATTGGAGGCGCATGTGGAGCAATATCTAGATGAAATTCAATTTTGGTTCAGAAAACATCTACAAGAGGTGCGATAGCAGTACAATAGTGCGTCATACCAAAGTTTGTTGCCTCGCTTATATCCGTAATTATAGTTTCATTGTGAGATCTATTATCCATCCCTTTTTCTATTAAGTTAACAACTCGGTGTATTTGTTGTTTGGTAGAATGATCCTGCTGGAATCCAAACTAATGATTAGGTGTTATTCCTTTTTGATGAGTAATTTTTCTGATTCTGTGTTGTATTATTTTTTCTAATAATTTAGTAGCAATAATATGGGCTCCTTATCGTGTTTCTGTACCATCAAGATTTTTGCTAAACTGAGCAGGAAAATAAGCAAGATAGCGTTACATATATATATATATGCCAGGAGCATAATTCGTTTCCTTGGTAACTCCTTTAGCATTTTCGAGGTTATCATGTCAAATCCTGGCGCTTTTTTAGGAGTCAATAGTTTGGCTTTGCTATTTCATCGGGTGTGAAAATTTTTATTTGTAATTAATTACCGACTGAAATGTTTTGGGTTGAGGCCAGATATTATAGTGTGTTGTTAATAATGTGGAAATTAGGTGCAAATACTTTTCCGGCGAATAGAACTATATCAGAGGAAAACTGAGAGACCATAAACTACTTTTTTTTTTTTTTTTGCATAATCTAACCGATTTTTGTTTATTATTAATCTATTATATTAATTTGAAAATGGTGAAATGCATTAATTTAAAAAAACCGAAATAAACAACAAAATGGAGTTAAACTAACTAAATTTGTAATTGTTTTGTTATAAATTTCATATTGTCGGATGTTTTTATTAGTCTTTATTTACTAGCTATTGCGTTACTACTTATGTGTATACATTTTATATTGCTGATTGTTGATTGCGTTATTTACCACAACACACACACTATCAATTTTTTTTTTAAATACCGTTTTATCACCATATATATTTTTAAATTGTGTATCTAAATAATGTGTTTTTACGTTTATATATATTTTTACAATTTTACATTCGTTCGATAATGGATTAATTTTTCACGAAGAAAAAATTTTAGTCAACTCCTTTTTGTCGTTTATTTTGTTATTTATTTTTTTTTGTTATCACCGCTATAATTACATGCACACACACACACAAAACAGAATCTTAAACTGTTAATAAAAGCAAGGGAGCAAAAACTCCCTCTAATTTGTTACACTAGCGACTTATTCGCAAGGGTGCAGAAACATCGTCTTATTTCCACCCTTCGGAATGCGAATAGTCGAACTATTTTTAACTTTTGGGTATTCTCTTTATTATTATTATTATGATGTTTCGGTAAGCTAGCCATTTGAATGCGGAAATGGGATTAAATTCACGGTCGAATGAAACCTCGAAATAAAAGTGCATACATATAGCAGATAGTACATATTAGAAGGGTGAAAACCCTAACCGAGATAAGAAAATTCCAATTTTCTACAGAGGTAGACTTTTTTCTCTCTCTATCTTTTTTTTTTACGAGTTCTGTAAAGTCGAGAATAAGTATGAAAAATAACACGTTGATTGTTAAATATATATACGTCTATGTGTTCGTGTATGTGTAGGTATCATTTTCATTTCGTCCACACTATACGATTGTTGGTCTTAATACCGTGAAAAATGGGATGAAAATTTTGCATCTCTCAGTTTTTGTATGTTTACGACATGTGCAGTATAATAAGCGTGCGCTTCGGAAAATTGGTCTACAAAAAAAAAAAGGGGTGTAACATCCTGGAGATAAATAAATAAGGAATAAATGTTTGAAAATGCCTTTAAGGAAATAAGGCTTATTAACACAAGTTATGAGAACGCGGCGGATTCGGATAAATATATATTCGATTTATTTATTTTATTAATTATCATTATTATTTTGTATTATTTGAACACATATCGTACATAGCTGCATGCCTTCGAGAAGATGAATCTTCGACATGTCGGTATATTTCGATTTCGGTAAAGCTTTTGACGTAATTGATTAAAAAATCGTTCTAAGAAAATTGTATAATTGCGGATTTAAAGAACGGTTTTAGGAGTTATCTTCGGAACTACTTGGTCAAAATAAACAGTGAATACAGAACGATGAAAGTAATGCACAAACAATTTGGTCGTATCGATCTCCTTAATCTACGTAAATAACTTATGCAATTTAGATGTTGACCGGAAAATATTTGGTTACGCTCATAATACTGTACACGCCCTTAATTCAAGGTTCAGATTTCAAAATATTGCCCAACGTGAACAAAATTCTCAACTCGAGATGATATGTTAGTTCTTAATGACACTAAAACGAAATATATAATATAAACGAATCGAAATTTCAATATTTGGAAGAATACTGAAATATCATTAGACACATATAACTTTGCCTGCCGGACAGTATGTGATACTGACTGACTTAGCTTCGGCATTACAGAGTATTGATGTGAGAAATATTACTGCCCCAATGGCGGACTAAATATTGCACAGCGTTCTAGAATTAAGTGAACGTAAAACCGGCATCACTTTCGTCTAGATTCCAAGTGCTCGAGGGATTGCGAAGGGCCTACTCAAATTTATTTGCCGATAACGCTAGGAGAAGACAACGTAAAATATTATAGCCAGAAAATTCTAGACGCGTGGAATCAGTTCTTCCATATCCGGCCAAGTATAACATAAAGAAGGATTTAGCAATTTGGTCTTCAAAAATTAGTAAAATCTGTTCATCGAGGTTGGAAACAGCTGCCAACAGAATATATATTGGTCACACGCTGAGTTTCGTATCTGCTGACAAACACCGCCAACATGTAGTGTTTGCTGTTTACCACTAACGGACTGTCATACTGTTGTAGCCATAAATATACTCAATATCGTTGAAATTAGCTGAAAAACAAGCATCCCGAATGTAAACAACCTGCACCCTCTCGTCAACTTTATAATAAATGCTAATAAATCCTAAACTCTGTAATTATCTCTGAAAATGCTCGTTCGTTTTATATTTCTGTAAAAAAAAAATTAAGAAAGTTGAATTATCTCTTTTATTATCTAAAACAATACTTTCCACTTAACGGTTTAGGACGTATTTATATCGCGTTATATCCATCGGTCTCATCAACATATAGAATATTACATTGGGGTAGGATGTCGGGATACCGCATTGAACTGATTGAAAATTTACAAAAAGAAGTGTAAAGAAAATAATCACGAATGAGAATTTTCTGTTTCGGATTTATATACGTTAATTTTGCTGCAGTTTGTTCTCGAAAATGGTAATAAGTTTAGCATATTAATGCGTAATGAAAAGAATCTGTCAGGGGGTGTAACCAAGGCAATAGTCCCACATTGTAATAAGACCAGAATGAAGTTTTCCCTACAATTTATGCTGGAGTCGTGGATTAACATCGCCTAGGGAACTAAAAACTTGCCTAATTAATTACAAAAGAAAGGGACGAAACTATTAAATATCTGTTGTAAATACGAGAAAAGTGTTTTATGACCGTTTTTAACTAATTAATGATCACACTTGTAAGAAAAAAATTAAATAGAAATTTAGCATTCATCAATACCTAGCGTTATTTGTAGTGGGGATAAATTCACACTCAGTTCTCTGAAGATGTCGTGATTAATTCTTTATCTAGGAGGGGAGATACGCGTTTCTTTTAATAAAGGCTACGTGGCTTTCTAAAAATTAAGTTCGGATGAATATTTGGATTGTTGTAAGTTAAAATTATAATAATAATAACCCAGCCATCGCATGGTGTTGCGGATAGGCGCTTTTATTACTTTTAATTTCATATACACAATTAAAAAATAAACGTGTTCGATATCACTTAAGGGATGTGTCATTATTATCATTATTATTAATTAATAAAATCACTACTCTCCAGTATATTCAACAATTATTATTATTATTATTAATACTTTAATTATTTTATCAACGAATGCTTATTCATTTTTTATTTAAATCGTTTTATTTATTAATTTTTTATTTTTTTCATCGTCACATTTTAAAATGTGCTGCTGTATTGTATTGGAATTGAAAGAAATTTGATTATTATTATTATTATTACTGAGTAATATTAGTATTATTATAAATTTGATGCTTGCGTAAGAATTAACACATAAAGTATATTATGATGTAACAGTTCAATAGGTAACTTACTATAATTTATGTATTGATTTAAATAATTTGAATTTAATTAGAAGTTATTATTACCTCAATAATGCGCAAACACCGAGAACATGTTAAGTACTATTCAAAGCAATTTTTTCCTAACGATGAGGAAAATTTTTTAAAAAATTGTCAGAATTTTGTCCATTCAATACATATTTTTTTAAATGCGTATACGTTTACAGCATTACCCAACGTGATACTGTACATACTAACACATATTTCTATAAAAGTGGACGACTTCTCTAGAAATATCGCTGTGTCGAAATGTAAATTCTCAAGATGAAGAAGGGACATACATTTTGCGGAGGACCGTTACATGATGCGTGCAGTAATTTAAGATATAATTCAAAGCGTAACGTTATTAAAGAAGGGCTGTCGAAGAACACGTTATCAGAACGTCCAGTATGAAGAGGGAAGTAAGGAGTTTCTCTAAAGTGATATATTTTCATTGAATTTGTATTTTTTCCTAATATCATTGTATTCTATCAATTTTATCTAGATCACGGTATTGGAAGACAGGTAATCGATGTAAGTGCTCTTTGAAAATGACCATGGACAGTGAGATACTTTCAAAATATTGCCTAGTTCTGAAGAAATAACCCTTTCAGTCACAAGTGAAATTTTGATAAAAAAAAGAAATAATTGTATACAGGATGTTCATTATACAATGTTGGTTTTCAAATGGTTCTAGACAATTTTCAATGTGTTCATATAAATATTGTTAGAATTGACACATTTCACGGTCAACCAGAAATTATATAATTTTGTTAGTATTCAAATTTCATCTACGATATAGTCTGAAAGGGTTAAAAAAATAAAACGATCTCCTAAAAATATACATAAAACGGTATTCTAGTTGTTCCACGAATATTATTAACCCACGTGCCTAAATAACCGTAATTATTAAAATAACAGCGATAATGGTCACTATAGACTTGAAATAAAGGCGGATTTAAAAAATAATATACTAATATTAAGAAGACGGATTACAAATAACTAGGACTATATAAACCGAGGAGCGATTCAGCTAGCAATCACCTGTATTAGAATCCTCGCTAGGATATCTCCGAATCCATGCATCGACGGATTTACATGTACAATATTTTTGATTTATACATCATTATGTGTAAATTATACATACATATATATATATATATATATGTGTGTGTGATTCAATACTTGGAAAAGGTTAGTGACGGTGGTATTTCGTTGCATCTCCATATTACTATTTCGGGCTGTTCCCTATTAGATAAAAGTCCTAAAAACAGCGATTTTTACTATTCGGAGAATAGCAGTGCGACATACATACTCGTCAAGGGTTAATGGGTAGTTAGAGGACAGTAGAGTTTTATAGATAGATTCCATATCCTGTCTCTCCACATCCTTATTCGACTAATGTTTTATTCGCAGCTGACCTGCATATCTGTAAGCCATTCCACTATTCGCCACCTGTAGACACGCCCCATCCGGTTAGAGCTCCGGCTCGGAAGGTAGAAAGCACCCCAGAAAAGAATATTACATTGTTACGACTGGTCAGTACTTAAATGTACCTGCGAATGTGGATAATTAGCATAAATAGCGAAAAAAGAATCAAGGCGCTTCAAATGTGACGTTATAGTAGGATAGCGAAAATATCGCGGACAAATCATATTACAAAAAAAAAAAATATATATATAACAGTAATGAGAAGCATTAGAGGAGAAGAAAACTAACGAAAGACCTTAAAGAAAGGAAAGTAAATAATGTTCGTAAAATCAGAGAAGGAGGATTGTTCACGACTGTTATACAAGGAATAGTACCATGGAAACCGAATAAGGAGAAGACGAAGGCTGGAATCCGTCTTATGATTTGGCTGAAATTATAAGAAAAGCCTATAGTATGATATATGCTGAACAGGATGATTATTATATATATACATGTAATGGCCGTAACGGAAACCGGGTCGGTTACTCGCGCATTCCCTTGTCTATTCATAATAATAAATCGGTACGTAATACTCTATAAATTGGCCAGAACAACGACGGGGAATTGAAATAAAATAGTTCGTATATTTAATTATCTCAATAAACTAGGAGTGGATCGCGAATATTACGTTATCACGTTGTGCTTATATCAACCCACTGCTTGGTGTAGGAATGTGCCAGACATTTTAAATGATTTTTTTTTTATTATTATTTAAATTTACGTGCCGTGTACCGCAATTATAGCTAGAGGCACGGAACTAAAATAATTACAACAAAGGTATTAAATAATTAAGGTATTAGATAATTATAACGAAGATATTTACAACAAAGGTATTAAGTATAACAAATGCGTTAATTTGATACATTTTAAAAATTCGAAAACTCTATTAATGATATCCATGTTATCCCTCAGCAAACTTTGCAAAGTCGAGCGATGCGATCCCGTACTGTTTTCGATATTTGTCGTAAATTGGACCGTCTACCAATAGATGCTCGACGGTCAACTGACAACAATATTGTTGGCATGGTGGTGGCCTACTCTTTTTCCAATAGATGAATATGCGTTAATGTTGTATGTCCTATCCTTAATCGGCATAATACTATCTCTTCCGTTCCTGTACTACGATGTGCTGAGTGCCACCGCTTTAAACATAATTTTATGAATCGTAGTTTATTCACCGTAGATATTCTCTGCCAGTTTCTATTCCATGTCGATTCGAAATGATGCTTTAAGTATTCTTTGAAGTCAGCTATCGGTACATGGATATTTAGAAGCGGATGCGAAACGGCTGTTCTTGCTGATACGTCGGCTATTGAATTACTATATATATTGCAGTGAGCTGGTATCCACAAAAGTATTATGTTCTTAGATGTAGTTTGTAACATGACTTTTATTTCGTTGGCTATTGGATGCAAATTTTCATTATTTAATAGAGTTCTTAATGCTGAAAGCGAATCGGTACATAAAATGAAATTTTTATTTCTGTCCGAATCTGCGTAATTCACTGCGGATCTAATGGCGTATAGTTCTGCTGATAAGACTGAAAAAGTAACCGGAAGAGCAATTTGAAGAACTACGTTATCATTAACAACTACCGAGCAACCTACCCCCTGCTGAAGATTTCGATCCATCTGTGTATATAAATTCATATTCTGCATTGTTTTGTGCAATTCAGATGCATTTGAACCTTGCATTTTTTACAATGTCATCTCGCCACCGTGTTGTTGGTTTTCCCTTTTTCCTTTTTGAAATATGGGGACCATTGAAGGACATGTTTCGTCCATCAGTCATCGTCTCTACGCGTGACGTATCCAGCCTACGTCCATTTTTGAACGACGAATATATACATATAATTAAATAATAAAATTATATATCCAATAATAATGAATATACAATAACTTAGCTGTTTATGTAACTATATATATATAATATATACATCACGCAAAATAACACACAATACAAATAGTAATAATAATCATAATAGCGAAAACAACAACCATAGTGTACATCGGCCCGCGATAGAGAAGAGATGTTGTAGTATACGCTGATAAAATAAAACGTTACGAGGGTTGCAATTTTAAAAAGTTTCGTTCGTTGTTAGGCTGATTTTTAAAGATTGGAATATAGGATGAGGAACCTCCTCACTGGGCTGCTCAAACGCTCGAGTGGTTATTAGATACGTGAGGAGCGGTGCAGATTAATCTCGGAATTCCGCTCACGTTTTTATCATTCAACTCGTTCGCGCTCTCTCTCCGTTCCAATTACCGGAACTTTCGTGCGTACATATCTTACCGAGCGGAACTTTTACTAGTCGGACGATTTTATTCATTTCGACCGTCATAATTCTTAAACTACTTCGACTTGGCCGTCGTTGTATCAGTTTAGCTAGCGGCTTCAGACTACAATGTTTAGCCCGTTTCGAATATTATTACTAACGGTTTATAGGAGAGCTGAATTTTAAATCGAAATTTCCACGTACTTAATCCTAAGTAGGCATAAGTAACTTGCCAGAAGTAAATATTCCGAAAACGATATAACCGGTGAATGTTAACAATTACCAGACAAGCGAACGGCTTGCATCCGACTCGTTAGTCCAACGCCGACGTAATAAACGTTTGACCGGATATAAATTATTACTGATCAATAGCGATTACGTCTAATATTAAAATCGAAAGTTCTAATACACGCGTGTGATATTAAATCCGAATATAAACGAAAAAGAAAAATTGTTTTATTAAACGCTATAAAATATACGATTTACATGCGCGCAAAGTTGTCTAAAATATGTAAATGAACTTTCAAGATTAAAATGGAACATAATAGGACTATCCGAAACCAAACGATAAAATAAGGAATTAATACATCTCAGAAGTGGTTATGTACTTAACAATTTCGGAGAAACTGGAAACAGAAATGGAGTTGCATTCATAACAAAAAAAAAAGGATATAGCGGGTGAAATATCCAGTGCAAAGCTGTAAATGACAGAATTTCAGAATTGCTGCTGCGGATTAATGTGAAAGATAAACCGAAAGAAATGATTAAATATTTTTATGAGCATCTAAAGAATGTAGTGGAATAATCAAAGGGACGATATGCTCCGACCATGGGGGAGACTGGAATGCAAAAATAGGAAAGCCAAAGAAAAATGATTTTGTGGGAACACAGGGAATTAAAACGGAAGAGGCGACAGATTACTAGGAGTCGCGAAGGAAATTAAACTTTATATTACGAACACTTATTTTAAGAAACACCAGGTGGACCCAGCGCAGTTCGAATTGGACTATCAAAAATAAAAAGATTTTATATTAGCAAAAAATAAAGAGATAATATTGAATGTACGAGCGATAATATACAGAAGGGATGACCGCAGATTGTTAAGGTCGTAAATAATCATCGATAAAAGATGGGAGAATGTGTTAACGTAATTAACAAAAGCCGCAATATAAACTGGGAAGAGAATAGAACTGAAACTAAAAAACAAATAACGGCGAATATTAATCGCCTTCAAAACAAAACACAGAGTGTAAATGATGCGAGTGCTATGGGACAAAAATATTGGAAGTTTAAACAAACCAGATCTAGCAAGATATCACAAAATACAAAACATCCGATGCAAAAGAGAAGACAAATGGAAATGGAGCATACGAACAAGATTGAATACAGTGAAATATGAGATCCTACGCAAAAACTTGAGAAATGATATTAGAAATCATAATTTTTTTTTTGGTCCCCAGTTCGTAAATTACGATGGGGTAAATTTATTTATAAGTGAGATACATGTAATTTATAAATAATGAACTGAAAAAAGCCCATCCAATTAAGTTTACTCAGTTCGGCCCATTTTACATTAAGGTGATATTATACAATTAATTTGATTAAAATATATGTAGATGTATTTTGCGGTATGTTATTTCTGATACTGTGAAAACGTCAAATATTTTGAACTGCTTATCCACCAATTCTGTTGCATTTATATCTGCGAAATCAGCGTTGACGTAATTGCATCCTGTCAGTATATGCTTTACATGATCGGTTAAATTACATATTGCACATTTATTCGTATGCGATATTCCATACTTATATAAATAGTCTTTAAATAATCCATGTCCGCTAATAAGCTGTGTATTGAAATAATTTGGCACGAATGCAACATTTTTTAGTCTTCTGTCTACACTGGGAAAATATTGTTTCGCTAGTCCATTGTATTCATCCCATATCCTTTGATATTTTTTAACATAATATTCATCCAATGCTATTTTGAATTGTTTAATTGTTAGCTTTTTTTTCTCGATGCAAATAGTATGGATGCTGATATTGCGTGTTGTTAAATTAATAAGTTGTATTTACATTATTTTTTATTAATGAAATATTAATACGTTTCTCAATGTCATACACCAACGGTTTAATACCAGCAATGACAACGCTAGCCATATAGCTAATTGTTCTGTAAGATTTGATTAATTTTATGGCAATCATTCTCTGGAAAGCTTTTAATTTGTTTTGAAATCGTTTGATATTTAACATTATAGGTTACGCTGCCATAAAGTATGTTTGGTAATATTATACTTTTATATAATATTATTCCCTTCTTATAGTTTATTCTATTGTTATTATTATAAAGTTTATCGAATTATAAATTTTGCTAATTTTTATTGTAATATGATTGAAATGATTATAGAATTTTAAATTATTATCAATGAATACTCCTAAGTATTTGGTTTGTGTGACATATTGTATGTCTAATCCATATTGCGTTAAATTTAACTTTTTATTTTGTAATTTCCTATTGAACAGCATATAGGTTGATTTCGAATTGTTGATGCTGAGATTAAATGATTGTAACCATTTATTTATTGCATGGTATACCTCACTTAATTTCTTTCTTAATGAGATTTCATTTTTATCGCCAATTACTATATTGTCCACAAAAGTAAAAATTTTTACATTATTTGGAATCAGTATATTGTACATTTGTGAGAAAACTAAGTTCCACAAGAATGGCCCTAATACTGACCCTTGCAGTACTCCCATAACAATTTTTTGTTGTTTGGAATATTTCAAGTATTAGAAATCATAATAGTAAAAGAAATCATAATAGTAAAAGAAAATAGTGGAGACAATTGAGAAAAATAAAATGATGGAAATGTAGAGAGGAAACTTACAGAAATAACATAATAGGCTTAAAATAGTAGAAATAAAACTGAGAAAGCGGAAATAATCCGGGAATACTATCAAGAATTACGCAATGATGAAACGACTATAAATATATCAATCGATGAGATTAATATTAAGGATGGAAAAAGATAAGATATCCAAAAGAAAAATTAATAACCATTAAAAGTATGAAAAATGATAAGAATGTAGGATGAAATAATAGGGGAAATTCTGAAAATAGCGTCAGACGAGATTTCTGGCCTTTTGGCGAACCTTTTCAACCTTTGTATGCAAAAAAAAAAAAATACAATACGAGCAGCAATTAATAATACTACATCATAAATCTGATAAGAAAGTAGTAAATAATTATAGACTCATCAGACTGTTCTGAAATCTATATAAATTATTAACGAAAATTATGACAAGAACGATAAATGAGATAGACTTCAGCCGATGGAACAAGCGGGGTTCCTGCAAGTCACATACATACTATGAAACAAATACTAGAGAAACATAATGAATTTCGACACCCATTATACACGCTGTTAATCGATTATGAAAAGGCGTTTGATTCTATATCAACACACAGCTTCCTTAAAACACTGGAAATGACCAAAGTAAAAAAAAGAGTATATTTCAATCGTACAACACACATATGAAAAAGCAAAGGCTATACCATACATGTTGGCTCAGTTCTAAAAGAAGTAAACCTATACAGGGGTGTCAGACAAGGAGATTTGACGTCACTTAAACGGTGCCCATTGCGGCCTTACAATCAGTATTTGAGAAATGAAACTGGGATAGTATGGGTTTAAAAAAAGTTGGACAAACATACCCCAGCTACCTTAGATATACGTACGATATAGTACTGCTTAGTGAAAATATTGAAGAACTGAAAAGGCAATGTAAAAAGCAAGGAATCCTATTTCCTTGCTTTTTGCATAAATCAACATAGTCAAAACAGTTTTGCAAACAAATTCACACACATTAGTAATATTGGTATAGATCACATGAAAATACAGGTAGTATGTTCAGTTACTTAGCACAGATTATAAATGTGACAATAGAATGGAGGAGGAAATAAAGAATCCGAATGATCGCCCTAGCATGTGGGAACTTAAAAAATATATTAGGAATCAAATCAAAGCTTTATTTTTACTTTCTTATATATAACAGTCCTCCCAGGGGGTTACTACGTACATTCTGGGGTCCTGAGCTCTACCGGAAAAATACCACCTACTTCAGCTTGTTCTAAATGGTCAAATAAAAGACTGAAGAAAACCAGGAAGAAGAAGAAGAACATCATGGCTAGCTAACTTGCAGAAATGGTATGGATGCTCAAAAGAAAATGTACAGGAGACATCCAAGCCAAAACTGAGATGATCGCCAAACTTCGAACGAAGAAGGCATATAGAAGAAGAAGGATAATATATAACAATTTAACATGCTGCAAATGCGCGATAACGCGCTAGTAATAGCATAAACAATAGAATTATTTTCTTAAATATAGGGTGTTAGATGAGTTTGAACGGAAGATAGCTTATTTTGGTTTTCAATAGATCTCTTCGGATTTGACGTCAAGGATATAAACAGTGTCGTGCCCTTCTAGTGGGTATCTTGATTTAACGTTTAAAACTGAATTATAATAGTACCTATTACCCCAAATTTGCCTTCTATTGACCATATTATTCCTACTATTATGATTGTTTCTATTATCGTTATCGTTAGTATTATTATTGTTACTGTTACTATTATTGTAGTGACGACTGGAAGAACCTGAGCCGCTACTATTTTTTCTTCGTTTACAAGAACTAGACCTTGTCCGTAATTCGGGGAAATTTTTGCTATTTGTCACTTTAGCAAATGAAAATAAAGGAAGTAGCCACAGCCTCCTTGCAAATCGATTTAGCCTCGGGAATAAAACATTTCTAACGCCATAATTTTCTGTTGCTTGAGTTGGTCCTGATAAACTGGACAGCCACGATCGTAAGCTGAGTGGTTATCCTTACATGTAGTACAAAACAGAGCTGATGAAGAAGTTTCACGATTAATTTGGCAATCCGATGATTTATGACTACCAGATCAAAAGCCGCAAATAGATTTGCTAGGACAAAGTTTGCTAATATGACCGAATCTTAGGCAATTATTACATATTTTCGTTCTCCTAATGCTAGATTCAACTTAACATGAGTAATAATTAAAGAAACGAGTAGAATCGGGTAATAAATTGCCACAGAACTTTATTTCAATAAGTGGAATTGGAGAAAAGGAACAACCTGGATTTCGTTCATTAAGACTACGTTTGTTAGCTATTTTAGCGCTTGCAGTACAGGAAGCGGTAAGTTCATCGACTGTAAGGTCGATCGGAACGTCCATAACAATATCAAAACGAAAGAGTAACGTTCAAGGAACAAAACAATGTATATTATGCTTTTTATGAATACCTTCTTCCAGGAGAAACATATTAACTTGAACTACGGAATTGAAAAGTAGTCTGACTTGGTTGCGATCACTCCTTGTCATCCATTTAAGACCCTTAACTTTACTATGAAGTAACTTGGTCAATGACATAGGATGAAGATTGCCTATATTATTATTTTTACCTTGAAAATCGTTCGGAAAAATAAAAACTTGATGGAGGGGATATCGTAACTTGTACTTAAGCTTTCTTATAGTGCGTATTAATATTACATAACTTATCTGTAACAATTTCAGGGTTCGGTTCTACACGAATATTATTTATCGAAATAATTTCGTTCGTACCGATATCTGTTAGCCTCGTTAGAAATATTAAGATTCGATTGCTTATCTCTAATATTACTCCAACTATTATACTTATTACAATTACTACCACCGCTATCATTACTACTATTACCGCTGCTATAACTACCTTTAATTTTTATGATTATTATTCATTATCATGATTACTATTATTATTGGTAATATATTACTATAGATAATATTATTATTGTTACTTCCACCACTTTTAATGTTATTATTCCGGTGTGTAGTACCACCACCACGACCGACAGTGCCTACCTGTACGACAGGGGACGACTCTCCCCTGCCCGCTATAATCGCTTTTGACATTTATCGACTCCATATGTGTAGTCGATAAGTTCTGTTACACACAAAGACCAGCTTTTACCTACACGCAACGACCGATAAATTAAATTAAAAACGAATACGAACGCATTGAAAAAACACAATAGGCAACGTACAATTTATTCTATATTTAATTTCCATTTCTTGAGCACCATTTGTTGTTATCCATGTGCTGAAGTATTTTTGTCTATTTGCATTCCACTTATTCTTAGTTCTGGTATACTGTTACTTTTTTCCTTTCTTGTTATTATTATTGCTTTAGTTTTCTTTATATTTAGAGCAATATTTTTTTCTTCTATATTTTTACCATTCTTTGCAAATCTTACATATACTCTGTTAAAATAACTGTATCTCAAAGTATGTATTTGTACGCTTTTGGGATATATGGTAATTACACAAAGGTAAAACTGCATATAGAAGTATAATATCAGACAGAGAAAATTTTTACTTAATATCTCTGCTGGATACAGAACAACATCAAATAACGCATTAGAGGTTATAACAAAGATAATATCAATCGATTTAATGATAGAAGAAAAAATGCAGTTGTTAAATAAAAAAATACAGGAAGGTTATTATATCAACAATTAAAAAGAGAATGAAGAAAGTTGGAAAGTTGTAAAAAAAACATTTAGATTTGAAATAAGAAGTGGCAGAACAGATGGGACAACGCAGAAAATAGAAGATATACTTAGAAAATAATACTTAATATAAATCAAAATAATAAAAACAAGAAAACGTTTAAACTACTTTATAACACAAGCATTGGCTCAAGATGGGGATTGTAATTATTATCTAAATAGATTTAAAATATCAGAAGTGGATACGTGTGATCAATGTAAAGTAGTGGAAAATATGAAGCATATATTGTGTCACTGCCAAAAATATAATGAAAGAATAAATGGGAAGATTTTGTTCAACTTGTTATTGATACATTAAAGAAAAAAATCAATTCGAAATTTAACTGCAAAAGGTGATGGATTATGAAAGTATTTGGGTTTGTGGATTGTTATAATGATATTTATGTAATTGATAATTGTCGGTATTATGTTATTTCGTTTTAAATATTTCGCACGTTATTATTATTATCAGAAAATTATTGTGTATATATATATATATATATGTATATATGTGTATATATTTATCTTTATTTTATTTTTATATTTATATTTGTTAGGGTGTACAATGATGATGAAAGACTCAACATAATAGAAAACCAGTTATAAGGCCACTGCGGTTTTTAGCCATGGCCTTTTGCTTGTTTCTTGAGTATATCTGAAACAAAAAAACCTGTGTCATCGACGTATCTCAAGTTGTTTGTATTTACACCATTTATTCTTATTCCACCTGCATCCTCATTCAGCGCTTCTTGAATCATTTTTTCAGCATACATATTGAATATCAAAGGTGAAAGAATACACCCCTGTCTCGCTCCTTTCTTTACCTGCATATTTGTGATATTTTCCCCTCTATTAGGATATGTCCTTTTTGCATACATATTGAATATCAAAGGTGAAAGAATACACCCCTGTCTCACTCCTTTCTTTACCTGCATATTTTGTGATATTTTCCCCTCTATTAGGATATGTGATTTTCGATTCCAATAGCTGTTTTTTATTATTTCTGTTTCATTCCTATTTATTCCTTTTTCTACTAATATTTCCATTAATTTTTCATGCTTTACTTTATCAAAGGCCTTTTCATAGGCTATAAAGCAGGTACGTATATATCCTTATTCACATCCAAGTATCTCTGAATAGCGATATTTAACGTCAATTCTGAGTGGATAATAAGTAGCGTTGGTGTTCAATTTAAATTTACATCGAGTTATTAGAATGCTGTCCAATGAACGCTATTGTACATGTGAGTAACTTAAAAACCGGAGATGGAGTTAATTAAAACCGGTTAAACTGTTCTACTTATGTAGGTCTCCTAAGGCATCGGAATTGTACTTTGTTCTGTTTATTGCACATGGTGTTGTGTGTCGCTGAATATATATGTGTGACTCTGAGGGTTTCCTTTACAGTCTGCCTATGTAAATATTTCTGCAGGTCATTGTTGCGAATATACCACGGTGCTCTAATAATACTTCGTACGATATTCGACTGGAAACGTTGGATAATTTTCATTCCTCGAGTCGGTGGCTCCGCCCAAGATTTCTATCCCATGGGACTATTTTAGGATGACTTTATATAATAGAAGGGTTTGTTTTCTACGGATAGCGATATGTGTTTCATTAGCAAGTTTATATTTCGTAGTTTGAGGTCTAGTTGTTTTCATTTGGCTAGAATATGATCCTTCCATGTTAAACGTTCATCCAGGTGTAATCCAGGATATTTAACTTCATTTGATAGTTGGATCTTTCGTTCATTTAATTGGATCGAATCATTTAAGAATTTTTTGTTTAATGTAAATAGCAGGCAATTGCGTCATTTACTGTAATTTTCCGTAATTCAAACCAATTCTCCAAAACAGTTTAAGCTGGTTCTGGAGATGTTTAGTAGCGATAGTTAGGTTCGAGTCATTCGATGATATTACTCTGTGATCTTCAAACATGACTGCAGTAGTGTATTTGTTATTCGGAAAATCAGATGTGTATATCATGTTTGCGTCACACTTGAATGTATGGCGTATATTTACGAACTAGCCACCTCTTAGACTTGAAAATACCCGTCAGTCGGATATGATTGTAAATAGCATATAGTATTGATGCGGCAGGTTGATTTTTAGTTTATACAATAAAATGATTTATCTTTATCGAGAAACAATGCAGGACAAAATTTTTTGCTTTCGAAATTGATATTGATAACGTCGACTGTGCGATGTATTAGTTCTACTCTACTATGTCCATTCCTGAAGCCAAATTGACAAACGAGTACTATGTTTTTGTCGTGGAGGATTGGGTTTATAATTTTCTTAACAATTAATAAAACTAACAACGTTAATATAGTCGGTAGTATACTAATAGGTCTGTATGGAGTAATTAATTCTTGGGGTTTCCCTGGTTTTGGTAATAAATTCCGTTGTATAGGATAGTTACTAGTATGGAATGTATGTTAAGGAGATTATTGCTTTTCTCGATAAATTTTTAAGTAGAAATTAATATAGACTTATGTGAAGAATGTTTTTTCTCTTCCAAGTTAATCTAGTCTGCTGAATTGGTACGTCAGGATATCCCAGGATTAAAAACATATACGTTATAGAACAAAACGAAGACTAGATTAAACAGTTTTTTATTTTTATTTTATTTTTTATTTTCGGAAATAAATAACATCGTCGTATTTATTCCTGTTAATTTTCAAACTTGCACCTATCGTAAGGTCGACCTCACACGCGCACTTATAATAATATATATGGTCGAGTGCGTGAGTTTAGATGTAATGAGGGATTGGTTGTTAGGTATTCCGTAATTTTAGGTGTTGTGCTCTATATAATGTGATATTCGCGTGACTAAATGTATTTAAATAAAATTAGGGGAGCCAAAAACGAATCAGGGATCACAGTCACTTTGAGGGTCTTGCTTTATCGCGATCGTATTTTAATAAAGCGACCGTTTAATGTCGTCGGTGTACAATAATTTTTTTTATATCGTTTTTTTTTTTTTTTGGAAGATTTTATCGAGCATGAATCTGCAAAACGAATTATTCGAATAACTGTTTCGACAAATGATTTTTGTTGTTTAAACACAAAATAGCGTCGTTTCTTAAATTGTTTATTACTGTTAACGGCGATGATGCACGTTATTTCCGTTATTGTTGCTGTTATCGTGTTGTAATTATCAACATAAATTGAAATATAAACATTTAAATCTCACTGTGTATACGCAGATTATTTCATTTAAATTTCGGGAACTCAAAAGTAGAACTAGAAAATATAGATCAAATTAGAAAATATTGGTTAGATGGTATAAAAATTGTCAATAGGAAAAAAATTGTCCATCTTTACGTTCGAATTTCATAAAATCAAAAATAAACATGTAACATTTTATGAATTCAACTATTAAAGTAGTTAAATATAATTGAAAGGAATGTAGTGATATTTTTAGAAAATAAACTCTCAAAAAGAGTGAAAATATCACTGAAATTTTATCCCTATGAAAGATCACAAAGCTTTTTAGCTGTTAAACCATTATCGAGTGAATATAAACAAAAGTAAATTCTAAAAATATACACAAATTTATAAAAATATAAAGTCATTATTCTATATACATTTTTTATATTGTTGGATGTTTTTATTTTTATTTTGCTTACTATTGTGCTATTGTTTATGTATTTTATACTGATAATTGTTGATTGTGTTGTTTACCCATATTCACAAATAGATTATTAAAAATATATATATACTATTTTTTCACTTTAACAATTTCTCTAAGTTGTGTATTTAAGTATTATTTTTTATAATTTATACTTTTATAAATTTGTATATACTTTTAAAATAACTTATTTTTATTCACTTGATAATGACTTAACCTCCGAAAAGCGTTGCAATTTTTCATAAAGAACATTTTTTAGTAATGTTAACTCTTTTTTTATTGTATACTTTTTAAATGTTTTAAATACTTAGCTATTATCAAAGATAACAAAGTTACTTATATCATCGTGACAATATTGATAATTTGGATATTAGATACTTAAGAGCCTGTCGAAATACGCGTGCTTCAATTACAACTAGATAATCGTATTTCGAAAATCGTCGATTGAAAACACTTTAGTATATCGTATAGGACCCCGTCTAAATATAAAAACGCTAAGGAAAATACTTTTCTTCTTGCAAAGAAAATTTCTTATAAATGCACGTAGGGGGTACAAAACAATTTCACACAGCGCGTCTGTGGTTATTGCTAAATTTTCTCTTGATCATATTGTGTTCAGTAGGGCAGTCACGTTTGATATCTTAATGAGCGATTAATAGATGAAACGAACTATGTAATCTCAAAATTCCATCTAAATTCTCGCAGTAAAATTAGAAGTCAATTTTTTTCTTCGCTTTAAAAGTAATAAATTTGACAAAAAAAATATATACTGAGCTTCAATTTAATCTCCAATGTATTACATTAGACATAAAATATAAAATGTTACTTACTCTATACAATTATTAACGGGATATAAAAAATTGAGTTCGCTTTCATTTTGAAAACGTTGACTGATCGTGTACTCTGTACGAGACCACATAAGAATGTTAAATAAAAATTAATCTTACATGAAAGAAAAACTACAATTTCGATTTTAATAATAATTCTATTAATCCGTATATAGTTAATGTTATTATAGATTACTTTAATAATCGCTGTGTAACACTGTCTGGTACAAGGACATCAGCGTGTGGTTTTCCACAAGGTTCTGTTCTGGAATCTACTCTGTGGAACATATTGTATTCCACTGTACATTAAAGTGTTGAAAAATTCTGTTTCGATATTAAAGCTACATGTGAGCTAATCTCCTCTACTGATGATCTGGCTTAGTGTTTAAGGCAGAAAGTTTATCATCACTGCCACTTCTTGCGTGTACTTCTAAATACTTGGTCTTAGTTTTTCCGTTACCCGGGTCAAGGAACTAGAATTATTACCAGATTCTAGTATCTTGCATACCACATCTTTAAAATGCCTAGGTATAATTATAGATCTAAAATTATCATTTATCCCTGTATTTCAAATACATTTCTACAAAATGTATGGATATTTACAATAAATTATTACGTTCGTAAAAACATGCTGGGGATTATCATTTAGAGAACGATCGATATTAAAGGTCTTATCCAAGCCTATTTTGGGTATGGTGCAGCTATATATGTTAATAAAAGAATTATTGATCTGGCCAACAAACAGCAAAGGAAGTTTTTGCTTCGAACGGCTTCTTTAAACCGGACTACTCCTACCTCTGCTGCTTGTGTAATTTGTGGGGTCCTGCCTCTTAATTTATTTCTTGTGGGTAGGGCTCTAACAGCACAGGCTAGTTGGAGGAAGTGGTGTGGGATTGAAACATTCTAACCTACTTGAGAATATATCGGTGCAACCAATGACCGATGCAAACTTTAAAAAACATATTACTTATCTATTATTAGCGAAGTGATAATCCAGGTAGAACGATGCTATTATTGACAGAAACACTTATGCCTTTCTGTCAGATATATCAATAGAATTTAAAATGTTGAAGTTTGATGTCAGCTTCTATAGCGCGCAAGTGTTGACTGGTCATGGCAAGTTTGGTTCCCATCTACACGTAAGTTACGACTTGTTAGTGATCCGGTCTGTGCCTCTTGTACTGCAGGTGAGGTTGATTATATACAATATATTCTGTTTATCAGCTCTGCGTCGCAAATTTGGCATCAACTGCACTGATGTATGTCCTCTTGGTTGGGAAGCGAGAGACTTGCTAGCAGAACAAGTATTTCGAATTTTATTTTCCGATTGGTATAAGATGATACCTTTCTTCTATTTATTTATTATTTTATAATTTCTTCTCTTTATTTCACTTTTCTATTTCATCTTGAAGCTGATTATGATTGTAGTTGTGATATAGTCACATTTACACAAATGTTTTCGTGTTTAATTTTTTTTTCTTTATTACTTTTTATTATTATTATTATTTTAAATTATTCTTTTTCTTTAATTATTTGTAATTGATGGAAGAAGGGACTATGTAATCTCGTTTATTCCATTGTAATAAGTTAATATAAGTGTGTGTGGAGGATACTGTATTCGTGCCGGGAACTCCATCAATATATTTAAAAAAAATATATAAAAATAAAATGTAAGAAAATACTTAATTTAAATATAAAATATTAAAAAAAAATAGCAAAATGAAAAACATTTGATTTAAAAAAAAAAATTAATTGTAATTGTTTATCTATAAGTATTGTTGATTCGTCGATTTATTCGCTATCGGATTATTTTATAATCGAATCTGTTTTATCACTTCGCTATTTTAAGTAATATTGTACGTTTAAATTAAATTTATTTTTCGTTCTTTTTCCTTTCATTTTTTATATATTTATATTTTATTTTTGACGTCCATTCGATTAATAGCCCTAAAACTTTTTGGACTTTTTACACATGGAAATTTAGCGAATTTAATTACTTTTTTTTGTTACAGATTCATTTTTTAAACATCGCCACGTTCCGTATTATTCAGCATTAATTTCTACTGTTGTAATCTAATTTTTTTTTAGTAGTTCATATGGTCGGTGTTATTATTATTTTAACTATCGTTTTCGATGAAAGTGTATAAGAGTGTAAAAAAAAAAAAAAACGTAAAATAAATATTACGTATATATAACGCGTATATATCATATGCATTTATACACACACACACACATACATACATACATACATATATATATATATATATATACAGACGAAAATACTCACTCACAAAAAATCGTTTATTCATAAAAATCTGTTAACCGCATTTGAACATTTTCTTCCTTTCTGCGCTTATAAAATAATAAATATGCGTGTATATATATATATATATATATATATATATATATATATATATATATATCCATATCTACGCATATAAATCGTGGGTAGGTTTGTATATATAACTTTTCTTTATTTCAAACTTTATGGAAAACCATTTAATATTCGATACATATATACGTTTGTGTCATTTTAAGCGTGTGTGTATGTTTAGGGGGTTTACTTGCTCGTTGTTTACGACTGTATCTGTGTGAAGACACTTAAAACGGGAGATTATCATTCGTACAGAATTTGGCCAAATAAAACTGTTACCCGCGTTATAACATCGAATGGCAACCATGGATAAACCATCGGGGCCATTTATGTACGTTCGACTTATGCCTGATAAATAATAAATTCCGTGTGCTCGCATTAAAAACTTCTCTTCCGCAGCAGTTCATCGACTCCAAAGTGTTCTGCTAACTGTTCGCTTTTCGAATTTCTTAGCGCTTTCGAGAACTGTCGTCGTAAAATTTAATTTCCTCATCGTCTATATTACTTTTAACTGCGCCTTTTTGGATTTTTGCCGACATCCTAATTACCGGTTATCTAAATTCCCCATTTTCTTTCAGCTTATTCGTTAATATTTTTCACGTTCAGTCCTGCCTGGTATGATTCCAAACTTTTTCTTCTTTTTTTTAACATCTTCTTTTCAAACTAGTTAATCGCTTCAAATTTTTATACGCCGCTCGTAATGATGAAATTCTCTATTGGCGATAATTATTATGATATTACAAAAAAAAAATTGAACTAGATCTGAAAAGGAGGAAAAAGTATTTTTCGAAAATTTTCATAATAACGATACTTAAAGAAATACGTATACCTCGTAAGATAGATTAAAAACTTCAGAAATATAATTTAAATTTTGACATAATGATCGTTTAAAAAAGAAAAAATTAAAAACTTATACATCGGAGAACAATGTAAAAATTTACAAGATAAACGAAGTTTGCAGTAATATTATCTAGAATATTTATTACTTAAGTCTTCTACAATTTTATTTTCACGTTTCATTTCGGATTGAACAATGTACTCATTGCTTACGTAAGTGTGTAACACGTTAGGCATGAAGCAAATCCAATATTCCTGTAGACGGTTATAAATGTGAGTTTGTTATCAAGTAAAATATCTAGGTAGTTTAAAATGGGCGTATATTCAATACTGCGAACCGATATAAGTTGCATTTTTCTACTTTTTATCGCCACCGGTAAGGAATTTATACTGCTGCGCAGAAAAATACAATCTCAGTTCTGTTACTATTTCCTCCGAATACACAATTATCAGCCTAATTTGTTTAAAATCACAATAATTGACGGCATTTAATACCGGACAGAAATCAACTCCGTAAGAAACAATTTCACAGTTGTCTTATTAACAAAGCTTACAAAAGTTCTCTAGTTTATAGTGTTCACTAGAACAAAATAAATTTCATAATGTAGGTCTAAGAACATTGTTAGCTTTTTTTTTTTGAGCTATTATCGATACTGAGATGAAGCTATATGAGCATCAGTATAAGCAATGTTCTCGTTCCTACAGGTGGCATTAACATCAGCTGCACTTCTCATTAAGTTGGTAAATTACTGGAGGCCATTATCCATAACTTCAGATATGACACTTTGTTCGGAAGTGATATATTGCGAATACGGCTTTAACTACAAAGCAGTTAGCTTTGTTGAAATTATAATCTATTGATTTGTTCATATTTTAAAGAAGAGATTTTATATTAAGGACGATTTTTATCGGATTAGCACAGTGAAATAGATATATCAAAGTTATTGAACCGCTTTGACCGACATTATATCTAAAACAATAGTAAAGAGGAGTTTTCGGAAAGTATGTTATCTCAGATGTTCAATGATTTTATTAGTCCTTAATATATTTAATGTTTTTATTTGAATGTCAAACTAGGTTAATGTAGTGTACGGTACGATACAAAGGGAAAAATACAATTCTGTTTATTTCGGGGTAAAGGGTTAGCACGGATAAGTATTTTGAGCTTATTTTTATACCTCCTATGCACAAACAAGAAAAAATGCAAAATAAGTCTGTAAGAGTGTTTCATTTTACCGACGACTTAGCTATTTGCGCCACAGAGGCTTTAGTGAAAACTGCGCTTAAAAAAACTCAGAAGTCGCTTCTTGATCTGGATGAGATTCTGCAAAATAGGAGTGATAGTTGATAATAAATTGTTATGGAGCGCAGAGTTGGAATTTGTGTTGCAGAAATGTGACATGAGATCTAAATCTGCTTCGAGCAATCTCAGATATTAAACGGGGAGCACATACCTTAATTGGTCTACGGATTTATCAATCCCCATCCAATGTCGACTATATAGCACCCTTCAATAAACCTCAACAGAACACGGATGAAAAAACTGTAAATTGTGCTAAACAATGCCTCTTCAAATGTTCTTAGGAGCAATATTCTCCATGCCTATACAGACTTTGAACGATGAGATGGCTGAACTCCCGTTAAAACTTAGGCAGACATATATAGCGAACAGGTTTTATCTGAAAATGAACGGGAGAAAAACTAATGTGATTAACAAACAAATTCGATATTTATTGAGAGTGCGGCATAACAGATACTGCTCAGATAAAAGTCTGCCACCTCTTATTTTCAGCCATATTAAATTGAGAACAATTGAACTTATCTAAAATGTTTCTCATCCCTTCTAGCGATTCTATCTTCAGGATTTATTTTTCTTGTTAGACGTTAACTTAATTTCATTTAATAACAATATTGCTAAAACTCTCTCCTCTGCCATTAACAACGCTGCAAAATTCAGCCAAAATGAAATTATATTTACGGATTGGTTGTAATGCGCGTAAATTATACTTCGGATTTATATTACCCGAAAAAAGGCATATAGAAAGTATACAGATTTTCCTTTGTAGGTTCCTCATTTGCAGTAGAATTGTTTGCCATTTACAAAGCTTCACACCCCTGGTTGAAAGTGGGAGGGGGTGAAGAATCCTTAAAATGACCTATTATAATTATCTAAGGTCCCAGAACTAAAATATCCAAGTTAGAAGATATCGTTTTATTCGACATTATAATCGTAGATCTAGAATAAAGTTTAAGTAGGTCCCTTCTCATTGTGGTATTACTGGAAACGGTGTGTCCGATCAATTGACGTATTATAATTCATGAAGTGTTCCTTATGAGAACTTAAAATGGAATTAGACTGATATGTTTTCAAAGATTAAACAATTTTTGCTAACAGATTTTCAATAATATTACATCGCTGAAAGTCAAAACAAAGAAAAAAATACTTCGCTTTGATACACAAGGTTTCTAGTAAGCCATGTTTGCAATTATACCAGGGTCAACTTTATTTAGACACTTAGTTTTAAATTAATATTTTATGATTTTATATTAATTAATTTTAATTGTATATAGCTTGACAATGGCGTAATTGCCGAAAAGCTTCGCATAATTAAGTATAATTAAATAAATTTAGTGATTTCAACTATTTTTAGCAATCAAGTATAAATAAAATCACTACACTCCACAATCAAAACTTTATATTATATATATATATATATAGTATATATATATATATATATATTTTTTTTTTTAAACAGCCCATAGGACTATAACTGTGATACAATCTTAGCTGGTTAGCTAAATAATTATCTATGTTTATGACATGGTTACTTAATAATTAACTACTAACTATTAAGTACGAACGGGTGTGGAGTACGTAACCCATTGGCTGCGCATCCATTATCCGCATAACGACATTTATATATTTACGTAACTAAATCTAGAAGTTGACGACGCCGAAGTCGCCGAGTTTCATGTTTGGTGTTGAGCAGTTGTCTTGCTTCCACGTTAACATGACTGTGCAGTCGCTGCCTGTGCGATTTCGCGAACTCCTTAATGACATCATTAAGGAACGGCACATGGAGATCGGAGTGAATATCGTCGTTACGCGAGTAGCGATATGCGTCGACTATTGCACGTAAGATGACATTTTGACGACGTTGTATCACGTTTCGATTAGTTGTGGCAGTACAGCCCCACATAGCAAGACCGTACGTCCAGATCGGCTTAATAATTTGCTTGTATAGCAGAAGTTTGCACGACACATCCAGCTCGAATTGTCTTCCCATTAACCAGTATAGCTGTCTTGTTCTGTGCTTGATCTGCTGAGCTTTCATTTAACATGGACTTTCCAGGATAACCGTGAGTCCAAATGCATGCCAAGATACTTGGCTGAGTTAGCCTGCGGAACAGGTTGGTTTCCCAAGTATACCTGGTACATGTTGTCGGCATAGCGTAGCGTGAACAAAACGTGAACAGATTTTTGTTCATTTATTTGTATCTTCCAGTTGGTAGTCCACTTTCTAATTCGATCAAGTCTACATTGGAGTTTATTCGTAGCGTCAAGGTGACTACTGCTGACTGCTAATATGGCAGTATCATCTGCGAATGTGGCTGTTGTTGTAGTGGCATCAACGGGTAGGTCTCTTGTATACAACAGGTACAGAAGAGGACCGAGGACACTTCCTTGCGGTACTCCGGCTTGTACACTGTAGAATGGTGACTTCGCTTCTTCATGGGTGACTCGGAATTTTCTATTCGACAGGTATGATTCCAGCAAGCGACAAATATTACCTGGGAACAAAGTACTCAGCTTTTGAATCAGGCCTTCTTGCCAGACTTTGTCGAATGCCTGGGCAATATCCAAGAAAATGGCAGAGCAGAATTTCTTCTCCTCCAACGCTCTGTTAATGACTGCCACAACGCGATGTACTTGGTCGATCGTCGAATGTTTTTGTCTGAATCCAAACTGGTGGAGAGGAAGTTCGTCACCAACAAGCGGTAACAGTCGCCTTAGTAATAGTTTCTCTAAAAGTTTACAGATTGATGGTAATACAAAGTTACCTCAGCACCTTTTTTGTCCGGTTTCTTGAGCATTATGATTTGTGCCACTTTAAAACATGTAGGCACATATTCAAGTCGTATACATGCGTTAAATATGTATGTAAGCAATACAAGTGCTCTACGTGGTAATATATATACATAGTCTGTGTTATTACAAATTTAATATTATCTTTAAGCTATTGACCTGTTATAGTTGAACGCAAATTTATTTTAATGTGAAAATACTCAATAAGTGCGTATTAATTCTGGGTTAAAAACTGTATCGTATTATTCGGGAGCAGTTGTTCTAAGAACATTTCGCCATCTGGAAATATTCATTAGTTCCAATGTTATATTATTTTAATTAGTAATTGATGTTGACACTCTGCTTTCTTAATTTTTCTTTCTTTATTCTGATAACAGTTGATCTGACTTTTTTGATAGCTTACTATTACTGCTAAACGAATATCTCATTAAGTTGCGATAGTTTCTACTGTGCAAACTCATTATAAGTTAAGTTTTCAATTATTAATAGATTTTTTTAAAAATAGGAACTATTCTACATTATAAAAGGACCGTTATATTAATTATCGTTATTGGCGGACGAATATGAAATTTATTCGTTTTTAGAATTAAGAAAATCATTTATGAAACCATATCCAATTAATAGTTTACTGGTTTATTTATTTATTTTGACAGGATGACGTAGGAGAAAATTTAACCAGAAGCGAACTGAATTTTATACCCAGTACGGATGATAACAGCAAGACAATTACATGCAGGGCTGAAAATCCGAACGCCACCGGCTTATTCTTAGAAAAACATTGGAGAATCAATGTCATATGTAAGTTAAATGTTTAATTATTAATAGATCAAAGCAGAATGGTTGTGCAGTATAAGAGGACTATTTTCATAGAGGTGCCAGTTCAACAGTTCAATTTTCATGTATTATCATATATGGTTTTTGTTAATCGTGCGATGTGCGGTTCGGAAATCGCATAATTGATAATAGATGCCATCCTCGCTGACATGTACTGCTTGGGTTTTCTTTTTTTTTTGAGGACAGTTATATTCACACATTCAGTTGCCGCTTCCGTCCACTCCATCCGATCGTCACCTATATTTTCTCATCGATCTATCTATCTATCTCGTTGACTCAATACCGAGCTTTTTAATATTTGAAGCTATCTAACCGTGATCTCCCAAGCGGTCTACATACATCTTCAAACAATTTCGTATATCACTCTTTTCGGTACACGTTCTGGATTTAGAATTTCAGAACCAGAGATTCAACTATTTCGATGTTATTCACGAGCATGTTTCGATTACTTTTAACATATTTAGATGTGGTTCTGAAGTGGATCGTGAGCATTCGGATGGAGTTAGTTTTCAATGGGAACTTTCAGGTTTTATATAAGGCAGATTTCCTCGGGAGTCGTTTGTTAATGAAACCCGGACCTTCGGCTAAGATGTGCTATCCCTGAAAAGCCTGTTCGAACGGAACCCTGTACACACAGGTTCTTCAAGAATGTCACGTTGACGAGAGTAGAAAACTATATATAGCCGAAAAATTTTCAAACCTACAACATTACCGAAATAGTATTAGGCCGTCAGATCCGCACGGTATTAGTCCATTCTCGAATATTATTCATTAGGCCGGCTGGCAAAATCTTTTTGGTGCAGCAAACAGTGTTTTGTACGGGATGAATATTAGATGAAAATGTAAATAAAAAGGAGGATTTTTCTGATTTGCTGCAACCATTGACTCCAGAATTGTGAAACCAGTTTTCTTGGCTCGACGAATTTGTCATTATC
The DNA here is from genome assembly GCA_032883995.1 of Coronaproctus castanopsis. Lineage (NCBI taxonomy): Eukaryota > Metazoa > Arthropoda > Insecta > Hemiptera > Monophlebidae > Coronaproctus > Coronaproctus castanopsis. The sequence continues at coordinate 33,057,818 of CM065053.1, forward strand.
CGTCGGTTTACTGATTTCCGCAGCAGCTGAACTTTACTGCTAATAGAATAATTTCCGGATACGTTTGGTTTTCGAAGGTTAACAGTTGGAATGGTTGAAGAATTGATAGGATTTCTTTTGACGTCTTGATGGCTGTCTACGTTCAAGAGAGCCTTATTCTTACGGACCATTTTCAGATATGACGGATTGTAGAATGGCCGCGATAGCTTGTGAACGGACCATGATATTTCCCATATTAAAGTTGTCCGCGAAAGATCTAAGAATACACTTGCATACGCGTGTATATATTTTAAAATTCGCTTTGATTTTCAAATTTGATATGTTAAATGCATTTCTAAACCTAGTAACATAATAGATTCTTTTATTTTTAATGTTTAATCATTAAGTTGTTACTTAGTCTTACAGTTAGATTCTGCTACAGATTATCTGTATAAAATATACTTCGTTTTCGTGTGATTATACTTTACCTGCATTATTATGAAACAATATCTGCATTATATCTGGGAACGCAAATTTAGTAAGGGAACTTTGTCATCAGCGTAACTGACTATTCTGTCCGGAGCATTTAAATTATATAAGTCATTAATATATATATATATATATATATATATATATATATATATATATATATATTATATATATATATATATATATATTAGAAGTAAAAAGGAGTAACTTCCTGTATTTCGCACTGATTTATAGTACCTTTTATTATCTTCCATTGTTGAGACACAACCTAAACCAATTATGCATGATTCCTCTGAATCCACAAGCGTATTTATTTACTAAGCAAAATAGCGACATGAACCATATCAAATATTCTACATAAATCAAAATATACGGCTACAAAATAACGTCCTTCATTCAAATTGTTCGCGATATACGAAATATGGTGATAGAGAGCGCTCTAAAATAATTTATCTTCAATAGGTCCTAACATAATATCTTTAACGCATTTTTCTAATATTTTAGAAGTACTGGATAGAACGCACATCGGTCTGTCATTAGTCATAACAGTTTTGTCACCATTTTTATAAATTGGCGTAATTGTGCCTAACTTTAAAACTTACGGCAATTATCCATGTTTCAAGATTTTGTGGAATAAATACGTTAACGTCGCTATGAAGAAATCAATGTTTTCTTTTACTAAAGTAATTGGAATTATATCAAAGCTGTAACGAAAGTATAGTGGTCTTAATCTCATTACACGCGAAGTTGGGAAAAGTGAACGAATTAAGATAATTATGATTTTATAATTACTGTTCCTGAGTGAATTGCTCTGCAACTATATTATCGCTCGATAAATTATTTACACGTTCTTCGAAATAGGAAATGAAACTACGTGCTGCGAACTGTTCGTTGCCATCGATAATATTTTTAGAGTCATTTATAACCAATTCTTTAATCAGCGATTTTTTTTTACCAATTATCCGATTTACAATAGAGCAATAGTACGTTTGATCGGATCCGTGTTTATTCAGTAAGTTAGTGGAATAATACTTTTTAGCTTTCCTCGAAACTTCGCTGCACAGTCTTTGTAGCATTACAGTGCCTTAGTGATCTTCATGACCCTAAATTACACCCCTGGCTAAAGAAATTGGTCATTTGATTATAACATCTAATAAACATGTAGTTCTCCCATGGATCCCACCCCATATTGACGTACAAGAAAATGACCACAGGCTGTGAAGCCAGAGATGGCGCATTTCTTCAACTATTCCCGCTCCTGACTACACCACTCAAAGATCTCCAGACTTACATAAAATCCTCAGTACGTAAGTGATGGAACCTTCAATGGTCTGCACTTCCAATTACCAACAAACTTCGTTCTGTTCGAGATTCAACATTCCTTCGGACTCCATCTCATTCAACAAACAGAAGATATGATGGTGTACTTGCTCGTTTGCACCTAGGTCGCATCTCACATACTTATATCCTAAAAAAATCTTCTTCCTCCTTTACGTTCAACCTGAAATGTTATCATTACCGTCTACCACATTCTCCTAGAATGTGTGCAATTAGATTCCGAACGTTCTATCCTCGGCAAACCGCTCAGCCCCCTAAACATTCTTTCCTACACGCCGCTTCCAATAACTTATTAAATTTTCTAAAATTTTCCAATTTATATCATCTAATTTAACACTTCGTCGTTCCCGTTTATTCTTTCAACGTTCAATTTATTCTCACTAAACTTACGTTCTCTCCTTTCCCGTGCCTCTGGCCTAAGTGCGGTAGATGGCGTGTAAATCTACAGGTAGTCTGCAGGTAGGCAAGTCTTAGATAAAGATTCTTACTTATCGTTAATGTATTTATCAGTTGGAAGAAATTTTATAAGTTTGTAGAAAGTGTTTTTCGCTCGCTTACCTTTCCTAATTCGCTGTTTACAACTATTCGGAATTTCGGTGATTTTGTTTATATACAACTCGGATTTATCATTTATCATTTTACCATTTTACCATGCTGGATGTAGATCACACAGAAGTTAGTAATGGACAAGGTTGTTTTAAGTAAATGTCTATTAATTCGAAATTACTTTGTCTCATTTGATGCTATATGCTTATTAGTGAGTATAAATTCAGCCGAGAGAGCACAATGTTTAGTGAAATCTACGCCCACTGTCTCATAATAATAATAATACGCACACATACACTCACGCATATATATATATATATATATCTCCCTGTGAAAATTCGATCGACTTTTTTTTTTCAGCAAGTTGATTTACTTCCTTTCAGGTAGACGTCTTCCACTAATGTTTTCTTAATAAATATTCCACTCACCTGTGTCCTCTTTGTCTTTGAATATATCTTTCGTATGTTCAGATTCGATAAATTTTGCCTTGCGTTCCACCCTCTGCCCAAAATATTCGATGCCTACTTTCCCACAGTTACCCAGGTGTTCTTCGTATCCGTTAATGAACTTTCGGTCTCGATTATAATTTTCGCGAATTGCTTCGAGTAAGGTACACACGCCTGACACGCTGTTCGAAATTGAGTATTTAATATGAAAAGTTGTAATCAACCGCATAAAATACGTATGAAAATATTCGAACAGAGATGGTAGTAATTTTAACATGTTGCATGACTTTGTTAATGTACTACTCGTTTATAAAAAGAAATTTGTCAACGTGATCTAATTAAGGAATAAATATTTTTATATTTCCAACTTCGGTTAACTGATGAACGTGTTTTTATGAATTTGCCCAAGTGTATACGGTAATGAATGTCGTAAATTGAAGACGGAACATTATATTTAAGAAAGAATAGAAAGTAAGTGAACTAAAAGATGTGTTTGGGTGTCTGATCCCAGAACTTAAGATATTAGAATACGGGAAGCTAGGCGGAATGTAATATTTCAGTATAAAGAAACATTAAATGCCAGAAGACCCTGGTAAAAAGCGGGACGAAAATGATTGTAATGAAAATATTTGGAAATAGCGCAATCCGCGTGGGTAACTAAATGGATAACCATGAGATGTGTGCAATTAGAAAGACTAAAGGCTTCGTAGAAGGCGACTACTTGATAGTCTTAGTCGACAAATAATAGTAATAAAACTGAAACTTGATCGCTTCTGCTTTCATATTGCAGAACCACAGGTATGTGTCCGGTTTATAGATTTATAATTGCAGATAGATTAGACGGCAAATTTATACACTACTTCCTGTACACAAATTTAAAACGTAAGCCGGAAGGTCAATAGGAGTAGTGTAAACTAAGAATATTTCTAATACAACAGTTGAGGTGGCCAAATGATCTGCCAGTATGTTGCCGTAAATATCGCTATATCTAGTGATCCATTCATAATTTAACGGTCATTCCGCGCGAGTTTAATTGAAATATGTAACTATTTTTCGTTTTCCCTCTAATCCTGAACTGATTCAAATAAATTTATCCAAAGGATTTTATCTACGTATATCAGGAGATGGTGATTTTCCCCAGAGTAGTATTATGATTCTCTTTTCATCTTAATATTGTACGTATTTATTTATTTAGTAGATTAGCTGCTGGAGATAGTTTTGTAGTCTCGATAGGTGTCGACGAATATTGCCCATTTTATTTCATCTGCGACATATCTTACAGATCGGCGTGTAATGTCCTGTTGGAGACGTACCAACGGAGCAGCAGTTATCAACTGTAGTATTTTATTTCGTGTGCGCTAAATTCGTTCTACGTTCGTCGCCGATGCACATCCTTACAGTTCCACTAACATATTCGCTTCAATATTGTTTTAAACAATATTAATTTATTATTGCGATTAAACTGCGAGCGAGGGTCCATCAATACAATTGTTGCATCTTAATTTCTAGCCCGGTATTTTAAGATTTTGTATGTTTCAGCCAGGTTAATGTTAGATTCTAATGAACACCAAGATATTCAGTAGACTCACTTTGCAAACTTATCGTGACCTTGTGTTTATCGTGCGCAATACGTCGTTTGGAGAAAATGATGTGATTGCATTGCTCGTTGATTACAATTTTCCATTTATGCGACCATTCAACTAAGTTACAAACAGCCTTTTGAACATACTGATTGCAACCTTTCGGTCATCCGTTCACAGGTTGCGGATAGTGGAATGACCTATAGATATGTAGGTTAGTTGCGAATAAGACATTAGTCAAATAAGCAGTTCAGGACAAAGAGTGGCAATGAAATAGGGTGTATGGTGGCAAGGAGTAATAAATCTTGTTGATACTAAAACCATACATGTAACCCGATATCATTATTGTGACCTGGTCGTGCCGCCATTAATAAACACATACCTGAAAAGGGCAACAGCTTTTTTAATTGCAAGTGGAATCAAGGGGATTGGAACAGCTGCAATTTGAAAAAACAATTGACACGTGTACTGCGACTTTGGAAGTCAATGGACTAGTGTTTATTTCCCCCAGAATTACTAATGGTAGTAAATTACGAGCAAAAACCCGTAGACTGGTGCAGCTTTTAAGTGAGCATATGGTGTGAAGAATCCCACCGTCTGCCACTGATAATCTGTACTATAAAAAATGACAAAGAAAAGAAACACAACAATTGAAAACGACAACAGTAAAAACTTATTGCAAGAAGTCAACCGATAATAACAATTGCGGAACATTGGTGACGTGGAAGTAGTACTCTAAAGAAAGACCGATACACCTTCTATTATTCTGTAAATGACGACGCAAAACATCGGAACGAAACTAGATTTATTGTCCGGAATGAATTTACACAATACATTAAAGGTTTCGTTTCTTTCTCGGACCAAGTAGTAGTTGTTCTCAGATTTCAATTCAAATCGGCCACTATTAAATACAACTTTACGCACCCAATGCTAAATTACAGTATGATCTAGAAATATAAAATTTTTATAATAATATTGAAACTATTCCCGGCTCTACGAAATCTGAAGATATGACCATTATAATGGGTGACCTAAATGCCAAACCTGGAGCAGGTAAAAGAGGAAAATCAGTTGGTACATTTGGGCTTGGAACGACTGACAACCGACGTGACTTGCTACATAATTTCTGCGAGAAGAAATAATTGAATTATCGCAAACACGTGTTTCTATTTACCAAAGAGAAAATTTTACACCGGGTCATATCCACATATGGATCCTGCAGATAGGATCTCAAATCAAATTATATTATAGTTAACGCAAAGGAATGCTTTCAAAAAGATAACCTACTCGCTTGCGAACATTGGCTCAGACCATAATCCGCTAGGAGCCAAAATAAGAATATAAAAAACTAAAACAGAAATCATTGCCTAAAATAGATATCTACAAATTACAAAATAACGAGATTCCTCGGCAGGTTAAGGAAAATTCAATGGAAAAAGCCTATCAAGGAAATCTAAATAAAACAAACAAAATTACGTCCGTGTGGAAAAGCTCGGTAAACCAAAACATAAATCATTATGGATGCCTGGAGAAATAAGAACCTTAATGGAACAATGCCGATGCTTAAAATAAAATCTACAGCAACATAGGAATAAAAATAACAATATCAAGAAGAAGATAAAAGAAGCAAAGAATAATTGGATGGCGAAACAATGCGAAGATTATTACAAAAGCAACATGATTCAATGGGGGAATACGTAGAAAAATTGAACAGATAACATACAAACGAAAAAATATGAGAACATCAAAACTAAAATCCTGAGATAATAAACTTTTTGTGAAAACAGGTGAAGAAATGGGCACAGTATATACCGAATATGTATAAAGACATGCAGGCTGGAACAAGACGAATACCTAAAGATTTTACAATCATAGGTACAACAAACTGTCGCTATGACACAGCTAAGGAAAGAAACGCGACTAGATGAAATTCCTGGAGATTGCATCAAGCTACTAGACGAACGAGGACAACATGAGAATACTTACCAGAATACTGAATAAGATATATCAAGGGGTGGAGAAATATTAGAAACATGGTTAACATCCCGTTTCATTGTAACACAAAGAAAATGAATGCTGATAAATGTGACCAATTTAAATTAATTAGTCTGTCACATCTTGAAAATGTTCCTTAATGTCATACAGAGTAGAGATTCTGTCAGGTGATATTGAAGAGCGGCAAATTTGGTTTCAGACGGATTAAAGGCACAAAAGTGGTACCAGCAACGATTAATGCTTTACTTCAGAAGTATTATGATCAAAGAACATATGTATTTCTCTGTTTTTTCGATTACGAGAAAACCTTTGATAATGTTAAATATGAGGAACTTATTCATGTACTAGTGAAGAAAGGTATCAATTCACTTGACGTACAGATAATACAAAAACCTGTACTGAAAACAAAAATGCAATACTTAATGTAGATAATGGACAGTCAAATAAAATTACAATTCAAACAGGTGTAAAACATGCATATTAATTTATATTCGGATTATATATTTGCTGAAGCACCGGAAAATAACACAAGTGGTATTAAAGTTGATGGAAAATGAATCAGCAATATCCGCTGTGCAGATGTCACTGTTGTATTAGTAGAATGATGTATAGACCTGCATCTCTAGTAGAAAAAATGAATATGACTGGGAAAAAATACGGCCTCAACGCGAATATTCAAAAAACGGAGTATATCGGTAGAAAAGATTATAACGATACCACACTTTGGATGCATAACGAAAAAATAAAAAGAGTAAGGGAATTCAAATACCTTTTGAGCTACTCAAACTCAACCAGGAATTGAGGTCAAACGAAGATGTGCTTATGCAAAGACAGCTTCCAAAAAATGGAGAGTCTATTAATAAATAACTCATTGAGTCTAAACAAAACGATTTATACAATGCTATATTTATCCTATTCCTCTATATGGGGTTGGAGCAACTTTGTACACAGCAAAATTAATAATATGCCTACAATCGTGTGAAATGTGGCTGGTTCCTTGAATGATGAAAAAAATATTATGGTTCCAAAAAATTAAAAATGAAGAAGTTCGCAATAATGCTTATACGGAAAGAAACATGTTGAAGACAGGTAAGTAACGAAAAATTAGCTATTTCAGTCATCTACCGCGAGGAAAAATTTATGAATTTCTGCAGCTTATCTTACTAAGAAGGAAAACGTGAACATCATGAACGGATTAAATATAGATTTGGAAACAATCGCAGAAATAGGACAGGCAGCCAGGAAACGTGAATTGTTCTGTCATTAATCATCTATGCATAAAATTGCCTATGACACGAATCTGAGTTTGCATTTGAGATTAAAAACGTGATTCAGTTCAAAGAGCTCAGGTTATAACGGAAGCCGTATATCAAAAAATGTTAATTGATAACGATTTTCCGGACAACAAATTAATTTGTCTTCGAAAAACTGTTCAAAATTTTTTTGTAATAGGAAGCAAGTTATACGGGACGATAAGAAGATGAATCAGACGAAGAAAAATGGTTCCTTCATGAGAATGATTTTTATCTGTTTCATTTGCTTTAACATGAACATTCCCATATAAGCCTTTAAAGACGGGCACATTTTACTACCTATAAGAACAGAATGAGTCAAATTTAACTCATGGCGTATTTATGTTCAGTTACTGCTATAATTTAAATCAAAAATTAAGAAGTAATACGAACAATCATTAATCGTGACTAATTGTTGATGGAATATTTTGTTGGCCTGAAGAGATCTAATCTTATTAGAGACTTCTGTGAGTGAGGTTTTAGCAATAATAAGTCACGCCAGGATTTCATTTTAGATTGTTTAAATGTAAAGACAGGTTTAGCTCCCATTTTCCTGAATACAATAAAATTTTCATTGCTAGGATTTGTCTAGATTGATACCTCTGTAGTAGTGGTGCTGTGGATTTTGTGTAATTTCATTAATGAGATCAGGGAGATGATCACTTTCGGCTGGATTATGGTGATAGAATGTCTGTAATGTACTAGCAATCGCTGCAGATGACGTGACTAGATTCAATGTTGACCATTTGCGATACGAGAAATTGAAATGAGTTGGATTTGAGTTATGTAGAATAAAGTTACTTTTGTCAATCGTTTTACCTCTTAAAGTTGTACAAGGACTACCCCATGTTGGGCTGTGCACGTTGAAATCACCTGCGAGTATTACAGTCGTCGGTAATGGTCTAACAACGTGTAATAATTGCTCCAATTATATGGGCTTATTATAAGTGGTTATTAAATACAACATATTGTAACACAGTATTATGTTTGCACATAAATTTATTGATTGTATATGTAATTTTTAACTGCTACAAGAACAGCCCCATGTGCAATTATGCCGCTTGATTATTGTTACCTATTACAGAATAATCAGTCAGTTGAAAATTGCGATGGTTCTTAAGATCTAATTGAAGGACTATAATAGGATAGCAGGTATAAGAAGTAATTCATAATGACGAAAAAGGCCATTGCAATTCTAGTTGAGAACCGAAGTTGACTGTTTGTTATAGCTATAATCCGAATTAATATGCAGTTGGTTTGTTTGCGCCGATTAGATTTTTAAACATTTTAGAGATACGAATTTTAGTACTTCTGTGTCTTATAAGTTTGTGGGTTTCTTGTAACATATTTATAAGAGCTGGTATGTCGTCTGTAAATTCCTGCGCAACCATTAGAGGGTCTACATTTTTGTGACACATGTCGACAAACAGAGCTAGATTAGTAGTAGATGTGATCGGATATTTTTTTTTTTTTGGAGAATGGGCTCCAATGTTTCAAAAATTTTTTACATACTTTTATTATTCCGATTAATTTCGCATGAACTCTCATCATCCGATATTGTTGCTTCAGGTGTGTTATCAAAGTTTTTAGTTATATCAGCGCTGAAAGATGTGTCATTGCACATTTATTTGTGAAAACCATGTTGAAAGGTGTTCATTAATTTTTATTAACACGCATCTGTCGGAGTATGGAACGAAATGTGCAACATACTTAGAAATTTCACTACTTATAAAGTGCTATTTTCTCAACTATCTGAATAGAACTTATTTTTATCTACAAAAATATATATTTCCATTCCTGGACCAGCGAATTTCATTCATAACGAATGTATAAATTTTGAAGTCCATTTTAAAGATGTCAGCCTTCATTTTGCCGGGTCAATATAGATTGTGAAACTTTCATACTGCCATTTTCCTACATATGCTAGTATTCTTCTTGTTGACTAATCGCATGGTTTCCATGCGAAGTCTGATTCCCACCTCGACGTGGCCGGTCGCATATCCGGAACCTAGATATCGCTAGTTGCTAGTCACCTGGCGTTAATTATTCGTTTTTTTTTTAACCGCCACGATGATGTACTTGTGTAATGAGGTTAGGTTAGGTTAGGTTTTGAAATCGCAGTATTAAAACAGTTAAAATATACTGTAGATTATCGCTTTAAAATATTCTGATTTAAATTTTGCCGACATCATTTGGCTTCGGCTCTAAAATTATACCGATATCGGTTGTTTCCACAAAACAAGGTTCCACTCAGAAGATAGCAGTGTATGGCTTTTACGGCGGACAAATTTTTTTCAGATTGTTCCCCTAACTAATTACACACACACACACATATATATATATATTATATATAGTCGTTTAAAACCTACAATCATAAATGTTACAACAATTTCCAGAAACTAAATTTGCGGATGACGCAATTAAACAAATTTCTCAAGTTCGGGAATATTCCGAGGAACATCTAATTAACCTTCTATTTCCTTGATTTACGGCTTTTTGGGCAATTGCTGCTGAAGAAATAAAAATAGTGGATCTACCGTGCAGTCGTTTTTTTCAATATGCGTTTCGCTATTAAAAAAAATATTAATTACGTTCGTTTTTTACAATATTCTACCAGTTCATCAGTCCTATTTCATTCAGAACACGCCTCGTTTAACGATAATAATAAGTCTATCCGACCTATTTTTAATATTAAAAAATATAACTTTCCAATACTTCATAATGATACCTTACTTTCCCGAGAAGTACTAGATACGGATTTTCAAATTTGGTACTCAATTGGCGAAAAGCTGTCTTCCGAGGTAGGAGACAAAGTTCATAGAATGAAGGTTTGCGTCGTTAGCGCCGCAAAGATCTTCAATGCCGCGGGTATCTATATCTTACGTTATGTTGTTCACCAATCCTACTTTAGAAACAACGTAAGAATATATACATTTATATAAATATATCGAATTTGAATTATTTAAGAGATTCATACGAAAATGTGAATACTTTATTATTTAACAATGAACCAACTTCAATATAATAACGATTAATAAAATAACAATAATAATAATTACGACTAGAAATGAATTTTTAAAAATATTCACTTTTAAAATCATCCTTTTATATTTTTTGTCTTTGCCGTTTTCAGTTCCACCGATAGTATCTTTAAAATTAGGCAGCACTTTAAAAGCCGAAGATATTAAAGAAGGAGACGATGTATACTTTGAATGCCACGTGAAGGCTAATCCTCCTTGGAAGAAACTCAGCTGGTTGCATAACGTAAGTTATTTATTCATTTAATTAATATATATATTATGATATTACCGTGGCTCGCGCGGAGTGTTTTCGATATAGGTTCCTGTGGCATAATCGCTAGAACATTCGACTGTCTAGCCGACGGTCGATGGTTCGATCTCAATGGACGCCATAAAGTTTATAAAATTTTCCTTGCGTGTAATTCGTAATTATGACGAAGAAGGCGGTGACATCCTGTAGTATCGAACAGGTTACAGCATGTAATAAATATTGTCTAGAGTGGCGTATAATAAAACTGTTTACATGATCTTTACAAGTAGATATCTATCCTGCTCTATCCCTTGGTGATAAAACTCTTTTTCAAAACGAGGTAGTCAAATATTTCGGCATGCATCTGGATAAACGGCCGACACGTAGTAAACACTTAATGATCGAACAAAACGAGCTTTTAGGTAGAACTAATAATTATATTGGTTATCCAAGAATGCCACAAAACATTGTACACCTAAAGAGGAATTCCGATGCATCCGTAAAGTCCCGTTACGTAAGAGCCCTGGGTTAGATCAAATTACCGAAGAAATAATTACTCATCCACCACAAAACGTATGTTACATTATCAAAGCAATGCTAAGGATGCGCTATTCCTGGAACCTTAAAAATAATCGCTGATAATTATGATCCATAAGAAAGGTAAATAGCTTAGACGGATGTTTCGTCATATCGGCCAATTCGTTTACTTTCTTCGCTATTCAAGATGCTAGAAAAGCTGATTCTTAGTCGTAATAAAGATAAAAAATGCTGATGTGTTGCTAAATCATGAGTTTTATTTTCGTGCTAACCATTTTCAATTCAACAATGCCACCGTGCAATTTTGGAAAAAGGCAGCCTTTCTCGATGTAGGCATTCGATACTGGTCTGCTATTTAAATTAAGCGAAATTTTAAACGATAATATCTGTTTATTGCTCAAATCGTACCTATTAGTTCATTCGTTCGTTGTCAAAATTAACTACTCGTTCTCAGAAGCATATACAATCGGACGTTTCGTACCTCAAGGCAGCCACATTTATTATATTCAATCTATACTGCTGACATACTAACTTCGAACCTAACTTTATTAGCTACATCCGTCGATGATATCGCAATACTCGCATCAAACACGGATGCTGAATGTGCTAATACGGCGGTTCAACAACATTAGACTGGGCTTATCTTCGGCGCATAACCTTTAACCTAGATAAATGCACAATGCGTTTACAAATATATAAAGTGTCCTAAGCTAATATTTCATAAGACTGAAATTCCAAAAGTAGATTTCGATATCTTTGTATCGATAAACGTTTAATAACCCGGCGAACTCATAGAAATAATGTACGATCAATTGCAAGTCGAGCCAGACTTCGCAATTGCTTGAACAGAAATCGATTCTTAATAATATAGCGAAAAAAGACAGATTTACGAGTCAATTCTAGCTATTGTGTGAAGATATGGTATAGATGTATATGGTGCGACATGTCGAACAAACTTACAAAATATACAACAGAAGCAATAGTAAAATTCTTCGAAAAATTACTGACTAATTCTAGTAGAAGAAAGGAGTCTGTGGAGTGCATAGTAGTAATAAATAATAAAAATAAATATATAATATAGAAGAGAAAAATACAACTTCAGAGACAAAGATACCAAAATATAACCTGTCTCGATAATACACAATTTGAAAAATAAAAATCTTAGAAGAATATTTGAAAAAAAATTAAACTTAAGAAAAGTACATGTTTATAGGAAAAAATCTTTGGTAAAATAATAATAAAGAAAATTACTTCTCCGAAAGATAAGTCTATCGAATATAAATACACCATTAAAAGAAAAACATACTTTATTATGGTCAAGATTTAAATATTTTAAATTTAAAGCAGTTATGAACATCATTACATATTTGAACATATTAATAATATAGTCAGGTAATAAATTAGAAATTAATTATAAGTAAAGGGACCATGCCACCAGCAGCGAAAGGGGTATTGGATTCACGTTTGAATTTAACTAATTGTCCTTGATTAATTTGTAATTGTAAATTTGAAACGCATGGCTTTCTCTGCAAATTCAAGGAAGGCTACATGATTCTTTCTGTTCAAGATAAGCGAGTTTTTATATATGTCAGTACTGAAAGTGAATAGAAGGCAGGACATTCAAAGATAAAATAATGAGTATCATCAACAGCATCCTTAGAACAAACGGTGCACCTGTCAGTAGTGGCAAGTTAACATTTTAGCCACATATCCGCTACAACCATGCGGGTTCATAGCGGTAGTTCATTTGCAATATAGAGCTGCGAATGCGAACCAACTAGCCTATGAAGCTGTTTAGTTTTTATAGTTCAATTTTCTTCGCAATTTTTTCGCTCTGGCCACGTTAGTGTTTGATCTAAATCAGCTCGGTGATATTTTACAGCCCGACTTTGCCAAATTTATTTAACATTTATATAGATGTCGAATTTATCACACGAACGGTATTATTTTCTTCTAGTAAAGAGGATGCGGATTTGCATTAGTTTATTGAAACAGAAAGTAAGTATGATGTTTTACAAAGATCGATGAGAATTATATAGTTTAATGATCCAGATGAAATTACTTAATGAATTCCATTTTTGCAGTCGTTGGTTGTAATACTCGATAATTTTCCGACTTCATAAATTACGTACTTGAAAAGTTCATCTGGAAATATACGTCTTACTAGCAAAAATGTTCAATTTCCTCCTTATCATCGATTTGGTAGCTGTTTTAAATAAACGTTAAACGCGTATAATTATGCGGTACCGTTCGCTGTTATTAAAAAATCGCGCGCGAGAAATCAGTTGTTGATATGAAATGCATATGTCGTGTTTATCGTCAATTTATTATTATCAATCGTATGCGAGTATTTTTGTCATGGCAAATCTATCGAATATTATTAAATTTATTTTTTAGAATAAAATACCTCGGTTTTCGGACCCTAATTTAATTTTAATTTACATAATTTCTAAACCTATTTTCGCTGGTCGATATTCATAATTAGATACAATAATTTCGGAACAACCGCGTACAAAAATAAAAAAAAAAGATGTAGCGGACTGAAAATATGGGCGTGTGGAAAAATCAGCTGTGGGGGGTCATTCAGCGGTTACAGGGCACGCAAGAAGGTTTGACGATACAAAAGTTCTGACCAATGTAGATCGGGTATTGAAAAATCCAAGAACTTTAACAGAGAGAATGGCTTCCGATTTGATCCAGCGTGGTGAACGCTGATTGGTTAATCTGACTGCACATTGTAAGGTTTTATCTGATATTTGCGGAAGCTTATGTGTCGCCATTATTGCAGTGTCATTAGTAAATGTTGCTATAAACGCATTCCTCGGCACCGGTATATCATAAATGAATATCGGCTATACAACAACGGACCAAGCGCACTTCCTTGGGATACGCCCGACTCAGTTTTATGATTTTGAAATTGCTTATTATCTACTAAGACTCGAAACGTACGGATATCAGCCATGAAAGTTTAAAAGTGTATTTATATCGAGAATGTTTTAAATCATTACTGCAGAATTTCTCCGAACGTTACATCATACAAAGAAGAAGAAGAAAGAAGAAGAAACGTATATTTCACATAAATTACAAATTAAAACAAACATAAATTTTTAAAACTGTGTACCGTTACAAATAAAAACTTACCACAGTAACAATAAACGTAAGAGAAGAAACATGAATTTTTAACGAATGAATATTCAACTTAAGTATATACTAAATGCAGGAAAAATTAATGCTAAAAAACCTGCGAAAATATGCAAAGCAATACCGTTGAAATTAAAATGATAATGATAATAAACAAAAATACTTAATACTATTAAAACAAATATTAACAATTATTAATATTTAACAGGCCAAACCAAATTATGTTTCAGCCTGCGATGCTTATATTTAGTATATTTTATTCTTAACTGCTTGAGTGCCTTACGTAATCGATTAAAACATATAATATCTCGATTAAATCATGCCGTAGAATTTCTTCGAACGTTACAGGATACAATATCGATTAAAACTTCACACATATAGTTTAATATATCGAGGAAATATCCCAAAAATATTTTATAAGAAGTATGCGCGAAAATAAGCTAATTAAAATTATTAATAGTTACCATACGTCTTATCTACGAGAATGTTATTGCGCTAAGTATAGACCAAAAACGCGAATTTTTATAATTTCATTTAAAAGTTTTAAAAGTTAATTCTGGCGTTTCGTTTTTATTTTTACGTGCGGTTTTTTTCCATTAATTTCGGCATTACGTAATTTAGCGTCGAAAATTTAATTCTTAATTCGCGATAAACGAGTTTATTTCTATATCTCAATTATTCACTCAGATAATTTTATAAAGTATTTAATTTAACGAACTTTAAAAATTTACTTGCGAAATAAATTTAAATCCGTTCCGTCCGGTTCATCGCATTCCGAACATTATTACCTATTACAGATAGCCATATATAAAAATAGAAGTTACCCACGACTTCGCCTCTGTAATTATTTTTTTAAAGCTTTGTTTAGCATTGATATCTGGAATAGTACAGAAATTACAATCATTAAAAGTCCAAAGCAGTGATTATAATGAAAATATTCACAAATCACAGACAGACACCTACAGTTTTATATTATAGAAACAGACACATATATATATATATATACACGCCCGTATATGTCGTCGTGTCCTAGTTGCTAGATTGTTCGACTGTCAACTAGACGGACGGGGGTTTGACACCAACAAGCGACAGAAAGTTTTCATCATTATTTTATTCTTAATTATCACGGAGATGGATGTGGCACCCTACTCCGTATAATATCATATGCAGTCGCATCTGCGTCACATATAAATAGTGCCTTGAATGTTAGCTCATTTTGTACGTAAAAATAAACCTACAATAGCTAATCACGACGTTCGGTAAGAACAATACGACGACGATGATATATATGCATACGTTAAGGGTGTGGCCGAAATAACGGCCGCATGTTATATATATATATATACACATATACGTATACTATACTAATATATAAAACTGTTAAAAGAAAACTTAATTACAAAAATCAGTTTAAATCACTAAATTCCTTAAATTTCACAAAGCTTTTCGGCAACTACGCCATTATCAAGCGATATTTAAATAAAATAAAAATTTGAAAAATACAAAATATTAATTTAAATATAAGTTCACAAATTTATACATATAAAATGAAATATGAATCTTAATAACGGATTTTTTTTGGTGTACATACCACAATTCGCATAAATACAACTACTGATGAAAAAATTTCTGGGCGCTGGTCAAAAATTTTCGAAAAAATTCAACGTTTCCAACTGTGTTTCGAAATTTACAAGATCGTAACAAAAAACCGGTATTAACGCGGTTATTTATCGCATATTATATTTAAAATGATTAGATAAATTTATTAAAAACAATGGACATAATTAAACTACGAAAAAAAATTTTTTTTAAGATAATTTAACTCTTTGCAAACAAATTATACTTCTTTTAAACTTAGTTTAATGTTTATAATAGATAAGCCTGGATGCTAATCTATGATTTGCATGATTGGTCGACTCTCGACTATCGATTATAAATTAAATATTTATTATTTTTAAAATTAATTTTATATATAAATATATATATATATAAATATATATATATAAATATATATATATAAATATATATATAAATATATATATATAAATATATATATATAAATATATATATATATATTTATATATAAAAAGTTAGGTAATGTAACGGAGTATATTAGATATTAAGGTGATGAAAACAGGTAACATAACACACTTTGATCGGTTGCCCAACAGGCCGAGAAGCGATATTAAATTAACATTCATAAATTTTATAATTATTTGCATATAATATTTAAATAATTTGTTGAATAAAATAATAATATAATTTAAAAAAGTAATTATATTTATATATAGTGTTTTAATTAATTCAAGTCAATGGTATCTACGGTGGTTTTTGTTGGATGATGCAATATGATGTAATATGATGTAATATGATGCAATGTTACGGAATACAATGGTTATTCGATTGTTTTATGGTTAGTTTAGCGCCATTTAGGGGTGGGTGTCTGTTTATTCATATATTCGTAAGTTATTGTTCAATTTTTATTAAGTTTTTATTATTAAATTTGATATTTACGAGGAGGACAGTTCCGATGAATGATAAGGATTGTATTCTTGCAAGTATGTTATTTTATATTTTATTATCTTGTTTTTTATAATTTAGTTGTTTAATTTCGTTTAGTTACCCTTTTTGGCTCATTCCAGGCATACTTGTACAACTCCAAATCGATTGGGGCTTGGATAAATTGATGAGTTATTATTATTTTTTTATAATTTACATTATACCGGTACCAATTACCATAAACAACGGCGATCACAATAAAATACGTATTAATTTAATGTTTCCAACAAGACATTAGATTGCGATATGAAGATAATGATGAGTTTAAGCGGGATAAAAAATAAAAAAAAAACGCGGAAAAAATTTTTAATTGTAAATTACAACCTTTTAAATTTTACTTATAAGTATGTTTATAAACATATCTAGGTTAGGTTAGATTCAGTTAGGTTAGAATCGGCGTTTATTTCGGCTGTATAGCAGTAGAATTAAAAGAAAAAACCAGAATAACAAAATACCTAGGTTAGGTTAGATTCAGTTGTTAGAATCGGCGTTTATTTCGGCTGTATAGCAGTAGAATTAAAAGAAAAAACGAGACTTACAAAAATGGTTTCCGCGGATTTTTAACTTCGTAGTTCGTTAAAAATAATAATTTTTGATATTTAAAAAAAAACAACGAAAATCGGGAGTGTACAAGTATTCTTCGAATCTACCGTTATTTTTTACTATTTTTGGAACACAAGTAACATTTGTATAACAACGACTAGTTATGAAAAGTTTAGCGCCAAATTTTCCCGCCAAAATTGTAAGTTTGTTCCGTTACCTCTAAACAGTGTTTTTAGTTAGTTTCTTTTTTCGGAATTTTTATTAAAAAAAGTCACTTCCGCTAAATTTTTTTTTTAACTAGTCGTTTTTACGCAATTTTGACTTGTGTTTCAAAACTCACTAATTTTGGGCTTTCTTGAAGGACCTACAATTTTCCCAACAATCTGACAGTAACTGCGGTAAACAACACAATCGAATATCAGTAATATAAAATTTACAGAACAGTAGCCAGAAAATAATTATTTTAAAAATATGTTTGGACAGTGAAAAATATATATGTTTTATAATAATCAAAAATCAATAAATGTTGAATATATCGGAGAGTAGTGATTTTATTAATTAATAATAAACCGAACAAAATATAACACAATCGCTAAAAGTTTTTTAATCGCGAAGCTTTTCGACAGTTACGTCATTTTCAAGCGCGAACAAAAATTATTACATCGTTTTTTATATATGAATTACCAGAAATGTTTATATAACGACAACTTAAAATTTGATATACATATTTCATTAGCCAGACATAATTTCAATTTTAGATTTATTTACAATAAATTTTATTTATAAAACAGATTTGAAAAATTCTTCATCAAAATTGATAAACATTTCTGGTAATTCATATATAAAAAACTATGTAATAATTTTTGTTCGCGCTTGAAAATGACGTAACTGTCGAAAAGCTTCGCGATTAAAAAAACTTTTAGCGATTGTGTTTTATTTTGTTCGGTTTATTATTAAAAATCAATAGCTAGGAATAATATAATTTTTACAATATACTTTTTAAAATTAATTCTTCCTCAAAATTTACCGTTGAATTTAATAAATTATTTTTATCCCTTTCTTTTATTATTTCCATTTTATCAAGTAGTTTTATTTTTTTTAAATGTTTTTCTGTATGTAAAATTTCATAATTTTGATTAATATGATTTATTTTGTGTTTTAATTCTATACAATGTTCTTTAAATCTTATTATGAATTGTCTGCCTGTTTATTCAATGTATTCTTTTTCACATTGATTACAATTTAATTTAAATTTTAAAACTTTAAATTATTGTAATTTCTGTCCTATTTATGACATCAATATAAAGCTTAGAACAAATCCGATAATATAGGTTATAATATTTATGAATTTCATTATTATTGTTTTAATAATTTTGGAACAGAAAGAAACATAGATAAAAAAAAATTAACAAAAAAATGATTTCCTGTTTATGTGTGATAAAAATAGCCAATGCAGTGATTATAATGAAAATATGCGCAAATCACAGACAGATACCACAGTTTTATATATTAGTATGCATATATATATATATGTACGTATGTACGCACGAGTATAATTGTATTTTCAATTTTCATTATAATCGTAAGAAATGTTTAATAATGCGGAGTAAGAGAGATAGATGATATTAACAAGGAAAAAAGAACACTAAATTTAATTTCGGTTTGCAATTCGTACGACCGAAGTTTATTGAAGCGAATGGTATGTACAAATTGACTACAGTAAAAACCGTCGAATAAAAGGATAAAATTGAAATTTAAAAGTCAACCTGGGAATGCCTTTTCCAAACATTTATCCGAATAGAACAGACAGTAAAATAAAATTCTGAGTTGCCATTTCTGTTTATATATATATATATATATATATATATATATATATATATATATATATAGGAATGGGTGTGTATGTATGTATTATATATATGTATGGGTGTGATATATATATATATATTCCGACTTTACAAATTGTACGGGATTTCTATGGACATTTTACGTCCGGGGGTTAATTTTAACCTCATCTATCTCCGTGCGTAAATAGAACACCTTCAGGAATACTTGTATACACTTACAACATAAACGACATATGTATATATATATATATGTGTGTATGCAACATATAGCGTACTTTCGGTTTTCATTCGAACCTCAGGTGGATCAGTCTTTACATTAATGGACTTTGGTCGAACTTTGAAAATTGTAACAAGCCAAAAGTCTGCTATCGTATGAACACATTTATCTTTTGTTTTTTCAATCTTAGTTGTTTTTTTGTTTCACGTCCTTTTTCAATTTCTACTGTTATTTCCTTTTTCAACGTTTATTCCTTTCATTTTTCGATCGCCTGATGAAAAGCTCTCCGGGGAGATTGAGCGTTACTTTCCCGTACGAGACATTTTCACACTGTTCCGAATAAAATTGTTTCTTTATTCTCTAACTGTATACATACCACGCTCTGGTTTTGACTATAGTTGAAAATCTTCCGAACGAATCCGAAAACTATTATGACGGTAATAACCGAATTTCTTTTATCCGGATATTATATGTCGGATATTTCAAATTTGATCGGATAATGTTAAAAGGGAACTTTATAGAACACGTAGAACGATGAAATTATCGAGTATAATTTTGATCGCGCGCCGATTAAGAAAATGACGCAGCACTGTACGCGACTACTAGTTGATTGGTGTAGTTGGAAGTGAACTGATCGCCTGACGATAAGAATCAGCGATGTAAAAAATTTATTTTATACGTACAAATTTTATTAGATGTACAAATTTTATCGGATGTATAAATTTTATCGGACGTATAAATTTTACTAGGTGCAAAAATGATTCTGATGACGATACTGATTCATTTCGTATAAGCGTAGCGCTGTAGAATTTATTCGATGTAAAGTTATATAAATTTCGTTAGATATATGAATTTTATTTGACGCACAAATGACGGTGACGACGATAATGATTAATTTCGTGTAAACGTACGAGCGCGTGAATAAATGTGTTTCGTTTATATCGTCATATCGGGTAATAATTTTCTATCAACGTAGGATAAGAATAAAAACAAAAAATCGATGTATAAAAAAAAAAATCTTTTCGATAAAAATCGTCGGAAAGAAATTTGAATATTTTACACCAATTTAGTTCCCGTAAAAATATTCGTATTGGGTGATGACGTTCCGAAAATTTTCGAATTAAACTTTTGAAGTCGGAAAATTATATAATTCAATTTAGAAATGTTCAGTTGAAATACATTTCTCTAGTGCTGACTTTAAAATATTTATATAATTTTTCGAATTTGTAAGGTCGAACGTTCATATTATTTTACGACGTTTTGACTGTACTGATCGTATAAAAAAACGGGAAAACAATCGATACAACGTTATGTTTTTTTATTCAAATATATCAGGAAATTTTTATATATATATATATCTTACTCTCCTTTCCTAGCGCCTTCTCGTTATCCGCTTGATAGTACCTTCTTCTCCATTTTTTGCGATTCTTGACGTCCCCTATATTGGCACCAACTTACACAACAGAGTCTATCCGTGGTCGGTCTCGTGACCGCTTTCCTTCAGGGTCATACTTCATTAACATTTTTACTGTACTGCTCTCAGGTTTCCTCCATACCATCGGATACGCGCATACCACAATTTCGTCTAACGCGCCTATACGCTCCTTTATGTCATCATTTTTGACATGGTCAAAGCGTGCGTGACCGATTGACCAGCGTAGCATTTTTATTTCAGACAAGTGGAGCTTTTGTTCTATTTTTGCACTCGAAGGCCAGTACCCATATAACATTTCAGGTACAATAACTGTTTTATAAATCTTTCTTTTAAGGTGTATCGGAATCCTTTTGTCGCGCAGTACCCCAGATAATTGCTTCAATTTCATCTACGCTATTTAGATCCGGGAGTCTCTATTGCATTGTGTGTCTCCCTCTGAAAATATATATATATATATATATAAAATGCGGATCTCAAGTACGTATACAAGTTTCGTGTATGTATTTGATATGATATCACCCGAACTTATTTAATTAAAAAAAAACATTTATCTAAATAAACATTCATCAGTTGAATGTGGATTATTGTTGTTTTCTCATTCCGACTTATTAGCTTTTCTGGGACCCAAATTGTTACGTCTCCTTTTTTTGGATTTCGACCGGGAGACCTCCTTATATGAGAGATCACAAAGCTCGGTTTGAAAAATAACAAATTGTTAATAAATTTCTACAAACTTCTTAACGAGCTAAATTGTAGCCATTTACGATTTACGCACCCCGCAAATCCACTAACGAATCAGTCTTTTGTATAATACTCGGTGTTCTTCGTAATCAGCGAATTTATGTTTATCGTTAACGAGAACTGTTGAAATAGGACATTACACGGTTCTTGTTCACCGTCGAATGTTTAACTTTTTGTCGGTTTTTCTATCGACTTCGGCTGTCTAATAAGTCGCATAATGTCGGATAGAAATTTCGCATTCTTACATCCTTTTCAAACTTTTTTTATTTCTCCTAAAAACTGTTTCTATGTTTGACTTCGACGTTTAACATCTTCTTTTTAACTGGCATTATTCACGATAATCTACTGTTCAGATTGTTATCAAAACGGGCAAAAATTCTTTCGCGGTAAAGCAATCCATTACTTCAACGTGTACTCAAGAGATTTCTAATTTGTTGATGATATTTTCTACTAGTAATACTCACCCGTTGCTTCTTAATTTACGATGTTCCCCACCCTCCGTAGCGTCCAATATTTTTCGAATTGTTTTCCATTTTTCGATTTCCAGCTGTTGTAGTTTTCCTCGTTCGAAGTCAAATCATTCGACCGAGTAAACTCCAGCATTTACCAGTATTCATTTCCCTATGAATTTAAATTACAAATTCTTTTAACTATTTCATTACGAACTGTTATACGTTTGGGAGCATTTTTAAAGCTTATCGTAAACTTTTTCTTCTTAAAAAACGTATCCAATCCAACCTTGGCCGCTCTGTAATGCTTAGCATTTCAACTTGCAGGTTTCTTCTACATTTTCAGCCTACCGATACTCAGTCGTCTACGAAAGCGAGATAAACGGCTTAGACTTCGTTTCAAAATTTAATTTTAGATCTTGCGTCTGTCAGTGTTTCCTCGATCAGTGATCGTAACTTGTAACTCACTTCGTGTTCGTCTAGAATAAAGCAACTTTATCGTCTGAGTGGTAAGTTTTTTTCATTTTTGTAATTTACAAACGCGAACTCTGACATGTCTGATCCTTAATTTTTCAGAGTTTAATAATAATTTAGTAAGATCTACACATAATCTACCCTTCCGGAAATATCTTGCTGTTTTTCTAAACTTCGAAAATGAACTTTCCAGAATATTTTATAGGTCATCGCTGAACAACTGATATTTATAATTAGTCACACCTATTTTTTCTTACTGGGCACATTAAGACGGTCTTAAAGTTATCAGGTATCATTTCTGTTTCCCAGATCCGTTTTATTACCCTCTAATTTTCTAGAATTTCGGACGTCGCTATATAATTAATAATATAACCGAACTTCTGACATAATAGACGTCTGTATTTGTTGGTAGACGGGATAAAAGGTATCTTAGTAACGGAAATTTAAAAAGTAATTTCGGTTTTCGCTGCAGTCTTGTGAATGTTTTTCCTTTCATTAAAACGCTTTACAAATCTTCATAACGTGTCTTTTTCCATCAGAACTGTTAAAGTTTCCTTTATATATCCTACGAAAAGTTTTCTAAAACATCTATATAATCTAATCCCCGAATAATGTGGAACACAATAAGACGTTTACCGCATGTGACAACAAACATTGAGAGATATATACACACTGATATATATATATATATATATATATATATATATATATATATATATATATATGTATGTATAATGGTTGAATGGTTCGTAAAAACATTTTTTACATCATCGTAGACGATAGAAAATTATTCCGACAATCTCCGTCATTCAAAGAAATTTGCATAATCCGCGAATAAATTAGGAATTTTTTTACTAAGACGGTTTTCATAAGCGAACTTACTTTGTTTATCTCTTAGAACGGAGTGTTTCATCAAAAGTATATTTAAGAGAACTTTAAAAAAAACGCTGAAAAGCCACAGCGACGTAAAGTTAAACGTGAAGACAAGCTTGTAATATACGCAAAATTTATTATTTCACCGATTCGCATCTGGTTAAAATCGATTAAGTAAATAGTTTTTACCTTTTTATCTGACACACACACAATAGTGCACCCAGGATTTGTATCTGGGATGGGCTCAAACACCTGCCCCCCCTAAAAAAATGCTAATAAAAATTAATAAAATATACACGGTCGAATGTGTAACAAAATTCGACAGGCAAAACAAACTATAATTGAACAACAACGAAACAAGTAATAATAACAGGTCACAACTTTGGTCAGATTCGAATTCCAAACGGCCCAACCAACGGCCATTTTTTTTCTTTGTATCGCACAGTCAGCTGGATTTTCAACATCATTAGCAGGTAGAGTGTAACGAATATTTTCTAACAGTACTTTTTACTTTGCATGCTCTTCAAGATGAGGTTTTATTAGTGATAACGTGAGCTTTTTCAAATATTCTCTTCTGTTTCAACTATCATTTTAGCTGCAAAATTGTTTACAGCTTACAAGTTACGAGCCTTCTTGATATGTATTTTATACTTTTCCAAGCCCTCTGGGGGGCTTAAGGTAGTACTCGTGGGCGTGCCACTATATACACACATATATACTGCTTGAATTCTACAGCACAGAATGGTACACGTAAGAAAATAAAATTAATATCAAAAATATATTAAATTATTAGAACGATAAATTAGCTGGTAATATTAAAATTAGATACGTGAAATTCAAAGATTCAGTTAAATTATAAAGCAATATACAGTAGAACTTCATTTATTCGTTACCCTCGGGACCGCGGATTTGTGACGCAAAATCGAATAGGTTAAATCTATATTTATTTGGCCGACATCAGAATTCCATCAACTTAATTGGACGGGTTATGGACAATCTGTTATTTTTACTGTATTTGTATTTCGCCTACACAACATATTTATCCCATCGTTTCTACGAATTGGGGTAAAAAAAAATCGCGCCCGACATTTAGAGTACTGTATTTTTATTCGGAGATTACAGGAAGTGATGGCTGGAAAGGAAAAAACAAAACAAGAACAAGATATAAGACATCCATTGAATGCAAGAGAAGCAGCAATAAGTCGACTCAAGTCAAGAAAGCGTTTTCTTAAAACAGCAAATGCTCTGACACAAACGCCGGAAATCACTAGGTTGGCGCTATGGAAAGGAAGGCTGAAAGAAAACCGATTAAAATTATGGGAACAACCGAACGAACATCTACCTCCCGGTAATAAATTGCCGTGGTCAACATGGAAAACTCTAAATAGAATAAGAACTATGACAGGTAGAACAGCAAAGAACATGAAACGGTGGAAAATTACAGATAACGACAGATGTGATTGTGGCATGGTACAAGACTCGGAGCACCTATTAACTTGCTCATTGCTGCCGGTGCGATGCGGGATGGAAGATATGACAAGAATAGACGGAATCTCGGACGACGCAGTTCAAATAGTGAAATATTGGGGGGGAAAAAAAGGAATATAAATGACCGACACGATAAGAAGAATTCGGAGATTTAGTATAACATAGTGCAATACAATTACCGAGGAAAACTATCAGGTAATAAAAAAATCGGCAATTTTCATTTATCGTAGATAAAAAATTTTAAATACCATCTGGATAACATAATATTGAAAATGGATACTAAATAATGTAAAATGTTAGGAGCCTGTCAAAATACATGGGACTTCAGTTAACAGAATTGTATTATATAAATCACCGATTGAAAACACCTTAGCATCCACCGTCCTATTAAATCGGCTAAAAGTTAAAACAGTAAATTTAAAACAGTTTTCGGTATGTAAAGAAAATTTCTAATAAACGCACGTAGAGGATATAAAACAATTTCATACAGCTCATCTGTAGTTATTCTTACTTCATCTCGATATTCGTATGTAGGGCAGTCGTGTTTGCCATTAAAAACGTGGACTTTTTCCATATCTTAATAAGCAGTTAACAGAAAAAAACGAACGCAATAATTACAAAATTCAATTTAAATTCTCACAGTGAAACCAGAACTCGATATATCTTCGATCTGACGACAAACTTGACAAAAAAAAAGATGAGAAGATTAAATAACGGGCGACACACACCAGTAGTTTAATCCCCGATATATTACGTAGACACAAAATCAAAAGTACTCCCAATTTCTACACTACGAAATTATTAACTTCTTTTTCATAACGAAGGTTGGCGATCAACATTGTCTTTTCTCGACATTGCAGACCTGAACATTTCAACAGGCGAATGATGAAACCAACGATAAAAATCTTTTGACCACGAATTTTGATGACGGCCTGTTAATCTTCTGCCTGGAAGCTTTGATATGTAAAATTTCGTATTTATGCCCTCTTATGATGTGTCTCAAATATCGTGTTTTTCTTTTTTTTATCAGATTTAATAATTCCGGCCGCTTCAATTTCGTTGTATCCAAAACTTTTTCGTTTGTAATTTTCTGTGTCCAAGAAATTTTTAGCATGCGTCGGTACGAATTCAAAGGTCTCTATCCTTTTTTCCAGCATCGAGCGCCCAACTTTCACTTCCGCAAAGAAGGATTGAGAGCACGTATCATTTTAGCATTCTAATACGCAATTCGAAATTTAATTCCCTTCTGGTGAGCGGGTTTTTCATTTTAACGAGCATTGCTCTTGATTATAATCTGATTTCTTTTTTAGAATTGCAACTATCGTCGAGAAGGCTACCGAGATATCTGATAAATTTGACTTGCTCAAGTTCTGTTCCATCTATTTTAATCTTACATTGCACCGGTTTCCTGGAGAACAAAATTACTTTCGTTTTGAAACTGTTGATTTTTAATCCGTAATCTATACTGTGTTTTACTAGTTCATTCATCATTCTTTGTAGTTCTTCCTGACTGTTAGCTTTAATCAGGCAATCATCCGCATATCTTATATTAAAATGTGATTCCATTTATTAATAATCTTTTCATCATTTTCATCAAGAGCCTCCCTAAATATTTCCTCTGCATACAAATTAAAAAGTAAGGTGCGTGGAAAATTTTGATCTTATCTTTTTACAAATAAGAATGACAAGTGCGAATGTGGCGCAGTAGAAACTGCAAACCATGTAACTCTTTGTGTGTTCCATCACGGACCATATAGGATTATTCAATAAAAATTATTTTAATTTAAAAGACGAATACACTGTCCGAAAATTTCAATTATTTGCTTTTAATGTACTATACAAGATAAAACTTTTCAGTAATATGTATAATGAGTATATTTCTGCACCTGTACATGTATGTGTGTTTGTGTGAAATGCCTGTGCGATAATGTTTAAGTTGCATACATGTATATGTTGTATCATATATAGATAATTCTCGCATTTATGCATCTAGTACACCAAAATTACAGTTTAAATACTAGCTCATATATGAAATCACAAATGCATGCACGTACACTTTTGATGACCGGGAGTAAAATTGGCGCACATTCCGCGTAAATGTGAGTGTAAAAGTGGTTAGTATATTATTATTATATACCGTTAAAGGGGAGTAGTACACTGATTAAGTTCTAAACTGGCGGTGCAAACCTCTGTAAATGAAACAAGCTGTAAAACACTAATTGGAATAATACAGTATTGATAAAAAAAATATTACATATAATTATTATCATGATTATTTTTATTATCGTGATTATTATGGTGATTAGCGGATGCACGATTTCATTGTCTCGTTTTAATAAGACGCATACGGGAACGTTAACCATAATAGGCACGTGGCATATTGTATCGTAAATTACTGAGGGATCCGAAAATAAGTCACTTTAATAATTAACTAATCCGCAAAGAACTGAAACGTTATATTTTATTCGGGGAATTTCGACCCGAGATAATTGTGTAATTCTTTTGAAACTCCTTATCTTTCAATTCTCTTATCTGTACGTAGGAAAGTTTTTCATTTGATAAAACGGTAGTATAATCGTGCATATAGGGTGGAAAATCCATTTTTCAATTAAGTCCGGACGGCATATGGATGGTTTTCCCTTACTTACAAATTCTTTAACAGTGGCAATCTGTGGTGTATAGGGATTTATGCTGCGATGGTGTATTTACACATAACGACGTTTGCACAAAGATTATATATATATATATATATATATATATATGTTATTTTGATTTAGCTTAACTTTTAATCGCGTAGTTTACAGCTCGATAGCTCATATACGGACAGAAATTAACGATTGTAACGTATTTTTCTTTTTTTTTTTTTTTTGGAATGGGGAAGTGTATGCCACTGTGTACATGTATGAGCACATATACGATGTATATATGTTGTAGATGTAAATTTATTTATGATACATTATTGCGCATTGATGGACGGATATAATTATCTTTATTGTACATACATATTATGCATATGGTTGTACGTACTTTAAAATATGTGTAAATGTCTGCAATAAATGAAATTGTTTGCAGTTGATGCCAAAATAACCATAACATATTCCATTTCGCGCAGATTTGTTCATTTAATATGCGGCGGAAAATCTGCTGGAAAATTAGGAGTAGACCGCATATAAGACACATATTTAGATGCTGTGTCTGCTTCATCATTTTGAGCAATGCCAGGGTGACTTGGAACTTATATAAATGATCGTTATGGTGAATTACCGGTAGATAGGATGCCGATCTTGACCATTGGAAGCAGTTTTTTTTTGTGCATATAAGTGCTGATGCTGGTTATTTTTGAACGAGAGTCGGTGACAATGACAAACTGCGTAGAATTTCTACCAACATGTACGTAAATTACAGCTAGTTATATAGCATAAAGTTCAGTCGAGAGGATTGAAAAATGAGGAGGTAGCGGAAATCTGATTATTATTTCGTTGGAAGATGCTACCGCACATCCGGAATTTGAATCATCTGTGAATAACATTAGGTGGTTATTGTACTGATGTAATATACTGGTAGGGTTATTGCGAAGTTCTGTTTGGAATAACGAAAGATTTACTTCCACATTCAGTGAGATTCATGAAATTCAGGCATATAGTTCTGATAAAGAGGAGGAACGTCTACTTTCAAGTCTCTAAGTATTGATATTGCTTGTGTCTAACCACTGTTTCCGGACTTACCGCGAAGATTGGTTTCAGATCAATGGATTGATTCAGTCTTGTGTGAGTGTAAAAACATGACATAAATTTTGGAACGGCGAAATTCGAGTGATGTTTCGCTCACTATGTTCAATAGGCCAACGGAGGTTGTTGTACGAAAAGCACCTGAGCCTCAGGGCATAAACACTTTCTAATGATTGTAAAGTAGATCGGATTTCCATCGACTACAAGACCGTGTTACATTTTTGAGCAAATTATTGTCTTGTATATTGGAATATGTATACGCGGATATCATATTCAGAGAAGCGTTATCAAACAGATCTGAAGGGGTCAAAATTGGAGGTGAAATCTAAGGTACGCAGATGACACGGTAATATTAGCAGAAAATGCGAAAGATTTGGGAATATTGTTGAAATTATTAGAAAGAACAAGAACCTGTGATAAATATGGTATTATAATTAATACTAAGAAAACTAAAGTAATGGTGACAGTAGATCAAAGTAAACCAAAGATAATACTAAGTGTAATGTGGAATTAAAAGTAGTGAACAAGTACAGATACCTCGGTGCATGGCTAAACAAAGCCGGTGATTCAAATGAAGAAATTAAATGCAGGATAAGGCAAGAGTAGCATTTATGAAAAAAACATTAACATCGCATGGAATATCTGTTGAAGTAAGACTCGGATTTTTAAAACGCTACGTATGGTCAGTGTTGCTGTATGTCTGCGAAACATGGAGACGCTGAAGGTTAAAATAATCAAAACTATAGAAGCCTTCGAAATGCGGTGTTACCATCTTCGCATATTGTGGACAGCAAAGAGAAGAATAACGAAGTATCGGACATATTGAAAAAAAAAGATAAAGAAGTGTTAAGCACGATCGAACGAAGAAAAACAGCGTAGACACATATTAAGAGGTCCGAAATATGTACTGCCGCATAATCATGGGGAAAGTAGCAGCGAAAAAGAAAAGTAGGCAGAAGAACGATTGCTTGGCTGGATAATATCCGAAAATGGTCGTTGATCAAGGCCAGAGACCGAAAATTATATCAAGAAATTGTCGACATAGTTTCTACCAACGACTGAGAACAGTCAATTGGACAAAAGAAGAAGAATATATTGGAATAAGTGATCTGGTGTCCGCTCCATATTGTGTATGAGCTAATTTTCGTCATAAGTTTAAGTTTAACATATTTTTATTATTTAGCGTATGTTTGCGAAGCTTTCGTGAAAACCTCTAATAAAAAAAAATGTGACGATCAGATACATTATTGTAGTAGAGGATGGAAATAATTTGTTATTTAAGTAAAGAGCTACATCACGAGGACAAGTGCGTTATCGACAGAAGTGCATGGCTGATGATTTTACAGCCGAGAATTGAAATCCGGATATCTCCGTCGTCCGCTTTAGTATGCTGAGTTGCCCGATCTAAATGGTACATCGATACACGCTAAGAAAATAACCAAATCATCTACAAATAATGATGTTCTTATTGGCGGTACTATCTCAGTTAGGATATAATTTATGGTAATATTAAATACGATTGGACTAACGATAGCACCTTGCAGAACATCATTCTGTAGTGTTCGCAGAATGGATAAAGTGTTACCTAGACGAACTTGTATAGTGTTCGGTCTTTGAGGAAGCTGCTAATGATCGTCGGTAGTCGACCTTTTCCAGATGTACAGAAAGGTAATTTTGTCTCCAGGTCGTATTAAAAGCCTTAGATGTATCTAAGAAGAGCGCTAATAAGCGATGATAATTTAATATTTCATTGTGGAGGTAAATAGAGTTTGATCAATTATTGAATGAAACGCGCATTATTTTCGGACCGCCGGCATTGTCCTTCAAATTATTCATAGCTGATTTAAGGAAAACTGTTAATTATACGGTTGATTGTTTTGCGAAGTAGTCAAATTTAGCATTCGGCGAATGTTGGGTTTACATTTGAGTCGCTTGTTATTTGAAAATAATTCTGCAAATAAATTTGCTAATTGACTGCGATTCAGGATGATATTTCGGCTTAATTCCGCCATAATTAGTCGGCTTTTTTTTTCTTAGAAACGGCGTTACTAATTACTCGGTTATGCCCATCGTATCGCCGGATCGAAAAATGGGACTAGAATTGTTTCGTCGACGCATTTCATATTTTTGTATTACTATTTTATCGAGCAATATCGACGGATCGTATAGGAGCGATCTGCGGAAAAAACTTCATTTTTCCTCAATTTCGTCGATGCGCATCCCATCACGCGTCAGCGAGTAAGTCGTAAAATTTCGTTAGCGGAAAATGAAGAAAAAAATTCTTAATAGAGAATAGACCACCGGTTGCAGACGTGGAAATATCGCTGAAGGAATATTTATAACGTAAAGCAAAACGAAATATCGCGTGACTTACCGAACGAGGGTTCACGCGTAATTTTTTGATTTGTTTCCTAGGCTCGGTTCTTTTGACAGGAAAGGAAATTGAAAAGATTACACGTACGTTTAAATTATCTCCCTCCTACGAAGACCGGAAAAACAGAACGAGCCGAAGAAAGGCTATATGAAAAAAATAAAAGAAAATCCGATTGAATTGAAACGAAGACGATCGAAATAAATGCACACGGAAACCTTACATATGTACGCATGTATGTACCTTACAAATATATGCATATATGAAAAGAGAGCAACGCAATATCGAAATAAAATGATTTAGAAGGGAGCACAAAAAAAAATGAAAAAAAAGGATAGCGGAAAAGAGTACTAACGATATCCAAAGGATATCGAAGATGACGACATGCGCCTTTTGGTAAATATACTCGCCCAAATACGGTCGAACTATCTGCAAGAATAAATGAAGATTCGATTAGGAATTTTCGATTCACTTCGCGTATTTACGCCGGTGGAAAAAATGAGCCCTTTACATCCTGCTCGATTCCAGGTAGATACCTCGAAATGATAGTCACCTACCTAATATACGCGTATATAATTTTTATACAAGCGCACATGCATATAATATATATATATATATATATATATATATATATATATATATATATATATATATATATGTATATTAACCTACTCGTATTTATTTATATGTCTCCTTAATATCGACCTCACCTGGTAACGAAATTTCCATTCTGGAATATTTTGTCTATATACATATATAATATATACATATATTTCCTGCTTTTTACGATGGCAACTCAAACTGTATAAATACGTACACAATATTATTTATATAAATAGAAACAAATATATGTATATATTCATATATGTATATATATATAAAATGCGTAATAGTAAATGCGTGTAATGTTTTTTTGGCTTTAACCTAAGATCTGTATAAAGGAAATACCAATTTTTTTTTGTGTATATATATATATATATAATACAGTATCCCTCGTTTTTCTGCTTCACTCATATATATATATATATATATATATATATATATAAAAACATACATATATGTTTGTACAACGTTAACTTTAAAATGTAAAAGAAGATAATAGATAAAGGAAAGAGGAAAAAGAATGTCTTTGTTTTTTGTTTTTTTTTTTGTGCATATAACCAGGAGGAAGTTATAACTTTATGCATAATTTTTCACACGTTATACTACACACTTTCAGAGACTATCGTTACTACTAACACTAAAAATACTAATAATACTAATGCTATCCGTTATACGTGGGAAATTTTTACATTTATGTTTATATAGGTTGGCACGATTTTCACTGCTCGTTATTCGGGAAATAAACCTTTTCCCGCTGGTATATACCGCCTTAATATTATTATAGCGGTACCATCGTCATTAGCACCGACACACCGGTTCCTCTTTTGAAAATTTTCCTGCGCCGAATCATCCGTCAATTTTTCAGACGCATTAGCGATCTATATATCTCCCCCTCACTCTCTTTCGTTGTTGGTTTATTTTAGTCGGATTTCGAACGTTCGATTATTTTAGGTCTTACGATTATTATTAGAAATATTTTTAACGACGACGAGGACAAAAAAAAGGATCCTACTTTTATGCTATAGTCGGTAATCTAGCTAGGTTTAGAAAGGGCTGAAGTAATAAATTATGAACAAATAAAAATATATAAATATACGCAAATTTATGAAAATATAATATGTAAAAAATTACTTATATATGCGATTTACAAAAATTATCGAAGTGATAAAACGGTATCTTTAAATAATAATCCGAAAGCGAACATTGTGGTAAAGGACACAATCAACAAAAAATTTATATATAAACAAGAACACAATAGCGAATAAAAGAAATAAAGAATATCCGACGATAGAAAATTTATAACAACGATACAATAGTCTGGCTTCTTCGACTATTTCCTTATAGGGTGCTGCTTCTCACGATGAAAATCATAGTGCCCTTACCGAACTGAGAAAATTTCTGCAGGAATTATTTAACCGTTCTGATAAAAAAAATAACTCGTTCAAATCGTGACGTTTCAAATATATTCAGATAATACATCTCGTTTAAAGAAAACCATATAACTTCTTACCGAGTTTAAAGGATCAAAAGAACAGGTTCACCGATTAACAAAGATTATTGAAAATAGTTTGGAAAATAAGAATATCTGTACAGCTGCATTTCTGGATGTTAAGTAAGCTTTTGATCGGGTGTGGCACCGGGGACTGTTGTGCAAGCTTAAACTCCTGCTTCCTCACCCTTTCTATCTACTACTTAAATCGTACATACAAGAGAGATACTTTCGAGTGAAAATAGCTGCTGAATACTCAGATATTTTTCCAGTAAGAGCGGGCGTAGCGCAGGGAAGCGTCCTCGATCCAATATTATACTTAATTTACACGTCCGACTTCCCGAAGCCTAGTAATGCAGAAGTAGCATTGTACGCCGATGACGCAGCAATCCTAGCTGTGGATAAGAGTGAAAACACAGCCACAAAAAAACTACAGGAGTCACTCGGGCATCTAGAGACTTGGCTAAAACGATGGCGCGTTGTAGTCAATGAAACTAAATCAGCGCATATTTCTTTCACAAATCGAAAGATTGAACGCCTGCCAATCAAAATAAACAACGTTGTCATTCCAAATACCAATAGTGTAAAATATTTGGGCATGCATTTGGACACTAGGTTGACTTGGGCTACCAACATACAGAAGAAAATCGAGCATTTGAGGCTTAAAACCAGATCTATGTCACGGATGCTAACTAGTAAATCAGGGTTATCGTTGGAAAATAAAACTTTGCTGTATAAAATTGCCCTAAGACCGATCTGGGTGTATACAACTATGAGGCTGCGCCAAAACATCTAACTTACAGAAAATACAACGATATCAAAATAGGGTATTAAGAACTATTACTGCAGCTCCCTGGTACGTCTCAAATCTTACCCTCCATAACGACTTAAACGTTATGTTTGTGAGGATGAAATAAAAAGACAAGCAAACAAACATGTTGCACGAATTAGCGTTCACACGAATCCACTTGCTACTGATTTGCTGAATGATTCCGGTGAAATACGCAGGCTGTGGCGAAGTAAGCGTCTAGACTTTGTCCAACCAGCATAGGTTTAGAGGGAGTACTGCTGAGTACTGCCCTTCCACAAAATATTATCATTCATCTCATTAAGTCAATCACTAAATGACCTCTAAGATTGGTCAGTTGTGATGGGAAAAATTAAAAACAAAAAAAAAATATTATCTTAGTAGGTTACATTAATGAACCGTGAAATTGGGCACGCAAGCGACATATCATCGACTATTATTATTATATTATTATTATATTATTATTATATTATTATTATATTATTATTATATTATTATTATTTGCGTATAGGTTTATACGTGTACATAAATTCCGTGATCAATCTGTACAAAGCGAACAAAATTTCGGGTTTACAAGATTTATTATATACTTAATGGCCGCTTAAATCGTAAGTGGACGAAATAGATATATAAGAAATCATGAGATAATACATACGCATATACATTTAAATAAAAATATATTCCTAATTATATTTTTTTCAAAACATTAAGCGGAGAGGAATTGTACTTATCAGCAGATTGCAGTTGGGGCATTGCTTGTTGCCGGACCGTTTGTTCCTTATGCAGCTTAGAGAAAGTCCTTACTGCCTCTACACTCTGGACGTGCAGTTTGCAATCCTGATCGATTGTTTTTCGAGTGCGCTTCTTTAATAAACATTACGCTCTGAACTGTACCTTAAATTACTGCGCGCGTCTTGTAACGGTCCTCCTTATAACGTTTTGTCCTTACTTCAAATTGATAATTTACATCTGTTTCCGGACATAGCGATATTTCTAGAGAAGTTTTCGTAGTTTATAGAAATATGCGTCAGGAATTACAGTATCACGTTTGGTAGGCTGTAGGCATCCCCATTATATAAAAAAAAACACAATAAAAAAAATTGTCCGTGTCTACTACATAGACGACTGCGACGATTCAGATTACTCTCGAAGATAGTAGCAAAATTTGGTTCGATTATATCGATTGGTGTGGGCCGGGACTTCTTTCTTTCGCGATAAAATTTGGTAGTTAGAGTATCTCTGAATTCCAAAAGATTACTTTATCAAATTACTATTAATTACTCACGATTTGTTTTTTTTCTTGTAGAAAATTTAAATATAACACGAAAAAATCAACTATTTATTCGTACGACGCGCGATTGACGTAATATTAACTGGAATAGTGTAACCGAGTAAGTTTTTTTCCTTATCGTTAACATTATTTTAAAATGTTTATTTGAAAATAATTACTCTAGAGATTTCTCAGATATAATTTTTCCCCCAATCGACTGCTCTTCATTAGTAGATCAACCGATCAAAATCAGAATAATCTACTGTATCCGAACGCTTACAGACTTTTTCAAGTAACAGTGATAAGCAGAAATTTTCAAATAGATTGAGTTATGTGCCATTATCTACCATTATCTTAACCGCACGTATTTACCCATAAATTACTATTAATATGTAATAATATATATATATGTATATGCGTATGTGTATAGGGTGACCCATAGAAGACGGACGGTTTTATTTTTGAATAGCGCGCTTGGTAACACCGCTATAGCGCAAATCGCGTACTCCACGTTTAGTGAATACACACGAGAGATTCATTTTTGTCCAGTGTCAGTTTTGGCGGTATCCTATAACGGGAGCGTTCTGCGTAGAACATTTTTTTTTGGTTCGAATCGATGACGACAATGCAAAAAGAGTTTAAGAATTCAAAGTTAGGTGATTTTTTTATAGGGATACCTTAAGAGCTGCGTTTACCTGAAAACTCGAATTTCTGAAGAAATTTCTTAAATTCAGCGACTTTTGCTCGAGAACGTGTTTGAAAATTTTCTAAATACTGAGTAAATGTATTGTTGCGAATGGCGGCCATCTAAACAATGTTGTGTTCCACAAATGATTGTAAGCTAATCTCACGTTTTCCTATTTTTAAATAAAATTTCATTCAAAAATTTTGGTCGAGTAGTTTTGAATTACTTAAAAAAAAAAAAAAAAACCTGTCCGTCATATCCGGGTCGCTCTCTATATATGCGTGTGTGCTTTAAACATTAGACGCTATTTAAAAGATCCGACTATATATTTTATTCCTCTACTAAGGCCAAGTTTTATCTCGTTAAATAATTGTGCTAGTCCATTTTGTAAGGTATTATCAGTTTATTCGCACGTATTCACACACACACATATGTATATATATGTGTGTGTATAGTTAACCAACTGTAGCGGGTAAATGATATGCAATTAGTTAACTAACTGGAACAGACATAATACGAAAATTATCTAAATTCCGCCCGCATATAATTTCTTCTTTGTAGCAAAAATTTCGATTATATCTTAATTTCGTACGAATAGAACTGCATCGCATGTGGGTAGTTAGATTGTATTTGGTTCTAATATATAATGCAACGCTGAATATCTTTAGTATGATTTGCGAACGTTTTTATACAGTATAACGTTAAAAATTATATATGTACATACATCGAGTAATACTATAGCTAGATATAATTTTCCGTTCGGCTAGGTACGATTATTTAAACCGAAAATTCGTTCAAACGTCGTCTAAATTTCGTATTAAAAATAGAAGCGCATTAAATAATAATTTAATATTATTCGAGTTAATTTCAACTCGAATAGAATGAGCTACACTGAGAATTTACGCTCCTAGCAATTACCGCCGAAAAAGATAAGTTAATTATTATTAGCTATGCTTACATGCAGTGACGGATTTAGACTTGATGTTGCCCTAGGCCCTGTTTGACGCGCCGCCCTTAATGTTAAAGTAAATTTTATAAATTTCGATCTAATATTTTTATTTTAAATTTAAACTAATTTCATTTTGTTAGAATATAACTTTTAATTATAAATTATAACTAATAAACATTACAGACGGATAAGTAATAAACTTTAGACAAATAAATATTTTCTAAAAAATATTAATCAATTTAAAAATCGGCTTTGGTCCGCCCAAAAATATCAATCGTATCATTGTAATCAATTTCTTGGATTAGTTGAGCTTGCAAAAGCGCGAAGTCTATCTTGGCCCATACTTGCACGTAAATAGGTTTTTACTCTTTGAAAGTAGAAAAAAATATTTCTCCTGAACAGTTTGTAGCCGGAATACTAAAAAAAAATACGTAAAGCAATGTCCAGTGTGACGGATTCAGCTGCACCACATTCGATTAAATTTACAGAATGGACAGCACAAGGAACGTAATCTGCTGAAGGATTAATTGGTTGTATTCGTGTCTGAAGGCCTGAATAAATACCTCACATATTGCTTACATTATCTTCAGATTCACCACGACAGGTCATTTTGTCCAAACCATTATTTTCCAGAAATTTTAACAAAGCATTCCCAATTTCTGTTTCTCTTTTACGATATTCTGAGCCACTAAGTTTTTTTTCGATAGCCACTCATATTAGAAAATGAAACCGGAACTCTCTCCGAATTATATATAAAAAAAAAACAATACCTAATTTAAAGTGATCAATCGATTATTTTTTTAATGTTTAAAAAACAGAATAAAATAATTCGAGACATGTACACACAACTGGAACGATTTCTGTATTTTGTTTGATGCATAAAAAAAAAAACACAAAGTTAAATGCGTCAATATGTTAAGCGTAGCGCTCTTGTTTGAAGATTAGCGGTCACATAAACAAAGCACTCGGGAAAAAAAAACAAAATTCTTAAAATGTTCATTTGTACTTATAATAAGCACATAAATGTAACTATATAAGTAGATAGATTTAATATATATCATCTTACATTAAATATAATTTTAAAATTCTTGGTGTGTAATAAACATTTTTCGGATTTTAAATGAAAAACTTAAATTTCAACTTTTTCCACGATTAGATTGAGATTTCAAAAAATTGAATATGGAAAAAAGTAAGATGTATTTTTCATGAAAAATTATTTCCATTAATAAAGAATGTTCTTAAATAAATACCAAAATGATATTTAATACACGCAAATCTACAGTATTTTTAATTAACAGTGAAAAACTGCGAATTTATTCTGATTTAGTAACATGATTAATTTCACTGATGGAATACATCACTGGATAAAGACTATATAATTGATCTATTAAAAAATTAACGTATTTTTCGCAGATTGAAAAGTAAAAAAAAAAAATTAAATTAATATACATTTTCTATAGAAAATGTTTTATAAAAATTAATTTAAACTTATTTTCAAAGGAGATTGTGTTTCTATTTTTTTCGGTCTCTGAAATATTGTCATTTTAAAAATTTTGCCGCCGCCCCTCAAATCATGCCGCCCTAAAACTGGGCCTCGTAGACGTAAATCAACCAATGCTTACGTCCCGTGTAATTATGTATACTTATCATATTTGTGTATTTAATTATATATAAAATCTATAATATCGATGAAGAAAAGTTAAAACTGGGAAAGTGACGAAAATCATTATGAATCGCGATTGTCAGAGACGTAGCCATTACACGCGAACTCTATTACGTAATTTGGATAACAAGAAGGTGACCGAACGATTTAACGGGCCGAAAGTAGAACGTACCAGCAAAATTACTAAGAGATAGCGGGTAATTAATATCACGCAGTTAATAGAGATTTTGGAGTAAGTTCATGTGTTATTGTTTTCCCCAAAAGACGTTCGATTCGATTAAGTGCAAGATGCTACGGTGTATACTGGACCGTGTGGAAACATCGAACAATTTCATATGTACAATTTTGGAACTATACGAAGGCAGCAGCACCCACATAGGTGTGTCTTCGGAATACAAATTGAAAAGTGCAGGAAGAAGAAGAAAAGAAGAAGAAGAAAAGAAGAAGAAGCACTGTATTTCTTATTATTAAGTTATATGCACATAAGCATATTAAATTTTAAAAATAAACAATTTACCTGTACCGAATATAAAACAAAAATTCTTTCCAGGTAAACAAAAAAATAGAAAAACTTATGGCTTATAAATATCAAATGTATAAATTACAGGAAAAAATTGTATAAAAACCTGTTCCAATATATTAGAATAAAATTATAACTTACTCTATCACAATATAATATCTTAAAAATATCTTAGTCTATTTGCTGATACTAGAACTAGAATTTAACAGCCGGCTTACTATAAACAGATATGTTTTATACGTCTGTGCTTGTACCTCGTCGCACAGACAATCATTAATATGCCTCGTAAATGTAAGTCGTCTATCCATAGTTATGCCTAAATATCTTACATTTTCCTTCCAATCGAGGTAATTGTTTTTGACTCGAACGAAGTGATTAAGTAGAGGCCTACGTCTAGTAAAAATGATTGATTCAGTTTTTTCATCATTTAATTTTCCATTTGTAGAAAAATTTTGATATTTTATCAATTGCACTTGTTAGTCTGTTACTGATTGTGTCAATTCTATAAGAGGATGCCATTAAAGAAGTATCATCAGCATAAAGGTTTATGTCTACTCCCGTAATGGTTGGCAAGTCATTCAAATAGAGTATAAAAAGGAAAATGACCTAGGATGCTCCCTTGAGGTACCCCAGCTTTAATAAATCTCATGTTAGATTTATGATTTTTTATTTTCACGTAAAACTTCATGTTCATTAAATAAGATTTAATAGTGAATACTAGATAAGGAGGAAATTCATATTTGATTAATTTATAAATAATTTCATCATGCCAGGTTGTGGCAAACGCTTTTTCAATGTCCATCAAGACTACTCCTGTATGTTTATTCTGATTAAAATTATCGGTAATTTTATCGCAAATTTTAGCTAATTGAATTGTGGTACTGAGTTTTGGCCGAAACATAAATTGTGAGTCAGATATGATAGATCGACTCACGCTGAAATCTCTTAATCTGACCAAGAGTACTTTCTCAAATATTTTACTTAAATTACTAAGTAAGCTCACTGGCCTTAAATTTTGTACCAGAGAGGCATCCTTCCCCGGTTTTGGTATGGGTATCTTTACCGACAAATCTCCACGACAGAGGATAATAACACAGACGTAAACATGAGTTGAACATATTGACTAAGGCAACTATTGCTTTGAATGGTAGATTTTTAATCATTTTTATATTAATTTGGTCATGACCAACTGAGTTGTTTTGTCTAAGAGTAGAGATAATTCTTTTGATCTCTTTAGGTGTTGTAAAATTCCTAGGTAAAACTGTTGCAGAAGTATAAAGTGAATAATTGTTTATTGTCTACTTAATTTTCCTTTCATGATATCTAGTTGACATGTGATCATTTTGACCATAAATAGTGCTAAAGTGTTCAACTAAGATTTCTACTTTATCTTCAATTGCGTACGCAACTTTATCTGCACTGGTTGGGATTTTTATAGGGGGCAGTTCGGTTTGACTCTTGCAGAAGTATTTATTTACTCTTCGTAGACTATTATCAGCTGGTGATAGGTTTTTGAGGAACTTATCATATTGTTGATTTCTTTCAATGATTAATCTTATTTGTACTGCCTTGTTTAATTTAGTGTACAATCTTTTATAATTAATAGTGTTTAAATTATGAGGTCTCTGATGACATTTACGAACGTAATTATTAATTTTAATAAGCATTTTTGTGCTATTTGAAATC
This sequence comes from Coronaproctus castanopsis, assembly GCA_032883995.1. Taxonomy (NCBI): domain Eukaryota; kingdom Metazoa; phylum Arthropoda; class Insecta; order Hemiptera; family Monophlebidae; genus Coronaproctus; species Coronaproctus castanopsis. Next base: position 33,098,829 of record CM065053.1, read on the forward strand.
GAATTTGCTCGTGATTTTAATACAACCTGCGGGATAGGGTTATGTGCGGCTTTTGTTATGATAGAATTAAAGTAGGTAATATATTGATCTATAGATTTCGAATTAGGTAAAGTTTTTGGAATGATGATGTCTTTTTGTATGCATTGTTTGAATGTATTCCAGTTTGCTCTGTAGTAGTTGAAATACTGAATCGGTTTTTTGTAATTTAATGACATGTTAAACATTATTGGGTTATGATCAGATGATAACTTGCTTACAGATATGGGAGTACTAAGTTCGTGATAGTTCTTTGCAATAACAATATCAATAGTACTAGGTGAAGAATTTGTATTTCCGGGGAAATAGGTAGGCTCAGATGGTGTTTTAATTTGAAAGTTTTATCCGTTACGCGTGTTTAGTAATATATTTCCTGCTCTGTTGGCATTGCGACAGTTTCAAACTCTGCTTTTCGCATTTACATCTCCAATTATTAAAACACGCGTTGATGTATTTAATAATGACTTTATGTCTGTCTCAAAAAAGGTAGGCTTAACTGGTGGTCTATAGGCAGCAAATATTAATATGGTCTTATTTCCTATTTGAATTTTAGCTCCTACTGCCTGCACCTGTTTCAAGCGCGGTACAGGCACTGGGGTGCAGTGCAGACTATTATGAACTATTAGAGCAACTCCCCCTGAGTTATTTGTGTGGTCAGTACGAAATATTTGGTAATTTGGTACTCTAATAGTGGTGTTTGTATCTAATTTTGTCTCAGAAAGTCCAGCTATGTGTATATTAGAGCTCAGCATGAATTGTATCTTATTTGCAATAGCAATTGCATTCACTCCTTCTTCACACATGTGCACATTCAAATACTATTATATAAACGTGTCAGCTACACATTCAATGACAGTGGTAATTATGGTAAAAATATCGGAACCATGATTAAATCTTAATTTTAATATGATATTTTTCATACATTTTAAAATTTTATTTAAGCCTAATGATTTACACATCAATATTATTTGTGATAAGTCGTTACTTTCGTTATCACGGTTGCCTCTAGCGGCAGTCCTGTTTCTAGACAGTACTTGCGCATAAGTACGGGTTTCATTATTATTAATTAAATTTCTTGGATTATTATTACTATTAATACTACTATTATTGATACTGTTACTACTCGTACTTTCACTATATCTATTATTGTTAATATTATTATTATTATTGCGATTGTTTACGTTCGTTTCATGGCTACTGATTAAGCCATTACTTACTACTGCTTCAAAAATTCGGTTATAGACCGGTTTGAATTTGACGTATGATTATTACCACAATTAGCGCATTTTAATTTTTCGTTTTTTAACCGAATGCTCAACGCTACATCTTAAACATTTAATCTTTTTGTGACAATTATAAAAAAGATGATTATAGGCCTGACACCTATAGCATCGAATGATTTTGTTTTTGGGTTTAAATTTTTCCCATGAAACTAGGCAATAGCAAATTTCTCTAATATTTAAAATATCTTTAATGTTCGTGTTTGCAGGAAACATTACTGTGAAAATCGGTAAATAAACTGTCTTATTTTCATAATTTTTCTTAGAAAATTGTTTTATGTCCACAATCTGTATTTTAGTATCGATTTCTTCTTTAATTTCACTTAGCGTTAATCGGTACCCCTTTTAAAATCATTTTGACCGGTTTTCTAATATTTGGGGTATGTGTGTAATATTCGATATTTATCTGTGTTAATATGTTTAATATTTTATCATAGTCTTCGATATCGTTCGCGTACAAGACATATGAATTCCTATTTGTTTTTATTCTTACGTTATTCTTTAAATTATTATTTATTTTAGTTACAAAGCTTTTATGACTTTCGGTTAAAGTGCACCAAAATATTATCGGCGGAATGGATACTTTACGGTTACCATTAATAAAATTAGTATAATTAAGATTATTATTAAATACAATGTTATTATTATTATTATTAAATACGATGTTATTGTTAGGATTACTTTTAGTACCGGTAGTAGTAGATGTCTTGCTGTGTATTACCGAGTTTACGTCTTCCGCTATCTGCGTTAAATCGAATAAATTTCCCATAGTGCTGTTATCATCGCCATTAACATTGTTCATCCTTTGTAACATATCGATTTCTGGTCGGTATTGATGTATGCTCGTCTTTTTCCTGTTTTTAGGACTGCTACCTCCTTTTCTAGTAGCAGCCTGCCATTCTTCATTATCATAATCATCATCAGATTGTTCATTCGAATCAAAAGTTGCCATTAGATTACGACGAACCGCTTTACTTGCGAATGATGAAGAAGTAGAGGGGTTCTCTACTATCTCCATCTCGTCGCCTTTTTGAGTGGGAACTGATGTAGCTTCCCCTGACCGACCCCGATCGTGCGGGGGAGACAGAGTATATAAAAAAAGAAAACGAATATCGTGATAATTGACGAATATACAAAAAAACGGAAAACATAAAAAGTGGTCAATTTTCGATTAAGACAAAAAAATAAATTGAAGGATATATTAGGCATCTGTGCAAGTTTTTATGCCGTAATTGACGTTATAACGGTAAATCTTAGAAAGCTACTTCATTCAAATAACATCTAGGAACGCGTATTTATTTATAATCTTCCATAAATTCATCTAACTAGCACAGGATGAAGAATAAAATACGGGAAAGTCAAATTATTTTCGTTGAACATATAAAACTAAGGAATTTATTATGTGTAAAACTCTAAAAAATATTTAAATAAAAACGCTACATATAAAAAAAATTTAAACAAAAATAATTGATATCGCTTAACTAATTTCACTTATTACCCGTAATAATAAAATATACTTAAGTATAGGAGTAAATAAATGTTGTACGTTCGGGTACTTTTTATGTCTACGTCTTATATCGTGATAACTGATACTTTTTTAAAACAGATATCTGTTCTGTTTTTCACGCTACACGAAAACATATATGAGAATGAATTTAAAAAAGACACGTCTAAATACGTATTTTTACATTGCCACAATTTATATTACATCGAGAAAAATCAGTAAACTATAATTAAACTTCAAGAAGATAAACTAAACAAATTATTACGCGGTAAATTTTCGAATGATCGGAATTGCGAAAATTACTCGGGAAACTAACCCAGCCTAGTACGAGCGATGATATTCAACGTTACACGTTCGCGTGAATTTTATACAGCAGATTTACCGACGATTGAATCGGCTCAGGTAGCAACGTTTGCATATGATACCGTAATATCAGATAAAAGTGCTGATATTGACATTACAAAATTGCGGAATACTGTACATTAGGTTCATCAGTGGGCACAAAAAAGCGATGCCACTGGAAATGACAATAATGTTTCCTCCAACAATTCTACTTTTAGCTGTTGCCATAATGTGCGTGATAAATGAAACACGGATTGGATTTAAAAATACGAAATTCGTTTACGGATGAAAATGAAAAATTGTGGACACGATCTTTAAGATTCTTCGGACACATTATGCGACGCGAACCAAAAAATAAATATATTAACTAAAAATACCCAGAATCGCAGCAAGGAGACTCCAAGAATGTTCACGAGGTGACCATCGAGACAGATGGCGTGACTACACTCGAAAGCAATTCGCGACGCTCGGATCGAGTAACACGATGGAAGAAGAGTTTACGGTTTCACGATTTTGATTTTTATATTAACTCTACACTTCCGCAGATTTCGAACGTGATAAACTTTTCTCATTTATGCCGCGGAGGCAGATTGTTTTGTCCAAAATTAATCTTACCCGAGTAATATGGTGAGGTAAGAGGATATTAAGGTGATTTAACGTTAATCTGTGATTTCGACGATCGTTCGTGGGTCAGACTGTTCTCGATCCGTGCTTTCGTTTTGCATATAATTTAACACTACAGCCTCGACAGACTTCCGTATATTCTACGTGGAGTATAGTCGAAGAAAAAAATGTGGGGGTTGTTGGCAATTAAGCAGCGTCTCGCGAACATGGAATATGATTTCCCCTCATATACATGAAACCACTTGGTGGAAAAACTACTCTAGATGTAATGGAATTAATTTAAAATTTGATTTTATTATTTAGAAAAATAAAAAAAATTCGCCAATAATTTTCGAAAAAAGACAGTAAAAGAATAATTGCAAAACAATAAAAAAAATAAAAAACTCAGCCAATATAATTTCGTTTTTTATTACCCAAGTGCGAGTAACGTTCGGTATTTATACTTATTGCTTTAAATATATATACATATATATATATATATGTGTGTGTGTTTGCGTTTGTGACGTACGTATATAAATACCTATAAACATTTTTATAGTTCACTTTAAATCGTACGACGTAATGCGTTATTTTTTATTCCGGACAATGCCACATGATGACATAATTCGTTCTAAGCAGATAGTCTACCTGGAATTGTTGCCCGATAACCATTCATCCCCCAGATAGATCCAATATTTTTGCCCACTAGTGATTAAAGCGTTTCATTAACAATCGATTACCGACAGATTTGGAATTTCTACGGCGCCCTAAATTACTCGGTATAATTCAAAGGCTGTCAATATTTGATTTAATAATAATAACGTCGCTGCTACTTATTGTCCTCCATTCAATGACAAATACTAAGTAAAAATTAAAAAAAACCATAGCCGATAAATTCGCTAATTCTCATGTCAACATCCTGACCACGGCTATCGAATATTAGAGCGGTGATATTTATTTATATCGCACGGAAATATACCTGTATACATATATTCATTTTGTATTCGTATGCATGTCTATCTATACACATAATACTCTTATATCAATCCATTGCTGGATGTAATCGTTCCTTCTTTTCTATCTTTTCTATCTTCCATCCACTTTACACCGGCTAACCTTTTTGTATCATCCTGCCATTTTATAGTTCTATATCTTTCCCTTGACAGTCATTGTTTCGTCTACCTGTCATCATTTATTCTCGCCACATGGCCTGTCCATTTCAGCTGCGCTGCACGTTTTACCGCATCCGACAGTTTAGTCTGATGTCTTATCCCTGCATTAGCTTTCCTGTCTGACATCTTAATTTCCAACATTACTCTTTCGTCTGAGTCAGAAGATTTTTAACTACGTATTTCGTCAGACTACATGTTTCTGCTTCACGTGTAAGTACCGGAAGGACGCACTGTTCACAGATTTTCTTTTTTCAATCCGTTGGCTATATCGTTATTCTTGAATGAACCTTGTTCAACTTTCCAAAAACTGTCCACCATAGATGCGTTTGTGTCTTTTTACTTCCTTAACCGTCGCTTCATTCTCTGCGTAATTCTTTGATCTAAATATATATATATTCACCGATCATGTGCCTATATATTTTTATTTGTAATTCCAGAGGCGTATTTAGTTTTATTGATGTTTATCATTATCCTGCTCTTTGGAACAGTTGTGAAGGTCAGTTTGCACATCCTGCAGCGTATCAACGTTGTTGTTAATTAATACAACGTCGTCGGTAACTCTCACGTGATTGATTTTCTTCCCATAAACTTTTGACTGCCAAACCAAGTTTTCGAACATAACTCGGGAGATATTCTATCCTCTTGTCTAACGACTCTTTAGTGTTATTTTGTTCGTTTTTCCTACCAGTTGCACTTGCATCGTTGGCGAACTGCAAATGTTCTTTATTATGTCATTGGTCATCTATTAAATTTTTTAAAAGCGCTTTTAGGGCTGTCCAGGTTTCTGCATTATCTATGAACGCCGTCTGTAGTTCGATATTGTATTCCTGCACTTATAAGATTCTCATTTTACGGATGTGATAACGCGTGCTGAATCCCCCCGATCTAAAACCAGCCTGCTCGCGTGGCGCCGGTAATAACCTATTTGCATTCAGTATGTATTACTATTTTACGAATGTATATGTCTGCGCGTCCATTATTCTCTTCGTTTATCTGAATGTTTAAATCTTGCAACTTTTTTTTTTTCGCCTTAAATATTCCATGTAGCTCCAAAGAAAAACTACCGACGATTCTTTACGACGCTCTAAAATAAAGCGCACTCGTAATGAGATCGAGATGGAAACACATTAGCATAAAAAGCTTAACTCGTCCCCGATGATGCGGAACTGAATCGACTGATTTTACAAACGTACTTAAAACACTACACGCGTAATTGAGTGCACACGCTCGTGTGAGTGTATCTGAATGTGTGTGTGTGTGTGTGTGTATATAAGTAATCGAGTGTTCGGATCTTGTTTACGACAATGCGGAAGTGAACGAGCTTTTATATAGGAATATTAACGCGTTAAGTTTATCCATTCGGTGGTAATTTGTTGCGAACATTAATCTCACTTGCGAAGCTTTAACAGTTCTCGCGTTCAGTTCCATACACGGTACTCTACACATTTATATATATATTTATTTATTTATTTAACACTTTATGGGTATATATATGTATATTATATATACATATTATGTATAAGCAGAACTATTTGTATTTGTCGGCATACGCCGTTATGAGTTCAATAACAAATGTACTTCCTCGGAAACCGGAAGTTCTTTAAATGTTACTACCTAACCTCGTGACGTATGAAAAAAACTGGATATTTCCTTTACAGTTAAAAATTCTTGTTTGTAGTATTAACGTTTGAAACAATAGAGGACTGTGTAAATAATAAAACTGACGTGTTCAGTTTTGAACATGCGTATAACGACAAAACAACGGAAAGGTTCAAATATAGCTGATGTAATTAAATCGGACCAAATAAAAAAAAAAACAAAAACATTCCAATCGAAGACGTTTGACTATCCGGGAATAGAAAAATCAAATATTGCATTTAGTCGATGGTCGAACATGATATGTGGAGTAAAACTAGCGTTTGATGGAAAAATTGGGGGATGTCGAGGAAAAGTCGGAATAAGAAAAACTTTCTCATTGAAGGGTAATGAACAAACTTACGACCTATTGGCTACGTTGAACACGAACCGCCATAACGCGGTAACTTTAAATATAACACAACATCATTGCGATCTATTATCGCGTTTTCAATCGATATAATTCACGAACGCTTCTCTCGACCAGGAAAAATGTCACTTTGACGATTGCTAAATAGAAACCTAACGGCGTCCTAATATGATGTCGTGATTTGTCTAAAATCGAAAATAAAATATTTTGCACCCCAAAAACGAAAACGTAATAATAAATTAATCAAAGTGGAATTGGACATTACCATTAAAAGTACGATCAGCAATTTGCCACGTTATTCAACCAATTAGAATACGAGCTTCAGATAGCAGACGGATAAAAAGTTATTACTGCGTAAGCTAAACGTGTACATACTTGCTTAGGAAAATAAAAACTCAGTCGGAAAATTGTACCACTTAGATATTAACGGGGAAAAAGTGAATAATAGCGAGTGGAAAATTTGCCCCCTGTTTCAATCAATGAACAACGAAATATTAGAGAGATATAAATTTAAATATCTAGGCTACACCGTGGCAGAGAAAAGAGTATACCGAATACGAAAATAGACGCGCCCAAAACAGATGAATATTTAACAAAACGTAGAAAACCTATCCTTGAAATTACTGGTCTAGCGTTATATCTAACGTGTATATCGCTGTTAGAAGCAGCCTCGCTTAATAGACAAGTTGAACGGTATGGAACAACAGACAAGTGGCAATGTATAAGAATGTTCGGAATCCCACGGACTTCTAAAACACCGAAGCAAGAAAAAAATTCCAAATTTAAAGAGAATGTTGAAACGAATCAACGTCAATAGCTCGTGCAGTATAAAAAAAAAAATGAGTGGATCTAACTGCAACTGTAATCGCTCAGGTCCTTCTAATCTTAAAAGTATAATAAATTAAAATTTTAAATCGAATACAGTTTCGGATAAACGAAAACATCAATGAGTATTGATTAATTCCTGGTCACGAATGAAATAAATCAACGCAAATAGGAACGTCGCTGGAGAATAAAACATGTGTAAAGAGCAGTATAAAGTGACATAATTTGTTCGGAGAGTATTTTGCTGCGTAATGAGTATTTCAGAAGATTGTGATCAGCTGCGCGATAATGTTGAAATTGGAAGACGATAATAGATGGAAGACGATTCGTACTAGAATGTAGCCAGCGGGCGGCGGTTATGAAAAGACGAAGAAATGATGAAAAGAACAAATGTGCTCTTGTACAACGGTAGGTGAAGATTTTTTGGTAGTAACGATTTATAATGAACAGCTACATAGAATTCTTTGTAAGATATTTTGGTAGCGGAATCTAGGTAATGTTCGTCGAGGAAAGCTTGGTTTTTCTTTTTTCCGTCCAGCTTATTTTCTCCATCCGCCTGCAGCACCACATTTCAAATGCTTCTATCCTATCCTCTTTTCGTTTTGTGCACGTCCATGTTTCCGATCCACAAAATGCTACTGGCCACGCGTATGTTTTTATAATGCGTTTTCGCAGCTCTATGGGTATTGTACTGTTGGTTATTATTTTTATTTTTTTCAGCATAGCCTATTTTGCTATGACCAGCCGTTATGTCTTGCGAGACACGCCCATCTTCAGTAAGGGTGCTTCCCAGGTACTTGAATGATGAAACCTATTCTATGTTTGTTCCGTCGATTACCATATTCATTTGTTGCGGTTTTATCCCTATTGTCATTACTTTGGTCTTTTTAGTATTAATCATATATATATATTATTATTATTATTATTATTTTCCCATTAATGTGCTATCTCTGGTGAGAGTTTAGTTAAATAGCTATTAAGGGTTTTGTTTTTAATTTCTGCTAATAATATTTTTTATTCTTTTACTTTATTGTTGAACAATTTTTTATCAAAGGGATTCCTTGTTTGGAACAAGCTTCGTCTAAACTGTTTCATTTCCAAGAGACTAGCTTCCGGACTGATAGCGGATAATTATTACATTTTTTTTTGTAAGTATTAAACTGGAGTATTCATCGTGGCTGCTGTTTGTATCTCTATAATTAGACTCCGTACGGCATTCTCGATGTCAATTTCGCTTTTTTATTGAAATTTAAAGATTTTATTTGGTATCTAAGTATTCTCTAAATGATTCTCAATCTGTTTCGTCGTTACACAACTATATGTTTTCCTCTCGGCATATAACCGAATCGCCAAACGTTAAAATCATACAAGAGTGGTCCGAACAAAGATCGAAAGAAGAATTTATTTCCGAGTAATAACTAGCAGTTCCTTTCGTAATGAAAAAATCCAGCAGATCCGGTATTTTACAATTGTCGGTTGGCCAATATGTCGGTTCTCCCGTTGATATATATGTTACTTTCCAGTACTTGTTTACCCTGGTATTTATTGATCGGCGCATCCATTGAAAGAAATGGTAATTAATCCGACAGCGTTAATTTTTGATAAAAACTAATAAATGCCGTGTATAATAAATTTTTTTTTCACGCTTTTAGGGTTCCATAATGAATCATAACACGTCCGCCAGAATAATTAGAAGTCATCATAGTTTGGTGTTGCAACGGTTAACCAGGCACAGCGCTGGAAGGTACGCTTGTTTAGCGGCTAACTCGCAAGGCGAAACGTACAGTAACGAATTGACGTTTAGAGTGCAATGTAAGTAAATTTATTGTTCATTCCAGCTTTATTATTATTATTATTATTACCGTTAGCTCGTATGCTATGAACGATTCGTGTGCTGATAAGTAAAAGACAAGGATGCATTGGATTTGTAAATTTTATTTACTAATGATATATATTTCGTTTCCGAACAAATATCAGTCTCTCTATATATTATATATATATATATATATATATATATATATATATATATATATATATATATATATATATTGTGTGTGTTTGTGTAAGTGCGTGTATATGTGACATATATGATATATATTATATACGAGGGATCCTTGCTGCATATATTGGTAAATAAGACCTATAGACCTCCATCTCTTAACCGTGTATTATCAAATTAAACCCCCGTGTATAATGTATCTATCGTATACGTCGTATAGTACATAATATATACATAACGGTCAAGAGCTCTACATCGTACACGAGTACATAGCAGTTCGGGGTATACGCAATCGAAATTCTGAGCAAATATTATTTTTCTCGTCGCTCCTTTAAATTTTCACCTCCCACCACCCCGAATAACTTCTAGGAAAATATATATATATTTTTCCCGTATATGTAGGAATAATTGACTACTAAAAGTAAAAAATAATCACATGAATACACAAGTGAAATAACGTGAATTCGTTATATAGGACGACCCAGAGAAGACGGAAGACGGTTTTGCTTTTTGAATAGCGCAGTTGGTAACCCTGCTACAACGCAAACATGCAAACGAGAGATTCGTTATTAACCCGGTTGCAGTTATCATGACATCTTATAACGAGAAGGAGCGCGTTTTGCGTAGAACATTATTTTCGGCGTGAATCGATGACGACGATGCAAAAAGAGTTTCAAAAAGAATTCAATGTTACGCAATTTTTTTTATACTTCGCGTTCACGAAACACGTCCACGAGATCTGGAAGACCAGAAAATTCGGATTTCTGAAGAAATTTCAAAAATTCAGCGACCTCTGCTCCAAAATGTGTTCGAAAATTTTTTAAAGACTGAATGAATGTATTGTAGCAAATGGCATCTGAACGATATTGTGCCCGACAAATGATTGTAATCCTTTGTTTTCCTATTTTTAAATAAAATTTCATTCAAAAATTTTGGTCGAGTAATTCCAGGGTTATTCAAAAAACAACACAACCGTCCATCTTCTCTGGGTCACCCTATATAACGTACCACAGTTAGAGAATCTAACGATCGCAAATGAGAACTTTTCATGATTCTTCAAAATCAAACGAATAATGACGTCATTTTTGAAAATCGACCCTAAAAAGAGGATGTCTAACAACATCATCGTGTTGCTGCTAAAATGATAGTTGTAACTGAAATAATATTGTAAAACACATTAGTAAAGTAAAAATGAACGGCTAAAAATACCCTTCGAAGAATTTCTGCCTACTTTAAGCACAGCGACTTGAATAGTAAATACCGAAGCGGTCATTAGACAAGAAACTTATAAATATATTCGAAACCAGTTTTATCCGCTCCGTGGAAAAAAAAATTCGCTGCATCTCCTAATCACGACTGCAAATTAAATATTTCTTCAAATAACTGTTCGATTATGGATTATTAAACCCGGGAATTTTTTCCCGCAATTTAACGCTACAAATACTTATTACCACATATAATATCGTATTATTAAAAAAAAGAAAAGTCTCAAAATTTGCATCGTGTCTTAAAAACGTCACGTTGCTTACGTATCGCAGCGTATATTTCGCTTTTGTAGTATTAGTAAAATGTTTGCTCTGCTTCGGATGCCAAATTTAATTTCAATGATTCGTTAGCTTTAATGGCTTGGAATTTCATTAATTTCGTGGGAAATTTTAATTTCTCTCGAATACAAAGCATTAAAATTCGGAGTAATAATTGCTGTCAATCATAAAGGAACCGTTTCTTATTGCGCAACAGGCTTTTTAAGACATTAAAACGATGTCAACAAAATTACCAAATCCGATCGTTAAGACATCCGTGTGAACGGTAACGGTTTATATTCTATAACCGTGGACGAGGATAAGATAGAAGCGTGGACACGGATGATTCGACAAATTAAGAATAAATCTAATCTGCGAATGTTGACAGGCATTCGACTAAATGAAAAGTTGGAAACTTCCTCAGGCTACGTGCCCCGGCGTTGACGATACAGGATACGAATGAAAGATATATTCACACTGATAAAAAATGTTGAACGTTACATTTATTCAGAAATGAAAAGGGTTGAAAGAACCAAAGATCGGACTTTGCGCTGAATAACTTTGACGATTAATTTACTTTCACAATCTCGATAAGACTCCGTCATTCGAGAAACACAAAGTAGTCAAATAAAGATGCAAGTAAAAACAATATGTTGCGTAAGTTAACGGAGTCAGCCCACACTGCGACTACCGGTCTTGGTACTGTATAATGCGGTCGGGGTGTATATCTGTTCGATATGGCTTAACTCAGTTCGTACAAAAAACAACGACATTGGGCTAAACAAAAGTTGTTTAAGTATCGCGGGTTAAATGGAACCAAACTAGTGTAAATCATCTAGAAAATATAAGTATCTACTTCGGAACAACATGGTTTGCAACTTGATTTCATATTGGGAGATAGAACACAAGAGTTCTTAACGAAACAGGATTGACATTGTGTTTCTCAACGGTAGAATATGTAGCTCATCCTGGGATCGATCGACACATAACAAAGAACTAAATACAGTACTAAATGGTACACGTCGGATTGTAACTGATTTTCTTAGACCACACAACGACCGAATTAATATCCTTACCTAAAATGCGATATTGATCCGCTATATATAAGAAATAATGTGATTTCTGAAATTGGAAGAATTAAAGTTGATACGGATTTTCGCCATATTATAGAAAGGTTAAAGTAAATGAAATGAAATTCTTCATATATAATCTGATAAAGCAAGCACCACAAGGAAAGTAAAATGGAATCATTGTAATACTAGCACTGTGTCATCTAATGAGAAAATATGGCTAAAAAATCAATTGGCTTCGATGGAAAACATTAATCAAGTTTGGCGTACTATTTGGGATAAAACAATAGCAAACAGCGTCAAATTGAGCATCCGATAAATGCCGACGTAGTAAAGAACAAAGCCATCAGCAGATGTTCAGTTGCACACATATTAAGCCTTGAATATCTCATACATAAATTTATGTATCGGATTCGATGGTAATAATAGTAACTATTTGCCTGAAAGCTGGGATTAATTATATTCCCTATATTATGCATATTCTATTAAAATAAGCTGCATTATATTAGAACTAATTGTGGAGGTTCGTGTTGGTATTGATTTTCAAAAACGCATAATTTAACAAATATATATACTATTTACCAAAAACCATATATTAGCTTAGCTGTATTTTTTCTAGGCCGATTCTAAAGTGGAATTAAAAATTAAATACATTTATAGAAACCGTCGTAAAACATCTGACACTTATCTAATCTTTATCTTTAGTGAAAAATTTCGCAAAAAATTAATCCAAATTTCTCTAAAACAAATTTATTTTAAATGATAATTAGTCTACCTATTTTCCCTGCAATATAAGGAACACTCTGCGGTAAATTTAAGTAACTCTGTCTTATTTTAAAACAACGTACTTACTTCTCATCGGATAACACACCAACATAATCGGAATTCAACAATGAACAAACTGACAATAAAATCAACAGTAATGTGTATGGAGTAAGTTGAATTATTGAGAATAAGTATTATACGTTCGTCGTGAAATTTTCGATACAATGGAAAATTCGGGCTATTGTGGCAGTCCGAGCGTTAACTTCTCTGATTCTTAAATCGGAAAAAAGTCCATCAAACGTAGACTCATGCAAACAGATTTAGATTACATCAATATCTGTGAAGATTTTTGGGTTAAATCCTGTTAGCGAAGATTTAAAAGCAGAATGATTCGACCTTTAAAATGCACGATCGAATGTTCTATCTTTGAAACGAAGCATTGAGAGCTAATATTGCCAGATACACCTTTTAGTAGTACATCTGTATATATCCGAAATGCTCGATCACATTTGATTATTCTGAATTTCAGAGATACTACAAAAATCATACATCATCATATAAAACTATTCTTAGAGATCGTTCATTACAGGTTAAAACTAGTGTCAACATGTCCACCTGATCAAATATATAACTGTGTTTTCCAAGGACCTGGGCACAGGTTGCCCGACGTGCATCAGAAACCATCGTCCATACTATATTAAAGATTATACAACATGTCTGTTCGAAAACACGAACTTTATCAGGACAAGTAATGGAAATATATCACAGCTCATATAAGCGAACGAATATTGTCACGTCAATCATTAGAATATTAAAGATTCTTCTTTCATTTCAAAGTGATTTTAATTAACTCAAATATCGGATGTAATTTTAGCAGCAGTTTTGGCAAATTATTTCTAATTTTTTTCATCGTGGAGTGTTCGTGTAATTGAGGTAATCCTTGTTGATATATCGCAGTTACTTATACGTTTGTTTTGTTTTGTTTCAAAGTAACGAATAACTATTGGCAAATAGTAAAACTAAGAGAGAATGGAATATAAAAGATATGTATGTATATTGTATGGACATAAACGTTTATATATGTGAAAAATACAAAAATTTATCTAGAATTATTTTCGGTGAAAACCACGTCCTGATTATTCAAACAATTTTTTAACGTTTCGAAGGGACTTACACCACTCATCATCAGAAACGAACTAAACCACAGACCCTTGAGTTATTTCCTTTTATAGGCACTTCTGAAACTTTATATTTCCAGGGCTGTGATTGGTCCTACCGTCAGCTGATACATCACGTGATGTTACTGCATGGTGATTGGTCAATTCTTCTGTAGTCATTATATTCTCAGGGCTATGATTGGTCCTACTATCAGTTGATATTCCTGTATTGTGATTGGTTGATTTTTCAGTAGTCATGATATTTTCAGTGCTATGATTGGTCCTACCATCGGCTGATTCCTCAACTGATATTCCTCTATTGTGATTGGTTGGTTCTTCTGTAATCAATGCTTGGTTGGCCACTTCAGTAGGATATTTTAATTTTTCCTATTGTTTAATAATACTGGTTTCCAAGCATCAGCTAGCCGGAATCCATCTTCTCTGTTGAAATTATTATGCTTCTCTATTTCAATAGCCTCTCGGACAATTCGCTTCCCATATTTTTGTTCCTTTACCAATACCTTCCTCTCCTCGAAGTCAATAGAGTGACCCGCTGTAATTAGATGTTCTGCTACTGCTGTGATTTACCTACGCGTTTATATTTACAATCTGCAACATGCTCTTTAATGCGTAAAAATTGTTCCATCTCATCTATAGTAATTAATATGACCAAATTAATAATAATCAATGACCCGCGGCTAGTAATTTTGTTGCAATATCAAAAGATGCTTTATACAAGCTTTAAAACTTATCACTTTCCTTAAATGTTACGCGTGTGATATTGCGCCGAAAAACTATAATTTATTGTATTTAATTATTGCAGTATATTAGTGCTAAAACGTGTTTTGAAGAAATTGAGTTTGTTATTTCATGATCATTATTATCGTTATTACTGCAAAAGCAATAAAGAAATTGAAGATAATAGGGGAGAAAATAATGTTATATTTTCCTAGAGCATTTACATCATTAATCTTATTCTCGGGCCAGCATCTTGCTCTCCAATACGTTTTCTGTCAATCACGCACTGACGACTAGAAGAATAATGATCGTTTGGGGTGACAAATAAAATGGATCTCCACTAGTGGCTACAACTATTGGACTGTGACCTTAAAACTACCAATCCGCATCTATACAAACGTGTATATATATCTATATATATATATATACATATATATATATATATATAATATATATATATATCCGTTATTAATAGATTTTCTATTTATCTTACCAAGATGGGGACAAATAATGTTTGCTAGGCGATAAAATTCATAATAAAATATAGATTTCTTTAAAAATTCAGTTATATATATATATATAAATTCCTTTAAAATTTCATATATGTATATATATGTATATAAGTGGCGTGCATTACAGGTAAGCGAGGTAAACCCCGGAAAAATCCTGTGTTAAATGTATTCAAATGAAATGAAGAGTTTATATATGTAATATATACTTATTTCAGGAAGGTGTTCTGTCTACAATAAAGCCCAGTTTTACTGGGTTCTCTGTCCGATCAATATCTAACGGTTTATTATGAATTATTACCACTAAACACTTGTCATACGCCATGGTTCAATAATATTCCTTCATCAGTATATATCGTCAACATTGTCTGTCGGCTATGTTTCGACATGAATCGTCTTTCTGACTCCTTATTCGAATTACTTATTCACCGCACTGTTTCCATTCGTCAAATTTCCATACTGTCGCTGATACTGATCGTCACTTTTTTTTTATGGAATGATTTTATTACTTAAAAAATGACAGTGGAAAATTACGATAATGGATAAAACGAAACTGATGATTCGAGGAAGCTGAACGTTCTAGAGGATATAGAAGTGGTTGACAAATAAAAACTTACGATGACTCTAGAAAAGAAGACATAGAAGTCTGAGCAATAGTAAGATTAAAGTAAGAAAGATCGCTCCGTTACTAGATTAATGAAAACGAAATTAATCCGATCATCTTCTATTTAGTACGTTAAATGGAGTAAAAATTTAGGCAAAATCGAGATAAACGGGCAATTGGTGCATTTGAGATGTCGGCACGGAGCGTGGAAATTCGACAGGCAACGAAGAGTACGAATACATCAATTTTACAAGTGCTATATATATATATATATATATATATATATATTAAAGGACCTCACTTCGAATTGTAAGAGTGCATATCGACTATACCGCTACGTCCATCACTGGACTGATATGAACTCGGATAATACGGTTTAGCTGAAACAGAACCGGTTAAGATATCAAGTGTATTACGATAGATTAATTGTGTTATAGATTAAAAAGAAAAAATATATATATGCAGATGTTCACGAGTTGACTGTTGTGTATTTTAATTATTTTCCATTTGTTCGAGCAGATATCAGATATCATACGTGGAAAAGGAGAAATTCTAAGGGTCTTCTCCCTTATCTAGGAGAACAGTTTTTCTTTATCTCTCGTATTCTCTCTTTCCTTCCGTGTGATTTTTACAAAGTTCAGTAATGAGAATTCCGAAGAACGTCAATAAAATCAGGTAAACAACAAACAAATATCTGACGTTGGTAGTTAAGAGTGCCGATCTGAATCATTGTTATTTATAAGAACAATACCAAAAACACTATAAAATCGTATCGTCCGATATAAACAATTCGCCTCATTCCTAGAATGTTTGAACATCTTAGAATCGATCGGGGGGTTTGAATAAATCGATCTATGTTATCCTTAAACGCCTTAAAAAATAATAAAAAAAAAAAAACAACCTTTCAAAATTTACTGATAGGTATATAATAGTGGTCGTGTTGATTGGATTATTATAGTTATTTTTTTTTTATTTTAAAAATTATTTTAGTATAATAGGGAACAAAATCCTATATTTTGAAAATTATTTTTTAATAACCTATTTTGTAATAAATAATTAGGTTTTAGGTTGTTGATAATTTGAAAAGTTTGGAATGTAATGATTGTTTAAATATCAAACAAATTAGGAACAAACACAAAGCTTTTCGGCTATTTAGAACAATAACACAAAGCGAGTAAAATTATTTCGTATAAATTTTATCGTGTTGTATTGTTTTCATTTATTTTACTTTACTCGTTTCGAATTTATTGTTGCGTACAAATTTTATATTGCTGATTCTATTGTTTACCACATTCACCATCAGATAGTTAAAAATACTGTTTTAACCCCTGCGTATCTAAGGAATATTTTTTACATTTTATATTTTTATAAATTTTGCACATTACGAATATATACACATCGGCATCTGGCTGATTCAATTAATTCGACGATATCCTTAATTCCTCTGTATTTGTGCTGATTAATTCGATTATTTTTCTTCCACTATGTTCCTTTCCTGAAACTTTACCCTGTGTGCTTCTGAGGCTTTTCTTGCCAAATTTTATATACCGTATTACTTCGAATTTAAGACGCACTTTTTTTTCACAATTCAACGTTTAAAATCAAGGGTGCGTCTTAAATTCGAGGTACTTTCTAAATTGACCACATGTATAGGAGTAAAACTACCTATTATACGTACTAAAATCTCCTATTATACGTGGAATAGTGGTAGTAGTCCTATTGTATTTGCTACATTAATGCTATCGATATATTACACTAGTTGTAGGAGTTGATTAATGATGTTTATAAAAGTGACTTGTAAACCTATTCCCATTTCCGGTCACAGTCGTTGCTCGTCAGTCAGTGTCGCTCTCCCAAACATTGCACTTACTAACCCATCGTTGTTTTGTTAATACGGTACATTTTCTTTTTATTATGGAAAAGCGTTTTACATACGGAGCGGAATTTAAGCGTAAAGTTATTTTATGCGCAGAAAATATCGGAAATCGTGCCGCCGGTAAACAGTTCTCGATTCCGTTGGCGTGAAATGAAAAATAAGTTATTCGCGTGTGAACGAACAAAAAAATCATTTTCGGGACCAAAACATGGAAGATATCCGGAAATCGATGCTGCCGTTTTAACTTATTTTAAAGAACTTCGCACGAAAGGTCTTCCAGTAACGCGAGACGCATTAATGTTAAAAGCCAGAGAAATTACCAGCGATAAAACTCTTCAATTTAAAGCTAGTCGTGGATGGTGTGAAAAATTCATGAAAAGACGATGTCTATCATTACGTCGTAGAACCACAATTTGCCAGAAACTACCATCTGATTATGAGGATAAATTTATCAACGTCATGTAATACAACTAAGGTTAAAGAAACAATAATGCTGATGAAACTGCTGTTTTCTTTGACATGCCAAGAAATTACACGGTCAGTGAGAAGGGGCAAAAACAAGTAACAGTGAAAACAACCGGCTACGAAAAATTAATAGTAACTGTTATGCTCAGTGCTACTGCGGATGGCAATAAGTTACCGCCGTATGTAATCCTGAACAGAAAAACTGTGCCAAATGAAATCTTCTCGGATGGGGTTATTGTTCGAGCCCAACAAAATGCCTGGATGACAAGTAAACTTATGCAAGATTGGTTGGAGTGCGTATGGGAGCGAAGACCAGGTGGACTTCTCAAACGAGACAGCATGTTAGTGATGGATGCGTTTCGCGGTCATTTATCTGACGACATTAATACCAGATTTGCAAATGGAAAATGCGATTTAGTAGTCATTCCTGGAGGTATGACAAGTCAGTTACAACCTCTTGATGTCGGTGTTAATAAAGCCTTTAAAGATCGTATTCGTGCGCAATACAATCAATGGTTGACTGAAAATAATCATCCTCTCACACCAACTGGCAAAATCAAACGAGCCTCAGCAGGTACGATTGTAGGATGGATTTCAAAAGCTTGGAAAGATTTACCGCCCCGTATAATCATCAAATCCTTTTTGAAGTGCTGTATATCGGATGCATTGGATGGCTCTGAAGATGATTGTGCATGGAATCATAGTGACGAAGATGACGCAAACGATTCTACTTCAACGTCCGGCAATGACGACGATTCAACAACCGACGATTGCAATTAATAACATAATTAGAAAAAAGCAATAAATAGGTAATTTAGTCATAAAAATTACTATTTTTTCCTGTTTTTTTTTTTTTTATTGCAAATGAAATTGCGCTAAGTAATCCTATGTACCTATAAGTTTATAATATGTCCTATTATGTTGAAGAAGTATACGGGGGTATTGACTATTAGTATCTTAATTATTTCTATTTCTTCCAAAACTTCCTAAAACCTTGTAATTTTAATGCGTCTTAAATTCGATGAATTTTTTTTTCTTCACGTTGAAAACCAAAAACCAGGATGCGTCTTAAATTCGAAGTAATACGGTATTTCGTTTTTCTTCTTTTTGTGTCATCCATTAATTGCAACTTGTTGACGTTGCATCAGCACTTCTCGCTCGGTCACCTTATCTGTCCACGGAATTCTCGGCATGCGTCGATATGCCCACATTTCAACGACGTTAATTCTTCTTTCGCAGTCTGCTTTTCTTGTCCAGATTTCCGATGGACCATAGCGACGTAATATTAGTTTTCTCGTTTGTAAGTCCATCTTTCGATTTTTCAGAACTTTTTCTAGATTTCCAAACGCCATTTTCTGGAAATTATTTTTTATTATCACGACGCCCATCTTCTGTAATCATAACTTATAAATATTTATGCTGTTTTACGTGTTCTAATTGTTGTCCATCTATTTCCAGTTTTGTTCCTCTGTCTACTAAATCTCATGAATTTTTGTTATCTTCATGTTGTATTTTCTTATTTCCTTATTTATAGTATGTATAGCATGTTCTATACATTTTTATATACATTTTTAGAAATTATTTTTTAAATTCACTCGATGATAATAATAGTCGGAAAATTTTTTTGATTGCTCATAAAGAAAAACGATTTTTTAGTTATTTTAACTACTATTTTGTTGTTTAATTCAGATTATGTTACTTTGAAGTATAATTAATTTTAAATGTAAAAATAACGTATCAACTGTTCATGTTAAAAATCGGCAACATTTCGATAGAACCGGCTATTCTCCTCCCCGTTAACGCTAATAATTCATCAGTTACATCGGGTGAAAATCAATAGCGCAGTTTTATTTTTTATTTTAACCACTTCTGACTATTACTATTTACTTCCTTTTCAGCAATTTTCCACCCACATTTTTACTCAACTTCGTTACTTCATTTCGGTCATATTCGTATAGAACGTTTAAAGTTGGTTTCCGCCGATTTTTAATTTCGTATCTCGTTAAAATTGGCTATTTTAGGCATTTCCGAAAAAAATTGCGAATATTGTGGTGGTGTTTCGGTAATCTTGTAGGAATCTACCGAAATTAACGAAACAAATTATTATTCAACAATTTATACCGAATATACTCTGAGAAAAATTACAAACGAGACCATAAAGCGGAATAGTTAAAAGGAAATAAAGCGAAATCGTAAAGAGGACACTTCTATGTTGAACTGAATTTTCTTCGTTTTTTTACAAACGAGAGATTCGCTTTTGTCCAGTTCCAGTTATCATGACATCTTATAACGGGAAGGAGCGCGTTTTGCGTAGAACATTATTTTAGACTTGAATCGATGACGACAATGCGAAGAGAGTTTCAAAAAGATTTCAAAGATAGGCGATTTTTTTTTCGTGTGGATACCTTATAAGCCGCGTTTAACGCGTCCACGAGATATGAAAACTCTGAAAACTCGGATTTCTGAAGAAATTTTAAAAATTCAGCGACCCATGCGCGAAAAAGTGTCCGAACATTTTGTAAAGACTGAATGAATGTATCGTTGCAAATCATCTGAACTATATTGTGTTCGACGACAAATGATTGTAAGCTAATTTATTGTTTTCCTATTTTTAAATAAAATTACAGTATTAATAAATAAGCTAAGACGTTTATATCTTCGGTAACTAGTATTAATAAATAAGCTAAGATATTTTATAAGTATATTTTTGATACGGTAAAAGTGTACGCAATCTGTTATTTTAAATGAGCAGCTTTTTTGTATTAAAAGTTTCTTTGCAATCGTATAATATGGCGTCAATTTAAGTAATATTTTATAAATTATATTTTGTATTAATTTTTCCTAGAATGAATATCGTTCATTTATTTGATACAGAAAATTCTATTAAACTTTTTGTAAACAGAAAATATTTAAACGTGCAAATATATTATATTGTTCATCGTTCATCGCTCATTCAAAAATGTCGGTCCACTAGTTTTTTAGTTATTAAAAAAACACCGTCCGTCTTCTCTGGGTCACCCTATATGTTTACACAAACATGCAGAATTTACTCCACGCAAGCACCTGTTAGTAGTTTTTTTTTTCGATATTACGAAAGCTCAGTTTACACAAATGGGGATTTAAAGGACACGCGCTTCGTTCAAAATTGTTTTTCTTCACGTTCTTTCACGTCCGCATAAGCTCGTCATTAGAATCGTCCGAAACACGGACTAATGGTGTTCCCCAGGCATATGTAATCAGTCCGACACTGTTTATTGTCGCATTAATGATCTAATGTCGTCTATATCTATCATTATTTGGTACTACACTATTTGCAAATGACTTTTGGATATCCATCAGCTGCTGTGACAACTTAGCCTGTGAAAAGCGAATGTTATAAGTTGTAGTGGAATCGAGTCCAATCAAAATGGTATTACGTTCTCATTTTCCAAAACGACATGTTTCCATTTGTCTTTGAACGTGCAGAAAAGAGCTTACTCTCGACAATACTTAATTGTTCACCGTTAAATTTCATTATACGTTTCCAATTACCTCTTACTATCGTCAAGTTCAATTTTCTTCTTCAGGTCAGTTAATGGTATCTCCGTTTCTATATTAGCTTTCTTCACGTTTACTATCTACTTCCGACTACGATGCGTGACAATAATCGCCGTGTACAATTTTTGTTACTATAAAAAGGATGATTCATTAGGAAAATAACATTTTTTATCATACAAACGTATTGTTCCGGCAGTAAATACACAAAATGTAAATTAAAAATTTGGCGAAACAACGCAAGAAACGTACTGGTGATAGGTGTTTAAAACGTAATGTAAAAGAAAGATCTGAATATAGGTTCCCCCTCTTTAATAAACCAGAAAGAACAGACACGATATTAAATCTTAACCTTAAGAAAGCTACCGAATAAAATCGAATAGTCCATGTAGCCTTATTGAGCGCACTGTTCGAACCATTGGAGGGAATGATATACATATAGCCGAACATAAAAGAAACTATATTAAAAAAAATCAAACAGTCCGGTTTTAGCAAATACGGACTCCATTTGACGAACTTTTTAAATAGTTAAATTCCTTAGCATCATACTTCCAAACACCGGCATAGAGAATAACGGAATCAACCCAAAAATTTATGTAAGCTGACCGATACAACTTTGCAAACGGAAATTATAATTGAACGAGAAATAAACAGTAGTTTCTTCAATCCATCTTAACAACAAATGCTTTGAACAATGTTGAAGGAAAGAGTAGGCGGATAGATATGGTGATACAGAAATACATTGGGAAGATACTTGACATTCTGCGAACACCTCGAAAATACAACTGTAAAAATGCATTGCAGAGAAAAACATTTTATACAAATTAGCAGGCGCATCTCGAGGAGCTACATATCTACGTTGAGCATCACATACGTCTAGTGTACTCGATTTCAGAACCCGGAGCGCGATGTGGTTAAATAGCTTACGAAAATAAAAATTGACCCGAAAGTGGGCATGTCAGTAATTACCGGCGTGATAAAATCAATTCGTACGACCTGTCTAATTATATATTTTCTAATATAGTACCAGCTCGAATAAAGCAACTGCAATCTAATGTTTGAGAACAGACACAAAATGTATGAATAGGGTGCTAAAAAGACATATACGGATATAGGCTAAATATACCGAAGAAAAAAGGAGTAGAAAATCCGAGCTAAAAGAAATTTAATACGAGATTCGAATTTTCGACAATTTAGTTTCGATGTGAACAAAAAAAAAAGGGGGTAATATATTTCGAATGCGTCGAGATCGCAGCGAAAAATCCGAGGAAATTCCTCCCAGCGGGACTAGATTATGAGGAAATAATTCGTAGAAGCTATGGTCCCATAACGGAATATTCTTTACGGACTTTGGAGGAACAAACTGAATCAGATTAGAAAATTGTCGAGCTCATTGATTAACAAATATAGATCTAATGCTGCGATTCGCGGATGCGATAACCATCCCAGATGACTAGAGCTACATTGATGTCTTTCGTTTTTTATAATTCATTTGACGACATACGAAAGAAGGAGTACAATAGAAACAACTGGTATTATGTGAACTGTACGTGTACATACAAAATATTGTATCAAGCTTTTTTGTTTAAGGTGCCGTGTACCATAACTCGGATTAGAGTGTTCTAAACCGTTAAGTTTTTTGTTCTTTTTTCTGGTGTATCTTTAATATACGGAATCTTGAGGTCATTTGCACTGTCAAATTAGAAACATAATGTGGAGCAGACGTAATAGTACTAAGTATTGTTGTTGCTGGACTTTTCGAAGATTACTTTTGCAAGTACAACTGTAATCAATAGCACTAAATAGGAGCGATTGTGGCGAGAGATATAATTTTCATTACGTTCGTAAATAGTACAAAATGCGAACAAATACTTAAATTTTAGCCGTGTTCATATTTTCGATTTCACCGTCGCTACATTTACTACATATAACAGTAGTGAGAACTGCTTTAATGAAATTGTCTGCGATATTACCGGTTACACTGGTAATTTTCATTAGCGAAAGCTTCAATAGAGTTCTATATATATATATAGCTTTATATAACGTTTGAAAGAAATTACTTACCGATAGATACAGAGATTTTAACGTCGTTATAACGTGTCTATTCATATATATATATATATATAATGTGGACATATCACGTAGAAGATTAGAAGATGGTTTTTGGTCTAGCTCGATTTATAATAGGCTTAAAATCTTTTTCCATCCGACCGATTTGGTATATCTGGTGAAGTAGCTAATTTCAACTATGATTATTATATCGAATAACCGACGCCTCTCGTTTGGCCGTGTATTCTCATTATAAGTAGGAAAAACGAGAGGTAAAATTTCAAATGACGAAATGAAAAGTATTATTTCAACGAGCGGGTACGGTTGAATTTGGGGGAAATTTCTTTTGTGCCTTCCAAGAAAAAAAAAAACTTTTTCTTCAGCGATATAAAAAGGAAAGAACCGGATCACAAAATGAGAATAAGTAGTAGGATGATAAAAAGGGAATATAACAGAGGTGGAAACACGATGAACGAAGGAATAAACGCAACTCGATGTTCATTCATCCGACTCAGTCCCCTTATCGTCATCTCCTCTAATACTCGTTTTCCCTCACTTCGTCAACATATCCGACCGGTATTTTTTTCTATTTTTCTCATCATTTTTTTGGTGAAAATACCGTCAAAATTAAGCCTCCTTCTCGTTTCTTTATAAAATAACACTCTGGAAGTTTTCGACGTGGACTTTATTTTATCGATACGATTGGTACGCCGTAGCCAAACACTTCTGAACTTTGGACAGTGTACTTTTTCCGAAATCTATAAGAGTTAGGGGTGGGTTATTAAAAGTACAGTCATTGACAAAAATGTAATTCGTACTTCGGTAACATTCTCCGATCTATCAAAGTTGATTTCCGCTTTCCCCCTTCCGACCGGATACGTTTCAATTACATTTCGACTTACATATCAATCTCTCTCGCGTACTCTGTTTTTGTCTTTGCGTATCATTTTATTATATCTCGTGTTCTATCCTACTATACTAAATTCGAACCTCGTCAACGAATACTAGATTTCTTTTCGAACAATCCTATTCATTTCAGAATTATTCTTTCTTTCGTACATTTCGATTAAATGTATGTAAAAATTACGCCGTAACGGCTTACACGCTGCACATTAAACCCGAGTGTACTCTACAAAGCGTGGATTATAAATACTCGTCTATTGGTTTGTAAATATACGGTTTATATTATAAATAAGGGGCAGTTTCGGAAATGAAATGGGAAAACGCCAATCAACACTACCGCTACATAACTGTGAGTAAAATTTAAAAAAATTTATTTTAAAAAAAATTCCACACTTTTCTTTTTATTTTTTATCCTGTTTAGGATACATCGATTTATCCAAGCCTCAATCGATTCTGAGGTGTACGAGTATTCTAGGAATGAGCAAATTTCTTATATCTGACGGTACGATTTCATATTTGGGCACTGTTCTTGTAAATAGGAGAGCGATAGCAATTCGGGTCAGAGCATTGGAGATGAAAAGAAATTTATTCTTAACTATCAGCGTCAGATATTTATAAACAAGATGAAATGTATATATATATATATAAAAATATATATATATATATATATATATATATATATATATATATATATATATATATATATATATATAGTTGTTGGAGACTTCAACTGTCATTGAACAGAATAGGGCCATGGTACAAATGATGAAAATGGAAAAAATATTAGGGCTATAAGTATATAAATGGATTTGGTGCACGATGCAAAGTTAATTCACTCCTTTAACAGCTGCTGGAGAAAGAGAGGCTGCAATCCGAATTTAATATTTGTTTCGGAAAAAATTACCGCCATGTACTCTAAAGATGTTAGGAATCCGATACCTAAAACCCAATATAGATAGATTCAGATGGCAATATTTCCATTTATACAGAGAGTAAACTACCTGCCAAAGAATCTATTTAATTTGAAGAAGGTAAATTGAAATAAATTCGGACAACTGCTAAATGAAAGCCTAAACAAAGTAGACGCGTTAGCGGAAAATTATAATAAACTAACAGAAGCGATCTCTGAAAATGCTCAATCGAAGCGATCCCCAGATGGCATAGGAAACAGTTCGTTCCAGGTTTAAACAATGAAGCTAAGCGAAAACTCTTTTTTTATTTGCCGATTTGTAGCTAGCCTAGTAGGTTATCAACAAATGCTTGAAAGGAGACTCATATATGGAAAGCACACCCATTGATGTGTTCTGCTATGTTTAGTTACACTATCTTGAATCTTGATTCTATTGGGACGTCTCGTCACTAGTTTGTTTGCTAGCTTATAAGAGTGTGCTTATAGACGCATCACGTGGTTTTGAATTCACCTGTCGCTGACCTCGTCGATGGTATGAATCCCCAGATCTCGGTAGATCAGCTCATTGGTGACGTATCAAGACATACGGTATATCAGTAGGGTTTTTTCTAAAACCGTTGGGTGATCATCCCATTTGATTTTTTTTTGCGCATTACCGCAATGATGAATTCCATATTGGTTTTAGCATAATATTGTATATAAAAAGCTTGTGACAGCCGCGATTGATATCCTATAAGCCAGTATAAGTTTCTCAGCTTTAGATTCAATTCTTTCCTCTTGTTCTATATTACATGAACCTTCACGTCAGAGTGCAATCTAAATATACTCCGATGTATATTGTGCCTTTGCTTATCTATACCAGTATATTGTTAAATGTTTTATTGTGCACATTTTTCGGGATTTATTTGGAGATTCCACTTTGTGTCCATTGACGTATTAGGTTTGCCTGCAAAAGACGACAACGGCCTTATTAGCATCGTTGTCGGATTAACATTGTGCCATCTGCAAATGTTACTACTTGTACATGTTCATCAGTTAGTAAGTCAGGCGGCACACCAGCACGTATGTGGTATATTTCCAGATTGATGTTGTGGTGAATGATTTGAGATAGACAGGAGTTAGGAATTGGTCGTGTTGATGAATTAGAGTGTTTGGATCAAATGAGGGATTTTAAATCCATTTATTTTCAATATTGATCGTTCGTCCGACGTAGCGAACAGGAAATATCCTCTATTAATATCAGCGTATATTATTTCTGATAAAATATTGATTATTAAGCAGCATTACTTTGAATATTTCAGTGAAATTTTACGCAATTATGAAAGAAGACAGAAACGCGATAATGAACAAAGAACCAACTTCAAACATTTATTCTCTCATATTTTCTATGCTTTCTTCATTTAAGAAGTGCATCCTATAAGACTAAATTTATTTAGTTTCTCTATGAAAAATTTCCAAATTTCATAGGGAAAATTAATTTTCTGTGTATATGTGTGTACTATGTGGGCGCTGGTAAAGTGAGTTTATTTAATGAGTAGAAATAGAGTTTTCTTCTTAAAAACTAATTGAGCAATTACAGTTACATTGTACACAAAAAAAATACTTGAATAAAATAATCGGATCTAAATGTTAATGATTTTATTTTTAAAAAACACCCGTACCTCGTGGAACGAATTGAAGAAGTGAAACTTAAAGTCGTTTTCTCAAAAATATATTTATTTAATAAACTCGCGATTTCTCACAAATTTCACAAAGGAAAGGAGTGTACTCTACGCTTAATTTGACGTGGCGATGACTGAAATGTCAGCCGTACGCGCATGTACAAAAGCATATAGACGCATGTCTGTCATAATTTCTGTACGTGTTTATATGTATGTATCTAAACTGAATATATGTGTATAGGGAAAACGAACGGAGAACCCGACTACACTGGAGAATAGGCCTGCCATAAGTCTTCGACTTGCTCGTTTTACCAGTCAACACTTTATATACAACGTGCCGTTAAAAGTTTCACTTCGAAACTGTATTTTTAATGCGTTTATATTACAGTTACATTACAATAGCCTTTATTTCCATATTTTAAAACATACATTTACAATGTTACACATGCCGTACTGGTTACTGAATGCTCTGTATTAAATATAAAACTACATTTATATTAGGAAAATTAAGTCCGTTGTCGAGCATCGGCCTCTTCCAACCATTAAACGGCCGCATATTTTTCTTCCATTGCAGACGATTCTATGTTTTACGCATCCGAAATTTTTCGGCGTGTTTGTCAATGTCGTTCCTACATTTCGTTTTCGATCTCTTTTTCAACCTCTTCCGGTGTAGAGGAAACCATTCAGTGCATTACCAATCTGTTTGTTTTCAATTCGAATGACATGCTCAGCCCAATTCCATTTCATTTCATGTATTTCTTGGATAACATCTTCTGTTTTTGATTTATCTCTTACTGTTTTATTGTTTACCTTGTCTAACCTTGTTACAACTAATCGTTATTATTTTTATCTCTCTTTGAGCTACCTTTATTTTTTTACTTTGTTTGATCGTCAGCGACCGTGTTTGTGCACCACACGTTATGGTAGGAAGGACACACGTGTTATAGATATGTGCTTTTTTGTGCGATTGATATTTCGCCCCAATATTTCTTTTAAAGACCAGAATTTTTTTCATCACAACGCTATTTTCTTTAAAGATTATTTGGCCTAGATACGTAACATCGTTCAACTCTTTCCATTTATTTGTAACATTTGTAAGCTGTTTTTTTTTTTTTTAAATTTATAGAACTAATTGGCCATTGTTTAAACAATATCTGGAGTCTAAAATAAAGTTAAATATGTCGCTGAAAACTAATTTCGATATTGATAAAGCGGTACAAAACCTATCAGAAACTATACAAAATGCTACGTGGCTAGCCACTCCCACTGTAAAGCCACCAAAGGGGTTTAATAATGTTCCAAAACATATACTGACACTAATACGCGAAAAGTGAAAATTACGAAACGCTTGGAACACAACGACAAATCCGGCTATTAAAACGCAACTGAACAGAAAAATAAAGCAACTGCGTAAAGTATTACGTGAAAATAAAAATGCAATGCTTACATTTCTATCGAAATTATCGCTGACCAAACAAGATGATCACTAACTATGGAGAGCGACCAAACGTTTTCGACGGCCAATTGTGCATATTCCTACGATAGAAAAACTCGACGGTAGTTGGGCTCGTACTAACTTTGATAAAGCAGCGCTCTTTGCAAATTATTTCTGCGATGTATTCACACCGAATGGCCAAGTTAGTGACTCCACAGATATCCTTGAATACCTAGAAAAACCACTGCAAATGAATCCACCTATAACACCGGTTACCCCAATTGAGATTCAGCAACTTATTAAAAATATGAAACGGAAAACGTGTCCCGGATTTGATTTAATCACAGCAGAGCTTTTAAATGAGTGGCCACGTAAAAGCATTGTACTCATAACATAAATATATAACGCTGTCCTACGTAACCAATATTTTCCTTTGAGTTGGAAGTTTTCTCAAATAATTGTTGTACCAAAGCCTGGTAAATCGTCTGAATTGGTTTCGTCATAAAGGCCTATTTCGTTGCTCCTATTCTTTCAAAGCTTCTAGAAAAACTAATTTTAAAACGATTATTCCCAATATTATCTATGAATTCAATAATTCCGAATTTTCAATTTGGTTTTCGTAAGCGTCACAACACTGTAGAACAGGTTCACCGATTAACAAAGATTATTGAAAATAGTTTGGAAAACAAGAATATCTGTACAGCTGCATTTCTGGATGTTAAGCAAGCTTTTGATCGGGTGTGGCACCAGGGACTGTTGTACAAGCTTAAACTCCTGCTTCCTCACCCTTTCTATCTACTACTTAAATTGTACATACAAGAGAGATACTTTCGAGTGAAAATAGCTGATGAATACTCAGATATTTTTCCAGCAAGGGCGGGCGCACCGCAGGGAAGCGTCCTCGATCCAATATTATACTTAATTTACACGTCCGACTTCCCGAAGCCTAGTAATGCAGAAGTAGCATTGTACGCCGATGACGCAGCAATCCTAGTTGTGGATAAGAGTGAAAACACAGCCACAAAAAAACTGCAGGAGTCACTCGGGCATCTAGAGACTTGGCTAAAACGATGGCGCGTTGTAGTCAATGAAACTAAATCAGCGCATATTTCTTTCACAAATCGAAAGATTGAACGCCTGCCAATCAAAATAAACAACTTTGTCATTCCAAATACCAATAGTATAAAATATTTGGGCATGCATTTGGACACTAGGTTGACTTGGGCTACCCACATACAGAAGAAAATCGAGCATTTGAGGCTTAAAACCAGATCTATATCATGGATGCTAACTAGTAAATCAGGGTTATCGTTGGAAAATAAAACTCTGCTGTATAAAATTGCCCTAAAACCGATCTGGGTATATGGTATACAACTATGGGGCTGCGCCAAAACGTCTAACTTACAGAAAATACAACGATATCAAAATAGGGTATTAAGAACTATTACTGCAGCTCCCTGGTACGTCTCAAATCTTACCCTCCATAACGACTTAAACGTTATGTTTGTGAGGATGAAATAAAAAGACAAGCGAACAAACATGTTGCACGAATTAGCGTTCACACGAATCCACTTGCTACTGATTTGCTGAATGATTCCGGTGAAATACGCATGCTGTGGCGAAGTAAATCTCTAGACTTTGTCAAAACAGCATAGGTTTAGAGGGAGTTCCTCCCACAAAATATCATTCATCTCATTAAGTCAACCACTAAATGACCTCTAAGTTTGGTCAGTTGTGATGGGAAAAAAAATTAAAAAAAAAAAAAATTATTTTCACACCTTTTGTTTTCGTTTCGTTAACACGGTTTTTAATTATTTTGGAGAAGCTGAGATTAAAGTTACATCATCTGCGAATTTTAAGTTTGATATATAAGTTTCATTAATATTTACATCATTTTGTGTCCAGTTCAAATCTTTAAATATATCTTCCAGCGCAGCCATAATTAGAACTGGTGCCAATGGGTCTCATTGTCGTACGACTCTCCTTCGTATAATGTTTTATAGTATATATATAATTAACAAAACAAAAATAAAATCAAAGTTAATCACTAAAAAATTTTTTATTACACAAATACGTACACGAAGCTTTTCGACTATTAAGTCATTATCAAGCTATTGTTCTTAGCTTGATAATGACTTAATAGTCGAAAAGCTTCGTGTACGTATTTGTGTAATAAAAAATTTTTTAGTGATTAACTTTGATTTTATTTTTGTTTTGTTAATTCATAAAATCACTACTCTCCAATAAATCAACATTATATATATCATATATAATATATACATGTATATGTAATGTATATGTATTATAATTATATATATGTGTTAAGTAAACAAATTAAAAGTTAATAGGGAATGTGACGTCGAAACAGAAAGGAGAAGCATTTATTGTTTGTTTTATACGTAAAACGACATTTACAACTTTCGTAGCTTAGTATAAAATAGAAGCCTGAGCGTCTAAATTAGATTCTGACGTTTATAATATTTTGCAACGGATAATAACAGTTTTGTGTACATAATTACGTAAGGTTTCTGTAAGAATCACATAATTGCGCAGTCATCGACGTACAAAACCGTTTTAAATAATTTAACCATATCGATTCTCTATTATTGCGTTTTATGGTTCCTGTTTCTTTCTTGACAAGTTAACGACTAAATTTATCAAACTTCTAAATTGAATACAAGCCTTTTTTGTTATGAGAAATTCTGCCCCCCCCTACCTGATATAAATATATTTTAATTTAGAAATATTAAATTTCACAATAGTTATTCGTAAACAGTTAGCTAGCTGAAGATAAACATATTTCTTTGATATACGTATATAGTATCAAGTCATGTAATTTTAAGTTGACGGTGATAAGCCGAAATACAGAGTCACCTAAATCATAAAGACCATTTCTATCACGATAAATGTTGAACGCATCTACCGGGTGGAGAATTGTACTAATTTTACCGCATTCGTAAAAGTCGAACTCAGATAAGCTCTATTCGTCCATACCTCGATTTGTCTAAAATTTACTAAGATTACACCGAGCGCGAAGCTATCAGTTATTTTTCAAATCTGGAATGTAATACTTGGAATGCGAAAATTTCGAAATTATTTGCTATGGACTTGTTTTTTAGATTAAAATTTATTTCGTTGAACTTCCTTTCATTGTTATACAGCGGACAATGAAATAGTATGTGCCGCACTGTTTCTACTTGGCCACAGAGGCATTTATCATCGTTCTCTAGATCAAACCTATGAAGGTATTCGGCAAGTTTGCCGTGTCCTGTTAATAACTGTGATGTGTAAAAATTTAGCTTGAGGATTATCTTATGTCTTTCCCTTACGTCTCTTATCATTGCTCCCATCTGTTTTGCCACGTTTCTAGAATATATTTTCTTATATTATTTTTGAGTTGACGAGCACAAATTTTGGTGTGACTAAGTGGGATTATACGGCTTGTTGGTATTAAGAGATTAGTTTGATCAAGCAGCGCTCTGTTTATGTACGGGAATGTGTGATGGTTTTCTATGGCGAACATAATTCCTCTGCTTAAAATGAGTAAGTCTAATGGAGGGACACCTGCTTTTGTAACTGTGGCACTATGTGAAGCTGTTCTATTGGCTCTGCACGCATTAATTATGAATTTTCTTTGTACCGAGATAATTTTTTTCCTAACACATTTAACTTTCAGTCGTTCAGTAAATACTGAGCTAGAATATAACATTGTGTTCTCAACCAATGATTTATATAAGACTATCCTATAATTGAAATCAAATCCCCCATTTATTCCGACATGCTTTTAACATCTGATAATACTTAGTGCCCATTTTTGAAATGATCGAATCTATATGAAATTTAAACGATAATTTATTGTCGAGTATTACTCCCAGATATTTGAAATGTTCTACAACATTTAACTGTGCGCCTTTGAATTTTACCTTAATATTGTTCCTTTTCATTTTTAACGACTTGGTGAAAAATGACACAAAGCATTTCTCTACACAGAGTTCTAATTTGACGTAATTTAGCTTTCAAGCATACACAGTGTGTTATTGGCAGTTTGTTCTACTTCGTTTTTGGTGTTTCCCTTTATTATGACACATAAATCGACTCGTTCATTATTATATGGTAGTTTTAGGGCGCCGTTAAATAGTATAAGCCACAATAACGGACCTAATACACTTCTTTGCGGACAGCCCATACACGTGTTTTTTGAACTGAGATATTTCCAACACTGAGTTTTACTTGTCTCCCGTTTAAATTATGGTATAAGATGTTAAACAAGATTTCATCTTCAATACGAAGGTCTTTCAGATTTTTGAAAAGGGCAGGGTGCCAACAGTTATCAAAAGCCCCTTTTATGTCTATATCAATGGCTGAAACACATTTATTATTATTTAATCCTTCTCTGACTTTATAAGCGACATAATTTACCGCGTGTTCGGTAGATAAACCTTCCCGAAATCCAAACTGTCTTGCGGGTGGGGTAATAACTAGGTGTAATATTGTAGGGGGGTCAGAGGATTAGAATGCTAAAATTAAAAATTACAATTATATAGAAAAGTGCAGGTGAATCTGAAAAGAAATGAAAAACACGGTGTGTGTAGTAGTCTTCTGCCATTAATGTCTGGGGTAGTGACAGGATGAACTACACGGTCCCATCATCCACCATATTGTTGTGTGTGCAAATTTGTGAGAATGCGTGATAGAAATTAGAACAATTATCTTCAAATATACTTATTGGTAAAAATTTTGTACATCTTCGATTATCCAAATGCAAATAAAATTATAAAAAAAACTTTTTTGTAAACAAAACAAATCTTGTACAATAAATGCTTATACAATTTTTTTACAAAGAAAAACAATATGAACTTAAAACAAAAAATGAGTATGTGGATTTAAAATTAATTTATTTTTTTAATAATATTCATATTTATAAGAAGAGCAAAATCATTATTAACAATAGAGAGGGAATTGCCATTAACAGTTTAAAAAAAATTAAGTTGTACAATAAAACTCGTAATATATTGTGTGAGGGTGCATGTGTAGGCAGTCAGTGAGAAGTATAGACCACACTATTGTTCCGGTTTCACTTTTGAATTAAGTTTTAAAGAAAAATAATTTACCATTGTCCGGATTTAAACTTCTTACACATGGCAGACTCCGTATACAACGGGAGAGTTTTGGAATTAGATTTATTAATGACCACTGGTTCTGTGGAATTAATGAATCGAGACCAAAGTTTGGAGAAATAAGGGCAGTGATATAATAAACGTTCAATATCATCGACGGCACCAGAGGTACGCAAGATGCAACCAGGGCCACTTAAAAGACGGAACCTATGTAAATAGGAACCAATTTTTTCATGCCCTGAGAGCACCTGTGCATTATAAAAATTAGTGTTTAAATTTTTCAATTTTATTCGATCGAAAAATTTCGGGAAATTAGGTCTTCCCCAGTTTTACATCTGTCCCACCTCTCCTGTCATGTTGTAATAAGTGAGTTTTTAATGATTTTTTTAGAATTTTAATATTAGGATCGTTCTCTAAGCTACAAGTTTCAACATTCAAGAACTGGAAATTCCCAACATAGGAAATATCCCCAACCACTCTGTATTCAGAGATGATGAGGAACCCGTGACAAGAAGATCCAGTTGAAGAATGTTAGAGATAACATTGGTAGCAGATGTGGGGTAGGTTCGATATAGAGATGAAACGTTTAAAAAGCATTTCCTCTGATGCCGGTTAACAAATTAATATTAGATACTCGTGATCTAGCTATAAGTTTTATTTACTAAATCGTAATTTACAATCAATACGACATTCTGTTAAAGTATTTATTTAAAAATTTATTTGACTTGTATAAATGTATAAATATATATATATATATATAAATATGTATATATATATATATATATTCTTTTTCGAGTTGTTTATTTGTTCTGTTTTTGTATATATATATATATATATATTCATATCACTTAATATATTCCATCGTTATCTTATCAAAAATAAATCAAAC
This sequence comes from Coronaproctus castanopsis, assembly GCA_032883995.1. NCBI lineage: Eukaryota > Metazoa > Arthropoda > Insecta > Hemiptera > Monophlebidae > Coronaproctus > Coronaproctus castanopsis. Next base: position 33,133,800 of record CM065053.1, read on the forward strand.
GTAAATTACTAAACGGTTAGATTTCGTTTGTCTCATAAGCGAGTTCATCACCACATTTTTTTAAATATTCCTTTACTCCGTCAGTTCATTTTTTTTTCTCGAGTTGATGTGTCCAAACCATCTCTTAAAGGTCGCAAATTCTAGTTTTTTCAATCGTTCTGGAATGGCATCTATTTTGCAGTGTCCCCGTATACACTGCTTGATTTCGAGCCCGCTACTCTATCGCTTCGTCGTGATGAATAGTTTCATTGGAAAACAGAATACCACGGCATTCTGTATATCAGTCTTAAAGGTTTATTTTGAAAGCGTTGTTATATTTCAGTCTTTTTTTTGCACATCATATTGGTGCAGCATAAGTCCATGTTAGCCTTATTATTACATTATATATTAATAGATTATTCTTTCTAACGATAGGTTTGAATGATAGCCTAATTATTCGATAGCTTAATTTGATATCTTGTTGGTTTTTTTTGTATACGTATTTTCCAGCTTAGTGCGCTATCGAAGTGTACTCCTAGATATCTGATACCGTTGCTTCTTGGTATAATATATTTACCTACTGATAGACAATCACGGTGATCAGTTCTATGGGTAAATGAAATGTGGGTGCATTGGATTCGCTTCTAGTTTCGAGCTCGCTGCAGAACAGTTTAAATTTACTTTCCTCGATCGATCGTTAACGTTATCGTTTCCAAACGTTGATTTGTTTTCCTTTTGTATTGTTATCATTTACAAATTCCGTCTACTATGTAATATTTTTTTTCGATAATTAATATTTCCAGTCGTGTATTTTATAGTAAACAACAAAAAAGAAGTTAAAATCACTTAATTGTTTTTTCATTATGAAAAATTACAAAGTTTTCCGGCTTTTATTTCATTATCGAGTGAATATTTAAAAAGATAAAATTAAAAATATAAAATTATTAAAATATTAATTTAAGTTTGCGATTCACAAAAAAAATCGGCAAAATGAAGAACAGTATTAAAAAAGCTTTGTGATTTTTTTCATAGAGAAAAAACTTTTAGCGACTTTAATTTTTTTTTGTTTATTTCAATAAAAATCACTACACATTCATCAAAAATCATGTAATTCATCAAAAATCATGTATTTTATACACATCGGTCATACTTTCTCAAATTTATGCGTCATATATAATTGCTATTATTCGTGTCGATTTATACGATATTCGTATCTGCTAACAAACTCGCATACCTACATACAGGTATCACAATATTTTATATGTGTGTGCGTTGTATACCGACAACGTCTGAATGATGCTTTATCATTCGCGTCTTTCTTTCGGTGTATTTATTATTATCATTATTATTATTATTCGTTCCTTCGCGAAAATAATCCGATGAAGAAATTCAAACTGAGCTCGTATTCGAAATCCGCAAAAATGATGGCAGCGGAAAGAGACTTAAGCAACGGACGACGATTAAAGGATTTTTTCGAAAAAGGGCGGAGAGAGACAAAGCTAACCACACTTTAATTCACCTACACATTTTGGATATGATATATATATATATATACATCGAATGTAGGTAGGTAATGCAAAGAACTGAGATTACCGATGTTATATAGGGTACACTCGAAAATTTACCAACAGCGCACTTATTCGGTTTTCAAGTTTATTACACGTAACTCGTATTTATACCAGTGGTAGTAATAGTCACTCGAAAGAAGTGGCTTATAGGATTAAGGGTATATAGCTGAATGGGGTTGGACATTGTTCTTTTTCAGCATCGACTCCAACTATTAATGATTTACTTCCGTTTTTTTATCATTATCGCTAGTTTTAGGGCGAGCTTGGAGTATCTATCGTCGCTTTATAAATTAAAAAACTCGGACTTTCGTCTACTTTATTATTATTATTATTATTATTATTATTATTATTATTAGAACGTCGGTCCGGTCCTTTTGCTGCTGCGACACCACAAAGTCGTCTATTCAAGCGGGAGTTGTACGGAGAACATATATTATATCTATACGTACTTTAAAGATAAATGACGCTTATTACGGAACTATAACCTCTGTTTTAAGTAACGGTCCGGAAGTGATAATTGCTGTTGTTGTGACCGCACAAAGTGTTGTTCCGCACAATTGAACGAGTTGTATAGGTTCTATTGTTCACCGTCAAAGAAGGATACTGAAGAAATATACACCTTCGTTTTCAAGAGTCATCTTCCTCTACCAGTCTTCGACTTCAATTCTGAGAATTCTTTTTCAAAAATCGTACTTTTCTATACTACTACTGTCGTATTTGCTTTTTTACATTATTTATCGTAGCGTCCGTAATTTTATAATTTCCGACGTAAATTAGGAAAGTGTATTGTATTAAAAGCTTACGCGGTTGTTTCAGCACGATTATCGTCATTTTAACGATGGAATCGACCGTGTTTTAACGAGATGTTAAATTTTTCTTCTTCGCAACTTTATAACGGGCATTAATATAATATAATATAGTCAGGTTAGTTCTGTCTTCGGGTATAGGTACTTAATTTTATCCGTATATCTAATCAGTTTGCCTGCACCTCGTCTTCGGTTCATCAGTTAAACTTATCGTACCGAATAATGTTATATACTAAATTATTTGGCTATAAGCCATTATATCTAACGCTTATGCGCGCGCACATAGTGTTATACGGGGCGCCTTTTAACTGCCGTACCCTGTGATAATTAAGAGTTATATGAACAAATTCTATAACTGGGATCGAACCGTACGTTCAGTTCTAGCAACTACGCCACCGCAGAATATATATTATATATATATATATATATATATATTTATATTTATATATATAATTAACAAAACAAATAAGTGCTTGCAAAATACATTGAAACACTAATGAAAATGTTTCATACAGTAATATATTACTGAGAACTTAAAAGTCAACGTAGGAGCGATTGCCGTGTACACTTAGAAATAATCTATAATATCTACACATAAAAACAGGCGCTGACAGAACTAAAATTCAACTAATTGAAAACTAAGTTATAATGACAGTAAAACGTAAATATTTTATTGGCGCGGGTAAAAAATTCTAAGTGCTTTTTTCAGGGGAAATTTAACGGCCGTTACTAATGAGAAAAATATATCAAAGTCTATAAAATTTTCTTCAAACTATTTTATTAAAGTTTAGTATTAATTGTTTTTAATATTTTTTATTTTATTTTACGTATTTACGTGGAAGCTTATATGCTGTGAGCAATCGTCAACTCTTTTAACGCTATTAATTCATTTATTATACAGGGAATAATTAACTATTTTAACGGTATTAATTCATTTATTACACAGGGAATAATTAACTATTTTAACGCTATTAATTCATTTATTACACAGGGAATAATTAACTATTTTAACGCTATTAATTCATTTATTACACAGGGAATAATTAACTATTTTAACGCTATTAATTCATTTATTACACAGGGAATAATTAACTATTTTAACGCTATTAATTCATTTATTACACAGGGAATAATTAACTCTTTTACCGCTATTAATTCATTTATTACACAGGGAATAATTAACTATTTTAACGCTATTAATTCATTTATTACACAGGGAATAATTAACTCTTTTACCGCTATTAATTCATTTATTACACAGGGAATAATTAACTCTTTTACCGCTATTAATTCATTTATTACACAGGGAATAATTAACTATTTTAACGCTATTAATTCATTTATTACACAGGGAATAATTAACTCTTTTACCGCTATTAATTCATTTATTACACAGGGAATAATTAACTATTTTAACGCTATTAATTCATTTATTACACAGGGAATAGTTAATAATTTATAATTGTCGTTCGTATTAAGACTTTTTGTAAAATTTCTAATAAATTACTCGTTTACGACGTGCTAATGGTCGATCTGTATTATGTATGATATATATTTACTTATATACGCTAATAGTCGATCTATATTATGTATTACATTTATATTTACATGTAAGACTCACCCCTTCATACCGATCAACAGAACTTTTGCTCATCAGTTCACCGTGTGTACATCACATTTACTTTGTACTCCTCAATCAGATTGGCGCTCAATCAACTCTTCTCACTTCCTTTTCACCCCAAAGTTGAATACTCCTTTCTAACTAACCTAATCGTGTTCTTACGCATGCCTCGCTTCTACTCCTTTATTTAACTTTTTAATTTAGATTATTATTAATAATCATATAAATCTTTTAATAGAATTTGGCAATCGAATAATATATATATATATATATAAAATTAAGAAACTCGTGAATAATTTTGTATTTTTCCTGATCATATCTCGTACAGATGCTCCGTCGTGTCGGCACGATAAGGCGGTAGTGATCGGAGCGTCTAGGTCGGAAAGTTTAGAAATTTATTGCGAGATAGAAGCCGATCCTCCGGCTCAAAGCTTTCGTTGGAAATTCAATAATTCCGGCGAAACTTTAGACGTCGGACCCGAACGATTTTCCAGCAATCAAACGGTCAGCGTGTTAAGGTATACACCGGTCGCCGATTTAGACTACGGTACGCTTTCTTGTTGGGCTCAAAATGCGATCGGTTTACAATCGGTACCTTGTATATTTCAGCTAGTCGCTGCCGGTAAGTATTGCGCTGTTTATTTCATTTCTCCCCCTCCCCCCACGGTTCTAGGATTAATTTTATTAACATTTAAGATTAATTCTGGATGTTATCGGAAAAAATTATTCGTAGTTTCATTTCGACTTTCAGCGTACTGCGTTTAGAATAATAGTAACGAGAAAAAACGAATTAAAATTCAAAATTTCGTCCTCTAGTTCTTCTTTTGTGAAAGCACGCTAGTAAAACCGTCTTCCGGATAACGGACTCTATTCGGTCGAATATATCATCAAAATAACTTGATCATCGTTGAGAATAGGAATTAATCGCGGTATATTTTAGATGATCATTAAGTAATATATATATTATATATGGTTGCTTTTTCAATCCGTAGTCATAGGTGACCAAAAAGCAAAGATAGGCAAAGAAGTACGCCAGGGTTGCAATCTCTTACCGTTACTTTTTAATAGTTACATTGAGGGGGCAATGGATATTAAAAGTAATACTGGAATAAAAATTAACGGTAAAATATACAATACAATAAGATTTGCTGACGATATAGCAGTAATAGCGGAAACCGAGGAAGGGCTGCAGGAATCTTTAAACGTGTTAAGTCAAGCTATACAGGACAAGTGCAAAATGAACATAAACACCAAAAAAACTCTAAAGTCATGGCTTGTAGCAAAAATGGAAATCAGACGCTAAATATTACCTTGAACAACCAGAATATTAGCCAAGTAACAGAGTTCCCCTATTTAGGATGTATAATATCGTCAGACAGTCGAAGTATAAAAAACATAAGAAGAAGAATAGCTCTTGCGAAAAACGCATTCATAAAAAAACCGTTCCTGGTATCAAAGAACATGTCATTAAATACCAGAAAACTTTTCGTAAAAAGCTTTATTTGGAGTGTGGCTCTATACGGAGCGGAAACGTGTTTGAAAAGAGAAAACGATAAGCTCCAAGCGTTCGAAATGTGGTGCTGGCGCAGAATGCTGAAAATGCCTTGGACGAGTAAGATTACCAATGATGAAGTTCTACGAGAGATAAATGAGAAATCGGAGATACAATAAAGAAAAGAAGAAATGAAATGGTTGGGCACTTGACACTCAGAATGGATGACAACGTTAATTGAAGGCAAGATGAACGGAAGCCGAAGTAAAGGAAGACCTAGAATTGGATATATGGAACAAATAAAAAATTGAGAAAGTTATGTCGACATAATAAAAGTACGAATGTGTTCCCGAAGACGGATTTAACATGGCTATAAATTATTCAAACCCACCAACCGTAAGGTTGAGGAGAGAAAGAAGAAGATATATATTATATGTATATATATTAAGTCGGTGTTAGCGCTGAGTAACGGACGGTGGTAATTTAGAGTCACGCTCTAAGATGATACTTCCCAATTTGAACCATTATCTTATGTTTGGTTTTTAAACTGGCTCTCGATGGGGTGTAATAATCCGCCTGTTTGTATTCTTGGACGTTAGTTAAGCATTTGATAAAGTTTGGCATGAGGCTTCTATATAAAATAAAACGACAATTTACTCTTCAAGTATTTAGGAATCATATCTCAGCGAAAGATTCTTTTCCGTTAAATATGGTAATGAAGAATCACAAATATATCCGATAGAAGAAGAAAGAAAAATGTATTTTATCAAATTACAACGTGTACACACAAATATTTACATAGTTGAGTTCCGGCATGAGCCTTAGACCGCAGTATTAAAATTAAAATAACAACACTATAGTTTAAACGTAAGTATGATAAGCGGGGGAAAATTTATAAAACCTGCAAACAAATAAAAAAAAAATTTACATATATATATATATATATATATACATAAATATATACGTTCATGCATATACATATACACATATAACTTAAAACGATACAAAGGTAAAAATTGTAACAACACACATAAAAGTTAAAACAAAACAAAAATAAAATAAAAATTAAAAATAGAAAAATAAATAAATAAATAAAAATTAAAAATATATATATATACAGAGGAGAAAAGAAAAAATACAAAACAAAATAAACTGTTTTCGAAGCGCATGGAAAGCAGTGCGTCAGGGTAGCGTGCCGTGGTGGCTATCATATACACCGCTGACATTTCCACTCTGCCTAACGTTGAAATTGCTATGTTTGCCGATGACACGTGCTCAATAAAAATAAATACCTGTGTACAACTGACGAATGACAAATTATCGGACTAGTTTATGACGTGGCGTATCGAAGTAAATAAAAACAAATCCATACACACAATTTTTATTAATCGGAAATTAAATGATAGCAATGTAATGATATTATCCGTTTAAAAGACGAAATCAGGTATTTGAGAATACACTCGGATAAACAGTTGACGTAGAAGAAACATATCGTAACAAAGCTCGCTGAAAGAAAATACCGGCTTTTAGGGAGAAAGTCAGAACTAACAGTTGAAAATAAGCTATTGCTTTACAATCAGGTCTTAAAATCCATCTGGAAATACGGGTTGTCAGCTGTGGGGATGTTTGAAAACATAGCGATTGTACGAAGATTACAAAATAAAGTTCTAAGAATCATTGTAAATGAGCCATAGTACGTAGCGAATTAAACTCTTCACACAGACCTGAAGATAAATTACTTAAAGTATGTAATTATACATACGTCAAAACGACATGCTGCAGGACTGGTAGATAACTCTGCGGACATTCGTATATTAAAGAGGACAAAATTGTCCGATCTGGTATAAAGTATACATTCTGTATACGTATCGAATGATACCCTGTCACTGGACCGGATTCGTTAGCAAGTCATCTTACGCTAAGATATTAAATTTGCTTAATAGCCTATAGAGTGAAACAAAATGATTTGTACAGAATAGAGCAATTTTGGAAGCTGAATAACTTCTGCTTCGTTGTATATCGCATTTACACGATTTTCACCAGGCTTCGACTATTCTCGGTTCGCTTGTATAGTCTGCCACGCCACGCTTTCTAGAGTACGTATTATTTACTAGGCAAAATTCCGCTAAGATTATTTCCTTACTATTCGCCAGTACTGACCTGCCCTCTATTAGAGATTTTGTTCTAAAGCTATGGATTGACTTTAATTAAATGCTCATACCGAATCTCCTCGATTGACAATTAAGAATTCTAAGCAACTTCATTTCATGTATTCCAAATATAAACACAGACAACTTAAACGTAACATTATGTAGTAATTAATTATAAATTATTTATTATAAAAATCGGTTAATCTTCAAAAAACCATAATGAGTTAGAAAAGAGTGTTTAATATAAGACATCTAGGATTATTACAGTTGGATAGTAAATTATATTGGAATATACATTTGGTATATTTAGTCAAAGTAAATCTCAAAACAAAACAGGAACTGGGAACTGGAATTGCAGTGTCAACGCTATCAGGATATAATCCTCGAATCAGCGATTGCAACAGCACCAGTTTGTTACCAATACTGTTATCCACTGGAAGTCAGGCGGCTAATCAAAGAACGAAGACAAGCAAGGCGTAACTGGCACAGAACAAGAAAACTTGAAGATAAGAATATCTTTAACAGTATTAGCAATCAGCTAAATCGCTTAATAAAAAAATCAAGAAAAAAATGTTTGATAAATTTTTGGAAAAGTTGAGTCCGAATGAGGATAAAGATTGCAATCGCAAAAGCGACCTCTGATCCAAATTCCATCGCTAAAAGATGATCGCGGAAGATGCGTCCGTAGGGATGCAGAAAAGTCAGAGCTTTTTGCACATCACTTAGCGAGTGTGTTTTAACCGCATGAAATCTCATCAAACATTGACGCGCCAATGTCAATTTGGCCAACCAATTCGATATATTACACTAATGGAAATAGCTATTGAGATTGATAACATCAATCAAAAAAAAAGTTCCCGGGTTTGATGAAATCTCACCATCAAAAGCGGTTGTATTAATTACATATCTTTTTAACGACGCTCTTCGACTTCAGTATCTATCGACCCTTTTTAAAACGGCTCAAATCATCACGATGAAGAAACCTAAGAAATCGGCAGAAGATGTGAAGTCTTTGAAAAACTTCTTTTAAAAAGACTTAAGCCACTGATGGAAGCCCAGTTACCTGACCATCAGTTTGGTTTTCGTAGCTATCATTCAACAATCCACCAAGTGCGAATTGTTAAGTATATGTTAAAAAAAAATCTATCCTACGTTCACGCTTCGACGATGTGAATCACAATATATACATAAATAATGTTTAAGTATGCGAATTCAGCAAGGTATAATTCACCTTAATACACGATTAACGTTGAAAACATACGCCAGGCAAAAGAAACATCCGTTACAGCGCAAAATGAATCAGATGTACTAGTTAATTGTCATAAAGTCGCCTCTAAGAGGTTACTATATCAAATAATCCCCCATCCGGACATATGGAGTTCAAGTGTGGGGATGCGTTTCGATTTCCAACACAGCTATCATCCAGCGACGCTAGAACAAAATTCTTCGGACGTTGACTAACGCACGATGGTTTCAGCGGAACAGTAATGTACATTATGATCTGAACATTCAACAAGTGGATGACATTCACAACTTTGCCGTCAAACGCGAACAGAGACTGCATGGTCACACTAATAAAGAAGTTACACGGTTACTGGACACTGCAAATGTGAGACGCCTTAACCCATCCATTAGACCTAATTTATAGTTAAATAATAATTATAGTTCTATTGAAGCCCCCATATTCATAATTAAGTTAATATTAGTGGAAACTGATCACTGCCAAATTATCAAAATTACTAATTATTTAACCTATAGGTTAAGATTGTTGTAGTGTAACCGCCTTCCTAAAAGGCAGTTATTTATATTTCTAAAAAAAAAAAAAAAAAAGGTATATTTGGAAACAAAATTCAGAAAATTAAATTATCTTTTTTTAATTTTCTAACTCGATACTTTTCAAAATCACATCTTCGTAGATTATATTTAGCATACTACTAAACTGTCTTGGGATACCGCATCATACACTAGGGCGGAGCAGCGAATTATCACGTTATTCCATTGATAATCCTACAAAATGCGTTGTTTAAAACAATAAAAACTGATCCTAATGTAAATATTAAGAACTCACTATTATTCATCTAACAGTTGTACGAAATTCAACTCCGGTGTTTTATTAGCAAAAATTATAAGACATCGGTGAGCATCGGTATTATTAGCTCGGCATGAGAGAGCATATATTCCGAGTTTCGGTAAATCTTATTACCGAATACACAGGCTAGGAGCTGTACTTTATAATTCACTACCGCAAGTAGTGAAGGATTCGATTAAAAGTTACAAACGACTATCAAAGTTCTAAATATAGATAGTTCCGTAAATTAACGTTAAATTAATATTTAGTTCTATTTAACGGGTACGTGAGATGCTCATAGGTTTATCGTTACCTACATTTCTAATCGATTTATCGTTTTATAACTAATTTAAAATGTACACATATAATAGTTTATACAATTAGTAAAAGAATTGATTGTGTATTCCTATGTGGTTTGGTTTTTACATTTTTTGCGCAATATATGCGCTTCGGTGAATTTTAAATTTTTAGTAGATAACGAACGGTAATGTATATGTTCACGTTATTTCTATGATCACTTTTAAAGTTAACGATTTGTAAGCTTTCGATGGTGAACTATTACAGCATAAGGAGACGTGTGTCCAATTTGAAAACTCTCGTTCTTAATCTTCGATTCTGCTAATAAACCACGTCGTCATCGCCGAAACGCGATGTATATTTTCGTATTAATTATTACAGCTAAACCGCAGAACGTTCAAAATTGTACTCTGATAAACAATCAGACGAGCAGCTCGGTCGAAATTAAATGTTCAGCCGGTTACGACGGTGGTTTGCCGCAAGTATTCGTGCTGGAAGTATATACGTCATTTTCGGTAGAACCGGTTTACAATTTTACGGCTACAGACGCGCCTACGTTCAAACTGGAAGATTTAGAAACGGACGTACTATTCAGGATAGTCTTGTACGCAGTCAATTCTAAAGGACGTAGCTCGCCGATTGTATTAGAAGAATTTAGTTTTAAAGATCCCGAAAAAAGAACCGGTAAAATTTTATTTTCAATTCACGCTCATACCAAAGAACCTCATACACATCTAACCCCCACTCAAACCTATTCAACAACGCACCGACCTCTTCTCAACTCACTCTTTAGCATATCCTAACAAGTTGCAACCATTTATCTCCGAATCCCGTCAAAAGTTTAACCTATCCGCGAATCCACGCCAACTATTCAGTAATTCATCGTTTAAACGATCTCTTCCTATTCCTCAAACAATGTAATCTATATAATAGCATATAAATAACTTTACACTTTCGACTTGGTAACCTCATAGTTGTGTTAAAGCCGATTAAAAATATAATAATGGTGTATATGCATGTCGTTTCAAGTTTTTTCTCGTTAGATTAGAATTCAAAAATTATCCGTTTAACGGCCGCGGCACTTTCCAAACTTTCCTCCAAATTTTCGTAGTTTATTATTATTAATTATTATTATTATTATTATTATTATTATTATTGGTGGATTTCAAATTTTTAGTTGGTAATGAACGTTAATGAATTCGTAAAACAAGTCCATGTAATTTGTAAGATAACTCGATTGTTTATGTATGCATGTTCATTATTATTTTCATTTTATAGTTGGTTTATTTGAAATAAATTTTGATTTGATTCAATTATATTTTATTTTTCAAAAAGCACCCAAAAAAAAACCGCAATTTTGAAGACAGATTCCCATATTAGTCGTGTTAGATTGAAAGCAATTCCTCGATTTAACATATTAATCACCTTCAGACGTCTGTGTCATATCGGTCGATAGAATTATACGTTGGCCGCATATTTATCATTTCAAATTAATTTGTACTTCTATCTAAACAGCTGCATAGAAATAATATCGAAAAGCGTGTAGGGTATTTTCCCAAATGCTGAAGGGAAAATTCTCTTAATGTATTACACAATAAAAGCTCAGCACAAATTGACAAAATTAGTCATGTAGCCTTACCAACTTCCGTTATACGTACTTCTGTTATACGTCTATCGTAACTACCGGAAATTAGTTTTGAAATTAGACGAAATTATATCTCGGTTTAAAATGTTACCGGTATAATAAAATCGAAATTAAATGAACGATCGGTTTATTAATTCGGTCGTTATTTATTAACTCAGCTATCGACCGTCTAGATATTTCTTCGTCCGTGTTCGGTATAGCGGCCGGTACGATTATCGTAGTTACGCTACTTTGTTCGATGATACTGTTCAATGTGTACCGTTCGAAACAGTCGTTTTTTCGACGCACTCGTCGCAGATCGTGTTCATCGTCACCGAGAAGCGCCGATCAAATTATATCGTCGGCGACTGCAGCCGCCACGATCGATCAAGAGGAAAAAATTGACGCAGCGGTAGTCGTCAATCGTAATCGTCAGTCTCGTTTAATTCCGCATCTAACTGGTAGTAACGGAGCCGTCTGCGAGGACGTTAAAAATCCAGATCTCATAACGGATACATACGGTAAGTAGTTTTACTATGTGTATCTGTGTCTACGTGTATATTTTTTTTTGCGCTCATACCATCTGATTCTAATATCACTTGGTCACTCAGCATGAATTTAAACCTGGTCCATAAATTTGCACGTATATATGTGTGCGCATTCATGTACTTGTAGATGTGTTCATAGCTGGGCATTCATGTACTGCATATATATATGCGTGTGTTTGTGCGGATATTATATATAAATATATAAACACCATCTTAAAAGCATTAAGCTCTGAGCGCTAAAGTGGAAAATTGAAATCAGCAAGGAAATCGGTTCGTGTTACATTCACGAAATGACGTCAAAATTGTTCACCAGTCTTTTATAAAGGTCACCCTATACCACAAGCGCGCCGAGTAGAATACTTAGTGCTCTTTTTAGACCGGGATCTAATATCCTGCTACATCACATCTCAGTAAAGTCCGAGATGTTGAAGACAATCGTGAATGCGCTCTATTATGTTCGCAACATCATCGTTCACAAAGATCTACAACAAGGGTGTCGACATTCACTTTGTCAGATAAGCCCGCAATATGCCTGAAAAGAAAACAGTTCCGAGATGCCCTTTGACCTAATTATGATTAAATAGTGTCCGGGTTAGGCTGGTACAATTACATAAAAACAACCTACTCCATCGAGACGGGTTGCTACAGAAAGAAGAAATTTTAATTTAGACATTGTGTTTACGATATGTTGGTCGAGCAAAAAAAAAATTCAATTGATGTATCAGTCTTTGGACTGGTTCATCCCAATCATCCAGATCCTTCATTTTTTCCATTCTGCTGTTAGCTTTTTCAGTTCCTCCTGATGTTCGTTTCTTTCTTGATTGTGTCCATCCGTGTCTGTCTTGGTTGTTCTTTCGGCCTGCATTTGCGTATTTTTCCTTCTGTAATTGTCTTAACAAGTATCCTATCAATTTCATTCTTGTCTTTCTAATTGTTTTCAAGAGTCACGTTTTATATATATATTATATATATATATATATAATAAAAATTTATATATAATAAACAATACGAAAGAATTATCCAAGACAGGTTCAGGGTGGCCTTTGCTTAGAATATGGGTTTTTAATTTCAGTTATTGTAAATTTATGGACATATGGGATGAAAAGTTTGTATATTAGAAATAAAAGAAGAAGACGTGGGCAATTTTTGAGATGGGAGGACGGGTTAAATAAATTTATATATAATAAACAATACGAGAGAATTACCCATGACCGATTGAGGGAGGACTTTCCCCGGAATATGTTTTTAGTTTCACTTATTGTGAATTTCGATTTATAATAATGGATTTTATTATTATTATTATTATTATAGAAAAGTAAAATAATTTAAAAAAATGTTTCTTACTTAAAATTGTTACTTATGTTTCATTCATGATTAATTACTTAATGATTCATTAATAAAAATCAAAATCCATCAAAAGTTCACTGTGTAAACAATTCAAAACATTATGATCGGGGTCCGTATTAACAAAAGCAAACATTTACAAAATTGCAAAACTACATACGTTAAAGATGAAGAAAAATCATTTGAAATTAATTTTATTTCATTATTTCAGGTAGCCTTAGACAAACAAAATTCTATAATACCCGTCTTTATTTTCTTTTGTACATCTATGTTTTTTTCGTTTTTTAATAGTTAAATCGACGACTATAGAATTTTTCTTAAATGTAAGTAAAGTCCGGTCAACTCGAAAATTGACAGGGGACACGGTCTAACCAAATCATCATCGATCCAAAGATTGAAAGACCAACGACGTACCCTTGGCGAGCATATATAGGGTAATGCCGTTTTCTCCTCCGATTTATTTACTTTCCCAGCATGTGTGATATTCGTGTGCCAGCCAATGGGTGGAGATAGTTCAGTTGGCTACAGTAACCGAGAAAAAAATTCCAATCCCCGATGAGATACGAACTCGCGTCATTACCCTCTATCTGAACTTGAGCGGTGTCGGATGATGACCGTCGCATTCAAGGTGGTATCGTTCCGAATACGTTATCCGTAATTTTTCTTCCGCGTTTCGAGTTTTCCGAACGGTTTCATATATAGGTTGGTTTAACTAATTTAACGATTTTCATTCTTCGACAACGAGGGAATAAATTTATTATCGATTGTATAGGGGATCAATTTTATAAATTTAACCATCTGAATTAAAAATTTCGAAATGAACGCCATATACGAAAATATATCCCATGTTTTCCCTATACTAGTAGAAAAAATAACGCCATTTTTTTCCTTTTTGTTATTAACTTTTTTTTTTTTGGTGAGGGGGTCCTTTTAATCTGCACCCTAGGCATTCTCGATTTACGGAGTGAATTGGAAGGTTTAATCGATTGAATTCGTTTCTATTACAACGGGAAAATGGTATTTACTTTGAGAGCAGAACGCGTTAATTATATATTATTTCTAGCGAGGAAGTTATTTTATTAAACCATTTAAATCTCTTAGCTCTCTTTCTGTATTTGACTTTATATTTACATACACACACATATATATGTCTATTTGTTCTCATATATATATAGTATTATATGTTGTATATTGTATATTATATATTATATATTATATGTTATACAAAAATATTTTTTGGGGGGGTTAATTTGTTGTATAATTTGTATTCATAAAGGTGCAGAGAGTTGTGTGCTTATAACTAAGTGTATGTAAGTGGATGAATGAAATAAACAAAGAAATCAAACGTAAAATGAAAATCTCTGTAATGAGTGACTTAAATATAGGATGGTAAAGGGATAAATAGCATAGCATGAGTGCAGAATGCGTTTTGTAACTTATATAAGAACATCAATCGTTATTTATTGAAAATATAGGAACGATAAAATAAAAAAAATAAAAAATGAAAAAAAAAATTTTGCATAATATCCCTCATATTCAAATACAGAAAAATAAAATGAATTACTAAACAGAAAGAAATAGTAACATATTGTTTTTATATTAAAAGTAGCAACTAGCAAATACGAATGTATGAGAGAGTAGTTGTGAGTGTACATGTGAATGACTGAGGAATAAAAAAGTGTGCGTGTGTGAATGAAGGAACAACATAAGATTAATTAGCTCATAAGACAAATTCTACATTACTAAAATAAGATATTATAAAATAAATAATTAGATTATAAGATAAATTATACATTATTAAAATAAGATATTATAAAATAAATAATTAGAATATAAGACAAATTATACATGACTAAAACAACATATTATAAAATAAGTAATTAGATTATAAGACAAATTGTACATTTGCACAGATTGAATGCGAGAGAAAGTGAATACAGTCGACAAGCAAGTGCGAGAGTGCGAATGTGCATGCACTGATTTTTGTTTATTTTACAAATATACGTTTAAAAAAAAAAAAATGATAGTGCAGACCATAAAACACACTAGAATGACGGTTGAATTAATGTTTAACACTTAAGAATTCAGTTTTCAATAGCTACGCCCAAAATTTCTGTACGTTGCCGACTCTATATATAGAAAACAATTATAAAATTTTCTTTATTGAAGATTTGTATATTGTATATTGTACATTATATATATTGTATGTTTTATATTATATATTGTATATTATATATTTTATATTATATAATAATATGATCTTCATTATATTCTTCTTCTAGTTTGGCCAACTATGGACCACCTAGTAAAATATCTTCATGATGTTTATTTCTTCCTCTTTCTTTCACTGCAGTATTTCTTCATTTGTGTTTTTTCTTCCTTTCATCTATCCATTTGGCACCGGTTTTCTTCTTCAATTTATCTTCAAAACTTCGGAATGTGCTACTTCTGAACTTATTTCTATCCATAACGTCATCTTCCGTAACGTTAATTTTCTTAAGGTCTTCCTTAACTTCTCGGAACCACGTGATTTGCGATGTAAGATTGCTATCGAAGTACTGGAAAATTATTTTTGTTAGCCTGTTTGTCTCCTTTCTATACATTATATATATATATTTTTTAATCATTCCGGACCTAACCGGTGGGGCAAATATATTTAGGAAATTAATGAATGCGTGTAAGTGTTGTATAGCTGAAACAGAAGAAACAAATCACAAAAGAAAGTTATATGCAATGTGTAAATTAAAAATAGAATGGAGAAAAGGGATGGATAACATTGACCATCAAGTTTGTGTGTATGATTGAATTTGCGCATGCGTGTTGTATAGTAAGTGGCGCAATTGTAAAAAGGTGGAAGTGAATTAAAATAAAAATATAAAATAACAAATTTTAATAACCAAAAGCAACTTTCCCCATTCTGAACTTCGTCGATTGGGCAAATTTATTGTATAATTTGTATTTATAACGGCGCAGAAAGGCGTGTGCTTATGACTTATGTAAGTGTACATGAAAAAGGAAAGAAGCGAATCCGTGCAAAGTTCTCCGCAATGTGTGACTTAATTATGAAATGGTACGAATAGTCCCTTTACACATCAAGTATGAGTGTAATCCGTACAGTTCGCTTGGCTAGACCTGTTGTGCATTTCTGCGTTCTGCTTTTTTTTTTATCGCTTTATTCAATTCTTTATATCAAGCTGCTTCTTATTTTATTTCTAGCCGCGTGTTTTTTGGATCAGTATCCAAGATAGGTTTGTTAATTTTCAACATTCTTCACTCTTTCGTTTTTCTCGCTTACTATATTTTCTTTAACTCGCGCTGTAAGAATGTATTCCCCGGACGTTCTCGTTTCACGTTTACCATCCGGTAATTGACTTCATCGGGCTAAAGCCTCGTTATTTTATTTATTCGGTTATTTAATATTTTGCACGGTAAACCTCGATGACCAATTTTATTTAATACGTAATTGATGTTGGACCCATTAAAAAAAGAAAAATGCAATAATATAAGAGCTCCGGGAAAAGAAAGATCGGTGAAATTAAGTTTTTTCAATTTATCACGCGAATTTCTGTTGTAGTGGTTTTCGTCATCATTATTAACATTTTAACGTAAATGGCCGACTATTATCATCGTGATATTTCGTTAGAATAGGCCAATTTAATTTGGTTCTTATTTAACCGCTGATTCAACCAATAGAGATTAATTTATATTTACTTTTCATTTTCAAAAATTTCCGGAATTTTTAAAAATATATATATATATTTTTCCGTTACAAAATTCCAGTTATTAATTCGTTTTATTCTTCATAGTAACGTACCGTGTACGAAAATGTAATTTAACATTTTGGCCAGATTTTTATTGTATCGGTTACGTTTCGTTTTATTTTTCTGGGTATTAAAAGAAAGTTAACCACCTCTCTCACCGGGGGCGACTATTTTTTTAAATGCCAATTATACGTTTCGACAGATGTAGGTCACCAAGTAAGAAAATAAAAAATACTTCCAAACATACACGCGCAAACATGCGCATTTTTCGAACAGATATAACTGAATGTTTTCTTTTGTTTAAGGATAATTGCGAATATTTTCCAGCGTTTGTTTATCTTAGAAAAATTGCTTTTTCTACTATATCCAGAATACCACGTTCCGTTCTACATCTAGCGTTTATTTTAAATTTGCGGTAAATAATAAACGTAACACTATACTAATATACGGTAAATGGATCGAGTCATCTACAATACGATTCGCACGATACAATTTTAATAGTAAACAAAATTTGTTAATTATAATAATAATTCGATTCAATCTTATTTCATTAATATTTTACATCGTTTCAATCAACGATATAATAAAAATGTTCCCCACAAGTGCGCAAAAAGCGGACATTAAGTAAATAAATCAAGAATATGCGGTAGGTTGAAATCGACAACGAGAGATACTTATTTTAATTTTATTTAAGCGCGTTAACTTAAAGTAACTTATTACCTAGAGACTACTTGTAGATTTACGTGCCATGTAACCTATGCCAGAAGCAGTGGGAATTAATTGAAAGTTGGGAGAATATTGTTAAATTAGATGAGATAAATTGGAGGATTTAAGGAAATTTAATATATTATTGGAAGCATCGTGCGTGTAAGAAAGAATGTTTACTAGGCTGAGCGGTTTGTCGAGGATCGAATGTTCGGAATTGAATTGCACACATTCGAGCAAAATGTGGTGAACGGGGGAATGAGGATATTACAGGTTGAACATAAAGGACGAGGAAGGGTTTTCAAATATAACTGCGCGAGATATTACTGTGACCGTGGCAGAAACGAGCAAAAATAGAAAATGCTTTATAATAACGGATAATAATAATATAATTACTCAGGTTTAATTCATTAAAACATCTATTTTTACTATCATACTAATATTCATGAAACTGCTCTCTTCCGACACTGAGAGATGTGGGTTTTTCTTGGAGCACTTCTTCCCCAATAAAATTGATGCCCCACTGCAGCTTACGCATACTGGTGGTATTACACCACCAGGTGTCGCATCAGATGTGGTGGATAACATCATTAAATCCCCCAGTAATAGGAAGGCTGCTGCGTCAGAAAAAATTAATAATAACATTGTTAAACACTTAAATCAGAAATTCCCACAGTTATTTGGTACACTTTTTACAAAGTGTATTGATTTTCAAATCTTTCCCCAGTGCTGGAAGCTAGCTAATGTTAAGATGCTTCCAAAACTTGGCAAATATCCTTCTTTGGCTAGCAGCTACCGTCCAATTTCACTTCTAAATTCGATTGACAAAGTGTTCGAAAAGGTTGTCCTAAAGTTATTACTAAGTGAGGTATCCAGTAAGAACCTGCTTCACACAAATCACTTTGGTTTTCGGACTGGACTCTCTTCAGAGGGTGTAGTTTACAAACTTGTTTAAAAAATTAAAACTTCCATCAAGGCTGGAGCCTCTGCAGTTGTTGTCTCCTCTGATGTCAGAGGAGCCTTTGACAATTGTAGATGGTCTGCCATCATTGATATTATGAAGTATAAGATGAACTCTTATTTAATAAATATAATAATTAATTATTTAAGAATAAGGTGTCAATTCTTGAGCTTGGTACCTCACTCTCTCAAAAGGTGACTACCTGTGGTGTTCCTCAGCGGTCAGTCTTAGACCCTAACCCGTGGAATCTGCTTTATTCAGTAGTTCACTACAGGGTCGAGAGGTTCCGCCTTAAGATAAATAACAAATGTAAGTTAATCTCATAAGCCGATGATTTGTGTCTAGTTTTCGATACTTATGATTTCCAGGTTTCTAGAAGGTACTGTTGGTGACCTTGGTCTAGTGTTTTCGGTCACCAAGTGCTGCTCCTGCCGGATCTCTATCAAAGATTAAAAATCAAAAATATGCGAATTAACTTTTACAACTAGCAGGTGCTCTCTGGGCTTGGTAGGTTTCAAGCCTATTTGTTCAGTTTTAAGCTTGTCATTGCTGATAGGTGCACCGTGTGTTCTAAGAATGCTGTTGATGGTACTCATCATTTTATCTTTGAGTGTTTTGCATTCTCTTCACTGCATGACACTTTCAATATTAACAAATATAAAAACTCGCTTATCTTGAGCAGAAAGAATCATGTAGACTTCCTTGAATTTGCAGAGAATGTCATGCGTTTCAAATTTACAATTACAAATTAATCAAGGAAAATTAGCTAAATACAAGCGTGAATCCAATACCCCTTCGCTCCTGGTGGCATGGTCCCCTCTCGCCAATACTTATAATTCATTTCTAAATTACCTGACTATACATTATTAATCGGTGTAATGATGTTCATAACTGCTTTAAATTTAAAATATTTTAATCTTTACCATAATAAAGTATGTTTTTCTTTTTATTTATATTCGATAGACTTATCTTTCGGAGAAGTAATTTTCTTTTTTTTATAATTATTATTTTACTAAAGATTTTTTTTTATAAAGATGTGCTTTTCTTAAGTTTAATTTTTTTTTGTTAATATTCTTCTAAGATTTTAATTTTTGAAATTGTGTATTTCGTTATCGACAAGATATATTTTACTATTTCTGAAGTTGTATTTTTTTTCTCTTCTATATTATATATTTATTATTATTTATTACTACCCTACACTCCTCAGACTCCTTTCTTCATGCACACAGGTAGACGATGGGACCATATTTTTCATCCCATCACCGCCCTTAGATTAAGTTCACAAACAGCGGACTATTACACACATGCTTTGACTTACTCTTCAGCTACACACTACTTATATGCACTTCTATAATTATTTAGCTTTAAGCACACTAGTCCCCTGTCCTTTATAATAACACCTAGATTTGAAGCAATAAACTAGCCCCACCGGGTAAATCCGGATTGGGGAACAAACTAAAAAATAATATATATACGTGACATATTAAATATGTAAAGCTTCCGGACCCAACTCAAGTGTGCAATTACCATACTGGAATAGGAAAGTACCGAACTAAAATTCTCGACGTAGCGAACTAAACAACTACAATTATGTAAGTTTTACAGTGAGTTAATTTCGATAATAAATACATATGATAAGTTTAAAAACAATTTAAAAATTTAGGCACGCTAACTTAAAATTATGAATGATGTAGTGAATGATTTCTTTTTTATAACATAAATTAATAATAATAATGCAGCCGCACAAAATGAGGAATCTTGTGTTTCCTGACACAACTCATGTACAACTATCATACACAGAAATCATAAAACGCCGAGCAAACATTCTTAAAATAATAAATTACAACATACGTAATTAAATATATATGTATAGTAGTGTAGTTGCTGCCTGCTAGACTGTTAACTTCACGATGGGGGGGGGGTTCGAAACCAATACGCAACATAGAAAGTTTTCATCATTATTTAATTCTTAATTATCACGAAGATGGCTGTGACACTACACTCCGTATAATATCATATGCGCGCGCATCTGCGTCGCATATCAAGATTCGACAATGAAACGTAGTTATCTTTGAA
Organism: Coronaproctus castanopsis; assembly: GCA_032883995.1. Lineage (NCBI taxonomy): Eukaryota > Metazoa > Arthropoda > Insecta > Hemiptera > Monophlebidae > Coronaproctus > Coronaproctus castanopsis. The sequence goes on from CM065053.1 coordinate 33,154,800, forward strand.
GAGATGATGAAGCGAAGGATGAAGATCAAGAGAGTACGAAGAGCAGTCAACTGGAATTTGGGAAATTGAGGGTTCGAAATACTCCAGTCGCCAAACGTAAGTCAGAATTACGAATGACATTGATGACTTTGAGGGTAGATGAGCAGGCTGTAGAATATATCGCGGCTCGGTAATTCTTGATCGGATCACACAACGATAAATTCGAAGGAGATTCGGTAAGCGCCATAGATAGTATGTGTCAACTTCTTCAGAGTGTTCATGTTTCCATATTCACACATCATTACAGGGTGCAAAAAAATTAGCTTCGAAATTGTCAGTACGGAATAATTATCGCTATTTCGTATTCCGTTCGTGATTTTATTAAAATTTTCGATACGTCCGTATACTTGATTCACGTGAATATTATATACGCGCACGTGTTATAATATCTTCTTCTTGTTTTTCAGGTACCGTACCGTTAAAAAGAAAAGCTGCACCCAACTCGATGGTCAGTCATTCGACCGTATCGTCGACTCAAAATCTCGCTTGGGAATCTAGTTCGTCTAATACGCATCTGCTACCAGCGCCGGTAATAAATAAGTCGCAATTTACAATTTGTATGATACTTTAATGTTTTGAAAAATACCGAAAACATTTTCATCCGTGCTTAAAAACTATTATCCGTAGTGCTGCCTCGGTGATATTATCTGGAATGAAAAAAATAAAATAAAAAAATTTATATTTTCGAAAAATAGTAGATACTTTCGTTGGGTCGTCAGCGATTAAACGACATAAAACTAACGATAAAAGTAATCGATATTTCTGTAAAGTTATCATTTCTAGAATTTCCCGTTTGACTGTTTATTTAATATTTATTTATATTCACATTAATTTCTCTAATCAATTAACGTCGTTATAAATGTATTTATAAACAGCACTTATTATTAAATACAATTTTAAATTTTCACCGTCAGTTCAAAAGTGAAAACTAAAAAAAAAATGCGCAACTTATGCAAATGAAAATTTCCACCATATCGTTACAATTATTATTATTATTATTAAACGTTTGGTTGTGTACTTCCTAAATAAATAAATAAATAAGAAATTTTTAAAATTGATTTCTAAGCTTTTATTTTTCGGTATATATGAATAAAAGTAAGTTCACTGTATAAACGCATTTAATAATATATATCGAATTCTTAGGTCGAAATTTTATATTAATCGCCGAATACATCGCATAAGGAGTTCAGAGCTGAAAGAGAGATCAATGGCTGTTGGATGTCAGAGTTTATTATGAAGACCAGGACGAGGTAAATCGCTTAAAGTTCGACTGAAAGGGTAAGAAATAATCGAGGAAGCGAATACCGTATAATAGTATCCAAAACAAACCCATTGAATGAGAATGTGTCGCTATACAACACCGATGAACAGGTGATAAGAGCTTTTTTTTTAGTTACCATATAGCCAAAAAAATGAGACGCTTGTTACTAGTCAAACCGAGCCAATTATTCTTGTTCCTGTAAATTTCAACTCATGCCGCGATTCCACGGAATGAATATTGGCAAATAGAGCGGCAAAGGGGGTTGCTACATTGTTGCCGATCCCAAACGTCCCGGTTCCAGTTATCGATGTACGTAATTATGTCGAATCGTTTTTACTTCGTGGCAACAAACAGTCGACCTTCTATTTAAATAAAGTTCGTTAAATCAAGAATTACGTTTCACTTTGGAAGACTTCGCTTCTGAACCGCAGAGATGACGTTGTCCTCAACAGACTGTGCCATACAAAACTCATCCATTGATACTTGATCAACAAAACTCCGGCTCCTCAGTGCTGCGTTTGTCCGTCTCCTATATGCTCGTTAACTCTACTTTGTACGTCTCACTTAGATTGTCTCTCAACGTTCTCTACTCACTTTCTCTTCTCATCAAAAAAAAAAGATGAAGACTCCTCTCTAACTAACCTAATTATGTTCTTACACATTACTCCGTGGTTTAACTTCCTCTTGCTCGTGGCTCTAGCCTTAATTACTGCACGCGGTACGTTAATTTAGATTAATAATAATAATTTCATATTAACTTATTAACATCGACTTACCGGTTTTCATTATAGTTGTCGAGATTTACGCGCATCTGAGTATGTTCTCGTTAATTTAGTCACGGATTAAATAATGTCAAGCTCAGTAGGCTTGTATGTATTTTGTTGTTTTTTTTTTTAATTATTTTTGGTACGATCAAGTGACGTAGTTGGGTGAGTAGAGGAAGGTGTACTTTATTACGCGATATAGCGATTGTAATGTTCAGCAGAGGAACGACGTATAATTTTATAATGTTCAAATTTACGCTCGTGCCAATTTTATCTTTACTATGATTGTAACGGTAGTTCGGAGTGAGGGATTACCGTTTTTTTATTCAATGCGGAAATCAGTTAACTTGGTAATCCTTTCAGTCACGATGTCCACTATGTGGTACATGAAATTTTAATGCTAACAAAAACTTGCCTTTTTTTTATGTGAAATGTCTCAATTTTAAAAATATATATAAATATACATTTTAAAAAATTACAAGCGGTATTATATAATTTAACCACCGGTGTAAAATTTATAATTTTCTTTAAAAAAATTAATAATAGATGACTGGAAAGGTTGAAAATAGTTCTCTTTACGCAATCGTGATCCTCGTTACATGGTCCATATAAACAATCAGCAAGTTCCGCGAAATACTTAGGAATGCATCTGGATACAAAATTAACTTGGAGAACCCATATTGATCATAAAGCTGTCCAAATAAGAGAAAAAATACGTCAAATGTACTGGCTCGTTGGACGGCACTCTAAAATGAAGCTGGAGAATAAATTGTTAATATATAACACTAAGTCCTATATGGAAATACGGGATACAAATGTGGGGATGCACTAAAGCATAGAATCGTAAAATAATCCAGACAGCTCAGAATAAGTTTCTTCGACTAATTACCAATGCTCGCTGGTTTCAACGAAATGACGCACTCCATGCAGATTTACAGATCAAATGGGTCAACGAAGTAATACAGGATTATGCTGACCAACACCACAGAACATTTCATCATCATCCAAATCCGTAAGCATTGTCACTTTTGCCCACAGATCGTGACATAAGAAGGTTTAAACGTTTCAAGCCTACTGACGTGGTTGTTACTAAGTAATATACGTAACAGAGCTTAACCATTAGATTAAACCTCTGCACATGTTGAATAATCATGGTTGCTGCTTATTTAAACTAAAGTTTAAGATTGCAGAAAGGAAGTAGCTGTACTTTCTTGGAGCTACATTTAAAAAAAAAAAATATATATATATAGGATATAAGAAGAAACGAATAAGTCTTGATTGTTGTTATTATTTATTATTATTAAATACTGTAATTTCAATTTAACAAGATGCGAAATGTGAGAATTATATGTATGCAGTTAGTAAAAATTCGCACCACACACACACACGTGTGATTCGCTAACAATGCCGCTTCGTAACGTGTTGTTTCGCTTTCTGGGGGATACACACTTACGTCGCACCATTCTAATAATAATAATAATAATACGAGCAGCTTGGAAGTAATGATTATGTACATCAATAAAGTAAAACAATTATTCAAAAATTATTAATAACCAACTTTACCGAATATTTTATAATCAACTAATCGTTTTTCTGTTGTTTAATTCGTACAGAATCACGAAAGTCCAAAAATAAACGAAAGATATAATCCGATCGAAGAACATATGGACAATTCTCCGAATTATCAAAAGTCAATCGTTAAAACGACGACCATAGTCACTCATGCGGAAGTCGAACTGAACGGCAGAGCCATCAAAGAAACTTTAATGAGTAGTAAATTGCCGGAAAGTTGTGTTTAACGACATTTCCAAATCGTTATTTTCCACAAATCATCTATATACGTACATGTATTGTATATATATATATATATATATATATATATATATATATATATATATATATATATACACATATATATATACATATATATACATATATATATATTACATATTTTAATATATAATACACATAAATACTGTACTGTATACTTACGTGCACACACACACACACACAATTTTAAAGACATATACATAAGTATAATTGTGACGTGTACCTGTTTAAACGAGTGAGTAATATAAAGCAAAATATGCCGTTTAAATATATATTATATATATACTCAAAATCAATTTGGTCAAAAATTTCAAACATTTTTATCTATTATGAACTTGTACATTATTTAACTTATACGTATTGAAAACACATAAATATGTATAGACTCACCACTATATATTTGTATACCTAATTATCTTTTAATTTATACATATGTATATTTTATTTATGTATTCCTATATTCGGAATTGAAACTGGAAAGGTATACAGTATTAGATTTGCAGATGATATAGCGATATTAAACGTTGAAAAATTACAAGAGACGATAACAGAATTAAATGCGAATTAACTGGAATTAAGAACATATTTACACGAAATAAAATTAATGTCAAATACGAATGAAGAACTGAGAATAAAAATTGATGTCGTAGATGTGGAAACAGTAAACGAATACACATACAAAGGATTACGACATACAGGAGAATATTTTAATGCTAGCAGAAATAAATATGACTATCACGGCTAGCTTTTGGAAAAGTAAACAGCGTATTCGGAAAAGAGAAAACACGCTTGAAAAGGAAATTATATAATTAATTATGTTTTACCAGTTTTTATATATGGTTCGTAAACATGTCCATTTACAAAAACAAAATTAAGGATAGGAAGACACAGTAGCGTAAGACATACTACTATTAAACATTAAACTATTTAACCGAAAGCCAAATAAGTGGATAAGATTCTGTGGAGCAAATGGTGAAAATAAAATGGAAACGAGCTTGTATATGTGTGTGTTCGCTAGGGCGACAGACTGAAAAATATTCACTTACTTCCGTGTCTGGAAAACTCACACATCTGCCTAGAATGTAAACGCATCTATCATCGTTAATAATGATCAGTTCATTCATATTCGTTTCACACTGTGTCATCCTGGTTCTCAATCGATTAAGAGCCTGGCAAATATTCCGCAATAATAAATCATGACCCGGTGCCAGCTTCTCTTGGTTAGTTCCCGCCGCGGTCTTCGGTATTCTCTCAGATCCCGATAGTTTCATCAGCACAGCGGAAAGTCTTCCGGCATTTTAGTTGATTTCTTGGAAGAGTTAGACCATAAGACGATGTGCATATGTATAAAACACTTGTATATATCGCGATAAGACATATTCTGTGTATTCTAGAGCGCTGTTTTATTTTCTTATTTATAGACGAACGTAAACATATCTCGTGTAACTTATACATATTTAATATTTCGTTTTTGTTTTTTTTTTGACAAATCAGTGCAGGAGTGTGAAAACAATCCGCACTTACACGCTTACGAATACATACGCATGTGTACATTATGTTTATATATAGTATATAATATTCGTGAGCATAAATATTGGTGTATCGTGCATATTATATGTTGCGTAGTACCCCTAGTACTGTCTAGTTACTTTTTTTTTTTAATGTGGAAATTGTAAATCTTAAAAGTTATCGTACCGATTACGAGTCGAGATTTCAATGTGATTGTAGCAATCTAATCTCCGGTTCGCAGTAATCGAATAAAGTCGATTGATCAGTTCGTATTCTACTTTTATTTTATATTGATAGCGCTAAACGTTACATTACCGGCGATTGATTAGACGTCATTTATTAGGTAAACACCTTACATATCCATATTAAGTTTAAGTTAGCTTTTTGACTAGTCTTTTACCGTTGTTACCTTTTGAAAGTTCGTTCGAAGTTTGCTTTATGCTGAAAATTATCAGTCATTTAGCAACTCCTTCGTTGATGTTCGTGTATGCATATGTACGTTATTATATATTTCACGTGAAAAATTCGTATGTGTTTTGTTTAATATGCGCATATACATGAATGTATAAATATGTTCCTATTTGCGTATAAAATTAATTTTTAAAATATCGTTATATTGTAAAAACTAATTTCAATTTCGTCTATCTTATTAAATTTTTTATACGAGAAATTTACTTTAATAAACCGTTATTTGCGAACACGTTTTAATAATTCGATCAGTTCGATTTTTCGTTAACAGAAACGGATGCCAGAGGCCCACCGCAACATAAACAAGATTTTTGTTTTTTTTCGATGACTTTTAATATATATATAGTTGTCATCATCATCATCATCATTTCTCCTCAAACGTTATTTGACTAATAAATACCTGATTTGGGGGAAGCATCTTTTATCTCTACATAGCTCTGTTCTTCCGGGTCATAAGTAAATCGTAGGAAATGAAGCGGTTGATAGGGCAGCCCGTTCCATAGCGTGTTAACAAACTATAAGTACTAAACACAGTCGTCAAATACTTCATTCACCACAACTGGCGGCAGAAGTGGTGAAATTCGTACACCGTAAATTCATTATTACTATCGAACCTATTTTTGGCTTCTCAAAACCACCTGTCAATTTTATATAGTACTCAGCAGGCTCCCCATTTGCCACACATCACTCTTTCGTGACCATCTACTCCAACGTACCAACTCCCACGCATTTTGTCAGTTTTGTCTGCTCTCGAACCCTTTATTTATTTGCCATATTTTACTACACTGTGCTACACTCCGTTCCTATCCATACCATATCCGTCCTCTACAACAGTCCTTCAACTATTCCCTCAATTATACAATTCCTTGCCTTCTCGAACCTGATTTACTACATCTAACTGTTAAGCCATTGGTACCGTAACAGCCTCGGTAGTTACACGCGATACTGTAAAAATAAAAATTAAATAAATAAATTACGTCGTCAATCGGGTTTTTGTTCTTCCTTTTCTTAATTTCTATCACGTTTTTGAGCCATTTAAGGCGTCTAACTTTGTGACAGACCGTACCGTTTCTTCCTTGTTCAATAGCGTTAATCAGCTCCATCTGTTCTTCTATTCTTTGAAGTAGAAAAAATTGTAACTATGGAAGCTATAATGAACTTTTAGTAGAGGAAGGTGCCTTTAGTGGTCAACACACATTCGTTCTTTCTAATGAATTATCTTTATTATCCAGAACGGTTATGAAGACGGATTAGTGCGGCTCTCTAATCAAGCTCCGTATGCTGTTGTAATAAAGTGTCATTTTAAGTTTTTAATATTTTATTTCCTCCTGGTGATAACCGTTCAGTTCTGAGGGAAATATAAAATTGCATTATATTTTTGAAATCTATATTCCCTGTATGCGGTTTGAACATTACGCATGGGCGGAATATAATGCAACGGCCTATTTTTAATCCGTTTTTACAAGCTTGCAATTTCAGTGAGACGAATCTTGAAAATAGAGCTACGATGTATTATTTTTAATTTCGCTAAGATCCTCAGATGTTCCGATCTTTTTTATTTTAATAGCTTATTATCGTTAGCGTTCTTAGTGTTTTGTGTCACGTCTTAATTTATCTTTGTTCTATTACTAATGCAGCGACATTTTGCGTCACGTTACATTAGTTAGTGTTTTTGTTCAGACAGTCACATTTGACGATGACACGGCTCTTCTTTCTTCTGATACCGGTCAAAATATAGCGAGTGGTAATCTTTAAACAGCCCTTTCTTGAATTGAAAACTAGTTTAACAAATCGGACATAAAGGTCAGTGAGAACGTACGTATACAGTTTACCAGCAGAAAATCTATATTTCCTCCTGTTAGAATGAACAACGCTGAAGTACCAGTAAGAATTTTTTTTTTTTTTTTTTAATTTTTCCCATCACAACTGACCAATCTTAGAGGTCATTTAGTGATTGACTTAATGAGATGAATGATATTTTGTGGAAGGGCAAATAAGCGTGAAATATCGAGGCTGTATACTAACATTTAAATGAAGAGGAAAGAACTTGATGTGCGTATTGAAAAACTATTCTGGTTAACCGGCAGGAATAACGTGCAATTTATTGACAACAAACATTTTATCTATACTACGACTTTAAGATCTGTCTCTGGACACACGGGGTTCTGTTGCGAGGTTGTGCAAACCTGACAAACGTAAAAATTATACAAACTGCCGAAAATAAAATTCTTCAAATCGTAATAAATTCGTCTTGTCACGTGGAAAACAGGAATATTCGCCGTGATTTAAATATTCCCTAATGCGACATCATGAAGCAATGCATGAGCTGTGAGGCTGACAAAATCATCAAATGCCTTTGCGTCGGAGTCTTCGGACACGACGGGCGATGTAAGACGCTTTAAACGTAGAAAGATCTAATCCAATGGTTACCGGGGATATACCAGTATGTGTGCACTTGTGCTAAATATTGCTAAACCATCTTCTTGTTGGTTAGCTTTTAGTAAATATTAATAAGAGAAACAAAAAATTATTTCATTCTTGTTAGTCGATGCCCGTCTTGTAGATTGAATAGTTCGAATAAAGTATCGAACTGCTGACGTCTAGATCCAATAGCAGGTGCTTTTCAACTATTCCTTTTTTTTCTTTCAAAATCCATCCTAATTACGTAACATTTAACTATCGGTCCTGCGCACTTGCAGTAAAAATAGAGCGCTACGAAATTTTTTAATAAATCGATTTTTTTTTTATTAATAAGAATGTCTTTACGGCCTACCCAACGTGATACTGTGGGGACTATTTACATTTTAATCAAACATGCTGACTTCTACAGAAATGTTGCTAGACGGGGGAATAATTGTGGATTATCCAGATGGAGAAAGGACGGTACATTATAAGGAGTACATGGAGAGCGTAACAAGATAAGGTCGAACTCAGAATGTAACTGGTGTCACAGCAGAGCATTCGAAATCGGGATTGCAGACTGTTCACAATGAAGGGGACTGAAGGCACTTATCTAAGCTGCATACGAAAAAGACTGTCAGGTAACGAATGATATCCAAATCCTAATCCACTGATGAGTATAATTCTCTTGCGATTAATCTTCTTAAACTAATAAAACCACGGAAGTTTTGGGGAGAGAAAGGTGAAGTTGACAGTAATAAGTGAGACATTTATTCGTGTATTACGCCGGTAGTCTCTAGGAACACGGTAATTCGGAAGATTTTAAAACACGATACCGAATGTAAAAACAGAAGAATTTGTGTGAAATAATTAGAAATTGTTTCGAAATAACGTAAATTTAAACATATATATATATATATATATATATATATATATATATATATATATATATATATATATAAAGTAATACTCCATAAGGGGTAAAATAAAAAGAGGGTAATTAATTATGAGTACGAAGGTGTGAGAACCAATACGCTATTGACAGAGACAACCACAAATAGTTCATCTACAGGGTGCGGATATGTTTGAAGCGTTCAGTTTTGCCTGTTTGTTCCGCTTTTCTACAACAGTCTCGCAGTTTCTGACGCAGTTTGTTGTACTCCATTGTAGTCTGTTTGTTACTATCGTTTCATTTCCATTACTCTACTAGTTTCAATATTTGATCTCTGTATCCTTCGCGTGGTCTTGCTTATTTTCGTTCGTCTCGGATTAATTCTCCGTACAGTATTGTTTCGGTAGCCTGCTATCCTCCATTAGTGTTACGTGACCTATCCAGCGAATGCTGCCAATAATTGTTCAATGGAATTACTTCCACTACGACGGAGGACGTCCTGATTTAATATAAAATCATCCCAATTGATTTTTAAAACACGTCCTAGAATTCGTTGCTGAAAGCGTTCCAAATGTTTCATCTGTCCCCCTGTATAATACTCATGTTTTGCTTCCATATAGAAAATTTGGAAGAATAACTGCCTTGTACACTGATATCTTAGTCGAAAGTTTTAGGCGCGCGCACATTATGCAACTGGTTCGATTATTTAATTTTTCTTTAAAACGAACAAATCACTATTTAAACAGACAACTGAATATACTAAATGTACACACTTTACTGATAAGTTTCATACAAGGTCCTTTCTCTTTGCGCATAGAGCGCCGATGGTGAAGTTTAGGCTTAATGTGTTTTTAAAAATTTTTAACTATTGTGCGGTTTTCACATTGTAAGTTTACGTTAAATTTCTTATTAAACTGTTTAACCGAACTGTCGTGATTTGATAATCTAAACATTTTATATCCGGCTAACAAGGTAGCTTGGTGCACGATTAAGTCAATCGGTAAAACTTCAGCGACAACTGCAGGTTCTATACAAAAAGCCAACACTCGCGAGTAGATCCCTCTAAATTTGTAGAATTTTATTCATCGCAGGATCAGTTATATTTCTAATTACTCGAGCGGTAATTAAAATTTACGCTCGAATATTATACATTATTATTCTGCTATTGTAATTTGCACCACTTAAGGTTGGATTTTTAATAATAAATAAAATATTTTGTTCGCTTTTATATATTTTACGTATTTATAAAATTTAAGTTTATGATCTAACCGGATATTTAAAATTATTTACAATAGGAATCGGTTTATCACGTAACAATTTACGAATGTTAATTTAGCGGCTCGCTTGTTGCCAATCACCGTTATTTCGATTTTTTTCAATTGTAAATTCGAGACCACTGTCTCGAAAAAGTATTTCCGAAAATAACTCTAACGTTATCAGCTTCAGCAGCCTTTTTCAACTTAACAATAGGGCGTAAATCATCGATAAATCTGGCAAATTCTGCATCATAATTATAACCCGGGCGAAAGATTTCCATTTGTTTAACGAGTATAATAAATTCCCCCTGAGCACTCCGCATAGTAAACTACGCTGAAGAATAAAACTTCCGCATTCAATCGCCGCAGAGATAAAAAATAAAAATTACATAGCCACACGTAAAGATATAAAATGTATAATTTATACAGATAAGGAATAGTTACGCGCTTGTTATATATATATATATATATATATAAATATAAATATGCATTTAATTACGTATACATATATGAAACATAGACATAGAGGATTTCGGGAAAAGACAATAAAATTTCCGACAGAGGAATAGGGAGATTCTCTTAAATTGGGGAATTTTCCAGAAACAGGACGATAGGCGATTAAAGTATATTCCGACGGTACAGGGTAAAATCGTTAGGAAATCGATTAGGCGCTTATACCGAAAGAGCAGATAAGTAAGTTCGTTTCAATAAATTTAAAACTATTTCCTAGAAAATAGGTGAGTTAACCTTATCTGACTATAGAAAGATATGAAATGAGCGTTCGTATATAACGAAGGTTTATAAGTTTATTACACATATACATATACAAAATTACCATATATATATATATGAGTGTATTTGTGTGTGAACGGGTTATTTAAATATTGTTCTTGGTGTGAATTCGTTGTTCAGTTCTAGAAATGCTTAAAGCACCGATCCTCGTTCATTAACAATTGGTCCCACAGTCACACTTTCAAATAGGAATTTAACGTTCGAAATTCAAATTGAAACGAGATAAAAAAAATAACTGGCTCCGTCTATTTTTAACTCTCTATGTTTATATGTGTATATTTATGCGCACGTATGTAAACATAGTTCAAAATGCAACGCATATTTTGCGTTATTTTAGAACAACCCTTCGCATTTATATGGGATATAAATTCATCGTCGCCTAGTAGACACTTATTAAAGAATAACCGGAGAGTGGACCGGAACTATTTTAGTATATCCCGGCGCATTTAGGGCAAGCGTCGATTTTGTAAAAGCTCCGCTTTGCAGAAATTAGTATTCGATACTGAACACACTGCGCTATACGCCAACAACGGTATTAAAGAATTATCGGTGGTCAGCTTATTATCGGCGTTTAAAAAAGATTGGGGACATCGAACACCGGGTGAAACGGAATTGAATGCTTTATTATTTTAAGATTAAGACCGTTAATATTTTTCCTAACGTTTAATCTGCTCTGTGTATGATCAGACATATTTATCGCGTATACTTTCGTACACGTCTGCAACCCTTAAATACCGAATAGCCTTAAAAGTAAGTTGTACAATCAACGCGTGATGCCAGTATTGACATACGGAGCTGAAACATAGAACCTTACTAAAGGGGCAGCTAGAATAATTGGGAAAACCCCAAACGGATCACTACAGAATTATCCTTGAAATCAGGCTAAAAAATTGCAAGACGCTTACGAGGAAATTGGCGAAATTGATGATCAGACATTTTACGAGACAAGAGGATAAATGATAGACTAAAGTGGTGGTCAATTGCCAATTCCGCGAGTAAGGCCTCTGACTAGGTGGCGAGATGATGTTGTTAATCGCGATCGCTCGCGCTGTTAGATAAAATCTAACAAACAATTTATTTCCAGAATAACTATAATAATTTTAATGTAGAATAATCGCCCCCTTTCACTAATGCTTCTTCCACATAATAATGGAACGAATTGAAACTGCTGATTCAGTTAAATTCGGGTGACGACTATTTCCTATTTGCAATCGAAGATATGTGAAATGTTAGACAAAATCTAACGCGCGAGCGATTACATTACACGAATTGTTAGTAGAAATATTCGGTAGTGTTTTTTTTTCAGTTGTAAAAGAATTCATCTTACATTTTCGTATAAAAATTATCATTTTTACTGTGGAGATTTTATTATATCGCTTTCTTTATATATTTCTCATGATATTATTTTCATTTATATTTTGTTTTTCCCAAGTAATAACGCGATGATGAATAGAGACAAAGTTACAAGTAAAGTAATAGAATGGTTGCAGAAATATGAAGAGATAAATACAAGCGATCAGAAGTCGGACAACGGCATCTGTGCATTCAAATTAACATACTTAATGGGAACAATCGGGTAATAGTGATTCTGATAGTTCACATTTATTTGTAATTTACGAAATAAGACCTGTTATTTTGGGAAAGATGGCACAGAGTGGCTTAGAACCAATTGAAAAAAAAAAGAGTATAATTACAAAATTACCTGGAGTGATTGTCGTAGCTAAAAACTTTAATTCTAGACTATTGGAAAATATTTTCAGCATGATATAATTATTTATACTTTTGAATCCGCAAATCGACCGCTGAATTTAATTCGTTTTTCCTATGCACGCGCTGAAAGAGTCTGTCCGCCACCAAATTTCGAACAAATATTAGCTTTACTAGTATAACTACATTTATTTAAAAAGGCTCAACATTCGAATAAGGATGAATTGTGGTGTACCGATGGTACAGCTCCGGAATTGTTCTCGGATACTACGTCTAAAAGACGTCATTATATCTCTAATGAATTTTTATATTTCAGAATTATAATAACCTTCCTTTTTATACATTATAGTTTCTTAAGTAGCAGTGTTCTTTTAAAATAAAGTGCAAAATGTAGAATATTTCTATGAAGTCGCTAAAACAACTCGCATATAAAGCGCTCGGTTTATACAAATATCTGCAATAAAAGTTTAAATCATATTTCTATGATATTAGGTAAATTAATAAATTGTTAGAAAAAAAATCTAACGCGCGAGCGATCGCATAATGTAAAACACGCGAGTGATCCCGGGTTAAATAGGTAGGGATCGAGGCCGCGTAAGATAGAAGGCGTTAGATAAGTTTTGGGAATACCTACGCCCAGCAATAGGTTGATATAGGCATATCGTGATATATATGTATATGCATGTATATACCTATTGTTCTTAGTATGCACATATATTTTTAAAGACGAATTTTGAAATCTAGTACCGAGTAAATAGCGACCTTCCTATTATTTATCGTACGCACGAACTAACCGTTAGAGTAACTTGTCTCTCGTGACGATGTAACGAAGATGTAGTAACGTAAGAAACGCGACCGATTTCAGAGTTACGAATGTATTTAAGACACGCGGGAGAATTGAAAAAATGTCTCAATGACGCTTTTTTCAACAACAGCACACTCTTAATATAAATATAAATAAATATATGTATATAATATATATATATATATATATATATATATATGTATATATAAGGCATTCCCCATTTGAAATTTCTCAACGATGAAAAATGGATGGAACTGTTAGAATATCTGAAAAGAACGAAAATTTATATAGCGAAGAAGAAGATGCTGGTACTATAAAAACGGACTACGCAGAAAAATGTCGTAATTCCCTTTTGGGGCAAACTACTGGGGAATCGTGAATTTATTTCATACATATATATATCGAAAGAAATTCACTCCATCCTGCTCGAAATGCGTAATCAACTTTTCTTACCAAAAGTATTACTGGAGTAGCTTCAGCTGTTTTGTCAGTATTTCCGATACTTCAATAGTACGACGAGAAATTAGACAAAGACAGAAAAGTAAAAGAATCGCTGAGGATAGTGAAATATCGTTTTTATCGTACGGCTGCTGTAAAAGTAAATCGAATTGAGTAACACTTCCCTAGAAGTAAATCTCGATGGATTCAATCGTTTCGACAGACATCTATTTACAACCGTCTACATCATATACATATACATATGTCGGTTTATATATACACACAGAGGCACACAAACATATATATATATATATATATATATGTATATATATATATATATATATATATATATATATATATATATATATATGCAATGATTTGTTTAACAGAAACAAAACATAGCGATAAATATACTAGTGAAAATCACTAATTGTTAAATAATCGTAATAGAGCCATACGCATTTTCACCGTTTTCAAATTATAAGTAGTCGTAAATAATTTTAAAGAGCGGAATGTAGTGATTTTTTAGAAATATCAAGAAATGAGTTAAAATCGCTAAACGATTTTTATAAAACAACCGAAAAACTTTTCGGCTATTAAGCCATTATCGAGTGAACGCGCAAATTAAATGTAAATATATCAATATAACACGAAATATTAAATGTAAAAAATATCAATTTCTACATACAATTTAGAAAAATTAGCGAATTGAAAGTAGTATTTAGAAAGTGAGCTCTATGCTTATTTAGTTTATAAATACAGACAAGTAACATGTGTCCTCCAACATGTGTCGTGTAAGATATCTCGGAATTCATTTTGATCGACGGCTGACTGGCGGTACATGTCGCTCAAACAAGGAAAAGTATGATTTCGCAAAATCCGATTACCCTATCCTCTTCTTGGGAGGAAATCTGTTTTAAACTTGGCTTTAAAAAGAAAAATTTATTTATTGAGAACACGGCGACATCGATCGAAAGTACTTCTCGTATCATCTCATCTGTAACGAGATGCCTATCTATTAATCTTCCATAATGACCTAAATATACCGTATATCAATGAAGTATATATAAACCGGTATAATTGTTTTTTTTTTTTATGAATTGCAATTTAATATTAACTCACATGTCGGCAGAATGCATTTATTTATTCTGCCTGACAATCCTAAAAGGCGATTAAAAAAATAGGAGATGGTGCAGAAATGCTCTCCCAATAACTTGAAAAAGAAATAATTACAAGAGTAAACGATTTTAATAATTCGAAATATCGATTAAATAGTCGAATAATAAACTTATCTATGGCTACAGTTATCAAATAACCCGCTTAAATTGTTGAAATTTGCTGCCGGTATAGAATTTTGTATTACGTTAATTTGAAATGTGCGAAAAATTTAGATCTAAGTATTGAATAGGAAAATACCGAAGAAATTCAATTGATGATTTAGAAATAGTCGTTAGCTACGCTTACGCGCTTATGTTTTCGTGCCTGCATGCATTCGCGTTAAGATTGTAGTGTTTGGTCATTTGATGGGTATTAAACGCGAGCCGGGATTCGGCTTTATACGTTAGAGTTATAACGATTCGGCATTTTCTCGGGGGACGGATACTTATAAATGAAATACCGTTATTATCATTACGTTCTTCTCGGCGATAAAGTACGCCTATTAACCTTAACGAGGAAATATTCTAGCCTAGCACCGGTTAGCTGAACTCTACAGCTTAAAGCTCTAGACCTAGAATAGAATTACTAGTCGACGGAGAAATTTTACGTCTTCCTTAATTGAGGAGATAAGAAGAATACGACGACGACGAAGAGAAACTATGGTGTAGCACGATAAATGGGAACGAGTGAGATAACGAGAATTAGACGCGTGTTCGTGTGAAAGAGATGAAAAATAAACACAAGCCGCTTATATAGAAGAAATTCGGCCGACGTATAATAAAAGGATTTTAACGACGTTAATAGGCAAGGACGGAACGGGTTTTTATACAAAAATACTAATAATAAAATAAAATTTATTTATATAGAATACAATATTACAAGTTTTGCAATGTATTTATAATTATTCGTTATAAATATATACACGTATATATACATATACAAGTATGGATATACCAATGTAAATACAGAAATGTATACATACAAATATGTATATATACAATTTGCCTGCGCATACTCAAGTAAAAATCTACATTATTTCTTACATAGTCATATAGTGCGAGCACACATAACTCTTAAGCGCATTATTGTAAAGATATATTGAAATATACTTATTTATTCATTCGTACAGAAATATATTACATCGACCGAGCACTAATCTCGTGTAAATAAATAAATATGGTGACATAAAGACTTCAGCACCTACGTGTAAACGCATATATACATATATATCCCCCAGGGGGTACTACGTACCCACTGAGATCCGGAGCTCTAACCGGAAAGGGACGCGTCCACGGGTGGTGGATAGTGGAATGGCCAGTAGATAAATTGGTTATCTGCGAATAGCCAATAAGCAGTCGCGAACCAAGAGCGGACGACTCCAGTAGTGACAGGGCAATGGGACACGAGGAAGCGGATGGGCAGCTTGCAGAACTGTCTATTAAAAGTCCGCAAATTTCCTACGACTGTCTCACCCTCAACGATGTTTGGTCGACGTCAAAACCTCATACCGCTACCTCCTCAGTAGCATCCGCTGCCTTGCGGTTATAGTTTTGCCCAAAAGGCTAAGGGAACAAACCCTGACAGAAAATGAATCCTTCCTTAACCTCCATTCCTTTGTCTTTGTCCCTTTCCTTATGTCCTCTTCCCCCTTACCTTTTCCCTACTCTACATTTCCCAGCCTACGATTTATCGTGTCAGTGCAGGTCGTCTAGGCTTGCCTTGCCACTGAAGCACCTTCTTGGATTGAATAAGCAGCGTAGGAGTTTGAAGCGCTACAGCTCCTGCGTTCCCTCTTTGGCGTTACTATGTTGTCTCTATTACAATCTCTCTACTTAAATTAGTCATGAAGCATATCGCATAATCGACACAAACATAATTAGAGACGACGGCAAAACTCGGAAACGAGTATATGCTAGACGACGACGATAGATATATAATATACTCAGGAGGTTACTAAATTTTAGCCGATCTCAAACGTCGTCCCAGTTTCAGTTATTGATGTACGTAATTGTGTCAAATCAAACATGTTTTCTTAGTGGCAACAAAAGTGATAGTCAACCTCGTCATTAAATAAGCTACGCCAAATCAAGAATTCCGTTTTACCGTGGAAGACATATCTTCCTAATCGCAGACATGACGTTGTTCTCAGCAGACCGCCGGATGGGTCTCATCAAAGATGAATACTTCTCTGTAACTAACCTAATCACGTTCTTACACATATATCGTCTCTACTCCTTGATTTAACTTTCTCACTATCGTCTGCACACGGTATATTAAACTAGATTAATAATAATAAGGTTATTCGCAATGTATGGGTTATGTCGGAACAAGGCATCGTTTCGTTCTTTTACCTGATATATTAAAAATGATAAAAAAACGTAATGAAGCTTAAAAAAAAAAGAAGTCAAATCGAATCAAATACTGAGCGAACAGTATGAAAACCTAAGCAATACAATGAACAAAATGATGAGAAGAAAGAAAGATGATTTCGCTAAAAAACAAATAATGTATCCAACAAGCGAAATACTAGAAAAATCTGAAAGAATATAAATAGCATTATGGGAAAAGAGACAACGACGAGTATTGATGAAACTGTAATTAAATATCTGTGCGGAAAGAAAGATATTGAGTTAAGGAATTTACGTATAATATTGGTAATTCTATTAAAAAAAAAATGAGCATAGTTGTGACAGGACGTTGTTAAAAAACAAGGAAGGAATAGATAAAGTAAACAATGCCAAACGTGTCAAACGAAAAAGTCGCTAAAAGTATAGAAGGTTTAGTGTCACAAAAAAGCTCGCGGAATTGATGAAATCCGTATAAAATATTAAATAAAAATTACCGCGATGATAGAGCTCTACATTAATAAATCAAACATTCGAGGAGAGCGTAGTAATTAAAACGAACTTTTAGTTAGTCCCGTATACGACTGATGTCTTCGACGGACATCGGAAGCCAGGGAGAAGATGAAAATGTTACGGAAAGTTGATACGTGTTGGTGATACAACAGACGGAACAGCTTCGTCGATCGCCATACTTCGATCAGGAATTGCGTAGATAGAAGAAGCGTGTGTGTAAAAATTTTAACAAACAGCGCGTGTCACGTACGGATCTCGTTGATTTAGATAATGGCGCAACGGTAATTTCGGTATCATAATTCGTTGTAAGTTCTGTCGGAGTTTGAAAAACAAGCGTTAGAAAACCCTAAGTGCAATAAGAGTGATGTTCGATAGCATTTTATTTATAGCGAAAAAGATAGGAACGTCGATTAAATATTGGTAAAAGCGTATTTACGGGCAACGATAGTATTAATGTTATATCGTTCGTATTATATTACAGATGGAAACTACGAAGAATTACGTCGAAGCCGATGGTCTGCTGAGGAAACGATATGGAATCGTCTAAACAATAACACTTGTTGGATATTATTATTGCCCGATTTTTCCTTATGATATCTTGAAATACATCTTCAAAGGAAACCGATTGAAAATAGGAACCCCTAGCATATATATATATATATATATATATATATATATATATATATATATATATATATATATATAATATATATATATATATATATATATAATATAATTATGTGTTAGTGTGAGTGCGTAAAATAAAATACTAGCGGAATAGTTATTTTCTTGATGTCTCGTAAACCGTTCGGCAGACGAAAAATACGTTTTACGAGCATCGCCTAACCGTCGTCTTCGCTTAAGCAATTCCCAAAAGTGTCAACGGTTTATTCTCGTCATTACCCCCTCCTCAATCCGACGTCCTGGGCACGCCACGCCACAATTTTTATCGAAAAACCTTCTGGCTACAATTTATTCTTCTTATCTTAAAACGTACGTCTATTTTCCAATCGTCGCGAAAATTTGATTCTACGTTCGAACCTTGAAATGCACGCCCGCTGCTTGAAAAATATTCGCGAGAGAGTTCGACGAGAAACTGACTGAAGTATTTTTCGAACACATCATCATCATTCACGATGATGACTTAAATCTCGTTTAAATAACATTTTTAGCCTATACGCCTAACAATATGTATATATATATATATATATATGTATGTATATATCGCAGGTGTTAACCCTTTCAGTCACCTTGTCCACTATATGGTACATGAAATTTGAATACTAACAAAATTACATATTTTCCGGTTGACCATTAAATGTCTCAATTCTAATTGTATTTATGCAAAAACATTGAACATCATCTAGAAACAGCTTGTACGAGACATAATTTTCTGTCAAAATTTCATTTAACCCCGTATTTGTGCACATAGAATCTTACACGCGACGAAACGTTTATAAGTCGCACGATCTACCCCTGTTATACTGTATGAGGACGGATTTACAACATAAATTTCAAGATTCGCTATATAAAACAATGTTGAATCGACGATCGCCCAATTTCGTACTTCGTATTTATCTGGCATTCTTTGCACGTGCAACATTCCTCCTGATGAATGTAGTTCTATATCAAGTTATCAAGACTAACGATATCATTTATTTTTGACACGAAGAAATGTAAAATACTTCACCGAGGATAGCTAAATCGTTAACTTCGTCGCTTTCATGAAGTCGTAGAGCTCATAAAAAATTCCATAACTGCCGGAAGCTGTTGCATGTTTTCAGAATAACTCGTTTGTGTTCGCAAGAGAATCTTTAGTCGGACAAAAAATGCTTAGATTTTTGTACTTTTGATACATAACACAAAGTTCCCGATTAGTAAATGTCACAATATTAGGTTATTTTTGATAAGTTTCCCTTCACCTCTTGGACCTGCACGTACTATCGTGATACCGGGATCAGATATTTTACCTCCTCTCGCTTTCGAGGAAAGCATGATTATAAACAATTTTCTATCTTTAGCTTTAGTAAAAAACTGGGAGTCTTTCGCCAGATTCGACACAAATCTACCTGTCGAGGAGATGCCATTGACGGATTATCTTCTATGTTCGAAATTTTCAGCTCGATAATCGTAAAATTTTGTCTCAGCGTGAAACTGATAAATCGTCAGACAATCGTCCATTTTCCCATTTTTCCATCATTTCTCTCTAACGGGAACTAATACGTTGATTATCTTTTTCACTTATTGTCACGACTAAATCCTAACCGTATTAAATCGAATTAACCTCAATTTTTAATAAAAGTTTTAATTTAACACAAAAAACTATAAACTACTTTCGGAAATTTCGCGTTAAACTATTATAGGGTAACCGAGAGAAGGCAGAGCGTTTTGTTTTTCGAATAGCCCAGTTGATAACACGGCTACAACGCAAACCGCGTGCTCCACGTTTAATATACATACGAGAGAGATTGGTTTTTTGTCCTGTTTCAATTTCGAGTGCGCGTTTTGCGTGGAACGTTACTTTCGACGCGAATCGATCACGACAAAAGTGAGTTTCGATTTTTTTTCTTTTTGTGAGGATACCTTAAGAGTCGTGTTTCTGAAAACGCAGATTTCTGAAGAAATTTCAAAAATTCAGCGATCTACGCTCGAAAAAGTCTTCGAAAATTTTGTACAGACTGAACGAGTGTATAAGAAGCGGTCATTTTAACGATATTGCGTTAAATGATTGTAAGCTAAAATCTCTCGTTTTCCTATTTTGAAATAAAATTTCATTCAAAAATTTTGGTCGAATAGTTTCCGAGTTATTCAAATAGTTTCCCCTGGGTCAATATTTCTCGAATTCATTGCTAGAATAGCAGATCGGTCGAAGGATCGATCGAGTGGACTCTTATATATTTTCGGAAAAACCGACCGAGTCCATTCCAGCTCGACATAGTAAATCTCTAAAATGTTTTCGTTAAATTATTACAAGTAATATAACGAGGCAGCTGCTGCCAATCGTCGATAATTTTCGATTTATCTTCGGTCGGATTATTACTGAGTATCATTAATATCTACTTTAATTTTCCGAGTTTTATTATCGCTGGTATATATAGTAGTGAAAGAATCTCTCTAATATATCTTACAGGTGTTGTCGTCGAAAATTATTATTTCTACTTGGAATCGTTCCGAATACTAATAATAATCTACCATTCGATAACGAAGCTAATACATATTACATTTCCGAACGACAAAATTCTCGCTATTATTACATTTCTAATATTAGAAAATCCCCCGTTCACCGCTCTACCGTAGCTGTTATTAAATAATACGGTTTGAACTTATTAACGGGCTTTCGTCGATGGGTTTTCATTTTAAGCGTCGTTACCGATGTTCCGCTATTTAATTTACCGTCGTCCCGATATGATAAATACAAATACATTTATATATATATATAATATAGATACAACTAATAACCATCAAGCTTTAAGGGAAATAACGAGAGTGGGATCGAATTTAATAATATTTATTCGCTTTGGACGAAATGGTATATTTAAACGAACGATAATTTAACAATTTAATTGTAAATTACGATTCCGATCATAAAAAGATGTACAGAGTTCAATGCGATCTGACAAAATATTACTCAACACGAATTACTCCGGATTTTTACGATTCAATTTGTTCCATGCTGCGGTAATTCTTTTTGTCATTTTTTCGTCCATCCAATCATCAAATGATAAGTACTAGCTCGAATAAATTACCTCTTGCACATACTCCAATTCTCCACTTTTAAGACGATTTCTTTTCGTTAGTAAGAAGCTTTGTTTTGGGAGATTTTATATCTAAACCTATCATTTCTACAATTACGGTGTAATTCTTTTAACCTTATCGAAAAAGTTCGTTTGCAGATCCCGCAAATAAAATTAGAAGCATCCAAAAGGCGCCCAGCACTGCGCATTAAAATCCTACTCAGTGATATTAAGGAAGCAACCAAGGGCCTATTTTACAGGTTTTGGCAAAAAAGATGGACGGAACAACAGAGTACATCACACCTGCATGCAATAAAACCGTCAATTCGCGAATGGAAGTTTCGACCTGAAGACCGAAGGGATCAGGTGGTGCTGTGTCGCCTCCGGATCGGTCGTACGCAACTTACACATAGACACATATTCCAAAAAACTTTCGTTGGTACTTTCTTGATTACATTCACCATTTTTAAAGGAATATGGAATTTTAACTTGAAATCTGCCTTCAATAATTTGTGGTCAGTGCCAGATTCAGCTCCTGGTTTAGTTTTGGTGTTCATTACAGACGTTCTCCAGCGTTTTGCTGATCAGTATATAATCAATCTGATTTTTATGCTGTTCATTAGGCGATGTCCATGTTGATAGTCGTCGTGGATGATTTACAAACATAGTGTTTAATATATTAAAATCGTGTTCTATAGCGAAATGCGCTAGTCTTTCACCTCTGTAATTATGTTCTCCCAATCCATGTGTACCTACTGTTCCCTTCATATTCTGGTCACTGACTCTCTTTCCAACTTTGGCATTCGTACCTCACATTATAACTATAGGTTCTTTTTTGGGAATGTTTATTATAATCGATTCTGTTTCTTTTTATACGCTTACGACTTCGTCATCTGTTCCATTTATGGTTGGCATATATACCTGTATTATATGTAACTTCATAGGGCTGGTATTAAGTTTGATTCTTACTACCTGTGCACTTATTGGCATGTACTCATATACGTATTGTGAAAGATTTTTCTGTATTAGTATAGCTACGCCTTTTTTTCCTCTTTCATCGTCCCCGGAGGTGTATACTACATAATCTGATGCTTTAACCTTGCCGCTCCAATGTGTTTCAGATATTCCGCAAATAGAGATTTTCTGTTTTAGTAATTCTTTTTCTAATATGTATAGTTTTCCCATCTGTAACAATCTTCTTACGTTCCATGTAGCTAAACTGTATTTTTTATTTCTTAACTTCAAGTGCGGCTGTCTTTCAGTCTTCCATTTCGCAGGTGCGGCCTGGTTGCCTACCGCCATCTGCCAAGTCGCATATTTCACATCCTCATGTCTCATTGCCCGGTCACTACTGGAATCGTCTGCTAGAGACTTTCCAACAGTAGCCGCTCTTGGTTCACGACTGCTTATTCGTTATTCGCAGCTAGCCAGTATATCTACTGGTCTTTTCACTATCCACCACCTGTGGACGTCCGGATCCCAGGAGGTACATAGTACCCCCTGGCAAGAATATATATATATACACACACGTTCCTTCGATATATCGTACTGTAGTAGGAACGACCAGTTGATGTATAAATTGTCAACGTTGATTAGTAGTAATTGTAGGGCTTATTTATGTAAATAAAAATTTCGTGTTGTTTTATATTTCAAGCGATATTGAGAAACGAATGAATTTAGGCACGATTGCGTGTAAAATCAACTTTAATATTTTGTGTTCGTTTTTGTCTGTTCCTAGAAGAAAAATCTGAAAAAACCCGCTCCGTCTTTATATTGGGTGACCCAGAGAAGACGGGCGGTTTTTTCTTTTTTTAATAACGCAAAAACTACACGACGAAAATTTTTAAATGAAATTTTATTTAGAAATAGGAAAACGAGTGATTAATTGCGATTGACTGAATACAAAAAAAATATTCATTCGGTTTTTACAACATTTTCCAACACCTTTTCGAGCTCTGCAAAAGGTGGCCATGCGTTAGTTGAGTATAGCCAGGTCGGAGTCAGCTGATGACTATTTTGCCTCGACGTCGACTGAAGAGCGTATTAAAATGTCGAACATTAGATATAATTTGTCGAAATTTACTTGTACCGTTGACTCCATAAAGTTGTGAGGTCTTTCTTCAACTAGCGGGTGAAATCTGTAGTAGGTGTTACAATGTGAGGAACAGTCGGCCACATCATTTCCATGAATGCCTGAGTGACCTCTCCAGAGGAACGTTATTTGGCAATATTTTTTGAAACTTGACTGTTTCCTTAGCAATACGTTGTTATTTCTCATTGTAACAATCGCAGATGGCTTTTAATGCCGCAACCGAATCGAACAAATCAGTGCTTGATTGATATTTTCCTGATCTATAATATACCGGACTGCTATATATATTGCCTGGAGTTCGGCAGATAAAATTGAGAATGTTTCAGGAAGTGAATACCATATCATAATCGAGTCATGTTTTCCTATTGAGCACCCAATGAACGAGTTGAGAACCGATGCATCAGTGAAGTAGTTCGATGAGTTGGTGTCATGCAAATAAATCTTTCGTTTGGCTTCAACAGAGACAAGATTTCCATTTCTGTCACGATTTAGCGGAGATTCAATTTGATTGGATTCTGATTCCACGGAAGAATTACTACGGCTGTATGAGAGATTAATAATTGTTAGTATTCGCCGATAATGTGAAGAAATTATTTCCGCTGGTTGAATTGTAGTTCGAAAAGTAGATGAAAGTATTAAGCGTGAAAGTTCGCCAAGAGGGACATTTGCCGGATATCTGAAGGATATTCCGACGCTCATATTTGATATTACTCATCACTGTACAAACATTACATAAAATAAAATAGTGTGTATTATAAATCAAAAACGAGAATAGAAAAATAATAATCATATTAATAATATAATATTTCAAGTAATAACCGACTATGTGCAAACTGCACGAACTGCCGATTTAAATACAGGAAAATTGCAAACATGAAAATAAATATTTATTTAATGTTACACAGCTTCGTTGAAAGTAATCGTATGTAATTAAAATTGCACGTATAAATCAAACGAGTGGAAAAAGAAAATAGATTTAGATTATGATACAAAACTTAAACTCGCTAGAATTATAATGATAAAAATTTAAAATAATTAATAGCTAACAAATAAAATAACTAATTACGGGCAACTATGACGTATGTTATTTACGACGAGGCACATAAATGTGTACTCGACGTTACACACGTATACACCGACTTACATAAATGTACATATTTGTGTTAGTGTTCATTTAGAAAGCAAGAATGATAATGATAATTTTCTCTTACGACGCTTATAGTTTAATAAATCAGAACGCAATGAATTAAGCTGTTATATAGTTTGACTCCTAAATAACGTGTCTGTATTCTCACACGTGTTTTACCAACGGCCAGTATTTCTACTCTAAAAAACAGATTTAGTTTTTCCTTCATGAAAATCTATATTAAATTTGAATTTGTCTTTCGATACATAGTTTAATAGTACGATTTTATGCATATATTTGCAATATGTGCATTCGTAGAGTTGATTTGTTATTAAAACTGCTATGCACTTTACGACTGACTTTTGTAACGTTTCAACACGTTTCATCGGGTGATATTTACCCATGCCTCCCCAATGATAGACAATCTCGTAAGCAAGAAGTGGTTGAAATAGAGGGCTGTTTCAAATGTTCAGGTGAAAAAAAAAAACTGTTTTAAATAATAAAATAAGTCATTTATTAATTTTTTTTCCGGGTAAATCGAGTGACTAATTTAGTTTGTTATCTAACACGATACCGAGATATTTAATTTCAGCAGTCCCGGTTATGGGTTTACTATTCAAATTTATGTATCCCAGCTAACTGTGTCCTAATTTGTATAAATCGTATTTAATAATAATAATAGTAAAAAACTGTTGAATTTGGAACTTACTAATTTACTATTTACAATTTTGTAATTAAGGAACATTATTCTTCTTGCCGTTACGTCATCTCCCGTCGAAGGTCGACCATCATCATATAAACCCTTATGGAAGCCTTTTGCAGTCGGCGCGGTGATATTTGATACCATATTCTCACATCCGCTTCCCAAGAAATTTCTATGGCCAAGAATTTTATCATATTTCACAAGACGGAACAGATGATAATTTTTCTAGGATGCGTGTGTCCATAGTACTTTTACTTTCCGGTTCATGAAGCACTTCGGAACGTTATTATAAATATTTAGTCGGAATTAAATAAAAAATTATTAAAAGTTAAGAATTTTTTATTCGCTCCTTATTCCGAAGAAAAAAACTACCGCGCTAACTAAAGAAAAGTCTTATCGACTCGAAAGAGGTGAATTGAAGTTTTCGCGTAGGTAATTTCACGGTTACTATTCACAAGTTTGATCCGCTTAACGTATACATATATCATTACATCTTTTTATACAATGGAGATTGCGGGGAAGAGACCACCGGGAAACTGAGCGCAGTGGTACAAATCAAATAACAGTTGAACTGTTCTGGAATGCATCAGATAGACAAATAATTGGAAAAATATTAGCCGACGTTCGATAACAGACATGACACCGTGATTATATATATATATATATATATATATATATCTTATTATTTGCTTAATACAAATCGAGGGTTATAGGGAAGTGTGGATATGATCGATTTGTCACTAGTGAAGGAACGGTGAAGTTTATACGGAAATCGGTATTTTTTCAAATCAACGAGTGATAAAACGATCGCGAATACATACCATTTCGGGAAATGGGACGAAGAAAATTTTATAGGCGTACGAGATGAATAGAGTTCGCGATAAAAAGCGTGTCCGAAGTGTCGGACAGTCTATATGGAATGAAAGAAGACGTCGCGCGGGTTGAGGTTCGTTCGCGTTAGTTAAATTTGTTCTTTAAACGGACGATAATCTCGCAGTGTTTCCCCGGGCTGGTGAAATTTCTATACTCCCTAATGACTAACAATACATCACAGGCACAATAGGTAACGTAAAGAACTAAATATACTTAGATACATACACGTACGTAAAATACGTACTAGAGAATACCAATACACTCCAGAAATGGGAATTAGGGAAATAGGGTGGTAACCGTGAAAAGTACCGTCCGTGAATTATGGCCGTTTATAAGCTTCTTTTTAAGCGTGTATTATATATATATATATATATATATATATATATATATATATATATATATATATATATATATATATATATATATGTATATATATACGCGATATAAAGATACGAACGAACCGGAGATTCTGGATTAGTGGTGGTGGGGATACACACAACAATTCATCAAGAAAGAACGGTAGGTTTTCTCATCCTGTTAATTCGGTCGGAAAGTTTTGAACAAATCTCTCGGGATTGAAATTCCTTGAAAATGTTTGTAATAAGAATGACAGCTAGGGTAATAAATAAATAATGATAATGACGGTAATAATAATAATAACGAGAAAAAATCATAGAGGACAATGACGACGTAAAGATGATGATTTTATGTTTAATCCGAAAAGTGAATATAATAACGTAATCTTAGTACGACGTGTTAGTTAAATAAACGAATAAAAATGACGTAAAAGACCGAATTTTAAAATACGAATTAATTAATTCTTAAATTTACTTATATATTATTAAATATTTAATCGGTCATTCAGTAGCGGTACGAAAAAATTAGGTGAAATCCTCGTAAGTGAACGTGGAAATTTTTTATTTTATTGTTTTTTTTTTTTATATATAAATAAAGATACAATCTTTACCTACTAAGTTAAATAAGCGTCAAATTTAACAAACTCTAGCTTAATCTACTATGATCTAATCCTATTAGTCAGGCTATGGGTTTAAATTCAATGACCCACGACGGACCAAAAACCTTTTAATATATTCTTTTATTTTATACGAGAATTATGCAACTAAATCTACCGGGTAGTGTCGCTTAAGACGCCTTATGTCTTGTCCGGTATCGAATAATTGGATTGCTTCCACGTGGACATATTGCTGCAGCAGCTTTTTATGAGCAGTTGCGTATCTTCCAATCTCCTCTTTTACGAATGGAATTTTTAGATCTCGATGCACATCGTCATTTCCGGAATAGCAGCAAAAATCGAATATTGCTCTAGTATTACATTTTGTCTGGCCCGTATCTTTATACTCTGTTATACCTACTGGCACAGCCAGATAACTGCAGACCACAGGTTAATATTGGCTTTATAATCTGCTCAGATAAGCCAGTAAAGTTTTTCTTTTCTTTATCCGCTTGTTTTTCATTGTCGCATGTATTTCACATGTCAGACGCTTGTCTAAGTGCATACCAATTGACTGAGCCAACCTGCGAATTACATTTGGTAATGCGCTTCCAATTTGATGACCATTCATATAATCTATTTAGCGAATTTTGCAATTCGTTTTTTTACGTCGGACTGACTACTGGCAACAG
Organism: Coronaproctus castanopsis; assembly: GCA_032883995.1. NCBI lineage: Eukaryota > Metazoa > Arthropoda > Insecta > Hemiptera > Monophlebidae > Coronaproctus > Coronaproctus castanopsis. Next base: position 33,183,149 of record CM065053.1, read on the forward strand.
CTAGAATAGCTGCATCGTCAGCGAAAGTAGCCGTTATCGTTTGCGAATCCGTCGATAAGTTTTTTGTGTATACAGCAGATACAAGATCGGGCCGAGAACACTTCCTCGAGGAACTCCGGCCTCTATATGATAAAACGAGGATGCCGTGCTCTACTCTAAATTGACGTTCTGTTAAATATAATATGAGGCAAATTTTGTCCGCTAGTAGTCGGCTTAATTTATATGCCAAGCCTTTATTCCATATCTTATCGAAGGCTTCCGCTACATCCAGGAAAACGGCTGAACAATATTTCTTCTGCACGAAAACTATATTGATTATCGATACAATCCTATGCACTTGGTGAATTGTAGAGTTCTTTCGTGTGAATTCAAAATGAACCGTTATAATTTGAGTTATTTTGAAGCAAAGTGGAATCTAATGATTTGTTTTCTTTTATATCTTTCTTTTCTTGCGTGTTATCTATGTTTTTATTTCCTATACTATCTTCATTATATAAATTTTCTATACATCTCTTCCATCTTTTTCCCTATTCATTATCTTCTATTGCGATATTTGTATTTTCCAGCTCAATTCCATTGGTTGCGTTTTTAAAATCTTTGAAGTATGTCCGCATTTGCTTATACGCATTCTCCATATTTCCTTTTTGTATATTTTCTTTTACAATCGTTTTCTACATATTTTTCCTTTCTCGGCTTCTCTGTTTACCTTATTTCTATACTTCTTGTCGGTATTTTTTCCTTCTCTGGTATTTACATTCTTAAATCGTTTACGTTTTTCCATTAACTCAATCACCACATTTGTGATCCACGGTTTCTGATACTTTTTTTTCGGTTTTTCCTAACGTTTTTTACGCGGCATTTGTCATTATTTTTTTTTAAAAGATCCCATTTCTCATCGATGTTTACATTATTCATTTGTTTGTTCAGTTTTTCTTTTACTTCTACTTGATATTCCTTCATTATTTTGTCTTCCTTTACTTTCCGCAAATACCATCGTATACGGTTGTTTGTTTTTCTGTTAAATTTTTTAAATTTTAGTTGTGTTTCCATTATTAACATGTTACGATCACATACTTCAATGGTAGAAAATTATCAGTCAAATATAAAGAGAAAAAGTACAATTCGTTTTATTCTTTAGCACGTGGAAGTATTTTGGGTGGTCCATTTTTATATCTCCTATAAACAAACGAAATAAAAAAAAATCAAAATAAAGATGTTAGAGTGTTTCAAGTTTAACGATGACATAGCTATTTGTGTCACCGCGGCTTCAGTGGAAACTGCGGTTAAAAAAAAGCTTAGAACAATCTTCTTGACGTGGATGAAATTCTACAAGACTTAGATCTGTCTATAAATAATAGACAGATCTAATGGAATATCGTTTACCAGAAAATTAAATCGTGTCTCACCTTTATTTCGTCTGAAAAAAAACACCTTTAAAATTTGATACATTAAATACTTAGGAGAGGTATTTGATAGTAAATTGTTTCGGAATGCACAGTCGGAGTTTGTATTGCAGAAATGTGGTAGGGGCCTAAATCTACTTCGAGCAATCGCACGTATTAAGTGGGGAGCACATTCATTAATAGGTCTACGGATTTATCAATCCCTCATCAGAACTAATGTTGACTATATAGCTCCCTTCATAAACCTCAACAGAACACAGACGACAAAACTACAAGTTGTTGAATATACTTAGAAGTGCTATCCTCCACGCCCCTACAGATTTTAAACGCTGAAATGGCTGAACCTCCGTTAAAACTTATACAGAAATATATATCGAACAAGTTTTATCTCAAAGTGAAAGAGAGAAAAACCCGTGTAATTAATAAACAAATTCGATGTTTATTAAGACTGCGGCATAAGAAATACTGGTCAAATAAAAGTCTGCCACCTATTCTCTCCAGCCATAATTATCCAAAATGTTTCTTATCCCTTCTTCCGATTCTATTTTCAGAATTTATTTTTAGACGTTGACTAATTTCCTTTGATAATAATATTGCTAAAACTCTCCCTTTTATGCACGCAATCAATGAAAAATTTAACAACTATGAAAATTATATTTACAAATGGGTCGGTCGATAATCTACGTGCAAATTATACTTCTGCTTTATATTACTCGGAAAAAGGCATATCGATCATTTGTTGTAGAATTGTTTGTAATTTAAAAAGCTTTGCTCCTAGACAAAGGTGCGAGGGAAAGTAATATTCTAATCATCTCCGATTCCTTAAGTGTCCTATTACAATTACCTAAGTTCCCAGAACTCAAAATGTCCAAGTTGAAATTTGATGTGAGACATCGTGTTATTCAGCTTTATAATCGTGGATCTAGAGTAAAGTTTAAGTGGGTTCCTTCTCATTCTGGTACTACTGGAAACGAGGTGGTCGATAAATTAACACGTTATAATTTATCAAGTGTTCCTTACGAGAATATTACATGGAATTAGACTGATATGTTACCAAAGATTAAACAATCTGTATTAATAGATTTTTCAACAGTACTACACCGCCGAAAGTCAGAATAAAGGGGAAAATACTTCGCTAATTATACCAGAACGTTTCTAGGGATTATATATGAACTTTATTTAGACTACGTACTGGGAATAATCTCTCCCCCTTACATCTTACTAAATTATGCGTAATTTCTGATGGTACATGTGACACGTGTCCTGGTGTCTTCCAAGTCTTGGATGATGTTTAAATATTGTGTTCCCGATTATCATTTCATTTTATTTACAAAAGTTTATTAATATTTTTCCCCCTTTTATTTCCTAAGCATAAACGATAGCTTCCAAACCCATTCTCTTCTTCCTTTTCCTTTCCTACAACAGCATTCCAATCGTCTAATATTATCAATTTTTCCTTCGGGATTTTAGAGTCTAATCTAATTGTTCATTTATTTCTTCCACCTCCTCGTCTTCATATTTACTCGTGAGTATATAGACTTGAATAATTTATGTAATTGTCAGATTTGTATCTATCTTTGTTTATATTATTCTATCATTAACCTGTAAATATATTTTAACTTTATTACCCAATTTCCTGTTTAACATGATACCTCCATTTCTTTCATGTTCGTGTCAAATCGTTACTAATGATATCATTATTATTGTCCCATCTAGTTTCTGATATTCCTAATATGTCTACTTAGTTCTTTTTCATTTCTAGTTTTATGTTTTCTAATTTTATACAAATCTTCATTACTTATTTTGCTCACACCGCACAGGTTAACGCACAACATACGGGGCCCGATACATAAAATGCGATCAATAAAACCTAAATAAATAGTTAGAATCCTGCCTTTTGCAAGAGAAAGTGTACTTCTAACGTACATATAAATTAGCCGCACGTCTCCTTATGTTGTATAGTCCTGGTGGTTACATACGGCACATGGAGTCGGCTCGGATATTTCAGTATTTTTATTGATATTACTCCGTCTTCCACTATCGAATTATTATTCCTCAATTCTTAGTTACAGTTTCTAAATTTCATCACCGGTACCCGCTCACAATATTAGATCATAAAATTGATAATTATAAGCTTCAATGTTTAGATGTCGAGTTTCAAATTATGATTACGATATCGCGCGAGAAAGTATTCATTTTATTTTTTCTTATTTGAAATAAAAATACATTTTACCTTTTTCTACAAAACTTTTGACTAACTTTTCGATGAAAAATACGTGTTTTGAGGTTTCTTTATTGCACTACTTATATATATATATATATATATGTAAAACACACACATATATATAACACACACACACATATATATATATGTATATGCATGTACACGTGTGTGCATTTAGTTATACATATATGCGTGAGTAGATAAGAACGGAAATGGAATAATTTAAAGGTGAAAGTTTGTAGGAAATTGAAATGTGGTTTTTAGTTTTGCGTTAACTGTGGTACGCGACGCGATTCTTTCTATTCCAATACTTTTCAGGAAATATTTAATCACCCAACCCATAAAACTATTTGCAATTTTCTCTGCTATCGCCGATATTGACCGGATTTCTAAATTAGCTAGAACTAAATCCTTATTTCGGGGTCAATTATGTTACTTTCTTTATATTACACAACTGAAATTTGGACGTTAGGTGGTGGAAATTAAGATGAGACGTTATCCAGTACACATACATATATATATATGGATGAAAACGATAATTCGTATAAATATAAGTGGCAACAGTTACGAAGTTAAAATATAATCCCAGCAACTGCATATTACATGTTTCAACAACAATAGGAAAGCGCGAACAATTGGGACTAAGAAAAATGCACATATGCACAATTATAATGAAAATTTACTAACAAATAAAGGTTGCTGCGAAGAAGAAATTAAAAGAAGAATTATAATTGCGTAAAATTATTTGTAAGGACCGACTTAATTCGGAATGATCATCACCGATGAAACAAAAAGGAACTTAGTTCAAACGTTGGTTTTTCCGATCGCCACATAAGACGCTAACTCTTTAAAAAACGCGTAGAGTAGAATGTTACGAATTCCGTGGATAACAGAAAGATGTAACGTACCGATTCGGAAAGAGTTATATATTAACGATAACGAGCATACCGAAATATGTTTTGAAATTCTTCGATCATACAATAAGATCTGGTGGAATTTAAAAACGGATTATTCGGAGAAAGGTATATATGGAAAGGAAAATGATCAAGCTGGTATATTAATCCAATCAATGAACTATGGATAGTGCATGGTGGCGTAAATGATGGTTCAATGTTAAATCAGTGTGCTCGGATTGGTAGCTTAAACCTAAATCCGTACGAATGGTTATATAATAACATTTAATAAGTTTTAAATTACCTCTTGAAGTGAAACTTCTATTGGCGCGTTGTATGTAGGGAGTTGCGTATTCTTTCTCTTTGCGCATGTTCGTTCAATTCTTCACTGTACAAAGGATGCATTTCGAGTTAAGCATAGCGGACAGTGTGTTCCTTTTCTTTGTGAAATTTTACGAAATTTGAATTGAAATTGCACTTTATATCGTCTTTTCACTTGTTGCCTGTGCCCCGAAGCAGTCTTAGTTTATTTATTTTTTAATATTTAACGGGGTTTTTACTAATCTTCATTACCCTTGTTTTATTCTTATTATTAATATTTTTTTTTTCTATTTATTTAATTTTTCTGATAAAATTGTAAACATTTTACTACTGACTCCGCTAATAAAGCAATATCATCCGCGAAACGTATGCAATCTGCATCCTAATTACTTTTACTCCTTTTGATTTATTTTTCATCCTTTTGATTTGTTGTTCAATAAGTAAACGTTAAGTAGATATGACGCGAAAGATGGCATCCTTGCCTTTGCTAATTTCCCTTTTAGTTTATGTCCATTAACATCTATCACGGTTATTTGAGGTTTAAATTGATCTTTGATATATCCAGTCTATATAATATGTTTTTCTTTTAAAATTTCAAATATTTTCCAATCTATGTGTTGTCTAACGCTTTTTCTAAATCTATAAGTATATTACATAAGTTTTATTGTTTACATCTAATCGTTTTTCCAGTAGGAGTTTCAAAAGCCAGTATCGCATCTCTTGTTCCCTTATAACGTTGATACTAAACGCTATTTAAAAGTTTAATTAAACATTCGGTTATTCAACTGCAGGAAATTTCGACGGTAAAATCGAAAAACAACTCCTTCGAAATTGTTCATCACAATTACTATAGCCTTGTGAAAAGCAATTAACGTTTTGTTTTGCTTTATTCTTTATATTCTTACGGTGTTTTTGTTGCAAGGTGTTCCCAGTACACGATATTTGTAACCCGTGTTATATTTTCTTTTGCGTTTATAACTTATGCAAATATGTTGTTGTTGTTTCGAATAATATAAACGATCTAACATACGATAAGTTGATTCAATTTCTACTTTTAAAAAATTCTGGTCGAGTGACGATATAAACATTGAAGAGTTAATTACCAGTGCGCAATTAATAAAACTATCGTTTGAACAAAACGACACAAAAAGTAGATTTATAAACAAATTACAGAAATTCGACGATACTGATAGAGAAATTTCAGATAGCCCTCACTTACAACGAAAACACGTATGAAATGTAACAGAAATGAATAATACAAACCATAATATAATAATAATAAATTGAAACTGTAACGGCATCTTAAAATATTTTGAATATTTTAAATTGCTCCTGTCTACACATAATCCAATAGTAGCGTGCAATCAAAGAATCGCAACTATGATCAAATCAAACATTAAATCTAACATCTTACAATACAATAAAAAAAAGTTATCAATCCAATATCAATGAGCCGTAAGAAACAACATCAGTTATACCAAATTGAATCTCAACGCTGACCATATACAATTCTTGGCAGCACACGTTTATGGCGATCTTCTGTTTACCGTATGCTCAGTATATTTGCCGCAGTATACGAAAATCAAGGCCTGCGTCTACGCAATCACGGATTGCGGTTTCCGCACGCCTTATATTTTTACTAGCGTTGAGGGATTCAATTCACACAGTGAGTATTGCGGAAACGTTACTACAGATACAAAAGGTAAATTCTTGATGCCCTGCGTTGTAAATTTGGTATTAACATCACAGAAAAAGAGTTGAAAATTTCCTTTTAATGCCGAACAGTTTTTTTTTTTTTTTTTTTTTGAAGCGGGATGGGGAAAATCCAAAAGACACTGATATCACATAAATTTTTGTTTTTATTCACGCAGTGCATTATATGCACTTGCACTGTTAGGAAACCAAAACCAGTGTGTGGGATTTTTACTCACTAAAAACCCCCTCGCTCTATTGAGAAAAAAATAATAATAATAATGAAGGCAATTGCACGAAGCAAAGACCTCCACACTTACAATTAACTGAAAGCGATGAAAGAAAGGATGAGAATACATAGTCCCTTCTTCCATCAAATAAAGAATAATGAGTTTGTACAAAAATTAACTTCTACCAGAAAAATAAAGTAAATAATAAATTAAAAGTTAAAATAAAACCTTCTAACAGAAAGATTTAAACAAATAAACTTATAGTTAGAAAGCTATTATTCATACTTAATAAAAATAACATGAAATACGAGGCAAAAAAGAAATGAAAATTGTTTAACGATTGTAGACGCAGCCAATACTCAATAATAAACAATATAATACGCGTACTAGTCTTCCAGTGGCGTGCGGTGAGTTTTTCTAGAGAGTAAGCGATGACCATATGGAGTGTTACATCAAACGAAAATTTATTTACAAGAAACACGTGATAATACGTTTATTTAATACTTATTTAAATACAAAATCCATTCGGCGATCTAATTTAATAAAGTCGGTTATAACAAGATCGTAAAACGTACTCATAGGTTCATTTTGGAGCTGATTTAACAATGGTTTTTCAATGGATATCAAAGATAAACCACTTAATCGTTCCTGTCCCTGTGTCGATCTCTGGTATGATTTTATTCGTTTCAATGCTGAAAACGACCTCTCTACACTAGCAGTTGTACTAGGTATTGTCAATATTAATTGACCTAATTTATAAACTTCGGACAAGATCTCATCGAACTCAGACGCCTTCATTGCTTCCACTAATTCATGCGTATTCATTTTATTAAGGTCGCCATCCATATACACCGAGAGCAATTGGTTTTTCAGCTTTACATCGTCGAAAAACTCCCCATAGCATTCTTTTAAATTTGAAAAAATTTCGTTTGGAAATTTTTTTTATACTCTTCATATTTACTTGTATCTAGAAGCGATAAAAATTTCAATTGATCAAGATTTCCAAAACGTTCACTCAGCTGAGTTAGAACATTGTCAAAGATTTCGTTGAACAGTGCACGTGTGTGTGTTTCCTCATCTTCTGGTTCTGATAGTTTTCGTCTTTTTCTCACAACAAATTCTTCATTTTCTTTTGACTTTGCATAATTCCATATGCTTTTGAAGATCGCGTCGTTCCTATATTTTTGGATTTCCATTTGAATTTCTTGAATTTTTTTCATACAACATAAAATATCTAGTTGTTTTTTTTGCAAAATATCGTATAAGACATCAGTTAGCGCAAATATTTTGGAAAAAATTTCGATGAAGAATAAAGTTTGAACTTCGCTGAAAAATTTTAGGAACCCATGGGCTGATATTACGGTTTCAGTATCCCACTGTTCCGAATTTTCAATAACAGTTTGAAAAAACTCAGTGAAACAATGATGATATTCTTTAACCGTGCTTATCAATCTGGAAGAAAAATTCCATCTGGTTGGTGCGTTTCTTGGCATTTTTTTAGTAGTAAATTCACTAAGTGCATGTGCGCGTTTGGTTGATTTGCTAAAAAAAGCACCCAATCCAGATAATGTCTGAAAAAAAATTCTACATTCTTTTATATTTGAAGCGGATTGTGATAAAACTAAATTCAACGAATGACTAAAACAATGGACAAGTAATGCTTTCGGATACAATTTTTGGAGTTTTGTGCGTAAACCTCCTACTTGTCCTGCCATCACCGCTGCCCCATCGTATGTTTGCGCCACGAGTTTCTTAGCTAAATCGTATTCTTCGATGAACATACTCAAGTATACCATCAGCAGATCGATCTGCACTAACATCAATAAATTTAATAAATCTCTCTGGAGCTTTTGCAGTGTGACTGCATATATAACGTAAAACTACAGACAGTTGCGATTTATTTGAAACGTCCGACGTTTCATCCAGTAATATAGCAACGTACTTCGCGTTTTTGATTTCTTCTTTTATCTTACCTTGAACAACAGCGTGTACCGAAGAAATTAAATCATTCTGAATACGATTTGAGGTCCCACGGAACGTTGTAGATGTTTCTAGGTGTGTTTTTAGAATTATATCATATTTAGAAAGTAATTGAAGAAGGTCTACATAATTCCCACGATTATCCGAATCAGTATTTTCAGAGTGACCATGGAAAGCAAGCTCATGAACACCGAGATAACATACTGCATCGATTAATCTTTTTAAAATGTTTCTATTTTGTAGTACAACTTCATTATGTTTTATCACTTCAATTCGTACGTTATCGTTTAATTGTAAATCTATGCGTGACTTACCAAATTTTTTCAGCTTCATGGAGGAAAAAATATGAATCTGGGAACGTTCATGTTTTTTAACCGCATTGATCAAATTATTCAAGTTATCGTACCCTTGAGTAGGATCATTCCACACGCATTTTTCTTTTTCAGTACAAAATAATAGACACGGCCAACAAAACAATTTTCCACCATCTTCACAACCAGTTAACCACAAAATTTTTTCATATTGCGATATATTGAAATTTCTGGTAAAAGGTGTACCACCTTTTTTTTGTTCAGTTTTTAAAGAAGGTAATTCTGGTTTTGGCTTATCACAATTTATAATTTCTAACTGTTCATTAAAATTAAATCGCGAAAAAGGTTTTTCAATCAATTCCCGAACACGCATTTTGCTTTCAAAAAAGATGGGAGCACGCAGCAGATACACAAAAACCGCGTTATTAGTTATTAAACTATCCAGCGAAAAGCGATATTACAGTCGCTTACCATAGGCACGTTTTCATCACGTTTACGTTTGCTAGTATGTCTTTGTGTTGGTAAATTATCCGAAGAAGGGAGGTAGTAAGTAATAAGCGAAGTTCTAATCGCTGCCCTGTTCGACCAGTTTGACAGACCTCGCCCCTCTTCAGTTTTCAGAACCGTTTGCAACACGTATTGAACAAATCCTTCTGTGTGTATGTGTAACCAACTAACATGACGCATCTGCATTTGGATAAACAGAACACTTCGTAATAATACTAACATTCTGTTTTAACTGTATATGTGTGTCAACCAGCAACTGTATGTAGCGCCACGCGTTCCGTGCAATTGTTGAAGCAATAAGCGGAAATGTGATCGCTTCCTATTTTAATACTTTTATAAGTTAAGATTAAAAAAATATTTTCTTGGGATTTTTCTGGGTAAGCGGCGCTTACCTCGCTTACCTGGAATGCACGCCAGTGTAGTCTTCAGTTAGAATATAAAAGATATAAACATAAAAGAATAAAACACACGCTATTATAAGCTATCACCTGCTTTTTAATCGTATGTAATTTATATATTTAATTTTATGAACTTTATTAATGTGATATATATAAATTGCTGAGCAGTCATGTTATTTTGTTTATATTTATTATTACTGCCTTAAAATTCTTCATAGAGTTGTCCTCAAATTGCATACACAGGTTTTGGTGGTGCCTGTAATCTAGTTCATTATTACTGTATTTATTATTTCTTTTTGTTTTTCATTTTGTATACGTAGTAAGAATTTGTTCGGTATACGTAATAATATTGTTTTGACATTGATTTTGTCATTTATATTGTGTGCTAAATACACTTTTTATTTATTTATTTATTTATTAAAAGGAATTTAACTTATATCCATAAAAAAAATCTTAAAATAAAAATAAAATAAAAATAAGGACTCTCAAAGAAAAAGTAAAAGGCAATTAAGTAATAAAATAATCAAATATTAAAAGATTAACTAATGTAAATAGAAAGATAAACAGATAAATTACCACGCCCGAACAGGTTATGCGAATTAAGTTTAAAAATTTTATGTATTAATTAACGCTCAAGTCAACCGTGATGCCGGGACCGGTGCAGTTTTTGTTAGCGTGGTCATATTCATCATCTACTTTATATTAATATAATTAATTATTACAATTTTATAATTCTATAATTAAGATCTTGATTATTAATTAGTCTGCAACTATTATGTAAGTTTGATTTTCATTTTTACAAATTTTATTTATTTCATAATTTAGTTAGTATTTAAGTTTTGGTATAAGTTTTTAACACATTTTTTCAAAATTATTAACATTTTATAATTAAGTTTCTGATTATTAGTAAGTGATTTTTAAGATAATGTAAGAATTTGATTTCTGATTTTGTAATTCACTTTTATAAGTTCGATTTATTTATTTTCTAATTGGGTTTGTATTTAAGTTTTGGTATAAGTTTTTACCATTTTCTTATTTCTTATTTATTTCTTTTTTAATTGCTTTCATTTTTATCTACTTCAGTTTATAAGCATAAACTCTAAAAATTTTATATTAGATGGAACAAAGGACTATGTTATCTCATCCCTTCTTCCATCGCAATAAGTTAATTTACGTGCGGAGCTCCATGCCGTCGTGCTGCGAGCTCCGTCATTATATTAATAATCTCATTTGGTCTGTAGAGTGAGGGGGTTTTTAGTGGATTAAAATCCCACACAGTGATTTTGGCCCTCTAAATAAAAAAAAAAAAATATTTTTTTATCATCAGTGTCTTTTGAAGATTTCCCCCCCTCTCGCTTTAAAAAAAAAATGAAATAATAGATAAATACGATCTTACAGTAAACAACACAATGGAACCAACTTAAGCTCTACGTACTGATCATTGAGTTGAATTTTGTACACAGTTCAAATCAAATACCTCATTTAACGAATGTTCAATAATATTATGATATATGGCTAAACACTTTTCAATAATGATCTCAGTGAAAACAAAAATAGAAAAAGTTCGTAGTCACAACTAGACTAAACTTTAATAAAACAAATTGGTTTATCGGAAGTTACGTTTCACGGATTTTAAGTTAGACTTTAAACAAATATAGACGCTATCGTTTCCTCTTTTACGAAGATTTATTCAATGCGCCGACAAAGCATGCGAAGCCACTACCTAAATTTCGAGAACCAGTTCCACAGTGGTCAGATAAATACTAGGAAGTTATAAAAATCAGAAGGAAGAACTAAATCAATTCCTTAACGGCATGCGCGTGCAAACACCAGATGGCTACTTAAACAAGAAAGGAAGATAATTTTATGAAACATTGGTTCATCGAGTAAAATAAGATCGATAAATAATCCACTTATTTCTGGGATACCGACGTCCATTTCAGTAAATAACCAGTTATACACGAAATGAGCTGAAATAGCAGATTTTTCGAAAATATATCCATTGAGAACGAGCAACTAAACTTTTTCTCACAAGTATGCATATATATATATATATATATACTTTCGATTGTTAATAGTCTGTGGAGTATTCACACTTTCCTGCGACAATGGTAAGAATCCATCATTATCTCAATCTAGAAAGTAAACAAGAACTTAATATATTCGAACAACTATCGTCCAATATCCGCAACATCAATACTCGGTAAGCTGTTTTGAAAAAATAATCAAAAAATCGACAATCCTCAAAATAATACGGATTCAGGCATTAAATCAATTAAACTATCTCTAAACAAAGATACAGTAAAGTTTGACTATGCACATGCATATGCCGACAATATTCTTCGCAACATCTTGCTCACTTTATATAAACGGGAATTTAGAGGGAAAATCATGCACTTCATTCGAGACTTCTTATCATCACGTTCCTTCCGTGTCCGCAATGGCTCGTTATTATCGTCGTCGAAAACATGAGATGAGGTCGTCAACTGCAACCATAAACACTAACCAACATTATGTCTGCAGTTGACGATCTCGCATCGTCTACGCCATAACAGTAGTGCTATATTATTTGCGGACGACTTTTCGATATTCGTTAGTTGCGATAATTTAGAAGCCAGAACTCGGATGCTACAAGCATCAGTGAACTTTAAAGCAGAATGATCTCACGTTTTCTTCTTCCCAAACTAGAAAGTTTCCACTTCTGTCGGCTTTGAACGTGTTCTGTTCCTTACGCTTGATGGTCACGCTCTGCCATAATCTCGAACACACTTGTATTAATACCTGATGACACACTTATTTAAAAAAACGCATATCCATTATGTGATGTAGAGTTATATAAAAAAAATTAATGTAATGAAGAAACTTACGCATACGTACTTTGTAGCAGATTGACGAACACTGTTGGATATATAAAAAACAAAGTCTAATTATGTCAAGGTATCCGCATTGCTGCGCTATTTATTACAACAAATTAATATGCCACGTTTTTAGAAATAAATTAAAGCAAAGCTTCCGTTTTTAATATTTTAAAAGAAGGATGTAGTTTTAAGCTACCTTTGACTTTAGTACTTAAAAATTATGTAATTATATATAATATTAAACGAGAACTAGCGCCAAAATTTTATTCGAATAGTTTTAAGTGTGGAAGGTAGAATTTTAAACCAAGTTTTGACAAACATGTTTATAATACGCTCTGTAATAACGAGCAATGACGGAAATTAAATCGCAAGTTCCTTCATAACATACTGCCGAATTTCAAGACGATTTCCAAATGTCAATTTTTCGTTCCTAACTTTTATACAGCGCAGTTACCGAGTACACGCGGTAAATTTATCGTATACCATTTTCGTTTCAAATTATCTTTAACATACACGTGTCCTTTTCACAGATTGTAACACTGAAGGTAAAATTTTCTATCAAAAATACCTAAATCTAAATTTGAAAGAAGTTTGCCGATTTCGTGCTATAACGATGATTAGCAAAATAGACCTGATTCTTTATCATTAAAAGTACTACTATTTTATATTTAATTTATTTTGATATGGTTAATGACACGTTGCCTAGTGTTGATAATAGTTCTTTAACATTTTTTAAGTAGTTGTTTAAATAAAAGTCTAAAAACTTACATTAGTCTAGAGTCTAGAGTTTAATCCATTTCGTTTTAAACTTTATTTCTTTTACTTTTTTTAATTTTAAAAATTAATTAAATTCTTTAAATGATTTAAATCTGTCTCTCTTTAAAAATATATTCTTTTTACATTTACTTTTTCTAGTATTTTTCTCAGATACTGCAGGAAATCATCTCGAATTTTTTTCGAGCACGATACTTACTTAACACAGTTACCCAGTACACGTGGTAAATTTAACGAATCCCTTTTCCGTTTTAAATGATCTTTAACGTATAATACTACACGTGTCTGATACTTTGGGTAGCTATAACTAGGAAGGTAAAATTTATGAAATCTGCTACTTTTTAAGAATATCCGGTAAAGCAGAATTTAATGAATCATATTGGTTTTGCACGAAAACAAGGATTTGCAGAATAGACAGCGATCGTTTATAATTAAAGATCCTTATTTTTAATAAATTTTGATTTACTATAGCAACATGTGTTAATAATAGTTCTTTAACGGTTTTGAAGCAGTTGTTAAACGTTTTAAAACATTTTATTAGTTTAGGGTTTTATCTGTTTCATTTTAAATTTTATTATTTTCTACTGGTCTTAATTTTCACGCTTATTCGAATTCAACTTTTTTGTGAAACTTCTATTGGCGCAGTATATATAGGAAGTTAACCCACAGAGCGAGCGAGCGAGCTAGTGAGCGAGCCGAATTAACGGGCGGATATATATATATATGATTACAAGCACTACAGAATCAAAGCTGTCAAAAAAAACTAATAAGACTAATGATGAAAATGTATAACAATGTTGAAGCTAGAATAGTAACAGATGTGGATGGAGAATATTTCCCGTTAGCGCGGAGAGCATGCCAAGAATATCCGTTATCTTCAATTTTGTTCAACTGCGTCTCGGATGAGGTTTTCAAAGCGCTAGATTGGTCGGACGTGGGCATTAATTTAAATAGAGAATTACTGAACAACTTACGCTTTGCAGACGATGTGGTGCTAACCGTATCCTCCTTCAACTATTTGGAGCAAATGTTTCTCTCTCAGCAGCTAGAGGGAAATAAATCGGTATTAAAAATAAATAACTAAAAAACTAAAATTTTATGTCAAGAAAAAATATGTTTTATACCTAGGAAACAGCAATATAGAACAAGTCACCGAACTTATATATTTAGGTCAACTAAATTCATTTAAAAGCAAATTAAAATACACTGCAGAGTGGCAATAACATTGAAAAACTACTGGATGATGTAACCAATTTTTAAGAACAATATTCAGCCGAATCGAAAAAGCGTGGCGCTCAACAGCTACCTGCTACCATCCTTAACTTACGGCTCCCAAAAATGGTCGATGACGCGAAGACAGGAAAATATTCAAAGAACCTGCCAAAATAATTTAAAAAGATCAATATTACAAATCAAGAAACTAGATAGAGTCAATTTTTTTTTTTTTTTTTTTTTTTTTAACATCGTACCAGCACTTAGTGCTACTAACAACGTAGATCACGGATAAGAGAGGGGTTTAATCAAGTGCCTCCATTAAGGCACAAGACTGCGATGAGGAAGAAGAAATGTACAATATAAAAACGATTAAGGAACAAATGGGTGATAACAGGGATGTGATAACTTCAATCCGCGCGCTGAAATAGAAGTGGAGAGGAAATGTCATAAGATACAGAGATCAGCAGTGGACGAAGAACGTAACGGAATGGTTCCTGGTGTACCGCAAGAGAAAAAAGTCGCGACCGTTTACACGTTGGGATGACGACTTCAAAAAATTCCTGGGTTCCATGAGCGATCTGTATATTGGGAAAAATTGGGAGAGACCTTCGCTCGAAAGGGCCCAGTGTGGCTACATTCGAAATTAATTTTAGAAATTGATTTTAGCTGTAACAGATATTTATAAATTGCTAATTTAGTTATGCCAAATAAAAGTTATTATTATTATTATTATATATATATATACACCATATATACCACGTTTTGTTGTGTTAGGTCTGTCAAGGAAGTAACGGACGGACGGATATATATATATATATGCATATATACATGTATATACGTTTACATATATATATCCCTTCGCAAGTACCCTGCTAGGAACACCCGTCTTCAAACCACGTTTTGCGTTATGTGTGTAGACCTATGCACATAGGTAGATTTATTCTTTTATATATATGTACATGTGTGTGTGTGTGTGTACGTTTATATATATATACATGCGTAAAAATTAAAAAAAAACTCTGTGTGGAATTTAGTTAAAATGTGTTTAAGTTTCACTTCTTCGCTGCGCTTGGAAGCACCGATGTTTTTTGTTTCAATCTCAAATTGTTTAAATTTTTCTTTCTTTTAAACTATTATATATATATATATATATATATATATATATATATATATTCTTAATATTTTCTATCATTAGTTCTTGTTCCATGATACTAGGAAATTCACGTTGAATTTGTTTCGATACTACTACTACTACTCCTACTACTACTACGAATAATAACGATTAAAAAAAAAAGGAAAAACCGGATAAGCAATAATAATGATGATTACGTTATTAATAAAAATCGTAATGGCCGGATATTATCGTTAATAAGGCGGTATCGCCTTTAAGGTATTTTTGTCATTTAATTTTGAACTTTTCACCGTTACAGACGTCTCTTAGTAATATTTTCCTTTTTCATCCTTTTTTGTTTTTATTCTTTTTAGTTTAGTACTTTTTTTTTTAAAATTCATTTCGGCTTTCTTTCGGTTGATTTTTCTTTACTCTTCGTTCTTTTTTACTTGCACCTTTTCCGGGGGTCGATTTAGTAGTGGACTCTTTCGTCGAAATTTATTTAAAAGGTCTAGTAACGGTGACATAGTCAGTCGGAAAGAGACGAAATACCGAATCGCATTACTGGTCATTAGCCTTTCCTTAATACGTTTTAATTAAACTCGTCCGTTGATTAATTACTTTTTACATTCGAGACAATTCCTGTATATAAGTATAAAAAGCGTACATTAACGTATCATACACACACACACACACACTTACACAAACACTTTCTACATTGATATATACAAGTAAATCTCCTAATAATTATGCTCATCTTTCATGTCACCTTTTTGAAAACTAAATCTTTCTTTTTATTTTTTATTTTTTTTTTTATTTCTGGTTTGTTAAAACAGACATTTTTCTACTTTCGAATATATATATATATATATATATATATATATATATATATATATATATATTATTCTGGTCTACTTTTAAAAGTCTTCTATTTTCCTTAATCCGGATCTTCCGCAATAATTTTTATTAAATTAGCCAGTTTCTATACGAATTTAAAAAATGCTCATTAAAAAACAAATTCACTATTAAACCTAATTCACCACTCCGTCCTAAGGCTAATTTTAGGCGCTCTTCGGTTGACACCTGTAAACAATCTCTTTTACGAAGCAGAAGAATATCATTCAGGCCTACACCAATCCTACTTACCCCTAAAATTTTAAATTAATATTCATACAACTCCTAACCTACCCGTGTCCTAAACTTCTCTACCTTCTGATCTTGCTCGACCATATTTAAAATCCACGCTCTATTATAAAGTCAAATCCATCCTACACAGTAAAATAGGTACTTCATTACCTACCTATCAGCCTTCACAACCGGTCTCGCTCCATCCTATATCTTTTGACACCTCTCTTTTGGAACTATGTTGTCCTAATTCCCAATGTTGTTTACATTCCTCCTTTGAAAAATTAATAAAGAAGTACAATCATTACTATATGCTATATACTGACGGTGCCGAACAAGACAACTATTGCTGTTGTGCGGTTGTATATTCGAACAATATTATTCGTTTCTTCCCAGTTCCACAAAACTTCAGCTTCCTATCTGCGGAGCTATATACGCAATCTCAATTGTTGTCGATTTGATTATTGTAGAACTAAAAGATAATGGTATTATCTGTACCGATTCATTAAGCTCCGTTAGAAATCTGCAAAACAGATCACACCACCAACATTTTTTGGCGAAATCCATCTTAGTCAACGCATCAGAATTTTTCGGAAAAATTATTCTCCTCCGGATTCCGGGACGTAACGAAGTGATGTGATCTAACGACGTGCAGATGTAGCGGCAAAAGAAGAGTGTTCAATATCGTCTATTCCGGCTGTACCAATTCCAATAAAAGACTTCCTTCATAGGGTAGAATTCAAATTGTCCGACAAAGTAAACGAATGATTCTCGAATTCGCAGCGGTACAACATCAACTGGATAAAGTCGACCGCTTGTCACTACTCAAACAGAAGAAACGAAGTAGTCTTGTGTCGTGTATGTTCAGGCCATACATTGCTTAAACCCAAATACTTATTTACTAATAAAGACAAACCCAAATGTACTGCATGCATTGTTCCTTTAACTATTCCCCACTTGCTTATCCTCTACCCACTCTGTTCTACCGAAAGTATAATCGTATAATCGCAAACCTTCCAAATAATCTCTGAAATAGTTTACAACATTCTCCTACATCCCAATTTAAGACTCCTTGCTTTCTTTCATTTATCCAAGAACCTGTTAATATGAATTTCTCCCGTTCCTCTGATCTTAGTAGCAATACACGGCACGGTTACCAATGAAAAGAAGCAGAAGAAAAAACAAATTATCGATTTGTGAAAGTTTCTATAACCGTTAAACACAATCATCATTTATTCTCAACCGCTATGTTGGTGGGCAATTTATGCAATTACTGATTTGGTTCTATAATGTAAGTAGCGTACAAAAAGCAATTATAATATGACGCTAGCGCAGTTAAACACACATACACACACCCGGGAGAACTGATATTCAGAGGCAAACCGTATCATAGTGACAGATTTTAAGTCAATCATTATGGTGAAGTTTACAGTTGTAATAAAATTTTGCCAAAACTTTACGAATAAGTGAATTATACTAGAAACTTTAATTGTCTCTGCATCTGTCGAGTTTTAATTTCTTTGTGCGTAGAAGCATTTTTTGGTATAATTCTGCGACACAAGTTTCGTACCACTTGTGTAGACTTCTGTAAGTACCGTCGAAGGTCGAAACACAAATTGGACACAGATATGTTAACCTCGGTCAAATTATGCTTTACAATATTTGTGCTAAAACTATATAACTTTAAAACGTTGTGTAATAGCCTTATGAAGCAGCCTTCAAATCTAATGTTGTAATGTCGACCGAATATCTACACAGAAATCAAAAATTAACTATAAGTATTTTTCAACTATTTAATGTTTTCTACTTAACATTCAATCGCTCGAGTGTGTTGTTAATACATTTAGTCTTATTTTTGCCAACTAAATTAATTTCATTTTTAATCAGACTTTTCAGTCCACCAATCGCAGTTGATGTTATTGCTGCACTCCGACATATATTAATAATCTTATTATACGTATTCAGTTTAATGGTGTGTTTTTCTAGAACTATTTTACGTTTATTAACATTTTCTTACAATGTTATAATGTAGTTTCTATCCAGAGTTTTGTTGAACTTAGAAATATCTAGTTTAGTACAGACATTATCTGGCCCCATTTCAAAGTTATAGGACACTGAAAATAAAATAT
Source organism: Coronaproctus castanopsis (assembly GCA_032883995.1). Classification (NCBI taxonomy): domain Eukaryota; kingdom Metazoa; phylum Arthropoda; class Insecta; order Hemiptera; family Monophlebidae; genus Coronaproctus; species Coronaproctus castanopsis. Next base: position 33,202,320 of record CM065053.1, read on the forward strand.
TTTTATGAAAAACGAGGTCGAATTGTTTTATTTGAAAGTTTAAGTCGGTGATTTTGAATATTAGACTACCTGAAATGGAGCCTCAAGTCAAACTAAGCCATGATTCACTTTTATTATAACATCTGATATATAGCAACAACCTGTTTATTACAAATAATAAATCTCGAAAATTTAGCAACTATAATTGGAAAAGCATCAAAGATAATCTGCTGGTGTCTGTTGGCATTACCAAATGCCAACAGACACCAGCAGATTATCTTTGATGCTCTTCCAATTATAGTTGCTAAATTTTCGAGATTTATTATTTGTAATAAACAGGTTGTTGCTATATATCAGATGTTATAATAAAAGTGAATCATGGCTTAGTTTGACTTGAGGCTCCATTTCAGGTAGTCTAATATTCAAAATCACCGACTAATATTAGAGCAAAATTCGGAAAAAATTTTATAACGAGATCTATATTATTTATTGCAGAGTTCCCAGTTTCGGGAATATTAACAGTATATTAGAATAAATCTGTCAATATTAAGAGCTACAATATTGTGTTTAGTTATTAATACTCATGAAGAATACAATTCTTGGTGCTACTTATAGTATCGCCCGAATATCTACAGAAATCAAAAATCAACGATAAGTATCTTTCCACACTTTCTTTAATACTTACATCCTTGTTCCAAATTGATATACATATATATATATTTATTTATTTATTTATGATACACATAACAGCTAATGCTAATTACAATGCGAAAACTAGAATTAAATAATTGACTAAAATTATACAAATCAACAAAAAATAAAAAATAAATATGCATATATATACATATACACATATATACACAATATACATATACACATATATATATATATAAAACATTTATACAATTGCACACACAACAAAACATAAACACATTCACTCAAAATAAATATACATAAAGAGAAAAATAAACAAATGTCCACATATACACGCACTTATATATATATATATATATATATATATATATATATATATATATATATATATATATATATATATATAATCCACATTTTTATGTACTTTTTTTTACGAGGCGGAAAATGCATCATGGATACCAGTCCCAGAGGTGTGGTTATGTGAGACTCCTACTCACTAAAAACCACCACGGGGCTCACGTCATTGACTATATCAGCCTATACAATTGGGAATGCGTTCAGCGTTACTTCAGTGGTACAGACCTAGTCAAGGTAGCAATAAAAGTGTGCTATGTGGCTCCAGTCTTTAGTTACTGTACGTTCTATGGATGACTGAAGAGTGACCTCTTTGATGATTATCAATTTTTTGTTTCATAGGCACGATAACTCGCACCATGGTTGCAATAACATCCCAGTTGTCTTGCTAATGTATTATGGTATCGACAAGGTTGTTCTGAGTCTGGTACTCAACCGCTGTAGCTTGTGTAGAGCAGCACATCACTGTCATCTTTCATACTTCGATTACAATGCTCGCATCCACCACTTTAGAAATTAAGACAAATAAATAATTCGGCATTGTAGTTTCGCTTTGAAAAAAAAAACACGAAAAAATAATTTTTAAAGATTACTTAATTTTAATTTTAGTTTGTCTGTCGAGCGCTCACGACCGCGAAATAAATTCGTATTACCACCGGAGAACGCGTAAAAGTAAATTTAAGTTAGAATCGCTTAAATTCTGGATGAATTTGCGCTGAAATGTATCTACTTACTGGGCTTAATGTTCTTAAATCTTTATTAATATACATGTTTACAGCCCGCTTTTCAACTGACAGTATATTTACGTTTGTATACATGCACACATATGTATGTGTATACAACATGTGTGTATGTGTGTTTCTAGATGTACATATATATGTTTGTGTGTGTATACAACGGACGTTGTACGAGGGTATATTAGGTCGTTTTTTGACGTCTACGTAATATTCAGTTCACTTGTGCGCTTATTTGGTTTCAATAATAATAAAAAGAACCGAAAGGAACGAATTCGTTGGCAGAAAACAAAAGGAACGAAAAATAGGATGACGATGACAGTGATGACGCTTTTGAAAGAAGAAAGAAAAAGTTAGAAAAATCGTTAAACAACTACCAGATGAACATTCTGGTTGCCGGCTCACTCTGTCGGCAATTTAAACTTAATTAGCTTCTTCAACGAAATAAGAAATAAGCCTTTCGTCCATTTGAAAATGTTTACCTACTTCTTCCATCTTCTTCTTCTTCGTCTTCTGATGTTCCAGATAACTTCTTTTAGATTTCACGCACTCATACACACACATACATATACATATATATTTTACCACTGCCTAATACACTTTCAGCATTTTCCATCTTCGTTTCTCGCGTCTAAAAATAAAATAGAAATTTCGTTCTTCACGTGTTTGAGGTATTTTTTTTTTTCAAACCCGTTTCTACTTTTCGGAAATTCTGAAGGAAATTTAAACTACTCGGAATTGGAACTACACCGTCGTTTTTTCATACGTCAGTTCACTATAGCTATCAAGAGCTCGGTGGTACCGAGAACAATGAGAAAAATTCAATTATCAACGGAGAAAATTCCAGTTTTGTCTAATGTACCTTAATTAAAAGTATAGACCGGCATTGAGAAATTGGATGTTAAGTTGATTATAACGAAAAATGCCGATATTTATATGTGTAGTTTATTATTATTATTATAATAATTAGAAGTCGATACGGACCTCGAAATCGATATCGATAGAAAAAAGGAAATGTTTCTTAGAGTATTTTGTTTGGAACGTTGCGTTTACGAAACCAGGACTCTATCTACCGGTAATAAGGAAAACTTAAATACTTTTGAAATGTGGTGTCTGAGAAAAATGATGAAGATCAGGTGAACGTACAGAATCACTAATAAATAAATACTGAAAATAGAGCGGAAACGAAAAAACTGGCTTTTTAAATGTAATTATCAGGAGCCGGGATGAATTGGTTGGACATATTTTGAGGCACGATACCCTCATGAAAACCATACTGGAAGTAATGGTATACGGGAAAATCCCAAAATAAGACCTGGCCACGAATATATGACCTCGATTATAGAAGACCCGGAATGTAACAACTGCACGGAACTGAAAAGGTTACCAATGAGAAAAAGAGGAGGTTACAAAATAATCTACTGATTGGCAACAAATGATGATGAATTATTTATTTAATAACGCGAAGATGGCGTAACTGGTAAAACGCTTTTTAAAGTTTAATCGAATACTATTAGAGATTTATACTTGTAACGTCATCGTTTTCACTGGGAATAATTCTGTCTATTTCCCAGTTTAAGTCGATTTCTCGGCTTCCCTAACCGTATTTCTCTCATTTATATCTGCCACACTATTATCGGGTTTAGCCAACATTTTTCTCTACGCCTTTATTCTCCTTACTCTTCGAACATAAAATTTAGTTCTTTGTTCTTGTAGAAACTTTTTTTTCTCGTTTTTGTAATGAAAAAATAGTTTTATTTATTTTTTTTATATATATTGTTTTTAATTGGGCTTCCACGCAATTTACCCATATCTGTAGATTATAAAATAAATAAGAAGTGCGTATTTATAAGTTAGACAAACTGAAAAGAAATGCAAAAATGAATAAAATTAAACCATGATACTGGAATCTAAAATATAGAAATATAGGGGCGTATACGTGAGTATTTTAAAGAGCTAAGAGAAATGCAATATTTATAGGAAACGGAACATAGAGCCCGTGTGACTATAATAGAAACAATCGAGAGTAACGTGGTCTGTATCGGTTATTAAATGGATATCCGTAGGATGTGTGAGTAATTATGAGAACTAATAAATTTCAACTTATTTTAGCGAAGCAGGAAGGGACTACTTCCGAAGACGACACGTAGTAGTAATATGGTTTCAACTTAAATATTGTAGAACCATAGGCACGTCGGGTTGAATGGACTTATCATACAAAAAGACGTGTACTATGTCTAACTAAATGAGCAATAATATCTCCGCTTTATTTAACTTTTTTTTATTATTATAGAAGAGTAATGAGAGTTGAAAACGCAGTCAGGTAACTACTCTACAGGATGTTGTAGTTTCCATTAATTTTGTATGCCCGGCCAATATGGAATCAGCGGTAACATTATTTCTGACTGTTTGCTCAATTTCCTACCCTTCTTGGTTTCTACATCGCTTTCTTCTCTCAATTGTTAGAGCTAATCCTGAGGAATACCGGTAGGCGGGCCGGAATAACCCTTACAATATCTCACAATATAAATTTCTTCAGACTGGTCTTCCATGTATCGGTTTTACTACAATATACAGATGACGATTAACCGATGTCAGCCATTCGTAATCGCCATATAAAGACTAAAATAAATCGTATGCCTTCTTTGTTATCCCAAATGCACCTTACTATCTCTTCCAACTACAGAAATAAATGTCATCGGCTGACCGCCATATGCTATATGGTTACATATACAACAGCGAAGAAGACTGAAGTCCCGTAAACGTTTTATGGCCACAACTAAGGCAATTAATTTTAAAACCGAAATTGCACGACTTGACGCTTGGGAAACAGAATGCCAAGAGTGGAAAATGGAGCTCTAGCTTTTGAACCTAAATTTTGCGGACACAAGTTGGTCAAACCGGCGATAATTTGAAATAATGGCGAATTTCAGAAAGTTCATTATGTACAACGAGGATCAGTTTATCGCTAACTTGTTTTCGTGTAAGGCATGTCCGATTAAATGTAGTTTTGAAGACGTCATGAAATTGGAAGGCAATGCAATTGATTTCTTGGATTATTGCGTACTGTAAGCTGCTTCACCCGACATGAAGAAGAAGAATGTCATCGACGAATTATATTTAAAAAATAATAATAAAAACTCCTCTTCAGAATTTCCTCCCTCGGAACAAACTTCGCGGAGAATACTAATCGGACTGGTTAAAAAGTAATATATGGATTACACTCCGTCAGCGCAGGAAAACTCATTCAACGACAAGTGTCAATCTTCCTTTTTGATTCTCTCGCCTTACCTAAAAATTCTTATCAACTATCCTGTCTAGGAGAACGAAAGCGCGGCAGACCGAGAGGATATCTTGGTTAGACAATATAAAAACCGGGATAGAAATTAAAAGTATAAGAGAACTAACGGACGCATCACGCAACAGGAGATTATTGAACACATTGGTCGCTGACGTTCGCTAAGCGGACAAGGCAAAATAAGAAGAAAAATAAGTGTTTTTCATCAGCGATTTTTTACAAGCTCTACAAAAAAACATTATTGCAAATCGACTGACGAAGAAAATAGATTATTGCTAACCAATATTGATCTCTATGTGCAATATAGAACTGCAGATGGCATTTGTCGACTATCGAAAGAACAACGTTCGATATTGAAGAAACTTAGTTTTAATAGATAATGAATAGATCAACGTAATAAAAAAGGGTTTCGAATTCGCCGACGATGCAAACGCAATTAGTAGGGAGGCGTGCATCGCCCAAGTTATTTATAGCATCCCTAGGATGTGTATGCAAAAACATACATTGCAAATCTGTAAAATTTAGCAGACTAATTTTTTATTGTTTATACTGAAACATTCACTACATTCCACTCCAGTTCGCATTGCTGATTTAATTCGATTTATTTATATTTGTTCTCGTCCGAAATGATTCGGTTATTTATTTGATTTGTTTCACTTTAATTTTTCCTGATTGATTTATTATTTTATATTTACACGTATATAAATCTTTTCGATTATAATTTTTACATACACGTTCGAGAGAAAATCCGTTTACAATTATCAACGATCGATATTTTTGCGAGGTTTTTTCCCCAATATAATCGCAGCAATTCGGGAACTCGTCCTATATTTTATAATTTAATTTCGTTCATTCCATTTAGTCGACATTTCGCACAACGCTTATTTACTAGTAAAATTTATTAACACGTTCGGGACGTGGACAAGATGCTGATAATTTAATTAGTCAGTGAAGCGACGCGTCAATCTTAACTCGGTTAAATATTAGGAAATAACTTTCCGATATATGGCTAGAAAAAAATCTTAATTACGGACGCTTCAACAGCCCGCAAAAAAAAAAAAACAAGGATTTGTCAAGAGTGAACAAGATACCAAGGTGGACTATCTAATGACGGAAGCACGTGATAACAAGATGTCAAAATTCAGGTCGTTGTAAGCTGTTAATCCGCGGTGTACTGAAGGAGAGATCGCATCTTGCGTGATTAGCAATAGGAGGTTATATATTCTCTTTAAATATTTACAATTTTGCCAACCAGACGAGTAATTCAACTGGTCGAGAAAACGTGTAAAATAAGACCATAGTTTGCTACTTGAAACTTCAATATATTAATCACTGCGGATAAAAAAACTAAAGCTATAAAACTATTTTAATATATAAACAATATTTAGAAGGTGACGAGAATATAAACTTATACGTTTAGTTTATCATAATAATTAATCCAAAATTTATGGAATTAATCCAGAATTTATGGAATTAATTCAAAATTTATGGAATTAATCCAAAATTTATGGAATTAATCCAAAATTTATGGAATTAATTTTTTTGAAGGTCAACTTTAAAAACTAGTTCACAACTGATTTTGATCGAGATAAACAATTTGAAATTTTATCCAGGGCATTGTTAAACTAGTTCTAATAGTAATACAACGAATCTCGAACAAATCCAATACAAAAATAAAAAAGGAAAAGTTTAATTTATTTTATTAGAACGATGTAGGAAGCTTATAATCATATTTAGGAATATGTTAACAAAAAAAAATAGAAAGTAACTAATTCAGATAGAAAGGATAAAAAAAAAAGACGAAAACAGAATACCGAGATCATTGACGTCAAATTTAAAAGGTTATAAAAATTATCCGAACACGCAGAAAGGCCAATCTGTCGTTCCAGTTGACGGTTAAAATTAGATTTAGTAACTAAATTAACACGGAATGATGGATTAATGACGCTCGATGACAATCCTCAAAAATTACATCTACCAGATAAAGACGGAAACGGTACAGGGTAATTAATCATTATTTTGCGTCTCTATCGCGCAAAAATGCAAAACCCGGGCTGAATATTTTTGTGCTGGTAATAATTGTGAAAACTTTTTCGATTTCGATTATATATATATATATTATATATATATTATATATATATATTATATATATATATTATATATATATATTATATATATATAATATATATATACGTACATACACACTATATATATACGTACATACACACACTATATATATATATATATAATGTATGTAAAAGAATTTGTGCGCATACGTATTAAACGGTGGTTTCTAAAATATCGACCACATTTTAAATTTAACATTCGAATCACCGTTTTTATTATATTTCAGAGAGACTAAAGTCCTACAGTGTATTTATCTGTACAAGAAGAATAATTCATTTTTTATATTATGCAGATTTTTACTACGGTCATTTTTATATTTTACCCGTATTTAATTATTCAAAATCTACAACTCGCTCGCATACTGCATACTCAAGTGGACACCGTTGTTGTTCTTCCTGTAAAATATATATATATATATATATATATATATCGCTGGCTATACGGGGGAAATTCGAAGGGAAGCCTCAGCGAGGAAGAAGAAGTCTGGAAGTGATAGCATCAGGAATGGAGCCAAAAACCGCTCAGGACATAGTCCATGCCGAAAGAAGCAGACGATTATAGGGGCAGATATTCGATTTAACAGATGTTGATGTATGCAATCTACGGAAATCAAGTATATATCATCATTCTCTTCTTTTTGCCCTCTTGATGGAGGGCGTGGTGATAATATGAAACCGACGTCCTCCTAATTATAGTTCTCCAGGATGTACTATTCTAGGCAAGCAATACCGCCTCACGAAGACTAAATCCAGTTATTGATCTTAATTGATCAACATGACGTATCCGTGGTCGATCTGTTTTTCATTGATTTTACCCAACATCTTATGGCGTTCGAGTGAATCCATATCTCGTACTCTATGTCTGAAGAAGCGGAGGAGAATCTCCGTCGTATTATTGTAACTATATGACTAATTTTCTAAGTATGTAATTGTTTGTAACTCGGTTTTTCAATGAGATCCTCAGCATTTTTCTATTTTATTTAAGTTTAATTCTTTTATTAAATCCGATAGCACAGTAAATACTGATATGTCGAATTGTTCCGTGGATGTAGAAGTTCTAGTTACACAGTCAGCTATCTCCGTGAACGTTCTATTATTATTATTATTATTATTATTAATGTTAGTAATAAAAGTTTTATTATTCATATTAGCATTAGTGGTTAATATAGGTTTAACGTTGTTTTACTAAATTATAATTATTTAATTTCCGCCATTCTACTTTTTTACCCCTAGAATTTGATTTATGAGCTTGATTACAGTTAGCACATTTTATCATTGAAACATCCGCTCTATACATACTCTACTTGAATGTGATTGTCCGCCATTTCGTACATCCGGTAGGCAGATTAGAGTTAGCTGAGACTTGGCCGTACAACTGGCATTTAAAACATTTGATAATTCAATTCTTGAGTCTATTTCCCATCAAAAGGATCAGATTAATACAGTTTTTATAGATAGAACTTCTTCGATTACCGAATAGAAAAGTAACTAAATAAAACGGATGCGTTACTGGTGAATTATGTTTGTATTTAAACTGTGACATCGAACTTACAGTGGTAACGACAGATATGTCTTGCTTAATTTCTTGTTCATTTATTCCAGCGGGTAAACCTTTCAGAACCATTTTCAATGGGTTTCTATTAGAAGGTAAATGCGTGTAAAACTGACGATCTTGACCATCGAATAAATTTAATACACAATCACAATCGTCAGTTTTCGTTGCATATAACAGTTTTCCGTTTCCGTTTAGGCGTATTTTAAAATCTGATTTAACCACCGATTTAAATATTTCAATTTCATCTTTGTGTTTCATATCAGTTTCAATTATCTTGTTCGTTTGTTGTGTAAATAACGCGTTGTAAACTGCTGTGTCGTCTACCTGAATCCGATTATTACTTCCTTCGTTATCTGCGCCATTCGAAACGTAGGAAGCTTTGCATTTCTTTGTGTGAGTCTTCCCCTTCAAAATAAATATATATACATGGACATGTATATATATATATAATATATGTATGTATTTGTGTATAAAATATATCTTTCTCACCCGATGTACTTTAAACGGTAATCGGGATCCAATGAGAGTACGTGACCATACTCGCTAACAGCAACCAGCGTTAACAAGAAATTTTATATTTGTAATATATATATATATATATATATATTATACATTCGAGGGTAAAGTGATCCGCATCGGCCATTAAATAGATATCCATAGAATGTGAGCAATTATGAGAACTAATACGTTTAAACTTATGTAGCGAAGCAGCAAGGCGAATACTGCCGAATCACAGTCGACAAATGGTAGCAATAAAACCTCGAAATTTGATCGTTTCAACTTTAATATTATAGAACCACGGATTAGTATGTCGAGTTGAATGGACTTATAATACCTTGCTGTAAATAGATCAAACTATACATTTTTCCAGCATTCTCTATGCCCAAATTTAATGTACGCTAGGAGATCTATAGGAGAAGTATAAAATAAGAGCCTAATTTAACCGTTGGAATGAGTAAATGATCAGGTAGTTTTGCCGTGGATACCGCTGTGCTCGGGGTTCGAAACAATTTTAATCGTCACTTCGAGCGAGCTTAATTGGCAAACGTATTTAGAAATTTTATAAACAACTGACGGTAAACGAGAATTGAGTTGTGAGGCAACTTTTAAAATCGGATAAGATCAGAATATTTCTAGAAGGGTGATGGATAGAAACATATCGAAAAGATTGCGGAATAGCACTAACTTCTGCAGTAAAAATGGGACGTAATCTATTGAGTGTAAATTTTTTTGTGACATTGAGGGCGGCGATTACGAATGCAGCTCAGACTGAAAAAGCGCATTTCGAGCGATCCGTGAAAATTAGAAGAGATTTAGGATAATTTCGATTAACTAAGGAGTAAAAATTGTAATTGACAGTTAGTGGAAGAACGTGATTCTTAAATAAGGAAAACAGTTGTATGTTGATATCGAGACTAACAGTATTGAAAGGAATGGTGTTGAGATAAGAATATCACTGTACCTGAAAAGATAGATAAAGGGGGAACCTTTGCCACCATCCCGAGAGCAGATATAGCGGTAGCATGAAGTGCTCCTAAACATCTGCGTAGCACTCGTTTTAAATTTTATCTAGAATAGGAAGGCAATGATTAGAAAAATGGCTTGATAACTGCCGTAGGACTTCAGTCTCTGCTGGACTGGTGTATACCCGAAAATCATGTGCCGTCTCTATCAAATTCCCGTTTGCTCTTTTCAGCGATAACAACTATTTCTAATCCAACTACGACAGCACACAGATTTTTTCTATCGATGTTGGTTTTAGGCACATTGTAATAATGCCACTCCGCTTAGGGGGAGCACCTTTTTCTAGAGTTACGACATACTAGGCGCGCGTATTCCGCGGCTAATTTGCATAATGCCAATGTTGATGTTCGTAATATGTGGACTGGTACCCGATGTACTGCCCCCTAGTTTATGTATACAATATTCCTGATTGCATTTTTCATTTTTGCGTTCAGACAATTTTTCCTGAAAAATAGCGAAGATAATTTCTAGGTACGCGGGGAACTCATTAAAGTACACTTTTCTCCCTTAATACGTTGTTTTTAGTTGTCCTGTTACTTTCTACTCTTTTCATATTGGCTACCACTTCAACCAACATCTGTTTATATATACATTTATATATGCCGTGTATAAATTTTATCTGTATCAGCTGCCACTTTATACACCAATATATATTTTTTGCAATAAGCGGAAACCATGATTATCTGACAGAACAATGGAACTGATTGAAAAGAGACGAATGCTGAAATATGAAGCCTCACTAGAAGATGCAAAATGGAAAACATTAAACCGAGAAATAAAAAACAGTTGCAGAAATTACAAAAATACTTTCCTGAATAAAATCTGAGAGGAAATATAAAATCACGCAGATAAAAATGAAACATGATCTTTATCAAAAAGTGAAACTTCTTTCCAGAGACTTCAAATTAATGAATTGGACAATGCAAGAAAGAAATGACAATATAAAAAAACGAACTTCAGTAATGTTGTGGACATATCGAATGAGTATTGCCGAGCTCTTTATGATTATAATCAATCTCATGACCCTGATAACCTTCTTGACGAACCAGAGCCAGATATCCTAATGAGCGAAGTTTGTGAAGCTATTCAATACCTGAAAAATAAAAAAGCATTAGGAATTGATGAAGTACCTACAGAAGTATTAAAGCAGATCGGGAATGAAGAGATCATGAAAATTCACTCCATATGTAACACTATATGGGTAACAGGTGACTGGCCAAAAGACTGGAGTCAATCAATATACATAAGAAAGGACAGAAAACGAAATGCCGCACAATAACCCTTCTCTCACATGCGGATACTTAATAATCGACTCTATGCACGGATGTCTAAAGAAATACCCGAAGAACAAGCTGGCTTTGTGAAAGGAAGAGGCAACCAGACAACAAATTCTTAATATGAAAGTACTAATCGAAAAAGGACGTGAATATAACGTACCTATAATACTATGCTTTGTAGATTACCAAAAAGCGTTTGATAATGTTCGTTGAGATAAATTGTGGTCTATGTTGCTTGAAACGGGTGCACCAAAGCGCATTGTATATCTTATATAGAGATCATATAATAATAACAGTAATATCATACGTATTGGTAATACAACATCAAGAGGTTTCTATACGCATAAAGGAGTTAGACAAAGTTGTGTTCTATCACCCCTGATCTTTAAATTATACGCCGAATTATAATTAGACTAGTCTTAGACGGATGGAAAGGGGGTATACTAAACATATTAACGAGTGTATCTACAGAGGACATAAAAAAAATGAGTGTACTGTTTCCAATATTTAACAGGAAATCTACGCTATCACCGGTGAACAAGCTTTTGATTTATAATCAGGTAATTCAACCTAAAATTCTTTATGCTAGTCCCGTATGGTCGAACACCTGCCTAAGTAATATAAACAAATTACAACGATTACAAAATCATTGCCTAAGAATAGTGTTGAACAAATCCAGATACACGCCCATTAAAACAATGCACGACATTTTAAACTATCCCTATATACAAGAAATAATAAAAAACAGGACCTTAAAATTCTTTAATGCATGCCGCATGTCTGCTGACCGAAATGTCAATGAAATTGGAAACTACGATTATCAGTCTCTACGACACAAGTATAAAAAATATAAACATAGACGAATTAAACATATCTTATTAGGGTAGCATTTAAAATTCGATGATATTATAGATAAATTTTATTTGATATATTCTTTGTATTCTTTTCTATTTAAATTTTATAAATTATTTTAACCATTGTGTTTAAAATTTACTTATGAATTACACGTTGCAGGTTTAATTTTTCCTGTAAATTTCATTAAGCAATGAATGTTTATAACTATCACTCGTGTATATTTTTTAAAATTATTATTAAGTTTATCGGTTAAGGAATTTTTTATATTTCGGAACGATAGAACCGTTTATTATAAGTTATTATTTTCTTGTAAAATTTAATCAATCAATATATACTTTCTTCTTCTTCTTCTTCTACTGATAGAGATAACTAAACCTTCGATATGCAGACAACACAACCTTAATAGCGGCTAATATGGAAGAAGTGAATAAACTATTGGAACGCGTGGAAGATGTCGGCAAACAGTACGGTCTTAATGTAAATAAAAGCAAGACAAAAATTATGGTTATAGACAGAAAGAATGTAATACCACAAGACGAAACAACATCTACCGGCTGTGAAAACGTCCCGAGTTTTTGAAGCAAAAGAAATCCGAAGAAGAATAGAAATAGCTAGAAATTCTATGACAAAACTAAACCGCATTTTTTTTTTTAACTTTACCTTTTACAATCTTAACGTTAAATAAGTAGCTTATCACATAACACAGGACGTATCTTGTTACGTGATACAAACGTGTGTGAAACACAGTTAACCCAGTCGTTAAAGCTTCATTAAAAATGTTTGTCGCTTACAAGACTAGGTCTTGTGGTTTATTACGTTTAAGGCGTCTAATGTCTAATTGAGTGTCGAGAAGTTTCACTGGTTCCACGTTCACATGAAGGGAAAGTCATTTCTCGTGCTGCTTGGCGAAGTCCTTGATGACATCGTTGACGAACATGATCTGAAGATCGCGGTGTATATCGTTGTTACGCGAAAATCGATATGCGTCGACTATCCTACGCAGGATGACATTTTGTCTCGTCTGGATCTTGTCACGATTTGCAGCCTTAGCGCATCCCCATAGTTGAAGACCATACATCCATATCGGTTTTATTATTTGTTGGTACAGTAAACGCTTACACGATCGTCCAACGTAGAATTCCGACCGATAAGCCAATACAGTTGACGCATTCTACTTTTAATCTGTTTAATTTTAGATCGACGTAAGGCCCTCATATCAAGGTATCGAGTTGACTCTGCTTATGGGACAACTCGATCACCTAGGTAAACTTTATGCTGCGCATCGACTTTGCGATAAGCGTAAATGATATGGACAGATTTAGCTTCATTTAGCTTGATCTTTCATTTGACTGTCCAGTTTCTAACCCGGTTGAGCGCGCGTTGAAGTTTTACTGTGGCTTCAGCTTGACTGTCGCTAACCGAAAGTATGACGGTGTCATCAGCAAAAGTCGCAGTCATCTGTAGGCAAATCCTGCGTATACAACAGGTATAAGGTAGGTCCACCTTGTGAAACTCCAGCTTATATATGATAGAATTTTGACTCAGTATCTCCGTGTGCCACCCGAAACTGGCGATTAGCCAAATACGACTCCAGAAATCTACAATAGTTCCCTGGAAGAAGATTACTCATTTTAAATATTAGGCCTTCGTGCCAAACATGATCGAATGCTTGCGATATGTCTAGAAAGACAGTGGAACAATACTTTCTTTTTTCGAACGCTTTTTCGATTTTAGATGTAACTCTGTGAACTTGGTCTATAGTCGAATGTTGGTTTCTGAAGTCAAATTGATGATCAGACAGATCAACAAATGGATTTAGCCGTTTTAATAATAATTTTTCGAAAAGTTTCCATAACACAGGGAGTAGTGAAATTGGGCGGTATGAAGTAACTTCTTCCGCTGGTTTTTCTTTTTTATGCAGCAAAATAATGTTAGCTACTTTGAAACAGTTCGAAACATATTCTAGACGTAAACACGCGTTGAATATGTACATCATACCACAACTTTACGTGATAATTCTTTTAACAATGCAGGAGAAATTCTGTCGATCCCTGCACCTTTTTTTGTATTAATCTTCAGAATTTCTTTTGCAATTTTCAAAGGTGTAATATAACCAAAATCCACATTATTTTTATACGACACTGAAGGATTGATATCCGACGTAATGTCATGTGGTTGGAACGTATTTGACAAATGTTGAGTAAATAATTCTACTTTGTCACAATTGCGCCTGACCAGTTGCCTCTTTGATCTTGAAGAGGGAGAACTCTAACGCATCGCCTCTTCATTCTTCGTGTGCCTTTCCACAACGAATAGTCTCTATCAGCTAATGGGCTAAGCTCCTCCAGATAATATTTAAATGTTTTCCTTTCAATCGCCTTTATTAATTTATTAAGTTTACTATTTATCCTATTGAAGGTGTTTTTGTCCTGTGGATGGTGTGACTGATGCCAAATCCGCCTAGCTTGTCTTCGTTCAATAATTAATTTACGTACTTCTAGGGAATATGTTGTCTCCTGATTGTTGCTATTTTTAATCTCGGGCGTTGCTACTTTGGCAGATTCACGAATCGCTTCGATCAGATTATTGCATTGTTTTTCTATTTCATCTGGCGTTTTTAGACGTACTTTCACGTTCACTCGCTGATCAAGTTTCACACGGAAATTTTCCCAGCCTGTGAATCTATTTGTGAGCATACACTTTTCTTTTGTCCTCTGTATCACTTTAGAACTAATAGTGAGCAATACTGGAGAATGATCTGATGTGAGATCTTCAATGTTTTCTGAGAGCACATAATTAGTAGCTATACCTTTGACAATGAAAAAATCAATTAAATCAGGTCGTTTTCGTTTATCGCTCCGTCAATAAGTATGTTTACTTCCAGAAATACAGGTACTATGAGTACTGTGAATTGCTCGTAGGAGTTCTTTACCTTTGACGTGTGCCATATTCTAATTTCTAATATGAACTGATCTTTATTCCGTTCTTAGCACTATAGTTACCACCTATCACGTATCGCGAACCAAAATGATTAAGGAAGTATTCGTAATTGTCGCTTTTTAGTTTGTGTTTCGGTGGAAAATATACAGCAGCGATGTTAACTAATGAACCGTTGAACAGCAACGGATGTTGCCTGCGCATATTCTTCACAGAATTCTTTTTCAGGAAAGTGCTGTACTTATTGTTTAATATTTGAACCTCCATGTGCATCACCGTCATGGTGGGATGTGTGATAGATAATGTAATTTTTAATCTCAGGAAAATTCCTCGTTGTAAAATGTGTTTCCGACACCCGAGCAATATCGATCATATGAAAACTAAGAAATGTGTCCAACTCAAGAAGATGATTTCTTAATCCATTTGCATTCCACGTAGTTATTCTAAGTGAATTCTCAGTAATTTCTTCTATTTTTTTTTACGCTTATTAGTAATTGTCTGAGGTTGCTTTCCTTCCAGTTTACTCGGCCGATTAGAAATTGAAGTCATTTCTTTGGTTAAATTATTCAGAGCAAACATGATGCCCTTGTACGACTGCTCCTTCATTGGAATATTCTTCTTTTGTGGATTTTCCTTGTGTTGTGTTGTTGATTGTTCACACGTTTTTGGGACATCGATATCCCGCCTTGCTGCCGAAGCGTATGTTACAGTATTTTGTATTTTACCGGATATTTCTGTTTTTTTCTGCTGAACCCGTTGCACAATGAACGTTTTTTTCCCTTAACATTTTGTCAATATCTCGTGATAGTTGGCTGCATGATTAAGCCCACAGTTGACACATTTTAATTTTGTTGGATCTTTTAAAATACAAGGGACTCGTGGTTCTGAGCGCATTTAAAACATTTGGCCGGGCGGAAGCACTCTTGCTTAGTATGGATCCATCTTTGACATCTTTTGCATTGTGGAATTGCAAAATTTTTGTGAGGTTCCCGGATTTTAACTGAAGAGTAAACGGAGATGTGTAATTTCATATATATTTTTATTATTGTCTTTTGGCTCAAGATCTACATAAAATAAAGGATAAGTTTTCTTACGCCTACTGGTAATTTTATTATCATTATCGCGTAATTTAATCGTTTTAGAAATGTTTACAATATTTACAACATTGTGTCCCATGTTTTGTAATTCATTTTCCAGCTCATCTAAATCGGTAGTAGGGTGAAGTCCCCGAATTACTACCCGAAATGTTCTAATTTTAGTTTGCAGGTATGATAAGAAATCGCATGAAGAGGATGATTTCTACTCTGTTCAAGATCGCGATTCATTAATCTAATAAGATCGGTAATATTACGAAATTCATCTGCATTTTTTGCAGAGACAACAACGTCACCATTGTTTATAGTCTTATAAATATAGTTAACCGCATTTGGAAAGATAATTCGATTACAGAACAAGTAAAATTTAAATTAGTCCAAACGTTCATATTTTCAATTCTACTATACGCAGCGGAAACATGGACAACGAAAAAAAAGTCTGATAAAAAGCGAATTGACTCCTTCGAATTGTGGTGTTGAAGGCGGCTTCTCAGGATACTGTGGACAGCAAAATGGACAAATGAGTCTGTTTTAGAGGAAATTGGCACCACGCAAAGACTGTCCAACCATTGTTTCTACAAGAGTGATGAAATTCTTTGGACATGTCATGCGGAGACCAGAAGGATTACAGAAGCTGATAAGCATGGGGATTGTTAAACGACCATCGGGACGTGTACCGAAACGATGGACAGATGTTGTTCGACAAAGGACAGGACTTTCAATTGTGAAATGTGTACGACTATCGGCAGATACAATTGGGGTACACTTATTGCTTCAGCAACGGACTAAGATTAATCACGATACCCTAATTAAGGTGACGACTACTGATGATGATGATATGATATATATAAACATTTATATATACACATGCTAAATATGTATTTTTTAATGAATGTGCGTGGTATGCGCGGTTCTTCTCCACGTTATCTGAGCTAAAGAAATAGTATATATCTGTGTTTGTGTATCGTTTAAAATTTGTGGCCTTGTAAGTTTTTTATCGCGTAGTTGGCTAATTGCATAGACAATTGTTTTATCCCTTGTGAGTGTAAAATCCAATGTGTATTGTGAGTGACTGTATTATGTATTATGTACGCAGTTGTATAAATGTATTTATCATATATATATATATATAATTTAATAATTTGATATAATTTTTTTTCCAAATTTTTTTGGTTTAATCCAGTTGTATACTTGCATTTAGTTATTTATTCCCCTGTGTTCGCATTTTAATTGGCATTAGCAAATATCGCGGTGGCGTAGTTACTAAAGTGCCCGATAAACTAACACGCGACATTGAAAATTTTCATCATTATTTAATTCTTAATTATCACGGAGAAGGCAGTGGCATTCCACTTCTTATAACATCATACGCATGCGCATCTGCGTTGTATATAAATAGTGCCTTGAATGCTAGCTCATTTTGTACGTAAAAATAAACGTACAATAGCTAGTCACAACGTTCGGCAACGAACAATACGACGATGATGATGATGTCATGTGAACCGTTGCATAAATAAATAAATAAATTAATAAATTAATTAATTAATAAATAATAAATAAATGAGCAATTTCCGGTGGTTCAGTCAAAAAAACTCTAAAATTAATACGGATTTTATCGAATCTCGTTGCTTTATTGCCCATTGTAACGCGTAACTAATTTAAATTATATTCTAAAATCGTGGATGGAATTTCGTTAGTGTATGTAAAGAATTACAATGTAATAGAAACTGTTTTGTCCACATATGGTAAAGACACTCTAAGTTTACACATCGATGATGAGCACTGATAGTAAAAGTTAAAATACCTAACATTACAATATCCTAATAATACTCAGTGATGTCCGAATTCTGCGAATGTTGGAAAAATTTGGAAAGCGTTTATAGGGAACAATATTTTGTTGCAGAAATTATGTCATAAAATTTATATACGAGATAGGCTGGAATAAATGTCTAAGATTCTTACTGAATAAGAAGTGATATATTACGGACGTTGAACGAACAAGAAGAAGACGCCATGAATGAACAAAAAATTACCTAGTAAGAGAGCTGTAGAAATTTTTGGGAAAAAATTTGAAAAAAATGAGTTGACGCGTATATATATTTATATGTATACCGTGTACATGTATGCGTATGTAAACATAAAACTGATATTTCTGTAATGAGAACGACGTTCCAGCATAGTGGGCGCCTGTGTGTGTGTGTGTGTGTGTGTGTGTGTGTATAAATAGCCGAAACCGGCCGACTCCTTTTGTTGGGCCGAAATAAAGCCATTGGTCGAAGGGTATGTGTCAATATTTTCTTTCGATTTTCTCTTTCAAGATGATTAAGTCGAATTTCCCACTTCGTCCTGCGATGACATCTCGAGGCCGTTGTTCCGATGAAAGTCTTTATTGTTTTTGTTTTTTTTTTATCAATACTAAATTTTTCTTCTTTTAATCCTCCGACGAACCGAGAGAGTGCCATTTCACTGGCGTCGAATTTACTAACAACAACAAAAAATAAGAAAAAAGAGTTAAGAAAATAAACTTTAAATTTGTTCAAAGAGAAAGACGGTAGTTTTGTTATTTTTCGAACTTTAAGAAAGATAGCCGGAAATTAACGATCTAGACAGAAGGAACTAACGGAGATGTTTCTATTTCACCGCAGCATCCATCGACTGACACCTTATCGATTTACGCGCAGATAGGAATAACGAAAGATAAAAACACGTCACACGGTCAGATTATTGTTTAATCAATGTTTTCGGATGCGACGTTAAAAGTAAGAAAGAACTGTTTTCATATGACGAATGACTTCGAAGAAAATGATCCAACTTCTGACTTTATATAAGGTGACCCAGGGAAGACGGACCTTTTTGAATATCGCAGTTGGTAACACTGCTACAAAGAAGGAGCGCGCGTTTTGCGTAGAACGTTATTATCGGCGCGAATCGAAGGAGATAAATATTTTTTATGGGGTTTGTGAAGAAATTTAAAAAATTCAGCGACCTACGCTCGAAAAGATGTTCGGAAAATTATGTATTGTTGCAAATGGTGGTCATTTGAACCATATTGTGTTCCACAAATAATTGTAAGGTCTCGTTTTCCTAATTTTAAAATAAGATTTCATTCAAAACTTTTAGTAGTTTTTCAGTTATTCAAAAAACAATAAAACCATCCGTCTTCTCCGGGTCACCTATATATATTCACTTTTTTTATTTCTTAACGATTCCCTAAATTTCGTACTTATTTGTTGGAGCCGATATGTCGAAATAAAAATGTCTATAATAAAGCAGAGACGTGCGTGCGTTTATTGATTGAAGCGTGCAATTTAAAATGTAGCTTGGAAACGACGAAGCCAAAGTTTTTCAGCTATTATACAACCGTGAACGCGTTTTCGCCTTTATAGATATTTTTTAGTTCGACATACTAACCCACATCAATTAGATACGAAATTTGGGAATTATTAAGAAATAAAAAATAAATACGTGCGAAGTCCAAAACTAGAGTGTATTGTTGGAGATGATGAGACAGCAGTTGGAACGCACGATATAGCGAATGAAAAAGAATAAACGTTAGTTAATTTTCTTGAAATGAATAAACTACAAATAGATTTTTTCATAAGAAAGAAAAAAAGAAAGCTTGTACCTCTTGTATACGCAGGATTTACCCACAAATAGCGATACAGTAATAGCGAAATTATAATCCAGTGGAAGCTACCGCGAAACTTCAACGTGCGCTAACTGTATCCGAAAATGGGTAATCGAATGGAAGATTAAACTTAATGAAGCGAAATCAGTCCGTGTCAGTTACACCTATCGTAAAATCAATGCGCAGCACAAAGTATACTTGGGTGATCTAGTTGTACCCTAAGCTGAGTAAGCTACATACCTAAAAATTCCTTTGGACAAGCGCCTTACTTAGGAAATCCGTATCAGAACGAAGGTTAACCAAATCAAATGCGTGAATTATATTGGCTCATCGGTAGAAATTCTGCGTTAGATCTATCGTGTAAGCGGCTATTATACCAACAGGTTATAAAACCATCTTCAACTAATGGGAATTTGCTAAAATCGTAACATGATTCAGGCTAGACAGAATGTCATCCTGCGGGCATACCGGTTTTCACGTAATGATGATATTCACCGCGATCTTCGGATAATGTTCGTTGACGATGTACTTCGCCAAGCAGCGCGAGAAACGGCTGTTTTAACATGTCAATATGGAAGCCGTTAAACTTGTAGACACTAATTAGATATTAAACGCCTCAAGCGTAATAAACCACGAGATTTAATTTAATAATCAATAATCAGATTTAAAGAATTTTTAACCATTGGGTTAATTTCTTCACACTCGTTTATATCACCTCGCAAGATACGTACTGTGTTAGGTGGTAAACATTTTATTCGTAGAATTACTTATTTAACGTTAAGATTGTAACATGGGGGAAATATTAAAAAATGAATATATAGAATTTGAACAATTATAGACAAATTCGCTTATTGTCGTAAATATACGGACTATTCATTCGTATAATTACAATCAGAATAATATAACACATCGACTCCATTCAAGCCAGAGTTACTAATGAACATCTCTAATAACAATTACGGGGTTAAGTATGACCTTCGTAGATTAGGAGATTCGATTCGCTAGAAGTCTGGGAGCTACTAAATTCTCGTTAAACCGTATTAGAGTCAACGACAAATACGTCAAGATTCTTAAGAACATTTATAAGTAATGCGAGTAAATCTATAAAAAAATGAAAAAGATTCCAACAAGGGGAAGAGTAAGGCAAAATGATATACAGTTCACCGAAAATGTTTATCCGCACATTAGAAAAGGTGTTTAGAAACTCGAATTGGAATGCAAAAGCAATCGAAATTAATAATGTATAAGCCACCTCAAATTCGTTGATTGAACAGTAATCATAGGTTCAAGCGAAAAATAAATCTTCAAAAAACAAATTAATAACTAAACAGGAAAAACGATAGAAAATAATAAATGAATTCAGAAGAATATTTAATTATACATATTGAGGTTAAAAGTTACAAACAATAAAAAAATCACAACAAAAGTAGAAATAACAAGAATATCTTCATCTTGGGTTGCGTTTATTTAGAAAAATAAACGAATATTTTTCGAAATAAGCAAACGTCAATCTAAAAAACAGATATTAAGAAAAAAAGAAAGTCCTAAATTGCACACGAAAGAACGATGATGTAACTATCAGGTCGAATCAAACAAAAGTTAAAGGACATAGCGGATGACGAGAACAAAATGAAATTGTGTTGGCCACATAGCTTAAAGAGATGACAATAGACGGTCAAACCGAATCATTCAATGGTGGAGCAAAAAACTTTACTGAACGCTTAAGAGGTGCATATTAGAAAAAAATGTGTCTGTTCAAATGAAATTGCTAATTAATACATGTAGAAGTTATAGAACAATCTCGTATATGACAGGTGTCCTTCCTCTAGGTCTACTACTCTTAAGCAAAGGAATTATGTTTGTTATTAAAAACTATCAAACTATTTTCTATTTGTATAATACGATACTCGATCAAGCCAAATCTCGTGGGGACTATTTGATAATGTGACTCTCTTATCAGCTGTAACAATAAATTCGTCACGTAAATAGTATTTTAAATAAACATTTCCTAGAAGTACCGACAAATATATGGAAACGACAGAAGGTAAAACCGACACCCTGATGAGCGATGTGATGGAAAGGAACAGGATCAACCGCGAGCCTAATTTCTACACAACACAGCTATTAACTGAACACAGAAACTTTGAAGAATATTCACGTAAATTTATTTTAAAAATCAAATCAGCCGGATATATTTTATTTAAATGCCCGTTAAATAATCATGTAAGAAAATTCAACATGAAAAAAAAACAACAGAAATGTAGCAGCAAATTTTAAAATCTTTTTTTGCTTTTCAGATTCATCGATTTCAAAAATAACATCGTTACGTGTGAATAAAATATCTTCATACTTATACGTTTTTCATGCGCATATGTTTTTAATTTTTTAGGTTTTACAAGTATGCAACGAAAAGTGTGTTATACACATATTTTGAAAAACTAATGTGTAATTTTAATCATTATTTCACATCCCATATCATATATCATATCGCTCGACTTATTTATGTATAAGTATATATTTCTAACATAGCAAATGTTTACCTTTGTCATATGAGTTATTAAGAGCATACTTGTAATATCTACTATTTATGTATTATTTGCGATGATATGTACGATATTTTGCTAAATAATTCGTTCTAATCAAATTAAGACAAATAAATGCAAGCCAAATCGGTGCGTGTATGTGAATAAATTATCCATCCAAGGAATACGCAGTCCACACGAGCAAATTGGGAGCGTGTGAATTTTACATACCTTTGCATATTTTATTTGGTTCCTATTATTAAATTGTTTCTGCAAGGAGTAGTCCTATTTGATTAAGCTAAACTGGCTGTGCAGTAGACGCGATTATCCAAAAAAATGTAATCTAATCTTATTGAAAAAATATATAATCATTAATAGAAAAAAAAAAAGGAATGACGATACGGTCTGAAATGTAGCACTTATAGCACATCCCGTCAGCACTGTGAGTTCTGCTTAACAATTGACATGATGTCACGTGACGTGTATAGTGAAAAAAAATTAGACACTATGGCGCAAGTCCGCTAGATACCTATCCAGTTGTACTATAAACTACAACGTTCATATCAAATCACACGGTACCTCGACGTGCCTTGCAAGAATAGTCCCTTCATAACATAAATCATGAAAATGCGATTCCTCTGTATTAATTGCAGTCGCTTCCATCGCTTTTGTTCTCGTAGATTATTATTGCAGCTGCGACTGGAATGTTTTTTCGGAATACACTGGTACAACCGCATATTCGGGAACAGTTTGTGTGAAGCATTTATCAAATTCCTACTTTCTACCTTAAATATGTCGCATTGCACCTGAATCAGCAGGATACTTTATCAATAAGCATCATTGTTTAGAAAGTTTCAAAATAGCATTTCCATCTGTGTGCTATTTCTTCGACGCTGTTTATAACGTCGCCATTGAGATATTTTGTTTTTTACTACATGTTACTTTTATTCGGGAAAATAAATTTCTATAATGACCGAAATTTGTATAAGCCTAAATCTCAACTGTTTTCTCTTACCATCATTCGTTTTTCATAGAAAGTGTCTTTCGGTTTCGGCTTTTAGTTCGGTAAACGTCTGTTTTAGTTCGGTTATGTTTATGCTATTTCACCATTGATTGAATGTTTGCCTTTCACGTTCAATCAACAGTAATGTTTTATCATTCGCAAATAAACCAATTTTCATTATTCGTTCGAATTTTCCTAGTTCTCCGTTACGATTTTTTGTTCATTATTTGTTTGTGTGTGTGTGATGGAAGTCATTTTCCAAACCACTATCATATTTTCATTGTGTATAGCCGTAAATTTATATGTACATCTATTAGATATATATGTATCAGTGCTTCGACTGATTCGCCACTATTATCCAAGTTCTGAATTTTTACCGTTTTGTGGTTAGTTTTTTCAGTTATAGTTCCTGATGTTCGCTTCTACCCTAGTTGTGTCCATCAACATCTGTCGTGGTCTTTCGACCAGCATGTGGGTGTATCATTCCATAATATCTTTCAGTAGACTATAATATTAACACATACCCTATGTATTTCAACTTTAACTTTCCAATTGTTTTGATAATTGAATACTTAGTTGAAAACTTCTTTATTTGAAATTTTATGAACCGCGAAATTTTCATCACGCGTCGCCAACAAAATCATGTTCTTAAAACCTCAATTTGTTGCTCGTAAATTTAAATTCCACATTTTTGCCACCTGTACAATGCAATTGCTCACCACGCTCTTAACAATACACTTTCTTAATCCTATTGAAATCGTATTCTCCCTTATTGCCACGTATTTTTCTTGTGAATGTTGCCAATTACAATACTTCCCCACTTCGTTTATTTACATGTTTTCTATAATTACAAGTATTTAAAGGATTCCACTTGTTCCAGATATGTCTCGTTGATTGACATATTTTTCTGTCCGCCGGTTTTACCGATTCATATTATCTTTGTTTTTTCAATATTTATTTTCATTCTAATGCTGTTTAAGGTTTACACCATTTTCTATAATTCTTTCTCTTTATCTGCAATGAATACTCGATCGCATGCAAATTTTATAATTTTGATATATTTGCCCGTCGAATTTTTCCGGCGAAAACCGCATAAAAATTCTTCATTGGTGACGTTTGTGAGATACAATTTCTATTTTTAAAACCAAACTAAAATTACCGTTTTCTTTCGTTGTTGCTCATATTGGAGATTGCAAGTATCTCCAAAACGTTACCAATTGCAAATTCCGAACACCGAAAAACTCGACGGGTGGATGAAGACAACCACAAAAGTTTTAATACGTTCATTTTTATAGATTGTTAGCCTATTTTTGCATATTCTTTAATAATTAATTTTGGTTATAAAAAAATATGTAATAATGTTGGTGTGTGCTTGAAAATGACGTAACTGTCGGAAAGCTTCGCGATTAAAAAACTTTTAGTGATTGTGTTATATTTTGTTCGGTTTATTACTAATATATATATATATATATATATATATATATTTAATCATCCCCATGATATAGTCAACTATGTGATAAAGTTATACGTCGTCTCATACGTGGTAACGAAGAAGTATTAGTTCTATTTTTGATGCTCTGTTGACAATCCATTTCCCATCTTCTAGTATTTCAATTCTATCAATTCTTTTATGATAATTTTAAGTGTTTCCTTTTTTGGGGGGAGCTTCAATTCAGTTTACCCATGTCTGTATATTATGGAATGAATAAGAAAGGGCTACTTATAAATTAGGCACAGTAAGAAGTAATGTAGGGATATGTGAAATTATATAATGATACCAGAATCTGAAATATAGGAGTATATAAGGCCGTATATACTTCAGCATTTTGAAGAGCTAGAGAAATGCAATATTTATAGGAAACGGAACTTTAAGGCTGTGAAGAGCTTGATAAAATGCAACGCGAAAATTACTATGATGGGAACACTCTAGGTTAACGTGGTCTGCATTGGCCACTAAATGGGTATCCATAGGATGAGAGCAATTAGGAGAACTAATAAGTTTGAACGTGTGTAACGAAGCAGGAAGGCGACTACATTCGAGTTTCAGTCGACAAATGATAAAACCCCGAAATTTGATCGTTTCAACTTTAATATTGTAGAATCATGGATTAGAAGGTAGGTCGGGTTGAATGGATTTATAATGCTTTGCAGTAAATGGATCGCACCACAGATTTTTTCAGTATTCCTTATGCGCATATTTAAGGTACGCTAAGAGATCTATAGGAGGAGTATAAAACAAAAAAGTCTCTAATGTAGCCGTTGAAGTGACTAAATGATTAGCTAGATTATTGCCATGGATACCGCTATGCCCGGGGATCCAAACAAATTTAACTCTTACACCGAGAGAGTTTAATCGATATATGTAATTAGAAATTTTGTAAATAATTGATGGTAAACGAGAGTTGAGCTGTGAATGCTGTAAAGTCAGCAAACAACTTTTAGAATCGGAGAGGATCAGAATATTAGTAGATGGGCGATTTGCAGATACATATCGCAGAGATTGAAGAATAGCTCGGTAGCTTCTGCAGTAAAAATGGAGTATATTCTATTAAGGGTAAATTTTTTTAAAATGTTGAGAGCGGGGATTACGAATGCAGCTCCGACTGAAAAAGAGCACTTTTAGCCATCTTACTTAATTTATTCTGCTGATTTTCCAGTTGATAATAACGTGATAACAGCTACGTTTGCTGACGATACAGCGTTGTTAGCTGTTGGTAAAGACAATAGTGAAACTACTAATAAGCTTCAAAAAACCCTGTTAAATGTTGAAAACTGGCTGAGACGTTGGCGTATCAGGGTAAACGAAAGCAAGTGCACAGGTTGATTTCACATTGCGAAATTTTATGTACCAACAATTAAAAATAAATGGGATAATTATTAACCAAGAAAAAGATGTCAAATATTTAGGCGTGTATTTAGATAGTAAACTGACATGGCACAAGCATGTTAATCAAAAAAGAAAACAGTTAGATTTAAAACGGCATGGATTAAATTGGCTTCTTGGCAGGTACTCAAGTTTATCACTGGAAAATAAACTTCTGGTCTATAAAATAGTCTTAAAGCCTATTTGGACATATGGTTTAATGTTGTGGGGTTGCGCAAAAGATGTACATGTAAATAGAATTCAGCGATTTCAGAACAAGGCCATAAGACTCATTGTTTCCCCACCTTGTATGTATCGAACCATACATTGCATCGAGACTTAAACATCCCATATGTAAAAGATGAGGTTAAACGTGCTGTTGATCGATATGTAAGTCGTTTGGAGACACACACAAACGTACTGGCGATCAGTCTAGTTGACACTAGTCTATATGTTCGCAGGTTAAAACGTAGACGACCGTTTGATCTAGCCTAATTTCTCAGTGGGGTCCATCATTGGATGCTAACCCCTAACATGTTATTTCGCGTTTCAGTCCAATTGCTGGATGGCTGCCTGGCCAGTTGTAATTAAAAATATATTTACAAAAAAAAAAAAAAAAAAAAAAGTGAAAATTAGAAGAGAATTATGATAGTTTCTATTAATCAAGGAGTAAAAATTATAATTGGCGGCTAGTGGTAGAACATTGTTCTTAAATGACGAAAACAGTTGTATGTTGATATTAAGGCTGACGGTATTATACTCGAAAGGAATCGTATAAAAGGGGGACGGGTAGGATGGAAGAAGAATATCACTGTACCTGGAAAGATGACCAGAAGAATGATATAATAAAGGACGTCGAAGAATCGTCAGTCGTGAAAAATTTTTAAGTATAGAATATACAAAGAGGGGGCGATATGAGTGAATGCTTTTAGATGAAATTTATCTGACAGAAACATTCTTCGTAAGGATAGAGGGGAACCTTTGCTCAATCTCGAGAGAAGGTACAGTGGTATTACGAAGTGCTCCTAAACATCTGCTTTAGCACTCGTTTTGAATTTTATCTAGCCTAGAAAAGCAGTGATTAGAAGCATTCCCGAAAATAAAACTTCCATAGTCGAGAATAGAACGTATGAATTTTTATACAAAAGTATTAAAGTTAAGGGGTCCCCACCTCAAGAAGTGTGACTCGATGCTTTTATAAGACTTATTCTCTTAAAATCCTTTATGCAGTCTCCACGTTAACCTGCGATCAAGAATAAATCCGAAGTACTGATGGTAATGAACAAAGGATATGAGATTGTTGTTATACATAAGTCCGTGTGAGTCGGTATTGACGGTTCTATATGAGAATATTATCGAAGCACATTTGTTGTGCGAAACAGTAAGACCTAATTTAGACAAAACTTGGACTATGGATGTAAGCGATGTATTAAGAGTTTGGATAGCATTATCTAGATTATCGTGCGTAAACTATTATATCGTCTGCGAAAGATAAAATTTTCACTGTATCTGGAAGGGTTGTATTGAGAAGTTTAAACAATACTATGTTAAATTTGCTCAACAGTATTATACTTACATGCGTTTGTTTTTGTATGCGTCTGTATGAAATACGGATTTTTAAATGACGAACACGTCAACGGTTTAAACGTCGTCACCGCTATAAATAACGTACCGATATCGGCGTTAAAGCCCTGTCAAACTAAAAACGTGACTAAAGAAAATTATGTTATACACGACGGTGATGATACCGGTAAACTAGAAATAAAGAAACTTTTTAAGCTGTTTAACTCCCGCTACGTTGTAACCCTTTTTCACCCGAGGTGAAGACGATAAGTGTGATTTACCGATAATAGCCCCCCGATCTATTGTACGGCCGATAGAGACTATTTAACTTTCGCTGTATTTTTTTAACCGCTGAAAAATGTTAATATTTTCTATTTCTCTTTGGTTCTCTCGAAACCTCCAAAGCCCATTCGATAATAGTATAGTCGATCAGCGTCATTTTTCTCTTTTACTAACCCTTTTCGGTTAAAGTAGCCGTAGCTTTTACCCCTTGTTAACCTTCTCGGGGGAAATTTACACCCTGACGAACTTGGACGATAAATTAATATAATTTTCGGTCGGTTAACGATGATAGTTCGAAATTTAATAATAAAACAAACTAGCTGTTCTATATTATACTATACTATATATATATATATATATATATAATAAAATTCTAGCCGTTTAATTAAAAATATGGCACCGATCCAAATCTCTCGGTCCTTTTGTTCAGCACGTTTCCAGCTTTATACTATGCTTTATACGCACGTTTTGACCCGTTAGGCTAACCGAGGAAAAATAACCGAAGACAGAGTTAGCCGCTCTATATCGTTTGCTTTTTTCAATTTTTGCAGAAAAATTCCGGACAAACGTTTCTATGTGAAAAATTTCGAAAGCGATATCTTTTTCTCGAAAAATGGTAACAGTTTTCGTTCGAAATTAATAAATCAAATAAACGGCGTGACGATCGTAATGCTGATAATCAATATCATTATTATTATTATTGTTAATATCGTTATCGTCAATGTTATTATTAGAAATTATCGTTGTATCTAAACTGGATATAACATTCGAGATGTAGAGAAACGATATTCTAATGCGAAAAGTTAAGTACCGGTTATCTGAATATTATGCGGACAAATGGTGCCGTCTGAAATAGAATAAGGTAACAGCAATTTTAACATTCGGCGAAAAACCCTTAGAATTAACTTTCCAAATTTCGATATTCATATCGACTCGCAATAATCATAGTTCGATTGAATTAAATTTATTAATTCGTCGCACAATGTTATAATAAATAAAATTACACCTCTCGAGTGGAAAAAAATAAACGAGAATGGTTCCTTAAGCTTCCAGGCGTTATTTTAAAATACGCCTTTTTTAAATATAATTTCGAATACATATACCACTAGCAGCGCTTGGCTTACTTAATGACATGCTATGGGGTTTACTGAACATCCAGGAATTCTTGCGCCAAATAAGCCGTTTTTTATGATGCACTTGTTCCGACACGTACTTCCAATGATATATTGTCAACGAGGAAGTTACAAACCGCAGTGGATGACATTTATGATTGGGCTAAAAAAATTGGAATATTGAATTAAACGATGTTAACTCATTGCTTGCAAACTTCAATAATAAACGCATTATCCACACGTTAAGTGTGACATTAAACGCTAAATTTCATTGGAGAAAGTTCACGTAAAAAGGGAAAGAAAATAGCTGGAAATAAAATATTAAAAACTATATTGGATGATTTGTAGGTATTCCCCGTTATCAGTTTACAATAAAATATCAATATACTAACAAATTTTGGAACCCGTCTGGAAGTACGATAAAGAGTCATGGAGAAGCACTGAACAAAGCGATAGAAATATTATACAGAATTTCCGAAATAAAGTTTTAAGAAACACTAACGCGTATTACGTTAAAAATATTCATATCCATTAATATCTACAAATCTAGAACACGTCGATGAAGTAATTGAAAATGTTGCAAAATGTCATCAAATACATGCAAACCGTCAGCTCTGGCGGATTTGCACGTAGGCTCGAGAGAACAAAACCGCGTGAATTAATATTAGATTATTTATAGGTTTTTAAGAAGTATATCATTTTTTTTTAATATTTTATTTTTTGTGCCCAGCTTGCGCCATTTAGCCAGTTTAAACCTTTATCTCGTTAGTGTATTTTAAATTTCAGTGCAACTACGCTTGATAAATTTATATAAACTAATTGTAACAGGAGACAACGGTTTAGAAACAATTAACTCAATACTCACAGGTAATGTGTGCCACTTATGTAAAATACTAGAGAACAGCTTTAGAAATTTCGGACAAACCCAGATTTGATGCTCAACACAGTTGTCAAAATAGCACGTGTCACATGTACCATCCGGAATTATGCCTAATTTAGTAATATTTTGAAGGAGAAAGATTATGCCCAGTACGTAGTTTAAATAAAGTTGATATCTCGAAACGTTCTGTTATAATTGAAACCATGGTTTAAACCGTATGTACCGAAGCAAAGTACTTTTTCCATTTATTCTGACTTTCGGCGGAGCAATACTGTTGAAAGTCCATTAGTAAAAATTGTTTAATCTTTGCTAACATTTCGGTGTCTATCACATATTTATTACACTTAATTAATGTGTAAAAATTCCATCGGATAAATTATGGTATAATATTATGTATGTATTATTAAGTTAACTCGTTTATTAGTCTATCTAGACTAGATTACGAGGGGGAAAAATTGGTTACATATAAAAGGACTTTGTCTGAAGACGTCATTTTATCGTAAATATTTTAGTAATTCCAAAACTATGTATACGTATTCTGATTTTGCTATCGAATGAAATTTTAAATTTACTAGCGTTGCACGTAAGTTAAATAACCGTAACCTATATACAACTGAATAAATTTAAATGTGAAATAAATGATATTAAATAAAAATTACAATATATTACGTATAAAAAGAACCCCCCCCCCCAAAAAAGAAAATTATTTAAAAAATTGAAATAATGAAATTTAAAAATTAAAAAAATTATTATAATAACATTATTGACGACAAATTAGTTTTAAAGATCGTACTAAATCTTTAGTAGTTAGTTTTAATAATTGATACCTGTTGATGAACACTTCAGTTTTGAACTAAATAGTCGTTTATTACTTAACTATATACATATATATATATATTATTTATCGTTTTTATTTGTTTATTATCATTTATATTGTTCTATTTTCTCAGATGATCAGAAAATAAATAATCCTAATATTATCGCGTGGAAGGCAATTGGGCTGCATTGTATCGTGACAGCAAAGCGATTACAATCACTTCTCCCGGTGTGTGTGTGTGTGTGTGTGTGTCTATCTACGCTAACGCCATATCATAATTTCCTTGTACGCTACTTACACTGTACAACAAAATATGTATAGGTAAGTAGTCGCCTACCTCCGATAGAGACGACACTTACGATGATGATATTGATTTAACTCGAAAATGACGAAAAGCTTTGTTATTAGTTATCGTTAGTGATATTGACCGATGACTTTATGAAAATAAAAAAAGATCACTCAACGTTTTTTCTCTTTTTTTTATTTTTCATAAAGAAAAAAAAACTTTTAGTGATCTTAACTTCTTTTTTGTTTTAATAAAAATCACTACATTTCATACAAAAATAAAAAAAAAAGATTTAGTGTTTCTAATAACATGTCGGTCGATTATTTTTCATATATTTTCTTATTTCGGACGTCTATTATTTGAAGAAAGCTTAACACATTGCGGTTGGAAGGTTCTTATTTAGGAATGTCGCCTATGCCGAAGTCGGTCTCACAGGCGGATTTTAAAATTCGGCGTATTATCCACGGTGACGATGCCCGTGTGCCAGACAAATCTAAAACATCTATTATTCCGCGTAACAAATGGAGCAACCGAAAGAAAATGATATAGCTCGTTTGTACAAAGTACGTTACGAAAAGCTAAAAAAATTATTGATGGACCGACGAAAAGAAATAAATGTGAAATTTCGCTGCCCGAATATTTTACAAAATTTCACGCAAGATGTGATTTTCGGACCTTTTTCTTTCTGCTTACAGCGTAATTTTATTTATTAATAAATTTAGGTTATATTTTAGAAATATATTTATTGTCTACTTTATTTCGTTTCGTATTTTATTACTTTAAATTAGGCTCTTTAATTTTTTTTAATAATTTATAAATAAACAAATTATTGTTTGTAAATTATTTTTATTAATTTTCCATATCACTCGGCATTTAAGATGGACTGAACATCGCGAAATGCTATTAAAATTTCTTTTTTTATATGTTAAATTTGGTACTTTTAAAATACCCGTATATTCGTTTCAAATTGATATAATTTTTTATGTCTTTTTTAAAAATCGACTCGTCTTTAGAAAATATTGAAATTAATTTACACTCAGCAGTTAATACACTTTCAATATGGTTCAAGCGGTGGCGTATAGAAATCAATGAGAAAAAATCAACCCGTGTAATATTTACACATAAAAAATTTCTAATATCAATAATATTAATATCAACAATGTGATAATTCCAGTTAAGAAATTAGTAAAATATCTAGGAGTCCGTTTGGACAAACTAACCTGAAAAGCCGCATAATAGCAAAACGTAATGAACGAACGAAACCTACGGATCTATTATGAATAATCAGCAATAAACATAAAGTATTGAAATAGCGAAAATCCCCTTATCGCTGGATAAGGAATTTCACAAGTCAATCGTTGTTTTTTCAAAAGTTTGCTAGATAGCCTATAGTGGCATAATTGCGGAACTTTAAAAAAAATATATATGTTAAATTTGGTACTTTTAAAATACTCCTATATTCGTTTCAAATTGATATAATTTTTTATTCAGTCTTTGTAAAGTGTAACGAGGTTGGAAGTTTTAAATCGAGTTTATTAAATGTTTAATTTAACCGCAAATTTTTAAGGAGTGAATGAAAAACAAGCGAAAACACTCCGTCACTACGGGAATATTCCCCGTGTGCGAGACGGAAATACGAGGGAGAAGGCATTTTTAAGAGTGCCTTCATTTGGAACCAACCTGACGGGCATCGACCGCGATGTATTAATGAAAACGATCGATTTTTAACGAACGAGCATTTGTAATATTGAAAATGTCCGTTTAATAAGATCGGTAATTTACCGCTAACCGACTTTAGTTTTAATTCTTCCAGGCGTAATTTGGATAACGACGAAAATCCTTTGTTAACGTTAAAGAAGTGGAAAGAGAAAAAGCTAATTAAGCCGGCTGAAATTAATTGAGAACTTTAGTGTAGGTCTTACTACGATATAAAACTTTAACGTATGTTTTCAAGTGCAGCCTGACTGAGTGCTCTTCTTCTAAGTGAAATAAAACCCTACGAAAAAGAAAAGTCGCCAAGATTTTTTTTTCAATATATATATATATGTATATGTTACATTTACGTTGAATAGAAAGAAATGGACAAAGAAGATTACGTTAGGCTTTTCTATGTCGACGTTTGTATTCTACTTTTTTATTTTTTTAGGCATTTTTTACTCACAAACAGTACACACACAAAAGCACATTAACGTTGTTGTGTTCGAATCCAAAAAAAAAAAGTGTAATTCTCTCCTATTAAATGCGACTGCTCGACACGTCTTCAACCGATTTCGTTAGCTGTTTTTTTCAAAGTAGCAATTATACCGCGAATTTCCCGCTTTATTTCGTTAAGCCTTTAATTTTATAATCGTTTGGACTTTTAAAAAACCGATATCACCTGTAAATTGCCTTTTTCATCGAAACCAAAAAAAAAACTAAGCAAATAAATAAATAAACACGTTTTCTTTTCCTTTCAGAAAAAGTTGACATCCCCGTTAACGACTATATTTAAATCGTTACTGACGATTAAGACAAGAAACAAGTACCGGTGAATTGTTATTTTAAGAAAATTATTTTTCGGCGTAATAATTTTTTTTGGACTTCGGGAAGTTTCGAAAAAACGGACATCCCGGTTAACACGAAAAAAAAATCGTTTTCGAACTTCTTCTTCACATGCCACCCGATTCTGGTATTGCTTAGTCACCATTAGACCCCACTATCTGATGGAAGGAGTTCCGATTTCTCGACGACCTGATTAGTTCCGCTGCACTCTAAATTCCTGTCCATATTTTGATGTTTCTCCCTCAAACATTTAAATCTAGCTCATCTCTCGCTTACACTCAATTGCGAACCATGGAAACTTTTCTCGGAGATTATATTAGACTAAAATATCAAGGACGTAGAGAAATTACTCGGAGAAGCTGTTAAGTCTCTAACTTCTGTTTAGCTGATCTAAGGATACTTCATTTATATTGCTGCTATCTGCTCTCGTTTAGAATATGTTTTCTTTTCTATGGAGTCTGTAAATCCAATCTCAAGAGGTTGATAATCGTTCAAAATACTTGCTTGGAAACAATAACATTCCTATCAACTTCTACTTTTGTACTAGAAGCAAGAAACTTTCCTTTCTCCCTTGCAAATTAAGATATACTTCGCCAGCGGATCGATTCTTACTTAAACGAGAATTCTGAAGCGTTTATTTCCAGTCTTTTCGGCTGCATTAACGGGAATTGGAGATTTTTCCCACAAAAAGTTGTTTCACGCTTACGTGATAGAACTCAAACCTGCCTACCCCCTATAGTGATATTATTATTCTTTCAAATATTCATCCGTTCTATATATGCGGTTTTTGAAAATCGATTACTACATTCAGAAGGCTGAAAAAGACGGCATCGTAACTTAGTGGATCATTATACTCCCCATCTAAATTGCACCAAACTATCTAGGTTCCCGTAATTTTTTAGTGTGGTTAAATCAGAGGCGTTCGTTCTTCTGAAATCCATTCATATACCCCATTCGATGGGATCAAAAAAAAAATATTAATCGCGAATGTTTCACTTAGTGTTCTTAATGTCAGAAAAAAACCTTCCTATGGTAGTAACCGTATTTTGTTAATGATTGTAGAAAATGCGTAATACGCAATAATTATGCATCTGTATCTTTTTGTTGGGTTCCAGATCATGTGGGTATTCACGGAAATTAAGTATACGATCCGGCTGCTAAACTCGGGGCATCGCAAGACATTCCCGCTCCTTAATTACTTCTGCTAGAGCAGATTTTCTTCGTCGATGGAAAATTTCTGTAAAAGACCACTTGACTTTTACAAATCTACCCAACTTAATTTCCCTACCACGTACATTTTTCTACTTACTCTCCTAAGAGTCTCCCGGTCCGGCTTTTCTTTTCCATCCTAATCCGGTCCAACCACAATTAGCCAGCCATTTGTATATCATCAATTTTTTACTCTCTCCGTATATTGCCCCGTGCATGCAACAACTTTAGCTGACGCTAATAATTCGCTGTCGTAATGTAGCAGTGACAGAGACGCCTTTATTAATAAAATTTTAAACAACACCCTAACAGCACTGGCCACCTACGTACGTACATACATATAGGATTAATCGATATACTTTGTACCTTTTGTTTTTATTATCTTACGTATGATATATTTGTATGAAAATAGTCTGGGCAATGGGTAAATTCGCTATTCATATCTATACCCAGTTACAGAAAATTGTAGACGTTCGTGTATTTATATAATTGAATTACAAGAAATAAAGGCGGATGTTTACGAATAAATAAGCGAAATATTTCTTAAATAGGTTCACGTTAAGTTTCATATTTTAAGCCTCCTACTAGTAATGTATTAAATAACGATTAGCTATTTATTAAATAGCGATATATAATAACAGAGGGGAAAAAATTGAAAATGAATAACGATGTGTTATAGAGACTGATAAATGACTTGAATAAATAATAATAACATAATAAGGCAAAGAGATAAATCTCGGAGACTGATTTAAATTTCCCGGATAAATATCAATTTCACAACCTTTCTTAAATTGAATTACCAACTTTCTCAAAGCTAAATTCAAAGTTTATCTCACTTACTAACACTCTAGAAACACATTCTACACTCCGTCGTACAAATGGAATTCGTTCTGTTTCCTTATTAAAGACAACGCTTTCTCTATGTTTACTTTACTTACGTCGATATACATACATACATATATATATACATATACATATACATATATATATATATATATATATATATATATATATATATTTATATGGATATGTCCGTAGATTTTATAAATATGTGTAAGAGAAAGAGAAAAGTTCGTTCTATTCTTGTAAACAACTGTTACACCGTCGCTCGCTAGATTCGGAAAGACAAACGAGCAAAAGAAGAATGATAATAATAATGACCTCGATGATGATGATGATGAAGTAGAAAAGGAGGAAATTTTACAAGTTCGGTTAACGGGAAAAAGACGGAATGCGAGGTGAAAATGATGAGACGGTTTAAGAACAGAAGTATATAGAAAACGGTAAAAATGTATAAGATGTAAGAAAGTTTCAAATTGGAAAACAGCGCCTTCTAAAACCTGAGGCGACGCGTTTCTAACTACGTGGAGACAAGAATCTCTGTCTTGATATAATAAAGAGGACGAATATAGAGAATGACAGGTACATACGCACACGCATTAACGGGACTAGTAAGTTGAAAACTAAAATAAAGAGGGACTATTCGGCATTCCTTCGACTAGGAATTATTTCTCTACATTCGACGGATCTATATCTATATACGTAAATTCCTCAGAAACAGTTGAAACACATTTTTACCGGGGGAACTTAGTCGATGTATCTTTCTTTTACATCCTGTCCTCTTTATCGTCTAAAACGTATCATCATTATTATTATTGTACATTCCCTCGGCGAATAGTCTATCGCGAACGTTCTCTCCGGATAGCGTAATTTTCCTCCGTGAGCATAAAACTAGCTTTTGAAAATTTCCTATCTAGGCTCTCGTTGATTTAAATTTTATCAAAAAGTATTAAACGGATACTAAAGAATCTAGCTGAAAGTCGTGTATGCAGTTCTGGGAGATTTTATATATTTTATTTACTTTATGAACCTTAAAAGTTTTGAACGCGTACAGATGACGTTTTTTTAGAGAACATGCGCATATGCGCAAACTTTATGTATATATATGACTTA
Source organism: Coronaproctus castanopsis (assembly GCA_032883995.1). Taxonomy (NCBI): domain Eukaryota; kingdom Metazoa; phylum Arthropoda; class Insecta; order Hemiptera; family Monophlebidae; genus Coronaproctus; species Coronaproctus castanopsis. The sequence continues at coordinate 33,239,366 of CM065053.1, forward strand.
TATATATATATATATATATATATATATATATATATATATATATATATATATATACGTAAAAGTTTTTAAGGAAATAGAGGAACATTGCGAAACACGTCCACGACGAGATTTGAAACATTCGCAAAACTCGGATTTCTGAAGAAATTTCAAAAATTCAGCAACCTATGCTCCAAAAAGTATTCGAAAATTTTGTAAAGAACGAATATATTTCTGCAAACGGCAGTCATCTGAACGATATTGCGTTCCACAAATAATTCTGTGGTAATCTCTCGTTTTTCTATTTTAAAATAAAATTTCATTCAAAAATTTCGGTCGAGTAGTTTTTTAGTTGGTCTTCTATTGATCAGCCTACATATTATCCATTTGTCAACTTCTTCTGACCCTTTTAATTCGCGACGATCTAAACAGTTCTTGAATATTACACCAATCGCCTACACAAACTCGTTAACCGACTATTTCTACGAGAGGGCGTTAACATTAATCTTTGGCTCCGCCATCTAACTATATCACTATTTTAAGTTGGATCTATAACTTCATCGGGAACACACTGTGTGTACTGTTTACCTCGTTTTCGTAACATTCACAGCTTCTAAAGTAGAATTTTGAACTGCGGCTAATAACACCTTAAATATGAAAAATTGGTACGATGATGTGAAATTAGTTGAAAAAAATAAAACTAAAGAAAACAAACATTAAGGTTAAGTATAAAGTTAGTAAATCGGAAAACATTGGACAAACATCAACAGCACCAGAGACATTAGTGTTGCAGAAATCAAAACTCGGGGCGCCGGATAGATATAACCTATGTAAATAGTCGCCAAATTTTGTCATTGCCAAAGAGCGCTTGAGCGTTATAGAACTAGTTCTCTGTCATAAACTTTCAGGAACAATATATAGGTCTTCTTTCCAATTTGAAAACTGTCCTACTTGATAAAAGCGAAGAAAAAAATAAAGTTTTTAATGTTCTAATATTATACAGAAAACTCAAGCTGATAGAATAAATATTGAGATACAGGTGATTCTTAAGACGGACAACATTTCGAACAACTCTATAATCGGTAATGATGCAACGACGAAACAAACCGCTGCTATGCGGTGAGGATTTTAATCCAAAGGCTATGGCAGTAAACCATTAAAGAAAATCACGACGAAAGGCAATGGGATACGACCGTCATAACAATACTGTCTCTAAAACATAAACATGAAAAAGAAGTATATAGAATATGGTACACCAGGCAATCTGGTAGGCACCCGGCATTATCGAGTGTCCAGCCTTGATAATGTGAAATATACGACGGGTCACCGTAATGATGTATACTAGGTAATACGTAGAAAAGATTGTCTGGACAATAAACTAAGAAAGTCGAAGACAATAGAAGGGAAACAGAGGAGGTGAAATAAATATATGTGGACATGCCAAATAGGGAAAATAAAGAACGTATGAATTGATGCTCGGCGGTTGGATCTTGATATTTTAGGTATAAAGGAAATTGTTGGCCAGGAAACGGGAAGATAAGCGCAGATGATGAATACAAGTTCATATACAGCGGGAAAGATACACGAAAGTGGAGTGGGGATACTGATGAAAAAATAGATAGGTGTTGTAACCGAGATAATTCCGGTCTCAGGCAGGAGAATAATGCGAAAATGAAGACAAAACCAAAATCATTGATGGCGATTCAAACATATGTAACAACAGCTGATTAAAGGAGAAAGTAAGTAGTTTATGAAGAACTAGAAAACACGCTAAAACGCGCACAATCTGGTGATACGGTCTTTGTAATAGGCGATTTTAATGCAAAAGTCGATGTGAATCATAGAAGCATAGCAGCGGGAAGAAACAGCCTAGGCAGCGGAAATGAACGTGGAGAACGCTTATTAAATTTTGCGGAGGAATTGGTTCAAACAGCATCCAAGAAGGCTATATACCTGGGTAAGCCCTGGAGACAAAATCAGGAACCAAACAGATTTCATTTTTATTAATGGAAGATACAAAAATAAGGTGAAGAATCATCACACTTACCGATTGCAACTCGGACCATATATTACTGGTAGCAAAATGCGAATTTCTGTTGAAAAAACTTCAAAGAGAGAAGAACAATATCACCTGGAGCTTTCGAAATTTAAAACATCAAAAAATGATAGCAAAATTACAAACAGAACAGGAGGCAGAGAAAAATTGTATTACAGAAAGAATTAGCACACAACAAAGTAAAGCACGAAGCATAGATTTCAATCGAACAATAACCATTGAGGAAGACTGCAAACGATGGGAAGGAGCAGTGATAAATGCTACGAACAAAACAATACCAGAAGGAAAGGAAAGAAATCACAAACCGTGTACATCTCAGGAAATGATGGATATGATACATGAAAGAAGAAGTATCAAGAACAGAGACGATGAATATGAAAGATTAAATAAACTAATAACAGAAGCCAAAGCAAAATAGCTAAAAGAAAGATGCGAGGAAATTGGGGACTTGCGGAAAAAGAACAATCTAATACAAATGCATTTCAAAATAAAAAATGTGATGAAACAACAGACAAAGAAAAACAGATTACGAATAGCAAAGATTAATATCAAGAATGGAAATTACTGCGATAATAAAGAAGAACTAGAAGAAATATGGATGCAATACATATCGAAAACTTTACTGCGATGAAAATTGACCGTCACGAATCGATGAAAGGACAAGAGAAGTGGCACCGAGAATAGAGATGTAGGAACTAGAACCAAGAAAAAAACAAAGCCAAAGGAGAGAACCAAATACCAGTAGAAGTCCTCAAAATCATGACATCTGAATACAAAGAGCAATTGTTAATGCGTTGCTAAATAAAATGTTACCTGATGATTTCAAAAGACTGATATTTATACCGATTCCTGAGAAAATATCGTCACAAGCAGTATCGACTAATTGCATTAATTAGTTATCCGCACAGGTAACGCTCGTTTAACTCATTCTTATATCCTACTGAAAACCGATCCTCCTGCTTGTTCAACCTGTAATATTCAAATCACTATAGCTAATATATTATTCCACTTTTCTCTGAATAACTCTATTCGCTCTTCATTACAATTTCCTAACACAGTTAATAGTATATTTTTATCTACAAATGAAAATACTCTTGTAACTTTCCTCGTTCGCACTAAATTATCTTCAAACCTATAATAACGGAATTTTAGCCTTGGGGCAAAAGATTTAAAAAAAAAAAGTACAAGATACTTCTTTAATAACAAAACGCAACTAAGTAACTGGTTGCGTTTTAATTACCCTCATTTAATAAGTTATAAGGACGACGTGACGAAAATCACTGACACAGAAACGCGAATGCCGAAGATGATCGACGAAATAAACACGAGGCATTATGATCCTCTCCGATTTTAAAAGTTGCTTGCTTGGAATTACAGCACTCACAGCTCAATTCTCGTTTAACGTCAATTATGTATAAAATTTCTAAATACGTTTGTCAATTAAGCTCGCTGGGAGTGACGATTAAATTTGTTTGGATCCCCGGGCACAGACTCATTTCAACGGTTAAATTAGGAACGCTCTTATTTTATACTCCTATAGATCTCCTAGCGTACATTAAATTTGGTCATAGAGAATGCTGGGAAAATGTATAGTTTGATCTATTTACAGCAAGGTATTATAAATCCATTCAACCCGAACTAGTCCGTGGTTCTATAACATTAAAGTTGAAACGATCAGATTTTGAGATTTTATTACTAGCATTTGTCGACTGTGATTCGAACACCTCCGACATCACCACCATCAATAACGATTCAGGAGATTCAGACAACGGACAAACAGACACAAACAAACAATGGTACACATTCATATTATTCGACAAACACAAACCAACTAACTGGCGACAACTTACAACACAGAAACGTGGGTGTCCAAGTTTCATTACAGCCGACCACGACGACCACATCCACGTCATATGGAAAGGATCAGCAGATGGAGGTAACCCAAAACAAACAAGAGAACGAATCTGCAATTACCTTAGTGCAACACCTTCTGGATATGTTAAAGCAGCAACAACAACGAGAAAAATTTACAATTGGAGGAATTTCGTACGTTATCTCTTCCGTTACGGTACGAGATCCCTCGAAAGGTTTGGAAATCACAATGCATCAGGATATAACGAACTAACTCAGGAACTAACAAAAGTCGGTCTATCAAATGAACACTATACAGACGCACAAGAATTTTGCATTGAATACACAGAACATATAAAAGAACAAAAAAACACATATATAAATCAAACAAAACAATATAGAAATAATATGATTGAAACATTATCAGACATCATAGACAAATATAACATAACATCAATAATAGAGTGGCAAACTAAAATAAGTACAGCTGAAAAAACGGAAATTATGAAAAATTACGGCATCCATTATAGAGAATATATCAAAGAATTATTAACTATTAAAAAAACACAAACAATAATAAAACTAAAACAACTATCACAAACACAATTACTTTTAGATACATATAACATTACATTATATAATGAAAATAACGTAAATTGGTTACACTATTATTTCAATGAACAACAAATTAATCCAGCTGAATTTTTAGCATGGTTAGAAATTATTAAAACAAAACGTTACAAAAAAATTAACACTTTCGTACTATTAGGACCAACAAATTCTGGTAAAAGTCTATTAATGGATTGCTTAATAAAACCATTTCAACCTGAATTAATACCCAGAGAAAATGATAAATCCTCGTTTCATTTTGACCAACTTCCAATTGCTTCAGCTGCCTTATTTGAAGAGCCACTCATAACACCTACAAATGTTGGAACATGGAAATTATTATTAGAAGGCGCACACATAAAAACAGATATTAAACACGGTAATAAACAAGAAATATCTAGAATTCCCATTTACATAACAACAGCTACACCACTTACAAACATGATTGACTCAAAAGAAGGAGAACAAATATTACAACGTATTAAATTATTTACATTACCATGTTCCATACAACACCGAGATGAATCATACACACAATTAAAACATTTTCAGTGTAAAATTATTAATAAAGCACCAAACTACATAACATTACAAGATTTTTCACACTTTTTCATGGAACATATAGAACACGCAAGCACACTAATCACAGAATTAGACATAACACACCAACATAACCCAGAGTGCTCTGAATATTCGTTATGGGAGACGCTGGTATCGATGAACCAAGGAAACGATTAAAAAGAGATACGCAACAAGGAGGCATTACCATGAATTCAGCTGATACTAAAGACGGATACGGACATGGGATATATGAAATACCGGTATGCATATATACATATATATATACATACATATATATAAAATATATATAACGTATATATCTAACATAATATATGTACTTTATAGACATTCAATCCATGGAACATTACACGATCGTATAAACATTGCATCAAACAAATGTCATACGTAGACCTGAATTTTACAGACGACCAAACACCTGTAATTATACCATACCATTCAATGGCATTCTGGATGGGACATTATAAAACCACCGATATTTATAATAAAACTATAGATATAGCTAAAGCTTTAACATCAGTTAGTGTAGGAGTAGAATATTTATATGGCACAATTAAATTCGAAGTATTCGCAGTAACACGTAACCGTTTAATACAAACAGGAACAACTAGTGGATATACGTACGATTTTGAAACATCACAAAATTTAATACTCGCAACATGCGATAAATTTCCATATTTATTTAAATATACAGCTAAAGAAAATTTAGGTTATAAAACACACGCGGCCATAGACCTATGGCCAGAAAGTAACGATGCTATTTCAAAAATTGAAATCCCCCAAAAAGAAGCTTATACTCATATAATTACTTTTCCTAAATTACATCATGGTTATATGTGGGAAACAAAACAAGAAATATATGACGACAAATGGTCTTTAACATATTGTATCCCAAGTAATCATAATGTTAGAGAATTTATACCAAATTGTGAAAATACACACTACACTGAAATGATAATGGAAGAAAATACTATTGAATTAAATGACAAACAAAAAATTAAATTAACAAAAACAACAATTATGGATAGATGTTCATATCCAGCTATAGTATTAGGTCAACCTAAAGTAAATGACGAAACAGGATTCATGAAATTCAGGTATAATATACGTATAACAACCGAATTACATATGAATTTTCTTCGCTACATAAGTTTAAACTTGTTAGTTCTCATAATTGCTCACATTCTATGGAAATCCATTTAGTGGCCGATGCGGATCACATTACCATCGAATGTTCCCATTATAGCCGTTTTCATGTTGCTTTTTATTAAGCTCTTCGTGGCCTTAATATTCCGTTTCCTATAAATATTGCATTTTTCTTAGCCCTTCAAAATACCCACGTATACATGATATTAGTGAGTGTAGTGTCTGGTGTTTTCTGTGTTAGCATACGCAGCGGAGGACGCAGAAAGCTAAAGATATACACCGTATCGATAGTTTCGAAATGCTGCTTTAGAAGCGTATGCCGCTTATACTATGAACAGCGAAGAAAACAAACATTTCCATATTACGTACGCTGGATATTAAACGTAGACTGCCCAAAGATATTCCATCAAACATATTACGATTCTTATGCTGCTGTTTATGAATTCATCTATGGTCTCAGGAAATTCAAGAGTCGGTACTTAATTTTAAATGTTTATACCCGTCACTCAGAAGACAAACGTGAATCCCGATCATTTAGTTTATTTTTCACTTCCCACCTGTTTTTTGAATCAATTAGACAACTTCGCGTACGTACGTTTATAATTTTAAATAAGTATTAATTGTACACAATTGCAATATAATCGATTATTTTTATTAACTACTTTTATTTTGACAAATGTTTATTTTACTTTTATATAAGCAGTTTCGATAATGTTTTACCATACTAATTATACATACATGCACACGGTGATTGACTCATCTCGTCTTTCACATCTAACTTTACGTACACTTGACAAGTGGAACCATCACACACGATTTATAGGCATTCATTTACATACACTATATAATTCAATAATAAAACCAACTTGGATTTATGGCGTTGTAATATTTCTAATCGTAAGTTCTCAGAGCAGTAACCAACGCGCCTTGGTAAGCAACAAATAAAGATATTCACTCTCATTGCGAAGTAAAATACGTGGATAAAATTACTAACACACTAAAATCCAGACACGTAAGACGACTCGAACAGCGTATAAACGTCGAAATGCCTTCTTGAGAACAGTCAAACAAGACGAAGATTGTTGAGAAAACATGTCTGAGATGACATATTAGATTAGTAAGCAGGACGGACCATCCACCTTACACAAGTTATTGTATAAATAAATAATACCTAAATTAATTGTGGCCTCTCTGGCCGCAGTAATTAAGAACACAATAATAAAAAAAAATATTTACATATATATATATGAATATGTATACATATTTTAATAACCGTTAATTCCTTACCTCTTTACACGAATATCAAATAAATAAATGTATTTTAAAAAAAAAAAAACGAAATCTGGAAATTTAGCAGAAATTTTAGAACAAATTGTCGATTATATTTTTTCGAAATTTTTAGTCATTTTTTCATTATTTTAAAATAGATTATGTCTGTATTTTTTAAGACTAATAGTTACCACGTATATTGTTGTAACAACGAAAAGAACACGAGTGTACGTATGGTAGGTGATTTCTATCAGTGCCGATAAATAGCCTTTGGACTGTAATCTGATTTTTAATCCCTAAAAAAGACAACCTAGACGTTTAATCTTCGAAGAAGGAAGAAAATCTCATCGCTACATCATCGGGGTAAGAGGAAATAAAATTTTCCCGGAAAATGTCTATTACGAAAGCGTATTCAATCAAAGGAGATAAACGAAAGCTAATGAGAATTTATTTCTCCCAAACACAATTATACATATATATATATATATATGTATGTGTGTGTTTCTATACAGAAATGGATGTTGTGATGGGTAAATCCTGCTTCAAAAGAAAGATAGGAAAGTTATTACTGACGAAGCTGCTAGCCACAATTATAAATAAATTGATTTTGTTCAAAAACTACAAGCCCGTTACTTAGTAATGAAAATTTGATAAGGCACAAAAACAAATCACTTATAGCCTACTCTCTGAAAACTAGTTTTATTTATCGTGAAACAACGAAACCTTAACGTTACCTCGAATAAAGTAAGCATAGTTCAATTATTATTATATTGTATCCGGTCGATCGTTCTTAACTTATATACAGTTAGAATCCTTTGAGTTCCCTCGTCAATAGCGCAAAATAATTTATTTCGTCCGAATAATTCGCACTTAAATATGCGTTCGTCATTTTGTATTAGTCCCGCATTTATCGTCTTCCTGTAATCTCTATTTCTTCAAGTTATGCTTATTTCGTGTTGAACCGCTTCTTATTCTGTTTAGGGTTCGCCACAGGATGTAATCTAAATAAATGCCGGTTGGAAGAGACTCATCTACATTTATACAATTTATGCTCTCCATGCAGACTCAGCAGAGTCTTATCATCTGTTCGGCGGAATAAGCTATGTCTAGATTTTAATCTCCTCTCGGGTAGTCCTTCGTAGTTGTGAATTGGTTAGCGGTCGTCATCAGATTTTTTTTTCATATTTCTTCCTTCGCTGCTACACTGCTGCAATTCCACTGAGTGCATACAGTTCACTTAGGGCTTTGAGATAACCAGTAATGATTATGCACGTTTCACTTAGTGCAACGTCTATCATTCGTGTGTGTGTGTGAGTGCAGAAAGGCTTCAAACTGGGCACACGTATTTCTCTGTTGAATAGTAGAGTGCCCCAATGATCATGTGCGCAAAATGTATGCTTTTTAGCTTCCGATTCGGTGGTAGTTAATTTTCGGATAAGACTATATTTCTCGTCGCTATCTTCTTTTTTTGTTATTTCGAAGTACGGAGAAGTGTACCACGACTCATGAAGCTGACAACAATTTAAACGTCGCAGTGACTAACAGATTTCTAGATACATTTCCGAGTCGCTTTAGGATGGTATAGAGGTTTTTTGTTGTTGTTTTTTCATCAAATTAACTATTTATAACGAGTAATATTGAAGAATATATGTAGATGATGGTTTTGTCGAAGATACAGGTCAAATGAATCTTGACGAATGAGTAAAATCCAATATTACCTCGAAAGATGCCTCATATTTTTTGTGTCTTGAGATACAGACAGTACATTAAAATTAGTCAGAAATTCTATGCTCAGAAAATATTCGAGCGCTCCAGTTTTGTTGACTATAAATCCGTTTCTATTCCAATGTTTCCAAAATCTGAAAACTGAGTTTCAAGAGTGAAGAAATTTTCCCTATAAACAGGCCGTTCGTCGTACACGAATGTACCTAACGTTAAGTATTTAATCACAATAGCTAAAAAGCTAATTATAGGGCAGGCTTGTACAAGAAAAAAAGAAATGTGTTAATTAAAAATAAAGTATATGTTTTGTTTACTATACAAGTTAGTTTTACATTATACATACATTTTAAATAGTAAAACGTTCAACTAAAAGTTATATTTTTTAATATAATTCAATACAAAATTTTTAATGAACAAATAGTAATAAAAATTCAATACAAAATTATCGTATTTTGAGTTACTATTATTACTTTTAATTTATATATATAATACACATATATACGTGAAAATATGATTGGACCTAATACACAAAGTAAGCATTGTATATGGACTGGAAATAAATAAAAATAAAACGAAATTGATGGTGGTAAATCGCAGTATCTTAATACCGGAACAGGAAAAAAAAACTAATGGGTATGAAACGGTACACACGGTGCATGTATATAGCATCGGTTGTTAAAGATGGGGTTTTTTCAACAAGTGAGATAAAACGGCGGAACCAGCTGGTACCGAACGCCATGAGCAGATTAAACAGAATATGGCTCATACATCAGTCACAAACGCGGCAAAGAAGGAGTTAGTACGTTGTTTGGTTTTTCCACTATTTACATACGTGTCAGTGACTTGAGCAGTAAAAGCAAATGACAAGCAACGAATTAATAGCTTCGAAATGTGGATGTGGAAACGTATGCTACAAATACCCTGGACAACGAAGCGAACGAACGTCTCCATTTTTCATAAACTGGACGTTAAACGTAGGCTGTCTAGTGATAATTCCATAAGGACGTTCCGTTTTTCGGTCATATCATGCGCATCGAACATTCGATGCTGTGCGAGAAATAATTGGTGAAAAAATGCAGGGGTAAACATCAGATGGGCAAACACCATCAGGAACATTTTAAAGAAATCAATTACAGTCTGCAGAAGGATGGCTGAAAATCGGGAAAGAAATTAAAGAGCATCTATTTTAATGGTCACGACATTCCTTCGGGGAATTACGACCACAAAAGAAGATATATATATACATATATGTATATATATATATAATATATATATGTGTGTTTGAGGAGACGTAATAAATTATGAAAAACTAAATCAATACATGGCCGCTTTGAATCAAGACATGACTTCTGGTTGTTTCTTCAACATATAAGAAAAAAAAGCACTGGATGATCGGCGAAGGAATTGGATCCCATCCCGCGATACAGTTTTTAATCACTTCATTTGCACGCAGAATTTACACCACACTCCGTATAACGTATTTCCGCGCTCCTGCTTTGCATATAATTAGTACGTAGAATACTAGCTAATTTTTTATGCAAGAAAATGTACAAAATGAGCTAGACAGTGTGTCCGGTAACGGACAATCCAGCAGTGATGATGATTATATTCTCTTTGAACATACGTCGACAACCAAACATCTGCAATTGCTTCGATCTTAAACTACATATCTACTAAGTTCCTTGTTTCGACAATTTATGTCCAGTATTACTTATTGTCTATCGTTCTTATCTACCGCTTATTAGCTGCTCTTTAATTTTCCCCTGCAGTATCGATAGCACCATTTCATATTTATTACTTCTCACAATACGACCTTGATAAATTATTTTTCGGAGGTTTTTTTTTTAAGTTGATCTGAAGGTTTTCAGAATCTTATTTTTTATTCTTCCTACGATCTAAGTGTTGCAATTTTTCAACTGCCACGATTGTCCACGTTTCCATTCTATTTTTGAACATATTTCCCTGTATGGATATATACTTTGATAACAGATATTTCTTTAATAAGTTGCTTCCGGAAGATATTGTGCGATGAGGAGTTTCGCTGTTGTCTATTCCAATGGTTCTAGATTGTTACTATGTGGTGTGTGTTTGGTATATGTGTTCCTTTACTAATGTACATGTAGTATATACGTTAGGGTTTATATTATATTTATTAATTTGTTGAAGATTATTCATCCGTTTATTTCGAGTAAGATTGTGTGAATGGGGTGTAAATGATGTATGTTTTAATGAGTGTGAGACTTGTGAATGAGTGTAGTTTTTTGTTGTGTTTAATGGGTGTGAGGCTGGTGAATGTGTTCAATGTATTTTTTTTGTATTCTATTTTTTTTTTACTTTTAATTTTATAATTCAGAAAAAATTATTAATTATATTATTTTATTTATAAGCCTACACTATAATTGGCTGTTAGCTGTTGTGTGGCTTCATTAAATAAATAAATAAATATCTATATTGCCCAAATACTGCGAGTTAATTTTGTGTTGATGTAATGGTTGTTTTTTATATATCACTGAATTATATTCTATGCAATTTTCATTCTACGTACAATTTTAACGTCTGAGCCTTTTTTTTCAGCTAACAAACTCAGGATAATTTTTCCACTCACATTAATCGTACCAGTTAACAGAATGTTATAAGACTCCCTCCTACCTTAGGTCATAGTTATCCAAAATAAATTATTCATTTATAAAATAAGCAAATATCCACGTTTACTTTATGCTGCTCTAGTTTGTCGTATGGTAAGCAAAAGTAATATAAACAATTTGAAAAATAAAGAATACAAAATCACCGGCTGTACGTCATACTCGATAATTCCAGGTATTTCAAATCTAGTATGGAAAATGTTCACCATTTACTGTATAAAAACGAGCACCGGGTCTAGTATTTAATTTTTCTTTGTTGATAACGTGTTATCAACGTTATTTCTAAAAGACAAATTGTGGTTAGTGATTTAGATATTAAAAGTGCCACGCTACTTTCAGCTCGTAATTACTGTGTCAACGTGTAATGTCTTTCTTCTTAATTTTCGGATATCTTGAGAACAGTGAAATAAAATACGATTGGATAAAAAGTTTCAACCTCACATCATGGGGCCCACTGCTTCGTCGCTGTTTCATTGGCTATTCTCCTTAGTTCAAATTTTGAATCTTTTGTTGTTACGAATAACAAATTGACTGCGTAGTCATAAAGAAATTCTTCCTTATTATGGTCTACTTCGAAAGCTCATTGAATACGCTTGAAAAACCGATATCTATGATTACTTTACTATCCTCAGAAAGCATCATTTTTAAGTTGCGATGGAACCAGCAATTACTTTATGTCTACAATCAATCAAATCCACTCTCCTTCGCCAGGACATAGCGACATCATGTGATTTCGACGATTCTCCGCGTACTTCTATATTCTAATCCAGTTATTGTCTTTACTCGGTCCAACCAACGCGTTAACACTAGCAGATGTCATATTTATACATAAGAAAGGTGATATCGCTAAAAGTAACTACAAATCTATCAGCTAACTTTCGCGCATATATAAATAATTTATGTGCGTAATTAATAATCGGATATTGAAGCATATAGATAACCAGAAATCGCCAGAAGAAGCAGAATTTAAATCGGGTTGTAGTATTTGTTTTTTTCAAATGGGGTGCTTTACGGCCTACCCAACGTAATACTGTGGGGGACTATTTACATTTTAATCAACGATGCCGAGACTTCTCTAGGAACGCCGCTATATGGGGAAATAATTGTAGAGTATCCGATTGGAGAAGGGGCGATACATTATGCGGAGGTGTAATACACGGAGAACGTAGCAAGATAAGGTAACGGTGTCACAGCAGAGCATTAAAAAAAAAACATAGTCAGGGTTGCAGGCTAAAGGGGACAGAAGGGACTTTCTCTAGCTGAATAGGGAAAAGACGGTCAGGTAACAATTGTCCAAATAGTAATCTATACTGATGAGTACAATTCTTCCGCGATTAATCTTCTTAAAGAAATAGAATCACGGAAGTTTTGGGGAGAGAATTTTAACGGCGTATGCTATAAGTGACACCGTTTTATAATTTTTACAACCTAACGGTAATCCCATTTTATCGAATATAGGAGTCACTGATACGTTGGCCATTACCCAGTATTGTGCACATATTACCTATCAAGTTGATTTCATTTCATTGTAGATCTTCACTACTTCAGCAAATATTCCATCATGTTCAACGTTTTTTATCTCTTTTTCAAATCGATCGCCCGAATTTAAGTTAGGAGTCGATTAGATAAATTTATTTATCGCGAGTTGTACGAGTAACCACGCGGATGTTTGTATTAACCACCGTTCTGAGTTTGTATATATTCTTCTACTATTCTATATCACACGTGATACGACATGCTAACAGTGCGGGGTAATAGGCCTAAGGTTCGTTAAATTGAAGCTGATGTTAACGAAGAAGTATTCTTACGTACTCAATCGGAGGAGAAATAAAGATTATACTATCGGTATAACTTGTACACTAACAGTCTTTGAAATAAACATTCGTACAAAAAAATATGTGGTTTTAAAAAATTACATCTTCGACGCTAATAAAACATTTAATCCTTAAATCTTCATTAAAGCTACCATGTTGTCCCTGAATAGTGATATATTCCGCTTTGAACTTCCTCGCAAAATTACTTCTGTTTTTAATCATCGTTTCCTTCTGCGTAGCCTATATGCCATTCTGAACGTACCAGTCATCTCGGTTTACTTCGCTATCCTAACGTTTTTTTTTTAGATGGGACAAAAATTAGGTCGTGGTTGTTGATTAGATGACCAACCGTTTATTCGTAATTAACCGAAGGGGACATGTTTCGTAGATAATTACGAATGATTTCGTCGCGACAGCTAATTGAAAAATCAATAAACAACCTCTTTTTATGCAAAAACTTTTTCGATTCTGTCGTCATAACTCACGATGGTGTGAGCCTTAAACTAGGAGATTGCCCCTCGAATATACTAGCTTTTAAAATAAATCCAAAGCTCACTATACGTAAGTACATAGAACCTCCCTTCAAATTCGACAGTTTTATACGTCGTTATTTCAACACACATCCTATTGTAAATGATGCATCGAGGTTTTTTTTTTAATAAAAACAAATAATTAAAAATTGAAAATTAAAAAAAAAAATATGGGAGAAATATCTAGCTAATTCGGGTCGACTGAAAATTAAAAGCTCGTCAAAGGTCGTTATCGACATGTAGACGTATACACACACAACACATATACATGATTGGGGCGAAAGGTTCCAGTACAAATGTCATTTTTTAATTATTATCGAACTCATCAACCGGCAAACAATTTTTCAACAAAAAATAAATAAAGAAAGAAAGAAAAAAAATAAAACAAAAAGAGATACCAGCGATATTTCAAGCAGATATGTGTGTTGTACGCTTACATCCGTTACGTACATATTTAAGCGTACGCACTCGTAAACACATACGAGTGTAATGTTATATTATGTTGGTAGTATAAATGCCTAAAAAATTCGGAAAAACCTTTTTTTCCTGAAATGAGATAAACAGAAAATCATTTACAATTGAACTCTTTACACACACTGTCGCGTTCGTATCGGGACATGTGTATTTCCGAATGATATAATTTTTCCGGCTTTCTCACCCGTTGCTTTATGATTTAAACCGAACATGACATGGGATAGATACGAAAATATTATCATACATATATTTATATATATATATATATATATATATATATATACGTGTGATAGGTGCTGGCGCGAAAAAATATCTCTATCTAATGAAAAAGCAACACGCCAGAAAAGATAACGAAATAAACATGCTTGACAACAATGACGAAAATAAAAAATGTTTGGTAAACACACAATCCTCCATTCGTAAAACAAAGATAAACTAAAAATAAAATAAAAGTAAAATAAAGATAAAATAAAAGCGAAATAAAATAAAAATAAAAATCGCCCCTTCTCACTTTTCTCTCGCGCCAAACAATTAATATACGCTCAATAGGAAAATAAATTTTAAAAATAAAAAAAAAAAATGAGTAAACCGCGGATGAAAGAGTACGATACGAAGTCTCTCCCTTTAACTGGCCCGGCTATGCAAAATAATGAAATACCGTCCAAGTATTTTTATCAATTGTAACGAGAACAAACTCTTCTATACGTTTATAAACAATACGACCGAGTACTATGCCGGAATATACAAACGCAAATGTATGTATATACATATATATATATGTGTGTGTGTCTTGTGTGTGCAACCTTTCGCGCTAATAACGATATCATCAACAATCGATGCGGAATTTTTGGAACTGTTTTACAGTTTTTATTCTTTTTACTTCAAAGGCTACAATAAAAAACTACTTCTTCCCTTCCGTCTAACTTTAGTGTGCTTTACCGTTCAAAAGTTCGAAATACATGATTTTTCGTGTAATTATGCATATATACATATATATACATATATATATATATATATATATATATATATATATATATATATATATATATATATATATATACACACGATTTTATCGTAATTAATTATGGTATACGCCTAGTTATATATATATATACGAGTACAAAATTTCTTGTTCGACAATAGTTAACATAAATTTTTTATATTGTGCGGTCCTTTTAATTTATCATTTTTTATACAATTTTCATCATTCTTATCTACCGTCGTATAATAAGCTTGTTATACCACGCCATGTATACATAAGTATACATATATATATATATATATGCGTGTGTGTGTATATTTATATATGTATATGTGTGTATATATTTATATATTCTGTTGATGGGAACAATCGAGAAACGAATTTTCGTAATTATTGCTTTGACTGACAAAAAAATAAAAGGTAAGTCGCATTAAAAACCGGAATAATATTATTTAAATTACAACTTATATATTTGTAATGTCTGAATTTTAAATATGCATATATATAATATATATGTGTATATATATATATATATATATATATATATATATATATATATATATATATATATATATATATATATATATATATCTGTATCTATATTTTTCTCTGTATTTTTGTCTACATTTTGTGCCTATTCCACAAATATATGAATCTATAGGTCGTATCTATCTATCTATCTAGATCATTATAAGCGATTTATCAATGATGGCGAAAAGTCGGTATGGACTTCAGTTAAAAAAATATTAAATCGCCCGGAAAATCCGTACAATATTAGATGGAGTAACAACTGGATTAAAACGGAGTAGGAAAAGGCGAATACTTTTGCGGACCACTTTGCTACGGTTCTCACCCCGTTCTCTGATCGTGACAAGGTGCATTCGGACTACATACAAAGTAGATTGGTTGGGTGTAAGAATTGTTTGGTAAGCTCTAGAGATTGAAAAATTCAATAACTTCAACAGAGAGGATGGCCTCCGAATTGATCTAGCATGGAGAACGGTGGTTGGTCAATTAGGAACCAATCATGTTCAAGTTTTCTCTCTATATAGTTAAGGTGGTAGCTTGTTATATCAGGGTTAGTTCAGTTTAGAGTTCTGATGATAGACACTGCATGTTTCTTGAAACGTAAACTCGGGTTTATTAATATATCATTTTACTTTTATTAATAAATCGTTTTTTCTTTTTTGTACGCGGTTATTCTGAAATTCTTACGTGCAAAGTTCGTTAAGTAAACGGCGCCAGTGCGAACACGCTACTTCGGTATTTTCTATAAGAGAAGTTCTGACATGTCTTCGTAATGTGCGGTTACGTATAAAGCTTCTGGCTTTGACAAAATTACTGCAGAAATAATTTCCCGGTTACGACAGAGAGCGGCTGTTCTCCTTTGCTATATCTTTAATACAATTCTAAGCATGCAATACTTTCGCAAGACGTGAAAGAAGTCGATAATAATCGTGGTTTATAAAATTTGAAAACCGCTAACTGAGACTTCATCATACCGGCCGATCAACTTACTCCCCACTCTATCGAAAGCCTTCGAGAAACAATCGTATTATAAAAAACCGAGATGTGCTAACGAATCATCAATTTGGTTTTCGCACAGAACACTGTACAATTAAACAATGCCACCGAATGGTTGATGTAATTTTATTAACGCTAGAGAAATGTGAAGTTTGTTCCGCGATATTCCTCCATGTCATACAGGCATTTGATAAGGTCTGGCACCGTGGATTACGGTTTAAATTGCGAAAAATTGTCAACGAAGATATTTATCTACTTCTGAAATCTTACTTGTCAGAACTCTCGTTCGTTGTTAGAATAAATGACTCGTTTTCTGAAGAATATCCAATCAGACCGTCGGTACCGCGAGGTAGTTTGCTGGGCCTATTATTGTATTCCATCTATAATGCGGACATTCCAACCTCTAATCTGACGTTGCTAGTCACGTTCGCCGATGATATAGCGATATTCGCGCCTGATACGAATGTTACACATGCAAACGCCGCTGTTCAAAATCACCTAAATCGACTAGAAAAATGGGCAAGCCTTTAGCGCATATCGTTCAACCTAGTTAAATGTCGACACATAAAAACAGGTAAAGTGTCCCATTGTAACTCGCAAATTCCACAAGTAGATTTAACTATCTCGAAATGCTTGTGAATAAACGTTTAACGTGGCATGATCATGTAGAAAATATGAGATCTGTAATAGCTAGGGCTAGACTGCTATTGCCGTTCTTAGGACGAACAACATTTCAAAAACCGACGTGGATTTTTATTTATCGATTATCGCTCCAGTATTTAGATGTGGGTTAGAATTATATGGAACAACCGAGCAGAAGTAATCTTCGCAGAATACGACAACAACAGTTTATAAGTCTGCTCCTTCTTATGTATCGAACGACACATTGCACGCGGACTTATTATGTAAAGGATGTTTATGCGGAACAATACCGAACATTCTCTATCAGAAACTTCAGTTCAACCCAAATCTACTGGTACATCGAACGTTCACTATCGATATTCCAGCCAGATCTAACAGACGACTGAAAAGAAAGAAGTTTGTGCCACTATATACTACTAACCTTGCGTGAGCTGAGCTATTCTCCGAAAATTTTTATGTACTGGCAGGAAAAATAATATAAAGATAAATTAACAATTCTTTTCTTGAGAGCCCAAAATATACATTTCCATTCCTACTTCACTCCAAACTTCTCTCCTCATTCCTTCATTCTTTCCTTTTCATGATCGATGTTGTTAAGAATTGTCGGTACGATGTATAAAAAAAACCCTTCTCATACTCCTTTTGCATCTTCAAACGTCGCTCTTTTCACTTCATCGTCGTCTGTTAGCTTCAGACGAGATTAGTGACTTCGTCCATCTTAACACGAAGTTATTAATGATAAATAATAAAGAAAATTATAAAATTCCGATAAGTAACTCGTCGAAAAAATTGTCAGGGCCGCCAAATTTGCCAAAACCTTTTTTTATATATAAATTACTACCTGGTCATTATTTTGTGAGCACCATTCAATTTGAGTTATATAAGAGAGAGAGAGTAAAGCCTTTTTCGCCGGCCACCGGTTTGTCTGACGCTCCGGTTAATCAGACCGTGCTCGAGCTAAACTTGGTGATTTGAAGCTATGAACTCCTTCAATAAAAAAGATGTTATCTATATAATTGCCGAGTGCATAGGAACAGTGCAGCTGAGTCCACAATTTTATCTGCTAAATAAAAATCTATACATTTTTCTAAATAAACTTTTACTACATGTACAAATACATACGGTATATCTATTTTTCAATAATAGTAACAGCTTTTGAGGAATATATTGGAATTTTTTTACCGTAGAGAACAATACAATAATTTTTTAGAGTTCCCAAATTATTTATTTTAATTTAAATCCGTACTTTTATCTATTTCTTTATAATCCTACCTTGTTTTAGGTTGTGACCTTATAATCCCAACGGTAACGGATTAGAGGATTTCTACTCTCTCTCTCTCTCTCTCTCTTTCTCTGTATATATATATATATATATACATTCGAAAAACGCTGTAATATCTTACTTGAGTGCTATAATCCACTCATAAAATAATTTTCAATACAAAATAATAAGCTAATAACGGACACTCCTAATAATAAATATTTTATATCCTATTTTCTACTGTGACGGTTAAATATTCGTACTCATGGGTCAATTAATATTTATGTATATATATATATATATATTTACCTATATCGGTCCAGGACGTAGGTCTCCCCAATAAATCAATTTGGAAGATAATATAGACGAAATGCCGCCTTACACAACGTACTATGCTGTCGAATATATATATATATATATATATATCAAAAAGTCTTCACCCTGGGACTGGTTTATGAAATTTCGTCGCCTGTTACCAGTGTTTTATATCCCTCTATTTCTCGTATATTTAATTATTTGCCCTTCGACAACGCGATTTCGACGAGTATATAAAATAAATAATTTAATTTTAATATTTTTTTTCTAATATCATCGAAATTTTATACGCCTTCATTTGCAACGGAACGAAGAATTCTTTTCCACTCTTCTTGCAGAGTGATTGAAAACATTGTATTTTATCTTCATTCGCTACTAAAAAGAGAAACCTTTTCAACAATTAAATATCATTCTTAAGTCAACACTGACCCTACCTGTACGCTCACTTTGCCTTTCCATGCACTTGATTGAAAGTTCCGAAATAAAAAATGGTATACGTCGAAAAGTTATGCCAGAAGCTCGAACCACTCTATATTTTCAATACTTGAACTATATACATCCGCTGATATATATATATATATATATATATATAATTCAGCTACACGTGCTACATACAAGTTCCACTTGGTTGAGAAAAGCAACAACCGATGATAAATGAACTAACGAAATATGAAATAATTTGGTTATCCCATTTTGCACCAAATACGACCGTTTACACTTTTACTTCGTCGTGCTGGTGTGTTGCGTGCATATGTGTGACTATATGTCTACATAGACGAACATTCAATCTTGCCTAAACACACTTTCATATACATATATATTATATATATATATATGTGTGTTTGTGTTTTTGTTTAACATTTCCTTTATTCGTTGGTCTCCTAATAAATATTTCCTCTATCACTGCCAAAGTCTGCGTTTTTCTCGTGTTTACCACTTTAAACGCCTAAACACATATTCGAAGTTTTTGGCTTTGTAGCCCTAAAGTTATAAATATACATATATATATATTATATATATATATATATATGTATGTATGTATGTATAAAACCCAAATGTTAGCAGGTAACAGCTGCTTTGTAAGATTTTGAACAGCGTCATGGAAATTTCTCTAACCGGATTCTTCTTTTCTGCAACCGAATCCATCTCGACAACAATAATAACACAACCGAATCGTTACGTCCATCTTCTCGTTTCTCAAAATTCGACTAAAAATTCCCCAACTCTACCGCTAGTAGCAAGAAATTTGCGGGTGTGTTAAAAGTTGTACTTTTATTTTATTTTTTTTTGTTTTTCTATCCGATAACGTGTCTTATCCAAAGACACAAAAGTTTCTAATATCCGAGTAAATGACAACGTTACCATTACGACAACCTCTTATCCTTCTTCGTGGCACAAGAACAGTTCTTCCACTCCTTTCGATACTTTTCCATAGGTGCTTAACGAATTTCGATTTTCATATAAGCCTCCATTTGGCGTCCAGAGGCTACTACAGCGTATGTAGACGTGTGGTTATAATTCGAGGTCTGTTTTCTCTTGCAAAAACTGGGATTTTAGTAATTTATATGTTATTCTATATTGCGAGTACGATTTACAATTGTACATATAGAGTCGGTTCGTGTTTCACCAGTGAAGAACTTCTAGTTTTCTAGACCTTATCTTCTGAATATAACTTAAAGAAATTAAATTAAGTAGATTACGAACATTTATTTAAGGCTCATTATCTGAAATATTTCATCTTCCCCCGTTTGTTGTTTTCAAATGGGGACTAATATCTGTACCCTATGCATTAGGAGAAATATTCTAACAGACCGGGTTTTACTACAATTTTGTAGTTATCGAGAGCATTTATTACAGATTTAGTTAAAATCAACCGTGATTGGAAATTTATCTCATTCAAAACGCCACTCCCAGACTAAAGAATATTTGTATACTTTAAATATAGTCCGACCCTTATTCAAGTGAAATCTTTTTATTTCCGATTACCTTACAACATAAATAGATTGAATTTAAACATCGATACGACTTTATTCGAAAGCACTAAAAATTATTATATAACCCCGGCTGTATTTAAATTCCGGTCTCATAATTTAGTACGCGCGATGATTTTATTTAGGTATATACAGTCGGTAAGCCTTAAATCACAATGGTCCCGTTGGTGCCGTAGTGGTTTTTAATACTGGCGTAATAAATATATTTAAGTTACCGCCTTCATCTTCAATCTGACGAGCTTTTAACTATCGATAAAGCATTGGAAGTCGTCTTCAGCACGTCCAGACTTGATAGAAGGGTTTTAATATGCTTCGACAGCTTAAGTGCACCGCAGAATCCTAATAGCAATAATTTTGATTATAAATGGCACCTCTTGATTTATGAAATTATAAATACGTGAAGATTTTCAGTAAAGACAGTCATTTTATCGGAGTGACATCGATTTTAATAAAGTAGTGGACTCAGCGGCGAAAGATACGCGGATTAAGTTTGATAGTCTTGTCGAACTAAGTTCTTTAACATTCAAAATCAAGGCAAATGTTATCGTACGATCAAAGATTCTTAATCGTGTTCCCCAAACGTCTCGTTCGAATAAAATGAAGTTACGATTTGCGGTTTGTGAACCGGTCATTCCCGAGTGAGTCTTGGACCCGAATTATGGGATACTATGCCATAATCATCACACATCTATTTTTCTTTTAGTGGCATCTACTCATCTTCATACGAATATTATCTATCGTTATTTAAAGAGTTTATGTCCCTTAATATCTTCCCTCCCTATGCTATTATTCGCAATCTTCTTTGAATCAACGATCGAATATTTTTCTTTCTGTTTCGTTTTATCTCGGACAACGGAATTAAATTTTAACCGTAATTTCTTTAAATATTATTACTATTTTTATCAATTCTAACCAGTGTTTTTATCATTAATCTTCTTATAGTCCTTTCCCTCTAAGTTTAAGTAGAAAAAAAACGGGTTTTTCTGCTCAGGCTATTAAAGGAAAAACGAGCGTTTCGATTACTCTGTTAATTTAGATACAGTCGAAACTATCCACATTGAAGAAATCAAACTAAGCGATAAAAGAACTAAATCATATTTTACGCTGAAGGTGGTATATCGGCTGAATTATATAAATACGGTACTTGACTCTCTCTAGTCCGCAAGTTAATTAGAAAAACTAACTTATACCGGATGATTTTAGACGTTCGAGTAAACTGTTATAATAGAAAAAATATAAATTTATCTAACTGTAGATGAATCACATTAAAAGTATCTACGAACAAAGTTTTAGGTAAAATTTTAATTAATGAAATAATAAAATATATTTCACCGGAGAAGCAATCGGGTTTCAAGCAAGAAATATGAACTGAAAATATGATATTTATATTAATATATCGAGCAATTCATACGTGACATTTATCAACATCAAAAAAGCGTTCGTCTGGCTTAATAAATAAATTTTGTAAGTAATATTTATAAAAAATATACGAATCCCCAAATAAACGAGTGAATATAATTTTTCTATTTTGCCGAACGATATCCGCTAAATGCTCAACTCAGGAAAGTACGAAATATTTTAAAGTTAAAACAGGTAAACAATTCTCATTGTTCATTCGGTTTTAAAATCGATTTTATGCACATTACAGATACTACAAGTGAGCGACATTTGTATCCATTTTATGGAGGTATTTCGAGGTTAATAATTCGGATTATGTATAACATTAACTCTTCACCTTTATCACTGCCGCTTGTAGTTTATTTCTATATCTGTCGGTTTCTAGAGTCTGTAATCAGTTCTTTACAGTTCTTATAGTATTGTTCGGCTGTTTTGTTGTTATCAATTTAGGTCGCCTAATTCCTCTTGTTGGTGTTCCTTGTATTCTTCTTTGTATTGCGAGCATAAAGATGCCACCAACTCGGATTTTATTATGTTTTATATATTTCGTTTTCTTGTTTTTAATATCGTCCACTACGTTTTTCTGATTTCATTGATTACGTAACCTTTCCACGCTATTCGTAACAATCTTCGATATAGCACCACATCTTACCATCTTATTATCCTTTTATCTCGTAGGTTTGTGTTTATTTTTAAGCATTTTACTTAGATTATTATTTTTGCCATATAACTTCTTGTACTTATTAATCTCCGAACATTGTTGTTTATAATCGCCCTGAGTTACCTAAATTATATTAGCTCATATCGTGTATAAATTATGCAGACCTTACAACTAGGTATAAAAATTCACAAATTTAATTATGGCTCTAAAAGTTCACATACTATCGTACTATAGTGGTTGCATTAAATTTAGGTATGAATGGATCTACATTAACGTATAGTTTATTATATAAATGCCGGCTTTATCCTCATCTGTAAAAGCGTTTTTATCTAATGTCGGAATTTCAAATTTTTTATTAGTTATATTTAGCTATATTATTATTTAATTAAAATTTTAAAATCGAAAAATTTAACTAAGTCACAATATTGATACTCAGTATGTGACAAATATAAAATATTTTAACGTATTGAAAATAATGAAAATTTTTACGATCATTTCTCCGAAGTAAACAATAAAATAACTACACGTTTGACCGTATTTAATAGACAACAACGGAGATAGATTATAAAAAAGGACTAATCTCGTATAAGTCTCGATATTAATGCCTAATTCAGTTTAAAACAAAGATTTATAACGTTAATAAGAAATAGCAATTAAAATGACCAACAAGTAACTCTATTCGACATCGATAGTGAATTTTCCTTATAGATTTAGAAATATATAAACGTATCGATATATATTTCATTTTAAAAATATATTAATAATAAATTTAGTCGAGTGGAATATATAAATTGAAAATTCATTAAAAAAAAAACAAGTTATCCCAAAACAGTTCAAAGTTATACTATAAATAAACATTATCTAATTATTATAATGCTCAATTTATTACTGGGGCAATTTTAAGAAATATCTAAGACGTTTTGGCGTAGCTAAAACAGAAAATTTTATAGTAATTCTGCGGACACGACTCACCGCATATTCTGCGAAGATATAATTGCAGAAGGGCAGTTTTAAATTGTAATTAGTAAATAGCAAATATTTAATAAGTTAGTCATGCGAGAACTAAGAAATAAGAACAATTATAATTTATTACATTACGAAGATTATCATTTAATTTAGATATTATCGTTAAGTTTAAAGTTATAGATATTCGAGAATGTAAGTAAAAGATTGTACAACCTAACTTCAATATATTATTACGAAACAAAAACCAATCATTTACACGAAGGCAGAACAGTTGACGGTTTCTTCTTTAGATGCGACAAAGCAAAACTGTACAATAGGCGTGTGAAAGTGCAAACCACCGACGAAGAAAACTTTTGTTCGTTTGTATTCGCTTCATAGGAACCTCTCATTATGAATTAGCGTTTCTACGATCGTTGTAATATTTCTTAATTATTGTTTCGATATTTTGACAAGTTGAAATAGATGTAACTTTAATAATTTCAAACTTCGCTTCGTCATTTTATTAGTAACCTTATGAGTTTGTAAGTTCTTCATTTTTATAAATTATTTCGATTTTTCTCTTAAAACATTGTGGGATATCCAAATGACCCGATAAAAAAAAAATGTACCCATTTAACACGCGGCTGTGACTTTATTTTTTGGTTCTTCATGTTCATTGTAAGCACCGATCTCGCTTATGCTATATCGGAATGCAGTACGAGACCGCCATTGAAAATTGTATCGAAACGACTAATGTACATACCTTTTATAGACTTGACCCAAATTCGGTGCTAAATTTAAAATTTTACCGTTAACCTTCTTTTTAGCGGCTCGTATTCGGGTATTTTGCTACGATGTGAAGTTTGAGAATGGAAATTATAAGTGTTTTCGAAGCGTCACTGTATATTATATACGTTGTTATATATATATATATATATATATATATATATATATATATATATATATATATATATATGGTATATTCAGAAAGTCAACTTATTGCATATGTGATCGAGCGTGAGTTCATTTTAAAAACAAATGACTTAATAAGCAGGTATTCTATCTGCAACGGTTATGTCTTTTCCGCGCCACTCTATTAACTCTTAAGAACATAAAAGCAAACAATTTCTTGTTAAATACCATCCCTACTTTACCAATTATCACGGTATCCCGATCTCTCTTATGGTTTCCTAGTCATAAAGAAATCGCGGGAAACGAAGCTGTGGGTATGGCAGCCCATTGCATACAGTGTCCTCGCAATCAACGCTACTAAACGCAGCCCTCAAATAGTTAATTAACACAACTGATAATCAGAAGTGGAATCCATATCACGACTTATAGAAACCAGCTGTTAATTTATCCACTTCCAACTAGAAAACACTCAACAGGCTTCGCCATGGCCAGATATCTCTCATGTTTATGTACCAACCCACCTGTTTTTTCTCCTTTTGTCTACTCTGCAACCAATCTCTTTATACTTCATCGCCATATCCATCCGCACAACTTATATAGTTGCCTCTCGAACAGCCCTTTAATTATTCCCTCAATTATACATTTCCTTCTCCAACCTAAATATTAAGACTTATACCTTTAATAATTATATATTCCTTTATATTGCAACACGGTTGTAGAGATTAGTTGTTACGTGTACGTGTTTAAAAGTACAGTACACCGATCAGCAGGTTACATTGATTTCCGTGTTAAACATGAAGTACACATAGTATCTTGAATCAAAAGCAAATTAAAAAGTACATCTATACAAAAAGTAAACACGATGCGCGGGTAAAAAGAATATTTAAACCGGCTGAAGGTGATATTTTAAAAATTTATACCTAAAATTAGAATAAGAACTAATTTTAATGAATTTATTTGCCGCTTTAGAATCGCAAGATGATTTAAAGACAGTTATTCTAGTTTTTGAAAATAAAAATGATATCGCTTGTGAAAAACACAATTAGCGATTGAAAGTACTAAAAATAAGTCACTTCAAATAAAGCATTATGCACTCTGAAATGTAATTAATACTATTTTAAAGATAAATTCTGCGAAAATTATAAAATAAAAGACGATATTGCAAAAGTCTACAGAAAGTCGAATCGTACAAAAACTAAAAACAAACCAGCGGCTGTGTACGCGTTCAGTTTGAAAATCTGTATAATTGAATAAACCTAACCTAACCTAACCTAACCAGCGGCTGTGTACGCGTTCAGTTTGAAAATCTGTATAATTGAATAAATAGTTTTTTATAGGCTTCGATGTAACTCGATATTGTTTCGGCAATAAAGACCCGTTAATAAGGTATGTGGTTAATAAACGAAACCAAATTGACAAAATGAAATAATGATCCACTCTTATCTTACGAACATTTTAATATTTTTGCGCAAACTCTGGATTACAGTAAAAATTGATTTAACGTTGCCTTTATATACAGCAGAAAAAAATATAATTTATGGAAAATGGTTCTATAAAAAATTTATAATTTACGAAAATTTCGGCATGTACACATCATATGTTAGTATATTCGTGTCAAGAAATATAAACATTAACACAATCTGACATAATAGATTAAACTACTCGGAAAATAATATATCGAAACATTTAAAGGGAAAAATCTAATTCATAAAAATTATGGCGGAAATAAAAGTTGTAAAATTTATAC
The DNA here is from genome assembly GCA_032883995.1 of Coronaproctus castanopsis. Classification (NCBI taxonomy): domain Eukaryota; kingdom Metazoa; phylum Arthropoda; class Insecta; order Hemiptera; family Monophlebidae; genus Coronaproctus; species Coronaproctus castanopsis. The sequence continues at coordinate 33,266,412 of CM065053.1, forward strand.
TAATTTAAAACATAATAAAATTTAGTTTTAACATATATATATATAAAAAAAAAAAAGTTAAAAAATCAATTAGATAATATTCACGCGGACAGATTTAATTAACCAGCTTATCCAAGAGATTATACGGTGACATTAAAACTTCGAGTTGAAAATAAAAATGTATAGAATCAATGGACAAATGCGATGGTAAAAGAAATAGAACATGTAGAAAAATATGACGCTGTTAAAAGAACAATATAGTAACTCAAAGTTGATGTTAAAAAGAAAAGATAATGGCGCTAATAACTAAACGTTACTAATGCGATAAATTTAACATATTCCACTATATTAAGGAATGATATAAGTATTCTTTTAAGCGCGTCATAAAAAACTAAGCACCTTCGTATTAAAATAGTTTTTCTAAAATTAAAACGTAATAAATCAACAAAAACTTAATAAATTCTTTAAAAATATCGAAAAAGAAACTTGACGAATGTTTATTTATATGTATCCGCTAATATATATATATAGGGCGATACATTAACTTAATCGTCCGCGGTAAAAAAAAAATTAGAAATTCTGAAAAGATTTCTAGTCGTAAATATTAGAAAACATACATATTAATCAAAATTATTGAAAATATAATTTCTGATCACGAAATAGAGCATTTAAAAAGTTCTTCTATTTTCTCGTGTATTCTTCGGTATATAATTTCGAGAGAAAATTTTTAATAAGTGACTCATCAAGCTGATACTTCGATAATCGTCACATTATTTAACATTTCCTTCAGAAGTAAACTTGTCTTATCGATACATAGATGCGCAAGATTTAATCCATAACTTAACAGTTTAAAATGTTGAACCCATAATTGCTGATTACTTGTTGAAATATTAGTTACATTATCTGTTTCGATATTATGACGAAGTGAAATTTCACATCGAACTGCTTGGAAATCGTTACTTTTGGCTTAGCAATTTTTTTTTTTAAAATGGGGATGCCCTTACAGCCTAATACTAACTGATATTTCTATAAACTCGGACAACTTCTCTAGAAATATACGTCTGGAAATGTATATGTAAATTCATACAACTCGTGTTATCTGCGCATATTGTTCCAGTTTTTAAAAATAATCCGTTAAACCGTGATCATTCTTTTACTGTTTCAGCAGGAATACGGCGCTTCAGTACAGCATTATTATCACGTACGTCTCGTTTAACAGGGAACGAACATAAAGCGTTAAATTCTTGCCTCCGTTACTGTTTGGGAGCATTTCTCACTACGCCAATTGCTGCTTTAGAGGTGGAATCTAATACCCCTCCTCTTCACATCCGCAGAAACCTCTTAGCAGACCAGTTTATTGTAAAAAGTTTCACAACTACATATCAGTCAGCATATAATAACTTCTTATTTATTTATAACAAATGGAGGTTCTCACCATATAAACTTCCTATTCTCTGTAAATCTTCTAAACGATTCTCCAATTATCGCAACTTAATTATTCCTTTGTCACCCTCTCCTTATTTTTCCGATCCTTTCTCTTTTAATAATATAAAATTAGAAATTAAGAAACCTTTCATAGGTCTAAATATCCTCCTATTAGTTTTAATACTTCTATTTTTAATAATTTACTGGCAAATCACTGTACGGGCTTCCTTCCGATTTATACAGATGGTTCCAAGGCTAATAATAAAGTTGGTGCAGCATTCGTAATTCCTTCTTTAAACATTATTAAGAAATTCGTTTTATTACGTTTTTCTTCGATTTTTACAGCTGAGGCTATGGCAATATACCAAGCGTTAAGATACGTTTATCAACAACGTCCAGCTTCATCAGTTCTTATTCTTACCGAAAACCTGTTTAACCGCTCTAAAATCTCTCTCATTTAATCTCCGTGCATCGCCTTATTTATATAAAATCCGAATTTTGGTTTCCTCGCTGTTAGAATCTGGTATTTCTGTTAGGTTCTCCTGGATTCCTGGACATTCTGGTATATTTGGCAATACTGTTGCTGATGCGGAAGCTAAGTCCGCTTCGAATAGCGGTGTGCTTATTCCTTATACACCTTTAACAGATCTTTTGTGTCTCATTAAATTTGCTCATAAAGAATATTGGAATAATATTTGGTTCAATCCTTACCTAGCTCCATATTACAGATCGATTCAACCTCTAAAAAGTACCAAATAACATACTTCGATGTTTCATTACTACTTTATGTAGATTACGATTTGGAAAAAATCGTCTTCCATCGTCCCTATACCAATATAATATAAATTCTCCTTTTTGCCCTCATCCTTCCGATGACAACAAAATAGCAGATGCGGATCATGTATTTTTTGAATGTTCTTACTACAGCTCTCAACAATCTTTATTATATAATCAAATTATATCTCTCAAAGTACCATTACCAATAAATATGTCTTACATACTTACTATTAATCGCATTCATGTATATAAAAAAGCGTTAAATTATTTTGTACATCGGAGAACATTTGAAATCAAACTGCTACTAAAGATATACGAGAGAGAGAGAAAACATTAACACGTACAAAAAATTTACAAAAATTCCCGGCGATATTTAAATTTTTTCATCATCTCTACACCGCTGGACGTGGTTCTCCCAATCTATTTAGCGGTCAGCCAATGTTTCTTCTCTCACAAAGCGACCACCATTCCAACATTCGTCTGTTATCCTTCCCTCTATTTACGTGCCCTGCTCAGCTTCACTTTGGCTTGGTCATCTGCTCCGTCACGTTACGAAGTCCGGTCTTCTATTATTCCGGTCGGACCTTACAATATCAGATGTTAGTCTTCCCCACGCTGCTTTCTATCTTTCTAATATTTGTTTTTGCGAAAATCGTCACTTTTACGAACCGTATGTAATAACCTACAGAATAAGATGATTATTATAAAACTTCATTTCGACACATATCTTAGTTTTCCGAAAGCTATATCCACGCTAACGGTATTCCGCCATGTACGTCTGTCTTTTTCTCGTCAGACGTAATTTTTCCTAGTAACGCGTTATTAAAGTAATTAACGTTTACGCCGATGTAACCATTAACAGCTGACTCGAGGTTCGCTGATTTTCCAGTTATATCATATGATATCGCCGGAATGCGCGATCGATAGCGTTTTGGCGATATCCGTATCGACTGGAAAATAATTAAAAATTATATCCGTAAGAAAAGCGCACCTTTCCATCTCTGCTGCTCTTTCTATTGGCCGACACGAACGACAAGTAAAAATTCAGAAAAATAAAACTTCTCCTTGGTTTATATTAAATTTAAATTTATATTCAATTTAGAAGTTTGAAAGATTCTTTTAGGCTTCGCCGAAATCTTCCCGCACCATACGACGTTACAACAATCGCTATGCCTGCAATTACTATTCTCGTTATCACTACTACTACTACTATTTAAAATTACCTTTACTTATATTATTATTACTACTATCGCAATTACCTATTACAGCAGCTATTATTACTACTACCACAATCGCCCATTTCTAACAGCTACGAAAAAATTATTGGTCCAACTAAAAACTAAACCAAACTTCTGTCTTGTCTCTTCGGTTATAAGGTTGTCTATAGAATAAGGAGAGAACAAAAAAGGGGAAAAAAATAAATTACAAAAGTTAACATACTTTTCTTCATTTTTTTCGTTTTTCGGTTTCCTGTTTTTATCGTTTTTTTTTTTTTTTTTTTTAAAGAAACGCCAAGATATAGGCGAGAAAAAAAACTTTTTATTTATATCTCGCTTTTATTCTTGATCCCTTATTGTTCTTCGAATCGCGACGACCCATTCACCAGCAGCCTGTTAGTTCCATAGAGCGAGATTGCATTTTCTCACACGCCTCAATGGGAATTACGGAAGCGCTACCACTATGGGGAAACACTTTTTAATCCGACCAAATAAATTAATTTCCCGCTAGAAGTTTAGCTTAAAGCTTTTCCCTCCTTTTTATTTATTAAACAAACTCAATTTAGCCCCTTACAGCGATAAAACTATTACACGCTGTTACTAATATTATTACTATTAATATCATTATCGCCGTTAAAACGGTGTCTGTTTTACGGTTGAAGAGAGATAGCGCGATTAATATTGTTAACGAATAAGTCTCGTGACGTCATGTCGGTATAACGTACACGAGTGTTGTTCGAATAACGATAAATACTTAAGGTTGCGTAACCGAACCGAACGTAATAAGAAAAATAGAATGATAAAACGAACTAGCTATTGGGTAACTAATTGGAGGATGAAGATTAATGAATTAATTATAGAGCATATTATGCTACATCAATAAGCTCTCGCTCAATTCTTACGCACGACGCAATTCTGCACTTACGAGTAATGCGTACCTTATACAAGGCACGCCCGTTGGTGAAATATCAATAATTTTTTTATATTCCACAATCATCGAGAGGTGCAATTAACGCTATGGCTACTTTTCAACCGGAAATTGGTGATCATCTCATGTAAGGTATTCGTAATAGTAAATCAAAGTTCGAAACGGAAGGTAACTCTAATGACACTGACATCAAAGAAGATGATAAGCGTACCGATACACAACTAAACTTCGGAGAAAGACCAAAAAATGGGTATTTAATTGTCGAAGAGAAGAACCTATGTCGACAAAGAGAAAAGTAGTACGAGGAACGTAAAATTCAAGAAAATTGCGTGGACTTTACAACCAAAACTCTCAAACATAACACGGTTAAGGTGAATATACAAGCAGGTGAAGATAACAGAAAACTTGTTTAAATATTTAAATAGGAATACGTTTAACTGAAAAAGACATCAAGAAGGCTCTCGAGGAAAATAAATTCATTGTCTGGGATATACTTAATATTAAACATGAAATTATCAAATAGCCCTTATCTCTCCATTTTAAAGAACTCGAACACACCGAAAATATTTTCAATCTAAATTATCTATCGCGCTGTAGACAGTTTAAATTCCTGATCCTAAAAAAGTAATTCCACCTTACCGAATGTAAGCTCAACTATAGAAAGCCTAATCTATTTTTAACGGTATAAATAAAAGACGTTAATCCTCATTCTGGCTCCTGAAATAGCGAGTTATATAATTAAAAAAGAGGCGATATTCTCGATAAGTTAATAACTCGGTTTAATCACATTCCGCACAATACCGCACCGACACGTCTTGAAAAATTTGGTAAACACAATCCTATCCTCACACTCTTTAACTACTCACTTCTGTACACACGATCATAGGTATATAAATAGTTAGTAAATCCATATACGCATCTACATATATCCACGCACACACGCATATACACACACATATATATATATATATATATATATACATACACGCTAATATAAGCACGCGCGTGTATTACGTATCTGCGAATAATGATATCATTTTTACTTTTTTTTTTTTTTGTATAACAATAGCCTACAAAGGTGGACAATGGCTCAGCGCGTCCACAGAAAACCGCTTAAATTGAAATTATACGTTCGGATTTACAATATCCTCTTTCTCTTTAAACAATTTCTTTTCACAAAATTTTTCTCTCATAACTATTTACCTACCCTAATACCACCCCTCCCATAGTGAAAGAGTCAACCAACCAACCATTTTCTTCCTATAGACCGTGTACTTTCCCGTCGACTCTTCGGAATCTCTTTGTTCTTATATATTTCTGGAACGAATCTCTTCGTCCTAAAAAGCAGCGACCTTTTTTAATAAATAAGGTCGAGTAACCGAATTTCTTTCTATTCAAATGATATAATATCCCACCCCCGCCCATTCATTCCCTGCACCAAGTTCAACGACGATATCTTTCACCCCTTTCTTCGACGTCGTCCGAATTATTAAGTCGAGCCCGTTTTATTCAACCCGCTCGCCACCTATATGTTCGCATAAGTTTGTAAAAAGTTTTCAGTCGGTGGTTCTTCTTTTTATTACTAAACTACCCTTTTTTTTTTCTCAATTCGAAGCATTTATTACAAAGGCGTAGTACCCACCGAATGAGTTTTTATTTATTTCCCTACGACACACACACATACACCGACTCTCGCGATGTTTCTTTGTTTTAAATGTCGTCGTCGAGTTTTGTTAGCCTTTCATTATTCTCGTTTATAATTTTTTTTTACGCGGTTTCTATTTTCCTATTCTTCCGTATTTTGCGGTTTCGGTTCCTTTGTCCTTTTCGCTAACTCCCGAATGGACCCGATACACGTTGTAGATTCTTTGTAATTCTATGGCCAAGATTTTTCGTTTGGCGAATTTTTACGCCTTAGGATATTCATCGCGGTTATTTATTATTCTTTCCAGAGCAACAGCGTCCGTGTAAAAAGATTCGATTCGTCTTCCGCCCGTATATTATTAGGTCGTGTTCTCGTGTCCGCGGAGGTTACAAAGGACGATCTCTACTAATTAACGAGCCGAACATTTAGCGGTTTTTATTTTTCACTCCTTTTCCACTTCGCTCGCCTAACCTTTCTCACTCGTTCAGTATTTCATCTCGCTCTACATGTCGCAGTTTGTACAAATCGTATCATTCTATCACTTTTTTTTACATATATATATATATATACACGTAAGCAACACTTTTACTTAATTAACCGATGATAAAAGTGATGCAGTTAGCCGTTTAATACTTGTATTAGACGTTTCCATAAGCAGCCGCGATATTGAATTACTTCTACCGTTATTATTATCCATGAAGATCTAGACTCCCATGTTCGACTCGGGGTGCTGATGCCAAAACACTCAGAATTTCTTCCTTAGCACTTGTATACATTCGTATTATCACGTCAACTCCAGTCTCTCTCCAATCTGATATTACATAATGATCTTAAGATTCCATATGTCAGTGACATGCACACTCAACGATACAAGAGATTATTTTAAAAGTTCGAAGATAGCAATAACCCCATCAGTCTTCCAGGACAATCCGCCAAAGCGCCTGAGAAGAAAGTGGTGCCGTGGTGCTATTGCGAACACCTAACGGTCTCCAGTTTTACTCCTCTTTCTCCAGACGATAGCGTGTCTTTTTATTAACTACTGTACTTGATCATTCTTATTACTATCATCGCTTCTCAATTTTATTCACATCGTACTTCTCCTTCTTCTCTCACAATCTTGTGCTTAAACAGAAGCATTAGATTAACATCAGTTCTTTTATCCGTGCGTTGTTTGTAGCACTTCGAAAGAAACATTCGAATTGTATTTTTGTATTTAAATAAAATTAGAGTTAACCGTCCCAAATATTACGACAAAACTACCAAATATCCACCTATTATCGCGTTCACTGCTGATCACACTTATGTTGTTATGATTTTCCATAGGGTGGCTGGTCACGCACTTGGTGCCGTGATTAAGTACTTCGCAATTTATATCCTCTCTATGAATACAAACCAATATAAATAAATTTACAACAAACCTCCTAGAAAACGAAATATTACTGCACCTACGACACTAATTGTTAAACAACACTTCAATTACATGCCTTGAAAACATCTGTGCAGGATAATGAGAGGTTCATATCGAGTAACTTTAATCTAGTAACACGACGCAGACTAACGATATAAATTCGCTTCGTTATAATAATTTTACTGACGACGAAATACAAAACGTAACATTATCGATGGAACCCGTAATAAAAAAAAAAAGTGATGAAACTGGTACTGTCGGGATTGAGCCAGAAAGTAGCATTCCTGTGGATCCCAGCTCATGCTGAGGTTCGTGGGAATGAAGTAGCTGATAAAGCGAAGAGGGGAGCTGCTCCGTTCTTGCCGGTTCCGAATGTTCCAGTTCCAGCGACTGACGTGAAGAAATACATCGTAAATGGACTTGTTGCATTATGGCGGAGGAAACGAAAGCTGACGTCACAAAGCAACAAACTACGTCAAATTAAACATTCGATCGATCCCTTGATATCTTCGCTTCCACAAGCCGCAGAGACGATGTTGTCTTCACCAGATTACGTCTGGGCCATACGCATTTTACTCACGCGTATCTTATTAATAAATGTTCCAGCTGTAACATTATCCTATTTCCCATATTCCAGTTAACTGTCTCTCATACTCCTCTCTTAGAGCGCTTTTTACCATTCGTACTTCGCTTCGTCTTAAAAAATGATCATGTTTCATTGTTAAAGTCTAATTACCTTCCTCCACCAGTCCGGTCGCTATTCTTCAATCTATTCCTTTTTTCCCAAAATCGAAGTTTATTTAATATTATTCGAAGGCAATGATTTTGCAGTCTTTGAAACTGGTTTATATTACTTCTGCTAGTATAAGACGAAACTGGGCAGGCATAAAGTTACCTTTTTTTTTTGTATTAAAAATTAGTTTCGTGCAGATAGTGCGGATTTTTTGTTACATATGAGTCAACCAATTTTTTGTATTTTTCTATTTACAAATTCACGAATATGTTTGATAAATGTAAGTCGTCTCTCCATGATGACTCCTAAATGCTTTACATGCTCTTTCTAGTCGAGATGAACGTTTTAATTTTAGCAAAATCATTTAATGAAGACCTACGCCTACTAAAAATTATTGACTTAGTTTTCTCATAATTAACTTTGATTTTAATTTTTACAGAAAAATTCGGATATTCTATTACTTTTGATAATCTGTTGTTTATGATGTCTATTCTATATTACCATGAAAAAGGTATCATCAGCATAGAGATTTATATCTGCTCCCGGTATTGTCGGTATATCTTTAATATATATAATAAAAAGTAATAAAATACTCCCTCGAGATACCTACGCATTAATGTGTCGTATACTAGAATTGTAGTTTTTCAGTTTTACAATAGAATTTTCTATTCATAAAGTAAGATTATTAAATACAAGATACGAAGGAAAATTATATTTAATTATATTATATATAATTCCATCATACCATGTTGTTGCTTATATCCATTTTAACCTGTTTTGCTGTTGTACTGGCGAAATCATAACCGTGGTATGAAATGAAAAATTATTTATCGTTTATTTGACCTTTCGTTCTCGATACCCTGTTTTCATTTTGACTATGCACTATGTTGAAATGTTCAATTAGAGAACGTCGTGAAAGAATTAATTTGCAAGTATTTTATCAATTACTTCGGCAATAATCAGGTTGGATTCTTATCAGGCAAAGTAACCGACGTCATCGTGCATTTTATATTGCTGAAAATTAAAAAAAAGTGCGCTCTGGACAGTTAATCGTATTATTTTATTGGACACGCGTGGGAATTTAAAGGCAACGTGCATAGTTTAAAACGTGTCTTACAAATCGGAAGTACATTACAAAAATAGGAAACAGAATGAGTAAGAGCAACGAGATTTTGGGCTTCACCACGGTGTAGGGTAATTGTTTTTCATACATATATATAAATGATTTATGTAATTCGAATGTAACAGGAAAAATACAAAGTTATGCCGAGGAACAGTATTATTAGATAACAGTCTATTTATTACAGAATTATATAAACAAAATTTTCGAAATTGTTATTCATTAATCGGTTAATTCTAAATCGAAATAAAACGAAATCATTGTAATCGAGATCAAAAATTGTGATCGAACTTAACGGTTCCAAATTGGAAAAGACCGTTCGAAATTGAATTATATATAAAATCTGATAATTATGTTAGTACGCGTAATGTCTCGCTGGAATGTTGAGAAAATTTATCTACGTTACTATCTGAAGCAATAAATTTCATATATTCATCTTCTTCTATTATATTTCGATCAACCCTTATTTATAATCAACTGGGGAGGAGGTACCGCTTGTCGTAGCAGACTATTAGGGAGATTTGCAAAATGCAATTATTATTATTATTATTACGTCACCTCCAGTCGAAGGTCCGCGATCATCGTAGCTACTAAACTGTTATTTCTGGACAATTCTTGCAGTTTGATACCATATTGTCGTATCGGCTTCCCGAGTAAGTTTTCGTCTTTCAGGTTTTCTACGAGCACTAATTTCACCATAAATAATTATATAGATAGATACGTCGAAGATATTTGTGAATTAAACGATTGCGCAACTTTTAAATTTCGTTTGTAACATTAGGAAATGTCTTCGAATTGGAATTTGAGGGGGTAGATCACAGCGAATGATGAAAAAGCTAGAGTTTCACGCTGTAGGAAATGTCGTACAAGAATGCAGACTAGCTACGTTACCTAATCTAGTAAAGGTAGATTTAATAGAATCGCGGCTGACGATGTATCTTGCCAAATATTTCGTTAACAAAAATTTATTTAATATTTATATTTTTTGCGAAGAATTGTTTTCATTCGCCTTTATTAGGCCGTATATTTCGTTTGATAAAAGTGCGAACTTGAATTTTCTTTTATCGATTTTTTTAATATATATATATAATATATATATATATATATATATATATAAGCTTACATATATGCTCGTAATACTAATTCATACACCATCGAATTACGTATGCAAAAGCATCACCATTCGACGTTAACGTCAATATTAATAATGAAAATAGTGATAATGATAGTAATGGTAGAACGGCGATAGTAATAACAAAGACAACGTTACAATATAATATAGGCGAAGACAACAATGTATAGTTAGCAGATAGTGAAAAGAAAGCGTGCGTCTCCATTTTAGCCGCCCATACATGTGGAATGAATCGAAATGGTCAACATCCACCCCCGAAATTTAATAACAGAAATAGGTATCAACCTTTTATGTATGTAAACAATGATGACAAAGCCGATGATGAGAAAAATGAAACAACGCATGTGGGCACTACGTCACCGGATAATATTGGACAACGTCGATGGTAAAAATAAACAAAAACGAAATACCGTATCGTTTACTCGCGAACCTACTTCGCTACTACCAATTTTAGTTATAGACGTCGAAAATTATACTACAGAATTTATGCAGTTTTTAACCAGCCTGAAATATGTAAAATATACAAAGAAGTCAACAAATGCCGGTATTAAAATTTACCAAATTGTTATCAGGCATTGACAAAAGCCCTCCAACCAAACAAATACAAATTTTACGTAGTTCTATTATCAGAAGATAAAGCCTTCCCTAAAAGAATATCAGTGCTTCGGTGCGCAGTGAAGAAGTAAAACTTAAAGACGTTTTAACTAAATTTCACACAGAGTTTTTTTTGTGTTTTTTTTTAAATTTACGCGGGTATATATATATATATATATATATATATATATATATATATATATATATATATATATATATATAATACATATTAAAACTAGTTTAGCGTTAATAAAATAATATTTGTAAATTTTAATTTAAAATGGGAAACACAGGTTATTGTAATTGTAATTGTAATGTATATATATATATATATATATATATATATATATATATATATATATATATATATATATATAAAAGAATAAACCTACGTATGTGTACGCCTAAATTACAAAACTTTGTTTGAAACACGGGTGTTGGTAGTGCGGTACATGCGAACAGGATACATATATATATATATATATCATCATCGTATTGTTCATTGCGGAACGGTACGTTTTATTTTACGTACAAATTGAGCCTATTTATATGTGACGAAGATGCGTGCGCATGTCAGGATTGGGGGTGCCACTGCTGTCTTAGTGATAATTAAGAATTAAATAATCATGAAAGCATTATAGCAACTACATCATGGCAACATTTATATATATATCCCGCATGCGAACAGAATATATATATATATCATCATCATCATCATCATCTGGTGCAACAGTCCGCGGACTGTTTCGCCCCTATGCTTGTATTTTTCCACTCGTATCGGTTATTGGCCATTCTTTTCATTTCCGAGTAACTGGAGAATCCGGAATCCCTCTTCAGATTGTCTATCCAGCTTAATCCTGGTATATATCCTTCAATTGCATCTCGCAGCAATCCTCCATGTCGTAACACATGCCTCATCCAACATAGTTTCCGTTTTTTAATCTGGTTCAGCATTTGCCGCCTTTCATTGACCCGTTTTAAAACTTCTTGGTTTTTTGTTTTCTCCGTCCAGCTTACTTTCTCCATCCACCTCCAACACCACATTTCAAATGCTTCTATCCTATCCTCTTCCCGTTTTGTGCACGTACGTCCATGTTTCCGATCCATAAAATGCTACTGGCCACGCGTATGTTTTTATAGTGCGTTTTCGCAGCTCTATGGGCATTGTTCTGTTGGTTATTATTTTTATTTTTTTGAGCATAGCCTATTTCGCTATGACAAGTCGTTTCACTATTATCACCGTTAATATCAAACTAGGTGACAAATTATTTTGAACTCGAACAAGATAAGCACTAATTCACTGGCCATAGTAATATGGAACGCTAATGTAAATGAACTCAAGTGTTTCCTCTGAACAAAACAAATTTATATTGTTCCACTGACGGACACTCATATAATTAATCCTGAGATTTGTGATTTATCTAGCTGCTAATGTGACCATGAAACCCACCCTTCCGGTATAACAGTGGGAGTTGTTGCTGTACTTATCACAAAGAACATAGATCATCATCTACGCTTTGCTCGGCAAACAGAGGCTTATTAAGCTTTTGCGACAAAAATAAAAAATATTTGACAACAAGGAAGTAATTATTACATCAGTCTATTGTCATCAGAAGCATTACAAAGGTCACGATAAAGGAATAAAAATTGGAGGGGAAAAATTGCAGTGATACGTTTTACCGATTATACTGAGCTGCTGGCGGAGAATATCGAGGACTTAAGGGTCTGCTGGATTCAGTTACCCGTGAAAGGGAAAACAAAGCGGTTAGTATAAATAGAATGAAAACTAAATTTATGGTGGCCTGAAGACAACTAATTGCGAACAAAAAACTATTCCTTAATGGCAGGCAAATTGAACGAGTAAGAAAATTCAAATATCTAAGCAGCTGGATAACAGAAAATAATGGTCCTAATATAGAAATAAGAACGCGCATCGAGGTAGCTCGGGAGATATTTACGCAGCTGAAGAATGTTCTATGTGACAGAAGGTTAAATTAAGGTGTTAAGATGCTATGTATGGTCTGCACTCTTATAGAGGCCTGTACAATGAAAAGATAATGGAAAAGCGGAATTCATCATTCGAAAAATGATGCTATCGGCGGATCTGTAAGATACCATGGACCAAAAAAACGAAGGATGCGGAAACTAGATCGTGTATTAATTTAAGTAATTAGTAAGGTGAAAACAAAATTCTTTGGACATTTTATGAGAGGGCCAACATATCACGTTTTGCAAACTATAATAATAGGAATAGTAGAAGACAAAGGGGCGAGCAAGAAGGACTTCATGGCTCAAGAACATTAAGGAATGAACTGGAGTTACAAAAGTAGAGGAATTAGTCTACATAAGAAGCCAAGACTCATTTGGTTAAATAGTGGAGTCCGTGTAACTTATTAATCTATACCCGAATTGAGTTGCACGAAGAAGACGAATAAAAGAAAGTACTGATTTATTTCTCACGACAGTTACTTACCCGTTTTTTTTGGTTTTACTTTTATTAATACTTTATTATTAAAATTAGTGTTTCACAGCTTGATTACATTTACAGAGGTTCAATATACCGCATCACCATTTTAGGCTTTGTACTACTGCTTCTTTAGTTGACAGACCCTGTATGAACCCAAATTTCTGTGTAGAAAATTTGTTCGCTGAATCTGACCTATAATTTCTAATTTTATAAAATTTTCCAAAATTTTCCACATCTGTTCAAAAGATATATTTACCGATATGAACGAATATTATCGGAATCTTTACCTGGTTTTTACATCAGAATCACACTAGCTCCATGTCAAGCTTTTGGGTAATAAGCTCGTGAATATATTTTATTGAACACGTTTTCAAAAATTATTGGATGGTGGTTTTGAACTAATTTTATTATTTTATTATTAATTTTATCAAGTTATTATTTTTGAAATTTTTTATAACCATTGTTAGTTGTTCTTTCTTAATGAATGAGCGTTCATCCACATTTATTTGGCTGAAATCGGGCTTAAAATTATCGAACTTATTTCGCAATGACTTGTGATAACTATTGTCTGTATCTGGCTATCGTTAGGAAATAGTGTTGAGAAACAGTATATTACAATATCGTTTGCATTAGTCATTTGATCGTTGTATTCTTTTTTAAAATAAGGGAATATCCCTTCAGCTTACTGAATGCGATTTTATATCCCCATGGTTTTACATTCTCTATGCAAAAACATTTCCATGACTTTAATTGATTTTATCTCATAATTTAATGTTTTTTTTCTTACTTTTTTCAACTAGTTCATGGTTTTTTCTTATATTTGGATCCTTTTCTCTTACTCGAGCGTTTAGATATTCATGAACTGAGTAGGCCTTCCTAGTTTCGACTTTTAGTTCTTTTACAAGTGGTTGAGCAATTCTGGCGGTAATAACAAGATCTATTACATTTTTTCGGTAAAAGCATTTTTTGGTTTTATTTAGTACAATTAGGTTATGTGGATGCTGAGAAACTGTGAAAGAATTTTGTTCTTTTTACAGAAAGTTTGAGATCCCACATAGTGGATCTAATGTTCTGTACCCTGTAAGAAGTAATTGTCTCTAAGGAAATTTTGTGAGCATATCATTGAAAGCTTGTCTATATGATTCTAATGGTTTATTTCGAGAAAAATGTACACTTACGAGTAAGAGGTTAGTTAAGGGAATTGCTATAAGATTATGATTTTTATCAATGAATATTTTTGGTAATTAATGTCTGTTGAAACACAAAGGGCAGCTAGACTATTATTTATCACGTTGTACCCAGAAAATCTATTTTACTTATTATTTATAATGCAAGTTTTGGAGATTAGAAAATTTCCTCCGGAATTTTTCCCGATAAAACTGTGAAAATTTCTACTATCCGACTATGGCGTAATTAAAACAAGCTTTACGAACTTGAATCGTCGTGCAGTATGATCGAAGAAAACATGATATTTAATTTATAGCGGAATTTTTTACCTTAATGTTTACACAAGATTATGCAAATTCGTATCTGTTTAATAATCTACATCACGATTTAATGAAATTTGTTTGGACCAAATAAATGCCAACTTTACATTTATCCTATTTTTCGCACATCTGAATTGCATAAGTTCAATATAGCTCAAATTCACTCAACATTTTAGTGCTATTAGAGCAAGAAGTAAAGAAATAATTTACACGCTTCATTCCTATTCATTTGCAAGCGAAATTCGCTTCGTTGAAATATTCATTATTTTCGAAAATTTCTTTTCCATGGACAAAAATACATTTACATGTTAAACGAACATTCTAAACGTATACACTTTATACTGGTGTAACATGCTTTGCACTGCGAAACAGCGACTAACATTGTTTAATAATAAATTAATTCCCTTACTAATAGTGGTAATTCATTGGTGATTTTAATATATCTTTGATTTTTACTACGTATATGTGCATTTATTGGATGATGTACGTATATACATTTTTAATATTACGAGTATTATTATAATTGCTTATGTTACCATTAACACCGTTAGCATACAGCCCGCTTTTAATTGTATTATTTATTAATTCGACTTTTTTCTTCAGATTTACAATGCGCCGCCTTACGACCAGGCTTTCAGGATCGGAAACATTGATTAATTGCGATGTTTTCAAACATTGAACATAGCGTCCATCCGATGTTTAATTTTTTTCATTTTGAAGTAATTAACGAATCTATTAATTATGGACAGTTTCCGGGAGTTTTAAAGATAGGTATATACCGATTTATAAAAATGGCGATAACACAGTTATATCCAACTACAGGCCTGTATGTATCCTTTCGGATATTTTAAAAGTATTAGAGAAATGCTTGAAGGAATTCATGTCCAAGTATTTAAAGAGTATACTTCAGTACAAAATCAGTTCATATAATTCGACTTACTATGTGTAAAAAAAAAATTAGAAAAGTCTCGGCGATAGGGCAGATATATGTAAATTATGTTTAATACCCATGTTATAACATAGCGCACGCGGCGCACTTATGCGCACACCCAGGCGTATATTCTTCAATATTGTATTTATTTTAAGTATGTTTATTATTTGATTGTACTTTGTATTTTTATTATTATTCAATTACTGGCAAAATAAATGGACATCCTGATTACGTATTTTTAAATATACAACAGTTATTACATACTTTAAATTACATTTCGAAGTGTAAATCATGGTTTAATGTAAGGCCAGTAGATAGTAGGACACGAGGACAGTTGTGGTACAGAAAGGACAAAAGTGCCACGTTTTAATAAAGTTCATACACGAATTCAATTGCTGTATAGCTGTCGCGTACAACATGTTACCCCAGAAAGTGTTAAATTATAGCTTGAAAACCACAAAATGCGGCATATTAACCGGTTATTTGATTATAAATGTTATGCGAATGTTCTAAAATATTATTGTTATTATCGAATTACAGAATGTATTATTTTGTTTAATTTGTTCATTATAGCATTTCCATTGTAAACATGTTTGAAATATCTTAAATATATTCGATTTGATTATTAATTTGATCATTATTATCATCATAATTATTATTATTATTATTTATATACGTCGTACTTAAAATGTAGTAATAGAGAAAAAAATCTGAATTGAGACCATTTTTACGAAAATAGTGGAACTCTAGTTTACGTGTTGGAAGAAATTATTCATTATTTATGAATACACTTATATATGTTATATGTGTCTTTGTGTGCGTGTGTGCGTGTATATTAAAGATTCCTTTCTCACATATAACGAAACAAAAAATTGCGAGACAGTACAGCATCGATGCTTAGGCAAGAGCAATTTTCTAACATTACTCAGAGCTATATTATCAATTTTTAATATCGAATGTTTGTTTCAGAAGAAGCTGTTGCTTAATATATACATTTTATATATATATATATATATATATATATATATATATATATATATATATATATATATATATACTTTTACTCTCCGTTATTACGTTACGCACGTAATTCCTTTACATTTCCGGCGTGTGTGTCTATTTATCCTTTTCACTGTGCTGAATGACTTTATTCAGTTCAGTTCGCACATTATGGTCGATTGCAATTTACATTTTACAAACTTCTAGACCAAAAATAATGCAAAGCTCAACTACGTTACCCCGGGCGAATATATATTTCCAAATGTCTGCGTCTCGCCCTTTTCTATATACATAATATATTATACGTGTATGCACGTATATATATTATAGTAGAAAAGCGAGTTTTTTTTTTTTTAAATCGAATCGTTAGTCTTGCATCGAAAAATAGTTCGGTATATTTTACAGTCTGCACGTAATTTCGGTCATCTGCCAGCTGAACAATAAAAGTAGCGCAATATAGGCCATAATAAATTTTACGATGCCGGCGATATGTAACATTTTTACAAAGTCTGAACCTCGTTTTGTGTTAAATATATGAAGAAAAAAATCTCCGGAATGATATAAATAAACGTTTAAAAAAAAGCACATTTATATTTTTAATATGCGCGTCGCAAACACACTGGTGTGTGTGTGTATATATTATATGTATCACCTTATCATGTCATGCCTATATCAATCCACTGCCGGGTGTAGGCATTCACCAAATTATTCCACAGCTCCTACCTTATGTTGCTCGGATTCAATTAATTCCTGCCCATTTAACAACATCATCTCGGCAACTATATATATATATATAATATAAATGTGTATATATATTTAGACACAAATATTTTACGATGTCAACAAGTAAATCATGATACAGCTAAAAATAGACGTAGTTCGAGCATCATCCGAGATAATTGATCAGCAAACAGCAGGTAATATATTTATATAAATCAATTCAATAAACACAAACACGCATACACAATATATATACATCATCGTCCTCCCTCTAAACCCATAACTTTTGAAAATGATAAACAATGCTGGGAAACATGTACTGATAATGGGAGATTTGAATACTAAAAGCCGCACGTGGAACTGTTACACAGAAAATACGGGTGGTGGAATATTTTTTTTTTTTTTATAATGGGGTCCCTTTATAGCTTACCCAACGTGATACTGTGGGGACTATCTACATCTTAATCAAGCATGCTGACTTCTCTTGAAATGTCGCTATATGGGGGGTATCCAGATGTAAAAGGGACGATACATTATACGGAAGTGTAATACTCGAAGAACGTAACAAGATAAGGTAAAGCTCCGAGCGTAACGGTGCTACAGCAGAACATTCAAAAAAGACATGATCGGGGCTGCAGACTACCTGTTCAGAATAAAATCTATCCTTTAAACTTAACTTTCAAATAAAAAAACCTCTTAGAACTCATATATTTTCCTGGGAATTCCCGGCTTAAACCAAGCGTATTAGATATTCTTTTAATTAGAAATTTTGATAAGTTTACCGATCCTATATCTGCCAATGTGCTATCAAGCGAAATTAAAGCACATAGCAAATGTGCACACACCTAATTATACTAGAGAAACCTGGAAATACTTTCAAAATTATATTAATAAGAGAATACAAATTCCTACTTCGTTATCAACTCCGTCTCGTATAAATGGCTATATCGATATCATAAATTCTATAATAACTGGAGCAGCTCGTAAGTCCATTCCAATGACAACATACAAATTTAAAATGCGTCAATCTTAGCTACTACAAAACTTATTATCAAACTAAAACATTACTTCCGTGAAAAATATCAGAGATCCTCTTATCTAATAAATACAAAAGACTTTATTATAAATTTATGAATATAGTCAGACGGAGATTACAATATGAAAAAAATAAACAGTACAATAATTTCCTAGCTTAAGCACAAGCGATGATAACACCATTTGGAAAGTAACTAAATATCTCTGTAGAGAACAAACAGAATTACCGTCTATAAAAATTCCTGGAAGTGAAGAGAGGCTTTCGTATTTTTTTAGAACAAAGCGGAGGTTTTATTAAACCATTTTAACACTCAAACAAAATGACACGATGTCTACTTCCTATCATGAAAGACAAGTTAGAAAGCCGTATACACCATTATGTATCAAACCACGCGACCACAGTTAATTCATCCGATTTAACATCTCCTAAAGAAGTAAAGAAATCCATTTTTAATCTCAGGAATACAAATTCAACTGGACCGGACAAAATTAATGATAAATTACTTTAAAAACTGCTTCACAAATCAATAGTAGCTTCATCGTTATTTTTAATTTATATATACGTCTATGCTATTTTATCGCACCTTGAAGGGTAAACGATACCACTCATGAAACCTGGCAAGGATGGTTCCTTACTCCAAATAGTCGACTGTGGTATTCGTAATTTCCACATTGTAGGACGATGAACTTTAGTAATCTTAAACGAACGTGTAACTTCCGTGAACTATATAAGCCTTAAAACTCTTTCATTTGATCTGCCGCTTTAGAGGGACACTACTTTAATGGCTGATATTTAAGTATACTATTTTATATCTAAATTAATCATATCTTTTGTAAATCGTGATTTATAAAACTACTCGAATTATTTATTTTAACAATCACCATATATTTTATACTTCAAATATTTACATATCGTTTGGTTTGGTTATTTCACACAATCTCCGAATATCGCTCGTATAGAAATTGTATCCTAAATTTATGAGTGGAGTTTGTATTAATGTCCGCCTTATTACCAGTTATAAATAAAATAATATCTAATGCAAAACCGGCCATACTTTAAATCGAATAAGGAGAACATCGGGCTCCACTGTACGTTGAAATTGGGGAAAATAATATTAACGAATCGAATGACAAACATTTAAATAACATACACAGTTCAATGAAATAATTGACGAAAAATACGCAAATTTCGAAATAATCTATACAGACGGTTCTCTAGACAAGTCAATACTTTAGCTTTTTATTACATAAATAAAGAGATATGGAAAGTTCACAAGCTGGAAGATCTTCGTGTAGAACTATACGCAATAATGACGGCGTTAAAATACATAAGAAAGGAAGCAGAGACCGAAATATTTTTATAGCGACAGCTATTCAATAAACTACAAATCATTAATCTGAAAAATGTTAGTAACATAAAAATTATAATTAGAAAATTAGTAAATAAACTCAAAAATCTAAATACCAGGGTGCTTATTAAGTTAATTCCCGGGCACGTTGGATTTTACAGAAACGAGACAGTTGATGTTACTAGAAAAGTGAACGGAATAATCGGATAAAACTGAACTGGTATCAAGGATCGGTTGTATAATCAATCGGAATAAATATATAGGGCGGAAACACAACAGAAAGGGAAAACCGCATATATTAGTAAAACATACTATCGATAAGGAGTCCACGGTATGTATGGACATGAATATAGAGTGGAACTACATAAAAACGATATGCGGATTACATTTCGAACGTAATCGAATTTTTCATCTTTGGCGTTTTGGCAATTATCGATAGCTCGATTATTGTGACCTAGAAAGGTCGATAGATTATATTATACGTCAAATTCGAACTAGGAAGATTATTTTTGAAAAAACTATTGCCGACATTAAGATGAGTATTATTCACAAAATTGTCATGTATGTACTTGTATAATTTTATTAAGAGCGGTAATATTGACGTCCAAACATTTAGATCTAAATTAAACAGGTAAAAACCAATAAAAAAATAAAAATGTTACTTTCATAATAATTTTTTTTTCAACACTTTTATTCCATACCGCAGGTCTTCATTTAACAAAATTTAGTTCAGAGTTATCGTCAGCGAAGTCGTCTAACTCATACTTTTTTTTTGGAAATAAGTAGAAACCTCGAACAAGCATTTCGATTTATACGCTCTCATTAAAACTTAAGACAAACGGGAGACCAAAAAAAAAAATGAACCTTTTTAAAATTTAAGGCGTGGTTGCTAGAGCGACTGTCAACTTGACGGTCGAGTGTTCGAAACCAACACGCGCCGTAGAAGTTTTCATCATTATTTAATTCTTAATTATCACGGCGATGGCTGTCCCCACTCCATTTATAATACTCATATAAATAGTGCCTTGAATACTAGTCCATTTTGTACGTATAAAAATAAACGTACGATGGCTAGTCACGACGTTGATGATGTTGATGATGATAACAATCATTAATGTACGAGTTTTGCACAAAGCAATACGTTCTCCTTCCGCAAAAATAACAAACATCGAATTCAATCAAGAAGTTATTATTAAAATAACATCGGTCATTTAAGATGCTTGCATTACGTGTGTGTGACGCGTGTAGTTAAACGTGTGTATGTGTACGCTTACATATATATATATATATATATATATATATATATAAAATTACTAGATACTGAAAGGTATTCTCGTTTGTAACGACGAAAAAACTAACTTAAAATTAATTTTCTCGAACAAAAAAAAAATAATAGTAACGATAATATAATAAAAAAGAATCTAAAAACCAAAAGTCAACGCGGCAAGCGATACAAGAAATGACTGGCAACAACCAGAAATCGCAAAAATGGCAGATCCCTAGGGAAAGGACGGCAACTCTCAGAATTCTGCGGTATTTTGTCAGAGGCGTTACAGCGACTGTATAAATTATAATTAAACGGGGGATTCCTCCCGTCTATAAAGGGATTTCCTATATTATTTCCGTTGGTTTTGCACACGCTTACATATAATATATTTATATATATATAACACCAATACACACATGAATATCTAATATATATATATATGTGTGTGTGCGTGAGAGAGATATGTATACGTATGTGTAGCTAAAAAAAGAGTATGTGCGTGTATGTATACGCTCGCACATACAATCGAAAATAATGCAAGAACGTCTTTTGAAAAAGGATACAACAGTAAATACCGGGTGAAGCTTTTCCTTTTTTGTTCGGGTCCGTAATAGTGGTCTCTTCTATTCCGATCTAATTTCAGACAGTACTTCGAAAGGATAACGATATTTTCGTTCATTATAATTTCTAGACACACTTTGTCTTCTTTTTTGCCTCTTTGTTTCTTTTGTACGCGTGTTCATTATTATTCTATTTTTATCTTTTCGCTTCATTTCATCGCAAATCAGAATAACGTCCTTAAAGATAACATCTCGCCTAGTGGCTGGTTGCCGAGTTATGTGACCTATCGTAGATTTCAAACATTCATCGATCTATGCTCGAAAAAGTCTTCGAAAATATTATAAAGAATAAATGAATGTTTTGTTGCAAATGGCGGTCATCTCAACGACATTGTGTTCCCCACAACTAATCGTAAGCTAATTTCATGTTTTCCTATTTTTAATTAAAATTTCATTCAAAAATTTTGGTCGAATACTTTTTAAGTTATTCAAAACCCCAAACAAAACCGTTCGTCTTCTCCGGGCCATCATATATATGTGTGTGTATATGTATATATTAGTGTTAGTACGAATGAAAATGGAAAATGTAAGAAGAATCACTGGATGCGTACAAAAAATTTAACAACGCGGATATTTACGAATGCCGTCCATTCAGGAGAGGATCATATAGATACAAAGTATGTCAAACGATCCGGTTTCGTTGAAAATAATTATATATAGACGCTAATCCAAGAAGTTGTTGGAAAACTAAAAGCTGAAAATGCAAAAAATTTGTCTGAAAATTGGACAGATTTAATTAGGTAATTAATAATAGTAAAAGGATAAATTGAGGCTGGTAAATTCCTTGATTATTATGCTGTAAAAAGTAGACGATAAAATGAACGTTTGTCATGCCGTATACAGAGGAGTACTGCGGTTGTGCCACGTAGATCATATCAGACACCAAAGTAAAGAAATATGGTATAAGATACACTCAGTTCAAAAATGAAAACTGTATTTCTAAAAAAAAATCACACGGTTAACACCGAAAAAAATTCGCGAATAATATCAACCGTGAAAGTTTAAAAGTCTATAACTTAATTATACCAATTCTCGCTCAGTCATCTAGCTGAGAAGATATGGTTCGACCAGCATTTAAGAGTTTCATTTCGCAGAAATTTATCGTCTCGCCGATAGACTTCGTTAGTGAGAACTTCGATCTATTCGCTCTAGAAGGCAGTGTGTTTAAAAAATTCGAGCTGTTTCCTTTAGTAAAATATGAAAAACAAATAACAAACGGAATAGAATAAATACGAGAACACCTTCTTCTATAAGATTCGCAAAAGATTTATTAACCGCGACTAGTGTATTTTGGATAATTTCGACTTAATTTTGCGCATTATATAAATGCAAATATATGTTGTGTACATGTGTGTGTGTAGATTTCGTGACAAATGGCAGCGAAAATACAGTTACGCGGTTATATAAGATGCGGTTAATTTAAGAACAAACAGTTGCCGTAGTTTAAGAGGAAATCATTCAACCGCATATATGCCTGTACACTTACTTTGTGTGTGTATATATATATAATATACTTATATATTTATTATAATATATATATATATGTGTGTATTTATATATTTATATTTATATATACCGGAGAATAGAGAGGCAGTTTATATATTCTCATTAATAAACTTCGCAACAACGTTAAAAGTTATCATCGTCATCATAACGATTATATTGATGAAAGCTTCATCGTCTGCGTTAGGATGAAAACTTTACACACACATACAAACATTCGTAACCTAATAACGCTAACGCTATTGGCTTTTCACCTACGACTCTAATATATACGTGCACACCTGTTATATACTTCAGACTTATTATATATATCTGCCTATCTATTCTTCTTAATCTAGTTTATCATCTTTGGCCGTTTGCACCACTTCCAGTTGTACGTATCTTTTTCTACAAACTCCGCACCGAATAATACAACATGAGAGAGAGAGCTCTCTACAACAAGTTCTTTTGCGAATAACTCTCGCCGCGATAAATCTCGATTATTACCAAGTTTCCGCCAACTTTCACACTTGTAGGCACTTGGATATTTCGACCACATATATATATATATATATATATATATATATATATATATATATATATATATATATATATATAGATATAGATATATATCGATATGTATGTAGTAGTTTAGGCGATTTCCGTTTGAACAGCTCGCATCGCTATTACCATCGCCCGATAAGTTGAAGGTGTAAACAAAACTACGCTTCAAAACCGAGGAGACAGCTTTTAAACTCCCGGATTACTATGTAGTTCAAAAACGTTTCCACGGAATTTATTCCGCCGCTAGCGACTCGTGTACGCCACATTCGGATTTTACGCCGATAGAGACTCCGCAATAGTACAATCGACTTTTACTCCCTGGTTCTGCTCGAGATGGTGGAAGTTTTTGATCATCTCCGTGGTTCAAACTGTCGCGCCGTTAAAGTAAATAGACAATGGGTTATCGTCTGAGTACGATGGATTACGCTAGTTTATATCGTGTAGTTGCCTAACAATTTTCAACGCGTGAACACGCACACGTAAATATATATATATATATATAAGTGAAGGTAGTTAATCAAAGAAGAAATAGTCACGCTTTGGCCAAAATCTGCGGTAGTTATATACCGCCGAGTCATCGCCATGTCGTAAATTATAACAAAAACTCGCTAGATGGCGACACAGTACACGAAAAATAGGATAATCAGGAAGCAGTTATAGGACGGTGGACGAGGCCTGAATGAAATGAAGAAACGGTGGTTTGTCGTCCGGAAACACAAATTCGCATTTTCATTCGGCTTTGTCCGTACCGTAGGGCTGTTGCGTCGACTGGTTAATTATAATATTTTTTTTTTGTATTCGGTGTATTATTGTACTGATACCGTCTATCCGGTCGTGACGGTCGATAACTACAGTAAGAATAATAATATTGCAAGAAAAAGATAGAATATCATTGACGCTTTTGAACTATATAACTTGATAGCAGCTTGGCTCGATACACGTAATCCATGCTACTAGACACGTTTACGTGGTTTCACGGGTTCGTTGTGAGTAATTTAAAATTATTCAGCATTTCGCGTGAACACTGAATACATCCCTATGAAGATCATCTTGTTCGCTCCTATCGGTTAGAGTGCTGATGATAAATTTATTCACGATAAATACGCTAAACATGTAGAAAATAATTTCGTTTAAGTTTTTGAAATATTTATATTTCGATGCGATTGTTTAAAAATTATGTTGCGCGACGTTACGCTTTCATATAAAATTGAACACGATCTGTTATACAGTAATCAATGACGAATATTCGATTTCATAAATTTAGTTACGTAGTATATTAGACGGACACTAGAATTAACGGTTGTTTCTTCCAGAATCTTCGATCCACAGTTGGTGTCCACTTTTCGTCTGTACAATTTCTTGTGTTTTGAATATATATAATAAAGTTATGAAAAACAGAAAGATGGACTTAGAACGAAGAAAATCTGGACAATAAATACAGATTGGAAAGAAGAATTAACACCGTTGAAATGTGCGCATACCGACGCGTGATAAGAATTCCATGGACAGATAAGGTGACCAACCGACACGTGCTGAGTAGGTGGAATGTAAACATGGATGACCATAAAAAGAAGAACAATTAAATATATCGCTCATAAAGTCCGAGAAGAAAGGCTTTTCAACCTTGCAGCACAAAAATTTCAGGAAAGACACTTAGAGAAGAAAAATAATGAAATTAATTACCACAAATACAGGAATTAAGGATTTCGTTATCAGCCATATAGAGTTCGTGATGTGCAACCTTCCGAATGGAAGATGCTACTTTTATGATGATGGTACTTTGTACCTTCAGGGAACCGGAGCTCTAACCGGTGTGGTGCGCGTCCACAGGTGGCGGATAGTGGAATGGCCTACAGATATGTGGGTTAGCTGCGAATAATACATTAGTCAAATAAGCAGTCGCGGACCAAGAGCAGCTACTGGTCGAAAGCCTCATGCAGGCGATTCCAGTAGTGACGGGGAAATGAGAATGAGGATGTAGAGAGACAGGTTGGGAACTGTCTACTAAAACTCTACATGAGTCCAACGACTTCTCACCCTCGGCGAATTGAGGCCGCTATAAATGTCTCACCAGGCTATTCCCCAATAGCAAACCGCTGCCTTGCGGTAAGGGTTTGGTTACCCAAAGGTTAAGGGAGTTAACCCTGACAGAAAATCATACGGAAGGCAAGTTGAAACCTATCATGGCAAGTCCAGTACAAAATACGATGTTAATTCAGTCGATGACGCCGGCGGGGGCAACGGAAGAAAACAGAAGGCTTCCGAGGTTTACAGCATGCGAAACCCCCTCCTTCACAATACGGACATGGAATGTCCGAACAATGTTAGCGATTGATAAATTTGCAAATATCAAAAGAGAAATTATGCGTTATAAAATGCAATTACTAAGAATAGCAGGGACGAGATGGAAAAATGAAGGAGATTTTACGTACGAAAGGTATCAAGTAATACATACTGTATCCGAAAAAGGACAGAACGGTGTTGCTCTCATAATGGAAAAATCATTAAGTGATGCACTAATAAACGTAGAAAGAATAGGGAGTAGGATTATTGTGGTGAAGTATTGTACAACATCAGTAAATACTACAGTAATTCAGTGTTATATGCCTACATCAGCAGAAGACGATGACACGGCAGAAGAAATTTACATGCAATTAGAAGACCAACTACAAAAAACTGAAAGCAGATGAAAATGTGATAATAATGGGAGACTGGAATGCCAGTGTAGGACAAGGGAAAGAAGGCAATACAGTGGGGCCTTATGGACTGGGTGTAAGAAATAACAGAGAACAAAGATTGGTAGATTTTTGCAATCAACAGGACCTAGTGATAACCAACACATGGTTTACGGCAACATTGAGGAGGCGATAGACCTGAAAAACGCCAGGTGACCGACTGCGGCTGCAGATAGACTATATAATGGTAAAGAACAGATACCGTAATCAAGTAAATAAATCTATGGCGTATCCTGGTGCCGACGGGGACACCGATCATAGTCTAGTGAAAGTGTCAACTGAATTAAAATTCAGGAAACAACGTAAGAGTAACCAGCTTGGATAATGGAACAAGGAGAAACTGCATGAAACAAAGTAAAACAGAAATTCGGTAGTAAAATAATGGAAAGATTGAAAGAATGGGAGCCGGCGAACGGAATAGAGAAATGCTGGAAACAGATAAAAGGAGCAGTTACAACAGCAGCAACTGCGGTACTGGGATATATGAAACACAAGAAAAAGAAACCGTGGATGACGCAAGAGATACTACAGTTAATGGATGTGAAACGTCAATTTAAAAATGCTAATGAAAGGGACAGGAAGAGTACAAACGCTTAAAAAATAGTATCACAAATAAATGCCGACAAGAAAAAGAAAAGTGGTGGAAATTGCAGTTTTGATGAACTAGACGATCTATACAAACAGCACAAAACGGTACTACTACATAAAAAGATTACATACATTAGTAAAGAGAAGAATGTAGTGGGCACATTTGTAGAATACAATTGAAGAACAAGGAGAAATCTGGCGACAATATATAAAAGAACTATACAGTACAAATGATGAAATGACGGTACAAATAAAGCAAAAAGGTAAATATGAATGAAAAGATATACCACTTCGAGAAGAAGTTGATGCTGTAATAAAGGCAATGCACCTAAATAAAGCACCAGGAATCGATAATATGCAAGCAGAACTGATCATTAATGGTGGACAGGAGCTTCACAATAAATTATATGATCTGGTGTGTAAAATTTATAGCGAAGAAGTTTGGCCGAAAGATATGATCACATTCTTGCTAGTGCCAATTCCTAAAAAGTTACAACCAAAAGGTTGTGGAGAATACGGGACAATTAGCTTAGTGACACACGCATCGAAAATCTTATTGCAAATTATAAAAAACAGAATGGAAAAATATATAGAACCATTTATTGATGATGCACAAAAGGGTTTTAGAAGAGGAGTATCAACAAGGGATGCGATCGTAGCACTGCAAACAAACCCTTGGAGAAAGAATAACAGATTTAAACGTTAAATATATATATGATACGTCGATTTGTGAAAGCATTTGATAGAGTAGAATGGAACCAACTATTTAAAATATTAAAAATGATGAACATTCCTGTCAAACTCATATCACTGATACAGAAGTTATACAAGAATCAAAATGCGATGGTAAAATGGAGGAATAAATTGTATGAAGCGACAGAAATTACCAAAGGTGTGCGCCAAGGATGTCTGTTATCACCAGCACTTTTCAATATCTACTCTGAATTTATAACAAAGGAAGCATTAGATGACGTTCAAGAAGGTATAAAAATAGGCGGACGATGCATAAAAATTATAAAGTTCGCAGATGACCAAGTATTATTGGCAGGAAGCCAGGAGGGCTTGTCAAAAATGGTACATAGATTAAACTACGTAGCAAGAAAATACGGAATGAATATAAATATTCAAAAGATCAAAGTTATGTGCATGAGTAAAAATCCAGTGGAAATGAACATATCAATCGGTGATCAAAAATTGGAACAAGTTAAATGCTTTAAATATCTAGGACATGTAATAACAAAGAACGTATATTGCACTTAAACGTGCATGTTACATGAGGAACAGTTTTCGTTTCAGCACTATCGCATTTACATTATACACACATTCATATATATATATATAAATTACTACAACATGAACACACGTATATAGATTTTTATATGTAAATATGTTGTTTTTTGTTTAAATAGTCAATGATCTTAAACTATAAGTAAAAGAGTAATTGGTCACATAAATAGTTAACTGTTCATTATTTTAATAAATTGTGTTTTTTTAATTATTTTTTCAATTCCATTTTCCTTAAATTGGTTTTTTATTCGGTATAATTTCTAACATGTGGAAATCAATGACAAACCACCACGCGCAATATCATATGCGCTCTAGTAACAATATAGTACACTACAAAAACACGCGGGGCTGCATTGCCCCGTCGTGGCAACAAACTAATTACAATCGGTTCTCCCGGGTGTGCGTGTGTCTATTTACGCTAAGCCATATTATGATTGCCTTGTACGCTACTTACACTGTAGAACGAAATATGTATAGGTAAGTAGTCGCCTACCTCCGATACGGAGACGGTACTTAATCATGATGATGATGATGATAATTCCTGATTATTTAATCGCTGTATTATTTTGCCATTTACTTTTATAGACAGATTTATAGGTGACTGCCTTTGTACTTGTGTTATTTTTAGACCACTTTTTTCTAATCAAAGATTGTTGTATATATTATCATAACATCTGTATATATCTACATCTTGCAATATTCTTAAGGAATTCATATTATATATATATATATAAAATATATATACATATATGATTTTGTTAGGGCGCTTTGAACTTTAAAAAAAAATCATTTTGATAATGTTTTCGTACGTGTAGTAAAAGTCGTATTTTCCCAAAACCAAATTGTCTATTCCTAAATAATTTGCTAAATCCTGTTCATCGTACTCGTTATCTAGCGAACGTCGACAATTTCTCAAAGAGATTACGTTTTTCCCCGGTGTTTTCCTGGCGCGCATTGATTAAAGTCTATTAAACGTTATCACTAAGTTGATAAAAGACAATTTTATCGATAACTGTTAAAATAACTCAGCACGCCTACTTTTTGTTTATATTGCCATTTAGTGCCATCATTACCATTACCCTATAATTTTATTCTTATCATTATCATTACTCTGGTGTCCCTATAATATTATTATTATTTTTTTTTCGAATTAGGCCATCTAAGGACTACTTGAAATAATTTATGCCATCGTCTTTCTCTCCAGCCAATACCGTCCTCTAACGATATTATTTTCTTTCATCCGTTCATAAAGTTTTTTCTTCTGTTTTTCTTCGAAATTTTCAATTTTCTTTCTGAATATTCGTCTATTTTGTATTTCTTCTTATTCCATCTTCATTTCGTCTAAGTCCTTTTTAACCAAGCAGTTTTCTGACTATCTTTCTTTCTTCGTTTTCGATCTCATTAATAACTGAATTCATTTAAGACATTCTGGCTTAATCACCGTATTATAATGTCTTTTTCCGATTTATTGTTGTACAAAATTTTTAGGTTAACCGAAATGCTGTTTCCATCGCTCTTCCTATAATGGTTTCGTTGTCCAACACATTTTATTGTATAATTTCTCCCAAATACTTAAATTTTATGACTCTTCGAATTTTCCCGGATTTCGTTCTTATATATTTCGAAGCATCTCCGATATTAGTTATATATTTTGTTTTTTCAAAAGAAATTTTTAATCCTACTTTTCCCGCTTGTTCCTTTCAAATGTCTACTTGTTTTATCGAATCTTCCGCGTTATCTGACAAAATCGCTCAATCGTCTGCATAGACAATCAGTCTGTATGCCGTTCTTGTTTCTACCTAATCTAATTCTTCGAATACCTTCTTCTTTTAAAATTCTCCATTTTCTAATTACCTTTTCAGTAGAATAATGTTGGAGATAATCCATTTCCTTGTCTTACTCTTGTTCTTACTTCGAACGGTTTTGATTCTTAAAAATTTAACTTTATATACTGCGTTTGTCGATGTATATTTAATGATGGCAATAAGTTTACTACCTCCACCCAATCGGTCTAATATGTTAAATAATGATTCTCTGGTTATAGCGTCGTAAGTTTCAAAAACCAAAACAAAAGTTACTATTATATTTTTGGATTTCAATCTTCTGTATTTTAGTATTCGAATTTAGTATCTATTCCGGACAAGATGTTTTTTTTCTAAAACCACCCTGATATTCTCCAAGCTGTTTGCCTACTTCATATTCCAATCTAGTTTGCAACGCTTTTCGAACGAATTTTGTACGTTACCGGTAGAAGTGATCCATTAACTTCGGTTCTGTTTTCTTTTTTATGATGGCGGTGAATTAACGCCATTTTTAAATCGACTGGTTAATTTTCTGATATGCATATTTCTCGAATTATTTTTCGTAGTATAGTGATTGTATCTGAATCTTCACTTTTCCGCATTTCTGCAATTATGGCATCCTCCCTCGCTGTTTTATTATTTTTCAGATCGTTAATAATGACTTTGATTCGTCGTACATCTGGCGCGACTGAATTCGAAAATTTATGCTTCGGACTTCGTTTCGGAAATGTCTCCTTCGGTTGTTCACGGTTTAATAGTTTATCGAAATATTTCGCTAGCACTTCGCAATTATCTCGATTTGTTTAAATCCAGTTTTTCTTCTTATTCCGTTTATAGTTACACGAATACAAATACAGGCTTTCTATGGCTCCGTAGAGTATATTAATTCATTGGTCGTTGTTAGTCAACGATGTCTGTATTAATAGTAATTGACAGCACCATTTGTTTGGCAGCACCGTTTGTCAGAAAATTTCAACCATCGTTTATTTTATGCCGAACAACGCAGCCGACATATGTACACGGTTTTATAATCAGCCTAATTCTAAGCGTGTATTAATTTCATTTATCTACCCTATTATTGAGTATTGTTGTGCTCCATCAGAATTATACGATTATAAGTTTAATCTAGTGACATTTTTTTTTTTTTTTGGTTTATGTCTTCATACACTAAGTTATTTCATTATAAACATTTATAATTCCTTAAAATAATCGCAATTCCGAAATATAGCTTTTATCGTATATTATGTCTTGCTTTATTGTTGTAGTAATAATAGAATAAAACTTTCCTTTAAAATGATTGTCATTATTATTATTAAAAAATCAATTGAAAATTAGTTAAATCACTGATATTTATTTTCTTAAAGAAAACACACGAAGCTTTTCGGCATTTACGCCATTATCAAGTGAAACATTTTAAAACATCATAATTTTAAAAATATAAATTAAATATAATTACTTAAAAATATGCGATGGTGATTGTGAAAATACGCTCCAAAAATGCTGTCTGTTTCTGTTCTGTCTATTTTTTGATTTGTTGAAATTTAATATCAATATATTTGTTTATTAATTTTGTTTTTTTATATTAATTTTTTCTTCAATACTATTTTCCGGATTCTGTAAAAGTTGTGTACTGGTGGAATTTTAAGTTTTTCATTAACTGTTGCGATGTATGATGTCCAAAAGTAAAATATAAAATATAAAATTTTTTAAAAAACACAATTTTACAAGTAAAATGAAAATAAATATTAAAAATCTGATAATTAAAGAATACAATATTACTGTTTTCCTCGATATAATGAACGCCTTTAACAACGTACATTTGCCCACTTTACAGCAGAAACTGTTGTCTCTAGGCATTCCAGGCCATTGCTGCCATTTCATTAGTAGACTATTTTCGCAACGCCACATTTTAATAAGTTCATCGTCCACCAGATACCATCGAGTGATATATAGGGGAATTCCTCAAGGTTCTTCCCTCAGTCCGTTGCTTTTTAATTTATATATTTCAGAACTGGCACACGTGCCTTTTTGTATTCCAAAACTCTCCTTTATGCCGATGACGTTGCGGTATTTAGTTCCAATACATCATTTTCCGACGCCGTATGTAATATTAATATGGATATTGATTTAATCGAACGAGTTCTTTATAAGTTGGGGTTAACTCTAAGTCCCCAGAAAAGTGCGGCAGTGGTTTTTACATACAGACATCTCACAGTCAATAACTTCTATATCACAACAGAAAATGTAGTTATTCCCTTTTGCAAGTCAATACGGTATTTGGGTATTACGTTGGATACGCGTTTAACATGGAGGCCACATATTGATCATCTTATAAAAACTATTAACCGCGCCGTTAACATTCTACGTAATTTATACAATACTCGTTGGGGTGGTGATCCTTTCATACTGTTGACTCTTTATAAGTCGCTAATTCGTTCTAAAATGGAGTATGGTTGTGTTTTTTATGGATCTGCTGCTGAATCATTGTTAAATAAGCTTGATCGTGTGCAAAATGAGTGTGTGAGGCTCTGTATTGGTGCAGTTAGAAGTACTCCGATACCGGCATTGTTGGCAGAGTGTAAGATTCCTCCGTTACAGCTGAGACGGAGTTATTTAGCATTAAAGCTCTTGATCGGTAGAATGTACATAGATCGCTTTCCGCTATACAATTTATTCTACCACATTTATTCCAACTGGCGGTTTTCAAACGGCAAAATGCCCCTGCTGGCTGCGGTTTTACCTAGGTTGGATGAATTTCAGGTGCAGATTATGCGAATTCATATACCCATCCAATTTATGTTACCTTATTCATACAATTTTGCCAATAAAATAACATTTTTCTTTCCAGAGAACTACGTCCATTGGCCTCCCCCCACTGATCCGGGCTACATTTAATAATATTATCGCTGAAAATT
This sequence comes from Coronaproctus castanopsis, assembly GCA_032883995.1. NCBI lineage: Eukaryota > Metazoa > Arthropoda > Insecta > Hemiptera > Monophlebidae > Coronaproctus > Coronaproctus castanopsis. The sequence continues at coordinate 33,299,618 of CM065053.1, forward strand.
TTCCTACGCATATCCTTGTTTATACAGATGGATCGAAGTCAGCTCAGGGAACTGGTGCAGCAGTTTATATCCCATCTCTTAATATTAGCAGTGCATACAAATTATCTGATCTCTGTTCCTCATTTACAGCTGAGTGTGTGGCAGTATTTCTTTCTTTGTCGTCCTTAATTAATGCGAATCTTCAAGGTAATTATCTCGTTGTTACCGACTCACAGAGTATTTTAAAGGCTATTGAACGCAAAGGGAAGGTGTCAGATTCATTGATTTCAGCCATCATGTTGAAACTTAATCAGCTGGAAAACCTCAGTATATTTGTGTCATTCTTGTGGGTACCGGACATCGAGGAGTCTCCGACAATGAAATGGTAGATATAGCTAAAAGGGGTTCTTCTAGTGGTGTTTTATTCTCTTCAGTTTCTTCTCGTGACGTCATTCATTTTACACAGTTCATAAAAAGCTCTGGGAACAGACATATATGGAGTGCATACAGCGGTCGCCTCTTACTGCGTATTATCGGCTGCAGCCGTCTCTCCCGAGGTTCCCATGGTTCTACATTTTCAAAAACATCAGGCGGAGAGGAATTGTGCTTATCAGCAGATTGCGGTTTGGGCATTGCTTGTTGCCGGACCGCCTGTTCGTTATGCAGCTTAGAGATAATCCGTATTGTCCTCTATATGCTGGTCGTGTAGTCTGCAACCCTGATCACGTGTTCTTCGAATGTCCTTCATTAACAGCATTACGTTCTGAACTGTATCTCAAATTACTGTACGCATCTCGTGGTGGTCCTCCTTATAACGTAATGTCCCTTCTGCGTGTTGAGAATCTAGATTTGTTCCCGGACATAGCGAACTTTCTCGAGAAGTTGTCCGAGTTCATAAGAATATGAGTTAGCGATTATTACGGCTCTACGTTGGGTAAGCTGTAAAGGCATCCCCATAAAAAAAAAAAAATATTATTATTATTATTATTATTATTATTATTGAGCGGCCCGAATGTATATTTCCCCTTTGCAGGCTCTCCAGAATATTTTATCTAAGAATTTATTTTAAAATAGTTCAATTTTGACGGTGGAGCAGTTGTATGTGATGCAATTGCTGTACTTTGTATTTAAAAATAGAAACGCATTCAAAATATCGGTCAAACATAACTCGGAGTGCGTTTTCTGAATATGCTCAAATTACAACAAATACCATACAAGAATGCAGGCAGTTTTTATGGGTGCTATGTTATTCAATAAACTGCATCTGTTAAAGTTGATTTGAAAAATTATAAACGGCGTCGACGAAAATTGTTAATAAAATCTGTTACAACGACAGCTGAGTTAGCCTAATTGTTTCAATGAGTATTTTAATTGTTAGCGTTTTGTTGAAGAGGCTTTGTTTACTTTTTGTTTATTAATAACGTGAGTTACTGCGTTGAAGATGTTTTTTGTATACAGATGTTCAAAGGTTATTTCTATTTCAGAGTAATATCTCAAGAATTAGTGTGTTAAAAAAAAAATTTATTTATCCCATACTTCCAATTTATTTTGCGTCTTTATGCCTGTGCATTTTTACGTTGAATTATCAGTATTTTAAGCAGGTTAAGGTTGTTATTATGAGTTTAGTTGTGTTTATCACCCCAATTTAAGTTCGTCCAACTTGTAAATCAAAACTTGTTGTACCAGTCTATTTTTGGTTTATATGGCATTGTAAATGTTAGTGAATAAATAAAAATAATTTTATTTTTTGATTATACAACATTGTCAATGTCTGAATCAATGTACATTTTTTTCTTATTTCATATTCAATTAATAACTTGCATTAGACTAATGATTCAGCACTTAACAATGTATGTTACTATTATTTTAATATTACTATTTTTAATTTGCATAAGGTAGTTTGCACGCAGCTATTGATATTGAAATTACCGCTACTCGCGCAGGTATGCGCATAGCGGACTTTATATTATGTATTGTATTTATGGTGTAATGGAATTATTATAATTAGTATTAAGTTCATTATCTACATATTACTTGTGTGTATGTATCTAAAATGTTTATGTATATTCATAGGCATATAGGTATATATATATGTTTCATGTATATATGTGTATATGAATGTATATGTATGAGTATGTTTTATATCTATGTGTGATATGAGTGTAATGTATGTATGTATTACGTATGTATAAAATTTTTCCATTCTATGTGTTATTAAGTAAATAAATAAATTTGATTTGATTTGATTATTATTATTATTATAAACAACGAAAAAGTTGTTAAAAATCACAAAAATTTTATATAAAAAAAAAAAAAATACCACAAAAGTGTTCGTAAGCTATTATCAAGCGAACGTAAAAATAAGTAATAAAAATAAAATATAGAAATATACAATTTAAAAGAAAAAAATAATTATAAAATTATATAAAAAAAAAAAATAATGCACGAAAATACTTAATTTAGCAGAACAATAGTAGAAATTAAAAATTAACAAAGTGAATAAACGGATTTGATTTTAAAATAATCCGATAGTGAGTATAGTAAATAATCGCAATCAGCGATATAATATAAATAATTACACTAAATAGCCAGAAAATTAAAAAAATATATAAACATCGATTTAAGTTATACTTCTTTCTTGCCATGTCGGTTTGACCCAACTGTTAAAAAACCATCGATTTCCGGCCGTATCCGTTAATTTTCTTATTTGAATTTATAATATACTTCTCAAAACTAATTCTTCATCGAAACTTATTAAATAAATTTAATAAAAATAAATTATCTTCTATTACTCCCATTTTTTCTCCGTAGTTTTCTTCGGTTTTTTTCTTTTTTTTTTTTTAATAATGTTTTTCCCCGTGTAAAATTTTGTTATAAGTTAGGTTAATATTATTGATTTTGTATTATAATACTTTACAATATTATTTCGAATAATGAATTTTTTCATCGTTGTTCGTATATTTAATTTTTGTGGTGTTCTTTTCTTATATATATTTTTATAAATTGTATATTCTTATATTTTATTTTTTTGCACGGTCACTCGATAATGGCTTAATAGCCGAAACGCTTGTATTTTTATATAAAATTTAACGATTTTAACTACTTGTTTTTCGTTGTTTATTTCTAAAAAACCACTACATCCTACATCGTTCAAATTTAAAAAAATATTATCATCATTTTCATCATCATTATTATCATTAAACATTGTCCAAATTTAAAAAATATTATTATCATCATCATCATTATTATTATCGTTACATGTTATTATTGTAATAAAATATAATAATGCGGATGTAGTGATTTTTATTAAAATAAAGAACAAAAAAAAGAAGTTAAAATCGCTAAAATTTCTATGAAAAGTCACAAAGCTTTTCGGCTGGTAGGCCATCATCAAGCGAATATTTAAAAACATGAAAAAGTATAGATTTGAGATTGCAATTCGCAAAAAAACAGCAAACTGAAGAACAGTATTAATAAAATAATCTGACAGTGAATGTGGTAAACAATTAACTATGATTACCGATGTTTAATCGTGTTGTTTACTACGTTCATTGTCAGATTGTTTTATTAATACTGTCCTTCAGTTTGCTGATTTTCTTTTGCGAATTCTAATCTTAAATTTATACTTTTTCATTTTATTCTTTTTTAGCTTTGTGATTTTTCATAAGTAATTATTATTATTATCATTATTACACGGTAAGGCAATTTTCGAGAACTCGAACGATATTTTATTTTCGAAAAAAAAAATTCTTAGTTCGCAATAATTTAACATCGTTCGAATTCCTTTTTTTTTTTTACGTAGAAATTATTTATACACCATCGAATGCACACACACAAACGTGACACCATTTTGGTTATTAAATATATAAATCAGAATAAATATTTTGTACAGCCGCCGATTAAAATGCGATAAAAACAATCAAATTATAAAATAAAACTTAAATTTCATTATAATATCGATATAGTAAGAAAGTATAATAAAAGTAAACAACATAGGTCGACTCATCATTTTCCGCAACAACTATTTTTCCACAGCGCGTAACGATTTTTTAGGGAGATAAAGACGTCTCGAATTTTTCTTTTTTTCCCTTTGGTTTTCCTTTTCATTAACGGTGCCTATTACTTGTTAAAAGGGCTCATCAGCCAATTAACTAATCTGTAATAACATTTTGGCTATCTTGGAAAAATAGTTGTTTCATTCGGACATAGTACGATTTTATTCCGAAGCAATAGCGCAATCACGAATGCCGCATAAATCGTTGACATATCTGCGGTTGATATTTTTTTTAAGAATAATTTAATACATATTCTAGTAATTGATAATCGGTTTTGATAAAGAGACAAGTGGAAATAATATTGTGATGTGATTGAGTTCAGCGTGTTTTAATGCGAATCAGTTATTTGAGAATTGACAATGAGATAATTAATAATGCCGGAACTGTTGTAGTTGCTCAATGTGGTTTGTTAAGTGGTTTTGATCAATAGATCGTTTCTCGGTATTAATTCGGAAAATATAAGAATTATCATTCTCAGATATCCTGTGCTCCATGGTGGTGGGAAACCTTATATTGAAGTCACCTATAAGTACGGGGAACAGTATGAGACGGTTCACTTGATGGGCTCTTGGTTTGTTGAGAGGCAAGTATGATGAGGAATTTGTCCGTGGCTATACTAATAATATTATTAAAATTAAGCAGCAATCAGTGCGGGATGATTAGAACGGCGATTTTATTATTGTCGTAGCAAGTACCTTGGTTAGTTGTAGGGAAGAAACCATTATTTAAGTAGGGTTCTGCGATAACCCTAAGGTCGTTTTCAGAATATGCCCTTTAAATAAAGGAATCGACAAGATTAGGTAACTACGTACTAGAGGTATCATGGTCTGAGCTACCACACACACGTGCAATCTGTTACATTATTATTGATGCCTTTTAAACTGCACTCTTTGCAAACATTTTCAAAGAGCCAATTAATGCACGCTGAGTTGTTATAATTATTTACAAAATTGAGACAAACTTGTTTAGCCCGGCAATTTTTTCAAAACAGCCAAAGAGACAACATTTCTTTCGGAATTTGAGACTGGTTGAATACTCAGAAAACAGAGGTTCCCAGTTTACACATAGACTTTTTCAGGTGGTAGTTGCTTGCATAGTTGGGGCATATGGCTGTCCGTGTTGGAAACTTTTGCGATGGACATAGGTTCTTAATTGAATGAATCGATAAAGTAATTACATATTCTTCTGATTTTTATCGATCTTCTGATAGAAAGTGACATTTACCTTTAGCAAGTGAAATTTTGGCGTATTTCCTTGTCAAAGCTACCGACATCACACTGCCCTTTATAAGATTATTTTTACATACTGGTTTCTAAGGCAATGTCTCAGTATATTGTGATGTTTTTTCATCACAGGAGTGTGTTACGAACGACGTTTCGAATTTCGGAGTGTTCCTTCGAAAGAATATTCTTTAATCCAAGTACCAATATGCTAGACTAAATAACCAGGAAGTCAATGTCGGTAATAGATTCCTAAATAGTGTGTTTTTTAGTCTTTGTGACTCAGTTTACAGGATTTTACTACTTATTTTGATGAAGGTCGCTCGGCTGCTTGATTAAATCCATGGTGCAGCCTTTCCAAAGCTGATGCTGGATCAGCTGCACTTGATTTGAGAATTTTCTTTAATTTAATTTAATACGATAAATGTAATTGTGGTTAAATTAATGCGCGAAATATCACTGTAGAAAAAACTAAGTTTAAAAATTAAAAAAAAGTTTAAAATTCGCTAACTCGCGATGTAATTGTTCAAAAAACATCAACCGAGGATGAAGTACAAAAACACAATCAACAGAAAATTTTAAAAAAATTTAAAAAAAGAGTCTAACTCGCGATGTAGTTTTACAAAAAACCCGCGTTTTGAAATGAAATGGTCAGCCGAGATTCAATAACAAACTAACGCAATTAAGCTAAAATTGAACGCGTAAACATAACACCGATCGTAATGAACTCGTTGCCAACAAGTTGACGTAATAATAGCGGAAGAAAGATTTGGATCAGGGTGTGTAATAGGATAGGAACAATCGTTAGGAACTGAGAAAAGCTCTTATGTCCGGAGCAATAATAGCGATGAACATAGACGGTAAATTAAATGAAATTAACGGATGTGGTGAAACAAATGGTCGAGTTAGAACTGGTTAGAAAATATTACGAGACAAGACGACCTTAGACGGACATATATCGCCATCGATAGATAGGTCGTCTTACGCAAAGTTGAAATAATGAAAGAAAGATTAAAGAAAGTGATAAAAATAATTTAATAAATTCAACGGAAAATTTTGAAGAATTAGAAAATTTACTAACCTTTATATTAAACATAGAGTACCATTCTGATTGGTTGCGAATATATGGTCGTGTATAGATTGTAAAGTACACGTTGCTCGGTTGAATCTTATTCAACATCGGGTTAATTTATGCACAGCTCAATCTTTAATCAGGGTGGTTAGTATAATTTTACGTATCTAGAACAATTTCACATTATTTATTTATATTTTCATCCACGTGAAAATGGCTTTATATCCGAAAAGTTTTATCGTCTTTTAACGTACTAAATTTTATTTAACTACTTTCATAAATTAGTGTTTACACTTAGAAAATAAAAAAAAAAAATCTTTTTTTACTTATCCTCGTAGTATATTTATTTTTATTTATTCTACGCGAATAAGTTTCGTCTAAAGATTAATTACTTTTTCAATTGGAATAAATTTCGCGCTACAAATAACCGAACGTTCAGATAGCGATCGATGATAATTCGAAATTTTTCGCTTATGGCGTAGTAGATAAAAAATTTCGCTACGCATTGACCTAACATTATTCTATCGATCGTCTTTTGTAAAATTTTATAAAATTCCGGTTTATTCGTCGACAATTTAGCGAATAAATCGACGATATAAATTAAAACGTGCGATTCGATCAACAATACCGTAATTGACGTGAATAATATTATCCAAGTCGATGTAGAAATTTTATTATCGCTCCTTTTTACGCTATTATAATGATAATAATTATCATTCGTATTATTATTATTATTATTACTATTGATATAAATGTAATTGTTACCGTAGGTACTAACGTTACTTTTATCGCTACTTTTAGTATCATAATCTATATTATAATAATAATTATTATTATCATTATTATTATTAGTAGTAGTAGTAGCAGTAGTAGTATTATTCAAATTATTATTATTTCCATCATCGTCAGCATGATCATTAATATTATTGTTTGGAATATTATTAGTTTTATAATTTCCAATATTTTTCTCGCCTTTCATACTCTTCCTATTCGTACTACTATTATCGATACGATATCGTACGGAAAACATAGTTTGACGTCTTTTTTTGAATTTACATATTTCCACTACTAATCCCGACGTGAAACAAGCTAACAGAATTGACGGAACTATACGACAAATAATCGGACGTAACAGTAGTACGAATTTCAAGTGAAACGGTACACATTTCGAGTAACTACGTTCGTATACGTCATGGGACGGAACTTTATTATCGGCGATCGATTCGTTAACGTTTTTAACCGTTCCGCTATCGTTACCATCGCGAACACGATCGCCGTTAACGATTGAAGATTGACTATCGTTATTATAAATGGCGATCGTTCCGACGCTATCATCAACCGGAAACGTTACTCCGTTATTAATACTAATCGTTTCGTTATTACGAGAAATTGGTAACGGTTTAACGATCGAATCGGTTTTAGTATCGTTAATAATCGAAAAGGAACCGTTAACCAACGTTTTATCGACGACGATAGAATCAGCCGGATTTCGAACGATATTAAGCGATCGAATTTCGTCGTTAACCGTGCTGCTAATAATCGTTTCGTTATTACGCCGATATCGATCGTTCGTAATCGCGTTTAGTTTATCTAGCGCGAAAGTCGGAACGGTTAAAACGAACAATAGGATAAAACAGCCGCTGATAAAATGATAAACGTTTCGTGGATTACGGAAAAATGTTAACGGATAGACTATGGCGCCGTATCGATAGACGGCCGCTAAAACTTCTAGCCAAATACTGACGTAACGAAAATATAGCATGAAATCGTGCACGCCGGACACGATTACGACGTCGTCTATAAGAACGAAAACGTTTTCAATTTCGCATACGGTAAACGCTAAACAAGCCGTTAATTCGCTGATGGAAATCCAAAAAAAAATCGCGTTCATTTCCGGTTGCATGCATTTATTTTTGAATACCGCGACGTTCAAAGCGCTAAATATAGATCCGGCGGCGCACAGTAAAAGCAATAGGAAACTAGCGTACAGATTCATTTTACTCAGTGAGGAATGTATCTGAAAATATCGAGAAGATTGAATATTTATCATTTAAATCATCCTCGTTTACTTTTAGCTTTTCTAAAGACCTTTTTTTTTCTCGTTAATATTTACTTCGAGCTAAAGATCACTTAGCAGTATTTAGGAGAAGACTAACAAGACCGCCGGTAAACACCCGGTAACTACGACCTTAGATATTAGGTTCAGGAGTTTTCTACGTAAGCGGTCTTATATCGCCGGCCGTGTTTAACATCAGAGTATTCGGATGATTTCCCTTTCTCACAACACGGCTCCGTGTGCATATTGCTAGATGACCTCGCATACGTAAGGAACGTTTAAATCACGGTGAATGATCTGGTTTGCTGCGTATCGAGGGTTTTTTTTATCGGCAAGAATTTTATTTTGGGCAGTATGTATAGTTCTTACATTTGTCGGCTTAACCCCACAGCTGCACCACCCCGTATGTCCAGACAGGCCTTAAAATCGCAGTATAAGTAAGACGTTTGTTGTCTGTAAACAGCACACAATTTCTGCCCATTAACTAGAATAGTTTTTTAATACGTGCATCTAGTTCTTTCCTCTTCATTTGGATATGTCTTCGATATGTTAGCTATCCAAGTGTAAACCCAGATATGATACGCTTGTTCTGATTGCTGCGTTGTTAAACAGGAGAAGATACAGCTTTTCTGTTAGTAAACTGTATATTTTCAGATTTGTTCTCATCGACTTTTATGTTCCATTTTTTAAACCGGTTTTCAATTCTAGATTTTACTACTCGCTGTATTTGGATCGATATCAGAAAAAAGAAGTTCCGTTGTCATCAGCAAATATTGCTACCTGAACAATAATTATTAGTCATAGGGAAATCGGCTGTGTAAATTAAATACAACGTGTTTTCTAAAATTGCAATCGAAAATATGTTTAAAATTAGTACGTAAATACAATATAAAATTATTTCGACATCAACTATCCTAAACTAGATCGATATATTCCGCTATCTGATATATCTCACTTGTTATTCGACACATGACTAACCTATGCTTATTATCCTGATTGCTGGTCACACGCTTGACAAATTGCAACTGTTTCAAAATCCACGTTGTAAAATTATATAAACTCGTCACAGGTATTTGAAAAACTTGCTGACATGCACTCGAATTGCACATTATACGAATAAATTTAAAAAAAAAAATTACCATACGCGCTAAATGCATCAAACTAAATTCTAATCAAATGCTATAAGAGATTTTAATGCGCTAAGTCTAAACGCAGATAATTTTTATAATAATTACCATTTATTTCAGCTGTCCAAACGTATATGCGCATTACATGGCGGAAATGTATAGAGATGATACCGGACAAGATATAGTGAATATGACTAATAGAAAACATACTTCGGAGATTGAATAACGCGATACGAAAAACTAGGAAAAATAAAGCAAGCGGAGATGATTCTGACGGAAATGCTGCAGAAAAACGCAGTTGCCCGATATTTTCAATAAAATTTGCAAAAACGGTGTATTACTGGAAGATTTTAGAACAATATCGGTCCAATTACCGAGAAAGGTTCCTCACAAACATGTTCAAAACATCGAACGGTAACTTTAATCAGTCATACACCGAATATATTACTAAGCATAATAAATGCAAGAATTGAAAGGAGAATAGATTAAGTGTAACACAATGCGGGTTTATAGCGAATAGAAGGACAAAGGATGCCATAGCGCTACTGAAGTTAATCGTTCAACGTGCTATAAATGAGGACGAAGAAATAATGGCTTGCTTTTTTCATTACACAGATAAGCGTTCGATAGAGTGAAGTAAACGAAATTAAGAAATATTGTACAAAAATATGATTTGGATAAGAATGATTAATTAAAAATTTTTACTGGGAGCAATCAGCGAATACTAAAATCAAGAATAACTACCCTGAAAGAAGTAAAATGCAGAGAGGGTTAAGACAAGGATGTCCATTGTCACCATATTTGTTCAATACTCATGTTGTCCATTATCACCATATTTGTTCAATACTCATGTTGCAGAAAAACTGGTTGTAAAATAAATGGAAAAGTAATTGAGTGCATAAGCTATTCAAATGATATACGGAGGGGCAGATGCAGAAGATGCTGGATACAAAATAGAAAAAAATGTTGGTACGAAATTAAATACGGGAAAAACTAAAATAATAAAATTTACATGGACAAATAGTAATGAAGCAAAAATTAAAATTTGCAACAAGAAAACGTAACCGAATTTAAATATGTGGCAGCAATAATTACAAATTATAAAAGAGATATATGAAAGAAATAAAAGCAAGAATTGCAATGACAAAACAAACTTTCATAAATCTGTAAAGCTTACCGAAGAACAGTAAACTGTCGATCGAGCTAAGGAAAAGAATTGTGCAATATTAGGCGCGGGCTGAGTTAAAATATTCGGCCGAAGCGTGGGTTATTGACGCCAAATGCAAAATGATGTTGGACGCAATCGAAATGTGGACTTATCGACGATTGTTAAAGATATCCGTGAACGGATCTCATCTGCAATAAGAAGGGTGTTAAAATAATGCAACATAGCCAGGCTGACTATAGTAAAAGATATTACAAAACGAAAATTGAATATATGGGTCACGAGCTCCGGGAGGAAGATAGGCTATTTATGATGGCAGTACAAGGAAAAATACTTGAAAAAGCAACAATAGAAAGGAAAATATTGAAATATGTAACATCAAACACTTAATTTGACAGAGTTAGGGAAGTGGTAGCTGCAGCACGGTTTAAGAAAATATTGATGTGCAACCTCCTATGAAGGAAATGCAACTTGATGATGATGATGATATATATATGTGCGAGTGTATGTATACGTATTTAACTATTTTCTGCCGTATTACCATATTTTCTTTCGTTTTTCACTTTTTTATTTATTTTTTTCTGAAAATATTGTTGCATAGAAGAAATAGTTGTTGATACCCGTGCATCATAAAGAAGAAAATTATGATAACAATTATTAAAATTCAAATTAATTTGTATTCCAGTTAAATACAAACGTTAATTGTCAATAAGCACATTACATAGAACTATGAAATACATACATATATATATGTGTGTGTGTAACGCAAACAATGCAAACTAAATATGATAATTGTTCGAAACAAAACACTTAATAGATCAGATAAACCTGTTAACGGAATGAACCAGAAATTATTTAGTTGGGTGAAAACTTAAAATATGAAAGAAAGAAATTTCACCTAGCTCCGTTATATCTTCAATATGTCTTTATTAAGTGACAAAAGGTATATGTATATCATTGCATCGTGCATGTGACTAAGCAGAATAAAAACACTGACGCACAAATACAATATAGCATTGATATTGAAAAAGGACAAGCACCTACATTCGACAACTCCAAAACCACAAACAGACGGAAAAGTTACAAATAAGACGTGGGACAGTGTTACCAAAGTTACTAGTTACAATTAACTAATTATAAATTTAAGAAAACACCCAAATATGATTATAACGTACAGCTTAAAAGATAGCTTAATAAATTCTAAGGCTCTATGTTGACTTAATACTAAGTAAGCAAATGTACGCGCTGTCTTTATTTATAATGAAGTCTTAGAAGTTAGGTCCGCTACTTCGAAATATTTTATTTATAATGAGGCCGTAGAACTACAATATAAGTCGATTTGTATCCCTACGCTAACGATTTATTATTTATTATAAAAGGAGATTCTAAAGTTTAACTGGAATAGGTCGCAAAAATAACGTTAATCTACAAATCTCCCGTCTGTAAATGTTTCGCTCCACTTACTGGAACATTAAAATTTAATAGAAATACTACAAAAGTCTTATGCAAACGGTCTCAACTATAAATCGTCAGCGTAGACACACAAATCGTTCTTATCAAGTTTTAAATATTTAGCCGTTATAATTGACAACAACTCACTTTCAACTATCACTTAGACAACAAGATATCAAAAATGAATAGGAAATATCACCAATTGAAAAAAACATGTCCGAACACTCGGTTCGATTTTAACGACAGACTAATAACATCATAAAAATCTTTAGTTGAAAGCATTGTATAGCTGTTCCGTGTATATATATATCTAATGGTTAACAATAAAAATTTTCACAAAAAAATAATGAAAATTTCGAATTAAATGCAGAGGATATAAACTCATCTCACACAGTGCGTTAATCGCTATTTTTTATGTACTACCACTCGACTTGCTGATGCAAAGCAGAGCTGTCATATTTGCAATAAGTAATGAATTTCAGTTCGTCAATGAAAATCTAGATCAATAACTAATCTATTACCAATAACAAAAAACCGGGTCCTTTCCTATAGCAAACGAATTAAAAACTGTTTAAATCATTACTACAGTGCAATTTAGACATCTAAATGGGAAAAAATAAAGTTGGACGCTACACCTTTGAAATGATCCTTAACTTTTTGTTTTTAGATAGACACGACCTTAAATTTTCATCGGATTTTTATACGACCCGATTGTAAATAAGGCATCAGTTCTTTCGTCAGTAGATTCCAACTGTACATATTCTGTATATGATTTGTATTTTTTATAAGACCATTATATAATCTCATGTCACCTTTTTCACCTATATATGATTCTAATGCAACAAACCGGGTAAATGCAAGTTGAGAATTTTCCGATCATTAATTAACCAATTGTAATGAGCGGCTTTTCCTGATTAAGCTTACAAGGCGGTGCACGTGTGACAGCAGCTCAATCGTTAATAATAAGAAAAATGTAAACATCATACAAATAAACAATTTAATAAAAAAAATAATAATAAATAAGTTTTTGTCACCAGATCTATAGCGTATTAATTGAATAGCGCGTTGCAAAGGAAAAAAATTGGTAAACAAAAGAATCATGCCTGTAAAAACATAAAAACAGAGTTGAAAAAACTATATCACGTAACAAATAAAAAACACGTTATGATTTGGTCCGCTCCTTGCACTTAATCGTGAGGTACACGAACAGTAGGCATAAATATCATCTAACGAAACCAAATAAAAATTCGTATTTTTCTACAACGTGTAAAACTATTGCGTTACTCTCCGATTTAAACAAAATATATAAAAAAATTTGCACATACCGGATTAAAAGAATTTGTCGAAGGTGAAAATATAATTTACGGAAACCATCACGACACATTATCGGGTGGATGTGCATAAGATTTTGCGATCTATCAGAAAGTACTAAAAACCTCAATACTTGCCCGATTAATCTTGACTAAGTCTATCGATAGCTCATATTTAAACAGACTTATTGTTAACGAATTTAGCATTAGATTACGAAATGCTTAATATCGTGAATCAATATTTTGACAATCAACACAAACGGTTTTTTTTTTTTTTTGAAGCGGGAGAGGGAAAATCTTCAAAAGACACTGATATCACATTGCTGGGAAACCAAAACCAGTGTGTGGGATTTTTCCCCACTAAAAGTATTAGAAATAGGTAAGTACTCTCCAAACGTTAAAAAGTGTGAAAAAAAAATTAATGGGTAGGCCACTTATGTCGACACAATCAACGTTTCGTACAACTAATTCAAGTTAAAATGGAAGGAAAACTATACAGAGAAAAGTCAAGAAGTAATTATATAGATTAAATAAGGAATTACAAACCTTAAAAGAAGGACATAAAAAAGACGATTTTAGTTGAACTCACTATAAGTCATAAATTGTTCACAGACGTGTGATAACATTATTGACATAAAACGGGATCCATAGTCCCAATCTGTAAAAAGTGTAAAATTAAATATATTTGCACGGGTTAGTTGCGATTTTCATTAATAACAATCATTTATAGAATAAAATTGCATCAGTATCGTAATAAAAAGTAAACTTTTATGTTAAAACAGAATAGTTTTTTTTTTTTTTAGAAAAGCAGACGCTGTATGAATATTACAATCTTGGAAATAGTTCAAAATAAGCAATAATTATAATTAATTAATGAATAAGGTTAATGCGCGTTACAACAGGCTAGACTTTGTTAAATATAGATTTCGGTCATTACTTAAGTCATTCGGTTTAAGACGTTTAAGGCTTCTTACGATCAGTAGGTAAGAGTACTGGGACTTCTGGATTCGGATGATTACAGAGCCTTCGATCATGTCGTAAGAAAAATCAGCGATGACCTCGTTAACCCACTTAATCCTTAAATCGGCGTGCAGTGTTTCGTTTCGTTGAAACCGTCTAGCATTCGTTATCGTACGAAGGAATTTATTTTGGATCACTCGCATAATTCGCTTGTTCGAAGCTTTGGTACAATCCCACAACTGGATTTTCCATACGTTCAGATTTGCCATACTTGGTAAAAATATGTGCGACACGTAACTCAGCGAATTCGGGGGAAAGAAGTATGATTTTTTATGAACATACGAAACTGGTTCGAATTGTACAAATTGCGAATAGAAAAGAAGGCGGAACAATAAAAAATGTTCTACATCATCATCATTAGCTTAAATCGGAATAAATGGGACTAAAATTAACAATACCAGGATAATACTCGCCAAATATAAAAATTAAAATTTTCCTAATGTTCAATCTCGAAGAAATATACGGAAAAATATTTTTTCTACGGGAAGTATCGAGGTCCGCTAAGTTTTTTAAATGATAAAAATTCTTAAAACATATTTTCTCGGTTGTTTATTTACCGTTCTACGAATTCGTTTTGTACACAAAGCCTTAACGCGGGCCTTTCTATAGTATATAATGCTCCCTATAGGCTAGTCCACAGCCTTTGATCCGAGTTCATGTTGTAAATATTGTCCACTCTTGGCAGGATTTCTAGAGAATTTCCAACGTAGAAAAAGTATGTGGACAAAAGTTTAATGGTGGATGACCTCCTCTAAATATTCGAATAAAAAACGCGCAGCTCTTCATCTTCGTCGAGCTGTTTCTTGTTTTCGGTGTTTTCGTCAAGATCATTTAGAGAGAGACGAAATCGGTAACGTCATCAATTATGACATCACCGTTGAATTTAATCAGAAAATAAATATTCCTTTTCGGATGAACAGAATAAGCGAAATAATTGTCAAAATCATTCGTCGCTACTTCCCTAATTGAATACTCTACATCCAATTATACTCCGGGATTGATTCGATCGATGGCAAATAAGACGGCTCCCAAAAACAAGAAATGCGAAACACTTAAACGTTAACGATAAATAATGCATGGCGATATTTTAAAATTACAAACATAAATTAACCGTAATTTTAAATTTGGAGAAAAATATAACAACTTACGGATATATATGTTCGTATTACGTGTAGATGACTTCCACAATGCGCTCCGCAAAAACCGATATAATATACTAAATGGTTCAGATATGCGCGGGCAAAATATATATGCGCTACCCATAAAGGATGTATAAAACCAAGTTTGTAAAAATAGAAAACACACACTATAGCTCAAATACAACCAACATTTGAAATATGAAAATTTACGGAAATCATTAGGCGGTAAATTTCTCGCCGATGGGAAACTAATACGTAATAAATGTTATCTTGATGGCCGTGGATTATTATCGATGTATAAATAACGCATATGTGCTGTTTAAAAAGGAACAGTAAAATTTTACCTCGTATATACTTCATAAACAAAGCACGCACACACACATATATACACATATATATGTATATATAAATATATACATATATTTATATATATATATAATATATAACGGCTACAAGGCAACAACCTTATTATACATTAGTATTTATTCGCCCGTAATATATGTGTATATTTAACATTTTATGTCAATTTAGATTTATCTACTTGGGGTTTTTTTCCAAAATATTTTGCGATTCGCCTTTCTTTTTTTGTTCCTCTAAATACTATTTCAAAGCCGATAACAGGCGAAACTTCGCAAGTGAAAAAAAACAACCCGATGAGGGAGTCCTTCAATTAAATTTTTATTTCCACTTATCGACGTCATCATCAATTTAATCTATTACCTCAAGAAAGTGTCGCGACCAGGATAAGCCAACAAAGATTAGCCAATTTCTTCCGTTGTTCACGATGTACGGATCGATGGTTAATACCGTTATAATATCTTGTATCGTGTAGAGCCATGATTCTGGTGGCTGACTCCTTGATCCTACGCCTTCCAAACAACCGGCGCTCTATTCCATTTTTCTCGCTCGTAACGCGCCAAAAATATGTCATCCTAGAACTATTTTCGTTTTCCAAAATCACTCTACAATTGGTCATCAGCTGCTTGGAGATAAAAAGGGTATGTACAACGGCATGTCTGGATGTTCAACAAGCAATTCACAGACAGAAAATTCATGGCACCAACTGTTACGATTAACAATATAGAACTAGCCGTTTACAACGGTTAAATTACTGAAATAACATCTGAACAATCGCTTAACCTGGAATCAGCATATACGGGCTTAAAGAAGAAAACTAGTTGTCCGTATTAAAAAAAAATGTACTGGCTTATATTAAATAGTATATTAACAATAATTAATAAACGTTTAATATATAAAACATATTCTAAAGCCTGTTTGGATATACGATGTATAACTCTGAGTTATGTGCTGAACCCATAAATTTAAAAATAATCCGAACTACTCAGAATAAGGTTATTAGCCCTATAACCAACACACCGTGGTACGTGACAAATCAAATTCTTCGTGAGGATCTCAGAGTAAAATATGTGGCTATTAAAGCTTATGCTCGGAGCGACGTAGAAAGATTGGTAAATCATCCGAGCTGTCTCTTGTTGCAGGACTGTTAGAAACAGGTAATGATGTAAGACGATAGAAACGCATAAAATCGCATAACCTTGTTTAAGCTTATAGTACCATAGGTACCATTGAGTACTCATCCCTAATGCCCGCGTTGGCCAACTGGTAAAAGTACTTATAAAAAATATATATATATAAAAAAATTGACAATGACTCCTGCATACCGATATTTTTACATATTATACATATAATATATCGCTTGTACGAAAATATATAACAAACAAACGCTGAGATACGCCCAAATAAAGAGATGTAAAAAAAACAATAAAAATAATCTTCTGTTTAGACCCTTTGAAACGATTTACATATTTTAACCAATATTATTTTTCTTTACACGTACGAACACAATTTTATAAGGCACATAATACATATTTCATCCGTGATAATTAATATATCGATACGGACGTGTAACATCCAGAACGGAGAATAGGCAAAACGATGCGCATAATAGAATGCTACCAAAAGAATCAGAAACGGGAAAAAACCAGGTCGTTTACTCGTTAACTAGATGGTATTGAGAAAAAAAAATTGAATAAGGATGCCACAGCGTATGAGTGGTGAGAACGAAGTATATATAACGTCTGCAACCAGCAGTGATCTCACAACATTACGTTCGTATACAAAATATGTTACACATAACATAACATCCATACATGAACAACACAGACATACACATATATATATATATATATATATATATATATACATGTGTCCATGTATATGTATGTGTATTGTACTGACGAATATTTATCTTAATTTGTTTATACATATTTATTCCATCACTCCAAATCTGCGTAACTATCTCATTGTTTAGTAAGCCCCGTTTTGTGACAACTGGCTCAATTATTAGAATTATACCGAATTTCATGTTGTTGGGATTTACCGACAGGATTTAATTGTATTTCTTAACACACGAACATCAGTGGCCTCGTGGCGTCCGCCACTTTGAAAAACACCTTATTTTGATCATTTTTCATATAAAATATTATCTTTTTGTAAAGTAATAGGATGTTCTGTATTATAAGAAGCTATTTATAAATTTAAAAAAACACCTAAGTATCAGTTATATTACTTATGTATATATATATATATATATATATATATATATATATAAATTTTGGGAATAATTTTCACATATTAATTTACTATGTTCAAAGAAAATAAAATTTTTACACTGTTTACAAAGATTACGAGTTATTCTACATTTTTTTCTTGCGTATATGTAGCGCTGTTGCCGCCCAACTGGATCTTCACTGCTTACACTTGCGTTGCCTTCTGGATTCCTTTTTAAACTCTTCGACATATAACTCAAAGTACACCGCATTTTGTATGGTCTTCTGTCAATGATATAGCTAAATTTCTTTAAAAAGTATTTCCTTAAATATCATTATAATTATAAAATAATTTGGACATTGATTCCACCTATGTTTAGTAGCCTGTAGAATATCATCCATCTGCTATCATCCATCTGCAATTTTATCGTATTTCTCGAACAATTATATAGCGAACTAATTTTCTGCAATTTTATCGTATTTCTCGAACAATTATATAGCGAACTAATTTTATCTATTATATCTATACCGTGTAATACTGGCATAACGTCCAGAAAGATACACCGGTTTTATAACGTGAGTGGTCCCGTGGCATCCAGTAGACGCCAACCCCCCTTTCACGCCTTTAGTACAACAGTATTTTATTTCGTCTTTTGCGTGTTCACTTGTCACCACATTTTAGGAAGGTACATGAAAAAAACAAAGTTGAAAATACATAGACGTTTATCAAGCAGAATATGGAAAAGATTTCTTGGCTTCCTTGGACATATTGCGAGAGATATGAATTCTCTACAACGTCTAATAATCACTGGAAAAGTGAATGGACGAAGTAGAAAAGGAAGACCAATAACACGCTGGGCTGATCAGTTAAAATCGTTAATCGGCTTAAACGTGCACGAAGCACTGCTGGTTGCTCACAATAGATCAACATGGAGATCAATAACATATGCGGTCGTTTCTTAACATCACTACTCCCTCTAGAGGGATAAAGGACAGAAAAAGAAGAAGAAGAAATACATGAAAAAACAATAAAACCTGGATTATACATCAGGAATATGTATGTTTTAAAGAAGTCGTAGCGCCTAACGCCACGCAATCACTGCAGTGTTAATACCACGTTATTGACATATTCGGCATAATACACGCACCCTCACATATATTTTCAATAAATGTACACTCGTATATGCACATATATATATATACATACATAATACAATTTTAACCTGTTCGCCATTCTGTATCAATCGTTGCGATGAAGACCAGATCGCGCATGAAAACCACATATTTCTCAATTTGCAGTTATTATAGAATGTACAAATCAAAATTCCTGTCACGTATTATAAGTGAAGGAATCTCTCTCTCCGAACTAATCTCAGATGTTTGTTTAGCTCAGAGAACAACAGCGTCTACGCGATCATATTCAATTAAATATTTAATAAGACATCTTACAGCCCTGGGTGGAATCGCTGATGCCCATATTATATTTAAAAAAATGATAAACCAACTGGACCCACATTCTGTGAAAATAGGACTTGAAACAAATATAAAAGAACCGAAATAATGATGATACCGCGGAAGATACAGCAGTATCCAACGGCGAAAAAATTAAACGCGTTAGTCAATACTTATACCTGGAACAGGAAATTACTACGGATAAGAATAATATAATGTAGCTGGAAACTAAAAGATTACCGGTCGCCTGAATGGCATTTGGAAAATAAGGAAACTTTTATAGACTTAAAAGTAAATCGATGTGTGATACTAGTGTTAATGTACGGAGCTGAAACATGAAGCCTTACTAAAGGAACAGCTAGAATAATTATAAAAATCCAAACGGCTCACGAGAGAATTATTCCGAGAATTAGACTCAAATATCGCAAGACGGTTACATGGATTAGGGAACAGATGAAATTGGTAGACGCAGTGGAGCAGATCGCCAGGTTAAAATGGAATGAGCCGGACATTTGGTAAGATAATAGGACGAAAGGTGGACTATGCGGATATTACAGCGATGGCCAATTGACAACCAGCATCCGCGAAGGAGGGTTATGGGTTGATGTTACTAAACGGGCAAGAATCAATTGGATCCGTGTCGCACAAGATAGGGAGTCGTTGGAAAAATTTGGAAAATGAGTACACTTAGCAGTCGGTTGATATAGGCATATCGTGATAATATATTCATATCTTTCTTATAACAAATATTGCGAGCAAAAAAAAAATTGTTTACTTACATTTATATTCGTAAAATCTTTTACTACGAATGAAATCTGAAAAGTAACAACTACCGG
Organism: Coronaproctus castanopsis; assembly: GCA_032883995.1. NCBI lineage: Eukaryota > Metazoa > Arthropoda > Insecta > Hemiptera > Monophlebidae > Coronaproctus > Coronaproctus castanopsis. Next base: position 33,320,071 of record CM065053.1, read on the forward strand.
TGATATTAAAAAATAAATAAAATACTGATCTATGCAAATGACTCAATGTGAAAGTCAGCTATACACGTGCTCCACGTACAAAAACACGCAAGCTATATATAATGTATATATTATGTACACACACATATATATACATACGTATGCATTTACAGCGAACATGTTGTTTTCGTGTGAATTCTATTCATTAGCTTTCGATTAAAAAAAATAATAACACGCTACGATAAAATTTCGTTTCCTGTGAAAATAACTATTACGCGTTTTTCATAATTATTTAATCAAGATAAATAATACGACTGTGTGTGTGTGTGGGGGTGGTTGTAGGTAGGTGGGTGGGTGGGTGGGTGTATGTATGTGTATATATGTGTAAAATGGCGGCTACAAAATGTACCCGTGTAAATAACATCCTCCGAAAAGTTCTCGCACTGACGTAGAAATTAAATTAATCTCTGAAAAAATAAAGGATGGAAAATTCCGTTGTTGTTGTTTCCATAAAAATTTACGAATTAATAAAAATAAACTCAAAGTTGAGTAGTTAATGTACGACAATCGAGTCATTGCTGCCAGCTCGTGGAGCTGTATCGCCATTAATGCCAAACTTACCTCCTGTTTTATTCTCCCTTCATTAGACCGGTGAAATTAGGGATTACAAACGCTCGATGAAAAGATTAATAGTCTCAGACGTCAAAATATCAAAACAAAAATTCCGGCTAAGCTTTTCTACATTAATCGATAGTTTATCTCGAGCAATTCTTGTCGAAACGACTGTTTGGATGAAATTTTTTACACACGTGAAATAAATTAATTCACTTGAAATAGCATGCGTGAAAATTAAACATTTTGAAATTTTATAGCCCCAAGTGCAGCCCATAAAATTAAAATTTTATATCTCTGCTACCGTTTCTGTTTAAGTTACATTTTTTTAATCTATGAAATAATTCTTTTAAATAGAAAATCTTATCGAAAAGTTCCAAAATTTGTTTCTAAAAAAGAAAAATTTGTCAAAACTACCTTTTTTGTTGTTGTTATAACTCACTCCGGAAATTAATAAAATGAAATTCTACACGGTTAAAGCAGTTGTATGTATGTATGTGATTGTTTTTAATAGTGTTCGATTCATATCTAAGTATACTTTCCCAAAAAACATAATTTTTCACGTCAAAAAATCTCAGCAAATATACTTTATGATTTAAGAATGTGTAATTTCTACAAACATTAATTGAAGTTTCATTTTTGTTAAAACAAGTGTGTTGCTGATACCGATACAATAATCGCATAATAATGAATTACCAGACTATTGCTGTAATAGCAAGACAAAGCTTACTTTCTTTGAACAACACAGTTCACCAATTATCACGCAATAATTGACTAGTTGATGCTGTTATTATTATCCTTAGTAAAATTATATAATCTATGCGCACCCAAGGAGGTAGGAACCACAATAAGCTATTCAAGTTGTATTGGCAGCGTATTCCTTGTTGATATAAGTTCAGACATAAAGCTATCTCTATTTTTGTATTTTGAGCAGAACCAAATCTGATGTTCGATGCTATCTTCGATATTACATATCTCACAAACTCCAATTCTGATGATCCCAAATTTGGCAAGATGGCTAGGTGTTAAATTACGTATTGTTTGGTACGTGTAGCTTCCATTTTCTGCTGTATTTCATCTTTCTCGTCATTTTCTAATTATCTCTTCCTTCAATGTCCTTTTTTTTTATTATTTTCCAACTTACTACATTTTATTAACCGTCGGAATTTAAATAAACTGTTTTTTTATTTTATTTATTGTAAACTGTAAAGTATTATTTGATAAAAATAAATAAATACATTTTGATGTATTTAATGCTGTTATTTATCCAGAAATTACAATAAATATTTTAACAATGATTATCATACTCTGATCCCAATATTGATTAATAAGATTCAATTCGCATGATAAATCGTAAAAAATAATTATCGATTTTATAACAAAAATAATTAATAAAAATTAATAAACAGTCTAAAATAAACTTTATTCTGTTTAAATTTAAAAAAAAAAACAAAAAAAAAAAACGATTCTTCATAATGTAGATTTTCAATTTTTTCATTTCCCTCTATAAAATTTATTTCATACGCCGTGCATTATTTCTGAAGAATGAAAATTTTACCCCGTGAAATTTCATTTATAGAAAATTAGATGAAAACGATGAAAAGGAACGTAGTTGTTTGATTTCTTTTCGAACAACCCAGGAACAAATTCAGAAGACTGAATATTAGTTTCCGTGAGTCGTCAAAAGAATTCCGATCTGCCTTATACGCCTTCTGCACCGGTTGCTGGCGCAATCTTTCTTCTGAAACTTTCATCAAAACACCCGTAATAGTCATTCTATCCGTATAGCGTCGCGATAGTAGTAGCTTCAATCTCTCAATAATATTCTAGTTTGAAATTCGCGAACGAGATGTTTAGCATTTTTCCGCATTAAACCAACCTGTATAGAACGTAACGCTACTACATATTTTTACTTTTAATGCGCACGAATGTATGTGTAAACATCTACAAACGTTCGTACGTATTTGGCTTGTGTTAGTAGTCTGTTTTCTTCACAGAAATGAAAAGTTAAGAGACGTAGGCGATACTAAAAATGAACGACGCCAGTTGTATAGAATAAAAGGTAAAATGTCAAAGAAATTAAATTATTACTTTTTCAAACGAATAAAATTTTAAGGATAAAGTACATTAATAGTAAAGCGCATATCTGTATTGTACACTCGTGTGTATGTGTGTATGCACAACATGTATACAAGAAGATGTTGCCGAAGCTATTAAATTTAGCGCAAGTAATGATATTCCTTATGTAGAGAAACGAGAAATTTAAAAAGGTCTAAACAAACTATTCGCCCAATAAGAAAACAGTACGTGATTTTGAGAAAGCAAAAATATTTAGCAAATATTACGTTGAAACATTTCGGTCACATCTTGTAAATTCTTGTGATAATTCTAACGCATACTATCACGATGTATTTAAGTCTGTTAAATTTACATCTCCACGTGAAATAAAAAATATAATTAAATCATCGAATCCTACAAAAAGCACCCGATTATGACCTAACCTCAGCAAGAATTCTAAAAGAACCACCTAGAAAAGGCTTAATACTCTTAATCTAATCTTCAATGCTGTACTTAGACTAACATACATTCCAATCCAACTGAAATTTTTACAAATTGTAGTTATTAAAAAACCATACAAACCGGTAACAGAACCGAGCTCATAATTGCCTATGCTTTGTAAATTGTACGAAAAACTAATTATAAAAACTTATGAAGGATAAAAAGGTAACAACGGATTAAGAAAAAGAAACACGGTACCGTAGAAGAAGATCATCGGATGGTTAATATAATTGAAAAAAATTCACGGGAAAAATAAAAATTTTTGGCGGTATTTTTGGACATACGCCAAGTATTTGACAGGGTTTGACACGAAGGGCTAATACTGAAAATTGAACACTATTTCCCATATCAATTGTGAAAACTAATCTTACCCGGAGGAAAGATACTTTTGAGTTAAATACGGTTTAGCCAATAAGATCAGGTGAACCTCAAGGTGGCGTACGGTGGCCGTTATTTTATCTAATTTATACGGCAGATATTCTCACTACCGCGAATGTTGAAGTAGCAAACCTTTGATGATGATACAGCTATCCTACGTGTAAATAATTCCTCTGTATACGCATATCAATCGAAAACAAGCTGTTATTATACAACCAAGTCATGAAGCCAGTTTAGCCTATACGACTATCAATTACAGGGCTGTGTGCGGAAAAGCAACATTGCCATTCTACGGCGAACGAAAAACAAAATCTTCCGAAATATTGAACTAATCTAACACTTTAAGAATATCTTAAGGTGAAATCCATAAAAAAAGGAAATCGCGATTATCGCCAAAAGATACATCAACTGGAAAAACACACTAATGGCGATCTCCTTAATAGACCACTCGCTTGAATATCGTCGACTGGATAGAACCTCTGGACTTAATATTAAGCGTGTTAATATATACGGTTAAGTTTTAGCATCCATCACTGGATGGAATGCTATTCATACATATCAATTACAAAACTTACCAAACGGCATGAGCTAGGTAACAAAAGCATTAAAAAAATCCAAATATAAAATTGATACATAGTAACGCCTGAATAAGTATGTACAGTCTTTAAAATGTACAGAATGATCATATTATTGCATTTTAAGATTTAAGTAAACTAACGTTTATTGATAACCTTTATTGATTTATTATATATATCAAAAATGATATCCTTAATGTTATATATATTAATTATCGATCTTTATATTTTAAAAAAGTAAAATAGTTCTCAAACAGTTTGATATACAAAAATTTTAATTGAATTTAATGTAAGATACAATATATTAATAAATTAATAAATAAATTCTTTCCTAACGTAACAAATCGTTTTAAGAATAAAAAAAGGTTACAGTAAGTTACTACGTGACTCAGATTGGTCACAGTTCTATCGGATATTATTTAAATAAATTAAATATAGTTGGAAATAATAAATGCTGCAACTACAGCAAAAGTAATGAAATAGAAAATGTTCAACGTATAATATATAAGTGTAACAAATATGATCACCTGCGGTAGTTGTATAAAATTGACTTGAATGAAATTATCTTATCAAACTAATTTCCGATTATAGCGTGTACTCCTTAAAACTAACTCTTCGTCAAAATTGATGGTCTCATTTAATAAATTATTTCGGTTCCTTTCTTTTATAATTTCCTTCTTTCCTCGTAGTCTTCTTTTTTTTTTATAACCTTCTTCTGCGTGTGAAATTTAATAATTTTGGTTATTAGCATTTTAATTGTTTTTAGGTATTTACACCGTAATTGTTTACGTATAAATATTAAATCGCCTATTTGTCCATTGTATTGTTTACCGCGTTCACTATCAAATTATTTCATAAATAACCGATTTTCGCTTTAATATTTTTTTTTATTTTCATTCTTTTTCCTTTTTTTTTTTTCATAAATTGTATAAATTATATTTTTTATGACCAGTTCTTAATACAGTCGAAACGCTTTTTGGTATTTTTATATTGTAAAAATTTATGTAACTTTAAATACGTTTTTCTTGACCATTTTTTTAAATAATCGCCGTCTTCCGCTCTGCTCGACTTAATCATTATCAACTCTCCAGATATATCGATACCCGTGTGGCGTAAGGTGCACAGCGCAGTTCGCCTACTGTTACACATATTCTTAGCCATTGTTTACATAAACAATGTTACCAGGCGCACGACGAGGATACAGGACGTAGATGTTGCAAGGATATTTGAGTTGAGTAGTATCTGGACGCGTATATAACACGGCTTCGAAACCTGGATATGGACATCTAAACTACCCGAAAATGTACGATATCATCATCATTAACTCTTTAGATTAGAAAGAATTAAAGACATTTATTTCTCCACCTACTCATCTGCCCGTGTGCCCCCCCCACCGAAGAAACAAAAAAAGACTACGGAACTGCGACTCAGGACACACCGAAGAAGTGAAACTTAAAGACGTCTTCCCACAACGATACTTATTTAATAAACTCACGATTTCGTACAAATTTCACGAAGAAACGTACTGTGTGCCACACTTACTTGACGTGGCGTTGACTAAAATGTTTTCGTTCTCAAATCTACGTCGCACATAGATTCTTTGTACAGTGAACATTTGAACGAAATAACGAATAGCCGGTGCGCATGCGCGAGAGAAATAATATGAACTCGCAAAAAATGTTTACAATATAGGCAGAACATATATATATATATATATATATATATATATATATATATATATATATATATATATATATATATATATATATATTAGTCAGAGAAAGAGAGAGAGAGTGATATACGGATGTAATAACACTTACGCGGGTCTGTCATAATTTCTGTACACGTTTATACGCATGTTTGTGAACTGAATATGCACACATATGAGTACAGCATACAGGAAGGAGTGGAGGAGCCCGACTACACTATGTGAATATTATACCTGCCTATGTACTTATGCGTACAAGCCTTCGCGGCTGGCTCGCTCGCTCGTTTTTCCTGTTAACTCCCATATATAACGCGTCAATAGAAGTTTCATTTAAAACAAACATCAGTTGCCTACATGCATGTAATGAAGTAACTTTTAAAAACTCCCTGTTTAATAACACTTACACGTGTCTGTCATAATTTCTGTACGCGTTTTTGTACATATGCTTGTGAACTGAATATGCACTTATACGAGTACAGCATGCCGGAAAGAGCGAAGGTACCCGACTACACTATATGAATAGGACTGCATATGTACCTACGTATATAAGCCTTTGGCTCGCTCGCCGGCTAACTCATATATATAACCCACTAATAGATAAAAAAAAAAAAGTCAGTTGCCTACACGTACATAATGAAGTAAGTTAGAAAAACTATATCGTCTCTCCCTGTTTTACTGTAAAATATAAAATTCCGGCGACGAAATAACGTGGCACAAATAGGAATAACCCTTTATAAGCGACACAGTCGGCGGTGAGAAAGCAGATTTAAATTATACCGAAAGCGTAAAGCTGCGAAACGCGTATACGAGAGGTTTGCCAAAAAAAAAAAGGAAATGAAAAAAGAATAAAAAAAGGACTGAAAATGAAAAGAAGAAAGAAAAACCAAAACTGTAAAGATCGCGAAAATAGACCGATGGTCCTATAGATAATTCGAGCAACAGCACGAACGACGACGACGAGGTAATACGAAGATTTTCACGGTAGATTGCTCACAACCGCCTGCTACCGGCCAGACTATATAGGCCATATATATATAATATATATATATAGGCTAAATATATATGTATATATACGTGTTAAAAAAGGACGTCCGAATGACCAGAGTTAGTTCAATTCAAGCGTAAATTCAGATAGCGAAATTCACATCCGGGGTCGTAGTACGCCTAACTATTAGCCGTCAGTTATACAATACAACGAGAAGAGACAGACCATTCTTTATCTTTCGCTTCTTTTAGACGGGTCTCAAAATTTTGTGACGATTATAATACCACCACTAACTACCGTCGAAGACACTTTCGATATACATTTTTCAAATCTAGTGTGATAGTTATAGCCGCACGCGTTCAAAGACCGACGTACGTGCGTAAATCGCGACCTTTGAAAACGGTGTAGCGTTTAATTATTTAATCCGGTAAAGGTCGTTTCTATCGGTCTTATAATACGCGTCATCATGCTCCTGGTTCGCTCTTTATTCCGTCGAAAATTCGGGTATGTTCGAAATCTCTCGTGCCGGTAATGAACTAGAAGACGGACGAGTTAATATTATAATAGGGCATTACGTATAACTCTTTTCGACCGAAATAACACCGTGAAATATTAAAAAAAAAAAAAAAAAAAAAAAAAAAAAGATTGGAAGTATAAGGAGACCGTGCCTAGGTAAGTCTAGTAAAACCGAAGACTGTTAGAGAAGTGGTTAATCGACGCATTGTGTAAGAGCAAGCTAATGGATATGGTAGTTTAAAATTTCCCAGCGAACTTCGAAGATCATTTTTATTAGCTAGAACGATTCGAACTGTGAAATATATATTATCGTCTTTTCTGAACTGGCTACAAAATTTTTGTCATCGGTTGAATACCTTTCATTCTTTCCTTTTTGTAAATTTTAAAACCTACTTTACTTTTTTTTGTTATTCACTAAATGCCTTACCGCTGCAGCAATTGCGTGCTGTTGACAGTCGGTGTTCGAAATAGTTGAAATTATGATATTCAAACGATCCCGTACACTCTATTCATTATAGATGTTCTTCGTCTTCCTTTTGGTTGCCTGTAATACGACCAATACATGTTTTAATAAAATTATTACGTCTTAATATCCTAACAGTTCTATTTTCCCCTTTTCTGTATGTTTTCCTTTTAAAATTCGTTTTCACTCCTTTGTAAAATGATTTAATTATTTCTGCACCTGATCCGCATCTACATAGAATTCGGTTTATTTATACTCCCCGCGTTGTTAAGGACCAATTTTCACATCCGTAATTGAGCACACTCCGAACGTATGTTATTGCAAATTTTTTTCTTATTCGGACGTTCGTACTGAACAACTTTAACGTTCGTATTATAAACGAGTAATTTTGAAATGTAATCGGATAATTCGTCAATTTCGATGTTTATACTTTAAAAAAAAAAATTATTTTTATTCCGTTAAATATTTCACTTCCTTCGAAAATTTGTTACAAACGCTAAAATCTTAAACGGATACGTTAACGAATCACCGTTTTATAATTTCATCGAAAACATTCCAATTTGTCAAAAAATATTTTTACAATTTTTCTTCAATTCGCTATAAAAATATTTTACGCGACACACATTTATAAAGTTGCAATTCCATTAAAAATATTCTAATTTGTTTAAAAATATTTTTACATGATTATTTACAAAATGGTGGTGTGTTTTCATAAAAAATATCAGAAATTCGCTACAAAAAATATACGATCGTCTAATTTCATTAAAAATACTTCGACAAAAAATATTATTACGTGTTTATTTGTAAAGTATTTTTTATCTGATGAAAGAGGAAACCCCGAATATCGAAATATTCAAATTTGCTAGAAAAAAAAAATCTAACACGTTTAAAAATTACGGTATCGTTGCAATTTCGTTAAATATATACTTTGTCTAAAAACATTTTTACAGATTCACCCTAAGGAATATTACGAATTCCGCGAAAAAATATAAAATACTGAAAACATTATTATAGAAATTTCACTTTAAAACTATGACATGGTTGATGAAACTCTTTGAATTTATTAATGAACCCCTCAGTGGGCTAATTATGATTCAAAATATATTAATTTTCGACTGTATTATTTGTCTCAGAGCTTTATTGTTCAGAATCATATAGATAGAATATTGAAATGGGCACAAAACTGGCGCATAACATTCAACCCGATAAAAAGCCAACACATTACGTTTACTACAAAACATTAGTTACATGTCCTAGATTAAAATTGATACCGTAATCTCGGTCAAACACCTCGGCATTTACATGGATAGACGGCTGACGTGTCGTTTTCATGTAGCTCAAACTAGGAAAATTATAATAGCGCGTACTAGACTGCTGTATCCATTATTGTCTGCAACATTAAACATAAAATCTAAAAGAAATATCTGTCTCTCAATCGTGGCGCCAATTTGGAAATAAGGTTATAGAATGATACGGAAGCGCAAGTAAACGTAATCTATTCAGCAACAACAGTCGAAGATATCGCGTCTGCTCCGAAATAAGCCTCAAATCTTCATTCCGATTTACAAATATATCCACGATGTGTATGCGCAGCAGTATCAAAAATTTTTCGATAAACTGCAGTTTAGCTCAAATCCAAATATCAATCGAATGTATATAGTCTCTATCGGACAACCCTGCCAAGCGATTGAAGAAACTGAAATGGTGTCGTTACTTGAAGATATAGTTAATTTTTTTGCCAAACAGCACTACTTATGCGTCAATTTAATTTAAATGCAATAGACTCGTTGTACTTTTTTTTAACCTCATCCTCGATCTTATCGCACTGGAGATGTTAGTCGCATATATTTCTTCCTTTGACCTTCCTTGTCTCTTCGTTATCTTTCCTACTTCTTCTATTCGTCAAAGTTGTTTATGGCATATAATTGTCGGTACAACGTAGAAATTAAAAAATAAAATAAAAAAATAAAAAAATAAAACTTTTTATTATATCTATGTTTTGTTAGGTTTCGCACACCCCAACAGCTGAATACAGCACGTTCACACAGACTTTAAAACTATATTATATTCCAGCAATTTATTACGGAAGCTAAGTTTAGACTAGTTAACCGACATCATTCTCTCAGTTTTAACTGAAGCTCGTTTCATTCGAAGTGCTGTTACGCATACTTTATAGGCGTTATGAGGATGTAGAACATGACTGTCGTTAATTTTCTGTTTTTCCGACAATCTAGTTTTACTTATCTGTGTTCACGTAACAATTTCTGTTATGTATCGCATTGTTGGTATTGTTCAACTATTAACGATAAATATACTTAATTGATGTGTATATAATATGCGCAGATGATACCAACTTATCGCTGCATCTGAAGCTGAGTGTTAAAATTTCTTGTTAAAATAAAAACCATAAATCAAGAAATGGAGCTTGAAATAAATGAAAACAAAAATAAAATTACGATTATCGACAGACCAAAATGAAAGTAACCTTTTTATACAGCGCGTGAGAGATTTACAAAAATTAAAAACAGCATTATCAAAACTAACTAGAATTTGGAATGCCCGCGACGTAAATATGCCTAAGAAAATGCGTAGAGTTAATAAATTAGTAATTATCCTTCAGCACGTTCGACTTTCGAGGAAAATGACATTCACAGCGTACATGCGTTTGAAATGAATTACCGGAATACTCATGTCACCCTGAACGACATAGCAATCTAACATCTCAATACTGCAGGAACTTGGAACAGAAATACGGCTGAAGGTCCAAAAAAAAAAAGGATTTCTAGTTATGCAGGGCATATTTTAAGGAGTGACCGTCTTGAAAAACAGATTACATAACGTTCGGATAAACAAAGGACGAACAAATATTAATGAATAATGATAATTATAATGTTTCATTACTACTTTATGTAGATTACGATTTGGAAAAAATCGTCTTCCATCGTACCTATACCGATATAAACTTATTAATTCTAACTCATATTTCCGATGACAACAAAATAACAAATGTCGATAGTGTATTTTTGGAACATTCTTACTATAGCTCCCAACAACAATCTTTATTATATAACCAAATTATATCTCTCAAAGCAGCAATTACCCACTTACTATTAAACACATTTATGTATATTTAGCTATTTATAATTACATTGCGTCGACTAATATTAATGTTTAATGAAAAATCCCTCGACAAAGTACGGCATGTCGAATTAATTAATATATTACAAGAAATTGGATTTAGTAATGCTGATAGAAGATTAATAAAGAACTTCTATTTGCAACAGATGACAACAGTAATATTAAATAACGACGGATAAAATCAAAATTGAGCGCGGTGTGAGACAGGGCTGTATTTTGTCGCCGACATTGTTTAATGTATACGCGGATATCGTATTCAGAGGAGCGTTAACAAACAGATCTGAAGGTTTCAAAATTGGAGGTGAAATCATTAATAATGATAAGGTACGCAGATGACACGGTAATATTAGCAGAAAATGCGAAAGATTTGGGAATATTGTTGAAATTATTAGAAAGAACCTGCGATAAATATGGTATTACAATTAATACTAAGAAAACTAAAGTAATGGCGACGGTAGTTCAAAGTAAACCAAAGATAATACTAAGTATTGTAGAATTAAAAGTAGCGAACAAGTACAGATACCTCGGTGCATAGCTAAACAAAGCCGGGGATTCAAATGAAGAAATTAAATGCAGGATAGGACAGGCATGAGTAGCATTTATGAAAAAAACATTAACATCGCATGGAATATCTCTCGAAGTAAGACTCGGAATTTTAAAATGCTACGTATGGTCAGTGTATGGCTGCGAAACATGGACGCTGAAGGCTAAAATAATCAAAAAATGTGGTGTTACCGTCGTCGCATATCGTGGACAGCAAAGAAGAAAAATAACGAAGTATCGGACATATTGAAAAAAGATAAACAATTGTTGAACCAAACGAAGGAAAACAGCGGAGACACATATTAAGTGGTCCGAAATATGTACTGCCGCATAATCATTGGAATATAAAAGGAAAAAGAAACGTAGGCGGAAGAACGATTGCTTGGCTGGATAATATCCGAAAGTGGTCGTCGATGGAGGTATATCGTTTCACAAGACCACAGACCGAATATCAAGAAATTGTCGCCATAGTTGCTACCAACGACTGAGAACAGTCAATTGGATAAAAGAAGAAGATACCCGTTTTAATAATTTTATACCAATCTGGGCGAAAAAAATCCTGTTCCCATTACAATATATATATATATATATATATATATATATATATATATATATATATATATATATTATCTTTTATAAAAGTAGGCAGTCATATGTATACGTGCACGAGATTTAGCGACTTACATTGATTACACCGTCGAAATTTCCAAACTCCGGTCGTTTTTAATACCGACGATAATGCCGGATTACAGTTATTAACTGATAATAATTATTATTATCGGTATGATTAATATTATTGTTGTTGTTATTATCGTCGATAAGAATTATAGAAATCTGACCAGCTGAATTACACTTACTCGGACTCTCTACTTGAACAAATATAAAAGGGTTGTAACAGCGGTGAGTGGTGTGTGTGGGGGAGAAAGGACACAAGGACGTATCGAAGCCGTGTAGAAATTTTAATTGGAAAAGACGACGATGCCATTGGATAGTCGGGCCGGGCCGGTTTTGGGTAAACAAAAATTTAATTAAATCGTAAATTAGACGTCTGCGACCGATAAAACAGGCACCGCGCGAATACGCGGAATAAATGCGGCAAGAGCTGAAACAAATCGCCCTCCTCGTGCTCATTATACTATTTTATGCCAGCATACAAGCCAACTACTCCAAAACCCTCCCCGGATATTTACAACCCTAATTTCCGGATATCGCGACGCTCGTACTCGGGAGAGACGTATTATCGCGTATCGTCTTTATTACACCGTTGATCATTTTATAGCCAATTTGTAACACGATATAGCGTATACATAGACTCTAGTGTGTTTACACGTAGGTACGGACGGTTGTATATACATATATATATATAACTATATGTATTCGGAAATATTATGTGATTTTCATTTGATAAAAAGATTTATTAAAAAAAAAAAAAAAAGTTAATAACCGGAGAATTATTTACCGTACGCCTGGTTGCTTGTTAGAGGAAAACTTTTAAGGTAATATAATTTTCGTGTTAAACGAAATGATATATCTAAAAGGCATATCGATAAACGTAATAGTTTTCATTAATTTTACAAAAACAGGAAAGTAACATACCAGTGTTAGGATTAATAGCGTAGATAACTGCTTGTACGAACAACTGTCGAGTACTTAGGTCTGTATTTAGACAGTCGCCTAAAAATTTTAAAAAAAATTAGATATCCGCGTCAAGAAAATCTATCGGCTCATAGGGAGAAACAATCAACGGACAAAAAACTTTTCATATACACACAGCTATTGTAAGACCATTCTGGACGTACAGAGTGCAACTTTGCGGTTAAGCCGTCAAACCTAAAAATGATACAGACATCCGCAGAACAAAATATTCAGGCTGATAACGCGCCTTTTGTTATGTAACAAATCAAACGTTATGTGAAGATTTAAATTCAAAAATATGGAAGAACACATACAGCAAGGCTTGAGAGCCACCCAAACGCACTTTCTAGGGGTCTCTTGGACATTTCCGATGATTTACGGAGATCGAAACGTCAGACCACTGGACCTTGCATAGGATTGCTTAATGACCACGATAGTCAGCTCGTCATAATAAATTTATCAAAATAATGGTAATAATATTCGTAGCAATATCTTCGAAATTTCAAGGATTTACAGGGGGCGCTTAAAGGAATTCGCGGACATTTAACGAAAATCGAATCAATCTAGAGTACCGCGGGACATTCTCGGCTAAGTTAAATATTACGTGTAAACAAACATGGACGAATAAAATAGTTTGAACGTTTTTCATTATATTATATGCATAGTTTACTTCTTCTAATAAGCAACGAAGTTGTAAGTGTAAATCGTTCATGATATTCGATTAAACTTTAACGAAGGTGTTCGGAAGTCACACCATGTTCAGATTATTAAAATAAATTAATAACAAACAACAATAATAATAAAAAATATATTAGAGGCAAGTCGTATAGCATGGTGGCTATACGGACTTCTCTATACGGAAGGTGCCGAGTTCGAATACGACGGACGACGCAAAAATTATAATAGAAAAATAAAAAAATATAAATAATCCTAATATTATTATTGAGTGGAAGTGGCAAAACGCATAATATTCTACGCGCACTAGTAATAATATACTGCGACAACACGTGTGGCTGCATTGCGACGTGATAACGAAGCGATTACAATCAGTTCTCCCGAGTGTGTGTGTCTTTCTGCGCTAACGCCTAATTATGAGATTACCTCGTATACGGGGACAATATTAAATAAGCACCGATTATAACGCGAAACGTTTAAAAACTAATTCTTATTTAGGGTATAAATCCGACGACTTAACTCGATAATATATATATATTTAAATAACTAAATCTAACGGATGTCTTAACCTTTCAGTTACATATTATGAAATCGAAAATTATAAATTTTATACGAGTGTTTATTATACAACACTACTTCTTAGATGAACTCTAAATAAGTTTCAATGTATTTCTATAAGTATTTTCAAAATTGTGACAATTTACATTTACTAGAAAATAAAAAATTCTGTTAGCATCAAAATTTCATGTATCACAGAGTCACTGTAAAGCACGAAATGAAGGTTGTCAGTAATCGGCAATACCTAAATCGCTAGTATATTTCAAAGTAGTACCATCAAAATATTTTACGAAATATAATAAATAAAATCCCAACAATATTACCTCCTTAGAGCAAATTTCGACCAAAGGTTCTCTACGACCTGCTTTCAGCAGATATCAAACCTATGAACGAAATATATATATATATATAGCTCTAAAATATTCTACACTAACATCTCAATGCTATTCTTTGTTTCATGATCGCCCAAAACACAAGATAACGTTGTATGTGCCTTCTTCATTGTGTTCGACACGTCAAACATCCTATTAGTCCTCAGGATCAAATTGATAGCCTTTTCCAAATGTTTGTTTGGAATCTCAGAACTACCAACTGACTAGATAATATCTGATTTAGATTCGGCCTTGCAATATATGGAATATATATATATATATACTTAATAGCGTGGCTGATGGACTGTTTTTCGAAATCGGATAAACTAAATAACAGAATTACTTTCGTCGGATCTTGAGTCGTCGAAAGAATAGGTGCAATTTTTTAAAGACCGATTCGGTCCAACTTATCGAACACTGCTAGAGCAAAAACTTACAAACTATTACATTCAATAAATAACAAATTTGTAAAATCAATATTTTGAGGACCAATCAAAGCTTTTTTTTAGAAATATTAAAAATGGCTATTGATGGTTCCTGTTCGCCGGGTAACAAGCTCTACCTTAGACATACGTGGATTGCACATTCGTAAAATATGTGAAACATGTCGCGTGTAGCTAACTGTAATCCGCCGAAATCCTATTATTCATTTAAACATAATATGTATTCCCTCAAAGTCCTTATTATTCTTATGTTAATATCCAATCCATACTACTATATTTAATCGTGAAAACTTCTTAAATATATATATAAAGCACGTACTTATGAAATGAAACGTAATATTATTCGCGAGATTTGTACGAAAATCGAATAAAGTTTAACTGTCGCCTTTTATTTGGATGTAGAAATCACAAAATAGAGACAGCCGCAATCTACCAACTCATAATCTCCTCCCGAGAGCAGGATTAGTAGTTATTTAGCGAACCAATTTATTACTTTACAAAAATTTATAGTAAATTTCTTTATTTCGTCGATTTTACAGTTATTAATTAGAAAATAATAAAAAAACAAAATGAAAAATATCAGTGTATAGTACCGAACGAATTAGAATAATCGAATTGTGAATAAAATTCGTAAACGACGAACAAACGCTATCTTACGGTAATAACGATAACTAACAATGGTAATAAACCCAACTAAAAACAGTATTTCGTATCCCAGTCCACGGCATAAATTAAATCTTAATTAGTAATTCCCATTTATTATCCGATAACTAATTTTCCTCCGTATTAATAATAAAATTAATTTTGAAATATATTTTGTAACGATAATAAGTAAGTTCTCGAAAAGTCTATAATTTTAAGTCACCGCCGGTTATGCACCAATGGGTACTATTATACTCATCCTGTTATGCTCTCCTCAAAAAAACTTTCATATTAACCCTTTCAGTCGACGTGTCACCTATGATGATGATCATGATGAGAACCACGAGAAATCAGTTTTTGATTCACAATTACGAATATAACATTTGTCAGTAATAAATAAATCACGTATCTTAGCGTTATAGTCTTGAAATCTTCGGGAAGTTTTTCTTCATCGTATAGAATCTATTAAGTAATGCCACAAAGTTTATTTGCATCTTGGTGTAATATTCTTCAAAATCACTACCGGTTTCCTATCATCGTATAACTCTACAGTATCAAGACTTTTCTGTTTTCGTCTTTGCTCGCCGCAGAAGTTACAATTTTTGTCTCCGAGTTTAAAAATCGTTGATCTGCTTTTCTTTATTTGCTACATTACATTTTTTATCTGAGCACGCATTCCTCTTAAATTATGTTCCCTCTGCATTTCCTATATCTTTTCGCATTTTTCTTCAAGCCATTCAGTTTGCGTTTCAGTAGATTTTTTTCAGTATTATCTTGTATTCATCCTTAGATGCATTTTCAATTTTCTTCTTTTATTTATTAGATAAATTATTTCTCGAGTTATCCATGGTTTTTACCGTTTAGATACAGTTTTCTCTATAGCACTAGTTACTCTTCTACGTTCTCCATTGTTCTTCACTGCTTTTTTCACATTCTTTATTTCTAGACTGATTTACTTTTTGTTCAGCGTTATCCACTTCTCCCTCCACTTCATTCTGTAATTTCGTTTTTACTCTCTACTTTCTAGATCCATGATTTCCTTATTTTTCTTTCTCGATATTTTTTAAAGTGATATTCGACATTTGACTGCTGGCAAATATATTATCTGAATTACCATCAGCTCCAGTCTACGTACGACAGTTTTTTACTGCATTTTTGTATCTTACATATGAAGTTTATCTGGTTTTTGCATTTTTCTTCAGGGCTGATCCATGTATATAATCTTCTCTTATGCTGTGGAATCACGCGTTGCATATGCACATTTCATTTGTTTCTGAAAATTTTAGTAGTCGTTTCTCCTGAGCAATAGTTCCCTGCTGCTTCGCTATTGTAATTTGCCCCAATTCCAGCTTTGAATTCGGCTATGATAAATATGATGTCTCCGAGTTTCGCACATTTTAGTGTACTGTCTATCTCTTTGTAAAACTTTCTAATTCTTCATCATTCATTTCTGTCGGTAATTTGTGCATATATCTGTATTACTCCAACAGGCTTTGGTTTTACATCAAACCGGACCAAGTTGGTACTATTTCTTTAATATCGTTTTCTTCGCCAGTATTTCTACTCCGCTACTCCGTGTTCGTGTTTATCTTTCACAGCGTATAACAATTCGTAATCACCGTCCACGTTAATTCTTCCATTTCCTGTCCATTTAGTTTCACTTATTCTCAATATGTCCCTAGACGTTTAGTCGTGTATTTTCTAACATTTCCGCCCCTTGTATAGCGTTCTTATATTGTATGTAGCTATGTTTAAGTCCTTTTTCTTTTTTCTTTTGTATATTTTATTCTTATTTGTATCGCTGTTGTCCTTAACCGTTCTTATGTCTACTAATATTACGCTTTATTCGTATTTTCCAGATTTCCGCGCATGTCCTTGGGATCTATCGTTGCGTGGCCAATCATATGTTTAACATTACCAAGCCTGAAAACTCGATAACGCTAAGCGAATCAGCCTTTCCTTACCAGCAAGCCGTGGTACTCATTTTCCGATAGCGTGAATTAAGCTAAAAGACTTTTTAATCTAAAAAAAAAGATCTCGTCCCTGGTGTGGGATTCGAAATCAGGTTGCGCGAGCAAAAGGTAGAAGCGTTACTATTACTTCACAACGCTCATTTTTCTTCTTCTTTTCGAGCCGTTTCGCTACCGAAGGTTTGACGTTCACATCTTCCAGCTCTTTGATTCATGCATACCGGTCTCGTGACAGATGGAAAAGTCTTCCATGCCATCTATTTTTGGATATCAGAAATCCGCGACATGCCGCATGCGGCCGACACCAGAAACACTGTGTCCATCAACATTGTTCGGAGCAGTTGTCCCCATATCAAATGAGGCGCAGAGTTAATGTTCTCGAGTGTCTTATTTCTCCTTGCGGGAAACGCCTCGGCAGTGCGTGTGCGGTGCCGGTGCGTGCACGGTCGCCCACTTGTTGAACGCACTTACAGATGTGCCTAGAGAAACTTGCCGCCGAGCAACTTCAGCCAGGGAAAATGCATTCGGTCGGTATCGTCAAATTATGGGCGTGCCGGCCGAGAGCTGGGCAGATTTCTTCCGTCAGAAATCTACCTGGTCCACCGGCCAACAGCTGTGCGCATTCTTTATAGAATTGCGCTAGAAAGCGGAAACGAAGTTTGCGCTGTACAGCCCTACGGGGCCGCAAACTCGACACCCGAGATGAACTCGTCTAGTACCTGACAAGTCGCGCTTGCGCTTCTTGTTGGGGGACAGTAGCTCGGTCCCTCGAGTTTCACTAAACGATTGTAATCGTTTTTACCGGCCCGGACTTCGGACCCGGGGAACATGCCGGTAGGTGAAGAGTTAGACGGTGACGGCTGCCGCGATACCTCAGTCGCGCCACCGAATACATCGGGCTGGAAGCCGTCTTGACGGTCTCTGGAAGGAACGGGTCGTCGGTAGTATAAACTTAACGGGACTTGTCCCGGCGTTGAGGAACACCGGCTCGGGGAAGGTGGAGGGCCTTCCAGTTAAATATCAAAATTTTACTGTCTTATCGGTTGACGGTTCTCATCCGTCCGTTCCATAGCTTCCGTGTTGGTAATTTTTGCTTTCCACATAAGTAATCGTCGAAACAGCCACGACTCGAACGCTTTTAATCATTTTATTTAGTCTGCTTGTAAAATTCAAGTTTCCGTCGCGCATATGGACACTACTCTTGTTAATCGCACCACCTCGATTCTATATTTTATTTCTACTTTTTAGGTGTCTCCGTACTTGTAAATAAAGTCCATTGAGATATTAATCAGTATTGCGATTCGTGCAGGGTGTTGCTAACATTAAAATCTAAATAAAACGAAAATTACCTTAAAATGCTCTTACGTTCGACGGTATCATCGGTAAAAATAAATAAAGACGATCGTACTAGGTACTAATAATTAACGTAATATGAAATAAATCGAATCAAATCGAAACAATAAACGTCGATCGTTACGACCTCTCGCGGTAATTCTCGTAAACGGCGTGTCGACGGCCATTCAAGTTATATAGTAAACGAAATTTAAAACGACCGGTAAACGAACGGAAACGTAAAAAGATGACCGTTAGCCGGCGGTGGGTGGAGGGCGTAGAGTCGTAAAGAAAATTAACTGGCGAAATTTATCCGGGTAGTTAGTCTCGTAAAATTGTAAACGGGTCGTAAGGTTTTATTTTTTTAATTACCGTCCCAAATGGCACGGATGAGAGAATATATATATATATATATACATATATAAAGCGGCGCAATTGTAACAGCGGCAGTTTATAGTAAGGAACAACAAACAACAACAGGCCAGACAAGAGACGACGTCATTTAAAGCGCTCAGAGCGGAAGCTGAGTAATTAGTTTAGAAATGGGATACATACTACGATATGAACGTACGTAAACGTTATTAGTGTATGGTTATCGGTGTGTGTACATTAGTGGGAGTATAAGGTATTATATATGTGTGTGTGTGTCTATGTGTCGAATAAGAAAATTGTAGTGATAGAAGAAAATGAAGAAGCCATCTTAGGCAATGTTTTTTGATGGTCCCTTAACCAATGTCATTGCAGTAAACTATAAAAGAATACATATATACATATATAGATATATACATATATATATATATGAAAGAAATGACAAATTTTATAACCTGCACGTAGAGAACGTTGTACTACATCGGAGAAAAAGTTAAAGTCGATGCCAATGCGACCGAGATAAGAAGACGTGCTACTTAGCCACTTACTACTGGAAATATTTTAAGATGGCGCATTAGGTATTCTGCGGTTATAAACACGGTAGCTTTTGAAGCTCGCGAGAAAGCTTATCTATAGAAAGAAACGATGGTTTGTATTAGCGTATAGTACGCTATAAAAGCTTAAAGCTCCGATGATGATAAGAAAGAATATTATACCTAAACAACGGCAACGTCTCGCGCTAGTTCCGAGAATGACTAGACACACTATATAGTATTATTACGCTCCTGCGGGTACGAAAGCCAAATCGCTATAGCTAATTATGACTCGGTTCGTCTCCTTTACCCAGTAGTGTCTCGAAAGCTGCTCTCTATCTCAATGCCTCTGAACATAATCGTGTATATATATACATATATATATTATAAATAAAATCGACGACCAGCTTCTACGTTATTTTACCATCTGCCATCTTTTAATATCGCTTACGTGGGCTAAATTTTTATCTAGCACGAAGAAGAAACCGTCATCTTCTTTAAGCTCGGTTGTCCACACTTTGTGTCGTTATCGTACGTTTACCTTTAATAATTATCCTTTTTATACGCGAAGTAATGTCCGCTCAGGAAATTTTCCAGAAGAAATAATTTCGAATTACGGTTAATTTAATAGTCACCCATTTAATAAAACCGGATTTTTCGACGATTACCTCCCAGATTCTCGAATCATTCTTCCCTTCGAATCATTTTCTACCTATTCGAATTTACATTTTTAAGTGCACCTTTTATTTTTATTTTTTTTAATGCCGCTGTTTAAACTATATTCGAGTCGGGACCTAGCCCAGTTGTATTAGTATTTCTTCTCTGAATACGATCGACAAATGAGTGTGTGCAACACTGTTCGTTATGGTCGCCGCCCCTCCGCCTATTTCGTCATCCGCGACAGATAACGCAACTCCGCTTATCAACAACGTACAATGCGCTGGAATAGCCCAAACTACTCAGCCGCATAACCAAACAATCGCATATTCCTCTATCGGCGAGTTCGTTCCGATTCTCACTTATGATTATAACGATAACAATATTGTAAATAATCAAAATCATTATCGTAATAATAATGAAAACTACGATGTCACTAACAATGAATTAACATCGGTGGTCGGAAATACACACGAGCACACTCTTACTTATGCATCGTTATCATCTCCGCGCAATATGTCACACGAACACACCAATACGAACGCTGTTCATAACGTACAATGTACCGAAAATGTAGCCATTTCAAATAAATACGAGCGAACGACGGATAAATTATACCGCCCTTAAAAATTGTTTGTAATACACCTAATAGCTGGCAAATAGTTCCACTGAGAAAGAGAAAGCGTATAATTTCGACTAACATTTCTCCAGAACCGGTCTATAAAAATGGAAACCGTTTTTGGCCGCTTTTAAAGGTCTCAGATGCCGACTCACAACCATCAAACAATGATAAACAAAATAACAAGATGGAAGGTACTCCTCAGGATACAAGTACGATGATAAACGAAAAAAAATCGTCCCCAAAGCCGCCACCTATAATAATTTACGGAGTTACCAATTATAAACAAATGGAAAACTTCATCTGCTCAGCATTAAAAAAAGAAGACTTTACCTGCCAAGCTCTGAATGAGGAAAAGGTAAAGAACAAATGACGCTGATAATTATACAAAAATAATTATAGCTCTCAAGGAAAAAAAAGTCATATACCATACGTACCAACTGAAGCAAGAACGGGCCCACCGAATCGTAATTTAAAATATCCATCATACAGTATCGCCTGAGGATATTAAAAATGCCTTAAACCAGATAGGGTTTAAAGCGAGAAACATCATCAATATGAGAAACTTAAAAACCAAACAACCGCTTCCTATGTTCTTCGTGGACTTAGATCCCCGAGCTAACATTAATAACATGCTATCTACAGTATTAAACAAATTACTTTCCAAATGAATCAACTCTTAAGAATCGCAACGTGGAATGTCAATGGCATGGCCCAACATCGCCATGAAATTGAATTATTCCTAACGAGCAATAAAATAGATATACTAATGGTATCCGAAACACACTTCACTAGTGACAGTTTTATTAAAATACCTCAGTACACTATTTATCACACAAACCATTCAGACGATAGAGCACATGGAGGGGCAGCTATCGTTATAAAAACGTCCATGAAATATCATATTATGAATAACTTCATGGAAGATTTTTTACAAGCTTGTACTGTCGAAATAAGCACCTCACTCGGTTTAATAACAATCTCTTCCGTATACTGCCCCCCAAACATATCATCAAACAAGAACAGTTTCACAAATATTTTAAAACGCTGGGCAAAAAATTTATTTCAGGTGGGGACTTCAACGCAAAGCACACCTCGTGGGGTTCGCGACTAATAACTCCGCGTGGAAACCAGTTATACAACTGCACTGAAAGAAACCGCTATAACAGTATATCCACTGGAGAACCGACATATTGGCCAACCGATACAGGGAAAATACCTGATTTAATAGACTTTTTTTATCAGCAATAGAATCAATAATTATCAAATGTCTGTTGAAACATCAATGGATGGTACTTCTGATCACTCATCAGTAATTCTGAATATCAGTAGTGCAATCCTACACTCAGAAAAGAAACCAACATTATATAACGGTAAAACCAACTGGGAAAGTTTTCAACAGTTAATTGTTAATAAAATAAACTCGAACATTCCATTGAAAACTGCGGAGGATATAGAAATCGGTATAGAGAATCTCACCAAATATATACAAGAAGCTGCCCATTTAGCGACACCAACAGATAATTGTAGCGTGAAGCCTAACATCCAAAATCACCCGAAAATCATAAAGGATATTATCCAGGAAAAAAAAACGGTTAAGACGCATATGGCAGAATACACGAAATCCGGTTGACAAAATGGAATTTAATAGAATAAACAAAAAACTGAAAAATAAGATTATTGAAATGAAAAATGTCTCCTTCAAGAACTATATTTCTACATTAACATCAACTGAGGCTACTGATTATTCTTTATGGAAGGCTGTGAAACACGTAAAAAAAGATAGTCAACTACATCGACCACCCTTAAAGAGAAACAACCAGTGGGTAAGAAGTGACGAGGAAAAGGCTGAAGCTTTCGCCGGCCATCTATCAGAGGTTTTCCGTCCAAATGGAACCAGCACTGATAGAACCTCAGATGCAGAAATAGAAAATTACCTACAGAGTCCAAATCAAATGACGCTCCCGATAAAACCAGTGTCTCCTGCGGAAGTAAAGACACATATACTTAAACATTTACACCCAAAAAAAAGCTCCGGGATACGATTTAATTACACCAAAAGTAATAAAGAAATTACCGAAAAGAGCTATAATACTGCTAACGTTTATATACAACGTAATTATTAGAACCGGATACTTTCGGATACAATGGAAATTCGCCGTTATCATACTTATTCAGAAACCTGGAAAACCTCCTGAAGATGTAGCTTCGTACAGGCCAATAAATCTACTTCCGGTTTTATCGAAGTTATTTGAAAAATTATTATTAAACAGATTAAAAATTTCGGTAGCTGAAAATAAAATCGTACCGAACTACTAATTCGGATTCAGGAAACAACATAATAGAACAAATACACAGAATCGTCGATGTAATAAATCGAAGTTTCGAGGATACATCGAAAAGGCGTTCGACAGAGTGTGGCACAATGGGTTGCTATTCAAAATAAAGCAACGATTACCCTACCAATATTACATATTAATTAAATCTTACCTTGACGAAAGATTTTTTAAATAAATGTTAATGGCTCATACTCGAGCATTCGATCAATTAACTCAGGGGTACCACAAGGCAGCGTGCTGGGACCTACGCTGTATCACATGTACACCAACGACTTCCCACTCAATACAAACACAACAACAGCAATGTTTGCTGACGATACCGCGATGTGGCATCGGCATCGAAACAGTTACAAGATCATTTAAACGACTTGGAAAAATGGTATAAATCCTGGAAAATTACAATAAATGAACAAAAGTGCACACAAATTATATTTACGCTGAAGAGAGTGGACAGATGTCCAGTAATAAAATTAAATGAAAAAACGATCCCTACCGTGAAATATGTTGTCCTGCACCTGGACGAAAGGTTAACTTGGAGAAAGCATATAGAGGCTAAGCGAAAACAGATAAATATGAAATTCCGCAAAATGTATTGGTTACTAGGAAAGTCAAATATAGCGATTATTCAAAGAACACAATCAAAAATATTACGATCGATATTCGATGCGCCATGGTACGTGCGCAATGATGAAATTCATAAAGATCTAGAAATACCGACGGTTAAAGAAGAAATCGAAGCAGCCAACGTACGATATGTAGAACGGCTACAAAACCATTGTAACGAGCTGGCACACAGCCTGATCGAAGACGGTATTCCAAACGGCTAAATCGGTCGAATATAATTACTTAATATCTTAATCAACAACGAGGAACCCAAGCATTCCATTAATTTTTGTGTCGAGTAATTTATTAACATTGCCGCTTATTGTTTTAAATCAGACAGATCGCGTGGCAGAAACAAAAAAAAAAAGAAATGCACCAAAATTTTCTGAAAAACCCAAAATATAACAAAATTCAAAAAATCACTAAAAAGTAATAACAATCGAACGCTAAACGCTAGGAAAAAAAAATTATCGTTTTAGCGTTAGCGAAAAATAAACTGAAATAATTCGTTTCCGTACAATTCTGCTAACGCAAGTAATTCTGAAACTTATTGAAATGTGTGCGTGCAAACGTCAGCCATTCTGTAAAACTGTCCTGTAAGTATATCGATTATACACGTTTTGAATACATCGTACATTGCAGCGAAAGTAACTAACCGTCTGAACGCATTTTACAGGGTGCGAAATGAACAGTTTTGCCGAACAAACAGCGGAATCAAGCACTACGCTCGATACTGTACCCTAAAACTTGAATAATATAGTGTTCTTATCTAACTCTGATAGCCGGAACAATCGCAGATGCAAATGCTATTGATCCAACAGAAGGCATAATCCTTAGAAATCAGATGTAAAATATCTGGGTATGCACCTCGATCAGCGTCTAACGTAGAGAAAACACATAATAAGCAAAGCGCACTGAGCTAAATATAGAACTGAGACAGATGTACTGGTTATTAAACAAGAAATCGGAAGTGTCCGATGAAAATAAATTATTGATTTACAATCAAATTTTGAAACCAGTTACCGCTGCCCATTATGGGGCTGTTCTAAAAACAGCAAAATATCGATTATTCAGCGGTTTCAGAATAAAATCATCCGGATGGTTGTTCAGTGCACCGTGGTACATCACCAACTTAACGCTTCACAAAGACCTTGGAATGAAGTTTGTTCTGGAAGTAATATCCAGCGACGCGAAAAATTATGCTCATAGACTAGAAGTGCACCCGAACAACAGATCGAGTTGCTGGATAATTCGCTAGAAGTTAGAATCAAGGGACCTAGCCTAAGAGATAAATCTTAATGACTGTTTTTAGCACTTACTGATGGGTAGACTGCTAATCGTGTCATCTGCATAAAATATTAAAATTGCTAAATAGCTACCATCAGCTAAGTGCAATTTAATTAAAGGGGGAAAAAATTGTTACCACTACCAGGATATGACACATTCTTGTGACGAACTCTCTAATTATTTATTCAGTTCCAGAAATATGACGCGGCTCTTTACGGATGTATACATTTGTTTTACTTATTACTACCGAAAAATAATAATTTGAGTTTCCATATTTCAATTATTTACAAGAGTTTTTGTTTTAGATTATGGTTCGATTAATCTAAAATTGATTTGCATAAGCACACAACAGCTAAAATCCTTCCCGCTTATAAGCAACTCTTGTATTTCGACATAAACGAAACTTTAATGTATAGAGAAATAAGCAGAAATACTTTCAAATAAAATTGACTCGGATAAAGTATACGGTAACAATTTAAGTCGAGCCCCAAAAACCGTTGAAAATTGAATATTACCAAATTACGTGCTTGTGAAAGTAACATCCGCACGGACGTACTGAATTTATAGAACGCTAACGATGAAACGATACCTAACTGTAAATTTTAGTAGACGCGCGGTCGAAAATATCTTACACCGATCTAGGTTAATTTACTTCTTAATCTGTATAACCGTATTTATAGCGCGGACGTGAATCTTCATTAAAAAAATTTAAACCTATTATTTAATTATCTACTATTATTTCTGTAATTTTTCATTTATAATTTCCTAATAATTCTCTTTTTCCGAATTTATTGTAATAATCGCCAATATTTCATTTCCGCATTTTGAGCCTCGTGACGACTGGTGTTGTCCATTACCGTCAGCCCATATGAGTTTTTTGTATAAATGTGATAACATGTTAATTTTTACTCTCCTTATAACGTATTGCTGCCCCTTCTTCATCTTGAGAATTTACATCTGTTTCCGGACATGGCGATATTTCTAGTTATCCGAGTTTATAGAAATATCAGTAATTACGGTATCGCGTTGGGTAGGACTGTAAAGGCATCCCATTTAAAAAAAAAAAAATACTCCGTACTTATATAACTGCCGTCATTTTCATTTTTAGAATTTTACCCAATACAGTTAAAGATAGATTAGTGCCAACTATTTTCGATATTATTATTAATTACCCGGTATTGATAGCCGGTAATTTATTTTAACCCAAATAAAATTATACAATAGCCGATAATTAAAAAATAATTATAAAATTTAGTTTACGTAAATAAATTTTAATAAATCGCTGGCTATTCCTCCGTCTGACAAATACTCATCGAGTAATAATTTCGAGAATTTAGCTGATTCCAGGTATGAATTAGGAATGTTGAGGCTGTGTACAAATGATTTGACATTTATAGACAAATGCTACTACATGAAATGTATCGTATAAATTGAAAAAACTGAACAAACATTCCGATCTTCAGAAACCCCTTCTTAGACATCTTTCAGTTTTTCAATACATTGTTTTTATCACTGGCAAATTTGTAATTAGATTAAAACATCAAAAGAAAATTTTACAATTTCAATGCAGATAGCAAATGAAATTGATCGCAACATAAATCCGAAAAAAGCTCCGGGAATAGATGAAATGCTTACATACATATTTAATGCATGTTTAAGACTTGAGTACATAAAAAACTGCTTTAAAGTGGCACAGATTATAATGTTAAAAAAACCAGACAAAAAAGCTGAAGAGGACAGGTCATACAGACCAATTTCTATATTACCATCAATCTCTAAACTCCTGGAGAAACTCATGTTAAAACGATTATTAATACTAGTTGAAGATAAGCTTCCTCTACATCAATTTGGATTTAGACGCAAGCACTCGACAATCGACCATGTGCACCGAGTAGTGGAAATCATTAACAATGCACTGAAGAAATTCTGCTTTGCTGTATTCTTAGATATTTCCCAGTCATTTGATAAAGTTTGGCAACAAGGCCTGGTTCACAAAATGAGTACTCTGCTAGTAGGAAATTTTTGTCGCATATTGAAATCTTATTTATCAAATCGACAGAATCGTCGTTAGGAATAAAACTCCATTCCCTCAACTTATTTAATAAGTTCTCGTTATAAGCGCATAAATTATGACGATAACAAATATTAGCGATACACGCATTTAAATGTAACTGAAATAATTATAATAAATTTCGAGAAATATAATAAATAAACTTAAAAACCGTAGAAAAACAAATAATACGAACAAACGCAACAGGAAGTAGGAACAAAACGCGGGAAACGTAATTTCAAACAACCGTCCTCCATGCAGGTTATAATGTTTCAACTAAAATAATAAAATTTAAAGGTTTATTAACGGAATAACTTTTAAAATTAATAATTTTTCTTAAATTTTAATCAAATAATTTTAAATCATTTTTAAACGACGTTTAAAAAAACGTAACTATTGGAATAAAATATTAATTCAAATCGACACTATCGATATAACGGTGAAAGAAGCTGGCCGCCTCATTTCGGCTACATTGCTGAAATTTCTCTTTATTTCGTATTTGTAAACATCGACTAATACTTCAAAATGGTGTAATTAATTTTAAAATGTAAGAATTGCCCGCGCATATTCGGTGAGTAAATTTACCTATTTGTATCTTAAATGGTATATGATTTGTTTCTAGCGTAAACTAGAATTCAGAGTGGTAGTCTGAACTTTCAACGATTTCCGAAGACAGAACACTAATTATCATCATTTTCTTTAATTAAAGAACACTTTCATAATCACGTAATAGAGTAATTGATACATTTTTTCTTTTCGTTTTTTCCCGGGGGTTCTTTAAAATAACTCGGATAGACATTCTTTTAAATTTTACCCCGGTCTAAAACAATTTACGTGGTAAACGGTTTATTATAACTGCAGGACAAACTGCTGAAGCGACATGTTTATTTACGATTGTAATTAACGCTAGACTTATTCGGATATTCCGGCAGTTAGCTTGTTGAGTAATACATTTCTACGAACCATTTATCATTACGTTTGCAAAATAAACCAAACGTTATTATTCTGAACTCTAAACGTTATTAATTCGTTCTGTTACGGTTTTCGTCCTAATTCGGTTAATCGCGCTCATCTTGGTGGCGAGTTTTTTGTTCGGCCCGTTTCGAAATGGAACTGATTTACATTTATCATTTGCTGTTGTTATTTTGCGCAATAATCGCTTATTCCGTCTCCATCGACGATGGTCTAAAGAACTATCCGGCCAATTTCGGTACGTACCGGTTAATTAATTACGATTAAAAATAATTATTTCTAAACATGGCGATCTGTTGATCATCTAGTCCGTTAGTTCTATTAAACTCTGTTTCACGCGAAATTTACTCAACGTTAATGAAAAATCCGTTTTTATTTTGGCGAGCTGATGACGTAATATTCGGAGTCGAAGAATTCGATTCATTTCATACCACGACGGAATTAAAACTTTAAAAAAAATTTAATAACGATTTTTTAAATTAGCTAGAAATTCCCTATAGATATCTAATTATACTTAAAAGTTAAGTTCTTAAATAATTCGGAAATCGAGGCAGATCTTTATAAAAAACTTGAACTTTTAAATAATAAATATTTTAACTACGCGATTTTATTTTATTATATTTTTCTAAATTTTACAATATCGAAATTCGTTTCACGTGATCTTTTCAACTTTTTCATTTTCTGATAGTAAACAAATTACTGTTTTCAGTTGTTTTCTATACTTGATATTTCATATCTTTATAGTTTACGTTTTAATATGTTTTTTAAAGAGCGTAATACATTTTATTATTTGATACATAATAGGTTAAACAATATTATCTATTGTGGTTTTTTTTTCGTTTTATAATAGTATATTTATTTAATAATTACGCATGTGAAAATTTAAGGTGACAATCTCCAAATTAAGTTTAGTTTATTGATAAAAAATATTGTTATTGATTCGCTATTGATATACTATGTTATATATATATATATATATATATATATATATATATATATATATATATATATAGATATATAGATATTAAGAAATTTATTATTTAATTAAATTCGAACACTTTCAAAACAATTATCGTTAATAACGGTAGGTTGCGTATTTCGATTTTTTTTTCCGGTCCTGAAATATTACAAATATAATACAATTTACTTTCGAATTTCAAAAATTTAAATTCATTTATTTATATCAGGAGGTTTCGTGATTTTTTCGCTCTAGTTTATTTTATAAAATTGAAATAAAAGAGCATTATGATAAATGCGATAATAATAAATCTAAAAGTAGCGAATGGTAGGAATCATTTTGTTTAGCCCCGAGATATAAAATTATTTTATAATTCAAAAATAGTTAACGTCGATTCGTCTTTAAAAATTAAAAAAACAATACACTTTTTCAAAGCATCCCTTTTAAACTTATAACATTGTACGTACATGTTCATTACTTAGATATTTCATACAATACGTGCATGCGAATACGTTTCAAACGTGAATTCGGAGTGTAAAATTTTTTCGTTAACTAGGCTTGTCCACACATTTTAATGTAATTTGCGTTCTAAGCCTCATTTAACAATTTCGTACGTAGTAAATGTTTTAATCATTTAAAAAATTTATCGACCGTTTGAAATTACACGTTCTGTAATGGCACTTGTTTTCTGTCATAAAAACGCAAGCACATGCGTATATGTGGAATGAAATGATCTTTTAAAAAATGAACAACAAAATATTGGTTAAAACTACTAAATGTTTATATAAAAGAAGACCATAAAGCTTTTCGGATATTAAACCATTTCAAGTTAATATAAAAAATTAAGTATAAAAATATATAACAAATATAAAAACATAAAATAAAGTAATAAAAATAGTTAATTTATATCTACAAAATAGCAACGCGAAAATCCCAGTTCGATAGTGAATGTGGAAAACAACACAATCAACATCCAC
Organism: Coronaproctus castanopsis; assembly: GCA_032883995.1. NCBI lineage: Eukaryota > Metazoa > Arthropoda > Insecta > Hemiptera > Monophlebidae > Coronaproctus > Coronaproctus castanopsis. Next base: position 33,350,517 of record CM065053.1, read on the forward strand.
AAGTTTTGTGATCATTTTATTAAGAATGATAGTAATTTAAATTACTTTTTTGCTGTTTATTTCAACATATATATATGTATATATATATATATATATATATATATATATATATATATATATATATATATATATATATTAATTGTACCTAAAATCATTAAAATTATTATTTATTTTACTTGAGTGTTGTTTACCACATTCACTATCATATTATTTTATAACTAACTATTTATTCACTTTACTTTTGTAATATTGTACATGGAGTATTTTTAAACATTTTATTTTATTTTTTGTTTGCCGCCTTTTGTATTTTTTATAAATTGTTTATATTTCATTTTATTGGTCCACTTGATAATGGCTTAAATTGAATGTGGTAAACTAAGCTCAACTAAAATAAATATTTCGATAAGAGTAGGTACTTAATATATACATATACATGCACCGTAATAATTTATTTACAAAAATAGGAAATTATGATTCCGGCGAACTAGGTATAAGCATCGATGCATTAAACATAATGTATTATTCTCATAACGTTATCATTTGCTTTCGTTTCCATTACTTATAAATGATATTACATATTCGTTATATAATTAAACTTATTATTTTTTAAATTACCTCTTTTCATTTGTGATGTTTTTTTTTTGCCGCGATTATCATATTAGGTAGCTGTTATATCTTTTTTTTATTAAACATATATTTCTTATTTTAACACATGTTCTTATCTATAAACGTATTTACAACCAAACTAAATGTAACAACTCAAGCCATCCACACACTGTGTTAATACTTTATAATATTTTAAAATTTAGATATATCACTCTCCCACACATAATTTGAAATTCAAGTGAACAATAGGAGTGATACTTATTATTATTATTGGCAAACATAATCCTGTAAATATCTTGGTGGATGATGTTGCCGTGTGGATTTTCTTTGTTGTATCTGCACTGGTATTGATTCTGGAGTTCCCACTTTCGCTTCAGTAACTGGAGTTTCTGTTGGAACTAAGTTTTCTGTCGCCATCATTTTGTTCTCTTGTGTATCCATTGGTGTTTGACTGTGACTTTGTGTTGGCATGTTCTTTGGTGGTGAAGGAGGTAGCTTGAAAGAAACCATTTTTTGTGGCTGCTGAAAGGTTACCTCTGTCTTCCGTAATTGGTTGATATGTCTTTTTTGTATGTGTCCATTATCCAGCTTTACTTCATAATGTAGGTTTCCCATGGTTTTTGTGATTACTCCGGTCAGCCATTTTTCTTTACCAATGTAGTTCCGTGTTAACACCCTTTCTCCCACACATAATTTGCGTGGTACTCGAGCATTTTTAACTTCCCTGTCTGTAGGTCCTGTTGACTGGATGAGCAGATCAAACTTGGTGCGTAAATTACGATTGAAATAATTTTCAGCTGGAGTGAGTCCATCATTTAGTGGTGTTGATCGCATCTTGTAAAGAATTCTGTGAAGCTTTTCAACAATTGGTAAATTTTCGTTATCCATAGCCTTCAGCTTATTCTTTACTGACTGAACCATCCTTTCTGCAAGACCATTGATTGCTGGATTGAATGGTGCACTAAATTTTTGTTTTATACTATGTTGACTACAAAAATCTGTGAATTCCTGGCTCTTGAAAATAGTAGCATTATCTGAGACTAATACTGCTGGAATTCCATGTACAGCAAATATTCGTTTTAGCATCTCTATGGTTGACTGTGATGTTGGTGGCTTTGTAAATATCTCTGCAAATGGAAATTTAGATTTTCCGTCAACAGCTATCAATATGTAATTACCATTAACTGGGCCAGCAAAATCCATGTGTATTCTTTGAAAATTCTCTGTTGGGGTCTCCCAGGTATGATATATTTTCTTGGGCTCTTTTGTACTTGAGCACACTCGGAGCATTTTTTGACAAATTGTTCTATTGCTTTGTCCATTCCTTTCCAATAGACATAGCGTCTAGCTAGTTGTTTCATTCTAGTAATTCCAATATGTGTCTCATGGAGTTCTTGAAGAACTATCAGTTGTAATGATTCAGGTATAACTACCCTATTGTCCCTAAAAATTATTCCATTTAACAATTGAAATTGTCCTTCTGAATTTTTACCGGATGAGAGTGTAGTTTTGAGCTGTAACAGGTGGTTATCTTTTTCTGTTTCTTCTCTGAGTGCAAAAGGTAAAGTCCTATGCTTAGTAAAGACGGGTTTAACACCTTCTTTAAGTTCCAAATTACAAATTAAGTTTGGAATCTTGCCAATTCGCTGTTGAAAAGTATTTATAAATTTTTCTTTTAAGATTTTGACTTCAGACTCAATTGCTTCTGAATGTACTAAGTTACTTTTTATGTGGTTTATATTGCCTGGTGGTTCAATATAATCACAGTTAAGTAAACTAATGTTTAAACAAAATTTCCACCCAATAATGGTGTATGATTATTCTTCACAATGTATACTTTACTTATATACTTTTGTTTTCCATGGGTGGCAGTGACCATCACTTCCCCAATTGGTTTAAATGAGTGATGCGTAAATGAACGGAAAATCTTGTCAGATTTTAAAATTTGCTTTTGTAATCCCAATGCCTTCCACATTGATAATGGCAAAATTGTGTAGCTTGCCCCAGAATCTACTTCTATGTAAATTGGTGTTTTCTCAAGTTTCACACTTGTATAGAATTTATATGGGCGTTCCTCATCAATTAGGTTATTTACTTCCACATAATTTGTGATGGATGACTGATTTTTGAGCAATGTGGTTATACATACTTTTTCTACATGTCCTGGCTTTGAACATCCTTTACAGTGTAATTTATTTCGATCTATTTTGCATTCTTTTGTAATGTGATTATCCTTGCCACAGCGTTTGCAAAGTCCTGCTATTCCAAGCTGCTTAAAATCTACTCGTTTTTGTGAATGAGAATATTGCCGATTGTATTTATTTACTTTTTGGCCTGATGGTGATTTTTGTCGTTGCTGTTGTTTCTTTTGGTAAGAACCACGACGACTCTGATGGCTATTCACATTGTGAACTTCAGCGGAACCACTTTTTGATAATGTTTTATTGTCTAATAATGAAGCCTCCAGTGAAAGTGCAAGTTGAAAAAGAGCATTAAAATCTTTTTCACCGCTTTGTAATAATCGTTCTCTAATATGTTCATTTGCTATACCTCGAATATGTAACAACAATTCTGGATTGTCTGTATTGCAATCCTTGCAACGTAATTCACATGTAGTTACATACTGTTTTAATTCCGCAATGTAATTTGAGATCGACTCAGATTGTTTTTGCATTGTAGATAACAATTTATGCCTTTCTACAATTGGGTTTGGCTTCGGACATAAATGAATAGTTAATAAATCAACTATTTGTTTATATTTAATGTCACTAACTGCCTTTGGTGCTACTAATCGCGATAATAACCCGTAATGCTTTGCACCGATACAATTTAAGAGTATCTGAGCTTTTTTTTCGTCTGTAATAATATTAACTAACGTAAACTAGTTTTCTAAACGCTCTATATATTGTATAAACGTTTCTACGGTAGCTTCAAATCGACAAAATGTGTAATTATTATTTAAATTACCTTCAGTTGTTTTTGACGTTATCTGGTCGGTATTTGATGTTGAAACCTGTGATGGTGACTTTAACTCCTTAATTGTGTCACTCAACTGCGCTGCAAATATTATCAACATTTGTTTCCCAAATTCGCTAAAGTATTCTTTTAATTTAGGATCCATAGCGAACAAACAAAACAACTGCTGATGCTTTTTACTGATAAAATTTTTTAAGTATTCGTATTTTACTTTTTACACGAAAACAATTAACTATATAAGTCTAACTATGATGATTAACATAATTATCAAACTTTACTAATTTGTCAGCGTAATTTAAGCATAAATTCGACCGTCCTCGTCGCCACTGTTATATCTTTTTTTATTAAACATATATTTCTTATTTTAACACATGTTCTTATCTATAAACGTATTTACAACCAAACTAAATGTAACAACTCAAGCCATCCACACACTGTGTTAATACTTTATAATATTTTAAAATTTAGATATATCAGTAGCCCATTAATGTTTGATCGATATGTTGGTGATAGTTGGATTTGAAAAAGTTTTCAAACGAAAAAATTGTACCTTTTTAATATATATATATATATATATATATATATATATATATATATATATATATATATATATATATATATCATCATCATCATGTAGTCATCAGTCCTAAGACTGGTTTGCTAATTTCTTCCACAACTGACGGTTTTCTGTTTTCCTCTTCATATCCGTATATCCTGTGCTACCAGTGTCTTCTATTAGTTGCTGTGTATATTGATTTCTTGGTCTTCCCTTTCCGCGTTTCCCATTCATCTGTCCATCTATAATCATCTTTAATAAGCTTTCATGTCTTAAAATGTGACCGATCATATTAGTTCTTCGTTTTATTATTTTTTTCCATAATGTTCTTCCTTCGCCAATTTTTCCTAACACCTCTTCATTTGTTAATTTATCGGTCCATCTTATTTTCAGCATTCTCCTATAGCACCATATTTCGAAGGCTTCTATGTTTTTTTTCTCCGCCTTTCCAATCATCCATGTTTCACATCCGTACAACGCTGCATTCCAAACAAATAAGGTTAAAAATTTTTTCCTCAAATTTGTACTTATAGCTTTGTTGGTTAACATATTTTTCCGATCGTAAAAAACTTGCTTTGCTTGATTGATCCGTTTTTTAATGTCCTTGCTACACCTGCCATCTCTGGTGATTTTACTACCCAAATAATGAAATTCATTCACTTCTTGTATTTTAACACAGTCAATATCTGCACTTATTTTCTTTCGACTGTTATTTTTTTCGCATATCATAATTTTTGTTTTATTTTTATTTATTTGCATTCCATATTTCTTAAATACATCTTCCATTACTTTTAATGTTTCCTTCAATTGATTTCGATTTCCTGCTATAACAGCTATATCATCGGCAAATTGTAATGTGCATATTATTTCACCTTGTATTTTTACACCATTTTTCTTTATTTTTTCTTTAATTTCTTTCATTATTTCTTCTATATACAGGTTGAATAATATCGGTGATAAAGCACAGCCCTGTCTAACTCCTTTCAATATTTTAACTTCTTTGTTCACATTGCCAATCTGTATCATTGCTTTCTGATTTTCGTATAATTTATATATGAATTTAATATCCTTCTTGTTTATTTCCGTTTTCTGTAATATTGTAAACAATGTGTTCCAATTGACATTATCAAAGGCTTTTTGTATATCTACGAATGCAATATAAAGTGAATTTCCGATTCTAAATCTTTGTTCGATTAACAGTCTTAGTGTCAGAATTGCTTCGCGAGTACCTACACGTCTCATAAATCCGAACTGAGCATCTCCTAATACAATTTCTACTTTATTTACTATTCTTGTATACAATATTCTTACCAATATCTTTGATGCATGACTTATTAAGTTTAATGTTCTAAAATCTTCACATTTATCTGAGTTCGTTCTTTTTGGTATTGCAATTTTTTTTCCTGTTATAAAATCCATCGGTATTGTCTCATTCTTATATATCTTTCTTATCAGCTCGTATAGAAAATTATTTTCCTGCATTCCTCCTGCTTTTATTAGCTCAATCGGAAAATTATCAATACCCGTTGACTTATTATTCCGTATTTCTTTTAGAGCTTTATCGTATTCGCTTCTTAGTATTTCATTTTCTTCATCTTGACTCACATTGTTATATTTTAGCTGCACAAGTTCTTCATTTGAATTATATAACTCTTCCAAATATTCTTTCCACCTTCGAGCTTTTTCATGATCCTCTATTAACAACTGACCGTTTATATCTCTAATAGTTGTTGATTTATATCTGGATTTATACATATTTTGTTTTAATAATTTATAACCCATATCAATTCTTCCTTCATTGAATTCTTTTTCTATTTCATAACATTTTCTATTTAACCAATCTTCTTTCGCTAGCTTACACAATCAGTTTATTTCATTTCTTATCGCATTATACTTTATTTTATCCCCTTGCGATTTACTATTTTTGTACTTCCGTCTTTCATCAATTTTTTGTATTATTTCTTCAGAAATCCAGGGCTTCCTTGCGGTTTTTCTATCTTTTCCAAGCTTATTTTCCGCGGTTTTCAATATTTCCATTTTAAAAGCAGTCCAGTTGTTTTCAATATCTTCATTTCTTATTAGTATCAACGATTTATTCAATTGTTCTTCAAATTCTCTAGCGATAGTTGGATTTTTTAACTTATGCAGATTTAGTTGCACAGTTCCAGCTTTCCTCAATGTTTTCCATTTCAACTTACACTTCATCATTACTAAATTGTGATCAGAATCCATGTCAGCTCCAGGATAAGCTCTGCAATCTTTAACCTGATTTTTAAATTATTGTTTAACTGTTATATAATCTAATTGATATCTTCCAATATCACCAGGCATTTTCCAAGTGAATCTTCTTCCCTATGGTGTTCAAAGCAAGTATTTGTTAATAACAGCTTATGTTTTTCACAGAATTCTAATAATCTTTCCCCTCTGTTATTTCTATCACCTAGCCCGTAATTTCCATTGCTTTACTGTTAGATGTTTCCTCTCCTACTACCGCGTTGTAATCTCCTAGCAAAATTAGATTTTCATCGCCTTTAATTTTTTCTATAACTTCTTCTAATTGTTCATATACTTTCTCAATCTCTACTTCATCTTCTGTCGAAGTAGGCATGTATACTTGCACAGTAACTGTGTCTTTAGGTTTTGTGTTAATTCTAATCAATATTATTCTTTCATTGTACATCCATATTGTTTTTACTAATTTACCTATATGTTTTTGCATTACAAACCCCACTCCTGCTATTCCGTTCCTTGCTGCAGTGTGAATTATTCTATGTTCATCAGACCAGAAATCACCGTTAGTGGGCCATCTTATTTCACTAATACCCAGAATATCGATTCCCATTCGTTTTATTTCCATTTTTAAATTTTCCAGCTTTCCACATCTATTTAGGGTTCTCACATTCCATGTTCCAATTTTTAGAAATTCTTTTGTCTTCATTCTTTCAACCACATGTTCTTCTGAGGTACTCCCCACCCGGAGATATGAACGGGGGAGTATTACTCCGGAATTTATTTTTACATCAGAGGAACACATCATATATATTGGAAAAAATTAGATCCTGAGAAATTATAATGAGATGGTTTTCCTTTGCCTTCCTCATCTCAGTTCAGTTGCCGTATTTGACGATCTTCATCTACGCCTCCTGATAATCCAAAATTAAGCCAATCCACGATCATTTCATTTATGCCTTAATTTGGTACTGAAATTGCTGCTGCCCAATTCCAGGTTCTACTGGTGAGGTAGAGTTGTTTAGACTTTTATGGCGGCCTAGACTCGCCAAGGATGAGACAGTTAACAGGATTATGTAGAGTTTTAATTAGACAGTTCACCAAGCTGCCCCTCTACACTCTCATGCCTCATTATCCTGTCACTACTGGAATCACCTGCAAGAGGCTTTCCACCAGTAGCCGCTCTTGGTTCGCGACTGCTTATTGGTTATTCGCAGCTAATCAGTATATCTACTGGCCATTCCATTATCCACCATCTATGGGCGCGCCCGATTCCGGTTAGAGCTCCGGATCCCAGGAGGTACAAAGTACCCCTGGGCGGGATATATATATATATATATCGTGGGTAGGTTAGTATCAATATATATATATATATATATATTTGTTTTTTGTATACATACTTCCACTTGCAGAGGCTTTTCGATCGGCGGATTTACATTCCAATTAACCTATCGTAATTTTTAAGGATGGGTCTTCGGGGATAACTCCTTAAATAATTTGATAAACTTTTTTTTGTTTTAACCGTCTTACATATCCGTTAGCGCCTGTAGTGTTTTATGAATGCAAAATTACATATAGGATATTCATGGATAACTCTGCGTATATTGGTCTAATTTTGGCAAACTTTTTTTGGTTTTGTTCGTAATCATCCCCTAAATACTTAACCCCCGATAGGTAGCCCCTAGTTATTTATGTATTTATATTTTTAGAATTTTTGCTTTCTAGAATGGAGAGGGCATTTGTTCCGGTTCATTTATTCAATATTATTATAACTTTTTAATATAATGTCAGATATATTCATTTTTACATTTTACATATATATATATTAGCGCAACCATAAATTTTCTACGGAAGAGGCTAGAATTTCCAGTTGATTTTTGAGGGTTGTAAAGAAACTAAGTACAAAATCAACCTTTTAATTTTATCTTATATGCAACAATTTGGCTTAGTGTTAATATACAAAATTAAATGCTTGATGTGTATACTTATGAAATCACTATAGGACAAAATCCGCTGAACAAAAAATAGCACCGTGCCGTTCTACTCATCTAGATGGACATAACTGTTTCAATTGTCTTTGTTTAATACGATCAGTTATCGATTGTTCTACATTTCGAATTAAAACTTTTGTACATTTTGGAGTATTAAAAAAAAAAAAAAAAAAAAAAACGGACACTTTTTGAACTATACCAAAACAATTACGAATTTCTAGTGTTGCAATAGCAAGGTTCAGACCATGTGACATGCAATGGACATACGTCAGAGTAGGATACTGTTCTGATATAATATTTTGAACCCCATTCAACCTAACACTCTTAGCTGCTGCTCCGTCGTATCGTTGGCCGTGCATATTTTGAGCATCGATGTTATACTTGGTGAAAGCGACCAAAATTGCCACGTTTGTACCAGTTTGCTCTTCGAGTATTTGAAAGTTTAAAAAATGTTCACAAATTTTGTAATTACCACTTCTTCGTGCTTTACATACCGAAAACAAAGCGAAAATTGTTCTGTTATTTAAATATCTTGAGTTTCATCCGCTAAAATGAACAATCTCGCACCATTGATTTCGGAAACAAGTTTTTGTTTGATTCTTCTTCTTCTTTTTTGATTTGTGACCGTACCGTATCCTGCTACTTAGGCCAGAGGCACGGTAGGAAAGGTGTAAGAAACTAGATTAGAGGAAAGATATTTGTGATTTTGAGGAAGAGGAGAAGTTTAGTCTCGGCGGATGAAGTGCGTTGTAATATGTTGGGAAGGTTGAGAGGAAGGCCAGCAAGCTGACGTTGAAAGGTATATGTTGGACAGGAAACTAGGATGTGAGTGATGGTAAGAGGAGTATTGTATGCAGGACAGTAGGCCGATTTTCCCTGGTGAACAGGAACTGGTGCGTAAGACGTGTGTGTCCGGACCGAACGCTAAAGAGGACCACATCTTTCCGTCTGGATGTTGGCATTATCGGGTTTGCGATGCTACGATCGTAATAAGGAAGGATGGAGAATCGTTCCATTGCTATCGACTTCATCTTGTTCCAGATATGGATCGTCATATCTTTACATGTCGGGAACCGGCGTTATATTACATGAATCTGCTGCCGCTGTGTCAGCTTCATTGTTTGCACCAATATTGCGATGTCCGGGTATCCACGCAAGTACAATTTATCGCTTATAGGTAAACGATTTTTCTAGTATAGTTTTCACGAACGGATGCTGATGTTCGTGTCTATTCTGTATTTTTCGAATTGAACTGAGAGAATCTGTACAAATTAATATGTCATGCTTTAGCTCCGATTCTGCAATAACAATTGCGCAGGAGATTGCATATAACTCTGACGACAATACAGAGAATGTAGATGGTAGTGGACATCGGATTGTCCCATGTTTGTATATGACGGCGCAACCAGTGAAGTTTCCTTTTTTGGCACCATCCGTGTATAGTACTTCATGGCCACCATACATTTTTAGTAGATTTTGGAACGAGGCCTCGATAATGGATTGTGGCAATGAGAGGCAGTTGAGGAGAGACGTGCCAAAGATTATGGGAATGGAAATCGAAGGAGGAATAGACAGATGGTTGGCTTTGTATAGTGGAGGCAGGTTGATGTCAAGATTATGGAGGATGTTTGTAATTTTATTGTGAACGAGTAAGTTTAAATAAGGAGTGGTTTGATGATTGTGGTGATACACTGCATTATCAGGAAGAGTTGAGAGTGAGTGAAGGTGGAATTTGAGTAGGATATAAGAACAATGAAGATCGGTGGGAAGTTCTCCAGAGTCATATAGCAAATGGTTTATTGGTGTTGATCTCATTGCACCAAGTGTTAGGCGTAGTGCAGAGTGGTGTACTGAGTTTAGTCGTTTCAGGACAGTTGGTGTAGCGGACGCGTAGGCAGGAAAACCACAGTCACATTTTGCTTTTATTAGGGCTTTGTATATTCGGAGAAGAGAAATTTTGTCTGCACCATAGGTGGTATGTGACAACTTTTTCATCAGATTTAGTCTTTGCATACAAGCCGCTCGGAGGTAATTTATGTGATCCAACCATGTCAACCTTCTGTCAAAAACCAGGCCAAGATATCTAATTCGGGAAACAGTTTCTATAGCCTCAGATACCAAGATGATGGCCACCTGGTGCTGGCAGTGACGAATTCTACAGAAGTGTATTGTTTTAGTTTTTTCAGGTAATGTTTGTGGACCATTGAGTAAGCTTGTGTGTAGCTTCTTGAAGCATGGTTTCACCAAGCTTATAATCTTGACAACGGACAAAATTACCAAGTCATCAGCGAAGAGTGCACTTCGGATCATTGGATTTATTTCCGCCAGCATTGAGTTGATAGCAATAATAAAGAGCGTCAGACTTAAAACTGAACCCTGCGGTACACCATTTTTTAATTCAAGAGGCTTTGAGCTAATATCACCAAGTACGACCTGAAACTTACGCTGATCCAAGAATCCCCTAATGAATGCGAGTAATCGACCATCAATATTCCATTGGTGTAGTTGTTCGAGGATTCTATAATGTAGGACTGTATCAAAGGCCTTGGTGAAGTCGAAGAAGACGGTGAGCAGATGTTGGTGCATGGTGAAGGCTTCTAAAATATTACTTTGAAGGTAATAAAGAAGATCAGTTGTGGATCTTTTAGAGCGAAATCCGCACTGTTTGTTTGATAAAAAATTCTTGTTGTTCAGTATCCATAGGAGACGACGGTTGACTATTTTTTCCATGACCTTGCCGAGAACAGATGTGAGGCAATAGGTCTGTAACTGTCTAGTTCCGTTGGATTTTTGTTCTTTTTTAAGATCGGAATAATCTTAGCCAGACGCCAGGAGGTGGGATAAGAACAGGATGTCCAGAGTTGATTAAATATATTTAATAGATGAGTTATAACACTTTGGGGGGCATTTTTGAGCATATTGGCGTGAAACTTATCGTGTCCAGCGGCCGAGGAGTTTATCGTACGGACGCTCGAATTAAGTTCTTCGAGTGTTAATAATTGATTGAGTTGCTGATGCAAATCGGTCTCCATTGTTGTGTTTCATCACATGCTTCTATAATTTCATTTTGAATTTTCCAACTTAGGTAGGTAGAATTTTTACCACATGTCCCGAGGTGTGTTTTTAATGGCTTTGATTCGTTCCCTTAATAAATTTTCTATAGGCCGATTACTCAAATAAAACTCTACAAGTCCCTGTCTTCAGTGTAAAATACCTGTATCTATGATGGGTTTAATAAAGAAAAGGAGATCAACAATTTTTAAACTCAGTGACAAAAACTGTAACTTCTGTGGCAGCAAAGAAGAAAAAAGAAAAGTCTTGAATGTATTGTATAAAAATAGGAACCAGTAGTGATTTTGAAGAATATTACACCAGGATGCCAATAAACATTGTGGCATTACTTAATAGAACATGCGATGAAGAAAAAGTTCCCGGATATTTTAAAACTATAACGTTTATTATTTCAATTTCCAGAAACCGTACATCACAAATATGCAATACCGAACAATCGCATAAATGAGCCACACCCTCAAAATACTGCTGTCGATCATAAACACTAGGATGGAATGAAGGCTGGATACAAACTTCAACCAAATACAATGTTGTTTCATTGCGAAAAAATGCATCAGAGATGGAATGGTTCCTCTGAAAACTATAATGCAGCGAGAAATTAACGCAAACCGGGAAGTAAAAACATGCTTTATAAATTATGAAAAAGTTTTCGTAGGGGAAACATACGAAATTTGATAAATATACTACAAAAACACAATATAGATAATAAAGGTGTACAAATAATTAAAAATATATACTGGAATCGGACAGCGAATTTAAAAGTAGTAGAATTTGATGATAATAGGTGTTAAATTAAAAAAGGTCTAAGGCGAGGCTGTTCATTATTGCCTAGACTATTTAACATATATTCGGAAGAAATCATTAAAAAAGCAAAAATTTATAACCATGGATTTAAAATAAACGAATGTTCAGTAGTATATAGAAAGTTAAAAGGATACTCGCGTTTAAAATGAAAGAAGGAATATCTACCATTGGAGGAAAAATATTATTAAAAAAAAAAATGCGATAATGGAAAAGGCACGAACTGATTACTAACAGCTTTAAGAACAATAAACTTGACGAGATAATTCATCCAAGGAACGAGAAATATGAATCATATCAATGTACGCCATCATCTGACAAGAAAATGCTACTATATTTATTTCCTATTCATATGTGGCCATTTTTTGAGCACTTACTAAGATACATGATTTATTTACTACTGACAAATGTTATATTCCTCGTGGTTCTCATCATCATCATTATCATCATGATGGTATTGTTCGTTTCGTGACTAGCTATTGTACGTTTATTTTTACTTACAAAATGAACTAGCATTCAAGGCACTATTTATATGAGACACAGATGCGCGCAAATATGATGTACGGGGTGGGAAGCCACTGCCTTCTGCATGAATATATAAATATAATAGAATAGCAAGAAACGAATAAATTAACAAAAATGGATAAATAAAAACAGGTGGCCGCAACTGAATTTATAAAGGATATATCTGTCGAGTTTAAATTGAATATATAATACAATAAATATTACAGAAGTTATAGACCTGAAATCGTGTAATTAAATTTTTTTTTTTGTCCGTAGTAGTAAAAATTCCTTTTTATTTTATTGTGAAAGCATTGTTTTACAGTCGAAGCGGAGATCGAATGAAGGCTATGCCCGTATTTAATATATATGTAGATAAATCCAGAGTTCCTAAATTGTATTTCTTTATTTTATTCATTCACAGTAATAAAAACGCACGAAAAACCCAGTTAGGAATTTGTGTTGTTACCTAGTTTTCATACCACTGAGTGGGAAGAAGCCTGTCTGTTGTAGTATTTCTACACTACCAATAAAACTTTGTTCTCTCGATATATAGTTTACATCTGTAATAGTAGTCGCGTGGTATTTTTTCTAATCCACGCAATTTGAAGCCAGTGTATAACCTTGCTCCACTAGTGCGATATCATATAGCGCTAGGACCTTTTGGTCTATGGTACGTACACGGTAAATAGAATACACGGTAGGTATCACGAACTAGTTGCGCAGTAGTCAAACGAAATTTTGACGTCACCGGTGCCCACTAGTTCAGACAGTCGACTGTAGTGTAGTAGTCGTTCCGTTGTTTCGCGTGTTCTTCCGTATTATTTCGTGCTTCTGTCGCCGCTTGTTCGAGTATTTTTTTATTTATTTTTTATTACGGTCAACAAATTAACTCATGCAATTTATGTGTTTTTTTTTTCGTTTAATACTGCCTATGTTATCAATTTTTATACATATATTACGTCATCAACATAGAAATGGTTAGAACATTTTGATACTATATTATTATTATTAATATTTTTATTATGCCTTGTTGTGTCATCGCTGGGTGTTCTAATCATGTCAGAAACGCTCATAAATTAGGAATCAGTTTTCATCGGTTTCCCAAAGATAAAGCTGTAGGGAAACAGTGGTTACATATGAGCAAAAGAGCTGATGACATTGAAACTGCCCGCGTTTGTTCTCGTCACTTTAATGAAAATGATTTTGAACGTGATTTGAGATCAGAATTGCTTGGGTATAAACCAAAGAAAAATTTAAAAAGGATTCGATTCCTCATTTGCGAATACCAACATTAATTGAATGCGAGTCAGATATTCAAAATGAACGAAGTGAAAGGTATAACAAACGTGAGTATAAAAAAGTTGTAAATTCTTTGTTAGGAAGCAACGCTAACGACATAGGTTTAACAAATAATGAAATTTGTTCATCCAATAACTCTGATATTAGCGATAATAATAAATGTATTAAATTACAGTTAGAAAATAATTCCTTAAAACAAACTAATGAAAGCCTTTTAAAGGATTTGGAGACAGCAAAGGCTGAAATTACGAGTTTAAAAGTTCGGCTAAAAGCGTTTGAAGGAACTTTCTCGAAGTGTCAACAACAAGTAATCGTTAGTGGAAAATGTTCCAGCTGGTCTTCTGACGACATATCGAAGGCAATATGGTTAAGGTGTATTTCAAAAAAATCTTTCAACTTTGTAAAAGAAGCCTATAAGTATCCCATTCCAAGTGAAGTGACTATAAAATGTCGTTTGAGCGAATTTGTAGTTGCCCCGGGTTTTATAAATTTAAGTTTGAATATTTTGACATCACATTCAAAAGTATTTACGGACTTTGAAAAAGATGTTGTACTTTCATTCGATAAAATGAAAGTTCAATCTGATATATGTTACGACAGCATTTCGGATATAATCCGCGGTCCTCATTCTTACGTGCAGGTTATGATTATTCGTAGCCTCGTTGGAAAATGGAAACAACCCATATATTATAACTTTGACTGTGCAGTGGATAAAAATTTATTTTTTGAAGTCATTAGAATGATAGAATCTACAGGATTCAAAGTTCGTGCGTTTGTATGTGACATGGGCCCATCAAATAGGAAACTTATGGCCGACCTTGGTGTTAATAATGATAAAACAAATATTACGCATCCGCTTTGTGAAAATCGTAAGATCTGGGCTTTTTACAATGTTCCTCATGCGTTGAAACTATTGAGAAATCATCTTCTTGATCAAGGATACAAATTATCTAGCGGTGAAATTGTAACTAAAGACATTTTTCTAAAATTAATTGAATTACAGAAACAAGGAGATCTTAAATTTGCTTATAAGATTAATCAAAATCATTTACTTCTTTCGGGGATCGAGAGACAAAAAGTCCGGATAGCAGCTGAGTTACTTTCAAGAACAGTAGCTGATGCTATTAGTTATACACTTCCAGGCAACGATCATGTTGTAAAATTCTTAAAAACTATTAATGACGGTTTCGATGTGCTGAATTCGAGAATTCCTTTTCATCCAACTAATGAAATGAAAAACGCATTTGGTAAAAATTTAGTGAAACAGAATGAGACACTGGAAAAATTGTATAATTTGTGCACATCGATGAGGGTAATCGGTAGATCGAATTTGTTACCATTTCAAATAGCTTTTCAGGTTTCTATTCGAAGTCTTCAGCGGATGTTCTCTGAATTATATTGTGAAGGATATTCTTACATAATGTCGGCGAGGTGCAACCAAGATATTCTTGAATCTTATTTTTCTTTGATTAGAGGCTTGGGTAAATTTTATGATCATCCCTCGCCGACTGCTGTAAATCAAAGAATTAAGTGCCTTCTTTTTACTAAAAATGCGGGTTCGATAATAAAAACTGCTAATTCGTGGAATGAAGCGCTGGTAACATTAAGCGCCGACGTAATAAATGAAATTGAAAAAGGTAGCGAAAGTAAATCATCGGAATGCGAAGAATTAGAAAAATATATAAATTTTCACGAAGAAGAAAATGACTTTACTCGCGTGATTGAAACATTATCGGATGATAAAGAAAAGTCGGGCCAAGTAGAAGGTGAAAACAAAGATCTGTTAAAAATGCTAGCTGGTTACATTGCATATCGTGTAAAAAAAAAAGGACTAGATACTGTTTTTGAGTACGGGCATCCAACAAAAATAAATCCACCTAAGCAAACAGACTGGCTGGCAACAATATCGAGGGGTGCGTTAATGAATCCAACCGAGCAGTGGACAGACATAGTATATAATATGGAAAAAGATTTTAGCAATTACCACGGCAGTGATAACATCAATAGGAATTCAGAGGTAATGAAAACACTGATCAACATTTTAAAATTGAGATACAGCAGCATCGGGATTGATGAATTCGCCATTTCCTGTTTCGTCAGAACACGAACATTCATCAGAATTAAGACGCTAAACAAAAAGAAGTCCAGTAAAAGAACAAAAAATACCGACGATGGACGAAAAAAAAAGGAATAAATTGATTAAATTTCAATAACTAAAATTTGGTGAGTGAAATATTTGCTTATATAAATAAATTTTTATCATATTTTTGGTATTATTTAAAACATCAAAAAATTTAAATGAAACTTGCCCCATACTACAATTTTTAACGAAATTATTGCGTTTAAACAAGTTGAAAAACAAAACAGCGATATATACTAATTGCGTTAAATAATGTTAATAGATATAATGTAATTGTTATAAAATTAAAATAAATTAATTATATCGAAAAGAGAGGAATGTAAAATTGTAAATATAATCACAGCTAGAGTAAGGAACCGAAAGTAGCGTTTACGTTGTACATCGTCGGGCTCGACTGGACACCAATGACGTAATAGCTGCTAAGCAGCCTGCGCGTGATCCCTACCGTGTATTCTATTTACCGTGGGTACGTAGATTCTTCTTCCGTGTTTACTATGGTTTCGTTAATCGTTTAGCTGCGAATACTAATACATAATGTGCTTTCGTGTGGTAGTGTTAACATTAATATGCCCGTTTTCATATTTTGTACATTTATTATTATTTATTTATAAACGAATTAGGAAAGGAACACCTATTTAAAATATATAAATATTTTATTTTAAATTGCGTTTAAATTATCATCATGGTCTAAACGGTGTTAGGAGAGTTCAAAATTACGTCTCTCATGCAAAATTATCGTCCCTAAAAGTAACACTATTGTTATCTTTCATAAGCGATTTATGTACGTTTATTTTAAAATTCCGTGTACCCGGTAAAATTTATCACGCTACACTTCTGATGTATAGATATTTTACACTTTTTAAAATTTTTATAAGATCTGCGATATATAATGGGATAGTAGGAACTACCACATTTAACAGCTGCCACAAGAATATTGGTTAGCCTAGTAAGGCGACAATATCACTAGTAGCCTTTTTTGAATAATTGCAGTGTAATTGTTGCAAAATCGAGAATTCTCTCTCCCAGTGAACGAGATTGGATTGCGATTAGAGGACAGACAATTAAGAGAAACCGGTTACACTGTTCGTATTTTTGATTACCACGCGGTCTATAATATTCTTGTTATATTTAGAATTAACGATAACAAATGTTCAAATAAAATAAGGTACTATAATAAGAGAAATGAATATGGAACAACGTATGATTCCGTGTGTTTGTTTCGATAAAAAACATTCACACCTCAACTTTTATCAGATTCGCGAATATTAAAATTTTGAAGAAATCGATAATAGCAATAAGAAGATGATGCGTTTAAATAAATAAAAATGGAATTAAAAAAAAAAAATGCGAACCGCTTAACGACTTATTGACAAATTTTAATAAGAGCAAAATATCGAGAGAAACACCATAAAAGTTAGTAAGATGTACAAAACTTCGAAAATAAAATAAATTCGATGAAATAAATTAAATTAAATAAATAGGCGCGGCTAATTGCAAGATAATTCTGAATCTTCCCGGCTATGTAAAGATCCAACACGCCACAGAGTATTGAAAGATTACAGATGTACAGCTGGAAGTGTTTTTGACCAAAATTTATTTTTGCTATAAAATATATTGTTTATCACATTAGCTTAAATATTTATAAGTTTAAATATAGGCAACTATATGATCATTAGACAGATTTCATTGGTGGTTTTCTCTGTATTTTTTTATTTTACCTAAATGACCAAATGAACGGTAGTTCTATAATAATAAGGAATGTGCTCGGAATGCTTTCATATTAATTTCGTTATTTTTTTGTAACAATTTCGTAAATACAATTTTTATCCATCGATCTAACTAATTTCGGTGCACACTTAAGGTATAATTAAATAATGTAAACATATTCTACACGGTGGTAGTGTTTCGTTATCCTCATTATTGTAATTTAATTAAATATATATTAATATTATCATTAGGTTCTGTCTCCGCATCGTTTATCAATGTACATTTTGTTGTACAGTCAAAGCAAATACAATATGGCGTTAGTGTAGATAGACACACACTCCGTGGAGACAGTCGCTTTGTTGTCACGATATGATGCAGCCCCGCATGGTTTTGTATGGCAGTATATTATTACTAGCGCACATTTGGTGTTGTTCGTGGTGGTTTTTCAACTTCTACGCGATAATATTAGGATTTTATTTATATGTTTATTTTCTGTTTATCATTTTTACGTTGCTGATTGTATTCGAACTCGTTTCGTATAGAAGTCCGTGCTCTAGCCACTATACTAATGACTATAGTTAGCAAAAAACTTGCAGCACGCATAATACGATTCCCTATTGTATATATGTACACTAGTAGATTCATATTGTACTCACTTCTAAATTACATACAATTCTTCGTCCATTTACACGCATATTTGTAAAATAAAAAATATATAATAATAATAATAATGTAATTATTTAACTTGTCATTTCAGATGTTCCTCTGTTCGATTCGTCGGTAGAAAAATATTCTAATAACGTTTTAAATCGAAAATTTTTAACAGCATTAGACGCTTTATCGCGTTGTAATAACATCGCTGATGACAACAATAACGATTTGTACAAAAAATGCGTAACCGATTCCCTTCGACTGATTATGATTTCGGCGAAAGAAATCATGGAAAGGAAAAAATGTACAGAAAATAATAAAACCTATTCGACGACAAATAAACAACCGGTTACTTCTAAAATCGTTCCGTCCGACAACGTATCGTTATCGTCTGGATCAAGAAGTACACAGCTAACCGATTCACCGTTAACCTCCGATGAAAACGATAATAAAACGTATTCGACAACCAAAGAACCGGTTACTGACCAAGTCGTTTCTTTTGATAACGTATCATCGTCGTCTGGACTATTTTTAACGAAAGGTTCCGAGCTAACAGTTTCCACATCAGCGTCCGATGAAAACGATAATAAAACGTATTCGACAACTGAAGAACCTGTTACTTTGGAACAAATTTCGACAGGTACTGTATCGTTATCGTCTGGATTAGTTCGAACGATGGGTGCGCAGCTAACAGCGTCACCGTTAACATCTGATAAAAACGATAATAAAACGTATTTTACAACTAAAGAACCTGTTACTTCAGAACACATTTCCTCCGATAATGTATCATCTTCTGGACTATTTTTAAATAAAGGTCCAGAGCTAACCGTTTCTACGTCAACGTCTGATGAAAACGATAATAAAACGTATTCGACGGCAATCGAAGAACCTGTTACTTCAGAACACATTTCCTTCGATAATGTATCATTTTCTGGACTATTTTTAAATAAAGGTCCAGAGCTAACCGTTTCTACGTCAACGTCTGATGAAAACGATAATAAAACGTATTCGACGGCAATCAAAGAACCTGTTACTTCAGAACACATTTCCTTCGATAACGTATCATCGTTGTCTGGACTATTTTTAACGAAGGGTTCAGAGCTAACAGTTTTTACATCAACGTCTGATGAAAACGATAATAAAACGTATTCGACGACAACTGAAGAACCTGTTACTTTCGAACAAATTTCGTCAGATACTGTATCGTTATCGTCTGGATTAGTTCGAACGAGGGGTACAGAGCTAACAGCTTCACTGTTAACATCTGATAAAAACGATAATAAAACGTATTTTACAACTAATGGACCCGTTACTTCAGAACACAATTCCTCCGATAACGTATCATCATCTTCTGGACTATTTTTAATTAAAGGTTCCGAGCTAACAGTCTCTACATCAACGTCTGATAAAAACGATAATAAAACGTATTTTACAACTAATGAACCAGTTACTTCAGAACACATTTCCTTTGATAACGTATCATCGCCGTCTGGACTATTTTTAACGAAAGGTTCAGAGCTAACAGTTTCTACATCAACGTCTGATGAATACGATAATAAAACGTATTCGACGAACAAAGAACCGGTCACTTCCCAAGTCGTTTCTTCCGATAACGTATCATCATCATCATCATCGTCGTCGTCGTCGTCGTCTGGAATATTTCTAATGAAAGACTCGGAGCTAACAGTTTCTACGTCAACGTCTCATATAAACGATGCAACTATCTCGTCGAAAAATAATTATATTAACGATAACGATAATAATACAACAAAACCGACGATTTTAACGGATGATAACAAATTATCGTATAGAAATAGCGATTTTGCCGTAATCGAATTTACAACGTTGAAACGAAATATTAATTCGGAAATGGACGAATTTTTACCGACCAATTCTCATTTGGATGACCGTATGCGACAAACTATAACCGAGATTATCGAAGAAGATGATAAAATAATTTACGAAACAATCGGTACTGATAAATTTCAAACCGGTCAACGATATGTGGACGACGATTACGCGACCACCGAATATTTCGATAACGTAAATATATTAAAACCGAATAATTTCCGATCGGTAAACGATGCTCTACCGGAAGATAACGATAAC
This sequence comes from Coronaproctus castanopsis, assembly GCA_032883995.1. Lineage (NCBI taxonomy): Eukaryota > Metazoa > Arthropoda > Insecta > Hemiptera > Monophlebidae > Coronaproctus > Coronaproctus castanopsis. The sequence goes on from CM065053.1 coordinate 33,371,158, forward strand.
TATTACATCAAGTCCGATGATAATTATACGGATTATTTAAAATTTAAAAATAACGATTCGAATTCTGACGAAAACAAAATTCCGATCGTTCCGTGGCCAATAATATCCTCGAGGAATTATAGTATAGGCGACTTGGGTACGATGACGACGGCCAGCAGCGATAACACGGGGACAGAGATGACAGAAGAAAAAATTACGTCCACAAAGCCGGTCGATAACCTTCCGACGACGACTATTAGTTCAATTATCGAACAAACGTTATCGTATGCGAGAACTAGTAACGATGTGAAAAATGACGACCGAATTACAGCGACGAGTGAAATATTATCTTCGAATATCTTCCAGATAATCGGAACGACGTTATATCCAACGATCCGAAGTACCGAGAAGAGCTTCGATGCAGATAGGAAATCTAAAACGACGAATTTAGTAGACAGCTCCAATGAAAATTACGAACGAGTTACCGTAAAAGAATTATCGACGACAAACTCGTATTTTTATACAACGGACGACAGTCCTATCGATACAACTGCCGATAAAACCGTGATCGATCGATTATCGTCTAAATATTTAGTCGTTAACGATGGAGGAGAAATTCTAGATTCTTCTTCGGATAAATTAACGAATTCGTCGACGGACGAAATGTCGCATTCGGCTGCATCGACGCAATCCGTAGCGGCCGTCGGCGATCAAACAAGCTACGATGATAATATCATATCCGTAAGCGTTACGACCGATATAAATAAAACCGAAGTAGGCTCGCTTACGACCTCCGCCTCGTCGAAAATATCAGACGATTCTAAAAACGTTACAAATAATCCGGTATCCGATGCGATTTTCACCGTTACATCATCGGACGAACTGCAACATTCGCTCGTATCCGATCGTATTGTCGATAATAACGAATATGGCGTTAACGGATCCAATATCGCGAACGACATAATAAATTTACTTATAAACCGTAGTACCGCTACAACTGAAACACTTACCACGCCTACGATTAAAGACAATATCCCCGATATAGACAAAACAATGTGGCACCCGGTCGTATCGAAAGAGTTTCCAATATCCGCGAACTTAACCGAAAATCCGAACTATACGAACGATCCGTCGAGTAACCCAGATCAGTTTGTTCGGCCGATGTCAACGACCGAATCGAAATCGATCGACGATACGTCTAAAAACGTTTCCGTCCACGACGGAAACGTTAGTCCTAAATACGTAATATTCGAACAGATAAGAACGGAACCGATCGTCGAAATCGCTACCACGGAACACGATCGTATTATTACTAGTAGCAGTTTCATGCGGGCAACCGAATCGATAACTTCGACAACAGATCACGCGATAACGAGTACAGAACAAATCGACGCAACGTTACCGTCTACCGTTGACAAATCCGACAATTCTAATTTCGGTCTAAATAGTCGACCGACTTTATCGTCTTCCGTCAGAGACGATCGGCAATCGAATTCGACAACATCCGAAATTCAAATTTTAACTACGCCGCTCTATTCGCATTCTTCGGAAGAAACGTCTACTACTAATACTACTAATACTAATAATACTAATTTCGTTGTTAATTCTGAAATGGCAAAAAAAACTACGTTATCGGATACGATAACAACCGACGATTACGTAGAGTGCTTCACTGAACAATATACTCCTTATATTAATCGTTGGACTAAACGACCATCATCGATGCCGATGACGTCTACCAGCACCGTCAACTACATATCGATACCGGTAAACGTACAAATTCCATCGACGAATCCCGTAATACAACAACCGATATTGACAGTTTATCCGATATTTACTGCGCGATTTCGAGGACATTCTTTTAAAAACGGATATAACGCCGACAAAGCTGCTCGAAATAATAATGATTTCTCATTAATTCCTCTTTATAATAATAATAATGATAAAGCTAACAGTGTCTATCGGAACGCCCGTTATTACAACGAAGACGATCGACTGGATTTAAATAGAAACGATCACGTTATCAAATTGCTGCAGGTGATATTAAAGAACGATAATTACTTCAGGAATTAATACGATCTCCCTGTCAATTGAAAAATAATTGTATATATTTCGATTACCTGCATACATGTATGCTCGAGTGCGTATATATCATATTCAATAAGGACATACAGATAACGTAGTAATATTGACATATATTCTCGTAAATAAATAATAATTCATTTTCAATATTTCTATTTTTCTACGATATTAACTAACGTTAGTTTACAATATATTTTATTTTCATATTTTATTCTTCATATTTATTACAAAATTTCAATTCCCAGTACAATTTACCCTACAAATACCGGTAGTGTTTAATTGTTCTATGAAACAGAAAAAAACGTACTGATAAACATCTCAGCCTTATACATATCATCTACAAGCGATATGTCGCTTTGTGTCAGAGCAAAAACCAACATACCTACGGAGTACCGTAACAATCCAAATGTTTCATTTCGCTGTCAAATGACTGTCAACAAATTGTTTAACAGCGAAAAAAGTCAATGACTCGTCTTCGTGTTATATTCGCAATTGCTACAATAAATAATACAGTAGAAGAAAAAAAAGGCAAAAGCCAGTATAGAAACTGGGACAAATTTTCTTTATGCGTTAAGACATGCAGACAGTATGTATCATGTCTTTGCTCAATCAGCCTATTCTTCCAGCTGATTCGGCTAAATATATCGGAATGCACTTGGACGCCAGAATATCGTGGAATGTCAACGCGTAAAAATTAAAGTGTTTTAAATTAAACGCAGAATACAAGTTCCGTATTGGATGTATAATTCGAACTATTATAATCAAGTTATAAAGCCTATATGGATGTACTGGCTATCATTGTGGGGATGCGCTGCTAAGAACCTGCAGAACAACGCTTTACGCGCAATTGTGGATTTCGCAAACATTCATAAGGGTTTACAGGTGAAGTTTGTCGATGATGTTATACTAGAGTTTGCTGTGGCAAAGCGATTAAGCATATGAATATAGAAACTCATCAAGCTTTAGATACCAGTATCAGACCACTCGACGTCTCCATATAAGTGATCACGTCTAGCAATAGTATTAATAACTTAATAATTCAAGTTCTACTCGCTGCAGTATAACCCCAAAACTTCTTACATTTATTTTTTTCTATTACTAACATATATACTTCTTTAATAGTAGTATTAATATCGTACATAACATACACTTTAAAAAAAAATATATATATTTGTCTTTTATACGAAACCCAGTCTTCGCTTCCATAAAGAAAATTTGACTTTATACTCTGAAATCTTAATCATCAGTTTGAAATGTTTGTTTTTAAACGCACGTTAGTTTAATTTAGAAATTTCCGCTGATACGCGGTTACATCTATAGTCGATTTCCGTATCTAATTTTGTTATAGACGAAATATAACATCCAAAATATGGAAAGTGTCGAACACGTTGTACGTATGTGGAATTTAATTGCAAACGAATATGACACCTTGATTATTTGTAGTAGAGAACTATGACATTGTCTTAGTTTATACACGATCGTAGTGCTGAAAACGTCGAGTTAAAGCATAAAATAATAAGATATTAAACTACACGCGTCTGAGTCATAATGCACTATTCTTTCGATTATATACTGCTTCTTATTATGGCCGACGTAAAGAATAAAAAACATACACGAAGCGAAACATAACATATTTACTAATTTTTTCCCTGATATAATTCAAAATTATATGAAAATATCGATATGGAGATAGAAAAGTTCACTAAACTTATTCGAAATTTCTGTAATTATTTCGCGAATAGTAAATCTAAATACATTTTTGTATTACGGTAAAAATGAGAACACTAATCAATCCTCCGGGAGGATTTTTAGACGATGACAACGTTGTTTTGAGAATAATAAAAAATTTCACGAAGTAAATTATCGTACAAAACTAATCAAAAAAACTAAACCGACTTACATTCGAATAATAATATAAAAATATATATATATATTAAAACAAAGTCAAAATTCGTCCCAGGTTGAATAATAATTAAATACAAATCGACCAACTTTAAAATAAATGCTTATACCCACAAATAAAAATAAATAGAAAATAGTCTAAATCTAAACTAAATTATCATTAATTCGCTCCAAAGGAAGTATGTGTAAGAAAGTATACAAAAATATTCGTTAAAACTCAAATTTTATAAAAAATCACCAAGTACTTGTACAGACAGCAAAAGGATGTCTCTAGTCGGCACACTGTTTTTTCCATGTTCATAGTTCGTGCTACCTGAGTTGTAGTATTAGGTTATGTAACGATGTACATATAGATATTAATGATGGGCATAACCGTTTTTCCAAAATAACCGAACAAATCACCCGGTTTCTTATTTTTTTTTTTAATTTGTTTATTAATTTAAGCAATTGACTCTTTTTTCTGTATATATAATGTTTATTTATAAATTCCGTTAAGATGTTATTTTGCCCACATCAGTTAATTTAATGTTTTATTTAATTTGTACATCATGCACCAAGAAGTTTGTGATGTACCTGAAAATAAAAAACCGACTACTTTTTAAAGTATGACGTAAATCCGATTAAATTTAGTTGTATTTCGACTAATATTTGTCAGTAGGTTCCAGTGGGGGATATAGATATCTCTAGATATCTTTTGGGGGGAGATGCCGTTCGCATTATACCTGAGATCCATTCGCAAACACTTATCAGAACTAAAAGAGTCAAATACGCGATAATTTTGAATGTTTGACAATGTAAAAAAACATTTTATTATAATGTATCAAACTAATTAAATAAAATATATAAGGTGACCTAGAGAAGACGGATCGTTTTGTTTTTTGAATAACTCATAAACTACTCAATCAAAAATTATTTAAAAATCGGAAAACGGGAGATTAGCTAAAAATCATTTCTGGAACACAATATCGTTCATACGACCGTCATTTATACATTCCTGCAGTCTTTGCCCAATTTTCGAAGACTTTTTCGACCATAGGTTGCTGAATTTGGGAATTTACTGTAATTCAGATTACAGTATTTTATTATTTCCTCATTTTGGGGAGCCGGCAACCCCTTATAATCGCCCCTGGTAGGTTGTGTTATTCCATTAGTTCGGTTCGATTGAAATGAAGTAATCACATAAAATTTATTAAGAGTTTAACAGTAATTTTAATTTGATTTAAGTAATTTAAGGATATGAAACTCAAATAATATCAACATTTTTGTTGGAAACGATTGAAAACTAGTCGGATGTATGTCGATATTAGTAGGTTTTGCTAGAACCGAATGAAATTTAATCGAATTTGCGATTCTTAGTTATATTTTTACTAAAATAAATTATTGATTTTGTAAAATTACGTACATTTGTGTCGTATTAAAATATATATAATATATTGAAGGAAGTTCTTAATTACGTGATTTACTTCACAAGGTTCATACAATTCTAGATTATCTGTTAGTTACTAATTGAAATATATTTTGAACTTTATTTTAAATACATTTAGTTTATTTTATATAACTTATTAATCATTTAGGACTATTTTCATTTGTTTATATATTACTAATAAAAAAATAAAGTGAATCCAACTAAATTAAAAACCGAATAATTAGTCGATTTTTTAGAAACGATGTTACTAATTATGGTTATGTAACGTTATCCCGATATCAATCATATTGAGCCTAAGCATGGGCAGCTGCTTTACTATATTTAACTTTTTTTTTTTTTTTTGTAAAAATTCGTATAACCTTTACTGCTTAATATGACTATACGTTCATTAATTTATTTATTATCTTTTTATTATAAAACCAGCGAATTTATGTTATTATATTGCGGTGTAAATCATCATTGACAAGTTGTTTTTTTAATGCCATTTTATTTTATTTTCATTTATTCTTTTTAGTGTAAGCTTGTAAAGTTACAAGCTCATATAGTAGTCGATTATTTATACTACGATGTATGTTTATATCGAAATTTTACTATAATTTAATGTGAAATTTTATAAATCGCAAACTCGCTAAATGCCTACTAGATGGATTTAGGGGTTAAGTATTTCTCAACCCCTTATCCATCACATATTACGTTATTATAATGTAGAGATCTTTGCATTTGTACAGGGACCTCTTATATTTACAAAAATATTTTTTTCTTTTCTTCTTTTCAATAGAGGGAGGTAATTTTTTAGCGTGTAAAAATCCAACACGTTGATTTCTCTAGAACTCAGCAGCCCCTGCAAGTGCATGTACTGATCTCAAAAAAATATATATGTATAATTTGCATATAGAATATATCAGTGTCTTTTGAAGATTTTTCCCTTCCCGCTTCAAAAAAATAAAAAAAACTATTTGAAGTAACACGCCCATCATTAATTTATTTATATATATATATATATATTTATGTATGTGCGCGCGCTTTTTGGTGAAGAATTAAACAAGATATGATAACATATATAAAAATATATTTGTTTTTCGACGATAATTCGGCTCTTAAACGGGAAAAACTAAATTTAAATTACGGAAAACAGAAAAAACACACGCAACGTCAAAATAAATCAAACATAAAATTAACTGTTAGATATTTTATTATTAACGACGACGTTCGGATTTAAAAATAATAGTAGTAGTGATGGTAAAAAAAAAAACAAAAAAAAAAAAACGGAAAAACAAGAGAAAAAAAATTTCAGAATTAAATTAATAATTCAACAGTTACGTACATCATCCGGATGACATTGTAATTATACCAGAGCCGTAATATAATTACCGAAAATCAATTCGTTAGGAACATAAGAAAATATATTACAAACAAGTATAAACGTAGAACACAGAGTTTATTATATATATTACAAAACATAATAATTAAAAATAAATAAATTCGATTCAATATGACGTTTTTCTTTTATTTCATTCGATTTTAATTTTCGCTAGGTTTTTATTTATTTATTTAATATAACACTTTTAAAGGATACTTTTCGTCAAATTCAAATTCCTCCTCGAAATGAATATTATATCGTGTAAACGTTAACTAAATATAAACGCAATTTAGGACGTAGTTATGTTAAAATTTTCCAGTATAACCAAATATATTATTTATATTTTTTTTTTTTTATCTAGAAGAGAAATAGAGTTAATTTTGCCAAACAGCACTACTACATATGTATCAACCTAATTTAAATGGGATAGATTTATTGTAGTTTTTTTTTAACCTCATCCTCGAACTCTAACTTATATCATCGAACATGCTTGTCGCATACACTTCTCCCTTTTTGCTTTTTTTCCCTCGCCTCTTCTTTATCATTCCTACTTCTTCTATTCATCACTGTTGGTTGTTGTATACAATTATCGGTACAAACGTAAAATAAAAAAGAAATTAAATAATGAAATATGTTAAATTTAGACATTTTTAATCGGCGGAAACAATATTTTTATCATTTTCTGTTTTTAAATTTAATTTCTCTCCCGGTTAATACTGAAAAAATATTAAATCGAAATAATAATAATAATTAAAAAACATTTTCATTACCCCGCGAACGTCGATAAACGCGTACAAGTGTAATTATCCGCGTTCGTCGTATTTTGAAACATTTTCGGGAAATTCTTCTTCCCATCTATCTTTCTTTTGTTTTGTTTCCTGTTTTCTTTTGGCTGAAATTATTACACCATATTACAACAACGACAACAATAAAATAATAATAACAATAATTCTTATTATTAATAATGCAAAAAGAGAATTTCCTACAATCAAAATAATATTTATTAGAATAATAAATAAATATGTATATTCGTAATTGAAAGCAAACCATGCTATAAATACAGAGTAACCCAGAAAAGATTCACTTTTTTTTTTTTTTTTTTTGAATAGCGCAGTCGGTATAACACTGCTATAACACAAACCGCGTGCTTCACGTTTAGTGTACACATGAGAGATTCGTTTCTGTCCCAGTTATCATGGCACCCTATAACGAGGAGCGCGCGTTTTGCGTGGAACGTATCACGACAATGCAAGGAAAGTTGCGAAAAGAATTCACAGTTACAAAGTGTAAACCTGTACCATCCTGCATTTCAATTTTAAGGTGGGTTGAAAACTTTCGAGAGACTTTTGCAAAAACATCGATCTTGAGAAGACATCATTCGAAGTCCCGGACGCTCTGCTCGTCGTCATGCTGCTTCTTTAAACCGGTCGAGAGAACCTGTTCACCGTATATTGCTGAAGGACTTGAAATTTCATCCTTATAAACCGGTAATAACCCAGGAATTAAAAAGCACTGGTACTGTCAATGGTACACGCTATATCGAGATGATAAAATCGTTGCTATATCTTTGAGATCAAATATATTAATTCTTTCGCATACAAGTTAAATAGTAAAATGAAGCAAATAAGTAAAATAACTATGATTTTAAAATAAAAATGAAAATTTACAATAGTTTCAAATTATTAACTTAATCGAGAAAAACTGCTAGATATCAAATTAAGATCAATCTATGTATCATTCGAACCTCTTCTTACCCGATAGAGTATTAATATAAAGCCAACATGGTCTTATGCTGCACAAATATGGGAATTTACGAAAAAGACAAACAGAAATATAATCCAACGCTTTCAAAATAAAACTTTAATACTGATATACAGAATGCCGTGTTACGTTACCAATGAAGCTATTCATCGCGAACTTTGCATGGTCGACGAAGCAATAGAGCAGCGGGCTCGAAGGCGTGCAATGGTCATACGCGTACACTGTAATCAGCTAATCGCCTATCTTCACTAATAACGAATATATAAATATCATATGTTTTCACAATCAACTCGTCGATTCCGTGTGGAAATGCTAAAAATTAACCAAACCTTTTCAAACTCTTCCCTGCAGGTGGTTAACAAACATCTAGAAAGATTGGTTCTTTTGTTTGTTAAGTTTATTACTTTTGGATAGTATTTATCGTTTTCAATCAGTTCTGACGACGCGAAATGAGTTTCTTAAATATATTGCGCTACCATATAAATGTATTTTATTCGATTAATAATTATTCAAGATATTCGAATAAAATGTTGTTGCAATATATAGGAAAGTAGTGATTTTATGAATTATAAACAAAACAAAATCGTAACACTGTTTAATCGCTATTATAAAAGTTTTTTATTGTAAAGCTTTTCGACAGTTACGTCACTATCAAGCATACGCAATAAATATTACATATAAATTACCCAATTTATAATTTGATGTACAGATTTCACAAGCCGAGAGGTGTGTAATTTTACTAATAAACACGACGATATATTTACCTCTGGCGTCGGACAGTAATTTACTTTCCGCTCGACGTTGACTATCGGTCACATTTATCTTTACTCCTAAAGACGCCGAAACCAATCGACGCGCTAAAACGACGCAGGTTTGCGGACGTACAGCGGGAGCTAATACAAAATTTTTTGCTTTGTATTTAGACTTGGAGATCGCTTCTTTTAATGGACGAGTCTTGACGAATGACAATTCCGTATTCAATGCACGATCGGCTAAAAATAAATAAATATAGAGATATACATCACGATAATGCATTTATCCGTTCGTTCTTCATCTAGTTTAGCTATTATTATTATTGTTACTGAAGTTAAATTTCGTTTAAAATTTGTAATTCTTTATTTAATAATATATAATCGGAAAACTAACGAGTACCGGAAATCGACAATTAAAAAGAGAAGTAACAATTTTTTCATTCGAAGAAAAATAGGTGAATCGTTCGAGAACAATAATAATAGCCAAAACGTTTTTTTATAAAAAGCAAACGAAGTTGTACATACACAGACGAAAAACAAGCAAACGAAAAAATACACGAATTTTTCTCGTTTTCACTTAATTACTACAACTGGAATAATTCAGAGTATCGACGTCAAATATTACTTTCCGTTAATTCGATCAGTTATCACAACAAAAAAATTACAGCTATTCATTCTGTAGTTTTATTATGGAATGTCGAGAATTTCGAAAATGTAACTAACTTTTTGCTACCCAGCTCGTCTTGACGGTTTTTACTTTGACGACCTGATGAAAGGATCGCACTTTTTATCACGAATTAATTAAAAATTATGTTTAATTATCGATAATATTTTCCATTAAACGTTTATATATGTTTATTATAAATTTCGGTATATTCTAAAATAAATTTGTTACAAGTGATTTCTGTAAATTCGAAGATAATTATTTTTTTTTAAAATTACAGTAGAGGTTTAGCTCAGGTTTTTAATCGAAATTAGCAATTTTTTAATAAGATACTGTTACGGATACTATTCCACGGGTAATTTGTATTTTTGAAAAACCGGATAAATTTACCGTAACAAATGGTAAACCCCCCGAAAATATTAATCCTCTCTCCTTCCAATAGTCTTTGAAAAATTAATACAAAAAAGGCTCCAGAAGATTATTGATCACGAGAAGGCAATACCGAATCATCAATTCGGATTCCGCATTGGACACTCGACTGTACAGCAGGTTCATCGAATTGTAAGCCAAATTGGACAGTGTCTTGAAGAAAGTAAAGGTTTGTTCCGCTGTATTTGTCGATGTGAAACAAGCCTTTGATAGAGTTTGCCATCCAGGTCTTCTCTATAAATGCAAACAAATTTTGTCACCGGAATATTATAATATTTTGAAATCATACTTGCAGGATCGCTATTTTCAAGTAATAATTGTCAATCATCTCCCCCGTAAGATTCAGGCTGGTACCTCAGGGCAGTGTCCTGGGGCCACTCTTATACTCAGTATTTACGAGATATATTCCAGAAAATACATTTATAGCAACATTCGCTGATGATACGGCAATACTAGCTTCGCATGACTGCCCTAGTGCGATTTTCAGGTTGCTATAGACCAGATCGCTGAATGGTTAAGCATTTGGAAAATAGCAATTAACGAAGCTAAATGTAAAAATTTATTATTTACCAAAAGAAAAATTGAACGCAAAAAATATCAAGTTTCGTTAAGTGGAACAACAATACCTCAAGACTCTTTTGTTTAGGAATCCATCTTGATCAGTCTTTAACATGGTCATCGCATATAACGGCAAAAAGGACCGAATTAAATATCAAATCAGCAAAATTAAAGTGGTTATTAGAACAAAGATCGCAATTAGATATTAAAAATAAACTTTTTTGTACAATGCGATATTCAAACCAATCTGGCTATATGGCTGCGAACTATGGGGATGTTCCTTTAAGAGCAACATTCAAAAAATACAGCGGTACCTGAATAAGATACTACGAAGGATAGCTGGCGCTCCATGGTATGTCACTAAATTGCATAAAGATCTTCAGATACAATATGTAGAACAAGTAATCCAACGAGCTGCTCGCGATTACCTGGCGAGATTGGAAACTCATGAAAATCCGCTGGCAATCAATCGGCGATAAGAAGGCTGAAGAGAAAACGTATTACTGACTTCGGATAATGCTTTCTGGCTGTCATCATTCATAACTTGGGAGTTCTGTCGCTGGACCGACTCCTTCTAAAAAAAACATGTTTTTTTTTGTGTTTTTTTTTTCCACATTCATTGCATCTGGTAGATGACGGGTTAGACACGTCAGTTCTAGATCAGAAGAAGTTATAAAAAAAAATTATCTCATTTATTTCACAATAATTTCCTTTTAATTCCGCCGATCATTGATATAATACGATAAACATATTTATATTCGATATTGCTTAGAGACAGCGTAAAATATGTTGCGTATACGTCGTGTCGAACTACTACTAGAGTTCGTTATTGATTTAACCGTTTCTTTGGAACTTTCTCGATTTTTATTCTAAAATTTTGAAATTTTGCATGTAACCTAATATAAACCTCCTGATGATTACAAAAAAACTGACCCCAGCATCACAATAGAGTATCGTTGAGGATCAACATTTCCAACTGGTGAATCAAAAACGTAACAACACTTTTACCACTTTACTGGCCTAACATAACATAAATAGACGTAACATCTGAATAGAATTAAATTTCAAAAATAAAACAGATAAAATAACAGAAAATAAAATTAATAGAAAATACAATATGCAAATAAGAAACGAGAAAGAAAGTTTGTGATAAAAAATTAATATACTTAAATATCAGTCATTGCAGTAGTGTCGCTCTACAGGCGACGTATCCAATGAAATGGTTACAGTAAGATGAAAATAAGTTCCGGTAATTTTCAAATACCTATCCTATTGTATTCGTATGTTCGGATTATACAGCGCGAACGACATTCGTAAATAAATTTTACAGAATAGAACGGTAAATTACAAAACTCCGACAGCTTTTGTAAAATAATAATGCTACCATTGTATTATGTCGAGCGTTTCGTAGTACACGCGGTGTTATAGCAAGATTTTTATGACTCCGACGACGAATTTGTGATAATCGATTTCGCAAAGAATTAAACTACAAACTGATAATAAAACTATGATCTCACTCAAAACGATAATAAAAGTAAATAATAAAATAAATAGTTATATACAACAATTGAGTACTTTTTTGGGTGGGGCAGCTTTGGACAGTTTAAGTGAACTGTTCGGACTATAAACTTATATTACTAGTCTTAGTAAAATAATTTACTCGCATCCAAGAAGGTAAGCTCTTCAAGTTGTATTGGTAGCGTATAACAGGCAGAAAGCTATCTCTGTTTTTGTATTTGGGGCAGGATCAAATCTGATGTTTGATGTTATCTTCGATATTGCATACCCTAACCTGACAAGATTATTAGGTGTACAATTATGACCACTTCTTAATCGAAATCTTTATGGAGGAAATCCCTATGTTTGAACCTTTTTTGAATTGTCCTTTTAATTTTTTTTTACTTTTTAACGAGACATCTTGAAAAAAATGCACTTTGCATCGTATCAGGACAACAAGGATCTACCAATCAGGAGATCAGCGATTATAGTACAAAAGTTGAAAAGATAAAAAAAAAAAAGATATCGCAGAATTAATTGGTAGACGAAGGAAAAGTAACCGAAGATGTCCCAGTATATACATTATACCGGAAAGGCGCATCAATCGGCTGAAAACGTGAACGAGGCGTAGAAATAGTTATCAGTACAAAGACAGAAAAAGAATCAATGATCGCATCATATATATGAAACTACGTTTTCCAAATAATATGAGAGCGGTCGTTAGTTTTATGCTGCGCTCGCAATTCTAGTTTACAAAAGCAGCCAAACACCCAGAAACATAAATCATATAACTTAGCGATGTTAAATAACAAACTAACTGCGTAATACTTTAATGTAGAGCTCAAAAAAAAAAAACAATTCGAAAAATGAAACATCATGAATATATGCCATCGGTGATTGGACTGATCGTATATCAAACGACAGTTCTAGTTAGAGCAAAATGTCGATCAATCGATCAGATTCTGGCGGGAAAACGCATGAATTGAATCGGACATGTACCCAGGATGGAAGACGAACGAATTCCAAAAAGAATATTGTACGGCCCGCTGACCAATGGTAAACATCCGCTTGGCAGACTACGCTGCGATATAAAGATGTGCTCTCAAGAGACCTTAAAAGATTCGGTATCAAGCCAACTAAGAACATTTGGGAAAATAACGCCCAAAATCGTAGAGCGTCGAGGGTTCGGGAATTAACAGATGCTACAGCACAGTACGGAGAAGAAGTCAAAACCTTAGCGATATAATAGATCATAAAATAGCAACTTTTATAACACCGCACCCTATCACTTTCATACGTGCGACGCAAACACTAGCATGGATAACAGAAAAGAAGTCATACTCGGAGTGAAAATAAAATAATATCGAATTAATTCAAAACTTACCAACGGAAGGACTAGAAAATATTCCTAACGCGTGAGTATCATCTACCCACGATAATTGGAAACCGTCGTCCTTAAAGTCGGAAAAGACGGCCACCAAATCGGGGGTTTTAAATTCGGCCGGAAATCCGTAAATTTCGATGATAGACTCTCCGTCGCTAGTTCGTTCTTCGTTAGATTGAAATTGTTGATAATTGGACGGAGCACGTTTTATCGATACATTGCCGATAGCCGACATTAACTGAAACAATTTACACACGAAAGAAAAACCGACTTTTAAATAACAAGAACAGTCAAGATTAAAGACAGTACACTATAAATAATTCTCGAAAAACGTTAAAAATTTGTTATCGATTGAGTTGCTATTTGTAAAAGTAGAACATATTAAATACGGATAACGCCCTAGAAAACTGATTTTGACCGGATCAATCGAAGAACGGTTTAACTATATCGTCGCAGAATAAAAATACTAGAAAATTAGGATTGAAAATTATTTTCTAACTATTATTATTATTATTATTATTACTATCATCACGTTATTAGACAAAATTAATTTCGGAATAATCAGCGATACATTTTTCATTTTGGACCTACGCTCTTCTCAAAATAAATTTTAAAAAAATAAAAGTTTTCATAAAACAAATTAACGATTCAAACATCGCTAAATACAGTTCCTTATGCTGATTTATAATTTATTACGCGAAAATAACGATTCCAAATCAAGTAGACGCGTAAAGTTAAGGTCGACGAAATTCACTCCTAGCCAAACATAACGAACAATTATTAAATGACGAATAGTAAACGTCGCTGGACATATTTTACGTTAATTTCCTTAAGATCGATTCATACACAACAGTGACGTAATAATACTGTGATCGACATGCGGTTCCGTCGATGAGATAATATTTTTTAGAGGAATTTGAAATGGTTCGTCCATATACCTATTACTCATCCGACAGTGACGATACAAATACTTCCGTGAGCTTATTGTCACCATGACGCGATTGTCAGATTCTTCCGGACGATGCTTTTTCATTTTCGCGCTACAGCCGTATTTTAATTCAGTTTTTTTTTTTTTTTGTATCTATTACTATTTATTACGATTAAATCGTGCAACTTATTGAGTTGGCGCGTAATTACTCAGTTATGTCATGATTAGTTCAATACGAAATATACGCACTGAAAACTCAAGAATACTCTGTGGAGAAAAATTGCACTGAAAACTCAAGAATACTCTGTGGAGAAAAATTGGGGTGGAAATGAGAGCAGACGATAAGTAAATACGCATATATTTGGAAATACTTTCTTCGTATTAATTTCTTTTCAATTTGTTTTCTCTCTTTTAATAAAATTCTGGAATCTTGTACCGAGCAGGACACCACATTAGGGGCATGTGTGAATCGACTTGAATAAAAAACACCGTTAATTTACGGTACGTCAAATCTCGTTCCAGGCACGACACTATAATGTTACCGATGCGTGTGAATCGACCTTTAGTCGGATGAAATTTCTAACCGTACGGCGGAAATGAACTTAATTTCTTTTATGAAAAAAAAAATCAAAGCAACGTACGTAAATTTCGGTTGAAATTAAATTTATGTCTTCAAAATTTATAATTTGTGCTACACATATTACATTCGCATAAAAACGACTAGTGACGAAAAAATGTTCACTGGAACTGAAATTTTCGAAAAAAAAAAATAAAAATTTTTTAAACCGTGTTTCCGAATTTACTAAATCAACAACGTCGAAACAACAAGCTCGTTGTTTATCGAATATTCAACTTAAAATGACTAAATATAGTTATTTTTCACAATTTTGATATTAATTATAATAATTTTCAATCTAATTCGTTATAAAATTTGTTCGCGATTTATATTAACGTTTGTTCATTTTCAACGTTGAAGTTTGAAAGAAGTATAATTTATTAAAAAAAGAAAAAAGTATTTTTTATGCAAAAATGTGATTTGTGTTCCAAAAGTCACGATTTTAGAGGATACATGTATAAACTAAATTTTCCCCGTAAATGTCCATTAAGCAGTTATCTAAGGATGAGCATTTTTATATTAGGATTACACGTTGAATTTTGGATATCAGTTATCAGTAAGCAACTCGTACCTCGAGAAAAAAGTGAAAAAAAAAGTTACCGAACATAGAAAATTTTATTCAAACTGATAATTGTAAATAAATTAATAGTAGACGCCAAAGTCTTACTTCTTCCATCACATCTTCGTTAATGTACTCCCCGTTTTCGTCAAATAATTCATCCCAATCGCAATTAGTCACGCTGACCTTTTCCTGTCCGTCGTTTTTAATCGCTTCACTTTTACCATCTCTACTGCCATCATCGGCGGAACTGAATTGTTCGATGTTGGAACTCTCAACCGGAACAGAATTACACTCTACCGGAAGTTGAAAATTATTATCTTCCAATTCGATCATCACCGTCGTTTCAACGTTCGCGTCGTGATTTTCATTTTCCCGGTCCGGAACTCGATTTTTATTAACGCATTTTGCGCTACAGTTTTCCGTTTTAATTTCAGATAATACGGACGGTTGATTATTCGTTGTATCGTCGTTAATTCTTAAATAATCGTCAGTATCCATTCGACTATCAATACGCTCACATAACGAAACGTCGTCGTTCGGTTTATTTCCATTTTCGGTAGACGGATGAATGTCGTCAAGTTCGAAGCGATTTTCGATAGAATAAAAATTCGTATTCGATAGCGGCTGATCGATATCCGACGAAAAGGCGGACTGCGTCATTTCGTCCAATCGTTTTCCCCGGAAACGATCGTCAGTATCGGGTCTTTTAGATTTATTTCTGTTTAAAGCCACCCTTCGCAGCTTCGCATTAGCTATATCTCCGTCGTCGAATGATATGACGTCTGTTAAGTCCGCATTCTACGAAACAATAATACGAACGTAATTACATCACAGCTATCTTGAAATATCTGCAATAGTCGTAATCTAGAAACGTTATAAAGCATATATAATATACATTACCCAAACGTCGCGCGGATTAACAATTACATTTTTTTCATCAGTCTTATCGAACGTATTATCCACATCTACAACTGGACTATGTTGTTGATGTTTATCGAAATTTTCAACACCCGGATACTTATCTTTTACCGACGGATAATCCGATTTTATCTTATCGGCATCGATCGTTTCCTGAGATAATTGCGCCGTTCGGTCATTTTTTAATGTATCGGCTTTTTCTAAAAGAATTCTCTTCGGAAGCGGTACGTATATTTGCATGTCCGGTCTTCGTTGTCTAACCCTATAACGATAAATTCACCGAATGTTTATGTAACGCCCAATGTGCGCGCGATACACGTGTAATGAATAACGGATAACATTAATTACTTGTTCTTAATTTAATCTAATATTTCTTATTGTTCTGCCGCGTTTTCGGACATCGAGAAGGCTTTCGATGAAGTCTGGCACAAAGGTATTCTATACAAATTAAAACTTAAGCTGCCCCTTATACTACCTAATAATAGGATCTCACCTCACCAAGAGATATTTTCAGGTAAATTTTAACACACTCATCCATATTTCCGATCAAGACAGGAATTCCGCAAGTCGGTATCTCTTACATTATATCAAATTTACACCGGTGACTTCCCGGTAAATGATAATACTTGTACGGCCTTATTCGCCGATGATGTGCAATTTTAGCAAAACACAATGACGTTGGTGCTAAGTGCAATGTCATCGGCAAATGTGGCTACATGAATTAATAAGAAATAAAAATCTGCGAAGAATAGTCGTTTAAACTTATGCAGCAAGCCAACTTAACAGATCTTATCAAACACCTGTTAGAAACAACGCTGTACAGATCATTTTGTTGCCAATGAATTCTCTATAATACTAACTATGCAGTTGATTAATTGCGGAATGCTTGTAAAAACCCGAACTAGTAGTTCGGTATAACATATTCGATCAGATATATGAGGGTAATAACCTTCGATAAAATTTGCAACGGATAAATCGAACGATATGAGGTGATCTGGTTTCAAAACCAAAGTAATTTCGGCTAATAGTTTCGAAAACGAATACCGAATAGTCAGCGATAGTATAGCCTATGGGGAATAATTCGGTGGTTAATAAATCAAAAGCGGGACTCTTTTTAAAAATAAATATTTTTATAAAACAATCCAATGGTTTAAACCTTATAAATAAATGAACCTAACTGACGAATAATATTAATTTATTCAATAAATAAGAAATCCGGTCTATGCTATCTTGCTCATTACATTGTATTGTTCAATTATTACGAACACGAACAAGGGAAAATTTTTAAGAAACATCTAAATTACTTTAAAAGAATCGCGTTACATTTTAGTATTTTCAGGCGAAATCTAAATAATATGAAATGACTAAATTCGCGGCAGTTCGCAATCGGGACTTTTTATTTGTAATTACTAATCTACACATGCAAGAAACAACCAGCCGGCTAACAATGTTTTCGAACAAGTACAAAAAATGTGTGAATCAGTTTTTAAAGAAAAATAATAAAGCAGATTATTTTTTAATTTAAACTTTTTTTTTTAGAGTGCAGCCATAAAGTACGTAATTTTGCCATTTCTTAAACTATTTTAATGTTTCAAACATCTTTAATCTATATTTTCGCACAATTTTAAAACAAATACAGGGTGAATCGTTAAAGAAAATGTAATCGTATTATATACTAATAATTTCAATATAAATGAACATAACGTTATTAAAAGTAGCGCAGAAAACCAGTTTTAAGATAAACACGACGTGTTAAATGAAATTATTAACTTCATAATACTTCGGTATAATTTGTATTTTATCAAAAAATACAATTTATTGTAACATTCGACATTCTCACTTCGTAAATATTTTCGTCCAACCAGTAATACGTAAAATTATGCGATCAGATGATAGCTTGGTTAGAATCTGTGACAATTCATCTAAAATCAACTAGCCGTTTCAAATATATCGTACGAATTAAAATTCATATTTACGTGTATTTTAACGAAAAATGTAAAACACTTACGTCCTATTTGTTTTAACGTCATTTTCTGCACGAGCAGCCGGAGGTCGGTATAGCTCCATGGACGGCAATTTTGGTTTAGTTCTAATCGGCTCTGATTTATGATTACGTTTATCATCAACGGAAGTCATTGTTGTAGATTGCTGTAAAATAGCAGTTCTAGACACATACCAAAACATACACAAGCTATCAAAATTTTATTAGTAAACATGCTCCGAAATTAACCGGGCAATTTAAAAAATTTTGAGCATTTCGACTACATTTATAATGATAGTACATTATTTATTACGAGAGAAATTTTAATTCAACGATGTTATATTACTAACAACAAAAATACTTAAGGGCTAATTAGCGGAACAGTAATTATTTTAACGAAATGTTTATCTTTGAAATATTTGATAACTTTCAAATCTTCGGCGTGTAAAACAAATTTGTTCGAATTGTTATTATAAATGTTATTCTAATAAATTTTACGGCGAATTTCTCGATAATTTGCACTAATTTTCACGAGAAAATATCGAAATAGAACACGATATATTAATTAAAAATTTCCAAATCATATCTCGGCAAAGATTTAAATATGGTAATAAGAAAAACGCAAATATATTTAATATAAGCAACAGTATTATACGAGTAGCGTATGCACCTCGTATACACTACTATTTCCACTTTGGCTGACGTTTAAATCTGGGAGATAAACTATTAACATGAAAGAAATACGTCGCATAAAAACGTAATTATTTCCCCTAAAATTGTTTACAAACTGCCTTGTGGAACAATAAGCAGCATTGCCGATATTTATTAAATGAACGTTGTACAATTACAATAGTTTCCTTATTAGTTAATAAAGTCACTGCCTGTGGTGCACTTCAGTTTAACAGAATCTATTATTTACTAGATTGACAGCCACACTTACGCGTTGGTCAAGTCGTTTGTAATATATAAATTTATTTTGTTGCTTATTAGAAATAGTTCAACCTCATGTCGATATTGGAATAGCTCATAATGCGCGTTAAAATCAAATAGATGAATTGTTCTCTAGAGACGGAGTCAAAATTAACAAGAAGAAACTGTTGTTGTACAACCAAATTATTAAATCAGTTTGGAAATACATCTGTCCAAAAAAAAAGAGTAACAGCAATTATACAAACACTGCAAAATAGAGTCTTAAGAATAATAGTAAAACAAATCAAACTCTACAAAGGTACATAAAGATAAATTACGTGGATAATGGAATTGTACAAACAGCAAAAAATCATACTGCGAAACTAGTATCGCATCCGAATGCTTAAATCCATAAATCGATAGATATGATGTAAAAAGTATACATTCTGTACACATATTAAGTTAGATCCGGTCCTTAACAAGTCATTTTTAATTAAAATATGAAATTCACTAAATAGCCTACACAGCTAGTTATCAATTAGCAAAATTAAAAAAAAAGAGAGAAAATGTTACAAATTTAAGTACTGAAACGTTCAAGCGCTTATAGTTAAAATAGTCCGTAGGTAACTTGAAATACTGATTAAATTCGAGATTTAAAAATATTTTAAAAGCTAATGTATTTCACAATTCAATAATTTATGATATACATATGGAATAGTCACTACAAAAACCTACAAGACTAAAGTGCCTCGTTATAATTAAAAAGCTGACAAATTGGATTTACAATGACAGCACTTAAGGTACGATTTAATGAAAAAAAATTACATACATTAATTCTTCCGGTTTAAAATACTCACCCCAAAAATACCGCTGTCCTGCGACAATTTAGTTTTCCAACAGAAACTGAACGTAACTCAGAATCCGAAAAATTCTCTTGGATAACTGAATGTATTTGAAATCGTCGAAAATTATTCAGTGGCGGAAACAAAAGAGCAAAACTAAAACAATGCAAACACAATTAAAACTCGTTATTTAATATAAAAAAATAATTTTCATTCGACGCAGAAATAACACGAATTTCTATAATACAAACGTGTTCAAAATTATAAATTAAAATAATAAAGCCCTTCGGATTGTAATTCTGTATACTGTTTTAAAACTGTTGTACTGCATGAATTATTCAATATATCCATCTTAACTTGTGTATGACCATGTTCACTGTTTTACTAAAATACAAAATACATTTTAGAAACATCGCATTACAATAGCACATACAGTAAATACCATGAACCAAATTTTTACAGATTCATTATAAATGCTAGATATAAAATTTTAAAACATATACTTCGTCATGTATAGTACACAACATAATACCTACCTTTTATTATCGCAAGACTGCAAAAGCGATAAATATTTCTGTACATCATTCTGAACCTTTAATGTAAATTCAAAATCAATATCGGATAAAGAACTCATAAACGTTCAAAAATTTCTACCGTTCAATAGTGGTAAATCGCTAGAAAAACAGTAAGTTCAAATCGGTTAAACATCTCACATGTCAAATAAACCAGATATTAATAAAAATAATTTTAGCTCAGTTACAATTTGTATTTTTGATTATTCTTCTCATTATCTCTCTAATCAATTAAATGTTGTATACAAATACTTAACTATTATTATATAATACAGCCGAAGGGGAAATTATAAACCGTGTTCAGGTGTCCGTTACAATAATTTTATATTACACAAAATCTTTATTTCCATCAAACTTAACCAATAAATAACGAAAACGAAATCAAACAGTAGTAACCAGCTTTGATTGGGGAAAACAATAATCAATATTATGAATTGTTACCGATGATTATGCAGCCAAATTATACAAGTCTAAGGTTTTTTTTTTAAATTAAAATTTAAGATGTTACTTAACAATTATTTAAAAAAAATAAACACCAGTTTTCCTTAAATATTATATCAGTCAATCAATTTACACAAATATTAAATAATTTTCTGTGTAAATGTGTACATACATAAAGCTTATTTTAAGTTTATCAAATTTCGGATTTTTACATATTCAGATGAACTTTTCAAAATTTTATTGCACGGGAAATTATTCACCTTGAATAATAAATTTATAGTTCTTGCAACCTGAAACTTTTGAGGCTATAAATTTGTATTTTCCTTTAACGATGGGGCGTTTAATGCAATAGAACTACTACAATTTAAAAACAAAAAATATTTAATTGAAACGTAATTAAAATATTTACATCAATTGAAAATTATAAGACAATGACGTAGTTCAAAACAACGAACAGTAATTATCGATAAGATCAATGTTTATTGTTTATTATTGTTTATTTGGTCGAACACCGTGTACTCGGTGTTTGTACGGTTACTTTTTCCATAATATACATTGTACATCTTATTTTTATAATATTTCGATATTGGTGATGTAAACTTACTGCGAGGAAATGTTTTCATTCAGTGTTATTAAAAAATTAAAGAATACGTTTTGTTTTCTCTAATTATAGACAAACTGTTTTAACCAATTGGTAGTGATGGAATGCGATACGGTCCCATTAATAACAAAGTTTTGTGAAACTTTTATAGGCAAAAATGCTTCCACAGAACATATTGCTAGGTTAAGAAAACTTGTATATGAAACATTATTAAAAAAACCATCAACACCCGTTTTAAGTAAGTGAATTCTACTCTGACAAGGTTCTGGAATTAATAAACGTAAATGTGTGATAAAACTACAAAGCTCCTGTAATTAATTGTATAACAATTGCTAGTCAGTTTTACATATTAAGACAGTAACGTGATAATCTCAATAATATTTGTTCATAATTGTGTTTAGAAATTGATCGATCTGAAGAATCTATGGATTTGTTATTTATGCAACTAGTCGATGTATTCGTTAACAGGCATAATTGGAATATCTACGATAGACAGTATTTAGATGAGTGTATTGAAGATTTAAAACATTATAACAAAAAATATAATGAAAAAGATTTACGTTCTATTCTAATCTTTTTAGTATGCATGCTAGACGCAAACTATTCTAAATTTGATGTCAAAACCGATAGCGACGTAAGTATTTGCATATATTTAAAAACTTAACAAAGTTTTGTCAGTGTACTAATTTTAAATTAAAATTACTTTGCTGTATTCAATATAACCTTGATTATTGTTCGTTGTGTGTTTGTGAAACACTAATTATAAATCTAATAAGTGTTATTAGTTAACTGAATTATTTTATTTCGTATTTGGATGAGATTATGACATTACTACTTTAAAAGAACACACATAAAGTTAATTATGTCTCATTTATTGTTGATGCAAAGACCGCAAAATGAAGGTCAAATTGTTTAAAAAATTGATTAATCCTTATTATTTTCTAAATTAACACGTGACGTGAACACAAATTGTTTCGTTTTTAGCTCAGCTCGATAGAACGTTGTTTTCAAAGCAAAATTGAACAACTACTCCGAAAGAACGAATTACGTAGCGCACCCGAAGAAGATTTATTTTCAATTGTCGATTGGGACAGCTACTTTAGTACAGCATATGATCCAATATATGCGGGGATAATTTTTCCAACTCGTTTTCGTTATACATTTTTCAAACATTTTGACTATGCTTTAGATGGGTTAGTTTTTTTTTTTTATATATAACAATTTTTTTATTAAAATTAGCCAATTTTAAGTTTTTACACTATCACGAAACAGTTATTTTATTTTTATCATTGTAGCTCGATTGACATTGGTAATTTTGGTAACCAAGCGTGTAAGGGAAACGTATCAAATACAGAAGTAAGCGTACGAAAATACGAGACATATTTCCAAATTAGTTAATTTTTCGCATATACATTTCCATTTTTATTTTCGTTTTTATTAGGATGACGGATTTTTACCACAAGAAAAATCAAACAACTTTCCTAATATAAGTAGTAGTTCGAACAGTGGAACTTCACTTACGGCGGTACAGTTGTACAAAAATAAGTTTGGAACAGAAATTAACGAAAGCGTGATATATTTAAGGAGGTTAACGAAGATGAATTCAAGATTATTAATGTTAACGATTGAGATTAATACGAAAGACCTAATAAGAGATATTAAATATTTACTTCACGGCATACCGTCATTATCGTTTTTATACTCGGAGGTAATTTTTCTTAATTTGTCTATAATTCTGTTTAGCTTATACATATTTTTATATAATATGTTTGAAATTTACATTCATATTTTCAGCGAAATTAAATGCTTACATTGTAAATACTTTCATTCTCGATCGAATGGAAGTACATAACGCTGAAAATTATTGCATACGATAAGTATATTTCTATCAGATTGAAAGTGAAATTATTTATAAATTTTATACTCTGATATTCGCGATTGCACTGAACAACATTTTTTGTATTTTTAATTTTTTCTAATACAGCATATATTGTAATGGAATTTCGAGTTGCTCATCCAGATCCTGTGTCTAATTTCTGAGTTTTTCGCAGTATTCTCTGCTACTTCATGGTTATTATTTATTCAAAACTACTGGTCATTCTAATTTCCACCACTTTTAAGTTAAAACACGCTTCGAATTCCAATCGGAATTTATATAATTGCGGTAAATCATCAATATATCGTTGTAATTTGCGAAACGGATAATATGGTTACTTTATTATTTTATCAACTGTGTTCTTGTGTACATACATGGAAATGAGAAATCCTCATAAGACAATCCGTATACTTTCAAAAATCTTTAACGTATTTATCTGTAGTTAATAAGAATTTATTATGTGCATATATTATTCGATCCAGATTAGCACGTTCTGTTTGGCTATCAGTTTCGAGCAGTAAATTTAAAAAACTACAACAGATTCAAAATCGCTGTTGCAGACTTGTACTGAATTCGGAATTCAACGTTTTACACCTACATTTTTATATTAGTAAATTATCTAAAAAGTTTTACGATAGGTGTAGAATACATTAAAATAGATTGACTTCGTAGGGCACGCGTTAAGGTAAAAACATCGTAGAATTAAGCGTATGCTAATCATTTAAAATTCAATATCGATGTCAATTATTTATTTAGTGTAGTGTATGCGTATGTGAATACATATGTGTATATATTTATGCGTCTATATACCTCGTCTATTTTTGTTTTGTTTTTTACCGGTTTCTTGTTTACTAACATTTGTTTCTTTAAACTGTTCAGGTATAACTTAATCGGTTAAGAACCTTATGTATGTTATGCATGTCTCATTATCAAACTCAGCTTCTTTTTACTCTATTCTAAAAACTGTTTCATTAAATACAATAGGTTTTTTTTATTTTTTCTAAGCGGCGATGATAATAAATATCCTCTGTATAATTACTTTACAGAAAGAACGCGTGTTTAATTTGCGCCGCGGGTTATATATGAAAACGGTGACTCCGGAATTGCTGTCGGATTATTGCGATCAATTTATAGCATGCGCAAACTGTTATGTAGCTTTGAAAAAATTAATTTTGGAGTCGCAGAAAAAATCGATCGATATTATATTGCAAGTATGATGTAATTATTATGTTAAATAAATTGATTGTTATATTTTTTGTATAAAATTTGTATTAAATCCTAATATACTTTTAAACTAAATTTGCTATATTTACGATGTTTTAATATTTTAAAATATCGGTATTTCTGTACATTACGAACAATTATTCGATCGGTCCTTAAAATTTAACAATGCCGTGCAATTATCGATGTTAAACGAAAACTAATAGGTATATTTTTTGATTTTATTTCAGACATTCTATACATGCGTGCGTCAAATTTTAGAGTCGTACGAAAAAGCGTTGTTTAATTTTGAATGGCATAAGTGTACATTGTCAGTTTTGTTCGTTTTCGTGGAACGATTGAAAACTAGACTTTCTTTTTTCGTGGAATTTTGTACGATTGCATTGGGGAAATCGTCGTCAATAAATGGTATTCGGTTCTTGAATTGCACGTACGCTTATCTGGATAAGATCATAACGAATAATTCTAGATTTCTGCTTTACTATATTTTCAAGAAATGTTTCAATTCGTATTTAAAGTGAGTGAGACACTTATATCGCGTTATATATATATTTTTTTTTTGTTTTTTATATGCATCTCATTCCCAACAACTTGCGAGTGCGGCAAATGTATTTGATTAAATTGCGAAGTATAAAGGTGCAAGGAACTATTGTTGTTGGTCCGATTGCGCGCTGAGGTAGAAGAAATATGCTAGATGAATTATAAGTAATGTACATAGTTATCGGAAAGTGCGTTTATAATTACAGGACGGCGAAGAGTTGAGAATATAGCCCGACATTGTGTGTTATGTAAGAGTATTAGGAGATATGATGTAAAATAATTTATTGATCATATATATAAATAGGAGTTAACGCTTAAATATATAGGCGATTTGTTGCATTATTAGCGGTAATAAGTTAATAATAGATATTTACATTAATGCGAAGAATTATAAACTATCGATAATGTACGTTATTATATGGTATTTAGTGAATACCGAAAAGCGTCTGAGCGTATTGTATTTATATTCAACTAATAGGAGAGTTTGATATAATTATACGTTTAGCTCACTATAATTGACTTTAGATTTGTGAATCGTACTTTGTATTGCTTATCTTTTTTGGTTTACGTTTAAGTGAAAGTTAATGTTTCGAAAATTTATCGAGATAATAAATAACGAAGTCGAAGAGAATGTTTGAAAAAACAGAGAAGAAAACAGAATATTTCGGGCACGTTGTTAAAGGACAACGATACAAGCTGCTACGATTTATAATCTAAATAAAAATTGAGGGACCGACAGACATAATCAAGAATATAAAGCAGTGGACTAATGTCACTTCAGTCCAGAGGAGCTCATGCAGTATACAAGAGGGTGAATATAATTGTGTAATGGCCTACGCTCTTGAAAGATATCATCATCATTAGTCGCATCAGTATTTTGACTGGTAGCGCTTCAGCCTCCTTTTCCATTCGCCTCTGTCTTCCGCCGTAATTTTCAAATCGCGATAGGTGCCCATTCCTACGCTATCCATTATTCGTCTGATGTAGCACTTCCTTGGCCGGCCTCTTCTTCTTCTACCTTCTATCATGCCTTACAATATTCGTAGAACCAATCCACAATGTCTTATCACATGACCTATCCATCTATTTCTTCTTGTGCAGAGGTGGTTATAAAATTCTTTTCTTCCTTTCACTTTTTCCATAACTTTCTTGTTTGATATTTTTTCGGTCCATTTGATCTTCATCATGCGTCTCCAGCACCACATTTCAAATGCTTCCAGTTTTTTAATATCGACCTTCTTGAGTATCCACGTTTCGCTTCCGTAAAGTGCAATACTCCATACATATGTTTTAATTAATCTTTTCCTCAGTTCTATTTCCATATTACTGCTGAGTATAATTTTCATTTTCAATAATTGTTGCTTCGCTATGTTTACTCTGTTTTTTATATCTTCTGTATCGTTTCCGTCTTGCGACACAATACTTCCCAGATATTTATATTCGGATACGTGTTCCAGTTCATCACCATGCAATTTAATATCGATAGTTCTATCCTGCCTAGCACTAGTTACCATTATTTTGGTTTTATCTTTATTTATTTTCATGTTTATTTTCTTTAGCTCGTCGTTTAATATTTTCAATCCGTTTTCTAACCTTTTCCCGTTTTCAGCTACAATTGCAATGTCATCTGCGAATCGGAAGCAGCATATATTTTCTCCATTGACAGTAAGCCCTTTATCCTTTCCTTTCGTAGCGTTTTGTATGGCTTCTTCTATGTATAGATTAGCAACGGTGAAAGCTGGCAGCCGTGCCGTACTCCTTTTCGGATTCTAGCCTTTACTTCTTTATCATTTATTTTCAATATCCCTTCTTGTTTGGTATACATCTCGTATATTATTTTTATATCTCTGCTATCTATTCCAATTTCCACCATCTTTTTAAACATTATGTTCCAGTTTACTCGGTCGAACGCCTTTTCCAGATCAACAAATGCTATATACGTATTTTTACCAACTTCTAATCTTTTTCTTATTACTGATTTTAATCCTAGTATTGCATTCCTAGTAGAATTGTTTATAGGACGAAAAAAAAAACAACCAAAAACATAACACTAATAAAAATAAAATAATCATAATACTAAATGAAAACTGCGTAAACGCAATAAAAGTATTCGTTGGAGTATATTGCTATCTTACAATTCAAATTTAGTGTTCGTAAAGTAAACAGATATATATCGGCCATTGTCACAGGATGATTTTGTAAAACATTCATTTCCAGAATCCTTTTAAAAATGAATAAATAAACGAAATCATCCTTCCTGGTACAATTTTTTCAGCGTATAACATTGACCAAAATTACGTGGCATTATTTTATAAAACGTAATTCTAGTAAATAGGAATCTCTATTGCCTGATGTCGGAACGTATTCAGAACTTTGTTTTTGGTATAAATCGCGTTCATATTTTTTCTTTGTGAAATTTAAAAAAAAAAAAAAACGTCATAAGGATGGGCTACACACACGGAGAAAAAAAATAAAAAAATAAAATGTTGGAAATGAACGGTGAAAGCTTAAATCGTGCTTAATATTGGAAAATTATGTGAATATTGATTTTCATTTATTAAAGATCGTAATTAATGTATTTTTTTTTTTTAATTTATAATGTATGACGGTTAAATACTATATTTTCTAATAAAAAAAAACAACGAATTAATGTTTCTTCTTCATTTCTATAGGATAGTTTCAGAATGGATGTTTAATGGCGATTACGGTTTAAATAATCAATTATTTATACACGTTGACGAGGAATATTTAAATTGCAAAGATCGGCGATGGTTAAATAGTTTCGTTTTCAACCATAATTTAGTACCGCACTTTTTCGATGATCTTTGTCCGGATGTAGCGATGTGTGGAAAATTAATTCTACTATTAAAAAATCATTGGCGGGAGGTAAAGTATGCCTATGAAATATTCTAAAATACCGACAACAATGTTTACGATCGAGTGAAACATGTTTATTTACAATTTGTTAATTTGAAACGAAGTGCGTCGGATGAAAGACAAAATTATGTACATTGTGAGGAAAAATTTATAAAAAAAGTTAAATACAATGAAAATATTAACTGATTTAACTTTAAAATAAATAAGAACTTTAATATATATATATATATAATCCGTTTAAACTATCGCAAAAACATCATTTATTTTTCGAATACCGTTTTGAGTATACGAAGCAAATAGGTAAATCATTTGAACAGTGTGAAATGTAATGACTTTTAAAAAATAAATAAACAATAAAAAAATTATCAAAATCATTAAAATAAAGAGTACAAAGCTTTTTTTAGCTATTAAGTCATTACAAGTGAACATAAAAGAGTACAAAAATATATACAATTTATATAAAAAAAAAAAAAGAAAAAAACAAAGTATAAAATAAAATGTAAGAAAATACTTAATTCTATAATATTTTTGGTTATTCCTTTTATTTTTTATAAATTGTATATATTTATAAATATTTATGATTTAAATGTGACCAACTGTAAATATATAACAACAACATTTTTTATTTAAGCGTAAATACACGAATAATCTGCTAATAAATACAGCTCTGATCGTTAATTTATATATAAATATTGTAATTTAAGATTAACTGGTATGTGTTTTTTTTTTTTTTTGTTTTTATTTATACGTTTATTTGATGAAATTATCCGGTTTAAAAGTGTTAAGGAATTCATTTTGAAAAAACAAAAAACTTTATATTGTTGGATGTTTACATTTATTTTTATTTTATTGCGTTATTGTTTGTGTATAAATTATATTTTTTTACCACGTTCACTATCAGATTATTTAAAAATAATGTTTTAATAATTTTTGTAAATTGTACATCTAAGTAATATTTTTTAAATTTGTTGTATTTTTATAAATTTGTATATATTTTT
The DNA here is from genome assembly GCA_032883995.1 of Coronaproctus castanopsis. NCBI lineage: Eukaryota > Metazoa > Arthropoda > Insecta > Hemiptera > Monophlebidae > Coronaproctus > Coronaproctus castanopsis. The sequence continues at coordinate 33,400,834 of CM065053.1, forward strand.
ATCATTTATATTTTTTATATTCACTTAGTGTACGTCAAGCTGAAACCTAATCAGAAAATATATATACTTATTTATTGAACATACAATCTATCCTAAGTGGACAATAAGTAGCTTTGATGTTCAAATATGATAGCTATTCTGCATTTGTTGAATTTAAAAACCGTATATAGACTTAATTAAAACCGATTAAACAGTTCTACTTGTGTAGGTCTTTTAAGGCGTCGGAAATGTACGCTGTTATCTTAAGGATCGGCAGCTAGAAGATTAACATGATGTTTGAGTCGCCGAATATATCTATATGTATGGATTCTGAGCGTTTCCTTTACATATGTAAATCTCTGTGTAGGTCATCCCTGCGAATATACTATGGTGCTGCAACAATGGATAACTTTCATTGGTGTGTTGCTGGCTGTGCCCCCGATTTCGATTGCATACGAATGACTAATTAAATAATCATATAAACACCTTGATGTTATATATATATATATATATATATAGGAGACGTTTTTAAAAATTATCTTCGTATTCGTTCGTTGTTCAAAACTTAAAATAATGACGCAGAAATGATCTATTCTGCAAATTTGCTTGTTCTACACATTTAAATGAAAAGAATTTTGAGTGTTGGATTGTAGGGAACTTACAAGCGATATAACCTTAAGCAAATGAATTTTTGAAAGTAACGGAAAAGTATTTTATAAAAATAACGAATTTAAACACACAGGAAAAAAACGAATAATTCAAAACGCTACAAACCTTAAAAGTCTGACTGAACAGCGAAAATTGAATTTATTCCATAATTACTATATCGAAAGTACCCGGTCAATTATATTTTGAATACAAAAACTATGAACTGTAAAAATTTAATTATTTAAAAATAATTTCGCTGTTTATTTATTTATTCGTTAATTTTTTCGTAATTAAATCGATTTTAAATTTAGATATATTTTCCATTAAAAAAAAAACAACAACATATAAAATCTGTTTAATGCTTAATTACAAAATTGTACTTTTTTTTTTTCCTAGGAATCTCGGTATAAATTATTGATTCAAAACCGTCCTAAAATTCGTTGTATATTCGATTATTGTCAGCTTGAGAAATATAACAATGAATGGGAGGAATTTTATAGAAATTGTTCGCCGTTTTTCCAAGTTTCGATCAATGTTCGTAATATTTTAAAAACATTTACTCCATCGCAAGAATATTACGATAATATTCGACATGTACAACAAAAATGGATTGAAGAATATGAAAGTATGATAAAGTAACATTTACTTTTTAAACACGTACGCGTTCATATATTATAAACAATAGAAAAGGTACATAAAATTACTACATTTTATATGTTAAAAGGTCACATTTATAATTTTGGTTAATGTTATTGATTTTGAAATTATAAAATTTCACATACAGAAAAACGTTATTATAAAAAAAAACTACTCGGAAAATGGAATTTATTTTTATTTATTTTTTTTAAATTATTATATTAAATTGAATAACAAATTTTGACGAAATATGAATTTAATCATTTTTCTATGAGATCATCCCTGATTAGTTGAATGTGTTTATCATATTACCATCAAATTAATTTATTGACACAGCTCCGCCTTTAATCAGAGCGGTTAGTATAATATTGTGTATCTAGATTAAGTATTTTCTTATAGTTTATTTGAATTTTACTTCAGTTGTTTTTTAAACTTTTCATTTTTGTCCACTTGAAAATATTACTTACGAAAGTGATCTTACTATTAAAATTGGTTATTTACACGTTCAGTGTTTATCCAGAAATAAAATACCATATAGAATTCAGAAATTCGGTGACCATAATCATTCGAAATTACCCGTAGAAAAACTGATGGCAATTACATTAATGAGGTTTTTATATAAATATCGGCGAATATTTTTACGTAAGTAAGATCAAGAGTAAAAAATGGGAACTATATTAAAAACCGGTTACCTTTTTTTTAAAATTTATTATACTTTTTGCAAAGAAACGGGGTCATTAACAATCTAATTCAGAAACGTTACTCGCATCTTGGTGTAAATAATTAGATATATGTTTCCAGTAACATCGTGTGATTTATTCGCAATTAATAATTATTTATCCTCATAAATATGGATTGTACTGACCTTAAATTTATATATATATATATATATATATATATATATATATATATATATATATATATATATATAAACTAAAAATCAAGATGCCTTCTAAAGGAATTCAGAGTTGTGAGAAATGGTAACTAGCGAAAAAAACAATACAGCGAAGACGTGAAAGGCTTCTAGGACACACATCGTGTCACAGTAATATTACGATGGTCATAATCGAGGAAAATTAAGAAGAAATAAAATAAGGTGAAGGCCTGGAACAACATGAATGGAATAAAAAGATCAAAAATAAAGTATTAAACAGTAGGGTATGGTGGAATATGTTTGACGAACTACAGGATAACTTATGTTGAAAGATACATATATTCCTCGCATATTTTAATTTTATGTGCCCCTATAGTAAAAGTTGAAAAAAACTTTTATTGAGATATATGTTCAAAATTTTTACCACCCGCATAAATGTGCCCTTCTATTTTACCCATTTGTTATTTTTATCGTTTATAAAATTCTATTATATATACGCGTGTGTTAGGGCAGAATCGTGAACACTTACAGGCGCAAAATGAAAAAATACGATCATCGCAAAAAGCTCTAAGAGATTCAATTCGAGAATTTCTAGAAATGAAAAATGCTTACCAAACATCGACAGAAGAAAAAGAAAATTCCACTGAAAACGATAGTCACGATTTTTCAGGGTAAGCCACTTTATATATACATATCACGCCAGCAGTATCTCCTCCGTCAGCCAAAATGAATACGGAACATTATTTTTAATTCTCTTGCATAATACGTCTGCGCTACAATCCTAGGTCGTGGAGTTTATCGTGATAACTGTACTTCTTCCCAAACCGAGAGTCAAGACTTGTTGATCTTCTTAGCCATATTAGAAAAATTTCTTAAAGAAAAAACATTGCTTACTGGACTAAGAAAATGCGATGACGTTACCTTATTTTACTCCAAAGTTATTTTTTGATCTAATTTAAATCCTACGACCTCATTAGCGAATATCAGTAGCCAATCGCAGATAATTTCAACAGGGAAAAGCTTTGATTAATTTAGCTGGGGACCGTGATGTGTACAAATTAATTAAATACATCTTTTCGTACTATTTAAATGATGATTAGATTACGGAAAATTTTGTTAAAATTAAAAAGCATAATTCACTAACCGAACATATAACACGTGTTGTACTAAAAGGTAGTATTTGTAATCGTTTAAAATTTTAATTGGCGTAAATTATGTCCCTATTAAAACTGTACTAAAACAGAATTATTCGTTAATCTTAAGAAGGTAACTGAATAAATTATTTACATTTATTACCGCATGGCATTAATAAAATAAACCGTCCAGTTCCACAGATCGATGATTTCCTAGAGAAATACAATAATATTTTTGACAAACACATCAGCCTGTACTTAATTATACATTTAATTTAATATTAAAAGCCGATGTTGAACCAATAATTTTTACGGACACCCACAGTATTGGTTCAAAAATCGTATAGAAGAACAGCTGGCGAGTATGAAAATGAATACATTTTAATTTAAGTGATTTTTACCACGGTAAGGTCAATTCAATTAGGCGCGAGATAGTTCAATTATAAACAAATATTTATACGTACCTCAACGTCCATTGTCTTATTTTAAAGATATCTTCTCCAAATTATCGTGAAAAAAAAATATTCTTAGCGTTAGATATTTTGAATGCATTTCTTTACATTTCGATAAGAAAACGTCAAACTTATCGACAATAAATACACATAAATAATGGTACACTCGGCTAATGCATAGTATTAAGTGTATAGAAAGTATTTTACAAAAAATAGAGGATATTTATTTAGTCGATGATGATATAATCGTTTAGGATCAAATGATGAACATCTATTTAAAAAAAAAAAAAAAAAAAAAATGACTTTGATAAACCGGAAATAAAAAAACACAACCAGAGAATGTTAAAGAAGTAACATTTTTCATTTTACACTGTTAGAACCTACTTAACATTACAAGAAGTAATGAAAGGTTCAAATGGATTAAAGAACACGCGAAAAGTTTTGAAGCGATTAATAAAGTAATCGCATTAGTACATGATGATGTAAAATTACCATTGATATTGTCGGTTGATTCACCACAGTAGTACAGCCTTGGTACGGTTCTTCTGAGGTATCGTTGAGGAAATATCTATTGGCCTCTGAAACACTTGCGAAGGCAGAACGAAATTACGTCCAGATTGATAAAGAGGCATTGGTTGTGAAGTGAAGCATAACAAAATTTTTCTAATATCTACGTGGACGACATTCTACATACAGATCAACAACTATCAACGACTATGTTTGGAACAACCAATAAATTGTTATTTCTTGTAGTAACGAAGTTATTTATTCATTGTTTCTACAAATGTTATCGTTTCACGTCAAACGATCACAGTATGTGTTATCGAGGTTACCAGTAGTGTCCATAAATGGGTAATTAAAGTCCCATGAACTTGAATATTTGTAGGGGACGTGGCTAAATGCGATCCGTGCCGTACAGATTGACGACGTGAGCAGTCAATGCAGTGCTGCGTGCCACATTGCCTTCCCATCTTATCTGCTTTCTCAGCAAGTTTGTACACATTTACCAACTAATTGAATACTGAAAAAATTCTCATCCTTGTTTTTGTGATGAAACACCTGTCGTGCAAGTAAAATAAATAATAAGGCATTTTAGCTACACGACGAGACCTCTCGCCATATATTTATTAAGCGCCGACCATTACTTATATTATGTTTTTTATTAGGTATGGGGCACACACGCGCGTAACAAATGATTCGAAAAATGATTTAAACGCTTCTCAAGTAGAATCGAATGATACGGCTGTGAACGAGATTAAAGAGGAAGGACGCGATACGGACGCTGTGGTGGATTTCGACGAGTCGCGCATTAAATCGACTTCGACGTACAACGAAGACGATAACGACGATACTGTTAGTCGACCGAATACAAATTCGACAACCGCCGATGCCGATGACATTCCGACTAGCGGAATTTTCTCCATTACGACTGTCGAAGAAGAATTTGAAACTAATTCTTCCGTCGACGATAACAAATTTCTAAGAACGCGCGACGAAGCTTTGGAAAATAAGCGAAAAATTATGACTAGTCAACTGAGGTTTCAATCGCCGACCGGCTCTTCGAGTTACAGCGACGACGTCGTTAAGAAAACGATAAAATTGGATTCGGATTCGCCACGATCGCAAGCTGCCCGAAATAAATTGAAAATTTTATCTAGCGAATTCGATTGTCGTCAAATTTCGGACGTCAACAGGATTGAACTCGGGAAAATAATTACTATTTCCGATGTACACAACGATAACAGGGATAGAATGATCGGTAGTTCGATTAATTTATATCAGACGCGTGTCGAAAAACGTAATAATATACGAAGCGCCGCTATGGAAAATAGATTGAAGGTCATGTCGAGCGAATTCGATCTGTTTCGATCGGAAGAATATATTAAAATCGGTCAAGCGCGTGAAACTCGGGAAGTTGAATCGACAACGTTGGAAAACGACGAAGACGAATCGAATCATCAGTCGGAGAAGATGCACAAAATTAAATCGATGGAAAGAAATGAAGAAAATCCGCAAGACGACGACTATACTAGCGACGATTCTCGATCGAACGTATCGATAAAACGAAGCCCTATAATTCGTTCGAATAACGATGATGAATTGTCGTTGGAACAGCTGGAAAATGATTTTACTGACGTTTTAGATAAATCCTCGAAATTCAATTTTTTTTTCGACGATAAAAATATCGATTTTCTATTCGCCGACACGTCTGAAGAAGATATCGATTTATCAATAGTAGATTTTACGACTGTATCGAAATATTTTCGTTCGTCCGTAATTGCGCCGTTAAACGCGCAGTCGAAAATTACGACGGACGCTGTTACGATATTATTTATCGAAAAGTTGCGATATTTCGATTATTTGACGTCGTTGAAGAAATATTTTTTTCTTCTCGAAGATGGATACAATTTCGTATTGACGCTTAAAAATTGTCTATTTCCGAAATTAGACGAACGAAATTCGTCCGCTAGCGATTTCCAATTACGATGTCTGTTAGAAGATTTGACGTTTTCATTTTCGGAAACTAAATTATCGTTAAGATTGGACGAAGAAAAAATTGCTAGTCTAAATTCGACCAATGAAAAAACTGCCTGCGTAAGTATTTATTCGCGTTTCATATATGTGTTTATTTGTATCTTTTTAGTTGCTTACGAAGGCTTGTAAAAAAGTGATGGAGTTTTAAAAAAATCGTTTATTACAATATTTTTATATGTATTCGATTAAAAACTTGCAATTCCAACATCCACTAGTGATATTCAAGTCCTTCTCATATATTCAAAAGCAATGGATCCAGAGATGGGCCAACATTCAAATGGAATCAAATACGCTTCGTCTTCTGAAAGCCGTTTACAACCATTAGTGACCACTGGAAGACGAAATGAAGTAGTTTTCGCCTACGCATAGGTCATACCGTGTTAACACACGTTTATTTGCTGCAACTTGACGAGTCCTACTGTCTATCATTTTTTTAAACTAATTATCCTACATATATTAATTATCCGCCCTTTATATGCAAATATTCGTTCCTCCCTAAACGTGCCAAGTTCTCTTGCACTAATCCTTCAAAACATACTTTCTTCTGAAAAAAGACTCCTATCATTCCTTAATGCGACCTATATAGTCTAATTTAAAAGTCTCCTTTATTCGTGCATCTGGCCCTTAAAAATATGGTAAAAAAAAAAAAAAACTTGCGAACAAATAATTCTTATGAATTTGCGATGTTGTATTTTCGCACTTTTATTCTTTCGGGTTTTCCAGTATGAGCTGGTCGGGTCGATACTGACGAACTGTGTATGAGGTATTAACGAAAATGTTTTTTTTTATTATTATTATTCGAAAGGTCTGCCATGTGTATGAATAAAATTCAAATGTGCCACGAATCCTAGTGGTCCGATTTTTATTGACTACCTCATAGATATGGCTGTATTTGAGCGATAGACTCAGTAATGTTGACTTTAAGGACATTGGTCTATTGAGGCTTATTGGCATATACTTGCGACTTCAGGAAACACCATTAAAAAAAAGTCCAGCGGCATCTTATCGCGTGATTTTGTGTCCAATTCACGTCACCTCCGGAAATGCAGAATATCCACTGCTATTCGCTGTTTGACATATAGCGCCATCAAAAATCACATGGTGATTTTGCATTCATAACAGGAAGAGGTTAGACGACACACACACCACCTAAATAATATGACCGCAATAGACTGCCGACATCCATCTCTGTTGGAAAACCTTATAGTTTATCGATTATTTTTTTATCATTGTTTTTACATTTTATTCGGGTATTACCCATTAACTTGTGGACTAAAAATGATTTTATTCGTTAATATAATGCTGCATTAGGAATTTATATAATAAACGGGAAAAAACTAAGATCGCGGTTCAAGAATCTAGTTTTATAGTTTCATAGTTTGTAAGGTTAAGCATCGCTTGATGCACCTTCCGCGCGTAATTTTAATATTTAATAGATGCTATCTATTAGATAGCCCCTCAACTGGCTATTTGACATGAAAAAAAAAATATATATTTTCATCCGGTACCTCTGCATAACTGTTGACGTCACCGTTTTAGTCTACTTCTCAGTCCACGTAATACGTTAAAAGGTGTTTCCTCCGGTTTTGATTTTCGAATTATTCCTTCTGCTGCCTTTTTGTAAACGTCATTTAGCCTTTACATAACTGGTTTTGTCACTGTTCACATTCTATCCGCTTAAAGTGCTACTGTCCATACATAAAATTACGACAATATGTTTTGTACGCCTACAGTTATAGCATATTCTGCTTACGCGTCATCGAAACACCTTAATCACTGCAATTCTTCGCCGATCTTCTTGTGATAATGCAATAGACTCTATGAAATATTCCGAGTATTAATCTGTTTTAAATTTCGTTCATCGGATGAGAAAACTTATTCAAGCGTTTTATACGAATGCACGTAATGTTCGTTTTCTCATTATTTATTTGCATTACGCCGTTTAATTTCTGTTACTAATTTGGTCGGCTATTTATTTGTTAATCTGCTATTTGATAATTTCTCTTTCAGAGCGCCTCACGAATTTTACATCTTGAATCTTTTCAACGTTATGCGTATAATTATACGTTATATGTTTCCCCTAGATTCTCTGGAATACATTCTATCGTTTAAACAGCTTTCATGTTTGTTTTCAATTTGCCGTACGAATCTCAGATTCTATCGGTGTAAGTAATCTATCCGCTTAAACCTCTTCTATTTAATGTTTTAATTAAATTATTCGATTCTTATATATCGTTGAAAACTCTTTTATTCGTTATTTTTTCCTATTGGACTAATTTTTTGCACTCTTCGCGTATAAATTTGCTCTTGATATTACATTTAAAAAAAAAATTGTTCTAGTTGAAGATATTGCGTAGCTAGCGGCAGTAAACGGTTTTTTTTAATCGCTTTTTAAAATATAGGGGACCTACAGAAAATGGATGGTTTTATTTTTTAAGTAGCGCAGTTGGTAACACTGCTACAACGCGTAAACCGCGTGCTCCACATTTAGTGTGCACGCGAGAGATTCGTTTTTGCCCCGGTTATCGTGGCATCGTTTAACGAGAAGGAGCACGCGTTTTGCTTGGAACGTTATTTTCGGCGTGAATCGAACACGACAGTGCCAAGAGAGTTTCGAAAAGAATTCAAAGTTAGGCGATTTTTTGGTGGGGATACCTTAAGAGCCGCGTTAAAGACGTTCACGAGATCTGGAAGACCTGAAAACTGGGAGTATTGAAGAAATTTCAAAAATTCAGCTACCTACGCTCGAAACAGTTTCTAAAAGTTTTACATCAAGACTGAATGAATTTATCGTTGCAAATGGCTGTCATCCGAACTATATTGTTTTCGACAAATGATTGTAAGCTAATCTACCGTTTAACTATTTTTAAATAAAATTTCATTCAAAAATTTTGGTCTAGCAGTTTTTTTGAGTTATTAAAAAAACAACAAAAACGTTAAGTCACCCTATATATATATATATATATATATATATAAAAGAATTTTTATACTTTCGCGTGACTGTAAGTAGAAGCGCGGTAACTTTTATTATTACGTTATGCCTATCTCAACCCACTGCTGGTTGTAGGCTTTCTCCAAACGTTTCCAAAGTTGCCTATCTTGTGCGACACGCATCCAATTGATTCCAGTTACTTTCACAATGTCGTCCCGCCACCTTGTCATGGGTCTTCCTTGCTTGCGACGATAATTAATCGGCCACCACTGCAACATGCGCTTGATCCATCTGTTGTCATCTCGCCTGGCAATATGCCCTGCCCAAATATTTTAAGCGAGTTTTATATTATTCGTTTAGATATGTGCACGATATTCTCGTCTGTAGCACTACATTTGGTCGTTAGTTTTAGAACGTTACAATTCCAATTCAAAACTTAACACAACGTGGTAGTAATGAACCGATTAATTAATTAAAACTGTCCTCAGATAATAGAACGCGTCTCGTTACATTACTCAATACGGTGGCCGTTGAACATTTTAATTACCGAGGAAATAATAACCGGTTATAATAAAGTGTTCAAGTTTCTTTTACGTATATGTTGGACGAAGTGGCTTCTACAGTCGGACTTTTGCGAAATGAAAATTTGGCGCAACTGTCGTGGTCAACAATATAGAGACGTAAGTCTTATTCTACGTATTTTAATATATATATATTAAAATTTTACAATTAATTTAGTAACATTGTGCTAAGCTTATTACCGGTACACAATGTTTGTAACCCATGTTATATTTTCTTTTATGTTTATAACTTCTGCAAATATGTCGTTATTGTTTTTGTTATAGTTCAATTTTTGCTTTAAATGTATCATATTTGTAGTAGAAATTTTATATTTTGTAATTGTATGAATTTCATTCTCTACAACGATCATCTAATCGTGAATTTGATAGATTCGAAAATATTTCGATATTGTGATTTATCATCATCTTCTGTTGTTGTAGAAAATTACGCCGAATAACTCTGCTGGTTTACACTAAACGGCTTCTTACTAGATCGATCATTTGTTTCTGCGTATTTTTAGTTCGCACATTCATTTTTTTAATTATTCAATTTCTTTTAATATAGTAATAAGAAGAATTATTTTAAACGAGCATATCTAGCTTTGGTTTGCAGGTGTAAATTTTAATATATATATGTATGTATATATAATTCGGTTGATTTTTTCTGTTATACTGTTTTTTTGTTTGGTATTATTTGATAATATTAGTTTAAAAAAAAAATCAATGCAATTAGTAATCGGTGATTATTTTTTAACTTTATTTTTATTTGGTTCTGTTTTAATTTTTTATTTTATTTTAGATTCAGATCTATCGTCATATAATGCTACAGTTGTTCATAAAAATTGATATGTTCGTACAATATCATATTATACAAAGATGTTGGATGGATTTGTGTCGCAATTTCGCTAAAAACACCGTCAACTTTGACACTTTGTATACGTATCATAAGGATTATGCGGATGAAATTTTACGAAGGTATGGAGATGCTTCTTGATTCTTACATTACTTTGTGTCTAATTGTGTTAAATTTCTTTTTTACGAGATTTTTTAAACTAAATATCAATTGTAGTACACATCATTCGATAAAATTATAATAAAAAATCGTTATCTGTTGAATTTAATTTAATTTGCGTTAATTTCAAAATAAATGTCCCTGTAAACAAAAATAAAGTGTAAAATGAAATGTAATAATAAAACTAAACCTGATTGATTATGTGTCAAAATTTCTTTTAAAACTTTTTATAGGTAGTTGCACGGCTTCAGTTATTTTTTTTTTATTATCGTCTATAATAGTCAATTATGTAAGAATTGCGGTAAATAAAGATACGTAACTGTTCATGTAATTCTATATTTAATTCCTTTTTACATCCAGCATATGTTGCATTATTTAAATTGCACGCAGATGAAGTAATACCCTATTTCCGCAATTGTTCTTAACCGGTTCTAATTGTAATGCGCCCTTAAGTACATTCCTGGAACTTTTTTATTTTTCTTTACTATACAACTTAATAATAATACTCTTACTATATTTCATTAACAAAACAAAATAAAAACAATGTTAATTCATTATAAAATTTATTTTATTTGCTTGAAAATGACTTTATACTTGAAAAGCTTTGCATACATAAATTAAATTTTATAGTGATTAAATAGTGTTTTTATTTTATTTTGTTAATTCATAAAATCATTACTCTCCGATACATCAACATTACTGTATTTCGGTTGGTTTATTTTTTAAAACATAAATATTAATTCTCGATTTTATTAATAATCAAAAATTAAGCGTTTCTAAGCTCGTGTTGTTCAATGGGCATTTGACTATTGTCTAGTATTTTGAATAATATTAAAGTGAAAATATCTTTTTATTTCAGAGACAATATCTGTAATCATATTTTAGATTACATAAGTTATATATATATATATGTATGAACCTTCAAAGTTTCGAATCCATTACTTTAAAATTTTTACTAGTTATTTTAATACGAAAGAAATACACGAATAATATGAGAGTGTATTTTTTAAATCGTAGACTTTTACTTCACGATACCGAAAAATCGTTCAATTTTCATAAATGCCTGTCGGAATTGTTTCATTGCGTGCGGAACTTTCACGGGCTACTAAAGGCCGAATGTTGGGAAATGAACGAGGATTCGCGATTTTTGTGCCATAGCAAATACGACGAACTTCAGAACATCTACACGGAATTTACACGTAACAAGAAAGAACTTCTGTATTCTTTGAGACATTTAATTCAAAATGATCACACTCATTTTAAATTACTATATAAAAGTTTATTTTAAAATAAATTTAATCAAGTAATTCGCTTCGATCTCATTATCGTTTCCTATTACGTTACGAAAATATGTTAACATTAATCTTATCCTTAATTTAAATACATATCGACAAATTAATACAATCGAAATAGTTCCACTGACTTATGCGTGTAAAAATTTTCGATCGTAAGTTATCGAAATTTTATAAAACTCTTTCATTTTTAAAATATCAAATTAAATTTTCGATGATCGAGATGTTTCGTTAGTTAATAATAAAACGCTGAAAAGAATGGTTTTGGTTTAATTATCCATACTTCTTGGATGATGAGGGTATTCTCCAAACATTTTCTACAACTTATATCTTGTGTTGCTCGAGTTCAATTGATTCCTTCCGTTTTATGACATCGCTACCTGGTCATAATCTTACTGACAAGAGTTATCAATTTGCTACAGCAACAATATCTACTTATTTCAATCATCTTTGCCACATGTCCGACCTGTTTCAATTTTAAACTGACGATCTGCTGTAGCGCACTTATAAATGTCTGCTGTCCGTGTTCCTAAATGTAATATTCCTTTATTCTCAAGCGGTATCATAAATTTAACATTCGTCAATATTTGCTGTATCGAACGTTTTTTTTTTGTTTTGTTTTTTTGTAATTTACGAATGCTTACATAAATTAAGATTGTATATTCTTCACGTTCCGGTTAGAGCTTCAGTCCGAAGTACAATATATCCAATTGGATGGTAAATTTAGAAAACCTAACTGCGCGGAAGAGGGTGTATGGAATTAGAATCTAACTAAATTGCATCTTGTTTATACAATTTTATTTTAAGGAATTATATTTAATTAACGAGAGACAAAAGTTTTTAAATAGACCGAGAATAAATTGTAGAGTTAAATAAAAATTGTTCGTCCTAAAATTTTTATACTTCATGATCTCCATTTAGTATGTCGTAATGAATATATAATATAATTCATATAAAGGTATAATCATTTTTTTTTTTTTTTCCGCGTTATGTACAACAGCTAGGCTAGGAGTGCGGCCAGCAAATTTAAATTTTGTTAAACAGGTTTATCGACCTAAGCTTAGCAAGAAAGGATGTGACGGATGGGAAATCTTGAGCCAGGATTGATGAAGTATTTAAGGAAAAAGAATTTGGGATTTTCGGACATTCTGTTAAGAGGTGATGGATTGTAAACTTCACATCTATTCTTGGTGATCCAAATAAAGTGCTTAGCCTTACAAATAACAGTATACGCGATCGAGATTAATTTTTTTATGATGCTTGAAATTATTCAACATTGACTAAACATTTTGATCATTTTTGTTTTTAAATCATTAATGCCCCGTATATGTGTTTTTGGAATGTTGGTAATTCCTCGTTGGAAAATGTCACTATATATGAGAGCGATCGATTTATCAATTATTAACGATTAGTTATTTCACTCCTTTGTAAAAGTTCGAATTATTTATTTTATATATGTATCACAATCACGATGAGCTTTTATCTATCCACTCCTGGATGAAGGCTTTCCCCAACGTCTTCCAAACATTTCTGTTTCACGCTTTCTCTAACTATTTTTTACCTGCCACCTTTTCTATATCATCGTATCACCGCGGTCATAGCCCTACACCACCTATTTTCGTTGACCATTTTTAATCTGGTTATTGACTCCACTGCATCATCTCACCGTTTTTTTTTTTGTTTTGTATCCACATCTCCTTCAATCTGATAGCCTTATATTAAGTATTACTATTTTGTGTGAAGTTTAAGTACTTTATCTTTTTTATATTTGTTATTGTATATGGCCATGTTTCCGAAGCGCATGTAAATATTGACAGTTCTGATTGGTTGTACACTTTGCTTTTCAGATGGATTTATTGCGGAATACACTACGTTTAGTTTTCCAAACGAGGCCCATAATAATGATTTTACCTCTTCTTTCGTGATCATTTCTTTATTCATTCTATGTACTTGTTCTGTTCTGAAATAACAACTTTGTATGTTGTTGATGCACAACATTGTGTATTGTGTGTAAAAAAAAAAAAAACTAAAAAACTTTTAATGAAAATATATTTTTGCTTAGCGATATAATAGATTTCTAGTTCAGAAGTAAATTTCTATTTAAAGATTTCGATATTTCAATGTATTTAATTATACCGAGCATTTAGCAGCTGATGAATTTAATAATGGTAATAATAATAATAATACAAATTTTAAGTGAAATTAATTATTTACGTTTATAATATGCAATTTTCATTCACATTTGTTTCCGCCGATTTTTTAATATAATATTTAAATACACGTTTAAACTTTTATGCTTGATATCCATATATTCAGAATTATAGTTTACACCGATAAAAATCATAGATATTTTTTAATGCCTCATTTGGATTAAATAAAATTGCAATATTTTATTCTAGTCTATATTTGACGTAATTAACATGTGTATATGAACGTTTTAAATTACGCTGTAATATTTTCGTATTGTAAGTTTCGTTTAAAAATGCGCACTATATTTTTATAAAAACGATTTCATTTCCTTTGCTCAAGCTTTTCAAATCGGGATGCCTTTACGGCCTACCCGACGTGATACTATGGGGACTATCTACATTTTAATCAAAGATGCCGACTAAGCGGACTTCTCTAGAAACGTCGCTATATGGGGGGGAGCAACTGTAGACTATCCAGATGGAGAAGGGACATTATACGGAGGTCTAATACATGAAGAACGTAGCAAGCCAATGTAAAGTTCAGAACGCAACGGTGTCACAGCAGAGCACTAAAAAAAAAAGACCGGAACTGCAGTCTGCCCGTTCAGGATGGAAGTGACTAAAGAGGCTTTCTCTAAACTGCATACGGAAAAGATGGTCAGGTAACAGACGATGTCCAAATCGTAATCTACACAATTCCGTTGCGATTGATCTTGAAGAAATAGAACTACGGAAGTTTGAGGAGAGACGGTTGAAGTTGATAGCAGTGAGTGAGAGGTGATTGACTAATGCTCTCAGTGTACATAAGTTCCCAGTGATCCTTATGCTCTTCGTATTTATAATAACGATTCTTGTCGAATTTCGCACCTCTGAAAGTCGTTTTGTTTACATTAATTCGTTTATTCGAATAAAATTAATTTGATTCGTTCAAACAATTATATATACACCGATAATAAGTCCGAACGTGATATTAAATTAACGAAATAGATATATAAATTTGATTTTACTCCATGGCTGTTCGTTCTGCCAACTTCGAAATTCTTCGTTGAACAAAACGAGTACATTCATTTTTTCAAAGTAAAATGTTTCTAAGTAGTTATAAAATTTAATTTCAGAGTGAAAAACCTCGTGCACTAGGTAACAAGTGTTAACGTTTCGAGAGGACTTGCACCACTACTCGTCAGAATTGAACTAAATCATCAGCCTCGGTATCACAGTTCCTTTTATAGGCACTTTTTAATCGGAACTTTATATTCTCGGAGCGGTAAGTGGTATCTGGCCCCACAAGCGATAGCATTTAGGGGCCATGATGAAAAAGCGGATTCTAATAAAGGAAGTTATGTGAGATTATCGTTTAGCTTACGAGATAAAACAGTGGCGCATCATTTAAAATTCGCTACTGTTTTAACGACACGTCAAAAACTATTCAAAACGAGTTCAGATCGAGTGTATTAGTACAGTTGTTAAAAATTAAAAAAGGAAATTAATAAGGATACTGTTGTATTTATTATGCTCGATGAAATAGTTGATACTTTAAAAAAAAAAAAAAATCTCAAATATTTATTACGGTAAGTTATATTTCGAACTAACAGGAATCAGTTGTGAGACTTATAGATTTTTATCATATATCATATTACTACGTTTATAATTGAATACGAATGTAGGCGGTAATTAATTTCCCAGATATACACTGGAACTGCTATTATGGCTGGATAATACAGTGGGTTGCAGAATCAAGCTCTGCATTGTTTTGCGCATCAACTGAATTTGGTGTTAAAACAGAGCCTCAGATTTTTTTAACGTTAAATGGATTCTCTGCGTTCTTTTCAAATTCAACGAACAAATAAAACAAAGATTACCTTCTGCATTTGCTGTTAGATGGAATTCTAATAGTAAGTTAGTTGAAGTAATTTCGGCGTTAAAATTGTTCAAAAATATGGTGAATAAATATGAAGTGGGGAATAGCAAAACTGTAGAATGTGCTCGAGTTTTCCCCTATAATATTCAAAATGTTGAAATCAATTTTATGTTCAACATTTTTGAAAAGATATTTAAAAACTTTTGATATCCTACAAAAAAAAATATTTAATATTTCATACAACTTTAATTTTTCTAACTGGAAATAGGTCAACAATAATTTAAATTGTTAACATATCAGACATTGAGAAGACTACCAAAAATTTACTACATAATTACACATATAGTTTCAAGTTAATTCTTATCAATTATTCTGATAATGGACGCAAGTACTATATTCCACGTACTATTATTAGGCGACTAGTCCGAATTGAAAATCATTATCGAAGGTTGTTCCAGAGAAACAGCAAAGCCATAAAGTTTTGGATCTATAAATCATTTTACAATATTCTTAACCGCACAATGAAATCTACATTACTTAAATATAGAAAATGATAGCTGGAATAGAATTTTGTTAAAGTCAAACACACGTGACAATAATCTCTGGAAACTCAGCAGATCTAAAAGTATCATTCCACCGCTTAAATCAGATACAGGTATGATAATGAGAAGCTGAAATGCTGGCTGAATATTGCTGTGAGATGCATAGGCAAAATTTCAATTTATCTACAACTACCATTGTGCAGTAATTACGCGCACTGTTAAAAAAATGTAAGTAGTAATATGTTGATGCCGATTGCTTCAATCGTGAGTAGGCTGCTGAAATTAGAAAACACATTAAATCATTAAAAAATACACTATCAGTGGGTCCTGATAATATAACAAAAGTTCTGTTAACAAGACACAAAGGTACTGTATTTTTGATTAATATTATCAACTCAATCATAAAACTGAAATAATTTCGAGTCCCCTTGGACCCTTCTGTTATTGACTAAACCCGGAAAAGATATATCTCTTACTAATAATATAAGGTCAATAAGTTTACTAAGCAATATATAATAACTAAACAGACTCGTATGGTATTCGGTAGGCAACAATATTTTAAATGATAGTCAATTTGAATTTAGAACACGTTCAATAAACTGTTGATATTGTAGCTACCGTATGTGATGCTGTAACTGATAATTTTAATCTTAACAAACATAATCTTACTTGTTGACATGGAGAAGGCCTTTGATACCGTTTGACGAAATAGTCTTATTTATGAAATGATCCAAACAAACTTTGATCCTGTATTAACGTGAAAAGATATTTGGATCACCGTAATTTCTATGTGTAAAATTAAAGCTGATATATCCTCTGTTATAACTATCCTCGCACATATACCTCAGGGTAGTTACTCGGTACGTTTTTTATATATCAAGTACATTCCTGTACATATAGGTGTGAATACAATACTCTATGCTTATGATATTGTTCTGTACACGTCATCTCAGGGAGCCAGTCTTTACCAAAGTTAAGAGTTTTCTATGCAAATGGAAACTTACTGCGAATATTTCTAAAACTGAATCTGTAATTTTTGAGAAGACCCTTAACTACAGCTACTAGTGCTAATTCTGTATACTTAGTATACAATGTGTTGTATTTTATGTTTACAATTAAAATAAATGATATTTTATTTTTCTTCAATAATTATTACGTTTCACGACACGCGTGCTTCTTATAGACTATGATTTTTAACATAAAAACCTTTTATCAGTAACAAACAACCAGAATAAAATCTTACATACACTATTCGATTCACAACAAAATGTTAAGAAGCTACTGATAAGACAGACCGGGCATAATAGGTCAGCGTTGCCACACTCGATGAAGTGTCTGAGAGGCACACATGTCTAGTTAATGGTTAAATACAGATATACCGAAGTTAAAAAAATGCAAGTTTTATTACATTCATCCTGTGCGCAAGATATTGAGTATGTATATCCTAAGCATTATTTATTGCTGTCAGAGTAATGGTAAACTATAACCATCTATCATGAAATCATTAAGATATAAAAAAATACAAACATAGAAGACTCTGAGATCCTTTTTATTAAGGTATTTACTATACTTTAACTTCGTTAGAGGATTTATCGTTGATATATACGCTGTCTACAATTTTATCTAACAATTTACATCTCTACACTTATATATAGATATCTATGTGCACGTGTATAAGCGTGTGTATATATATATAATAATATATATATATATATACATATATAGGGGATATTTGGCTTTGTTAGAGGTTTTTTGTCACTTTTTTATTGTAATTTTAAACTTTTACTTTTTGTTAATGATCTTACTATATATATATAGTTCCGGTATGAGTGGTCACATACTCGATTACGAATACACAGTCTTCACTTATGTATATGTATTTAACCCTTTCAATCGTACATTATTAAATTATAAATTTTATAGGGGCGTTTATTATACAATACTGCTTCTTGGGTGAACCTTAGATAATTTTCAATATATTTATACAAATATTTTTAAAATAGAGACATTTCATGTAGAACAATTATTGTTAAAATTAAAATTTCATGTCTCATATAGTGGACATTGCGACTGAAAGGTTAATTCTTCGATTTATATATACAACTATACCATCTTATTCTTTTTCTTCTACTTACTTTTCTTTACTATACTACTATTCCAGGAATCGTGTATATTTACACGAAAAACACTATAATATACATCATACAGGGTTGGCCAAAAGGAATGAACGGTTTTCAAATAAATCCCCCCAAAAAACTACTGT
Organism: Coronaproctus castanopsis; assembly: GCA_032883995.1. Taxonomy (NCBI): domain Eukaryota; kingdom Metazoa; phylum Arthropoda; class Insecta; order Hemiptera; family Monophlebidae; genus Coronaproctus; species Coronaproctus castanopsis. The sequence goes on from CM065053.1 coordinate 33,419,739, forward strand.
GCCTCAGAGCGCAGGGAAAAAGTGAAACTTATTTTAACTAAATTCCATACAGAGTATTTTTTTTAATTGTTACGCCTCTTCATATATATAAACACACGCACGTACACACACACACACATATATATATATATGCATAAGAATAAGCTTACCTATATGAATAAATGTGGTTTGTTGATGGGCGTTGGTAGCGCGGTACATGCGAACGGGATATATATATATTTGCTAGAGTGCTCGACTGTCAATCGGCGGTCGGGGGTTCAAAATCAACACGCGACGTAGAAAGTTTTCACCGTTATTTAATTCTTAATTATCACGGAGAAGGCAGTGGCACTGTGGTGCCCATCATATGCGCGCGCATGTGCGTTGCATATAAATAGTGCCTTGAATGCTATCTAATTTTGTATGTAAAAATAAACGTACAATAGCTAGTCATGACGTTCGGCAACAAACAATACGACAATGATTATGATATAATTTTTAATTATATAATTCATTTTTAGTTTTTAGTGCAGTAATTTGATTTTATATAGAAAAAAAAAAATAATAATTTTCGCACTACTCCTAAGAAGAAACGACAATTAATTACAAGAGAACAATTTGATCGTGCAAGGGGTAGATGACTTCTCGAACGGGTGAATAGCCCAAAAAATGTCCCGCATAGGCTTTTATTAACTAAATGTGTACTCCTGTATTACTAAGGGGTGGTAACGTTTTATACATATATGTACGTATATATTATATACTTTTTTTGGTGGCTGTGAATGCGCGAGGTACAAAAGTGCGTAGAACGCGCTCTGTCGGCCGTTAGATGCTACTATCCCGTCTATAGTTCGTGTTAGTAGGCTGCACTTATTCCAATCGGGAACATCGACAGCAGCGGCAGATGCGATGCAGACCGAATTATTTAATAATCGGTGATCCGTGCCGCGAATAAAACGTCAATTTCGGTTCGCAGGTAGTCCGCGTGTTGGTCATTGGTGTTTATTTTGCTGTTGTTCGCGTTAAATTTCAAATATCGAAAGTTCGGTAAGGGTAGTTTTTTTAGGGCGTTGGCCGTATTTTTGGAGAAGACTTTTTTTTTGCCATTGTTCTTGTATTTATGAAACTCGTTTTAATATTATGGCGAAAAAAAAATGATACGAATGAAGCCCTGAAATTTTTGAATGTAAAATAAAAGGTAATTTTTACGTTTTGTTTTATTACAATTTATATGTATACATATATATATATATATATATATATATATATATATATATATATATATATTTAAGACCTACAATAACAGAAAACGTATATTGTAGCAAAGAGATGAGGCGTTAGTCGTATAACGAAGCAGAATTGCGCTGTCTATAGGATTACGAGTCGTATATATATAATAGACTTTAAACCAAGATTTTTGCAGAAAATTGAGGCTTTTGAAACGTGGTGCTGACGACGACGTGTTGATAAAGTTAGAAATGAAGAAGTTAAGCGAGTAGAAGTGGAACGATTGCTCTTGAAAACGATTAGAAAAACAAGAATTAGATGGAAAAAGAACGTATTATAAATAATATTATAGAAGGAAAAATATTCGTGTGCAGGCCGAAAGGAAGACGAGAACAGACACTGATAGACGCAATCAAGAAAGAAGCGAACATCGAGAGTTACATTAAATTGAAAAAAAAATGGAAGACTTAGGATGATAGGAGCGAACCTAAGGACTGCTACACGGATTAAGGATATATATATATATATATATATATATATATATATATATATATATATATAGAGAGAGAGAGAGAGAGAGAGAGAGATAATTAATGTCCAGTAACTGAAATTTCGTTAGGATAGTCGCTTAAGTGTTCCTCATCAAGACTGATAGAAGATTCATCTTCGAATTATTATTCATTGAACGAGTCAGTTAATGACTTGTTATTATAGCCTGTTTTAGATATACGCACATTGATATAAATATTATTATTAATTGAACGAGCCAATTAATGTATTGTTGTTGCAGCCTGTTTTACTCATTGTCCAAAGTATTTGGTGTTGTCCCATATTCAATGGGTCATATTTACTATTCTTTATACATGTCCTAGATCGGCATTTCATCGTGTATATGTATATATATCTTGTTAATGAACAGGATTTTCTAAAAACCAATTATTCATTAATTATCATTCAACCGTGTGTTAATTTAAATAATCTGGTCTTTTTTTATTATTATAATGGCTTTGAAATTGTAATATAAAAGATTAAATTAGCGATATATAATAGTTATATCGCTAAGTTACATTTACAAATGAACTTATACAGACAAATATAAATTTGCACGTTACGAGTAGCGAGTAAGAAAGACATGTTTACGGGGAAATAAATAGATAAGGATTTGATTGTATATAATGCGTTACTGGAAGAGATATCATGAGAACATCCAAAGAGTATGTGATCTGCCTCGGCATTACGTGTGAGTAGCACGGAGAAATAGTAAGGTTCGTTTGGTATGGTGAAGAAGGAAGACGATTTTTTCCGAATCGTAGTCTGCATAATACGGCGACTATGATTGGGCGAATTTGGTTAACTAGCATCTATATATTATAAAACCAGGGTAATCGTGGAAGATCAGTCTGAAGCAATTTGTAATGTGAGACATTATAAGGGTTATTCCAAACCGTTTTCCAGTATTTCTTGTGGGGAGTTTTAACAATTGCGAGAGGATCAATGTGCGACGAATATGCGATAAACAGTCCAAGAAGTGAAGGGGAGCGGGCATAGTAGTCAGCGAGAAAATGACCGATGATTTCAATCTGTTCTTATAGTTTGCAGTTTCGGAGAGATTACGAATCCGAGATGTTCCTCGTAACCTTCAAGTCGTACATTGTCAAGTTTCTACGTAAAATTATTATATAATAATGTTTTTTTTTGTACAATACGGTTTTTGAGATAATCGTAGATATAATTTTTAATGCTTCGTATAAATATGATAAAAATAAATTTATAATTAAAACATTTTGTATCGACTAAATATTTCTTATTATACAAATTCGTAATTTTTTAGTATGTATCAGAAAAGGAACATTTGCACCGAAACGATAAAATTAGAAATTTTTTGCACATCTCGTTTACGTTGATAATTAATAATGGGTAAAACGAAAAACACGTTTGTTTTCATTAATGAGCGAAAATTTGGATTTTTTATCAGTTCTTATCATCATAATTTTCTTTTTATATATTATATAATTTCGCATTAAACCGGAAGAGCAAACTAATTGTTTATTTATACACGTACATACATAACTACATATATATATATATGTATATATTATATGATATATATATAAACATATAGATATATATTATATGATATATATTTAATGTACATATATATTAATAATGGGCATAACCGAAGTATGACTAACGACTAATACTTGTTTTTTAAATAATCGACTAATCCGGTTTTTCCGAAATAACCGAATAAATCAATCGTTTCCTGAAAATATTTTTAAAATTTGTTTATTAATTTCAGCAATCGATTAAGTATTCTTCTTTCTTTACATACGATGTTTACATACAATTTATAAATCCCGTAAAGATGTTATTTTGTCCGTATAAGTAAATTTAGTATTTTATTTAATTTGTACGTCATACGCTAACAAGTGTGTGATGTGTTTTAGATGAAAAAAAAAACCGACTACTTTTAAATCGGATGACGTAAATCCGATTGAATTTAGTTGCATTTCGACTAATATCTGTTAATAGTTTTCTATTATTATTCGGTTATTTTGGTTCGATTGAAATGAAGTAATCACATTTCGACTGAAATATTTTATTGCGTGTTTTTTTACTGCATTTATCAATGATTATTTCGCATTTAATAATAAGAGTTTTTATAATTTGATTTAGTAATTTAAGGATATGGAAAGCGCAAGAAAATATCGACATTATTTGTTAGACCCCGATTGAAAAGTATATATCGATATTTGCTAGAACCGATTGAAAATTAGTCGGATTTTAAATACGCTGATCCTTAGTCATATTTTTACCAGAATTAATTATTGATTTTGTAAAACACCGATTACATATATTACCGTTGTATTAAAATATATGTAATTTATTAATGGGGTTCTAGAATTTGTACGATTACATGACTAATTTCGCAAAATATCAATAACAATTCTAGATTATCTCATATTAGTAGATTTCGTTAAACCGACTGAAAAGTCTGAATGTATTATTAGTAGGTTTCACAAAATTAGTCCGAATACGACGATTCTTAGTCATATTTTTACCAGAATTAATTATTGATTTTGTAAAACACCGATAATATATATACCGGTGTTGTATTAAAATATATTCGACTCATCCACGGAGTTCTAAAATCTGTACGATTACGTGATTTATTTCACAAAGTTCGTACATTTTCAGGTTTTTTATTATTATTATCGTGTCCGAGACGCACGAGGACCAATATATAAAATTAAAATTAAATATAATATAATGAGTAAAATAGTTATTGCTAGTCAAGTTTATACAATATTATAGCTCTGTGCTCCATAGGTCTTTTTCCGTTATGCCTGAAGGCACCAAGTTACACCGGAACAAGTGTCCATGTCTCTGCCGTTCTCCACACTTGCATTTATTATTTTCAGCCAGACCCCATTTGAATAAATTTACTGAGATTCTGGATTTCCAGGTTATCCGTTAGTTATCATCAACCGAAATATATTTTTTAAATTTTATTTTAAATACATTTAGTTTATTTTATATCCGTTATTCGTTATATAACTTATTATAATTTAGGGATATTCTCATTCGTTATGCCGTGTTTACATTGTAGTAGTAAAGAATTAAAGTAAATCCGACTAAATAAAAAAAAAACAACGAACAATTAGTGTGATCTTTTTAGAAACGATTTAACTAATTAATCGGATACCCTCATCACTTATATATATATATATATATATATATATATATATATATATATATATATAGTGATAACATATCCAATTTTCATTCATTTTACAACATTGTCTCAACTGATGATATTACATCCGTCAATTTAATTGTTATTGCGTTAAAACATAGACGACAGCTACAACTTATCATTTCTGCTTACCTGGGTACAGATTGTATTTTAATAGTATCATATTTCCAGATAGAATATTCGTGAAAATGAATCGTCTCCTCCTAGTCAGATAATATCGTCTCGTCACTATACAATAGACGCCTGATGTACACCCCGGGTTGTAACGCTTAACCTATACGGATGAAATAAGTTGGGAGAGAAGGTTGTGCTAGAAATATTCTATATTAGCCCGATGTCGTTAAATAGTGTACTGGAAGAAACCGCGTTCGTACTGGAAAATTTAAACCCCTGCAAGCCGCAAACAACCTCCTCTCGTCTTTGGACCTGCGCAGCTAGACCACTTCTTTCGAGGTAATATAATTTTTTAGGTCTTATGAAGGATAAATTTCAAAAATCGGAAAAGAAAATTACCTTGAATATTAAAAAGTTGTCGACTTTTTTGCTGTTAATCGATTTTAAGAAGTGTCTATGAGAAAAATTATCAATGTAATATGGTTGAAGTTATTAATTATATTATTTTATACATACCGCTTTAGATTTATAATTAAAATATTTTAAATACGTAATCGATAATAATTATCTCGAAAACTTCGGAACTGATCGGACCTTGAAGCAATCGACGTATCAGATAAAAAATAAAAAATAAATTTTAGTCCGGAAAATTTTTTAATATCAAGTACACACTTTCAGATTAAGTACGTTTTCAAATTGGGAACAAGTCGAAGTTTCCTTGTCAAAGCGCCAGTGTCGATTGGGCTATTATAGTTATTGTATTTTAGTATAAACCAAATCGTCTACTTTAAAAAAATCCCCGGGCTTTTTGATTTGGTTAGGTTAGCTTAGATTAGGTTAAGTTAGGTTAGTTAGAAGTATGATTAATGAAAAAAGGCGAACAACCCACCACCCGATCGTGTAAAAAATGACAAAACTTGAATAGAAATGTCGGCTAATCTGCTATTCCCCCGGTAAATTCATCAGTTATACATTTTCTTTATGATTTTACACGGTCGTCTTCTTTTCTCTTTCATATTAACTTTTGATCATTATTATTTGATATTAACTTTTGATCATTATTATTTACTTCTTTTTTTTTAAATTTTCCGTCTCAATTTTTACTTAATTTCGTTATTTCCCCCTCGTATCTGGTTTCCTTCTATATAATCTTCGAAATTTCCGAAAATTTAGGATGTTTCACTATTCTAGGAATCGACCATTATTATTATAATTTGTAATATTAAGTGTAACACTTACTGATTATTATGGAAAATTCTAAATTGAATATAAATGCTTCATGGAATTTATGCTTTAAATGTTGTATGGCTCTTCATCGTTGTTCACAAATCGTATATATATATATATATATATATATATATATATATATATATATATATATATATATGCATATGTATATATATGCGCATATAAATATAGATATACGTTGAGACACGGTCTAATTCATTGTATATTTATAAACGTAATCATAATCCGTCAATTCTCTGAAGATTAATTCGAAATTTCATAATTCTCCTGGTAACGGCATTTTTTTCACGTTACTATATCCTGTCGCCTGTACATCGCGGATATATTTTCTACCGAACTTCTGTTGCATAACTATTCATCGAGTCCGAAAATACGACCTATATATTTGTATATTCTTTCTTGTAATCTTACTAATAAGCTTCTATCTTCGCGGATTAATCTAAATACTTGTTTGTGTCTGATTTTTCCGGTTAACGTTATCTTCAAATACCCGGTTTCCAACGCTAAAAACTGGGCGTCGTTTTTGTCTATCGTCCGAGATTCCGAACTGTAAAATAAAACTCTCCGTTTGATCGATATCTTTTTCATTCTATACGTTTTGTAGTTTTACACCCGGCTGGGTACACTTAAAATTCGATATATATGTCATAATACAAACATCTAAGTGATTATCGCTTTATTTTTTTTTTCTCTCTTTTGGTTTTTTAATTCGTTAACAGGAAGACTATATAATAATTCTTCTCTACTTATCCCGTTTTGTAATTTTACACCAGGCTGGATGTACTTAAAAATCGATATTTTTCATCTTAAGAGCGTATTATCCCGGAGTGGGTAATTTATTTTTAGACCGGCATCCGTGAAAAAGCATTTGGCCTAGCGACTTATTTTAGCCACGTGCTATAAGTACCAGATGGAGATCAGTCGTTATTTTTTTTCTTTTTCATTATTATAGCCAGTCTACGCTATAAAACGAAACAGCTGTTATCTCTCGCGACCAGCTATTCTTGTCTTGTGGTGGTAGCATCTCGTATGCTTTCATTTTTATTTTATTTCAAATTATACATCCTCTCGTTATTATAATTAATGCCAATATTTCTGATGTTACTATTGCATATTTATATATATATATATACTAATTAGCATAAAAAGGGCCATAATTGTATTTTTTAAAAATATATATATATACACACACACATATATATATTCATCTTCTCATTTATCTCCTCAACATTAGGTTGATGGGCAACATGGCGGTAACTTTCTGTCCTAGGCAAAATTTTTTAATTTTAAAATATTTTCTGTTCTTTAGCACGCTTGAATTTTGTTCTTGGTCGGTCTTCTCTTCGGCTGTTTGCCGTTTATTTGTTGCGCACCCAGCATTTGTATCTGGGGTAGGCTCAAACATCCCCCCCCAAAAAAAAATTAAAAATTAGTAATAAAATGAATAAAATATATACACAGCCGAATGTGTAACAAAATTCGACAGACAAAACAAACTATAAACGATCACGAACAACAACGAAAAAACGCACATGACCTTGGGTCAGATTCGAATGCCGAACGGCCCAACCAATGGCCATTTTTTTTCCTTGTGTTGGACAGTCAGCTGGATTTTCAATATCATTAGCAGACAGAACGTATGGAATATTTTCTAACAGTACTTTTTGCACTCTAGGCTGTTTTGCAAGCTCTTCAAGATGAATTAGTGATGACGAGACCTCTTTCCAATATTCTCTTCTGTTTCAACTATCATTTTAGCGGCTAGATTGTTTGGAGCTTACAAGTTACGCGCTTTCTTGATACGTATTTTATATTTTTCTAAGCCCTCTGGGGCTGGCTTAAACTCGGTAGCCTCCCTGGGTGCGCCGCTGCTTTCAACAAAGTTTTGTTATCCAGGAAAAATGTCTTTAAAGTGGCCCAATCATGCTGTTTCTTCGATTTTTTTTATGAATGTCTGTGATAATTTCGATAAGAGAATTAAAAGAATAATTACGTGCCTAATGGATCGAATAATTTTGTTCAATTATCTTGAACATCTGGGCACGTCAGTGGAGGGTTAAAATTAACCCAACCAAGTCAGTACATGTTACATTTACAACAAGGCGGAACACATGCCCCCCTGTTGATCTTAATGGTAGGATCCCACAGGAAAATAAAGTCCGGTATCTGGGGATGTGGCTTGATCGCCGCTTGACCTGGAAGGAACACATCGGGATCAAAGTTACGGAGATAAAACTTAAACTGCGGAACATGTACTGGCTCCTGGGTAAAACTTCCCAATTACCTTTAAAATCGAAATTATTGCTTTACAGAGCAGTTGCTAATCCGGTGTGGACATATGGCATATCACTCTGGGGGACAGCATCAATATCGAATATCAAAATGGTGCAGCGATCCCAATCAAAAATACTAAGATTAATAGCCGGTGCACCCTGGTATATACGAAACGAAAATTTACATAAAGGCTTAAAATACCAAAAGTGCACGAAGTAGTTCGGGATTGCAGTAGAAATTACTTGCACAAGTTAGAGAGTCACTCTAACCAGCTGGCGGTAGATTTATTAAATCATGCCAATGGGCCGCGCAGATTGAACTATCGCACACCTCTAGATCTTCCCCACCGGTTTGAATGATTGGAGAGGTAGTTCGGAGTGTCGTTGTTGAATGACATCTCCCATCCTGTCATAGCCTACATTCCATTTGCTTATTGGCTACATCAGCCAGATTGAAATTTGTATAAAAAAAAAAAAATCTGTATATATTTCGTATGTTGTCACAACAGATTATAATTTTAATATATTTTTATGAAATTTTAATTTTTTATCGGAGCTAATCACCAGCTTCTTTTTTAAAATCACCGAGAACCGACGCTAGAATTAAATCTGTTGACTGTAGTTTTTTTGTTTGTTTTTTAGACAGATGGCGCGCAATTTTATTCTCGCCATTTTTCAAGACTCAATTTAGCGCTATTGTAACACTACTACTATCGCGACTAGGATGAAAGGTTTTTAAATACTATCTGTTCGATTTTCAAAGTATACACTCATTATATAATAGACGCTGTCCGTAATACATTCTGGAACGTTTTACGAAGAAAATGTCAATTATCATGATTATCGTGATCATCCGGAGACTAGCACTTATATTCGCGTACAAAACAGACTCGTATTCGATTATACGATACGACATCGTTACTTAATAATTAACAGTTACGTAATGACGAAAAACGTTATATCGCGAGCTGGGATCGAATCCTCGATTGTCGAGATGAGTATTTTAGAGATGCTATCGCCACGTATAATTGACGAATATAAAAATGAGAATTCTCAGAATGCTTTTTTTCGTCTATTATTTAAGTTTGTTCGACGTAACGTCCTCCAGTGTTGCTGTCGAACTGAATTGAAACTCGGGCACGCATAACCATTAAGTGTGCGGTGTATATATTGTCGTATCGGTTGTTTAATAACACGGCGCATGTGGCATAGGGACGTCAACTATGCAACGCAGTATCGCTTAATTCGGCTCATGCGAAACATGTCGATGCCTCGCTAAACGATAGCTGCCGCATTATCATAGTGTGGTTTGTCTCCGCGTCAGTTCCAGTATTGCTTTATCGCAAATAGCTGCCTGCGCGCGCTCTGAAAAGCGGATAGTCGACATAATATGATGTGTGGACATAAAACAGTTGGACAGAGATCGAAGTCGCGGCAACATTTTTATGGCAGTTATCAAGCCATTTATGTTCGGAAATCTCCCGACATATAGGTCGTCAAGAAGAATGGGCGAAGAAAAACTATGAAAAAAGGATTGGACCTGAGGAGCAACTTATTGTGGGAGCCGAATTGAAATGCGGTGGAATCAAAACTGACGCAATTACTTACAACTATACTAACTGTGATTTACGAATATTTTCATTATAATCACTGAATTGGGCTAGAATTTATCACGCATAAATAGAAAATGTAATTTTTTAAATTTTTGTCCGTATTTCTGTTCCGATTTAACTCAAAAACTATTAAAACGATAATAATGAAATTCGCACAGCTTATAGCCTATATTATCGGATTCGTTCTAAGCTTTGTTTCGCATGGATATCACAAATAGGACAGAAATTACAATAATTTTAAAGTTTTAAAAAGTAGGAGACGGCGATATCTCTGTCAAATCGTTTAAATACGGTTACCGGTTCGAATGTACACCTTCACTACAAACACCCGCCATACAAACCACGTTTTGTTGCATTAGGGGCGTGGCCGAAATAACGGACGGATATATATATATATACATAATGTTAAAAGAGAGAGCGATATTGTATTTAAAAAAATAATTACATAGGCGAAGCCGTGGGTAACTTCTAGTAATTTATAAGACGGAAATCGATAATACGATTGATTATTTTAAATAGTAATTAGTAATAACAAAAAAAAAAGGTTATAAGGAGAAATTGATAAGGCGATTAAATAATAACGGTGTAATGATATTGTTATATATATATATATATATATATATATATATATATATATATATATATATATATATATATTAAAGTAATTAGTTTTATCTTTCACTTTCTTTATCGTATATGCAACTTTTTGTAAGTACCACAACGTCCTATTGTATTTTGGAAGCACTCAGGAAAACAACTATGTCATTGTAACCCATGTGTAAACGAAAACATCCATTCGCTAAAATAAATATTTGGAACCCCAATTAACTGCAAAATGGCGAAGCGGAGAAAACCCATTAACGGTGTAACCAAATTGATATATATATATATATATATATATATATATATATATAAATGTATATAACAATAAAATAAATATGTCTAACCTTGATGATATATCCAGTCGGCTGGTACCCATTTTTTTAAACAACTCCGCCACCTGTTCAACGAATTTGTACTATCGGTGACTGCTCGTTGAATCTAACAAAAATCCAGATAAACCAATAACCACGACTGCGCAAACTCTTATTATGACACAGTAACTTGCCGTTGAAAGTATGTTTATTCGCGTAAATTTTTGTAGCTCCGTTCGTGTCATCAATCTTAAAATCATGTTCACTGCGCGATACCCGTTTGTTTATTATCTTTTTTTAATATTATTCAAATGATCTTATTTTTAATATCCTCGTAAATTTCACCACTACATTAGGATAGCGTTGCTTATTCGATTTGGCGCAGTCTACGGCAACAATCCACTTCTCTAACATTTATGTCTGTTCTGAAAACGTTCTTATTGTTGACGACCGATATATTCGCAATAATAACATTATTTACACGCGAATATTGTTCTATTAACTTTATTAACTATTCATTTTCAGTTTATAGAAGATCGTTTTTAGTTTTCAGTTGGCTTACAATAGCCAATGTATCCGTAAGATTTCCAACGTTATCGTCAATAACTTTCTGCGTGTTAACTATTTGGACTGATATTTTATCGAATTCTGGTCTTAATTGATTTACAATATGCGATTGCTTAATTACGACCTTACGCTCACGACAATCTTTACACTCCCATTCAGCCTTCGCAACTGTAGATTTCGTTTTCCACGTATTATCTCGAGCAATTGTCATGCATTTTACAGCTACAACAAAAAAAAAAAACCAAGTCCTCATTTTTCGGTAGTTTTTTGGAATTTTTTTGGTACATTGTGTACAGATTAAAGACATATCGAATAGATACAATTAACAGTTATAAAAATATAAAAATATTGCTACCGCATATAAATAAAAGCCGTACAAAACCCGGAAAAGATAATATTATACCGTAATAATATAAGACGTTTGAAAGTATAGCAACGATAAGCATAATAATAATAATAATAATCTATACAGCTTACACTGACTATAAAAAGCCTATGATTTAGTTCCTCACAGTTGGTTAATTCAAGTGCTACAGTTATACAAGGTTGACAGCGGAATAATTGAAATGTTACATCATGTCAAAATGGAAAACGACCTTAATTGCTAAAACTAAAGAGAATAATTATACTGAGATAGATGTTAAAATTACAAGTGGCCTATATCAGGGCGATAGTCTTAAGTCCATTGCGATTTTGTTTAGTGTGAAATCGTTTAAATAGCATACTTAACTCTAGGAAGTATGGTTATAATATAAGAAGCGATAAAACAGTAAATTACAATTTAACACGTTTGTGTTATATGGATGATATTAAGTTATACTCGAGTACAAAAAAAACGGTATCGATAATAATTTTTCAAGAGGCGTTAAAATGAAATTTGGTATTGAAAAATGTAGAATACAAAATGTATGTAAAGGAAAGATAGTAAAACAAGAAGGTTTCACAACAACAGAACAAGAATATACAAGATCAATGAATGAGACAGATTTCTAGAAATATCTTGGAATAGTGTAAACGAATTCATCATAAAACTATGAAGGAACAATTAGGTATTAAGCTGACAAAAACACAATTAAATAGTAGGGCGTTATTTCAAATGCTGTCGCAATTCTAACGTATTCGTTCGGTGTGAAACAGTAGAGTAAAACTGATATTAAAAACATTAATATCACAACGCGCAAATGTTTAACGAATTCAAAGATGCATCATCCGAAAACGTCAATTGAAAGACTGTACATCAAAAGGAACGAAGGAGGGAGAAGACTAATACTAAATAATCAAAAACAGAAAATGAGAAAATACTTTATTGATAGACTCAGATTTACATGCAGCGATAAATCTGATAAAAATTACATTCAATTAAATTTAAATTTAAGTAGCGAAACTTTCATTAATAATAGACTAGACTTAAAAGAAACACGGAAAGCCGAAGCATTACATGGAAAGTTTCCACAAGAACTACAGCATAAAAATGTGGACTCTTATATATCAAATAAATGGCTGATACGTGGAGAATTGTTCCCGGAAAGATAAGGATTTTTGGTGGCGATTCAGGATCAGGCGATAACAACCAGAAATTATAGGAAATATATCATTAAGGAATCAAATATCTCCGATAAATGTCGAAAATGTGGCAAAGCAGTGAAACAATTAAACACAGTTTAAGTGGGTATGAACAATTAACACCGAGATTATATGTAGATAATTCGATTATGTTAATAGATATATAGCTCTGTACCAGATAATCTAAATATTGATAAAGTGTATGCAGAAAAAATAAATAAATATGAAAAACTTACAGAGCAAATGAAACGAATGATGAAACTCGATGTTGTAAAGATTGTACCATTGGTAATTGGAAACAATGGAATTATATTGAGCGGTTTAGGTGTAATAGCATAAAGAATCTATAGGACTCACCACATAAGATGGAACAAATTCGAAAATCGGTATTATTAAATTCCAATATGAGAACCTTCTTTAACCATCAAGCCGAAGGAAGTTTGTAATGCTTGCTAATTAAAAGCCGTATTACAAACTCAAACCAGCATGGCTGTGAAGATTGCGGATAATAATAATAATAGTAATTAGTAATGATGATCATAATCAAGTAATTAAATTATAAAATAATTGGAAAAGAAAAATCTACGGGAATTGATGAAATAATACAAAAATATATATGTAAAGATAAAAATGCAAAAGAAGTAGCAAAAAATTTTCGTCACGTATTTAAGATGATAATAAAGGAAAGTGAGCATAAGTGCGAAGCAAAGTTATTAAAGACAACAATGGCCAAGGAAATGGTGAATATGTATATCCCACAAGCGAAGGTTGAACAGGTAAAAAAAATTATAGATGAATTGATTGTTGAAAAAGCGCATGGCCATGGTGGAATAAGAATTAAAGATATTAAAATGGCAAAAGATGGGGTGGTCAATGTAATTACCGAATTAATAAATAGGTCTATAAAGAATAGCGAAATACCAGAACAAATGAAAATATCTTTGATCAGGCCGGTATATAAAGCCGGAGATCATTGTGACTACAAAAACTATAGACCAATAGCAGTGAGCTCAGTTATAACTAAAATATTAGAAAAGTATATAGCAGGATGCTTAACCAAATATATCGAGGAGAATAAAATAATAGATAAGGAACAATACGGGTTTCAAAAAGGAAAATCTACATCGAAGGCTTTAGGAGATTTTGTAGATGAAATAAAACAGAATTTTGAAGTGGGAAATAAAGTTATTGTTACTTTCATTGACTTTACTCGAGCGTTTGATATGGTAAATCGTAAAAAATTATTACATAAATTAGAGGATATAGGCATTAAAGAAAGAGCAAACAAATGGTTCAAGAGTTACTTAGAAAATAGAAAAACTGTGATCAGTATAATGGGGGAATTAGATGAGGAACAACATGTGGAGATGGGATTGCCACAGGGTAGTAATCTAGCACCATTATTGTTCATTATATATACAAATGGCTTAAAAAGTGTATTAAAGTATAGTAAAGTATTTGCATTCGCTGATGACCTAGCAATAATAACAACAGCGCACAGAAATATAAAAAATGCGGAAAAAAATATGCAGAATGATTTATTAATAGTAAGTAAATGGGCGCATGATAATAATTTGATAATAAACACAACTAAAACAAAAGGTATGACATTGAAGCCAATGGCAGAATTTGAACCACATAAAACAAAAATAATAATGCACTCAAATGAATTGATCGAAACTGATAAATGTAGTAACATAAAATGTGGAAAAATAGAAATGGTACAGAAATATAAATATTTGGGAGTAATCATAGATAGATATCTAAGGTGGAGTTTACATACTGAATATATAGAAAAAAAATTAAGAACAGTGATACCAGCAAAGAAATTATGTAAACAAAGGTACATTAAAAATGATCTATTATGCATTAGTCGAATCGAGACTAAGGTATGGTATACAGGCATGGGGTTCAGCTAGTAAAACGTACTTAGAAAAAATTGATAGATTACAGAAAAAATGTCTAAGACTGATTACGAGAGAAGAAAAAAAAACTGGATATGAACTAATGAATGAAGAGAATGTATTAAACGCGAGAGGATTGTTTTTAATGACGAAAATATGGGAATATTTTACAGGAAAATCAAATAGAAATAGATGAAAAAAACTAACCAATTATATGCTAAGAAAGACGTTAAAATATAAAATACCGGTAAAGAGGACAAAATATGGCGAGCAAACAAGTAAATATATTATAACAAAAATTTTGAACCAGTTACCAGATGAAATACTGCAGGAAGAGAATTGAAGGGAAAAATTAAAACCTGGTTACTGGCTGGAGATATTATGAGCAAAGTTAAATAGGTAGGGATAGACATATAGCACATGACCGAAGTGCTGCTACTATATGTATACATTTTGTTTAAAATGATATTGTATGTGTGATTGGGAGAGATAAATGAGGGTAAAAATGTGAGCAAATGGGACAGAGTGTATATGAGTGAGTGTGCGAATATGAAAACTCTGAATTAATATATAAAATATAATAAAGGCGCGATGAATGTTAGCGAACTAAACCCGTCGACAAGCTTATAGCTTGACGGAAGTAATTGTAAAAATTAATCTATGAGGAATGTGTGTGAGTGAAATTGTGCATGTATTTTTATATGTTATATACAAATATACGATTTAAAAAAAAAAAAACAAAAACAAAAAAACATTGTCATTAGTAATAAATTTTTAATCGATATTTTTTTTTCTATTTTCACATTTGAGTTTATTAAAGCGCTTCCTCTGCAATTTAAGGCGTACCTATATATCAATAAATAAATCAATTAATAACGTAAATAAATAAATAATGTTAATCATAATCAAATTTTGTACACTATCTATGACGGCTGAGGACATCGACCTCGCCCTAGCTTTACATTAATCTCAATGCTACCAATGTTAAACGATAGATCCGAGTCAGGTTTCCAACACGGTATATCGTAAAATTCGGTCGACGCAGATAATATTATTTAAATTGAGTCTCCGACTACCGGAAAGATAGAACTGCTCGACAACATCCACATATAGAATTCATCTATAATGCGACTCACGTATTTACACTGATCTTTATCGAAACACACACGCACACATACATATATATATATAGGTATATATATTTATTTTTACATACATACACATATATAATAGTACATCTTCAGCTGGTGTCCAAAGGTGCAGGTTTGACTAGTTCATTGCGTTACAAAAATGTGTCCCTATGTTTATTTATATTTTTATTTTATTTTATCCAAGTTAAATACGAACGAATCTCCACGCATATTAATGTTACAACTATAAGGCGACAAAGATAGTTAGCACTCCCGTATTTTCTGGAGACGCACCGTTTTGATGTGCGCTAAACGGAAGAGGATGTCGTAGGTCTTGTAGTCAGGACAACGACCAAACGTGTTCTTTTTATCAATTATTATTGCATATCTATATATATCTATATCTATTTATATATATATATACATGACGAGAGGATCCTCTAACTAGAAATAAGGCTTTATATATATATATTTTTTTAGGATATAACTCGTATAAATTAAACGATTTGTATTATAATGATATAATATGCTTTGCAATAAATTGTTTAATTTTAATCAATTTCAAAGTAAATATTATTTAAAGTTTATTTTATTTAATGCATTGTCACATTTTAAAATATACATGTATATTATATGATCATTTTAATAAGCAAATTAGAATAAAAATTTTAATGGTCGAATAGAAAGTGCAATATGCGCAAACCGCAACTACTGTTACCTGTTTAATAATTACACGCGTTGCCTTTTCATCGTCTTCTTGAATTTAGTGTAATTATGTATATATACATACATATATATATATATATATATATGTATGTGTATATGTTATATGTATGTATATGTGTTAATACTATTATAAACGTTACCATTTTAATTTTCTTATTGGTTTTCAATTCTCTTATCCAGAACTAACCATTAGCTTCTTCTCCTTTTTTTATTTCAATCCTTAGGATCAGCATTTTCTCACAGATATGTGCGCAATCTTGCGCTCAATCGTTTTCTCGCCATTTTTCAAGTACTCTTTTTAATTCTAACCCACTACTAGAGCAACTTTGACAAGGTTTTAGGCGCTGTCTACCTGATTTTCGATCTATTCACAAACGCACACGTTTATCTTTCTATAATATAACCATTGTTCATAATACCTTCTCAAACGTTTTCTAAATAAAATGAAAACTTCAATGATTAATTACCATATAAAAATTCTTATTCAAAATATTTTTTTAATAAAATCGTGGTAATAATATGTATATTTATATTTATATACGTGTTTACATCGAGTTTATCTTTAACGTTTAAACTTTTAAAATTATTGAAATATATTCAAATTAAACATTAGGATGAATGTGATACAACGGTAATATTAATAGTCTAAATACGTTTAAAATATGTTTTTTTTTATCGTTTCAAAGTCACACACTATCGAATTTTCGACGTAAAATTATAAATTTTATACAAACGTTTATTATACAATCCCGACTTGATAGGAAATTTGTTAAATACCTGGAAAAAAACAAAAAAAAAAGAAGTGATCCTTTAAAAATGAACGATGGTAACTACAAATGATTACTGTAATGCTGAACTATTTTCGATACATTTGGCCGAAACTTTTTACCCAAATAACAACCGATCAAAAGTTGAAAATGTAGTTCGTGAGTACCTAAACCAATCTTCAAGACCAACAGTAATCAAATTTTTCACTCCTGCGGAACTTAAATCCACAATCAAGAAATTGAACAACAAAAAGGCTCCTGGTTATGATTTAATTACCAGCCGAGTTCTAAAAGAATTACCGAGAAAATCAATATTAAAATTAACATATATATTCAACGTAATCATGAGATTACAATACGTTCCGGTACTATGGAAATTTGCAAATATAATTACGGTTCAGAAACCTGGAAAACCTCCTGAACAACTGACTTCCTATCGGCCAATTTCCTTACTTCCAATACTCTCTAATGTATTTGAAAAAATTAAAAAAAAAAAGGATTCAAAAAATAATTGACAAAAATCAAATAATTCCAAATCAGCAATTAGGCTTTCGAACTGGGTACTCAACAGTGCTACAGGTTCACAGAGTGGTTAAGGAAATTGAAGAGAGCTTCGAAAATAAAGAAATATGCTCTGCAGTATTTTTGTATATTCAGCAAGCGTTCGATCGCGTCTGGCATCCAGGGCTACTCTACAAATATAAGAAGACTTTGCCTGCTCAATATTATAACATCATCAAATCCTATTTGGATGAACGATATTTTCGAGTTGTGATAAATGATAAACAATCATCTTTACGCAAAATACAGGCAGGTGTGCCGCAGTGGAGCGTACTGGGGCCTCTCCTGTACACATTGTTCACCAATGATATACCGATAAATCTAAAAATTAAAAATTATCTATTTCATTATTAATTATCGTTATTTTTGTTTTCACTTATCACAATCGTAATTTTTCTACGAGTGCGCTTACTGTGTTCAGCTTCTGCGAAGAATGGTTAAACACGTATTTACAATTTCCCCGAGTATATTTTCATGGCGAAGATCAAGAATAAATTATCCAAGTTCACTTCATTCGGCACTCTATTTTGGAAACGTATTTGCTCATCCTTATACGATTAAATAGACTATATTTTTTCCCAATAACAATCGTAAATGTGTTTTTAAAAATGATATTTCCGCGTTTATAGAAGACCATATTAGGTATTCGTTGTAAATGATAGTTTTTTTTTTCGATTTAGAGGATGTAATTCATTGCGATGACGAGTGCTGTGTTGCCGATATATATATATATATATATATTATATACATATATATATATATATATAAATATATGCGTGTATATTTACGTGGAAAAAAAATATCGATGTTTGTTTATAAAACTTGCATATTTGTCGCTTTTTTATTGTTCAGTCGATAACCACGCAGTTTTTACGCGCGTACGAATGAACAAAATAAGTCTCCTTAAATGTATATAGTTTTGCTTACGATTGCACGCGCACGTACGTGTATCACGTACGTGTATCACGTATTACAAACATAAGTGTAGTTTATATAAATGGTTATAAATTATATTTATTTTATTAATGGTGCCCTGTGTAACTAGCCAGCTTATTAAGGTACCGGTGATTATAAGAGGGATATTGGATGTGTATCCGGTGATAATCGCTAAAGAAGGAATTGCGTGCGATTAATAAGAGAATTTTTTGATTTTCCGTTCTTGACGGTCGGCGAGGAGGGAATTCGTTAAAATTAGTGTTTTGGCGTTACTAGGGTTTAGAAGTAAATGTTGAAGACAGTAACATATACTATATAATTCTGCATTGTAGGTAAGCTATCTGAGTGCTTCTTAAGTCAGATATATCGCAAATTTTAGTCTTCCAGATAGACGCGGAAATTTTCTATAAAGTTTTCCAGCGTTTACATGTATTGTCCGTATAGGTATATTGTTAGTTTCAAACTATATCATCATCACCGTCTCCTAAATGCCGAACGTCGTGAATATATATATATATATATATATATATATATATATATATATATATATATATATATATATATATATATAGTGTCATTTAAAGTTTCGTAATATTCTTATCAATTATTATTAACCCTTCAACCCATTAATTCACGATGTTCGCTCTTTGATATATGAAAAGTTTAGAGTTAATAAATTTTTTATTTTCTGGTCGACGTGAAATGTCACAATTTTTAAAAGTATTTATATAAAGACTTCGAGAATTATTTACAGTTTACTTAAGAAGCGATATTGTATAATATACACCGTTATATTTTTTTTATTTTTTTTTGTTATTTTCCTTTAAATGGGGATGCCCTTACAACCTACCCAACGTGATACTGCAATTCCTGACTCATAGTTCTATAAACTCGGACAACTTCTCCAGAAATATCGCTATGTCCGGAAACAGGTGTAAATTATCACGATGAAGAAGAGACAACACATTTTACGAGACGCGAACAGTAATTTAAGCTACAATTCAGAGCGTAATGTTATTAAAGAGAAGGGCATTCGGAGAACAAATTTTCAAAATTGCACACTGCACGTCCAGCATGTAGAGAGCAATCAGGAATTTCTCTAATCTGCGTAAGGAACAGGCGGTCCGGTAACAGGTAATGCCCGAACCCGTTATAAAATTTTTAATTTCTCGTCAAAATTTCATAATGTATGATCGAAACGTTATCCGTAAGTAATAAAATTATATTATCTCGATATTTTTCGTTATTAATTTCTAATAATAATAATAATCATAATAATAATAATAGTAACATTGTGTAATAATGGTGATGGTGTTAGTGTATTTTCAGTAAATGTGACCACAAAAATTAGTATGTTCAGTAGTTCCATTCAAAAACCAAACTGGTGATTTGGGATTATATTTAGCGTTTTTATAATAAAATCTATACGACTCGAAATTTAGCTTTTGCAACACTTTTGATGATGAACAGAGTAAACTGATTGAATGATACGAGGACACTTCAGTTTGTGGCTTTCTTATCTAATGCGCAGTAATTATAACCGATTTTTTTCCACTAGCATGGAAAGTATCCTTCGCGTAGCATACAACAGTATCGTAGATTAGTCGATGCGACATCTTCAAAGCTGGAAAAAGGTGACGTATGCTCGGCTGTTTTCCTGCTTTTAATCGGGTCTGACACCCGGGATTGTTTTTCGAACTAAAGGAATTATTAACTACAGAACTTTATAAATGTTACGTATCTTAACTGGTAGGACATTTGTCGTTAGAATAAATAGTTTCCAAAAAACATAAAGTTCTATCTTCGGTTCCACAACGCAGTTTACTTGGTCCAATATTATTATATAACATCTATACAGCGGATATACTTATATGAAATCAAATAATATTAATAACGTTTACTGATGATATAGCTATACTAGTAATTCAGTTACAGAATATGCTAGTACGGCTATTCAGAATCGTGTGGATCGCATCGTAAAATGGGCACATAAATGTCGTATAATTACCGACATATCACCTTTACACTAACAGACAAGTAACAATTTAGCAAACACTGTAGTTTGTCTTTAGTATGTCCCAGCTTCAAGGTCTACTACTACATCATGACCGTGCATACCAATGTGACATGGGATCCACAGGAAGCCTAGTTTACATCCTTCCTTATGTAGTTTGTGTAAATTGTGTTGAATTTTTAATATTATTGGGTTCTTGTTGTCTTGACGGCATAGGAAGTCTGTTACAATGTTATTTATTTTTACTATGTATTTTTTGCATCCACTCTGCGGTTGGAAAAAAATGACGTGGTTGAATAATAATAACGATAATAATGTTAATGTTAATGTAGGGTATTATTTTTATTGACTCCGGACAAGTCTCGAACAAAAATTAATTTATAATAGAAAAAAAATATGTATATATATCTAATATATATAAAAAAAATCATCCAATTCGAATTGGGCCCGTGTTAAGAATGATCCTTCTGTAATTTTTGTTTTTCGAATGACCTTTCGAAAACAGGAAATAAGCTTACGTGAGAATGACAAAGAACTACGTTCTATTGTCGAACGTGTTTGACATTCGCTAGTATTTCTATCTCGGGTCATTGTTAACAACATCAGTTTTAATAGGACATACTCTTTCGTACCACTACCTCTCATTTACGTTCTTCACGCTACAGGATATTCGTGTTTCTATTATCTTTTCTTTCGTGAACAGCTTTCCTAGAAGAATGGGGAAATTTTCTTTTCAGTTCAACCAGTAAACGGAAAATAAGTTGTATTATATATATATATATATATATATATATATATATATATATATACACGGAGTAATGAGTTTTTGAAATGAAAAAAAAAATGAAGTAATCAAGTTAAAATCACCAACGTTAGTAATTAATAGTAAAATTTTTGGCAGTTTCACCATTGCCAATTTAAAATAAAAATAAATGAATATATAACATTTAAAAAAAAATGTATATACTAACTGAAAGAGTCTATTCCTTGGGCTGAAGAATTAAATACAGATTACACTTCGTACTCTCGGCTAACCTTCACCAGTAACATTAACTTTTTTTTTCTTTTTTTTGGTTACCCAATTCCAGCAAGTGGATAGGGTAAATATATTTCTGAAATGTGTTTATAAAAGTGCAAGGAACTAGTGTGTATTACATCAGTTGTGTGTAATTGTTCCTTGCCGAGTGTACTTAAAAAGAAATATAGTGGAAGAGGGATGAATAACATAGTCCCTCCGACCACGTGTGTGTGTGCGAGTAATTAAGTGTTCCTTAAATTTATATATATATATACAAGCTTAGAGAAAAATAATATACAAGTTTGTTACAAATGCACGCTTATTAACTTATGGTACTAATGATTATTGTATAAAAATTTTTTTTTCAAGTATATTAGGCAGAGGTAAACTATGCAAGACACAGCTTTATGACATAGTTCGGATTGGTATGACGTTTGAATTTGTTTTTATTGGACTTTCTATTAACTTTAATCATCGTGCGAATTTTCTTCGCATTGCCTTTTCTACAAATGTTACGACGGTTTCCATATTATTTTTGTTTAGGATTAAAGATTGGTTGGGTTTAATTTGATAAGTATATCTTAAGTCATTAAAGACAAGACACTTGTATATGAGGTGTTCGATATTGTCGACATCATCACTACCACATATTGTACATTGTGGTGCACTAGAGATTCGGAATACCCTAAAAGACCCGAGTAAATTTGTTTGCGCGAATTGCAATCACACTGCAGATTATCGTGGACGTGAAACATACAGAGCTATTGAGCGTGCTATTAAAGCGCCTAAAGAGACGGCAGTGCAACGTATACAATAAGAAAAACAAGTAACAAGAAAAGTTGAACAAGGTGTAAAACCAAATGTACAAATACGGAAATCTGTACAACGAAGTACACACAGGTCACTGTTCCTAAACCGAAACAGCATGCGCAATGTAGTGTGAACACAAGAAACGATGTTCATGTTCAATCTCAAACTACACTGGAGGCTATTCTTGCTGATGTTGTTAGATCACTTGGTACTCTGACTCAGCAATTTGGCAATATCGCTGAACGCCTCAGTAAAATTGAAGCTGCACGGACTATTTCACAATTGAAAAATGTGAAAAATAAAAGAAACATTAACCCCGGTAGTGCATACAAAAGCACCGATTGCAATACTGTCAACAAAAAGCTGATTTACACTGCTATACATAATTCGACCGAGGTTAATATATGCGTGTCTAGTTCGAGTTTCAAGACTTACAGAAGGCTGCACAAGTGGTACAGCAACGAAAAAAAACAACGGTATCTTTGCATAATGAAATTTACATACAGTAATACAAATAATGTATACCTTACCGACAGTGAGCTGCTATAATAATATATTTATCATCGTTATTTTATATTAAATATATGATGAAAATGAATAGGACAAAAATACCGTTAAAATGTGTTAAATACTTAAAAGTAATTTATCATTTACCATATATACGAAGATTAAGGTAACTCCGATTCTAATACAGAGCAAAGTTCCTACTATATATATAGTTGGTAAAATTAATTGATCAGAAATGTATAATAGGGTTGCGTTTCAGACGTCTCATGCTGCCTATACATAGTTTTTAGTCGACTGGAATCGTAATATAGACCTAATGTGTGGATTAGTGTGAAATGAACACCGAGTGAAGAATTTAGCGAATAGGTTTAATATATAACCCTTAAGATAAAGTAGCTTAGTAATTTCACGCATAAATGAGATTCTCTTTATAGTTTGGAGTTGTTTATACGCTGAATTTGAAATAGAAGACCATACTGAGGGCACGCGTAAGTTATTACCGGTCGTATAATAAGAGTTTTATAAAGAATTATTTTATTATGAGAGTTCAGGAAGAAGTTTCGGTTAATGATAGATGGCGGAAATTGCTTTATTCGCTTTAATATTAAAAAAATGCCGAGTAAAAAACTCAACAATAAAACGTATTAATACAATTAACACGTTTATTCTCTATGAGAATTCTGTTATATTGAAAAAGATAGCTTTTTGTCTGGATTAATATTAATTTGCCCCGTTCTTAAAATAGCGTATCGTACGTTTACTCGAAGTTTATTACTAATTGCACTGGGCCCGAATGAACTACGGAATAATGCAGTATCGTCTGTAAATAAGGCCGGAATTAGCCGAAGATAATTTAGGGAATTATTAAAGTGAACAGAAATGACCCGAACACACTTCCTTGTGGCATACCAACCGCGCAGGTTTTCATAATAAAGAGTATTCGTTAGTGAATAATCTATTGTTCAAATAACTTTTACTAAAATTAATTAGATAGTCTGGAAATTTGGCTTCAGTCATTTTATGTGATACAAAACTTGTAAACCCCGTGGTTTTGGAATAACTCGTTACAGTATAGTAAACACTTCTTAACAACAATTATCCGATTAAGAATAGGACATAATAAAACACCGGCACATCTAACCCGAATATAATTCAAAATAGTCTATATGATAAATGTCAAGAGGATATCAACCATATCATATGGAAATGCGTGAAATACAAACAAAGTCGAAATAATATGATATACGGGAATTAATAAAATACAAATACACACTTCCACTAAATTATAGAATCAATAGCAAGTGACCTAAACAATGCAGAACCAGTCAAAATCATATATAAGTTCATAGCCCAGAATAGTATAGAAAGATAATAACCCAACTATAATAGTTTAAAACAAGAAAATCATGCTATAAATGACCAAAGCGACCTACGGTACAGGCCAAAAAAATATAAAAAAAAATAAAATAAAAAAATTGTACAATCACATGGAATGCTCTCGTAAGTACAAAGGAAATTCAACATTAAACTTTTCGGATATTCACTCGTTCGTTGATAAATTCACTTTAAAGTTTCGGCAAAATCTTATTATAATTGTAAATTTAACACGTTTAATTAACATAGCCGATGACTGATGATCAGCCGTTGTATTCTCGTTTAATAATATATATTAATGTCAATTTTGTAATTAATTCGCTTGGTCTTTATCGATAACGAACGTTATATTATGTCGTCTTATGTACGAAATAATTATTAAATGTTATTACGTATTTATTATTATTTATTTTCATTTTAACTCGACAATGGCGTAATTGCCACCTTAAATCTTTGTTACTAATTACCGACATTAGAACGATTTTAATTCTATTGTTTTATTTTTTTTTTAGAGAAAAATTAACAATTATTATGTGGAAAAAAACGGTTTTAAGCGATTTATATCTTTCATTGTTATATTTAGAATAACAACGAACTGGCCATTCTCCCACGCTTGGTTATAACTCGTACCATCAAGCGATTTCGCCGGAACAGAATAAATACTTTCCGCGAGGATGTCAAGTTTGGTTTTCTTAAAAAAAAATTATACGGCTCATCAAATATCCAGATTAGTCGAGTTTGTGACACGTGAATAAAAACTCGTCTATACGGTATTGACGCTGTTAAAGCGTTTGATACTACATGGTTGGTCGTTTATACAAAATGATTACGTGTAAATTTCGTATTTATTTCATTTCAAAAAATTAGTTATTTACGCGATAGAACTCTTTATGCAACTGTCGGCCATTCAGTCTCTTCGATTAAAACGTGTTTAGGGAGTGTGTTCCACACAAGGAAGTGTGTTAGGACCTTTTCTCTCCAACTTCAACATCGATCCTAATAATCTCTTAAAAATTGCAGATTAAAATAAGTTAAAAGTATTCATAGATAAATAGAATCAGCAACCATTGGGTTACTCCTAATAACTTACGCGTATGAAGTTTTAGTCTCACTATACTCGGAGAGCTGATATCGCCAACCGGATGCAATACCGCCAGGTGAAATACAACGCTAAATCTTCATTGCATTTAAGAAGACATCATCACCCATTGGGTTACTCTTCTCCTTTTGATTTTTATATTAACCTTCATTGCTGCTTATTGTTATTAAAAACAGTTTGCATGGAAAAAAAAATTATATGATTTCCCACATGTGTCGAATGCGTGATATGCAGACACGATGTTGCAATTTTTTCTAGCGCATTTAGACCAAATCCGGAACAGACTTCAAATCGCCACATCACATATTCTCAGATGTTAAAGTGTAATCCATCGAAAACCGAGACCATCTTTTCTTTTTTATAGACGGTGTCGGGATATTAACGGGTCAAGATTTGGTATGTGTTGTTTTCGATAACAAACCTAATAAACATATTCACTATATTAATACGAAGACTAATAAATCCATTTGATTTAATTAAAAAAATCATTCCTTAATACACGCAATAAACTTATTATTTATAAAACACTAATAAGTCCGTATTTACTTTTACGCTTGTCCTGTTTTGGTGTTCGATATCGAACGCTAGTTATAATAAATTACAGTTCATTCAGAGGTGCAACTCGTTATAGTAATATAGATTATACGCGTAATACATTGAAATTACCTCGTGTTAATATATTCTTAACACATGGCGTGCAAAATGTTTCGACGATTGCCGTGTATATGACAATGAGTTTATCAAGTTATTAGGTAATTACAATAACAACAAATGTTTAGATGTATACAAAATATAAGCGTAGACTTATTGAACATAATTCATTATAATAAGTCATTATCGTTTATTAGCATTGTTCTTTAGCGCGATGTTATATGAATTATTTTTTCATTTCTTTTTTTTTTTTCTCATGAGTTGTAATAGTTGTGCACAGGGGCGGACTTGGTTGAAGAGGGGGCGTTCAAACAAAACTAAATTATAACAGTAAACCCGAGTTAAATTGAACTTTAAGTTAACTAAAACTCAAGTAGGTTAAACCCCAAAAGCAATCCAACTCGCCGGAGTTATTTTTATACTTATTAGACGTCGAATATGTAATTCTATTAGACGCGAAATAGACGGCAGAAATATCTAACGTCACTGGAACACACTACTAGTATGTTATTGAGGACAGGTTACAATATAAATAATGATTTTATATTTTTGGAAGGAATAATACGTAGTAATACTTTAAATTTAAAAATTTAAAATCTATTTTTCGCGTTTTTCTACAAAATTCTTCTAGTACCCTCTATATCACAAAATTATTTATTTACTTCGAAAACAACGAAATTTAAATAAAATAAATGAAAATAAAAACAAAACAAAATATGTTTAACAAATGCAAAATTTAACAACGAGTAGATATTTTCTTATTATCGGATTGATTGCAAGGGGTGGTTAAGACGCCCCAAAAACTACCCCCTGGCTACGCCACTGGTTGTGCAATTATCGTTGATTACTTAATTAATCTTATAAACTATCGCGGTAAGGCGAGTTCCGGTACACGATATATTTATAAATTATTCGTTTATCGACCGTACTTTAATTATTTAATAAAATATTTATTTATTTATCGTAGAAGTCCGAAAAATTCTTAGAAAAATAAATAAATAAAATGTAAATTATAACTGAATAAAATAATAAAATTAAATTGTTCTGCTTTTGTTTTATTTTATTATTTTATTTTTACTGAAATCGGATTAATATTAAATACATTACCCGTTGGTAGGTATTTAGGCATCAGCGTTCGATATTGTCTAGCGTTCGACATGACTAATTTTCCGAAAATCAATTAAACCGTGATGACGATTTAACGGAAAGGACATAAGTTGAAATCGGTTTTAACGAGAATACATGTAATAATCATAATAATAATAATATATGAAAAATATTCGATCTAACCTCTAGCGCGATATCCGGATAGCTCGATGATGATGATGATGATGTGAACGTACTAAATTGACGTGAATACCCAGAGAAACTCACGCTTAAGGATTCCCTCATCGCGAACTTGCATACTTTGTTTTTCTTTTCCTAAGGTTGAGTCATCTAGACGATCCGGTCAGTTTCCTAACCTTCTTCAGAATTAAAAAAAAAAAAAAAAAAAAAATAGATTCTTCTATCGGAGATTCCGATTACTAACACGTGTCCGATCCGTCGTCATAATGATAAGATGATCGTTTTAGCGGAACAATTCTATAAACGCGATAGAACCGTATCTCGTCTCGCTTGATCTACCGTAATAATAATACAAATAATAATAATAACATTGCTATTGTTAATAATAATATCCATAAATGGAGGCTGGTTTAGTCGAACAATTCTTGCCTAGACTTATTCAAGGTCGTCATTGAAGAAGTCACAATTCGTCGTCATTGAAAGAAGTCACAATTCGTCGTCATTAATCCGGGAAAATGGTAAAATAAAGATAATTAAATAACCTTCTCTCCAGTTTTAATTTTTTTCGTCGGGTACCCTACTGTTACTGTGGCTAGAAGTAACCGAAAGTAGTTATTATTATATTAAAAGTTGATCATATCTATATTTCGGAAGAGAAATTGAAGAACTGCTTGTACTGTAATTGGGTCATCGGTTAAAAATTCTTGTAGCGAATTGCAAACTTTCGAAGTCGGTATATTGCGGATACTCGTGAAATAAATGTCGGAATGTTATCTGGACGTAGCGAACGCACAATGGTGGATCTGTTTTACTTATAATGTAGCCATGAGTCAACGCAGTGTGACCATTACGATGATGAGATAGAACTACCCGTTCTACAGCTCTAAGGCGATTTATTGTAGGAATATTCATGGATCGCAAAAGATTTTATTTTTGCATCAGATTCGGATATAGATGTTAATAATGGATATGGTTGAATATTGGCTGCTTCTTTAGTTTTGTCCGCTAGTTCATTTGGTGGAAAACCTGTACGACTCGGGATGCATTATAAGATTAGACTCAGAGTAAGGTTACGGTATAAGAGATTAAAGATTTCTACGAGTTTTAGTCGCGCATTATCGTGACACGTTTAGAGACTACACTACAAAGTTTTAAAAATATTATTTCGCTACTTATTTATGTTACCGGGTGCCGAGTGTTCAATAAACGATCTAAATTGACTAGCGAGTACATTTTGTGTAAATTATTTAAGACGACGCTTCGGATAATTATTAACGCGTTATATACGCAACAATATTTGAGACATTTTATTTCAACTAGATGTCGCTAATTACGAAAATAAGCAATTTTGTTGGCGTTAAAATTTCGTCAGCCAACACTACGATCGAAAAGGTTAAAGCGATTCATTTAATACCGACAGAAATAAAAATATCCCAAAATTTAGTTTTTTCCATCCAATCGTTTATTTGTAATAATTTATAATAATCGCGTCGAAAGTCTACCAATAATTTGAGTCATTTATGTATATTACTCATTAAATATATTTGTGTATATATATATATATGTGTGTGTGTGTGTGTTCGTACATGTGGTGGTATGCGTGTGTGTGTTACACATAGTAAATTTTATATATATATATATATATCGTTACATTATTAGGATTAAGAAATATATACGTTAAAAGAGAAATAACGTCGGCGTGTATAATTATTCCGCTTAATTACGGTAATTAAAATTTAGGTTAGGCTTCCTTGTACATTTTCACAAGTCTGTGTGTGTTGGTTTGTGCGCCTGCTTACGTATTCTTCTCCCTCTTTAACCATCCGACCCGATTGTTGGTAGATAATATGTTAACGTGTAACAAGTTCGATTGGAGACGTCTTTCGTGGATCTTGAGCTAAGTCTACCTTTTTAGATTTTTCTATCGATTTTCCGTCTATTAAATTAGTAATCCGTGTTCTTCTTCTGATCGTATAATGTTCGGTCATATATAATTGTGAAAAAATTCAATAACTCGTAAATTCGTTATGACTCCCCGTCGTTAAATTTATCAACACCTTCTAATGTTAAACCAACAATTTTTCTAATATATACGCTGTTTCGTCTTGGATGTCCGTATTGACACGCAACAGATGTCGTTATGCTTCATTTCTGCATTAGATATTCGCATGTTCTCTGTTCAGTCTCCTAGCGTCTTCCACCTGTTTCCTAACTTATCGTATTGATAATATGTAAAATACGAACGATAAAAATTACGCCGCCTGCGTGTTCAAATTCAATATTACGATATATATACACATATATATATATATATATATATCATAATCCAACGCGGATTGCGCGGGAAATAAAAATAGATGAGACGAATGGTAGTTGTTGATATGTTCGAAAGAGCGACAAAGATAATTGACTGCTTCACCACGACGTCGAACAACAGATGCGGATGTTACTTAGAATAACAATGAAACCGGAATATGGGCGGATATATGTAATGGGAATTTTTTTATTTTCAGAATCTGCTGAAGTGGAACTTTCTTAGAATTGATCGTTGAAAAAAAAACCCCGACAACAAACGATCATCGCAACAAACCCTTCAGAGAGACACAATTTGTATACGGCAGTATCGCAATCGTGTATTATGAAGCGATGATTATTATTTCCTGTAGTTATTCATATATTAACGGACGTGTACAATGATGTTAATAATAGTAAATATCTTCTAAAAAAAATAAAAATAAAGTAACTTCTGACGATTTTTAGTACAAAATTTTGTCGAGAAAAATGAATATACTGCGGAATATATCCCGGTTGGATTTCATATATTATATTGATGCTCTTAAATCGGGCAGTCGTTATACATGTAATAACTAGATTTAGATGTATCCTTAAGGATAAAATTTCATGCTCTACAGGATCGTATCGTTTTTCTTTTACCAATAGCCTCTAATTTTTTCTTTCCGTCATTATATATGCTTTTTATATTTTTATTATTCATTAAATTTATATCGTAAAAACGTGTTTTTTAACAAACCCTTTTTTACATCACAAACAAAAAAATCCTTGTTTTTAGTTTCAACGCGAAAACTTAACTTTTAATCAAAAATAGTTACAAAGTTAAAAGTGTCATTTCACGACTGATATCGATTATCATACTCGTGAGTTGAACTATCGTGTGTTTGTTACCAACAAGGTTCAAAATATGGCTTGGGGCTCAAAGTGTTAAGACATCCTCGTTGGTTAATCTTTCCGCGATATCACGAATGCGGATAATTTTTTTTTCACATTTCACGTTCGTAGTCTAATTTTCGTAGACATCTTTCTTCAATACAGACCATATAATTCTTCACCGCGAGTAAAAAATTATTTGATAATGAATCGTTTTATTTAGTAATTTTTTGCATTTTATTTTACATATTTAATATTCGTCGTTATAATATGTTGTTAACGGATGGTGTGTTAGAAAAAAAGAAAAAAAAAAAACCGTTTCAAGTGTATAGGAAATATAAATATTCAGGTTTACGTCGTTTTCAAACTAAACGTTAGGAAGAAGTAGGTCAATGCAGAGTGGTCGATGTATATAATAGTCGGGTTTTAGTTTCTATTAGTAAGACGATGATGTAATATTTGAACAAAATTAAACGTTGGTTAAGTGTTAACATTTAACCGAAGCAGCTGCGAATTAAGGTATAGACGAAATAATGAACATGGTCTCTAATCAACTTCCTTCTATCTATCGAAAGTAAGCGAAATTTTAAAGCTCGCTAATTAAAAAACCAAATAATCAAAAATTATTATTATTTTTCATGAAAGTAATTTATTTATTGTTTTATACCCGGGGACTATACTTGCAATCTTTATAATCAGGTAATTCAACCTAGAATTCTTTATGCTAGTCCTGTATGGTCGAACACCTGCCTAAGTGATATAAACAAATTACAACAATTACAAAATCATTGCCTAAGAATAGTGTTGAACAAATCCAGATACACGCCCATTAAAACAATGCGTGACATTTTAAACTATCCCTATATACGAGAAATAATAAAAAACAGGACCTTAAAATTTTTTAATGCATAATGTCTGCTGATCGAAATGTCAATGAAATTGGAAACTACGATTATCAGTCTCTACGACACAGGTATAAAAAATATAAACATAGACGAATAGGGTAGCATTAGGTTTAAAATTCGATGATATTATAGATAAATTTTATTTGATATATTCTTTGTATTCTTTTCTATTTAAATTTTATAAATTATTTTAACCATTGTGTTTAAAATTTACTTATGAATTACACGTTGCAGGTTTAATTTTTCCTGTAAATTTCATTAAGCAATGAATGTTTATAACTATCACTCGTGTATATTTTTTAAAATTATTATTAAGTTTATCGGTTAAGGAATTTTTTATATTTCGGAACGATAGAACGCTATATATTATAAGTTACTATTTTCTTGTAAAATTTAATCAATCAAAATATACTTTTCTTCTTCTTCTTCTTCTTCTTCTTCTTGTTATCGCGATATAAAAATCGTTGTATCTATCGTGTGAACATTTAATTTAAGCGTACGTATACGTTACTATCATACTGCGATATTGCCTAAGACGCTATCTAGGGTACTTTGCTAGTTTATCTAGTATCAACAAACTGCATAGGCTAAAAAATCACACCGCTTTAGAATTATATGAAATCATACAAATTGGGCTCGGATCAAATCAATATTATACTTTCTCTATACATATATGGGGGATGAAATTCTAACGAGAAGGAGGAAATTCTCGGTAATTATATAACTACCAATCATTAAGACGTCGTTATAAAAAGTATAAACATAGACGCATCGTACATATTTTATTAGATGAATGAATTTACACTAGTTTCTTGTTAGTTTATTTTTACCGGAACAGGAAAAGCAAATGAATGGATATGAAACGATGCACACACACACACATATATATATATTACATGATACTTCGTGTATACTATTTTATTATTATTAAAAAAAATAAAATATTTATAAAAAAAAATTATTTATATTAAAATAAACTATTATATATTTATTAATTAAAAAATAATAATTTAATTAAAAAAAATAAAATAAAAACTAACCTAAACCGGATTTATAATTACTTGCCATCCTTCTTTATTAAATTGTAACTGTCCTGATCAAGTAACTGACAACTGAACTATTTAACGGAAAAACTAGCACTCTCTCGAAAATGAACAACCACCCCTTTTTATACATTTTTCTTCATTATTTACTGGCTGTAATTTATTTTTACTGGCTAAATTTATTTGGTCAAACTAATTTACTGTTTTTTTTCCCGTTGACTAACTAAAATTAATTTTAACTATTTTATAATAATAGTTTATCTATGATACAATCGCTAGTAACGACGTTCGGCAACGATACGACGACGAACATGATATAATCTATAAATGAGTTTCATTTTTATATATTTACTATAACATTGTGAGGAAGTTTATGTTTTCCTTTTTACTAGATAGTTATTTTATTTTATTTCCTACAAAATCTTTGCTCTATATTTTTATGATTCATGAATTATGTTCTTTAAATTAATAAAAGGAATCGACGTTAATTTCGGAACGATGGTACGATATTATAAATCAGATATGAACGTTATTCCCTCTTCTTGTATACATTACAAGGGGGGATTCCAATAAGGCTATCGCATAGAGTCGAACTTCGTATTGTATTTTTAGAAAGGCAACTCGTATAAATTAATGTTTTATAATGATAAAATATGATTTATACTAAATTGTTTGATTTTAACAAATTTCGAACTAAATATTACTCAAAGCTTTTTTTTTTTCATATTTAAGGTGCCGTGTATCACAACTTAGGTTAGAGACGCCCAGGCTAATTATTTAAATGAGCGGATATATGTTTATTGCATTTAGAAATTGGATCGTGTTTTCAAGATCTTCTGGATTGTCGGAAAGTGATGTATGAGATACAGCGACTGGGACGGAATTTTTGAAGTGGTATGCATGATATTAGAATGTGTTCGACAGAGTATCCTTGTGCGCAGCAGTGGCAGCATATTGGTGTTGTTTTCTTTTCTAATAAGTGCTCATGCGTTAGTGCGGTAAATTCCAAGCCGAGTTAACGCAACCTCATCCCGTTTGGTACGGTTGTTTTCCAAGAAGCTGTAGTTGATTTGATGTTTCAGAGTTTGTTAGTGATGAGGATACGTGTGTAGTTTAAATTCCATGCATCGTGAATTGCGGATTTGGTCTTGTATTGGTATCGGAATTTGTGACACTGGGAACATTGTTGTGCGACGGTGTCGGCTTCATCAATTTCGCTTATATTGGAATATGATGGGATCCAGAATATGATAATTTCTTGCGTATGTTGACTAGCTGACGGAAAAATATCTTGGACTATCAGGTTCTTAACTTTTGCACGATGGAGATTAATGTTTCGAATAGCGTGTAGTGCATCGATAAAAGTAACTATTTTTTCGAAACATATAGCTATATTGCTATTAGCTCGGCTGATAGCGCAGAAAGTTCGGTTTGTAAGGCGTATATCTTATAGTGGTATCTCGATGTATCATGGAACAGCCAGCTCCTTCTACTGTTTCTGATGCATCGGTCTGTTGGCAATGAGACATTAACCATCCGAAATCGGTAATATTGCGCATACGATACGAAATTATTCCAATATATAAGTATTTAATTGTTTTTTTGTTTTTTTTTTTATTTTAGATCGAATTCGATATATATATAGTCCTCGGTATTTTATTCGTCAACATCGATCGCAATATGGATTCGTCTTCGGAAGGCGTACACGATATGACTTTAATATCGGACATCGACGAAGATGGCATTAATAATAATTTACGACGTAGATATGGCAACGATAAAATATACGTATCCTTTTGTGTTTTTATACGATTTAGATCGCGAAATGCTCGACGATAATGGTAAAAATAATATCGGCGATTTAAGGAGAACGAAAATTTCTTAAGCTATAGAACGCGTGAAAATATTACGTAAATAGATTACGATTAATTGTTAATTAGTACGTCATTTCATTAAGGCATTTTTGTTGTTAGAATTAAAGTAGAGCCGCTCAAATGGTGGTTTCATGTTGGACGTTTAATTATGTCTCACTTTCGCGGCTGATGAGGATTTATTAATTATCGCAACAGCGCCGTAATCTCTATTTTCTTTTTTTAAGTCTTTTAAAGTTATCATAGACCGGATGAAACGATACATCGGGATGCGTCTAAATAATGCTCGAAAGATCGTCGAAATCTCACTAATCGTTATCGAGACATAATATAGTAATTTGAAAATTATGAAATGTCAAGTTTGCGAAAACCGAACCATTTTTATTTCGGTAACGAGGTAGGAGCGTCTGATTATCGATGTCGGACGTAAATATGTTTTATTTATATTTCGATTCTAAAATCGTCGATAATCGCGTTTATTCTATGGGGCGACTTTGTTTTTTCGAATAGCGCAGT
This sequence comes from Coronaproctus castanopsis, assembly GCA_032883995.1. NCBI lineage: Eukaryota > Metazoa > Arthropoda > Insecta > Hemiptera > Monophlebidae > Coronaproctus > Coronaproctus castanopsis. Next base: position 33,455,278 of record CM065053.1, read on the forward strand.
TGGTAACACTGCTACAATCCTAGTCGCGTGCTCCACGTTTCTTGTACACACGAGAAATTTTTTTTGAAACGACATTCTATAACGAGAAGAACAGTGGATAGAGAGTTTGAAAAGGATTCAAAGTTACGCGATTTTTTTATGGGGACACTTTAAGAGTCGCATTTTCGAAACACGTCCACAAAATCTGGAAGACCTTGTAACCCGGATTTCTGAGGAAATTTCAAAAATTCGGCCACCTATGGTCGAAAAAGTCTTCCAAAATTTTTTAAAAGATTGAACGAATGTATCGTTGCAAATGGCGGTCAACAAATGATTGTAAGCTAATCTCTCGTTTTCCTATTTTTAAATAAAATTTCAATTTAAAAATTTGAGTCGAGTAGTTTTGGAGTTATTAGAAAAACCACAAAACCGTCCGTCTTCTCTGGGTCATCCCCAATTAATAAACATTTTTCTAACCGACGTTAAAATTATCGCTTATAAATCAAATTGTCGTTCAACCCTGTACGAAAAAGTCACGTGGTTTTTTCAAATGATGAACTTGGGAGATGATTTATCATTAAAAGAAATCGGGATTGGATGAATTTTTCAATTTTCTCATATTTTATAATGGAGATTTGTAAAATTTCCAAGCGAATTAAATCATAATACTATATAATTCCTGTTGCGTCGATTGTATCAAAATAAATAAATAAATAAATAAATATATATATATATATATATATATATATATATATATATATATATATATATATATATATATATAGGTGAAGACGAATGGTAACCCACACCCTTGTATTGGCTTGCCTAAGATGCATTTGTTCGGTTATTTATCGATATTCGTATTGACGAGATTACAAATTTTCGATTTGACGGTACTTTATTCATATTTTAGTCAAATGTGGCGACATTTTAACATTCATTCAGAAAATACGAACGGCATTTCTCCATTAAATCGTTACTTGCCCGTTACTTAGGGTCGATTTTTGTAGTGGGGTGTAACGAACTTTTAGAATATGGGAGGAACTGTGTGGTGGTTTAAAGTTAAATTGTTGATTTCGGTGCTACAGCAAGACTTTTATTACATTCTAGCGCCTGTAAAACAGCTTGCCCTCCTAATGCCTTTATTATAAATGAAATGGGTGAAACGTTTTCGTAGTCTTTAGTCTGAAATCTATACAGAGATTATTATTATTAATATTATTTTAACAAGTAGACTTGGTTAATTATAAACGTCGACATCGTTTGGTTTCTTACGTCTTAAATAAGAGTTAGGTTATAAAAAAAAAAACATTGTTTATAATTTAAAAAAATAAACATAAATGTGGGTATTTTAAGTGGATGTGTGTGTGTGTGTGAGTGAAAAAATTTCATTATTTTGCACTTGTATAATTTAAGACGAGGATATTTCGGTTTTTTTTCTTTTTGTAATTTAGTTTTAAATTCTAATTTTCAATTGTTATTCCTAACTTTTAATTTTAATCTTCTCGTGGTGTTTTTACACTGAATTCGCGAAAACTCGATATATGAATAACATCTTCGTTATTTAAGGTTGCTACGTGGCAATTACGCGCGCGTTTATATTTTAAAACGTTCAAGCACTAGCGCATTTATGCGCGCAGATTTCTTGCATTTATTTATGCATTTAGTTCTATTCGTTATTATTCGAATTTTAATATTATAATTATGTTTTCGATATTATTATTCCCATTATTATTACGTTTTCATAAATACATAGCTAATATTGTATAGCATTCTGTGTAATTTGATCTGATTATTAGATCGGCTGTTATTACGATCGATGAACTGTAATTAAATTTTCTAAACTAGATAACACCGTCCAAACAAAACGAAAAAGAAAATAAAGATGTTATCGTAAATTTATTACAGAGCGATAATTTCGCTTATCATTAATTTTTTAATTTTTATTTGTTTTAATTTACCGTTTTTGTGGCTATTATTGCTATTTTATTATTATTTTTAAAATTTAGAACCTTTTTTTTTTATTGCACCCTATAACTGGAGACTCGGTACACTTAAACAAGAAATAAATCAAAGGTACAGCAGGTGAAAAAATACAAGTTTGCTTGGACTACATTTTCACTGAAGACTAACCTGGAAAAGTCATATTCTAGCAATCAAGCATTCTCATGCCTTACATTACAAAATATCTTCAAAATCACGAGCAATACATCATTCCGACCGAAAAGTTCTACGTTACTCCGCATCTACTCTATCCTCATCCGTTCTAAGCTGGACTATGGTTCCATCATATATCCCTCTGCAAACCCAAGCCTACTCAACAAACTGGATATAATACAAAATACGTAACTTCGAATAAGGCTGAAAACTTTTATCTAACTTCCGTAACCTAAGCGGTTATCCATCTCTTCGCTACAGACAGAAACAACTTACAATAAAATCGTTGTCAGCCATCACCTTCACCCAAACCAAATTCATATCAGTGAACTATTAAAACCGATTAGACTTTAGTTTACATTAAATCTTCAGCGTAATATTCTAAAGAGAATGCCAACAATTCTTTCGTCATTGAGCCAATTCAAGCCAGAGATTTGCTGGGATCTCGCTACAGCTGATAATAAATGTAAACCCAACCGTATATATTAACACGCGACTTTACAACGGATGTTGCTCCGGAGACCTCAATCCATTACACGGTACACGGATGAATCAAAAACACCGTTTCATGTAGGTGGAGCGTATTCCATTCGAAACAAAATCCAGTCTTTCAATCTTCCGATAATCCTGTCAGTCCTTTCTGCTGAGCTATTGGCAATTCTTCAATGTATACTGCAAATGGCTCATCTCCCACCGAACAATTATCTCATTTTCTCACATTCCATGTCTGAGTTAAAACACATAGAGGCCATAAACACCGAAGTAGCAGTTGTGTTGACCGTATACTGTTCTCGATGCACTGTATAAACTGAACACAGCGCTCACCGTTGCTTGGATTCCTAGCCATCGAAATATTTCACCACACAATGCCCCTACCAATACGCATAGGTGCGGAACATGCTCGAGATTTAGTTCAAAACACACTACGATCAGAGTGTGGAAAAATCTGTCTACCTATATTGGAATATCCGGGACATACTCGTATCTGCTTAGTAACTAGCCACAACCACAACCATACGAGGCAGGATGTAAATATGTTTGTGAAGAACGCGTAAACATTTTTATTCCTATTTCTTTTTATGCGCTTACAACATTTTTCGATCATATTCAATTCATTCTACAGTCTGTTTCACGCTATTATCTTTGCAACTTAGCATACTAGGCCTCGCAAGATAAACATGGGATACGTGTGTTAATTAACTGAAAGTTTCATTCTTCAGTAGATGATTTTAATAATGTAAATCGAGTGCGGTTTTAATTTTGGACAGCGCAATATACCGGAGAGCCAATACCGATCGAGTGTTTTTTTAATATCGAGAAAAACACTAGCGCAATAAACTTAGCATACTAGGCCTCGCAAGATAAACATGGGATACGTGTGTTAATTAACTGAAAGTTTCATTCTTCAGTAGACGATTTTAATAATGTAAATCGAGTGCGGTTTTAATTTTGGACAGCGCGATATACCGGAGAGCCAATACCGATCGAGTGTTTTTTTAATATCGAGAAAAACACTAGCTCAATAGGGCATAGCGCGTTGAGTACGGCAGTTTTCCGACTAATTGCCGAAGTTAAGCAACGGTACTGGATGGGTGACCGCCGGCTCAGTGTGTTGTGCGTTGTTGGTATCTCCCAATTTGCATGGCCCGCACGGGAGATTAGACTATTTTCTCCCCAATTTATTGATTGGGCAGGCTTACGTCCAGCAGTGGACCGATATAGGTTAAAAAAAAAAACAAAAAAACTGAACTAGTTTGACAATTCGATGAATCTCCAGACCAAATTGATGGTCGGGAATTATACTATTTCCTGAATTAGTGGTCTGATTCTACGTAATATTATTTTTTCGAGTACTTTCGATGAAAAATAGATATTTACCCGGAAGCACGCACAAAGCATCTGACATGGTCGACCATTAGCAGTTACGTTCTTTATACGTACATATCGTCTACACTCACGACTAAACGAAAATTGATCTTCTTTCAACCGAGGAAGCATCAACGGATGCAAATTCTGCTTGTGATTTATTTAGATCGGCACTTGGCTAGATATAAATTAGTTAATGTGCGCGTGAATAAAACTTACGAGGATAGCCAAATTTATTTTAGAAAAAATTACACGAATATTTTTTCTCATCATGGTTTCCGAATATTTAATTTGAAAATAGTTTTCATTTAATTGACGTGTGAGAAGAAAATTTACGTTTGTTTAACTCGGGTAAAAAATCTTATAACCGAGTGAGAAATGTAATTTTAGTAACGAATGGAAAGGGACTCCGCCCCTCAAATTACCCATATAGTGAACGAAGTTTATATTCGGAATTTGACCACCCTACACGTCCGTGTAAATCTGCTTCCCTATTTGTCTAACTTTCATTGTTCGAAAGAGATACCGCTACAAGATGACTAATTGTATTGACGCCGAACAAACCGGCTAACAAGATTTCAAAAAAAAAAAATTGAACTCGACAGGCTTGTTCAGGCCGTCGACGTAGACGAAACTTGCAGAATTAGCGTTATTTAGGCGTTGGTTCCGTTGCTATGACGACCCAAAATACTGCACGAAAGATCAATAGTACCAGTTGGCTTAAATATGGCTTTAAAAAATTATGCGAGAAAACGGGACGCGAATATCATCGGGTACTGTATATAATTTTTTTTCAACATTTATTACAATATTATTTTTTCTTCCAGTAATTTTCTCCTGCAAAATTTTTCTCCGAATCAAATTTTTTCTCCAATCAAATTTATCTTCGAACTAGATTTTTCCTTCAACAATTCCTTTTTTTGCGTGTTACTATGTACATAGAATTTAGATGACAAAGTTCTACTGGTATCTTTTAAAAATTAACAGACAAATATAACGATGTTAATATAGCTAACTCAAATCGAAAGAATGTTGAATGTGTTTTTTTTTTATTTTGATTTGACAATAGTTGTTGACGTGTAGTCGTTTATGACGACGCGCATATTCAACCTCTTTGGAAGTTGTAAATCTGCAAGGATACCTTCGTTTCGCCAAGTTCATCAACGCATTAAATATAGTCTTTTTCTTCCGTCGAATGACAGCTCTATTTGATTTTCATGCACATCGCCGTTGTTGTATCCCGTAAGTGCAAATGATAAAAGGTACCGGAGCAGCAACCCATACAGATTTAAAACGAAAGTCCAAACGAGAATTCTAGTAGTAGTTTAAAAAGATCGAACATATTACCCCCAAGGTCCCTAAAAATTAACTATGTCAGATTTTTTGATTTAGTGTAGGCATGTTGAAGGATCATCCGATATAAAACGTCGAAGATCTCAAACATTGGATAATAACCGAGTTCGACATCATTAATGAAGACCGCGCGATGTTGGCACGTATTATTAAATACATCGGAAAACGTAAAATGTATTGAGATTAACGGTAACCATTTAGAGCACTTACTGCAAAAAAACTTGTGATATAATTTTAAATACATGTTGAATTTCGTAAATTTGATATTTTTCATTTTTCAACTTTTATAAATTTCCAAGCTGACTTTTGCCCCTCCCTATGTATATATATATATATACATATATATATATATATATACACATATATGTATATGTATATATAAAACTTTAAATCGACGGATTCCGAGTGTTTATAATTAATAATTAACTTAATTATTTCAGTTACTATGTTGTCTACGTGGCACATGAAATTTTAATGCCTGCAAAATTGTATATCTTCTGGTTGATAACAAAATATTCAGATAAACACGTTGAAAATTATCTAGTCATCTAAAAACCGGAATTGTATAATAAACACCCTACATAAAATTTATAATTTCGTCTAAAAATTTAGTAATGTGCGACTGAAAGGGTTAAAATGACGTGGAAAATTTAATAAACCGTGTAATTAAAATTATCGAAAACTAGACTGAACTCTCACTGTTGCTACTCTCAGAAAATGCGGACATGTAACATTTCTTTTTTTCGTTTAAATATTTACCTCCATCTTTTTTTTGCATGCACGCTTTTTTTTTAAGAAAAAATTTTACACGGTCGAAAAGAATCGGAAAGTGTTATGCACCCACGGGGGTGGGCTACCGGGCTTTAACCTCCTAGAGGGCTTAGAAAAGTATAAAAAATACATATCAAGAAGGCGCGTAACTTGTAAGCTCCAAACAATTTCGCAGCTAAAATGAAAGTTGAAACAGAAGACAATATTTTAAAAAGCTGGCGTTATCACTATAATAAAACCTCATCTAGAAGAGCGTGCAAAACAGCCTAGATTGCAAAAAGTACTGTTAGAAAATATTCCTTACATTTCTGTGTGCTAATGACATTGAAAATCTAGCTGACTCCGTAACACAAAGAAAAAAATGGCATTCCAAACTGACCTAGGTGGCGACCAGTGCGGGGTTTTTTTGTTGTTATTACTTGCTTTGTTGTTGTTCGTGATTGTTTATAGTTTGAAGTTACACATTCGTCTTGTATATTTTATTCATTTTTATTACGAATTTTTTATTGTTTTTTTTTTTTTTTGTTGGGGGGATGTTTGAGCCCACTCCAGATACAAATTCTGGGTGCGCCACTGCACAAGTCGCTTACACATTTCATTATAAACAAAGATTCGTGAAATTAAAACGCATTATTACTAAACATTACTTAAATTTCACACATAACATAATTTTTCAGTAGTGTTCTCCAAACTATTTACTAGAGTTTACTTAATCTTACTTGTTATTTGACGAGTAGTTTCCTGCATGGAAAGTCTATTAACTACTCGAGTACGTGTATTTTAATGTATACGTAGATACGCTTTCATGTAGAAATATTAAACATAGATTTCATAAATTAGTTGTAGTGTATGTTGTATATTTGTTATATATATCGTCACATCCACGGAAATGTATCCAAAATTAGGTTATTTTGTAATTATTTAGTGTTTGTTTGTAAATTCTATATTGCCTTTATATATATGTATATTGTGGTATGCGTGTATATAGGATTCTAAGCATCATAATCAGATTGTATAATGAATATTAGTAACTGTTGCAGAATATTTGAACATATGATGGTCAATGGGAACGGTCTAGCTTTAAATCATATTAATATATTCGCCTCTCGCGCAAGGCGGCTTTGTTTTAATTGATTAAGTTTAAATATATTTCATTTGATTTCATTATTATTATTTTAATCATCATTATCACTGTTATATTTATTGGTAGAGACAATGCGCGAATTTTATTATTTTACCGACAATCGTAGATGGTGATCCTCGACATGGTTGTTGTCTGATAACGGAGGTTGCGTCTATCATTTTCAAATAACCTTATCGCGGAAAATTCTTCATACGAGATAAGTGTTCGCTGATAGTGTTAGGAAAAAATCCTAACCGGTTGTTGAGGTTAAAAAGGAAGTAATAATAGATAAGAGAGTACACACACACACTCTGTTCTTCGCATAAACATATTTGTGTGTAGTATGCCAGAAATTTGTCAATAAATGATTATTATTTTTTACGTAACAACGCTGACGTCAATGCGAAAGGAATGCAATTTCGCTTGATTACGATGCATTCAAAGAGTTTCGGGTAATAACTTGAGAAATCTTCCGCGAATATTTTGTTTTAGAAATTCGGATTAGTTCGAAATAATCTGAACGCGACGTAAAAATTTTGAAATGACCGTCATTATTTTTAATGACGGTATATTGGACAAAAATCTGATTATACGAACGTCTTCTGGTGGTTATTCTAAAATTTGCAAAATCCACGCTTTCCCCTTCTGAATAAAGTACATTATTTACGTATAACACGAGTGTGTGTGGGTAGTTGTTACATGTAAAATTCTTCAAGTTCATCATTGTTTGAAATCTATTTTTTTTTTTAATTATAAAGAGTTTCGACGCATCGTGTTCAAGAAAAGGTCAAAAATATGATTTATCCTCGATCGAGTAACAAATGAACTAGTAACGAAGAAGATTGAAGATACAAAAATATTATTCCTTAGATATATTGTATAACTGATGCGAAGGCACATAAATAACGTAACGAAAGATACACGGTTCGCGAGGATTTTCAACGGACGGAGAATAGGGTTAAGAAGGAATCGGCTAAAATGGGCATATTCATAAACCGTCAGAAAATTAAAGCCACGGTAGTTAGCAAAGAAGCTCAAATCCAGAAAGTATAGATGAAAATTTAAATATAAAATTATTCATTGAACTAATACGTTTAATTACTTAGGCAACCAAATATGTATAATATGTATATAAACACCGCGCATATTTCTTGTGTACATATTATGTTTGTGTATATTATATGCACTTTATACTAACAAGCGAATGCACACACACAAAAACACATGCATATATATATATATATATATATAAAAGAAAAAAGAATGTGATTGAGAAAACTGGGACAACTACCCTGTTTAACATTATCCCTTAAAGAAATGCGAAAAGAAGAGAGTTTATCGACCTGGCTTTAGGTAATACAACCCGCATCCGTTCATTCCTCGTCATTGAGATTCGTTTCTTCAAATGGCGACGATATTTGACCTATTTATTTCCTCGTTTTAGTGGTTAAAATCTTTTTTCCATAAAGTGGCCCTACTGTTCTTGCAGTTCTAGTCGAATGATTAACAAAAATTTCCGTTTCATTTTTTTTAAAATTTTATTATCATTATTATTACGCGAAATTCCTGCATTGTTTCCTTTTTAATTAAGTAATTAATTTCTCGAATCGGTTAATTTACGAAAACTACTTACGAACGTTTTATCCTTGAATATTACCGTGAGATTATGCGTACACCTATCCGATACTTTCCGTTTACATCTCTATTTACGTGCTCATTGCAACGTGTTCTATTCGATACGTCCCGTTCACGTCTCTATTTACGTGCTCATTGCAACGAGCCCTATCCGATGCTTCCCGTTTACGTCACTATTTACGCGATTATTGCCACGTGTTCACCATCAATAAATCTCTAGATGAATTTATTTCTTCCGGAAACCATTGACGTCTCGATTTCAATCGACTCTAAGCAGATCGTACGTCGAAATTTGTTGCGGTATTTCCAATTTTACTCCTATTCAGCTATAATTGTTAAATTATTGCCGATGAAAATTATAAATTTTTTGTTTTCAATTTCAAACCGCGCCTCGGTTCGAAAATGTTTACCTTTTCTAGTTTCATAATTTTAAAATAGCGTCAAATTCGATAATTGCTCAACTAACGAGTATTACCGGTGGTGTGAATGCTTACATTGTTCCTCGTTTTAGAATATTTTATACAGGGGCGTGAACGTACAGTGCGAATCAAACCTGATAATTAACGGGTACCGAAAAATTCGACATATTCGTAAATAGTGGGAAACAAATTTCTTGAATTAATTTATTTAGCGGTGATTAGTTGAAGAAAAAAAAACTTCTGATTTATACGTATAAATATTTCGTCTGCTTTAATATACGTCGCATATATATATATATATATATATATATATATATATATATATATATATATATATATAAATACATATTGTTATTTAAATTAATGTGCTATATACAGCAACTAATGGCTAGAGGCACAGAGGTATATAAGTACTAAATTAAGTGATATAATTTAAGTCAAGACCAATATGAATTTAGAACGGTTAGGGGAACGAAAGAAGCGATTCTCGGATTAAGACTAGTAAAAAAAAAAATGGAATTAAATCGACCACTTTATATCGTTTTTATAGATCTAGAAAAAGCTTTTGATGACTGGAATCTGCTTAATGAAATACTGGAAATGACAAATATGGGTGATAGAGACAGAATGATGATAAAAACATTGTACAAGAATAAAAAGACAATAATAAAAGTAGGAGAAGGAGAAACTGAAGCAACAATAAGGAAAGGAGTCAGACAAGGACGCAGCTTATCACCTACGCTGTTCAACAGATATATATCGAACAAACGGTTAAAGAGTGGAAACAAAAATATGATAATGGAGTATCAGTAGGTGGCATCAAAATAAGCTTGTTTACGTTTGTAGATGACATTGCAATAATGGCAGGAAGTGAAAAAGAATTAAAATCTTCTCTAAATCAGATGGACCGGATATTTCAGAAGTATAATATGAAAATAGATAAGAAAAAAAACAACAGCATTGGTATGTAACAAAACAAAAAATTGAAAAAAATCAACATAAAAAGAGCCGGAGAACGAATAAAACAACAAAAATATTTGGGTAGTATTGTTACAGAAGTTGAAAGTAAGGAAAGAATTGCAATGGCAAAATTAGCGTTTAATAAAAAACGATGATTGTTAACATCAAAAAAGGAGTTTCAAATGGAAACGAAGAAAAGATATATTAACATATTCATATGGAGTATACTGATGTATGGCTCAGAAACGTGGAATTTGAATAAAATAATGATAAAACAACTGGAAACGTTCGAAATCGGATGCTGAGAAGAATGGAAAAGATGTCTTGGACGGAAATGATAAGAAATGAAAAAATATTAGAATGAATCAATGAAAAAAAAGTGTAGTAAGAACACTTAAAACTAGGAGACTTGAATGGATTGGATATATATACAGAAATAATGAACACCTACTACAAATAATAAAAGGAACCATGAAAGGGAAAAGACCAAGAAGAAGACCGAGGCAGAAATACATAAAACAAATACAAGGAGATGTAAAAGCAGATAACTATGGAAGCATGAAGCAAATGATTCTATCCAGAAACGTTTAATCATGGTTGTCCACCAATCTATTAATAGATTGAGGAATTAAGAAGAAAGAGTCCAGTATCAGTCTGGACAGCGTAAAAATGTTGTCATCAAGGAGTAGCTGCAATGAACATGAAAGGCCGTAGTATGATCTCTGTAGGCTGTATTGAGGACATTCTGTTAGTGATTGCATAACGTTGCAGGCTATACATAACGGAGCTTCTGATCTATTAAGAAGATATACATGTGTTTAGCACGGCCCAATCGGAGTCTGCTGATAACTACGTTTCCTTTCCGATGTTATCTGTGGATCCCCCGAGGTGTTATTTTTGGTTCGATGGATCGTAGTTTGTTCGACGTTAGTGTCGAATACCATTCTTCTTGTCATAACTGAAATAGTGATGATCTTATGTATCTCTTGAGGTGTGCGAATAGAAGTAATAAATTAGGCACGGGTAACGCAGTTACCGCTTCCTTTTCTGCCCTATCTGCTGGTTCATTTCCAGTAATTCCAGTATGTGCTAGGATCCAGAGGAATGTAACGATGTAATAAAGCGTTCGGTATTTTTAATAATTAATTCTGCACTAGTTTCCGCTATAGGATATCTATTGTTGTTATATACATTACGAATAACGTTCGAAGCTGGAAGAGAGTCTAAGCAGATTAATGAGCTAGACTCGAGTACAGTATAATGAACTCGGCTGCCAAATATATTGCGTATAGTTCGGCGGATACGATTGTAAATGATCGTGATAGCGAGAATCGAATACAGACTGCATTATCTTTATCAAAGAAGCAGCTGCTAACGAGTCAGATTTCGAGCCATCTGTATAGAATGTTAATGATTGACATATTCGTGAAGTAACAGATTGTATCATTTCTCCATCATTATTGGAGTTTTCCTTCTGGTTATAAATATGCGAGTCTAAGTTGATTGGATTATTTGTCCGTGGTAGCATTACTGGATGCAAGTAGTAAGATTGTGTGAATGATGTATGTTTTAATGAGTGTGAGACTTGTGAATGGGTGTAGTTTTTCTGGTGTGTTTAATGGGTGTGAGGCTGGTGAATGTGTTCAATGTATTTTTCTTGTATTTTATTTTTTTTTTACTTTTAATTTTATAATTCAGAAAAAATTATTCATTGTATTATTTTATTTGTAAGCCTACACTATAATTGGCTGTTAGCTGTTGTGTGGCTTCATTAAATAAATACCTAAATAAATAAATAAATAAGTGTTTGTAGAGTTACTGTATATATATATATATGGATCGCTTATATCTCTATCCACTGTTAAATGTGATCGGCCCATTTTTTTCTCCGCTTGTATCAGTTGCAGGTTTCGTTTATTCATTTCACTCGTTATCCTGTCATCGAGTGTACAGCCATCTTCTAATACTATCATCTTCTTTAGATGTCCATTTTGGTTCATTTATCAACCGTTATTTTTGCCATATGATCGGCTGCTTAGTTCCATGTCGATTGTGATTCCACTACGTATTTATTTAGTTACTATTTATTATTAAAATCTATAATAATATAAGTGGGTATACTTTTGGTATTTGTTAATATTTCACGTCTCGGTGTGTAATTTTTCTCTTATTTCTGCGAACATTTAGTTTTCCATCTGACTAACTATAACTCTATTATAGTAAAAACAAGTGAAGAAGCACTCTTCTCAGATATCCCTGAAAATAAGAATTTGGAAAATTGTGAAAATCTTATCGAACTTGTAAAAAGTATTTCTTGTCCACTCCTTCATTCTCGTATTAGGACTGTTTCAACTGAACTAGAAGCAACTGTCATTTCGACATTTTGCAATATATATATATATATATATATATATATATATGTATATATATATATATATATATATATATATATATATATATATATATATATATATATAAAAGCGAAAATAGAAAGTGGGTGGTTTCTATCTCTGTTAATCTACCTAATTTTTGTACGTCCTATTCGCTTCGTTAGTTTCTATTATATACCGAGATTGCCCCCAGTGGCGTGTCTGGTTTTACTCCCTTTGTTCGTTGCTACATTTCTACCCAACTATAGTATCTTCTACCTATTTCGCATCACGCATCAGCCACTTGCATTAGCCTTAGAGCATATTCGCCACACTTGTACTATATATTAAAATATTAATACTTAATTCCTACATCGAATATATGTAATTACGTAGAATATTCCCGTAATTATCTCTAATCAATATACGTATATATATATATATAATTTATATATTACATATATATATATATATATATATATGACATCATTATGTAGCGTAGAAAAAAAATACACTTCGACCGCTATACGTACTTGAGGATAAAATCAAAGTTATAAGTATCGCAACTAAAGCATGGACTTTACAATTGTGAACGAATTAAACACGCTATATAACTGCATCGCTCGACATTTAATGTTCGATAATAATTATTAATTTTATTCGTTATTTCGATGTTAAATTATTTGTATAATTTCCGTTACTCGGATTCTATACCGTTTCGTAAATAGTATGCAGATTTTATTAGTAGTTTTTTCAATATAAAAAAAAAAATTATTAATGTAACTCAACATTATCCTAATTAGTACACGAGTGTGTGTATGTGAATGCGCGTGTTAAAAAATTATTTTTGAACACAAGGTAAAATAGTATTTTGAAAAATTTCGTACGTATTATTCCTAATATACTTGCAGGCTGTGGCGCACCCATGATTTGTATCTGGGGTGGGCTCAGACATCCCACCAAATAAAAAAAATAAAAAAAAATCGTAATAAAAATGAATAAAATATACACAGCTGTATGTGTAACAAAATTCGACAGTCAAAACAAACTATAAACGATCACAAACAACAACGAAACAATGACAAAAAAGAAAAACCGCGCTGGTCATTGGGTCAGATTCAAATGCCGAACGGCCAAACCAACGGCCATTTTTTTCCTTGTGTTGCACAGTCAGCTGGATTTTCAATGTCATTAGCAGACAGAATGTAACGAATATGTTCTAATAGTACTTTCTGCAATATAGGCTGTTTTGCACGCTCTTTAAAATGCGGTTTTATTAGTGATAACACGAGCTCTTTCAAATATTCTATACGGCTTCAACTATCATTTTAGCTGTGAAATTGTTTGGAGCTTACAAGTTACGCGCCTTCTTGATATGTATTTTATACTATTCTAAGCCCTCTGTTAAAACCCGGTAGCCAACCTCGTGGATGCGCCACTTCTTTCAGGAATAGGGAAAAGCAAACAATTTTTATTCAAGTTTTTATTTTTTAAAGATTTCTCGTTTTAAATCTATTCGGTAATTGACGTTGTTGCGAGTGCTGAACTAAATCTCTAACAGGAAAATTAGAATGTTGTTCGATAAAGAATTATTTAGGAAATTTATATATATATATATATATATATATATATATATATATATATATATATATATATATATATATATATATATGTATGTATGTATGTGTCGTTCCAACAACAGATCAGTTATTAATATCCGTTATAAATATTTTATTCGAGAGGGTTTTTCTTTTTTAAATCTATTATATAATTCTAACGCTTTTAAATACTATGGCAGTAACATTAATAGTGATGGGACCCGCATTGTGGAATAAAAACTAGAATTAAACTTAAGGAGCATATTCTTGAAAATGGGAAAAGTATTTACGAATAAAACGCTTAAATGGGCATCAAAATGGACGCAGTTTTAATGTTATGTATGGTCCGTACTAATATGGAGGAAAAGCCTGGACAATTAAAAAAATCCGTGATAAATAAACCGAATGGCTTCGAGATGTTTAACGAAGGATGTTGCGGTTACCATGGACAGATAAGGTTTCGAATACAAAGATTTTGCAGCAATTAAATAAACAAAACTAATTATAAAGAGACGAAATGTAGCATATCTCGGTCATGTCCTGAGAAATGGAAGATACGACCTACTGCAATTGATCATTGAAGAAAACGTCATGGGAAAACGGGTAAAAAGTAGGAGAAGGAAAACCACGTTTGAAAATATGAAGGAATAATACAGAAACCTTAGTGCGAATACTATCTGACAGATCAGAAGCTAAAATCACCAATATCTATTGAAGACATGGTACAACAAGAAGATTATATAATAATGATGGGACCGAATCTATCGTTCTAACATATGAATAAGTAAATCTTCTATTATGAATATGTTATGTCTATTCACTGTCGGTGTCTCGAATTCGATCTAACGTTTTGGACATATTTATGAAGTTCACCCGTTAATGTTGAATATTTAATGCGCCGAAAAAAAAACCACAATCTACTTCGACCGTTCGTTGTTAACTAGCTACATATTTTGAAAATTATTCAAAAGTAAAATAACGTAAGTAGAAGAAAGTTTTCTAATTAGAACGTGAATGTTATTCTGGGAATAGTTCTTTTTGTCGTAAATAAGACGGAAGATGAAAAATAAGTTGGAGATGTGACCGATTTGGAGTAATCCTAGAACAGAAAATTTAAACAAAATTCAAATTTCCACGTCCTTATTAAGTCCTGAAAAAAAAAAGAACGAAACTAAATGGTGTGGACATCGTTAATTGTGTAATTAGATAAAATAATAAACTAATGATGAACTCCCGCCTATTTAGAAGTAAATCCCGAAATGATCACGCTCGTACTAAATACAATTGAAACGTTAACCGTTCATTGAATAGGTACAAGAAAATATGCCAAACATTTCTACGACTGTAAATCGCTGTAATAATTTTGTCAATCTTGTAATCAGTGATGAAGACACCCATAAAAAAGCCGCCTTAAACGAACTGTTGGACACATTAAATCCAGATAGAATAGATAATGATCAAACGTGGAGACTCTGGACTTCACGCACTCATCGCCAAGTAGGATCTTCTGAGAAATTTTAGTAAATGAACGATCCAGAGTATCAGACCGCGAAAGATTTATCAAAATAACTTTGCGAAGTGAATTACGGAAAACTACAAAATCACCAATGGGGAAGACCAGAGCACGTAATGTAAAAACGGAGTTGACAATTAGTTAAGTTAGCGGATGGCATAAGATGAAGTGGATTAAGTCTGTTAAAAATCGGAAAGCTTCTGGTATGGATGAAATCTATTAACTTAAGCATATGGGGCCAAAAGCGATTAAATTTTAACCGAATTTTTCATTACAACCGAAACAGTCGGAAGCTGTCGAAGCAATGTAAAGAAAAAAAAGTTGTGGCAATAATTAGAATGATAATAATAACGTATCGTACTATAGGTACTATTAAGCGTGCCATATAAACTGCAGGAACGTATAGTACACAAAAGAATAATCATCCAACTTGACAACGCCCTGTCTATAGAGCAATTTGAGTTTAAATCAAGTCACGCCACCGATTACATTCAAACAGGATATGACAAGAAATTGAAAACTGTTTATAGAGTTGACACCCGCTTATAATTCTGTAGTCTAGAGAAAGATTATACTGTTAAATATAGTGAAATTGATTCCGCGCATAAAAAAAGTTCATACAGTTGTTAAATGAAATGCTAACAAATCGAGTCCTTAAAGTCATAACAGGTGATAGTAGTAGTCGATCCAGCAGAATCAATAACTGCTGTTCAACTCTTACATCAATGATAGGCACGCAACTGAATACAGGAAGCTCTAGTATGCGGATAATACTTACATATTAAAGTGAGTCTCAGTAAATAAGTGTAACGGGTCATTAACAAAAGACTTAGAAATGTTAGACAGATACCTTCAGTCGTGGAAGTTAAATTTAAACCCGTATAAAAAAGAAATATCGTTATACCATCCTACGATGTAAATGGCTAAATCAAAACTTAATGTTATATTTGGAGACAAGAAGGTTAATTTTAAAGCTAACGAAAATATCTTCGGGGGTCATATTAGATAGAACGTTACATACAAACCGACTGAATTCTTGCCTTTGCCTACGCAAGTAAAGAGTATTATGCATTTCTTTGACTAAACAGCGCACACTTTGAAAAATCTTTAAAACGGAAAGATGGGAAGCTAAAAAAAAGTCGGATAAATTCGTAATTAGCCGGTATTTACTACGAAGTACCACTCGTAACGATGTGGCAGAACGAACGAGTTGTTCTCAAAATGCTCTTAAAGAAATAAAAAAACATCATATCTCACCCTCGATGGTGCTTAAAAGTGACGATATTAACTTCGGGTTGATATCAACAATGACTTTTCAACGGTTACTTCAAGTACCACTCGGTTGTTCTCTTCGGTTGTACCGCGCACAATGATTATAATTAACGATTTGGAAAAGTTAAAAGAAAAAGTATGTCGTGAAACTTGCGGTGATTATAAAATTACGTACCACAGTTTAAAATGAAAAAAGTAAATCAAAAGTAGTGGTGGAATTATTTTTACACTACGTCGGAAAATTTTTCAGTTAAATTTCATTTACAGGAATCTGGTACATCTTTGGTCTTACATAATATCCAGCTTCCTCTCACTTTGTAATATATTTATATACACACATCATCATCATCATGGTGGCTTCTCTTTGGCAAAAGATAACGTAAAACTGCTTTGAACCGAAATATATTCCTATTTTTCTGTTTGCGTTTATTTAATTTACTTTATTTTTCTCGAACTCTGTTTTTCCACTCTTTTCCTACCCACTTTGGCGGCTTTTCTTCAATATTTCTTTGAATTGTCAGCAAAAATACTGCTTCTTTCTAATCGCGTGTCTAATGTATTTTCTTTTGTTTCTTTGTACAATCTTGATTCCATTTTCTAGAGTATTTCTATACTCGTTATACTCGCCGTCTACGGCATACTTCACATTCGACTCACCAAATTTGAAACATGTTTAGCCGTTTAAGGTTTTACGCATTCAACATCCAGAGATGCATACTTCACAACTGTGATCTCTGTGGCTTTCATATTATTGTTTGACCATAGCTATTGGCAAATTTTCTCAAGATGCCTAAATTTCGTAACTAAGCCGATTGTTTCATCTACAAGCTTCTTTTATATATTGGAAAACCAAAGCGTTTTTCCCCCATACAAACAACAGCAATGAATGTTTTTATATATATATATATACCATATATATACCATATATATACCATATATATACCATATATATATATATTTATATATATACATATATATAGTACTTGGCGACCGAGGTGTACTCGCTATTTTAAAATTGTGTTTTTACCTCAAATGTATTTACATACGAGTCACACACGCAACTAAAAATTATTACGTAACTATAACTATCGTGTAGAATTTTGTTTAATAAATTTCCGGAGTCATAACCAAAAATGACAGTTTTTTGAGAACTATTAGCAGGGGACCGTCGTTAATGTTTTCTTCGAGATTAATTTGGAACTTTATATTTTCTTAGTAAAATTTGCCCACGCTTATGAGTGGAGGTCTGCGAAACATGGGTGTTGAGAGAGCAAGATAAAAAAAAACTAGAAGCAATGGAAATGTGGATTTGGAGAAGAATATTACGTATTAGCTGGACGGAAAAAAAGAAAAATTCGGAAGTGCTCGACCAAATAGGAATGAAGAAGACACTTCTAAATACAAGAAGAAGTGGGAATATGTTTGGTCATCTAATAAGAAATAACTCTTTCATAACGAACATAATCGAAAGAAAATGCCAGAAAAGGCAAAGGTCGACCGAGGAAGACGTTTGTGGGACAAATGATCGAAATGGCGGCTTGCGACAAATATTATGAAGAAGATGGCAATGGATAGAGAAAAATGGAAGCTAAAATTCGCACCGACAAGGCTAAGCCTTTAGAATAAAGAAGAATATTTTTTCTTACAAAAATTCATTCACAGAATTAAAAATATCTTCGGAAAATCTGGTATTTTAAATATAAAAATTTGTAATTATATTTATTACCACATACATGGTAAAAATCAAATTTCTAAGCTAATAACATTCGAACTGTTAATGCGATCGAGCTGAAATATTTAACGTACGTTTAAATAAATATCTAGATAAAGACGACAAGAGAACAGTCGAAATTTCCAAGATTTTTGGGGGATGTTCTCGGGGTCGGAGCTCAAAATTTCAATATTCGTAATTTTCACGCGGGTCATTTTTAATTACTTGATAAATTACAAGTATGTACAAAATTTCATCGAAATCATTGCAGTCGCTTTCGAGATAGCCGAGGTATGTAATATGTATACATATACAAGAATTGCTTGTTTGATAATATAATATGTATGTAATATCATCGCCATTTCCATATCCTATTCAGGAAGTTGATGGGGTAACGTTAGTTTATTATAGTTGCCTCTGCTTCGCCATTTTGTATTATTTCCGGTACTGTTAACGGAGTTCCTAAATAATATATGAAGTACATTTAGTAATTTAAAAAAATCATACATGCTACAAATTTTGTTGAAAAATTCGAAATTAAAATGTATTTCGTTTATGCTTAATTTGTGTGAGGTGAAAATTAAATGGGGTTCTTTGAACAAACCATTGTGCCAAACATTATCAAACGCTTGACTAACATTTAAGAAGGTGGAATCGTAATCTTTTAATAAAAATAATAAATCAAAATATGACAGGGATATCCACATACCACCTACAATGCTAAAACATTATTTTCATTCTGAAATTATGTTAAACCAAACTATCATATATATATATATATATATATATATATATATATATATATATATATATATATATATATGTATGTGTATACATTTGCGATAACATACTGATGGGTGTGTAGTTCTTCAGGGAGAGTATATCTCCTTTCTTATGCGTTAAAATAAGTTTTGCGTATTTTCAATCATTCGGTATTACATTTATGCAAAATTGTGCATAGTATAACCCTAACGTATGTTTGGCATTTGTGAATTACGAAAAAGCTTTCGATACTGTTGAAATATGGGCAATATTAAAGTTCATATGACATTGGGTTGGAGGAACATTATATTAGCGTCATCAAAAATATATATAAACATGCGTCGATGAAGATAAACTTATGGCAAAACACAAACGATATACAATTGAAGAGGGCAGTCAGTATCGCCTAAACTGTTCATTGCTGCACTGGAAGGTGTCTTCAGGAAATTGAACTGGAGCTCAATGGGTATCAGAATAAATGGGGAAAGATTCAATCACTTACGTTTCAGAGATGATATAGTACTAATCGGTAATAGTGCCGATGAAATACAATGATAAACGAACTTGACGCGCATTCTGTGAAAATAGGACTTAGACTAAATGTACAAAAAAACAAAATAATGAGAAGATACGCCCGTAACTATAAATGGCGAAGAAATTGAACGCGTAAGTCAATACGTATACCTGGGACAGGAAATTACTATGGATAAGAATAATATAATGCAACTGGAAACTAAAAGAAGAATATCGCTTGCCTGGATGGCATTTGGGAAAATAGGAAACGTTTTTAAAAATAAAGAAATACCAAATAATCTAAAAGGTAAGCTGTATAATCAATGTGTGATGTCACATATGGAGCTGAAACATGGAGCCTTACTAAAGGGACAGCTAGAAATATTAGGAAAACCCAAACGGGTCATGAGAGGATTATCCTCTGAATCAAGCTCAAAGATCGCAAGACGGTTACATGGATTAGGGATCAGACGAAATTGATAGACGCAGTGGAGGGGATCACCAGGCTAAAATGGAAATGGACCGGACATCTAGCAAGACAAAAGGATGAAAGATGGACTAAACTGGTATTACAGTGGTGGCTAATTGAGCCGGCGTCCGTGAGGAAGGCCTATGGCTAGGTGGTGAGATGATATTGTTAAATGGACAGGAATCAGTTGGATCCGAGCCACACAAGATAGAAGTTGTTGGAAAAGTTTTGTGACTGCCTACACCCAGCAGTTGGTTGATACAGGCATATCGTGATGTATGTATATATGTATAATATATGTATGGTACAAATGTATATTTCAAAGAGAATGAATTTCTGTTATTAGGTCTGGGATAATGTTCATTTATTAAATAGGCCGCCAATCTCACCATCATAATCTTTCACGTGAATCCAAGCTTGGTGACCTTAACATTGAACCGTCATTACAGGCCATCGTGCCCCATGCTACGTGACCTTCATTAACTCCTCCAACGTTAAACTCGTTCTAAGTTTAATTTAGTCAATATATCAGTTTTATCATCGTTATTTTCTTTTCTTTTCACGTATCTTTCCCTAAATAATCAACTTTTCAATCCCGTCAGATCTTATTCTATGACGGAAGAATTTAAACATATTTCGATACACTCGCCGGAACAGGCGTTCATTATCATCGATATTCAATACAGCAAAGAATTTATTTACTTTAAAAGAAAAAAGTTCTTCCGACCGTCAAAAGATCGACAATTATTCGTCGTTATTATTATTATTATTCGAAGATTTGTCTTAAGTATTATCAATCAATTGCTCGAACGAGGTGATGATGATGTCGTATGTCTATGGGTAGCTTAAATACCTACATTTAAATGCTGTAATGGCACTATGGCCGCGCTTGATACTGCTCGAATATCCTCCCATTCACCGCAAAGGGTTCTACGTGGGGATTCGTTCAGGATATGATACATTGTATGGTTTCCTTGCTGGCAGACACAAGATGAATCTGATATGTAACCACACTTTGCGAGCAAACGACCACAACGTCCATGGCCTGTACGTTTTAGATCAAAGCGTAGTAATCTGCTATTCGGTGTGTGCCCATCGTTCTGGTTCATTTGGTTCCATTTTTCCTTCCAGGTTGCGACCACGTCAAAACCCCCCTTTGCTAAAAGCTTTGTAGCTAATCTGCGAGCTGGCTTTCTCAATTTTAGTCTTTCTGTCCCTTCCATATCTTGATGTATTGGTAGACTTTTATCATTTACATACTTCGTTCATTCTTTAATAGTTGCAATTTTCTTTTGGCGCGTCCAATATCACGTCCTCGCCGTGCGTCTGGAACCGTTATATCGGCTAAGAATATGGGAAATTATCGGCGAACTGTGCGTTGTACCTCCCGCCAGATGGATATCAGTAATAGAAAAACGAGGTGACATTTAGTAAAAAGGCCGACTGTAGTTTCCTATTTAAGGATTCGTGCGGTACCGATACGTATATCGAGGGTGGGTAGGTACTACCAAAAATATCGATTTAGATGACTCATCTTCTGCTCCTATTTTAACCAACCGACTGCAGTCGGGCGTGAGTTTAGAACGAGAGCGAGTGAGTGAAATGAACATTTTCTATCTCCTTATAGTTACTTTTAACGTTACCCATACTTGTACGGATGCGTATAAGTAATTGTTCATTCACGCGTGATAGAACGGTACAAAAAGTTTTATTAACCTTGTAAGTACGTTGTCTTCTCGAAACCCCGTTTCGCATGAAATACGATATGTTGCGTACATATTATATGTACATATATATATATATTATATATATATATATATTATATATATATTATATATATATATATATTATATATATATATATATATGCATGTATATAATTTTATAATGCTCGAAAGTTCGATTAAAGTTAATCTTATAGTTTAGTAGAATTACGAAAAGATCAGCTTGTTAACTTGTTAAACGATATTCGAACTTAATTAAAATCCTTTAACGTGTATAAAAGAAGTTGGCAGTATAAAATGGTGTCAATTTTAAGTTCATTCGTCTACATTCACAATCGTTGTAATGTCCGTTCTGTTAAAGTTTTAACTAGTATGCGCACGGGTGTAAAATTGGCTAATATTGGTTTTATTTTGAAACGCTTCATCGCCCAATAATTTTTAGATTATCTTCTGCTCGGAAATTACCACGAGCCCTTTGATTAATCTAATTCAAGAACATACAACATGCGCATATATATATATATATATATATATATATAAAGAAAAGAAAATAAAATAAAAAAATACAAAATTTATTTAAAATATAAAAGAAAAAAACAAAATGACAAAAAGTAGAAAAAAGTAGATTTTTATACATAACAGGACAACAAAGTTTTTCGTCAATTGAGTCATTATCGAGTAGGTGTAAAAAAATTAAATATAAAAATACCAAATTTATTAAAACGAGTAAACTAAAAATAAAATAAACTGTAAGAAATACTTAATTTAAGTGTAAGATTTTATCAAAAATATGGAAGTGGAAAACAGTGAATGTGGTAAACGCAATAAACAAGTAGTTTTATATATATATATATATATATATATTTCTGAATGGTTAATTGTGTTGTTTATCACCTTCACTACCAGATTATTTTATAATCAAATCTGATTTTTTGTTCACTTTACTATTTTTTGTAATATCGTACACCTAAATTAAGTAACACACATAACATATATATATATATATAATATATATATATACATTATTCTTAAGTTAAAAAGTGAATCGCAGACATATTAATAATAAATGTATTAATATTACATATAAAATATGTACGCGTAACTAAAATAGAATTGTTTTTGACTTCTTAGGTATATATTCTCGCTCTGAATTATGAAAAACCAAATATTTAGAGTAATATATAGTTTTTTTTTGCAATGGTTGTTTTCACAATGAAAAATTTAAAAGTAGAAATAAACTAATTTATGTGTATATGTGAAATAATTTCGACCTGTTGTTTTTAAAGTGGTTAAGTATAATTTGACTATAAACGTACAATATATACTTTACAATTAATATGAACTAATCCAGAATAAATTTACCGTCTTCGTGCGAGTTTGGCCTTGATTATAATTAAGGTGTATTTGTTAAATTTTAACAATTAGCACGCGATCAACGAAGTACGCGAATCAATAATGATCATCATCGGTGAAAATTGTTCTGGATGATCACTTTTTCAGAATAAGTCATGTTTAGAATTACGCTTTACGTAGCTTGCATACGTCAGATCTACTGAACAGCCTAGTGGATAGATAAAGGCATATCATCATTTCAAGTTATTTTATATATTTCGAATTATTAAACATTATTTAGTTCAATGGCATTATATATTATTTGATTATACATAAATGATTCGATACATTCAGATTTGTTAATCTCGAAATTAAGATTTAAAGATTTAACTGTTGAACAATTTTTGCAGTTATCAAGTCGTGTCCAGCAGCTTTCTTTATATCTAGTTGCTTTATTTGTACGTTTACTTCCGTAGACGGAGTTAGTTTAATGGGAAGTGACATCTGGAATTGCGCTTCTAGATATTTCGCTAATATTTCTTCATGAATAGAATTTTCGTTTTTACGTGGTTTGAAAATTTCTGCTAGTTATTCAAGACGTCCGCTTTTTCTTGTTCAGTTCGTGTCCACTCTTATAGGGGGTGGGGGCACTGATAGATGTGATCTGTTTTTATACTTTTTGTAGGTTTCCACAAGCTGTAATCGGTTGTTTTAGTCGCAGTTAGGTTTTCTATATATATATATCGAAATGTTTCATTTTTTTAGTCCAAGAAGCGTTTTTTTTAATTGTCTAGTTGCTTTATTTAGAATAGTTTTGTTCTATCGCTCTGCCATATTCTTCTCAATTTTCCTGAGATAACGTTATTTATTAATTTCAGATGTTTTAATATATTTTAGTTTATCTTCATTTACAGGCGTGGCTAAGTATGCATACTTCTGAATACACTTAGTAAGGTTTTCTATAGCGATTTTTATATCTGTTGCAGTTTTCAACGACACCTTCGAGTTGATTCCGCTTTCTAAAAACTGTTCGAATGCGGTCCAATTACCGATTTTTTTTTTGCTATCTGTATTATAGTGGTACTCATGTTTAAGATTTTAGGTGAATGATCAGGGGTAGTAGAGGATTCAATTAATGCGTGGTTCTTATTAATTCCACTACTGATAAAGAAGTCTAACAAATCTGCATTTTTTCTATTAGTAGGCCAATATGATGGAATTCCATCTGATAGGGTGCAATAATTATTTCTCCTCTCAGTTTTGTCAATTGTGACCGAAATGAAGTTTATTGACACCGGATACAAAATAATTTCCAAAACTTTTGAAATAATCCTCAAAGTAAGCTTGTTGAATATTTTGTTTTGGAGGACAGTAGCCAGACGATAGTGCAAGCGGACCGAACAAGGCGTCAGTTTTTACAGTAGTAGCCTGTAAGTGTTCTTTTGAGTATTTATTCATCTCGTGATGTTTCATAGACGTTTTTATAACAATAGCTGTGCCACCGCGCGCTTTACCGCTTGGGTGTAGTATATGATAAATGGAGTATTGAGGAATTTTAACCTATATTAGTAAAATATGTTTCGGATAACATTAATACGTCTATTTTATTATTGCTAATTAAGAAAACTTCCACTTCATGGCGTTATTTGCATCAGTTTATTGATAGTCTCATAAAGCTATTCTGAGAAACCTGTTCATTTTGCATATTAATTTGTTAACTATCGAATTAAGCTTATTAATGATAGAGAGTTACGTATATTAAGAATATTGTGTTTATTTGATGGAATTATAGTTTAGATAACAATTCATCTGCGTTACTATCTAATCTGACAGAATTATTTATATTATATAATTTTTTATCATATAACGAATGAAGTTCCTTTGAAATTTTCCCTAAATTTAAAATTACGATTGTTTTTTTTTATTCGAAAAATTTGAAGTATGTTTTTTTCCTTTTTCAATCGAGTATCCTACCAATTTTTCTACGGAAAGTTATTTTACTTTAGTCCATTCTTCGCTAAAACCGAATTTTAATCTGATCTCTCGGTTATTATAAACAGGTTGTTTATTTATTTTTAAAATTATATATATTTCGATCGCTCGATTCGGTATTGTGATATTCGCTTTAATAATATAGTTTATGTTTTTCTGTCTTTGCTTTTTGTTTTTTTTGTTTTTTTATTGGCTAATTAACTTATTTTATATAATGCAGATAATTTTCAGTCCGTTTCGTACATTAATGTTAACTGATTACTTTAAATTTGTAATAAAAAAGATTATCCTTAACGAACGCGATATTACCAGACGTACGCCGGAACGATACTGGTTGCAGTTAATCCGTATAAGGAGCTCGGCATATACACGTCGGTAAGTACGTACACGATAAATTTAGTCGAAATTTTAACGTATTAAAAATCACAATTTTATCGAAATAGTCTCGACTTGAATAATTGATTTGTCGCTAATTTAGAAATGATCGCGAGCCTGTATAAACTTTTTAGATTAATTCGGTGTAGAAATTAACGTTTATCGAAGTTTTGAATAAATTACTTTTTAACGAACCCTGCTTATGCGCTTTATTAATTGCAATATTACATTAAACCATTTTTGTCTGGCATACTCACTGATTTATACATTTATCTATCTATCCGTGTATATATAAATAAAGTTATAAACGTAAAAATAAATATACATGTTTATATACTTGCATATTTATTTATATACATATATGCATGCGCGTGTGTATGTATATATATATAAATAATAAAAAAAAGCAGTTAAAATAATTAAATTTGTATCAAAAGACATGACGCTTTTAGGCTATTAAGCTATTATCGAGTATAATTTTTTTTTATTTGTATTACAATCTTAAGAAGAAGAAAAATCTGAAATAAGTAATAATTATAGATCCATTATTTATGCACGAAAACATAATAATGTAGAAGCATAGCCAAACGTATACTGATACATAGGATATATAACTTTTATAAATTCAATAAATGATGCGGTTTAAGCCGCTGCAGTCTACGTTTTCCCGTATTCAGCAATTTCTGTGCTTCTATATTTACATAAGCAACTCGTTCATGCGCAAATGCAAAATCGTGAATTGTTTCATCCATTTTCTTGAACTGTAGATCCCGATGTAAATCATCGTTACGAATCACCTCGCTCTTGTGATCAGGCGTATAACTTTGTTCTGTGCTCTCTGGATGATTGCACGATTGGATGTTGCGGCACATCCCCAAAGCTCTAAATCTTAGGTTCATATCGGTTTTGATCGTAGATAGATAAATCAGCCTTGTATGATACAAATCAAGTATAAATCAATAAAAAAAATAATATAAAAAAATGTCGTTTACACACATTCACCATCAGGTTAGTTTATAATCAAATCAGTCATTTCACATCAAATTTATATGTAATATTGCACAATTTTATATAGACTATATTTTTATTTTTTGTGGTTTTTTATTATTTATATTATTTTTTTCATTTATTTTTTATCCACACTTGAAAATGACTTAATAGCTGTAAAGCTTCGTGTCTGTTAATACACATTTCGTTATTTTAACGACATTTTCATTATTAATTGTATCTATATATGTGTGAATATTATTCACATATTTAAATATTGAATATGTTTTTTTATATATATATATATATAATATATATGTAATATTCATACATATATATGGAGCGACCAAGAGAAGACGGACTATTTTGTTTTTTAAAAAGCGTAGTTAGTAAGCTGTTACAACACAATGTGCTCCATGTTTAGGAAATTCGTTTTTATCCAATTTCAGTTATCATGGCATTCTATAACTAGAAGGAACGCGCGTTTAACGTTATTTTTGGCGTAGATCAATTACAACAGTACAAAGAGAGTTTCGAAGAGAATTCAAAGTTACGCGGTGTAAACCCGTACCATCTCGCAAGTAAATTTTAAGGCGGCTAGAAATAGTTTTTGCAACGGATAAAAAACGTCTTGGACTAAAAAAGAACTGTTCGTACCACCACAAACACCGATTGAGTTAGCATATTGCTGGAAGTCTTGAAATTTCATCCTTATAAACTGACTCAGGAATTAAAAAGTACCGACTATGTACAATGAAAACTTTTTTACTGAAACGAAGTTGAAAAAAATCGAAGACGAAGAGATCGATTTAAACAATCGTCTGATGAGTGATGAAGCCTCATTTTCACCTAACCGGATTTGTAAACAAACAGAACTACCGCTATTGGTCCGAATATAATTCAAATTCAATCGAACAGAAGCCGTCACACAGCGAGCGAGTAACTAGCTGGGTTGTAGTGGCCTAGTGGGGAATAGTGGATTTATTTTTCACTGGTACTGTCAACGGAACGCACTATATCCAGATGATAGTTTTTACATCTCTGACTTCGTCGTCATCGTCTAGGCCATACATGGTTTCAATAAGATGCTGCGGCATGTCACTGTTCGGCACAAACGCTCGCCCTAATGAAAGAAGCGTTTGGTAACCGCATATTGTCGGGTCGCACGGATTTTGCTTGGCCACCGCGCTCACAAGATTTGACCGCTCTAGATTTCTTTTTGTAGGGATAAGAGCCCCGTGTTTACGAAACACGTCCACGAGATCTGAGAGACATGAAAACTCGGATTTTTGAAGAAATTTCAAAAATTCAGCGACCTATGCCAGAAAAAGTGTTCGAACATTTTTTAAAAAGACTGAATAAAAGTATTGTTTTAAATGGCAGTCATTTGAACCACATTGTTTATATGCGAATCTCTCGTTTTGTTATTTTTAAATAAAATTTTATTAAAAAATTTTGGTCCAGTAAATTTTGCGTTAGTTCGTCTTCTCTGACTGAACCTATATATAATATAATATTCTCAATCTTGGACTAGTCATTGAAAAAGCACGTGAATACAATATCCCAGCTACATTGACTTCAAGGAATCATTTGACTGGTAGCATATGTATATATGTATAAATATTATACAAGTATATAAATATTATTTATACATATGTATATATATATATATATATTATATATAAGTATATAAATATATATATAAGTTATATATTTGTTTCTACTTTATATATTTATCTATTTATTTGTATATATTAATAAATATATAAATGTAAAAATATGTATATATATATGCATGTATGTATGTATGTATAATATAAATATGTATATGTGAGAATGTGTGTATTATACGTAATATACTTTTGTATCTCCGTACGTGCGTAAAATTCGAATAATCGATCCGCGATAATTGGTATTGCACGATGTTTAACCGCACTATCACCGGAAATTCCAGATAGCCATTAAAAACAGCTTCCAGTACGTTTTATGTAATGCCGGCCATATGGTCGTTTCTAACGTTTAAATTGTTTTTTAGCTTTTAACATTATCGCGACCATATTAATAACGTTACTACTACTACTATTATCAATTTACGTATTGGTTTCATCGATTATCGATATTAACCATCTCGATCTGAATCTATTATAATCTATTGAGTCGCCGTTTCGCCGCTATATTATTTATTTTATACTATAAAAGGTAAAGTTCAAACGGATAGTAAATTCGCTGATTTTTGGTCGACTAAACGACGCGTTTCCTTCAAAAGGCAATAGAGTATGGCCGAAGATATTAGTCGAAAATAAGGAGAGAAAAATATAAAATGGGAGGAGTAGAAGTTGATTGTTTAGCTGTTGCGGATTATTCGGCGATTTAAAATTACGATTCGGTGGAATAATTTATGAGGTGGACTGCGCTTGAAATAACGATGATCATGATGATCCATTTACGTGTACTGCTACAAGGCCAAAGCCACAGACACGGAAGCTCTAGTTGTTGAAACAGGCCGGTTGCACGTAGGAACGCTACTGTTGGACCGGCTGCATTTGGCTGCAAAAATCGTTGTAATGATGATGGAAGACCATATCGGATAAGTTCAGCCTTGTACTTTTGGCAGTGTAGCAGAAGGTGTTCTATTGTTAATTTAACATTGCTGTAGGAATAAATCGCTGGTAATTCTCTTCTGATCAAGTGATTATGAGTGAGAGTCGTATGTCCTAGTAATATACGACGAATGACTATTTCGTAATGGCGTATCAACAAAGAGGCGATCACGATAAATTAGTGTCAGGTTTAAAATAATGACTTGTGTAAAAATAACTTGTCCTCGATTTATGGTCATCTAATAAACGGAATCGGCACAAAACTTAACCGGGAAAAAACGAGAAAAATGGAATTAGTATAACGTTTGGAAAACATGTGGATGTAGACGGCGTGTTCTGAAAGTATCTTGGGTAGATAAGGTTTTCAAGGAAATCATAATGGGGAAAAAAACACGTAGTTATGGATTCAAGATGAAGACGCAAACTAACCAACTACGGGATATTTAATTTGGGATGTAGACAACGTATTCTGAAAGTATCTTGGGTAGATAAGGTTTTCAATGAAATCATAATGGAGAAGGAAAAAAACACGTAGTTATGGATTCAAGATGAACACGCAAACCAACCAACTGCGGGACATATAATTTGTAACAGTAAATACACCATGTTGCACGTCATAATATAAGATGACGTAGAAGAAAACACATATGTCAGATTCGAAGTACTAGTTAATAATATATTTATTTATTAATTTATATATACATATGTGTCACCCAGACGTGTTGAGGTGATACAGAATTGTCCGTTGAAGCGAAGTGGATGGACCAAGCCTGCAATCGATACAAATGAAAAAAAGATGTCGAACGCCTTATATCTAACAGTAAATATATATAAGCGCATCGTGATTGTATGATGTATATGTACGCGCGAGCGAGCGTGCATATAACGTGAAATAAATTATGTATACGTTCGGTTGTTAATATCAGAATTCTCGATGGTAACGAATAAAATAGTTCCTTAATTTTTCGTCCGACCATAAACTTTATGATATACCCAACATTAAAACATTTTTTTTTTTTATCTTTAGTTAAACTTCCGAATCCAATAACAATTTAAATTTAATATTTTATCGTTTTTTGAATAAGATAATATTAACCAAAACTTTTCAGGATCATGTATTTCAATATCACGGTTCGAAAATGGGCGCTCTAGAGCCGCACGTTTTCGCTTTAGCGGAAGCCGCTTATTCTAGTATGCAGACGATAGATGAAAATCAGTCTTGCGTCATATCCGGCGAAAGTGGAGCTGGAAAAACCGAGACTACTAAATTTATTTTGCAATATTTATGCTCCGTTACTAGCGACGTCAGCACGTGGGTGGAACAACAGATTTTAGAAGCGAATACTATATTGGAATCGTTCGGTAAGTGTCCATGTTTATGTTTTTATTACCTTATAGACGGTGTTTAAATGACCATTGTATATATACATATATATGACTCGGCAGCATAGATGTGGATGAATTTAACCGATAGCAATAACGCCGACTTTAAGGGGCATTCGTCGATTGCCGCTTACCGGAATAAACCTGCTACTTTAGGAAATTACATAGGAAATAGTCTAGCTGGTTCAAATTGCACGATCTTAGTAGCCAGCTCGATGATGCCCTCAAGCTCGACATAATGTTTTGACATTTGTAACAGAGTAATAAACAATAGATTGACATACGTCAGCAAAACAAGTTGGTCGAGCAAACGCTATTGTTCTAGAAAAACGTTGTCTGACGATTCTCATTAATCCGAAGGTTGATAGAGGATCAGAAACGACCCATTCTGTGCAAAGAAATTATTAAGTTTATATTTTGTAGATAAGCTATAAATTTGTGAACCCATTGCAGTTACTTAACTGGTTGTCAAACTTCATCGTCATATTACGGATGTATGTTAGGCATGTGGGTACGTGAACTTATAGATTTTTCACCGCTAAATTATAAATTAACATGATTCATGGCTACGTTATGCGGTGTGAATTATGTTAACTAAAATTCAAATAAAAATCATTTTAGTTATCGTGGCAACATTTTTTTTCTAAACTATTTTAAATATCAGTTACTAAAAAAAAGTGGCACAATAAATCTAGAATGGAGACAACACATTCGCATACAGCTTCCACCGATGTCTTAATTTTTGTCGCCAGTCTCAATATAGACATTCAAAGAACGTATACATTTCGTATTCGTCCGAGATGTAAGCTTGTCTACTCACTGACATAGAAATCTAAGATAATCGCTAAAAGTTACAAGTTTCAGAATTTTACTTGATATAATTAAAGTTATTAGTTTTTTTTTTTTTTTGAATGTTGTCCGATCTGGATACCCACATCTGAATGCAGAGTAAGCGTAGTCTTCCTCAGTCTAATATATAACTACTAACACTGAAGGACAGTTGCTGTATTCAGCGATCTAGAATATGCGGATACAAGCTCGCCGTTGAGAAATACGTAATGTATTATTATTATTCGTATCCGAGCCTTAAATTGAAACTGGACTAAATTAATATATATATTAAATCTTCTCGGACCAGTACTCTTCCAGTTTTATGGCACTCTCATTCTTGATTGTGCATCTAACGCGATCAGCATTCAAGTAGATGCACCATGGTCTTATCTCGTCGTATTTCGCTCATCTTTTGCCAAGGACCACTTTACTAAATTATGCTTTGTCCGGATAAATCTCGATCGAATTCGCTTTAAAGTTATCCATTTCCGTTAACTTTCATTAAAATCTTGCGCTGGTTTCTTCTTTACCGCTAATTCTCTCGTATTTACCCGGCTTCGACATCTTCGAAATCGCTCTTGCCCTGCTGTAGGTATTTAATAGTATACTGCTGATCGAAATGAGAAATCTTTTCATGGATTTCAAGCGTTGATTTGCAGCATATTGTTCGTGCATAAGTTTTCGAGGGTCTTGAACTTACTTCATCCTCTCTATATCTGCAGTAACTTTCCTTCTTATATCTGGAGGTGTAATACTACCTGGTAAAAATAAGTTTTCCACTTTTATTGGCCCGAAACAGCATGTTGTAATGCGTACTGTTTCGTTCAGGGCTATATTAACCTTCTTAGCATAAATCGACTGTACAGGATACGCATATTCTTCCGCCGAAAAGCATGAAAACCATTGCCGATGTATGTATAACTCTTGGTTTAGCGTCCCATGAAGATGTAACAATCATTCGTATTATTCCTTTTCTTTAGTTTTTTCAGAATGTACACGGTATGTTGAGCTTCTATCAAGTGAGATTACCAGATACATCGGGTTTTCCTGGTGCTGTATTCGTTTTACCGTATTTTTAGCTTTCGTCTTTGTTTTTTTTTTTTTAGATGAAAGGCGCTTACCATTATTAAGTCTTCCTACCGGTCTGAGCTTCATCCCATCTGCACTGCCACTTCGCAATTAACAAGGAGGAAATATACTTTTTAAACTCACGGTAACACATAGACTGTACTGAGAATCCATCTAGCAGGTTCGAATGCTTGAAATCTGTACTACACCCCCCTTGAGCCTGTGCTCACCAACGAGAGCCCTACCAACAAGAAATAAATCAAGTGGCAGCACTCCGCAGAGAACACAGGCAGCAGAGGTAGGTGTAGTCCGGTACAAGGAAGCAATTCGAAGTAGAAACTTCCTTTGCTGCTTGTTAGCTAGAGCAATAATTCTTTTATTAACGTAAATGGCTGCGCCGTAGCCAAAATGGGCCTGAATGAGGCCTTTATATAGTATCAGACGTTCTCTAAATGATAAACCCCAAGCATTCTTCTGTAAGCGCAGTAACTTATTATAAATATCACAACACTTACCAGAAACATACTGAAAATGAGGGATGAAAGATAATTTCTTATCAATAATTAAGTATTTCAATTCTGAAGTATATGGTATGCTGGAATCAGATAATAATTCCAGACTTCTGATCTGGGTAATGAATGCATCATTGCCAAACACAGAAAATTAACACTTTGCAGGGGAAAACACTAGTCCTAACTCCGCAACCACACTCTCCAAGTATTTAGAAATACAAGTGAGAAGCGGCAGGGATGAAGATCTTTCTGCTTTGAACACTAAACAGAGATCATCAGCATACGAAACAAGCTGACAACAGGCATTTACATTAAAACAATATTTTTCAACACTGTGATGTACAGTGGAGTATAAAATGTTCCATAGAGTCGGTCCAAGGACCGACCCATGAGGAACTCCGCATGTAGGTGTTCTTGTAGCAGTTGACGACTCAAGCTTAAGTGTTGCAGAACGATTCTTAAAGTAATCTATAATGACATTTGTAATAAAAGGGTTAATGCTATTATTTTTAAGTATATCAACAATTGCTGACCAGCAACAATTGTCAAAAGCACCTTTAACATCATAAGATATAACAACAGCAGAGCAGCCATCAGAAATGTACTGGTCCACTGTTGAAACTAAAGTATAAATTGCATGTTCAGCTGATAAACCTGAGCGAAAACCAAACTGGTGGTGATGCAAAACGCCCATTGTAATCTCCTGATATAGCATTCCATTGATAAGTTTTTTATAGACCTTCCCCATGCAATTAAGCAAGGAGATAGGTCTATAAGCATTTTGCTGTCATTAGTATGTGTTTATATGTGTAAGTGTGGTGCGTTTACTAAGTAGTTGTCAATCGAGAAAAATAATTATGCGCGTCGCTTTATTGTTATTTTCAAATATTTATTAAAGTTGTTTAATATATTTTCGTTTATATTTTTATTTTTTCGGGGCGTTCGAATTTACTTAAGTTCGAATAAAAATAAAATTAATTTCAGGCAACGCGAAAACCGTGCGTAATGATAATTCCAGTCGATTCGGTAAATTCATGCAAGTATGTTTCAATAACAAGTGGCTAATTAGAGGATGCATAATACAGGATTATTTGTTGGAGCAGAGCAGGATCACATTTCAAAGTCCGGGCGAACGAAATTATCACGTGTTTTATCAGCTGGTGGAGGGAGCTAAAGTAATCATTAACTGTATTGATGGATGATTTTTAGCCTAAAATTAAATAAGTGATAGTAAATACGTAAAGTACGACTAAGGCACGAATTTAAATTACTAGGTGGTTTTTTTTTTGCTTGTTTAAAAATTGAAACTCAGAGGAAAGAATCGAATTATTTTAATATACCAGCTTTTAAAAAAAATGTCATATAGTATGTTTTCAAAATTTCTTGATTAAAATATGATTTTGACACTATTAGTAATAGTAACAATTAGTCGCGACGGTGTGATGATTTAATTACTATTTATTTCCATTGATAAACCGTTCTTTATCGAATATAATAGATAATAAAAGTGTACATTTTTCGAAAATTAGTGAAAAGTTATTTTTTTAAAGAAATTTTAATGTTTGAAAATTAATGTAATTATTATTTATTTTATTAGTAATACATTTTTATGTATTTCACTAGTAATGCACATTTTTATGTATTCCATTAGTAATACACGTATTTTTTTTCTTAATTCGAGCTTCCGCAAAGGTTTCTTCTTCTTCTTCATCCGCCATTACGAAGGTAGGTGATCAACTTGGCTAGAATCTCTTTCGACACAGCAGTCCGGAGTAATTGGATAGACGAACAGCTAAAGCATATCGTAGGTTTCCCATTCATGAATTTTGTGGACCGCCCACCGATCTCTTGCCGGCGATTTTTCCTTCTATAATATTCGGCAAGAATTCGTATTTGGGTCCTCTCAGAATGTGTCCAAGTATCGCGGCTTCCTTTCTTGAATACACATTAATAATTCCGGATGTTTTTTATTCACTTTATTTAGAACTTCTTTATTACTAACTTTTATAACGAATCAAACTAATCTAATAACTTCATCTGGAAAATGACTCCTATGATTAAGCTCTTCTATTTAATATATATTTTAAAGAAGCAAA
Organism: Coronaproctus castanopsis; assembly: GCA_032883995.1. Classification (NCBI taxonomy): domain Eukaryota; kingdom Metazoa; phylum Arthropoda; class Insecta; order Hemiptera; family Monophlebidae; genus Coronaproctus; species Coronaproctus castanopsis. The sequence goes on from CM065053.1 coordinate 33,490,647, forward strand.
AATTTTCTTGAATACAGATTAATAATTCCGGATGCTTTTTATTCACTTTATTTAGAACTTCTTTATTACTAACTTTTTGTATCCAAGGAATTTTTAATATCCGTCTGTATAGGTACTTCAAAGCGCTTTCCAAGTTTAGCATACAGCGTCCAGCTTTCGCAGCCATAGAGCAAAACTGAAAAGATATAGCATTTTACTATTTTTAATCGTAGATCTAAACTGAGTCCTTTTCTAGCCAGCACGTTCTTAATTCTTGTGACCATTTGTCTTGTCTGCTCTATTCTCTATGATACTTCACTTTTTTTGGTTTATCGTTATCCTCAGTGTCTAAATATTTGAGAGTTGAAATCTGCTACAGCTCTGTATCGTTTAACCGTGTCGAGCATTTTCTTGATTTCATTGAAAATACGAATACTTTGGTTTTTAGTTTGTCGATCGAGAGTTCGAAAGCTTTGCCGTGGTTAGCAAGATTATGTACGATTTTCTGTAACTCGTCCTGACTATTCGCTATAATAAAACTGTCGTCTGCATACCGGATATTATTAAATCGTGCAGCCGTTCACTTTGATTTTACCGTCATTTTCATCAAAGTCTTCTTTAAAAGTTGACTCCGTGTATAAATTAAACAGCAAGAGCGAAAGTATGCGCCCTCGGCGAACCTCTCTTTTAATAGTAGTACTTTCAAAGTCAGCTCCTTTGACTCTAACTTCTGCTGTTTGTTCCCAATATATTTGACTTATGAATTGCCCATTAGATAATATGAAATTCGACAGAATAGTAATATCTCTGAATTACAATCACTAGTAAACTTATATAGAAAAATTATTATATTTATTACTATCGTATTGTGCGATCCGGAAATATTTTTACAACAGCACGTCCAGATTACATTCTGCTTCAACGCTGAACATTCGCGAATACCATCAAAAGTTTCATCAAGAACACTACCCGCACATCAATGAAAAATATGTTCAATGGTCTACTTAGTATATCCGCGGCCACAGGCAGCGTCATATTTAATTTGTCATTAGCAATCCATCTTCATTCCGAATGCGGTTTAGTTGCACCCATTTTCTTCGAGTTAGATCAAAACTATCTACCTTATGGGCGGAATTTCTAGTTTCTGTTTATCTGGATTTATTGTTATCACAAACTGTTCTTGTTTTTGAAGTTCTTCGCAATAAAGACGTTTACCGTATGCGGATTTTTCGCGAGTTTAGACGGATTACTTCAGACGCATGTCTATTTTGTACTTCCGTTTTTCTATTTGTTTCCATTTTCCCGTGGTTATCTCGTGATGTAGTGTTACTTAATTCAGGTATTCATCCAATAGGCGTAGATTTTTCTGTAATTAGCTCCATTATAGTATTCAGCTGTACGTTCAACGTTTAAAATTTATATTTTATAATATCGCATTTTATAACATCCTTAAGTTTCACTTGTTCCTGCCGCCAAAGTACAGATTTTTTTTTGATTTTTTTTTAGCAACTAGTTGCAATTTTTTTTTACGAAAAACTCTAAAATATATTTATTTTCTAATAAAATATATATATATTAATTTTCCGAAATCGTCTCTTATATAACTCGAACGTGAATTAGAATAATATAAATTAATAAATTAATTTTTAATTTATTTTCGTAAGGGTAATAAAGATTTAGTTCAACAATTCCGATTGAAACCGGCCGAATTTTATAATTACTTAAATCAGTCCGGTTGCATCAGCATAGACGGCGTAAATGACGCGAGAAAATTCGATTCGTTACGTTTAGCTTTCAGTATTTTACGAATTCCGCTGAACATGTGCGACGGAATATTCTGCGTGCTTTCCGCGATTTTATGGCTCGGTAATACAGTTTTCCAGGTAATTTTCGACATTATTACAAAATGAAAGTTTATATTTTTTTAAAAAGTTCTTATTTTAGATTGATCTATCGAAATTATTTTTTTATCTGTTGTGTATTTTTGTTTTAAATTAAAAAAAAAATAACATTTTTGATTATCTTTATCATAAAAATAAACTCTTTGTACACGTACATACAAAATATATATATATATATATATATATAAATATAATCTTCATCTTCAACTTATATCAGTCCAATGGTGGACGTAGGCTGTCCCAATTGTTTGCAGTTATTACGTGAGCTATCCTTATCCAATCTGTTATGTATTGTTCGGGCTATGTGTCCGGCCCATTTCTACTTTATTTTCGCCATTTGCTCCACAGAATTGTAGAGTCTAGCCTTCTCTCTTATCCATTTATTTGGCTTTCGGTCAAATATTTTTATGTTTAATCTTTCTTGCGCTACTTGTGTCTTTCTAATCTTCCTTAATTTTGTTTTTGTAAATGAGACCTGGTAAAACATAATTGATTATATAATATCATTTTCAAACGTATCGGTATGAATACGTTGTTTAGTTTTCCAAAAGCTACCCGCGATAGTGATATTATGCGATTTATTTCTGCTAACGTTAACATATTCCTTTCTGTCGTAATTCTTTGTCCTATGTATTCGTCTAGTGTTTCTATTATTTATGCCATCAATTTTTATTCTTAGTTTCTCGTTCATATTTGACATTACTTTTGTTTTTTTGTAAATTTATTCTTAATCTTATTTTATTTGTATATACAATTCCGTTATAATCCCTTGTAGTCTTTCGGAATAGTATCGCTACAGAATTTGCAAATCTAAGATGATTGAAATATTCTCCATCAATCTTTATACCTTTCCAGTTCCAATCTATTTTTCTGAATATGGATTCTAATACGGCAATAAACAGTTTCGGCGACAGTGTGTCTCCTTATCGACATATATATATATATATATATATACTATGAAAAAAAAATCCAATATATTTATATTAAAGATTGAATGTGGTCACGCGTTAATAAAGGACGGCATAGAGATTAAATCAATCAAAGTCATTAAGAAAATAAACAGCTAAGGCAAGACACAATGGAAATATAGTAAAATAGATTCAGTCAAAGGACGACTCTTACTTATCATCTTACTTCGCGATTACCGGCTACGGAGACTTTAAGGAATATTTGTATAAATTTAAGATAAAATGCACCAAATTACGCGAATTCTGCGGTAGTGGGGAAAATATGCTCCATATTCTTTCCGATTATAAATTTTTAATGCGGAAATTATACCGAACATAATTCTGTTCAAGTGAGCGTATTCAACGATATTATTAAAAAACAACGTATAAAAAAAAATCGTACGCAAGTTGTGCCTGTAATATTAGTTGATAACTCACACAATTCGCGCTAGTAGTACGGGCAATTCCCAAGAATCATATAGCTGAACTGAAGAACTGTTATTATAAAGTTTAAAAAAATAAAATAAAAAACAAAAATGAAATAAACAAAAAAAAATTAAAAATAAAAATGAAAAAGTAAAAAAGAAAAACTGTCGCAATAGCACGTGTAATAATTAATTTTTTTTTAAAACACGTCCTAACGAGCGCATGTAATAATTGTTATAATTTTTTATTATACCTAAACTATCGTTTAAGTATAAAGCCCACGTTTGGATGATTCAAACCACGGCTTCGTAATTGAAATTTATAGCTGATCCGATTCGTGCTAATTATATTTATTCTATATACACAAAAACTTTTGTATATATATATATATATATATATATATATATATATATATATATATATATATATATAAGGAGATAGTGTACAGAATCTTTTCAAAACATATTCCTTTTTTCCTGGCTTAATCTACTATTTCATACAGTTGTGGTTTCCCAAATACTGTTATTATAATTTCCATTCTTTTTCGTCCCATTGACCGGGTTTTCCTTCAATTTCCGTTTAAAATTTTCGGATAATTATATCTCACGTAAAAACGGGATGTAATAATTGAAATTGTGAACATTTTATTAGGACGTGGATGGCGAAAAATGTCAGCTAGCTGAATCGGATAACGACGTGTTGTCTAACGTAGCCTTCTTGTTAGGCCTTCAACTTGAAGACGTGATACAGGTTACGTTACGAAGGCAAATTAACGTCCGCGGTAATATCACTGAGATACCTTTAAAATTACAAGAAGTAAGTATACTTATCGTAATTAAACGCGAATTAATTATTTTACTTTATATTTCGGCATATCTCTCTCTCTAATATATATATATATATATATATATATATATATATATATATATATATATATATATATATATATATATATATATAAATCTTCGCTGTACAAAGGATGTATGTACGACGTAGATTTAAGAACGAAAATATTTGAGCATATAGCGCGTTCCTTTTCTTTGTGAAATTTCTACGAAATCGTCAGTTTATTAAACAAGTGTCTCCTTGAGAAAATGTCTTTCACTTCTTCCGTGTGCCTTTAGGTACACAGATTTTTTTTCCAGCTTCAATACGGTATAGTGTATATTAACAGCTGTTCGAGATGTACACCGAGGCATTTCGCAACTGGAGCTTGTTCCGTTGTTATCTTATTTACTTTTACTGTATATTTTTGCGTATAAATTTCATAAGTTAAAAATTCGAATAGTTTAATTATTGATTGTAAACGAATTATAAACACTCGCAGGCGCGCGAAAATAGACACGCGATGGCTAAAGCCTTATACTCTCGTACGTTCGCTTGGCTGGTGAATCATATTAATATTTGCACGAATCCCGGACAAGATTCCAGCAGATTTTTGGGCGTACTGGATATTTTCGGTTTCGAAAATTTCGCCGTCAACTCGTTCGAACAGTTGTGCATCAATTATACCAACGAGAAATTGCACAAATTTTTCAATCATTACGTTTTCGCCCTCGAACAGGATATCGTAAGTAACGTTAGATAATTGTGTTGTACCGTTCATAAAATGTTCGATATTATTCGAAATTTTCATACAAAATTATAAATATTTTATCAGATTTTATAATAGCGTTTTTTAGGTGGATTCGTTTATCGTGTGCTCGATTTCGAGCGTCGTGACCCAATTTATGATTTTGAAGGAAGTTTTTCTGCATATATTTCTGTTCTACGTTTAGCCCATGATTTCTCGGACCGTACCGTTACCGTCTATCTTCTTAATTTGATCGATATATTGGCGGTCTGTCGCTTATCCCAGAATGGCCGTCTTTTCATTGACGTCAGCTGGTGTATATATATCCGAGGAATTACGACAATCTTTTATAAATTATTGGTATTATTTTTTTTTTTTGGTGTGGTTGGATGTTTAACTGTTGCAGAATTGAGGCATTTGTTTTGCAGCTGGACCATGGAATTCTCAACATTCTACTTTACGCTCTTCTTTGGGATGATTTATTTAATGTCCGCGATTCGCAGCTATGCAGAACAATGGAAATACTATAGATCTAACTTACGTTGATTTCCTGTCTTTCCACATTTTTATTAGTTTATTCATCGCTGCTTTTCCTATCCGGCGGTTTATTTCTTTAATGCATCCTCCCTTATTAGACAGATATGTTCCGAGATAAACAACATGATGGTAACTATTTGGCTCTATCTACAACTGCGATGGAACATTTTTTTCTACTTTTTAAACCAGCCTCTTCGCTGACAGTTTCGACTAACTGCAGCAGTTCTGCCATTTCTGCGTCCGCATTAGCCAGTAAAACTGTAATTTGTTGGTACTACTCTGTAGATAATTTTCGATATATTTATATAATTTTTCTTTTTTTTTTTGGATTAAGACATTTTACGTCAATCAGAAAATAAAAAATAAATTTGCATAAAAATTTCGTGTACCATATAGGGGATAATGACTGAAAACAAGGATAAACTCTGTTTTTTTTTTTAGCATTAAAACTTTATGTGCCGTTTACAGGACATTGTTTCTCTCTCTCTTTTCTTTTGAATCTTTTCGATCATAATGTTCCCTTATGCGATACATCAGATTTTAAAGTTGAGAAAATTATGTATTTTCATAATAAAACATATTTAATAGACTAAAATGTTTCAATCTGTAAAATATATTACCAAAAGTGAAAAAAAAAGTTACATTGTTTTCAGCTCCTGGAGTGATTTTCTCATTCAGTTACACATTATTTGATTTTACAGCTTCTTAGGACATGAATATTTCTTTTAAAATTGAGACAGTTCACGTCATTCGGAAAATAAAAGTAAAATTTCGTGTATAGCGGACCTTGTATTTTTCGTTCGTTAGAATTTCTTTTTCACTTTTTATACATCTGGGCGAATGTATTTTTTTTTTTTTGTTAATATGTTCAAGTATCGTCAAGAGGATATACAATTCTCTCATATTCAATTTACGGACAATACGGCTTGTTTAGAACTGATCGAAAAACCACCTAGGTGTATTTTGAAACTCTTAACGGAACAGTGTCATATGCCTAAGGTATTTACTTCCTTTATTTATTTTTTTTTCTTTTATTTAATTATAATTAGGGAAATTAAAATTAAGAAGTAAACGAAACGCCATTAAATAATGAATTTTGGGTTTCTCCGAATAATCGATTGATTCGTATCCTCATTTACTGTAATCAAATCGTATTTCAGAAAGTATTTACAATATTTACAATATTAGCTCTTTATTTATTAAAACATATAATAATAATAATAATAATAATAATAATAATAATAATAATAATAATAATATTGGAGATTACAACATTAAAACTGTAACAATAAGAAACAAAACTAAAAATAATAGATAAATAAATAGAAGGAATCCCGCTTAATAAACGCGCGACCTACAATGTAATCACATGCACGCAACTGCCACGTAATAACTTGAATAATTAAGATGTTATTATTTAACGAATTCAGCGAACTGAGTAAAAATACGAAGATTAGAATTAAAAGTTAGAAATAACGATTGAAAATAAAAATTTAGAGCTAGATTAGAAAAAGAATAACACCTTCGAAATTATAAACAAAAGTTAAAAAAAAATTTTTTATGACTTTTATTCAAAACGTAAGAAGCCATTTTACGACGTCGATGTTTATAGTTAACCAAGTCTTACAGACTCCGCGCAATTAAATTGTAAGCCGCAAGCGTAACTGCATGCGGTAATGGGACTTACTAAAGCGCGGCACTTTTGCTTTATCTGTGCCCGTAGTTCTTGTTTTCCCTCTTACACTTGGTACATTGAACTTAAAATTTAGAATGTTCAATTCATGTAATTGTCGCACATTTGAAACGGATACATTCAAATTATTAGTAAAAATTAAGAACTGTTTTTTGCAATGAACACAACTGGTTTAGGTAGTACTCTACTGCTCTTCCCCCAATGAATAATACCGTAGGTAAGAACAGGTTGGTATCCTCCACCTTGCGGTCTCTATTCCTCAATCTAAATAGTAATAATTTTTTTATAAGAACGTTTGAAACGTTTATTATAAGTATTGTTTTCATTAATTAATACCAAGTTCTTCCGATTATTCCGTGACGCAGGGTTGCGATACGTCTTACATCACGAATTTACATACGGAATTCGAAACTCACGATCATTACCTGAAAGGAGACGATAGACGTAAATGGGAATTGGAATTCGGTATTAAACATTACGCCGGAGCGGTAACCTATGCGGTTTCCGGTTTCGTTGACAAGAATCGAGACGTTCAACAGGATGTATTTTTCGATTTTATGAGCAGATCGTCCAACGCGTTTGTTCAGGAGCTGACTAAATATCAGGTAACATTAAATTCGCATACTCGTCTTTTAACAAGTTCGTTGTATTAGGTAATAATAAAAATGATGTTGCGTAAATGCTAAAGCATGAAACATCTTCTACGGTTAAGTTGCTACCGTTATAAAAACAAACATTATGTTCGAATTGTCAATAATTTACTAATTTATTATACAGTTTATACAAATATATATATATATATATATATATATATATGGAGGTAACTTTACGGCTTACCCAACGCGATATAGTGAGAGACTATTTATATTTTAATCATAGATTCTAACTTCTCTAGAAATGTTATTATGTGAGGCAATAATGCAGGTTATCCAGATGAAGAAGGGATGATAACATTGTGCTCAGGTGTAATATATGGGGGGAGTGCAGTACGATAAGTTAAAGCCTCAGAATGTAACGGCGCGTCACATCAGATCATTGAAGAAAAACATAATTGCTTGTTCAGAATGGAGAGAACAGAAGGGACTTTGTCAAAGTTGCATATGGAAAATACGCTCAGGTGATAAATGATGCTCAAATCTTAACCTACTGATGAGTACATTTTCTTTACGATTATTATTAATGTTCTCAAAGAAATATAACTACCGAAGTTTAGGTAAGGACGGTTGAAGTTGACAGTAATAGAGAGCGAACGATATCATTGTGATAAAGAGAGTATTCTTTAGCTAATGAATCAACTAATTCGTTGTTCGGAAAGTTTTATGTGGACACATTTTACAATTTTTATTTTTTAATGCGCTAATTACTTTTTTTCAATTACTTAATTCAAATTACTTAATACCAAACACGTGTCAAATTTGTAGATAAGATTACTAACGACGATATGCTCCGACGAACCGAACTCCTCAAATTTCTGATGATATTTCAGGAAAAAAGATTTTAAAATCGAACTATTCTAAACTGATGTATGGAGGAAAGCAACCGGTGACGCTCTAATATTTAATAAGTCAATTACTGAATAATATAATTGAGTGAAAAAACTTTTTTTTTTAACTATGCAACGAAGATAGGTAATCATTTTTTTTTGGCCGAGGATGGTAATGGGCTCCTCAACACCAGCTGTTTCACCTCGTACCTATATATATGTAAAATATGAAAATCGTGGTGCCTTTTAGCCTTCTTACTTTTTGGTTATTATCTAGGTCTTGTCTTCTTACTTCCGGGATAGGTCTTCTTAATTCTAATAGATTACCAGCGGGTTAGTGTCGCTTTATAATTTTCCTACATGTTGTATCGCTGTACGCTTTAGTTCGTCCCACTTGAAAGGGGGAAATTCAAAATATTCATGCGGATTATGATGTTTTACAATTCGTATCTCCAATACCTTTGATATAATAAGAAGCGAGGATATATCGGAAGCGGGTTTAGTGTTTTCTAATATTAGCCGTATAAGCAGCATCTAGGGAGTACAGAGTTTTGCTCTTCCGTCTAGACGTGCTGCGTCAATTTGTTTTTTTACATTTTTCAGTTTAGAAAAAGAAATTAAAAAATTTTTCCTCTGAATGACAATATCGTTTCTAGGTAAATAATTAGCAAATTTTAAGGCGAATCTTCTATCAGTCATGATGAGGATCGCTTATGCGACTTTTTTAACAACTTTTGAGTTACGGGACTTAATACACACACATATATACATACATATATATATATTACCAATAGAAGTATCAGTCCCTGGACTGGTTCGCCTCTATCATACAAGTCCTTCATTTTCCGTTTATTTCATGTAGTTTTGTCTGTTTGGTCTTCCTTTCGGCCTCCGCGTGGGTATTTTTCCTGCTATATTATCTTTCAATAGTCCATCGTATACCATCCATTTCATTCTTGTTTTTTCAATAGTTTTCAAAAGTGACCTTTCCTTTTATACTCGTTTAAAACTTCTTTATTTAGAATTTTATCAACCAACGAAATTTTTACCATGCGCCGCCAGCACCACATTTCAAATGCCTGAATATTCTTTAAATCTCTTCTGTTTAAAGTAAATGTTTCCGCCGTGTGCAATGCTACTATCACATAAACGACTTGTTATATATATAGTGTAACAAAATGCCAAATAATTATTCTTACCTGACAGAAAAATCGCTTCGCTCGCCTAATTATAATAATAACTATTATTATCAATGCTATTTTTACTAAATATTTTCGTCTCATTTATAATTCGTTTTGTTAAATAATAGGACCTATTGGGGACGACGGCTAATCGCATGGGTAACGTCGTCAATGGTAATACAACCGTCTCGCGAGGAACTACTAAAGGTAAACCTACCGTGAGCGATACGTTTAGGTATCAGTTACAATCGCTGGTAGACGTTTTACAAGCTACTAATCCGTGGTAAGTAAATTCGGTCTTAAAATATGAACAATTATACGAAAAGAAAAATAAAGAGAGCAAAGAAAATCGTGTCTTTTTCTTAAGCGATAATTTGAACACAGTATCGTCGTATTGTTCGTTAATGCTGTGACTAGCCATTGTAAGAATAGCATATAATAGCGAAAGTACTCATCTGTCAACTGGACGGTCAAGGTGTTCGAAACCGCGCTCCCGACATAAAAAGATTATAAACTTTTTCATCATTATAAAACTCTTCATTATTACGCAGATGACTATGACACCCCACTGCGTGTTACGTCACATGCGCGCGCATCTACGTTGCATGTAATTAGTTCTTTAGCCGATTTTGTACGTAGGAATAAACGTAATTAATAACTGTAATTAAAAGATTAATATACCTAATAAAAATTACATTATTTTTAACATTATTGTTATTATTTAGAATTCCGGTAAAACCTCACATTGTAGACGTTAAATAATAATAATAATAACGACTAAATAGTAGATTTAAAAAATGGAATTAAAAAAAATAAACAACAAATAATAAGTTTAAATCTTTAATTTTTTTTTTATTAAATTAAAAATCCGCAAAGCTATTAGAGCTGTTATCGAGTGAATATAAAAAATATTTTTTTCTTCATCATAATCCGTTTATTTCGGCTCCGATCATACATTAATAACACACGGGTATTTACTAAGGCGTGAATCTCCTGTCAGATGTTCCTGCGGACACTGGGGAATTAAACATCTTCCGCTAGATTGTACTACTTACAATTCTCAACGTTCCCAACTAGCATTACCAACAACAACTAAAAGGCCTGCTAAACTCGAATGGCAACACGCACCTACAAGTTCTTCGCTTCTTGTGCAATACTAGTCTCTTCAACATAATCTGAGCTCTTCTCATCTGTGCCTCCGGCCTAGTAGCAGTACACGGCACATTAATGGGAAAATGATAATAATAATAATAATTTTTTCCTTTTAGCTATTTGTTTTCGTTCAAGTAAAATCAAAATGACAAAGAACGATCCATTTACGATAATCGTTTGTCTATTTAGGTACGTGCGCTGTATCAAACCGAATATGATGAAAATTGCGAACGATTACGACGAGAAATTGGTTTTGGATCAGTTAAAATATTTAGGTATGCTGGAAATTATACGCATACGTAAAGAAGGATATCCGATTCATTTATCGTTTACCGATTTCGTGGATCGCTATAGGTGCATTACTAAAAAAGTCTTACCGAAGGATCGTAGGGACGCCGCTCAGTTAGTACCTTTATTTTAAAATACATTATATATAAGCTACCCACTCCTACGTTAATATCTTATCCAACATCTTCTAATCGCTTCTATTTTGCGTTTCCCTTAATTTGCTTTTCTAGACCACTACGACGTCTTAGCCAACTTCAATGTTATTCTTTCCATCAGCCACCGCTGTATGACCCGTTTCGACCATCTAGTATTTCACTCTCGTTTGTTCGCGTATCAACTCGTTATTTTTCTAATAACCTTAAATCGAACATTACCCTCTGATATATTCCCCCCCCCAAAAGCGATTGTTACGAATGTTATTTGCGGACAGAATTGTGTGAACCTAACCAACAAATACGAATTCTACGAATTCGATGAAGTATTTTTTTTTGAAGCGGGAGAGGGAAAAATCTTCAAAAGACACTGATATATTTATAAGTAGCATATATATTTTTGAGAGCAGCACATGCACACTCAGCAAATGCTGATGGATAATCAGCGTGTGGGATTTTTACCCACTAAAAAACCCCCTCCCACTGTTAATATACATGTAAATATAGAGGTCCATGAACAAATGCAAAGTCCTGCACATTATAATAACATAATATGTGATGGAAGAGGGATGAAAAATACATACAAGAAAGCATATAACGAGTTTGTAATTTATAAAATATTACATTAAATTATAATTAATCTCGATATAAACTTATATCGTAGTATAAATAATAAATTACTGTATACGCTTGTGACTTACAAACCATTCTATTAAGTTTTTCTAATCCGGCTAATTCGCTGCAGCTGTCTTTAGTACCAAATTTCAAAAATTTCATCCATACAAACTTTATGCTCTGTTCAAATTATCCCATTTATGTCGTCGATAACGATTTTATTAGTAGAATTTTTTTTAAAATCCGGGATGGGATTAGCAGTAGCAAGTTGTTTTAGTTGAAATATTATAGCGACGTTCTACGAGGTTTCTTTACGTGTCTAATTGTTGACGACGTTTTTGAAACTAAATTCAGTAAAGTAAGAATTATCACTGCTTTATGTAATATAATTATTGCACCTGAACGTAATATTGAAAACTTGTTTTCTCTCATTACGGGCTACTGCAGCGAAAATTTAACCGCAACTTTGTTTAATTTCTATTCCAAGAGTACCGATTCAATCATCATATTTTCAAGATATGGAAAATTATAGATCGATTCAATATCTATTCGCTGTATCCGACTCTAGATACTACTTTCTTACAGTCTGTGCTAGTAGCTTCGTCTTTCCGATATTAATGTTTAATCCTAGAGAGTTACAATTCTGAAGCATATCCTGCAATTTGTCCGCGGTATATAATCCAATAAAATGCGAAGACTTTAGAACGATAAGATTAATTCCGCACGCGATAAAAATAATGGTTCAGATAATTTTAAAACGACTGGAACTTTATATAGAAACGTATCTAAGTAAATCCAAGTTCGGTTTCGGCAAGCACAAAGCTACGCTGGATGCAATAGGGTGTCTTACAGAGAATTTCGAGGAAAGAATGATGAGCGTAAATCGCGGTGTTTATTATGTTCGCTTAAATCGTTCGATAAACTTTTCCAAGAAATAGAATGTCCTCAAAGTCTACTGAGGCTTATATTTAATTTGTACGAATCAACAAAAAGCTGTAATATAAATTAACGATGACTTGTCAGAACCTGCAAATATAAAGACAAGTTAAGCAAGCATTTGAAAGTATAAACTGTGGAATAAACGTAGGAGGAGAAAAATTAAAACTATAAAATTCGCGATGACTATACGATACACGCGATAATAACTGCGGATATGTTTCAAAAGATAACACAACGTTTAAACAAAAGATACTAAGTAATAAATGTGTGAAAAAAAAAACAAAGACAATGATGATTGGAAAGAAATCGCGTAAAAATTTATGGAGAAATAGTTGAGCAAGTCGGAATACCTTGATCAGATTATTGATACTGAATTACTTATAGAAATTTGACTAGTAAAATATGTGTTTCAAGAAAAACAAGGCGTATTAAGTCCAATAATGTTGAAGCTACGAAAAAAAATATTGAACTGAACATTAATTAAAGTTAAATATGAATAAGTTACAAGCGTTGAAGACGTGGTGCTTGGAGGAAATTAGGACGGATAAAGTGGGTAGAAAAAATCCAAAATTAACAGCTGCTACGACAAATTGAAGAGAAAAGATTAAATCGGATAAGGAGAGCACGGTTAACTTGGATGGGTCTTCGCCATGATGGATTATTTCTCTTAAAGGCAAATTTTAAACGAAAAGAACCCGCGTAATAGACATTTATAGCAACCCTTTAAAAAGACACCCGGTTAAAAAACTACGCTGAATTAAAAAGAGCTGCGGAAGATCGGAAAAGATGGGAGCTTACTATTATGGCAGTAGACAAGCCTTAGGACTATACTAATGATGATGATGATGATACATGACTAAAATTATCAGTAGGTAAGAATGTACGTGAAATTAATGATTTAATACCTCGTATAATTTCGTCGTTTAATCAGGTTAAAAGATTATTGTGCAGAGAATTTTCAACTTTTTTCATTTTTTCTTTTCGTTAAAAACGGATCTCAGTTTAATGAAAGTAGATTTATCGTTATTATTATTTCAGTTTCGAAAGTTATCTTCTAATATTATATATCGGGTGACTACGATTTTGTCTTTTAAATAGCGCAGCTGGGAAGACTGCTACAACGCAAATCGTGTGCTCCATGTTTAGGTGTACACATGAGAGATTCGTTCAGTTTCAGTTATTATGACATCCTATAACGAGCGAGCATTTTGCGTGGAACGTTATTTTCGGCGTGTCATGACAGTGCAAAGATAGTTTTGGAAAGAATTCAAATGAGATTTTTTTTTGTGAAGATACCTTGATCCACGAGATCTGGAAGACCTAACAACTCGTATTTCTGAAGAAATTTCAAAAATTCAGCGACTTATTTAATAAAAATACTGAACGAACGTATCGCTGCAAGTGGCAGTCATCTAAACGATATTGTGTTCCACAAATGATTGTAAGCTAATCTCTCGTTAGCTTATTTTTAAATATAATTTCATTCAAAAATTTTGGTCGAGTAATTTTTGATTAATTCAACAAACAACACCGTCCATTTACGGATTAATCTAAACACATCTTCGCGATCAATTTTCTACGTCCGTACGATTCTTTTCACGGACGTCTCGGTTTTGCGTCCGTCCAATCTTTCGTATACTATTAAAGTGTAAACGCCCCGTACGAATGTTTCGATCAATTTCTTCTTAAGTTCTATATTCATCTCGATGTTAAAAGCCCCCGTTTTTTTTTTCATAAATAGCAAATTCGTTAATCCTATTCTTTCTTTATATTCTAATTATAAAAACGAAATAAATCAGGACAGAATACGTACAAGAATACACGATAAAAAACGAATTAAGCGAAACGTTAGATTCTAATTATTAATATATATATATTAATATATATATATATATATATATATATATATATATATATATATATATATATATATAATGCCGTAGAATGATTATGCGTTTAATGACGATCGATCAGAAAGAATGGCAGCTTGGTAAAACCAAAGTATTCCTTCGGAACAAAGCTCACGAGCCGATAGAAGATTTAAGAAAGAAAATATTTAATTGCAAATCGTTAATTATACAACGCAGTTGGAAGCGTTACATTTCTCGTAAAGGTAAGCCTACGTCATATATTCGGTTATATAGATTATTTTATTCGGTTATATAGATTATGTTCATTATATTTCGTACAAAAATTATTTATTTCATTATTATTATTAAAAAAAAAAAATTCCGCAGTTACTACACAATAGATGGTACCTTGAAATAAGGATTCTTCTTAAATAGATTACTCGAAAAAATGGAGGGTATCATAACTGTATAGTAGACTATTAGATGCCTTACATATAAATAGGCAAGTATTATCGCGACGTTAATCAGCTGTTGTAATACGAACGAATTTGTTCGTTTGGCTCGGTCCAGGTTATAAAGGAGGTTTTACCGGTTAGTCGGAATCTTCTTCTTAATTCCTCAATCTATTAATAGATTTTAATTTTTTATAATGTGGAATGTAGTGATTTTTTTATAAAAAATCAATTGAAAATTAGTTAAATCGCAGATTTTTAATATTTATTTTCATTTTATTTGTAAAATTGTGTTTTTTAAAAAATTTTGTGGTTGTATATTTTTATATTTTATATTTTACTTTTGGACATCATACATCGCAATAGTAAATGAAAAATTTAAAATTCCACCAGTATACAACTTTTACAGAATCCGGAAAATAGTATTGAAGAAAACATTAATATAAAAAAAACTAAATTAATAAACAAATATATTGATATTAAATTTCAACAAACCAAAAAATAGACAGAACAGAAGCAGACAGCATTTTTGGATCATATTTTCACAATTACCATCACATATTTTTAAGTAATTATATTTAATTTATATTTTAAAATTATGATTTTTTAAAATTTTTCACTTGATAATGGCGTAAATGCCAAAAAGCTTTGTGTTTTCTTTAAGAAAATAAATATTAGTGATTTAACTAATTTTCAATTGATTTTTTATTAATAGATTAGCTGACAACCTTGTTTAAAAGTTTCTGGACCGAGCTATTTTCGTCATACTTCCACAGTTCACTGTTTTTACATCACCCTGTATTTGTTTTATGTATTTCTGCCTCGCTCATCCTCTCGGTCTCCAACTCGACGTTATCTATTGAAAATAAACGACTACGGTATATACGGTCATTGTTATACCTACTCGGATTTATGGAATACAATTATGAGGTTGTGATAATATTTCCAATATAGATTCCGTACAAAGTCGTCAAAACGTTACACTTTTGAACGCAGTAATGACACGAATTAAAAATTTCAGCGGCCATCGATGAAATTACTACGTAAAAAAATCGGAAAAGAACACTAATGATGAAGTCTACAGGTCCTGGATAACTATGAGGATTTAAAACGACTCGAAAACCAATAATTTAGTGAAGTAATGAATAAGTCGGAGTCACTTCATTGGAAAAACCCTTCACACTTGCTTTCAACTTCATCGTCGTTATTGTCAAAGGCTTAAGTCGTCGCAATCTATTTTCGCGGTCGATATTCATAATTACATAGAAGAATTATACAAAAAGGGGAAAAAACTATTAATTAAATTAAAACAATATATTTAATAAACCCGAGTTTACGTTTCAATGCCCGTCATCAGAACTAAACTAAACTTACTCTGACATAACAATTACCTTAACTACATTGACAATACTACATCCTGATTGGTTCTCAATTATCACAGTTCACACTCGATCAAGTCGGAAGCTATCCTATCTGTTGTAATTCTTGAATTTCTCAATTTCTAAAGCTTCCCTAACAATTCTTTCACCTAACCGATCTACTTTGGCCAGAACTTTTGCATCCTCAAACCGTATTGTATGCCCTGTAACCGCTTGTGCTCCGTCACAATAATCTTATTGAAAAAAAAAATACTGATTTGGAATCCTAATATGTATATATACGTGTGTGTGTGTTTTTTAATTAGAGATTAAAAATATTCATACGTGTTATCTGGATACTTCGTAGAATACTTAAGAATACGGAACGCCGCCGTGCGGATTCAAAATGCTTACACGAGTTGGAAACTGAGGATAGATTTCTTACGAAAAAGACGAGCAGCTATAATCATTCAGTCTCATTTACGCGGTCTTTTCGCCAGAGAGGTATAATAAATTTTTAATGGAAATTCTGTAAAAAATTAATTATAAATTAAGTCCCGTATGTGCGAACATTATGAATTGTACTGTCTTTTAATTAAAGAATATTCTGGAGTGTGTAAATCGGTCACCCTTACACTCTTACCGTGTTCGACATTATTAAAAAAAATATATTAATTTTCTAGTCGGTATTTCTTTTTCTTTAAGGTTGATGATTTTTATTATTTTATACGTCGAACGACTCTTTATAGTTAACGTTCGCATTACGATATGATCTTGAAATTATTCGCAAATAAATTTATTCAAATCATTTTAATCCCCCCCCCCGAGAATATTAAACGATTTTTGTTGCCGTTTATGCTGAAAGGAGTGTATTAATAGGAAAGCCGATGAGCTAAAATTTACTACCGGCGCTTCTCGGCCGAGACACCGAATTATTTCTTAAAAATGGAAGCTATTCGTGTATAATATAAGGTGACCCAGAGAAGACGGACGGTTTTTGTTTTTTGAATAGAGTAGTTGGTAACACTGTTATAACGTAAACCGAGTGCTTCGCATTTAGTGTACACACGAGAGATTCGTTTTTTAATTTGAGGAACGCGTGATTTTCGTAGAAAATCGATCAGGGCAGTGCAAAGAGAGTTTCGAAAAGAACTCAAAGTTTTACGCGATCTTTTTTATGGAGATATCTTAACAGCCGCATTTAAGAAACACGCCCATGAGATCTGGAAGATCTGAAAACTCGGATTTCCGAAGAAATTTCAAAAATTCAGCGAACTATAAAAAGAAGTCTTCAAAAATGTTGTAAAGATCTAGTATAAGATCAACCGCCGAGAATGATCACAACGGGAACGGTGCAATGCCTCTATACATTTAATAAATGGAAAACAGTTTCAAATCCTTTATGCGAATGTGGGCAACGAACGAACGATCAGTGCTAGTCGGCATTGTATCATCATCGAAATTGATCATAATAATGATGATGATAATAATAATAATAAATGATTTGATTATTCAAATTAAACAATTTTCAAATACAAATCGGATAAGCCGATATTGTTTACATCCTTTATTCGCTCTATAGGTTGCTGCCGCTTTAAGACAGATGAAACGCGTAGAAGAAGACATGAGGAAAAAAGAAAAAATGGTCGACGTAAAACTGACGAACGGCGATGTTGGTGGTAGTGGCGATGGACAAAATGAAGAAACGGACGATCACGCTGACGAAGAAGAGAAAAGGCAAGTTTAGATTAATTATCAACGTAGAATTTATATTTAATACATCGAGCTATCGGCGCTAACGATTTTATTTATTTATTTATTTATTTATTTATTTATTTATTTATTTATTTATTTATTTGTAAAGACTCGCGGCTAGAGCATGAACTTCTATACGGAAGGTACCGAGTTACAATCGGCGACACAAAAATTATCCCAAAAATATAAACATATAAATAATCTTAATATTATCGCGTGGAAATGGCAAACCAGCACACATAACATAACATGCGCGCTAGTAAGAACGTAGTACACTACAAAAAACACGCGGGGCTGTTTTGTGCCGTGATAACAAAGCGATTACACCCGGGTAAAAAAACTAAAAGGCACACATTGACTACTAAAGAAGACCTAAACGGTTGTTTCAACATAAATTATTAAAAGTTCGCATTTGTTATTAAAATATAATAAAAATTTAGCGATTTCTAAATTATGATTTTGCTAACGAGACGATTAAATATGTATTAGTACTTTCAGTTCGCTATATGGTGCATGAAATTTTAAATCTAAACGAAATCGTTTATTTTCGTATCAGTTTTAAATATATTTATATAAATACGTTGAAAATTATGTACAGTTCGTCTAGGAAGCAGTATTGTATAATAAACGCCTGTATTTTGCTTTATAATTTTATAATGTATAACTGAGGGGGTTAAAGTATTTTAAATCATCTATTAGTTTTTACGCGTTTATATTTTTATATATATATATATTATTTATATATATATATTATTTATATATATATATTATTTATATATATATTATTTATATATATATATTATTTATATATATATATATTATTTATATATATATATATATTATTTATATATATACACAGTGGCACACCCAGGATTTTATCTGGGGTGGGCTCGAACATTCTTTCTCCCAAAAAATAAAAAATTGGTAATAGAAATTAAAATATACACAGTCGAATGTGTAGCAAAATCCGATAGGGAAAACGAACTATAAACGATCACGAACAACAACGAAAAACCGCACTGGTCACAACCTGAATGAGATTCGAATGGCCAACTGCCCAACCAACGGCCAATTTGTTTTATTTGTGTTGCACAATCAGCTGGATTTTCCATGTCATGACAGAATGTAACGAATATTTTCTAACAGTATTTTTTGTAATCTAGGCTGTTTTGCACGCTCTTCAAAATGATGTTTTATTAGTGACAACGCGAGCTCTTTCTCTTCTGTTTCAATTAGCTGCAAAATTGTTCGGAGCTTACAAGTTACTATTTTATACCTTTCTAATCCCTCTGGGATGGCTTAAGCCCGGTAGCTCCCCATGGATGCGCCGCTGTAGGTATATTACCGATCATACTTAATAACTTCAGGTTTTATTTATCATCATCGTAACAAACATCCGGAAAAGTTGCACAACATCGAGTTTTGCCAGCCGAAAGAAATCTTTCACACTCGCGGGTTTCTATTTATAAGTTTCTACCTCTTTCCTGCGGGGGTTTTATTCCTTACGTTTCCAAATTAAATATGTCTTATCCGATTTTATCTGCGATGTACGCAATTTTTCTTATTATTATTTCGTCATATCTTCCTCTTCATCAGTAGATTGGTTGTTAACCTTTTACTATGTTTGATCGCTTTAAACTACCCTTAGAATTGTCTTAGTTCGTCTTTTCTTTTTAAATCTGCAGAAGAGCTTTGTGTATCGTTTATTATTTGCTCGATATCTTCCTCTATATCGTTTGTCGTCCGTTTTGCGTCTTCCATACTAGGGTCTAATTATGACGGAATAGCTTGAACCTTCGTTTTTCTTTTTAATACGTATTCATCAGAGTTCTCGATATTCTCATTTGTTCTTTTCTCGATTCAGCTGATATTTCGTATAGCATCACATTTCAATCTATTCCGTTGTATATTTGTTTTTCAATCGTCCGCATGTACGCAGTATACTCCGCATTTATGTTTTTACTAAGTGCTTTTTAGTCACACACGCCCCATATTATTAAATTTAACGCGTAACCTAGTCCACGATAATCATTTAATTCCTGCCATATAGGTAATTACGATTCTAGGCAACTTCAATTTATAGTAAATATAAATGTAGAAGACCAAACATAATAGGCTAACGTTATACGGCGCTTATTTTATACGATTTATAATTTCTTCTATATTTACTTAATAAAGCGTCGTTCTTTGGTTTCATTATTATTATGAATTTTTATTTTTCGCTGTACAGTTTTTTGGAAATTTATTTTTTTACATCATAAGTATAAATGTTTCTTTTCTATATTAACGCGTCTTTATATGAATTCCACGGTGAGCCATTTTGGGCGTTACTTATTATTTGAAATTTTTGTTTTTATTATTTTCCGTAAATTATGTCGAAATATACGTCGTTGTTGTTAAAAATTGTAATAATAATCGATTTGTACTTAATTAGCTCGTAGGATTGAACGCATACGCGATAGTATGTCTTCTTAGTCGATTTATATATTAATAATCGAGCTAACTTCAATTTAATAATTTTAGAATTAACGAAATGAAGATAGTAGCGCTGGCGGAACAATTAAATTATCGTCTAAACGAAAAAGCTCACGATTCGGTCGATTTGGAAAATTTGTTCGCGTTCTTAAGCGACTCGCAAAATGATCGAAGTCAAATTATCGAACAGCTCGATGAAAAAATGAAAGAATTGGTTACGGATCTGGACATGGAGGTAGGAAATATATATATATATATATCGATCGAACTGTCAACTTGGACTAGGGTTCAATCCAAGCCATGTAACTCTAAATTCTCCCCGTGAAGGTGTGGGCATCCTACCCCGTTTATACTTCATGCGTCCGCATCTGAGGTCCATATGATTAGTGCCTTGAATCCTAGTCCAGTTTATATGTAAACATAAAATGGTCCGGTAACGAACAAGGCGACGAACATATATATATATATATATATATATATATATATATATATTTATGCGTGAATGCTCGTACAAATATATATTATTATTATTATCTAAAAAAATAAATATAGTATTTATAAAGAAATAGTTTATTTTATATTAAAAAACTATTATATATTTATTAATGAATTATAAAAAAATAATTTAATTGAAAATAATAATAATAAAAAAAAAACTAACCTGACCGGATTCGTAATTACTTGTCAATCATCCTTCTTCATTTACATATACACACACACATTGATATATACATATATATATATATATATATATATGTATGTATATATGTATATATCAATGTGTGTGTGTATATGTAATTTCTTTTTAGCCATTGTAAAACGATGATAACTTAGATTCTGTCCGTATAGATTTTCTTCTTTTCTTATTTTTATTCATTATAACGAGTAAAACTTTAATGGTTTCATCATGGTATATTGAAATGAAATCATATTCAAAAACAACAATTTCTAGTCTCGAAGTCATTTCTAAAAATTTCATACATATATCAGTCTCCGAGGTTGGGCAAAATTTAATTAAGGTTCAACAAAAAAAAAAAAAAACGAAAACGTTGGAAAAAATGTAATTACTAAATATAAATTCGCAATGATTATCGAACAAATTTATTTGAAAAATGTAAATTGAATCATAAGTGAAATATGCAAAATATTTACAATTATACTAATTTTGCTTATTAATTATATATATATATATATATAGATTAAGATATATTTAATATTGTACTATCGATACGTGTAATTCTGTAACGTGGAGACACTGTATCGTACCTCGTTAAGGAGATCACGGATTTTTATATTTAGATAGTTTTTAAGGCATGCACGTGTTGCTTGTTATTTTAGTACTAATAATAGTAATAATACATTTTTATAATATTAATAACGTAACGTGGCGCAGTCAATTATTTTAAATTGTAATTTATTAAATTAGTTTAATTTAAAATGGAGATAGGTTTTGCAACACCAAAAGAACTTGTTGCAGATAAAAATATAAGCCAAAATTGGCTTAAGTTTAAGAATTCAATAAAAAAAACTATTTAATTGCTACGGAAAAAGCAGAAAAGTCAGATTTAGTGAAAATTGCAATATTATTTTCCTGTATTGGTGATGAAGGTGAAAAGATATATAATTCATTTCAACTTTCGGAAAAAGAATCTAAAAGTTTTGATACAATAATATCTAAATTTGATGATTACTGTATTCCAAAGAAGAACGTAGTACTGGAAAGATTTAGATTCAACAAATGTATGCAACAACCAGATCAGTCAATAGACACATTTGTAATGGAGTTAAAGAATTTATCTAAGTATTGTGAATTTGGTGAACTAGAAATGGGCTTAATTCGCGATCGAGTCATTCTTGGTATTAATAATTTGAATATGCAGGAAAAATTATTGATAGAGCCTGATATTACTCTAGAACAAGCCGTTAAACTGATCAGAGCAGTAGAAATATCGAAAGAACATTTTAAAGAAATATCTGGAGAAGAAAGGTTGCCGAATGAAATCCTTAATATTAAATCAAGATCATCGAAATTTAACGTTAGTCACCAGTTTCGGAATAAAATGCAACCAAATCAATATAATTGTAAAAAGTGTGGTTATAAACATGCAGCTAGTAACTGTCCTGCGTTTGGTAAAATCTGTAACGTGTGTGGAAAAATGGGGCACTTTGCCGTTGGTTGTTTCCAAAATAATAAAACTCAATACAAGAATCGTAATGAAGTCTTATATGTGGAATCGGTTCGTTCAACATCGAGTAATTTATGGTATAGAACTTTATCACTTAATAAAATGGTAAACATTAGATTTAAGTTAGATACAGGAGCAGATATATCAGTAATTAATAAAATGGTTTATAATAAATTAAATAACGTTAAATTGTATACAGATAATAAAATTCTCTTTGACTACAATAATAATAAGATTGATACATTGGGATATTGTTTCGTAACTTGTAATACTATTAAAAATGACGTACATAGAATTAAATTTTTCGTAACGACACAACCTAATCACAAATGTATTTTAGGCAGAGCTGATTGTGTTCGTTTTAACTTTATTAAATTAATTGAAAATATTGATGTAATTGATGATAAAAGTAAAATTATTAAAGAATATTCCGATGTTTTTTCTAATAACGTAACTAAACCTTCAAATAAAATTAAATATCATATTGCGTTAAAGAGTAATGTTAATCCTGTGGCGGAACCGCCTCGTAGAATTCGGTTTTCATTATATAACAAATTAAAGAAAACGCTAGATATTTATGAATCTCAAAAGATAATAAGTAAAGTTAATACGCCAACAGAATGGTGTCACAATTTGGTTTTAATAGAAAAAAAAGATGGTAATTTACGCATATGTTTAGATCCTCGTAATTTAAATAAATATGTTATTAGAGAACAACATTAATACCTCTACCTGATGAAATTTTAAAAAATTTAAAAGGTAGCAATTTCTTTTCAACATTAGATTGTCATAACGGTTTTTTTCAAATAGAATTAGACGAACAAAGCTCCCTAGCATGTACTTTTAATACTCCTTTTGGTCGTTATAAATTTAATAGATTACCTCAAGGTATTTCATGTGCACCAGAGGTGTATCAAAAACATAATTTAGAAATATTTGAATATATAAAAGGCGTTTATATATATTTTGATGATATAATAATTGGTGCTAAATCTAAATAAGAACATGATAATATATTAAAGCAAGTATTAACTAAAGCTAGAAAATGCAACGTAAAATTTAACAGTAATAAATTTCAATATCAACAAAGTAAAGTTAAATATCTAGGTTATGTTGTTTCCGGTAGCTGTATTAAAATTAATAATGATTATGTAAATGCAATTTATAACTTAAAATCACCTTCTAATGCACATGAATTAAGACGTATTTTGGGTATGATAAATTCTGTTTCTAAATTTATTCCTCAGGTAGCAGATTTAACAGAGCCTCTTAGAATTCTATTACGTAAAAATGTTGAATTTTTATGGAGCGATAGTCAAGAAAAGGCATTTACTAAAATTAAAGATTTAATTGTTAAAGATCCTGTACTAAAAATTTTTGATTCCACAAAAGACATTGTAGTACAGTGTGACGCCTCAAAAGATAATATTGGAGCTTGTCTTATGCAACATAAACATCCAATACAGTATATATCTCGTAGTTGAAAACGAAAAGAATTGGGCTCAAATAGAAAAGGAACTGTTAGCAATTTGTTTTTCATTTGAAAAATTTGATAAAATATTATATGGCCGCCCTGTTAAAGTACAAACAGACCACAAACCTTTAAAATATATTTTAAATAAGCCACTGCATAAAGTAACACCTAGATTACAAAAGATGGTAATGTTTTTATTAAAATATGATTTTACTATTGAATATATTCCAGGAAAAGATTTAGTTATAGCTGATACTTTAAGTAGAGATGTAAATAATACAGATAATACTGAAACACCTAATTTTTCTAATATTAAAGAAATTCATGGCATCGAATATGATAATTTACCTATGAGTGAAAATGAAGTAAAACAATGTCAGGATGCCATTAATAAAGATAATAGTTTGCAAACTGGCTGGCCTAATAAAAATAAAATTCCAGATAACGTAAAAATTTATTATAAATTAAGAAATGATATCTATTATCATAATAATTTACTCTTTCTTAACGATAAGATTATAGTTCCTTATGAATTACGTAATTATATATTGAATGTGTTGCATGAACCTCATATAGATATTGATAAAACTAGGAATCGAGCTCGTGAAGCTGTATATTGGCCGGGTATAAATGAGGACATAGAAGATTATATTAAACACTGTAAAATTTGTGAAAAATATTAAAAGCAGAATACTAGAGAAACATTACTTAATCACTTACGGGCCTTTTCAAAAATAGGTATTGATTTATGCGAAGTTTATAATAAAGTATATTTAATAATAATGGACTATTTTTCAAAATGGATTGAAATAATCCCAATAAAATCTAAAACAATCGAAGAAATAATTGATAACATAAAAATTGTTTTTGCTACTTTTGGCATTCCTAACGAAATTATATCAGATAATGTTCCGTTTAATAGTTATCAATATAAAATATTTGCTAAAGATTATGATTTTAAGTATACTTTCATACGTCCCAAATATTCTCAGTCAAATGGGATGGTAGAGAAAGGAGTGAAGGCTGCTAAATTATTAATTAAAAAATCGTTTGAGGATAAATCCGATTTAAATCTTAAACTTCTAGAATATCGTAATACTCCTATTCAGAGTTTAAAATTATCACCAGCACAGTTAATGTTTAATCGAAGATTACGTACTAAATTACCTATTCATAATAAATTACTAAATCCTGAGATATTTAAGGTAAAGAATGAAATTGAAGCACATCAGGCTAAGCGGTCGAAATATTATAACAGAAATGCTATAAATTTAAATCCTTTAAAACCTGGAGATAATGTAACGTATTTCAATCATTCCACCAAAAAGTGGCAACCAGGATTAATCGTCAATTTGGCTGATCAGCCTCGCTCGTATTTTGTTAAAAATGTATTTGGTAATATCATTAAGCGTAATCGTATACATTTAAGGAAGTCATTTTTAGATTATAATAAATCAACTATGGGTACGTTTGATATAGAACTTCCTGTCGAAGATGTACCTAGCGGTAATAATACTATTGATGTATTTAATAATAACACAAATATTGTAAATAGTAATAATAGTAAAATCTCTACTAGAAGTGGAAGAATAGTTCGCCGTCCACAATATCTAAACGATTATATTTAAAAGGGGGAGATGTTATATTAGATTAAGATATATTTAATATTGTACTATCGATATGTGTAATTCTGTAACGTGGAGACACTGTATCTCGTTAAGGAGATCACGGATTTTTATATTTAGATAGTTTTTAAGACATGCACGTGTTGCTTGTTATTTTAGTACTAATAATATATTTTTATAATATTAATAACGTAACATATATATATATATATATATATTACTCTTCACAGTAAAATTAATGAACTAAGAAATGACTAAAATAAAGTAATTTACATCGCATAAATTATACGAGAGGCCTTAAAATTCGACTAAACATTTATTAATTAATGTTTCATAAGTTTGAAGACAACTTTTAAATAGTTATTTTAATTGTTTTTTTTTTTCTTTTTATTTCTCTATATCATTACGAAGTTCGTTTAATTTCTCTGAAAATAAATTTAGACATCGTCAAAAAAAACGAGTTAGGTCATTCTGTTAAATTCTTTTTAGACTTGCTGGCGAACAACTTTTTTTAATAAATGTTTTTTTTTTCGATAAATTTTTTCAAAGTTTAATTTTTTAAAAGTGGTCTCTCAAAACAAAACAGTTTTTCCGCTCACTTTTTCGTTCATTATTAGCGTTATATATATAAAAAATTAATTGAATAACGGCGACCTCATATTTTCTATAATAACTTTAGGAAATTTTTACTACTAGATTTTCCAATAGGAAATATGACGTTGCCGGGAATATTCAATATGTACGTTCATGTATTGTAGTATATGTGAATGAGAATGAATTGATTTATTTAATGTCTCACATCGGTCATAGTTTCAGTGAAGTTATTATTTTTCTTTTAATATTTTTTCTATATTGCAAATAGAACGAAAATCATTAGTACTACAATTTTAAATACTTTCGCAGTTGGAAACCGTTATACAACAGGAACTGGAAGATTTACAACCTAATCGAGAATATAATAATAAAATCACTTCATCGACAGTTTCGGATTTATCGCAGCAGCAGCAACAAACTCGTAAACAATTAAAACCTCCGTCTTTACCAGAACCGACGTGTCCACCGCCTCCTCCGCCGCCATTCCCGGAGATGATGAATGGACATGCGGAACCGATTTACGAATCTGTTTTACCTCGAGAAGATACCGACGTCGTTCCTGACTCTCCGCCTCCGTTACCAGCTCCAACTAGCGCCAAAGTAAGAGCGAAAAGTCCGATAATTGAACGCGTTCAAAAGTCAGGAAAAGCTTCTCCAATCACCGGAATTCTGTCACCGAAACAAAGTCGTCCCAGTTCAAGAGCGTCGTCTACGGTATGCTTCTTATTTTTTTCTTTTTTTTTTTTGTAATCTATTGAACATTAAGTCGGGTCTATCTGGCAATATATGACCAAGTGTTCTTCAGTATAGAGACCGGTATTAATAAATTTAGATATGCCATTTAATAAGGTTAATAATAAGATTTTATTGCGCAACTCTGGCATGATAGGTCTTTATTGAGTTGTAATAGAACATTTTATCTAAATTCTAGAGCACGAAGTTATCTACAACTTTCAAATGGGAATAAATAAACGAAACGAACTTGAAAGTGAAAATAGAAGTCTGTTCAACAACACTTTTTTTGTATATTTGACATATCGACACCCGGACTCGGGTTTAGAAAATGTGATATTTAATTAAAACCAAACGTGGTGTCTAAATATGCGTACACTGTAAATTTTGAGTTATACAAATAGCTACGATAATGATCAAATTATAATATATCGGCAAAAGTGAATAGTTTGTCAAGTTAATTCATTCATATCAATCTTTAAATTATGTCGTAACAATGCTTGAATTCCGATCTTTTCTTTAATCTGGGGCGTGTACGATCAGTCAACAAGCAGATATGCCTGAAGGTACTTGTCGCTGAGCAAATTCAACCGGGGAAATTGTCTTCCGGTATCACCAAATTACATGTGTGCGGGCGGAGAGAGCTGGTCAGATTTCTTCCGTCAGGAATCTACCGGGTCAATCGGCAGAGATCTCCTGCACTTTATAGGATCGCATTTGAAAATAGAGGTGAAGTTTGCACTCTACAGCAGCACAGGGCCGCAAATTCATCACCCGAGATGATATCATCCAGTACCTGACAAGTTGTGATCCTTGTTGTGGGCAGTGGCCCTTAGCGAGGGTTTCACTGAATAATAATTTTCGTTGATTACCATCTCGCTTTTCGGACCCGAGAGAATGGTAAGTGATTAGTTTGGACAGTTGACAGCTCCGCAACTTTTCAATTACGCCGCGAGATCATCTGGCTGGAAAGCTGTCTAGATCTTCGAAAAAAACAGGTCGGCGGTATAAACATAAAGGTACTCGTCCCAAGTTGAGGTTCGCCTGCTCGTGGAGGGTGGGGGTGTCCTTCAAGTGAAATAAAATCACTGTTTCTTTAATCCGTCGCAGCTGGAACGAAATAGTAATTCTCTATGATCATGTCCTTGTACTCTGTATTTCCGCGTTCGATAAATTTACGATTCTAGCGAGGGTTCGTTCGCGTAGCATTTATTTCGCACACTTCGATAAAATTTTGACGTCCCCCTACTGTCACTGGTTAAAACTGCTCCGAAGGCTATATACGATACGTCATAGAAAAAATATGCCAACGATTACGTAATATTCGGCCTGGGACATCAACGACAAATTTCGATTTATTATAAAACGTTACTGTTCAAGGTTTTCTCACCGTGCTCAATGAGAATACTGCACATTATCATCATCCATATTATTTACACGATAAAAAAATTGTTAAACAGTTTAAAACAGTATCGAATAATTTTTTTTTTTTTTTTAAGCGGGAGGTGGAAAATCTTCAAAAGACACTGATATAATCAAAAATTTAGTTTTTTTATTAATGCAGTGCATATAAACAACATACACTGCAAGGGAGCCAAAATCAGCGTGTGGGATTTTTATCCACTAAAAACAACCTTCCTCTAGAACAAAAGGGAGTTTTAATATATTGAGTATCGAATGATTATTACATAAAAAAATATCGAGCATTATGGGTTGAATATAATGGTTTGGCATAAGAATTCTTTCCAACTATGGATAGCCGACTAAACAACGTCGTATCGGAATTATTTTAATCTGTCATCATCGGACACGGATTATTTAAAAGTTACGCTTATATAAGTATTAGCATACTCGGAATAGATGTGTAATATTACAACTGATAACGTAAGGCATATCCTGACAGGATGCAACCGTAGCGGCACTGAATTTATAAACATCAGTGGTACCGAGTTAGTAAATATAGAATTCTCGACATTTAATAATTGTACAATATCTGAAATAACATACCGAAAAACTCGTCTACATTTATACTAATAAAATAAACTTTATATAAATTTTAATTATGTAAAATAGTCTAACTAGATTACCGCAAACTTAACTGCGTGGACTCTAGTTCATTATTCTTAATCTACTTGTATTATAACATTTATAAATAAACTTACCCCATCACGTATTTTCACGAATTAGGGGCCCCAAAAAAAAAAGATAACACTGCTGCGTATCGCACTCAAAATTAATAGGTTTTTATTTGTCTTACACTGGTCATCTGTAACAAGATGGTCCTGTCCACTGGTTATCTTTGTTGAATATAATTGTAGTTTTTTATTCATATCTTACAGGATGGAGGTACATCCCTCGTATTCTTTCTAATAGTCGCCACAAAATTTGTTACCTTCGTTTTCATATTTTCCGGTTAAGAAACTGAAGAAAAAATTTATCGCGCGTAATTTGTTGTAATAAATTAAACGTAAAACTGCATGCCCACTAAACCAATTAGCTTATGTGGGTTCTCTTGTATCTTTTCCCACATAGTGGAAACTATTCAAACAGTATTTACTTTTTTCTTTGTAACTACTAACATACGATGTTTTATGACAAATTTATCAGTCTTAATTGCCGTATAAAATAAAAATGTACATCTACACTTTTTTTAAGATAGAGCAGCTCACGCGCCTTTCATTCGGATGTTAACATTTTTGCGAAGTGTTCCTCGCTGACCGAACGTCATAATAAGGGCAATATTTCATTACTCGCAGCGCACGATCACGTGGCCTAGACTGTTATTATAACGCCCAATTTATTCGATCAGCAACTTTTTAGCGGCATATCACGATGACCGAGAACATCTCGTGCAATGAAAATCGAAGTTTATTTTTCCCAATCCTGGGTTTACTACCTGCACTTTTACGTTTACGCGCGTCACAATCGAAAAGTCATATTAGCAAGTGAAGTGAACTAAATCTTTTAAAAAAAAAGTTTACCTAAAACATACGCGGGGTTTTTCCAGGATTAGTTCGTAGTATATTACGTGTACACCAGCTGTCTGATACATTCGATCGGTTTATAACGTTTCACTTATTTCGCTCATTCTCAAGTTTGTTATCCGTTATTACCTTCGTAAACAATACTTTTCGAAGAATCTTCTTACGAATCTGATGATGACCATGTGGCATTAACTCCGTCAACAAGTGATTCACGCGGTGACGCAATTCACAATCACTTCCGACATCTTTATCGCTTCCTGATGATTCAGAATTAATATTTCGTAATTTACGCAATATTTCTACCATACTAAGTTTAGCCATTAAAAAACAATTCTAACAAGGTATACGAAGGAGTCAGATTTTTTTAATATTTTTAATAGCCGCATCCGCATTGTTGACACAACCACACAATTCCAGTATTTTTCATTCGATAGCTGTCACCCTAAACTAGGCCAAGTGTTTTACCGCGCCTTAATCTTCTCGCGTAATTGGTAATGTCCAATGTTTAGGCGGGCCTTCCAGTCTACGTGCATGTCTTTAGTCATACTGCTGTATAGTCGCAGATACGTACAGAATATTTGGATCTTGGTGTATAATAAGGTGCGTTCGTAATTTTCCTTAACGTTTTATTTTTTACTATTTGTATAGCTCTAATATTTGTATCTTCAGCACAGACAGTTCAATTCTGTAGGTGCAGATTGGCCGAACAGCAGCTGTATATATATATATATATATATATATATATATATATATATATATATATATATATATATATCATCCGCTTATTGTCAAGTGTCCTATCATTGTTTCTGTCTATGAGCCAGTTTCATTTTCCGAATTCGGACGTTATGTTCATTTCTTTTTTTAACTATAGGATGACGCCGTAGCAATCCACTCTTGCTAAGTACATACTCAGATATCTAATACTAAACCGAATTGGAATTAATACAGTGTTGATTTGAACAGGTTGGACTACACAATATTAGTAAACTGCACGTTTAAGAGTTCTCGTTAACGCTTATTTTTTTTTTACATTTGTATTGTATCACGTCGAATCGATCGTTAAATTTTATCGATTTCCGCTATTAGGGCGGCGGTCAAAATACTCATCAGTGGCGATATAACGAACAGCTGGAAGATTTCGAAAAAGAACAAAGAAGAAAATACAGAGTGGAAAAGAAACTGCAAGAATTGGAAGAAATCCAAGAGAAGAAAAACGAAACTCCGCAAGAAATTTATCACGACATTGTAGAATTCGCGCAAGTGCATTTTAACGCTCACGAAAAATTACCGGACGGCGGTAAGTTATAAAATATAGTAATGTTTATTTTTTACCGAAGCGAGTTATCTCGAATTTCGGGAAATCGAATTCATAAAATTTTATCAATACGGAGAATTTCTCAATCTCAGAATTGACGAAGATTTAATTTTTCTAAAGTTTATCGAATTTTCGGGGCGAAAAATTTTCCCCGTTACTCGAGACGACAAAAAAAAACGACGAACATTTTAATAATTTTCAAATCAACATTTAGATTTTGCAGTACAACTGTTATATTTTTATACAAAACTAATGTACGTTTATAACATTCCTCTTCATTTCGTTACGCCATCTCCAAGCTACCAAACCCCTATTTCTGAACGCTTCTGGGGTGCTGATACCATTTTTCTTACCTGCTTCCTAGAAAAGTTTTCACCTACCACGTTTTCGATGGCCAATAATTTCTCCATATCGTGCAAGACGGAACGGGTGATATTTTTCTGCGAGTCTATGCATGTCTCGGTTCGGACCGTATAAAGCACCTCAGCTCGATTTGACATTTTATTCAGCACTTCACTATTTGTTTATGATATTTTTAGCAATCTGCGATAAACGTATATCTCGAGAACTTCGATTTTCTTCTCCGATGTTTGCGCGAGAACCAACTTTCCATCATATCGCATAATATTGACCAAATGTAACATCAGACGAATTTGTAGCTGTAATTTTCCTCGCTTTCTCTATTCTTGCTCTTATCTTTACCGACTGATCCCTTTTTTTGCTCATGGAACCAACTAAGTACCGAGATACTAGAATTTTGATACCCGTTCAATTTCCGTACTATCGATAATTATTTGTTTATTTTTTATCGTTTTATCCTCTGATATATCGCCAGCCATTTGGTTTTTGTACTATTTCTGTATAGTCTGTGTGATGCGCTGATCTGCGTTAATGTCCTGTAAATTCTCAAAGCGGTCTATAACTAAAACGGTATCATCAGCATAGTGGATATTTGACAAAATCTAAAAAAAATTTTATTCGTAAATATATTCATCGGGAACAAATAAACACTACCGTTACGAAAACCGCGATACGTATGTTCAAAAAAAAAAGATACATTCATCGAACGTCGGACAGTCTATCCGCGATAATTTTATTTTTTATTTAGCGTAAGCCGCGTTGAAATACGCCATTTATTTATTAATGATATAGCGTATAATGGAGAAATTTACCTATTTTATAGCGAACATTACGGTGTTTCAGGAAATATAATGGCTACCTTAACCAGAAAACGTAAATCTATGGATTCCATTCCGAAATACGAAATGGTGACCTACTATAAAGGATCTACAATTCCGACATCACATATCCATATGCACGATCCCGACAATATCGGCGTAGCTTGCAATATTTTCAAAGTAGTTATTTTATTTATCCGTTTCTTCGTAATAACAAACATCCTAATCCTAGTTAATTACGAAGCGCGACTGTAGAATTTAACGCACCGGTGGATATGATAAACTATCATAGAATCTACAATCGAAATAAGTTTCATAGAAAAAAAAAAACCGGGCAAATTAAAAATATTTACATCTAATTAACATGTCTGCAAAACTACGTACCTTCACGTCGACCTACTTCGCTACAATGAACAAGTAAACACGCGTGTTGTAATACACGGGAACTTTCCATTTCCTTTTTTAATCCGTACGTGTGGATATTATGATATGACAGTGCATCTCCGGATATTATACGTCGTCCCGGTCACTAGTTCATCGGTTTACCATATTCGCGACCTGCCTCAGTCCGTTTCTATTCATTTGTACGACTAAACAATCGAAGAAATTCAGCGTGCCCGTACTTTTAGTTTGTCGATTAAAAAGTTATTTGTTATTCGGTCGATCCAGATATTCTTAACATTCTTCCATATGCCCACATTTCGAATTCTTATTCGGTTAAGTTCCAGCGAGTATCGTTCAAGTTTCCTCGGTATATACTGTGTTCGAGAAAACTAAATTCAATTTCGTTTAATTCACCTACCTGTAGATTTACGTGTCATGTACCGCATCTAGGTCAGAAGTACGGGAAATGAGAGAATGTAAGGTTAGTGAGAATGAATCGAAAAAAGTTGGAAAAATAAACGGGAAGGACGGATTGTTAAATTAGGTGATATAAATTGGAGGATTTAAGAAAATTTAATAAGTTATTAGAAACATCGTGCGTGTAGGAAAGAATGTTTAGCAGGCTGAGCGGTTTGTAGAGGATAGAACGTTCGAAATTGAATTACACACAAAAAGGAGGAGAATTTGATAGATTTTAATGAGGACATTGAACATAACGGAGGAAGAAGATTTTTTAGGATTCAATTATCGCAACTTCATGGTTCGTTTTTTTCTGGTTTATTCTTACTCCGTACCCTCTACATTTATTTCCTAATCTATGCACGATGGTTTCCAATCATCATTTACAATTACTTACTATAGCAGTATCATCAGCCTATTGTAAATTGTTGATTTCTACTAATAGCTTACCGAGATTCTTCCAATCGAGCAATATCTGCTTCGTAATATATTCAGCATATATAAACAAAACACCTCTGCCGCATTCCACTTTCGAAAAACACTACCTTATTTACGCGGATTGTGGTCCAGCTACCTTCATGTAGTTGCTTAATTCGAAATATGGAATTGCTTTGTGGTTTTATAGTATATAATTAATATTCATATGTAATTAAAAAAAAAAAACATAGGACTTGTGTATCTGATCGTTACTGCCAAAATATACTAATTTTATGCTATCTAGACATTGCTATAATTTAAATATAACTTCGAGTCAATTTTGATCCCGAATGCTTTCTTCTTAAAATTAAAAACCGGCGATCTACCTTAGCCATCGACTGGATCTCAATCGATATATATGCTCCTCTTACCCATTTCGCATTCCCCTCGGCGTAACTTCCTTCTGCATAACATCCTATTCCACTTTAGCGTACGGTTCACGGCTAGTAAGGTCGCTTCTAAGCGGTTGTTGATCTCGCAGAATAATGATATTACAAAAACACCGATAAACCCATGTGCACGCAACATAGCATCGCAAAATCTGGACAACATAATAAGTCCAGATTGCATTCTTCTACGCCTAATTGCATAATTATACGCATTCACAACCGTTCCCAGATTGAAAATGAAAACTGTAATTACTTTTCGAAATGTTACGTAGTAAAAAATTGACACGATTTACACCGAAAAAAAAAAAATCCTGAACGCATTTATAACTATTTAATCACAGCTCACTTAATTTCATGTTTAGTAGATGTGCTGTGTTTAAATATTTAGAAATAATTATTCTATTTACATATTATTTTTTTTTTCATTTTTATTATCGTTTATAATTATTATTTAATTTATTTTATAACCGAAAAAAGGTATAATTGCTGAAAAGTTTCGTTAAACGTTATTATTTGATTTATTTTATAACCCAAAGAGGACGTAATTGCTAAAAAGGTTTGTTAAAGATTATTCAAATATACTTAATTTACACTTGTAAGTGTATTAGTTCCCTTATACACACACACATATATTATATTATGGCGGACGCAGTTGCATAAAATCAAGGTTTCATAGTATCACGATGCTCGGATCGAGCCTACGATGAAGAAGAATATATATATATATAAATCATTACATATCGCGTAAGTAGATTAAGATTTTTTTTTAATTTCTGACATGTTCGTTTCGCCAAACAAGATATTTCAATAAATTTAAAAATATAGGTATATATCGAAATATGTTGAAATAAATATTGCACTAAAATATATTTTTCGTCAGCTTCAAATTTCAAATACATATATATGAAAAAGAACGTTTCGAAACATATTATAAATACATGTTTACAATAATAACAGGAACTATGTAAATACATGAGAGGAGAAGTGAAACCGGACATGGAGCACAGTGTCATTCAAATGATAATGGAACTCGGTATCGAAAGGGAAGAGCTCCGCGATGAAATATACGTACAGTGTATGAGACAAGCTACGAATAATCCTTGTTTAGAATCAACCGAAAAATTATGGCTTATGTTGTGTTTGTTGATTGTATCATTCCAACCTAGTAAACTATTGCACAAGGTAAGTTATTTAGTCTGTGTTTAATAATATGTTATATATATATATATATATATACATATGTATTCTAATAGAACAACACGTGGTGTATCACCTGTTTTAATTTTTCAACTTCCTTCCTTTTTTTTGTTTTTTCTTATTACAATACCCTTTAAGGGTATAGGCGATCGCAGTTGTCATTATATCCACCTTTCTCTTACATACTGCAACAGCTTCTGCACTGTGGTGATATAGGTCCACTCTTGTCACTGCATTCCCCGTGAAAATTTAGAACTACATGATAATGTTGAAAAACTTTATGTCGTCTGTTGAGAACGAAGCGCTCTAGTAACTACACCCCAATACAAACTAATTACGCATTACGTTTACATTTTTTTACGTACAAACTTAAATCAACTGCGACACGTCGTAAGCTTTATTTTGATTTTCATTATGATTTTTAAAATGTAATTATTTATCGGCGTACGCGTAAAATGCCTTTGTACTAATATATTATCGATTTTGTTTTTACGATACACTATTGAAGTGATTGAAATTTAATTAATGCTCGTTTCTATGTGAAATTATGTTCGTTAAACATTATAGTTATGAATATTTTACACTTTAGCCGAATATAAAATTCATTTTACTAACGATATGTCCACATGCCGTGGAATAAATTCTACCACCATAGAGCACATACATTTGATAATGTCCTGACCGGATCTTTTGTAATTATATATATGGAAATATTCGAACTATGGTAAAAAAAATCCCAAACTCTAGCTTCGGTATAATGCTTTCCGCGGCCAATTATAGGAGGCTTTCCTTCAAAATTAGGGATGAAATATATCCTGCAGTAATTTTAACGTGGAGTATGTACATTATATTTCAAGATTTAAAACCATCAGAGGCAGTATATAGAACAGCTAGAGAAGTGTGTTTTTATATCGATAGGCAAATTGACTTACTGGAACAATCATATTCCAACCTTACTAGACGTATTCGTCGTTAAAAGTCCATCAATGGATTATATGATCAGTCGAAGTTTGGTAATACATTTAGAACTGCTATATCCTGGGAAAAAAATGAAATTACACAATAGAACATTATGCAATAGAAACGCAGACGCTTCTTCTAGAAAATATAAACTCATCAATACTATTAAAAACAGAGTAAAAATTAAATTTATAAAATACACCTCTTAAAACTAATTCTTTATCAAAATTTGTCATCGATTCAAATAAATTAGTCTCTCAATTTACGTATAAATTTAAAGAGTAGTTGAAAAAAGACGACTACGTAGATTATATTAAAAATATAGAATGCCTTCAAGTAAAAAACCAGTTAAATAAGTCAACTTAAAAAGTAAAAATGCCCCAAGAATATAAACTTCACGTCCGATGTGACGAACCTAATGAACCTATCCAGTACAATACAAAGAGAGTACAGTCCGTAGAAAGCTGATAAATTATTTAAATCCGCTATGACGGCGAGATGATGAATCATATGGGAAGTGGTAAACAAAAAAACTAGCAACACAGTTGTCAAGTATTTAAGTGGCTTGTTCAAAACGAATACAGAGATAAAAAACAATGATACAGACGTTTACCGAAGTGAAACCGGTTTCATATAAACATGTTCTTTAAAACACGCGTAAAGCTTTAAAATATTAAATAAACATCTCGGCTTCGATATGATAACAGCGAGTTAGCCGCAACGACGGTCATTACGGCTACACATTTATTTAATGCTTACGAACATCGTATTTCCCAAATTAACGGAAATTATCGATCAAAACGTTATGAGTCATGTCACCTTAAACAATAATTTAATCGAGAGAATTATGACGTATAAATATCTCGGATCAATAATAAACGATAAATTAGGTAATGACGAAGAAATAAGAACAACTGTGAAATAGTGAAGAAAACTTTGCGACGAATAAAAATCTTTATGCTCTCTAATGATTTACCATTCCGGCTAAGGCTAAATAGACTACTACGCTACTCCAGTACTTTTGTATGAAGTGGAAACGTGGACCTTGAATGACAGCATAGACGTTTCAGACGCTACAGAAATGTGGCTTCTGATATTAAGAATTTCATGAGCCGAAAAAATGTCAAATAATAATCTATAATATTAAAAAGATATATTAAAAAATAAAAATGACATATTTTGGTCATATTCTAAAAGGAGAAAAGTATGTTAAATGGCAATAACCAACGCATTCCGTAGTGTACGGCATTAAAAGAAGATCGAAGCTTACCGATAAAATATTTAAGATCGTACAGACCGTCGAGAATTTACGCTTGAAAAATGATTTGAAAAATTAGTCGTCATAATATTTACTGAAATAATGAATTATTTAATTAACCAGCTAAAACTTCGGTTTGAATCACAAAAGATTTAAACGTAGATTGAAGAAACTACTTATAAACAAGCCTTTAAACGTTTCACACCACTATAATACGAATAATGTGACATATAAACGTTTGAACTTAGATTATCTTAGTTTCAGAATAAGGTAATAAAAGAATCGCTAGATATAAATTTTTCAGCATTAATAAGGAACAAATGATCTGTTTCAGTATTTCATATCTTTTTTGAAGAAAAATTTACAATGCGAAGGTAAATTACGTCAGTACGTGCAGTGGTGTTTGGATAATTGCAAAAATATTAAAGCATCCTCGAGGAAATATCCGCCTTCGACTGTTGAAATAGCGGTAAATACGAGTAAATTAAAAAATTATTAACTATTATTGAAATTAAATGTTGTTTTTATTCAGTTTTATTAGTTTTAACAATTATTATAATTACGCGATGTAGTAATCATCGGATATAAAAAGAAATAAATACAAACCTTACGTTTATAGTTATAATATCAAAAAATTTCTCTAATTTTATTACGATTAAATAAAATAATAAAAAACTTATTAAAAACGTAAAAAATTAAAAATAGTTGTTCAATATAAAAATTAAATTTACAATATATTTCTTAGTCTTCGTAAAATTTAAACGAGCTTATAATAAATTACGCTTAATGCATCTACGTGTTTATACTTAGTATAGATAAATTTTAATAGCACGTTGTCGCGATATATTTATATCACTCGGTATCTTTAAAATCATGTAAAATGGAAAAATTCGAAACGAATTTATGATTAACGAAAGCAATTGTTTTTAAAAGTTTTTAGTTATAACGATGAAATTTCTTCTTTGAAGGCTATGAAACGATTAGGAACTATAGTTTGTAGATTCTTTTTCCTCGACGGTCGTACTAAAGCTATCGATATTCATCCGATGGATACGGCTAGTGACGCGGCTGCCAAATTGGCCGATAAATTAGGTCTTCAAAGTTTGGACGGTTGGGCTATATATCAAAGCCGCGCTGACGGTGAAGAAC
Organism: Coronaproctus castanopsis; assembly: GCA_032883995.1. NCBI lineage: Eukaryota > Metazoa > Arthropoda > Insecta > Hemiptera > Monophlebidae > Coronaproctus > Coronaproctus castanopsis. The sequence continues at coordinate 33,529,767 of CM065053.1, forward strand.
ACGTTAGAGGTCATCATTATTTATACGATATTATCTCAGCCTGGGAAATGTTAGTATCGGATTTGCGAACGAATCGTTAAATATTTCTTATAAAATTTTTTAATAAGAAAACTACTATTCGTACTTACCTAATTCAAGTATATATACGAAGTGTTACGATTACGTCTGAACTTTATCATTAACCCTTTCATGCGTCCTCAAGCTTTTAATAGTAAAATAAATTATTTAGTCGTCTAAAAAGCGACATTTGCAAGAAATATTACTTTATAATTCCACCTACTCGAGTCATTTTCTAAAATTATTTCGTAAACCAAAATGGAATGGATAGTTAATAATAATAAAAAAATTATTCAACCAAAAAGTTTCCAGTTTTTCAAGAACGAATTAAATAATTTATTTTCTCGATGATTTAATTTTTTTTTTATTTGTATAATTTTAATATATGCGTGAAATAGATAGACGCTTTGTCGACGCGAATATTTTCTTGGTATAATTTATATCTAAAATAACTTTTACATATTTATTTGTATATCGCGGTAGCGTAGTTGCTAGAGTGCTCGACTGTCAACTCGACGGTCGGGGATTCGAAACCAACACGTATAGAAAGTTCTCATCGTTATTTAATTCTTAATTATCACGGAGAAAGCAGGGGCACTCCACTCCGTATAACGTCATATGCGCGCGCATCTGCGTCGCATATAAATAGTGCCTTGAATGCTAGTCAATTTTGTACGCAAAAAAAATAAACGTGGACAGTAGCTAGTCACAACGTTCGACAACGAACAATACGACAATGATGATGATATTTATTATTTCCATTTTCACTGGCAATTATACATTTGGAATTTTTACATTGAATTTATCCAATTCACTCTATTCTTATACATTTATTCCGTATTTGCTCGCATTTACAAATTTATTCGTTCTCTCAATTCGCGAATTTCCTATTATATTGTTTCGTCTCGGTTCGTAGTAGCGAGCTATCATTTGCATTTTTAAACCATCTTCTGTTCTCTGGATTTTCTTACCCGGTACGTACTGTGTTTTCGATATTTTTGTAACCGCAGCTTTATCTTTTTTTTTTTAAATTTATTTATCACTTCATCGGGATATGTGGTTTAAACGTTTTAGAATAAATTGTCCGTTTGATACCCATTATATTTCTATACTACTTACATGACTGTATCGTCGCTACCAGCCGGCATTTCTCACCTATCATCTATAAAATTTCTTGATTAGTAATTTTATCCATCCAGGATATTTTCAAACGTTTTTACGAACAGTCCATAATTCGCTATCGCACTCGAAAATGGTGAAACTAATCTTACTACTCTTTGGTATCTGCGAAACTTCCCAAATTCTAGTTAATTTATACATTACGGTTCATATTTATTCTTATTTTAATTTCACCTTCGTAATATCCATCGTTCGATATTAATTAACCCAAATATGTAACTTCATCATTTGTAATTCATTAATGCCTAGGAAATCTTAATTTTGTTTATCAATAATCATGATTTTTGTTTTCTCAACATTTATTTATAATCCGAACGAACTACTTTCAGTCCGTAATTTGACTATTAAGGCCGCAAAACAATCTTTCGACGTGATTATCAACGCTATATCATCCGTATATATTAGATTTGAAATCTGAAATCTTTCTACCTCCAATAGGAAAGAATTTTTCACAAAATTTTCCTAATAGTAAGTTGGCTATATTAAAAAGTAACCATTGACTTCACGCCTTTGAGCCGTATGCAATTATCTACAACTACGGATGCTTTACTGTCATTATACACAAAGATATAATATGTTCAAGGACATCTGAGATGCGTACGCATTCTCATAATGTATACCATTTAACACAGTCAAAAGTTTTGGTGTAATCAATAAATACGACGTAAACCGGTATAGTATTATTCTCTAGTACCCACGTTTACTTGAAGCACTTTGGTTCTACAGAAGCCTCATTCGCAATAAATTACTGCATTCTGTTACTCGGTATTTCAATACATATTTCACTTTCAAATGAAGTTAGTGCTATAGTTCAATAATTGGAACTTTCATCTTATGTATCGGTATAGATAACTTCCATTCATCGGGCCATACTCCAGATTTCCAAATCGTGTTACATACGTGTAATATTGCTCTCTCATTTACTTCTGAAGATCTTGAAATATCTCATTAGTGACATTACCTGGATCACTGGCTTTATTTCTTTTTAATTTTATTAGTTCCTTCCTTACTTCTTCCGTAATTACATCGTGTTCCAATTCACACTCATTCTTACATATTAAACTGATTACGGTATTATCATTATAAAGATTTCGGAAATATCTTCTACACATACCAGCTATTGCGGTTAAGTCCGATATTAAATCGTTGTTTTCATTCCTAATTCCACAAAATCTGGCCTTGAATTGTTTAGTTATTTCATTTGTAATATTGAACAGGTATTTCTGCTCGTTGTTAGCTCCATTGTTTTCCAGTCTTTTCAATATTTCAATATAATATGTGGTCGTGAGAAAATAGTCTAACTCCTGCACAAGATGCGGTTTACAGTACCTTCCGCTATAAAGCCGCTCTTACATGAGCATACAGACGCTGCCGGGAAGCCGCTTCTATCATGGAGGCCGTCGCACCTTAATTGTTAATGAGGAGTTAGCGAAATATAAAAAATCGCTGCCGGTTAGATGTACACTGGGCTCTGCAGAGTTTTATCCAACAGTTTCTCAAGCTATATGTATATATATATATATATATATATATATATAAATTAATAACGACGATAATAATAATAGTAATAAATTCAGTTAAGTTTTTATTTTTTTACATAGGAAACAAAACAAACAGCCTCAACATTCTTCATTTTCGCTGTTAAATCGACGCAGTAATTCCAACGCGGTAGGTAGCGGAGAAAATCGGTTCATATTTAAACGACGGTTATTCAGAAGTTTACGCGAAATGTCGCAAGATCCGGTCGAAATTAATCTGTTATACGCTCAAGCTGTCTACAGTGTGGTAAAGGTAAGATGGGTCTATACATACTATAGCTCGCGTTGTGAAATTAAATTCCAGTAACTTGTAACTTTTATCCTAAATATTTACTTCCTTTAACAACAACAACGTGTATTTGAACATAATTTACAGTGAGTGGTCAAACCAAAAATTTTAAATAATAATTACGTAACGCCCAGGATGGTTCGCCGTACATCAGAAATAATACAAAGACCCGTAATAAATAAAAGAAGTAATTATACTTATACTTATAATGACAACAAAAAATAATTGAAAAAAAACTGTACAGCAAAAAACTAAAAATTAAGATAGTAATAATAAAACAAAAAAAAACACGTTAGACATTAAATAAATAAAGAAGGAATATTAATTTCTAAAATGGGCGCCGCGAAACGTTACAACAGGTTATGTTTGAGCCTCCTATATTTATATTTACTATACATAAATTGGAGTTAATCGTAATTACCAATGGTAGAAATTAAACTATTATATCGTCGATTAGTCATCGCAGAACTTACGCGTTAAATTTAAGATATGGTCCTTAATATAAGGCAAGTTTTAGTATGCATGTCAACGGTTTTGTGGTATCTACGGACATTTAGCACACATCTGAGACACCTATTTTGAAATACTTATTAAAGTTTATATTTGAAATAAAACTCCAAGCTGGACAACAGTACGTCATTATGGGACGTATAAGTGTTTTATACAGAATTAATTTATTATTTATATTAATAAATGATTTTATGTTGATTAGTGGATATATGGCAGATATACTCCTGCTAGCTTTCAAGGTAGTATGACTGACATGTTCAGAAAAATTTAATCTGTTATCCAAGACTACCCCGAGGTATCGAACATGTTTTGACCAACTCACAGTGGTAGAGTTGACCTTAACTTCAGCAGGTAACGTGGGACGCCTGCGGGTGAAAAATATAGCCTCGGTTTTATCACAATTAATATCAATTTGTCATTCTTTATAATAACGCAAGACACAATTTATTCCTGACTGTAATTTATTAGTAATTGCTTTAGGTACATAAGAAGTACAGAGAAGAGCTGTATCGTCTGCATAAAGAGCAGTCTGAATATCAAGTAGGTTTGGGAAATCAGATACAAACAAAGTAAACAGAAAGGGACCCAGAATACTACCTTGGGGGACCTCCGCTGAGCACGTTTTCATAGTAGACCTTGAATCATTGATGGTAACGTAAAATAGTCTGCTAAATAGCTGCTAATAACGTTGATTACATAACGAGGAAACTGATATTTTATCATTTTGTAAATTACACCTTTATGCCAAGTAGTATCGAAAGCCTTCGCTACATCCAGAAGAACCATATCAGTATGTTTATTGCGATTAAAATTATGCGTGATAAACGCGGTGATTCGTGCTACTTGTTGGGTGGTGGAATTACCAGGACGAAATCCAAACTGTGTGTTAGGAATGATTTTTTGGTTATCTGCATGAAGTCTTAAATGGGATAGTATAATTTTTTCCGCTATTTTGCTTAGATTGCTCAATAAACTAATAGGACGTATGTTACTTGCACACTAGGTATCCTTTCCGGGTTTGGGAAGAGCAATAATTTTGGATATCTTCCAACTGTTTGAATAATAACCGAATCTAAAGATAGCATTAATTAAATTTGTACGTTCAATAACAGCTTTTAGCGGAAATTTCTTAATAATGGGAGTAGAAATATTGCCATCCCCTGACGAACCTTTTACTTTTATAGCTTTAATATTGCTAAGGACTTCACTCGGGGTGACAAGACGGAAAATATTGGGCAGTAGATTGACATTGAGGAATTTTTGAACAGTTGAATGAATTTTTCTCACTTGATAGCCAGATGCAAAATTAGAATTACGATTATGAACTTTGGAATACTCTGATGCTAAAAACTCAGCTTTCTCTTCATTTTTTGTAAACATAGTTATTTAAGTGTGAATCGTAGTGTGGTGGAAGAGCTGTATGCTATCTCGTGTATTGTCTGCAAACTTTCCATAGCCGACTATCATTAGGCTTAAGCTTAGAGAAAGTTGAATTGAAATTGTAATTTTTAAATTTACGCAAAAGAAAACGAACCAATTTATTAAGAAAATTAAGCATGTTTTTCAAATTTTGAGAACGATTAGAGAAACGATGCTTAATGTACAATCTCCTAATATAATTTTTAAATTTGATGAGAACCACGATACAAGTTGGTAGTGCCATATGCGGATAATTATTAAGTGGTTTATTCGGAATAAAAAGTTCCGACGAAGAATTAATTAACTTCGTAAGAGTTGATAAATGATGGTCAATGGACTATGTAGCTTATGAGGCAAATTAATATTATTGTTAATATACTCCTTAAATCTTGCCCAATTTGCATTTTGGAAATCGGCAGAACTATATCGGCTATGTTTAATTTACTTCCTGCAATAGTAGTGAAAATAGATGTTTGGAGGACAAACAATTTATTGAAACAGGAGTTGCAATAGAAACATTTTTGACCAAAGCAACATCTAAGATACTAGTACGATATTGAACAGCATAAGGAAAGTAAGTAGGTTCTTCAGGAGCACGGATACAAACATTTGAACGTAATGCGAATTCAAAGAGAATATTACCAGCACGATTGTTATTAAAGCATGTTTTTTTTTTTAATGGTTCCCAAATCCGCACTTACGCGTTGGGGCATATTTATTAAATAATTTGTTGTTACAAAGGCGCAAGGAAATAGTGTACTTAATAAATAAATGTGTGTAAGAGTTGTGTAGCTATAACAAAAGAAAAACAACCAGTCGAGTACATACGAGTGTATGAATGTTCCCTGCAATGTGTACTTGAAAAAAAAAATAGGATGGAATAAGGGATGAGAAACATAGTCCCTTAGACCATCAGTAGTGTGTGTAAAATAAGTTTGTGAAAATGAGCATATACATATTAAAGTGCATATTATAAAAAAAAAAAAAAAAAAAAAAAGATATACACATATAATTTAGAGAGATTAAAATTTAAGATAATAAAAAAAAAAAACAAAAAATGAAAATAAAGAGATTATATATATATATATAATACTATGGAGGGATAATTACATATAAACATAATCAAAAATATTTTTAAAGATACTAATTGAAAAACAAATATATATTAAGTATACAAATGGAAAAGAACATCTATGTCAGGAGAAAGAATATACATATAAATAATTATAAAAACAGCTTTATGCGATATTATTAAGTATTAATATTGGTAATAAAGTGAAAGGAGGCAATGACCATATGCAAAAGCTGCGGATTCACAGTTGAATTAATATTATAAAGCATAAAAAAAAGCAAAAAATTATTTAAAAAAAAAAACAAAGAAAAGAAACCTACCAGCCACTTTTAAACTTCCTTCGCATTGACAACCCCATGTACAACAGGAGACAGACATGGTTCTGTTTAGAGAATACAAGAGGCTGTTCTCTATGTATTTTAAATTTATTTCTAAGGTCCTTAAACAGGGGACAATCAAACATTAAATGCTCAATATCATCAACAATGCCAGAGGAGTCGTCAAAGGAAGTGCAAAAAGCACACACTGGACCAGATAAATTTACACCTATGTCTATATTTATGTTATTTCTACTTACTATACTTGCTTGCACAAAAAGGTTTTATTCGAATTTCTTTCGGAACAAGGCACGTGGCTGGCTGTCTGATATTGGAACTGCCTGCAAATAGTTAGGATAGCTACTAATAAGATATCAGCCGAATAAGCAGTCATGAATCAAGAGCGGATACTGGCGGAAAGTCTCAAGCGCAAATGATCGCAACAGGGAAATGAAAAACCAGACGGTATAGCGTGAGGATCTGTCTACTGACAGTCTGCCAATTCTTATTACTCTCTCACTCTTAGCGAGGTTTGTCCGCTAGCAAAGCCTTACAACGTTACCTCCTCAATAGCAACGCGTAACCTTGCGATTAAAATTTTTAAGATTTTTCGAGGATGTCAAACTGAAATAACGACAATTCTTTCTATCCTCTTCTTTTCTTACCTTTTCCTTCCTATCTTCCTGTCAGTTGTCGTCCTTATGGATGCAAGTGGATTGTGGTCTGTACCTGTGGATACGGTTGCGGAGCCATTTTCACATCGTTAAGTTTCCGCACGAACTGCGCATTTCAATCTTAAAATTAATCTCGTTTTTACTTCTCTTTATCCCAATAGCATTTTTTCTTCGCGAGTGATTTAAGTTCCCTAGCGACAGAGTGCGGTGTTGGAAACAGTTGCGGATTCACTGGAAGTTCTTAGTCGTAACTCCCCACACATGAATATGACGGACACTAGTCCGTGAGTTAAAAAAAAAAAGTATGAATATCGAAACGAATAACTAATGTTTTTGGACCTTCAATTATATTAAATAAATATATTTATTAGAAAATTTTATCCACAACTTATGTTGCTAACAAATAGTTAATTGTGTTCCGGATACATCCTTACTACAATAAACAAAATTATCTTATTATAGCTGAAAGTTAATTATGAAATATAATTATATATATATATATATATATAAGCGCAAGGAAAAAATTGATATAAAAATCTCGAGCTCAAGATAATAATAATAAAAAAAAAAAGTTAAAAATTTACAAAATAATAATTGAGGTTGAGGGAGCTTATAATAAATTATGATTAATGCGTCTATGTGTTTATACTTAATATACATAAATTTTAGTTACCTGCAATCGTAATTACCGATCGAGGAAACAAGCACATCGTAATACAAACATTTGTTGAGAATAAATCAGTCGATACTTTTAAAATAAAATTCCTAATATAGGGTGGTAGTTGTAAGTAAACGTGCATTTTATAACCTCGCATTTATCGATATTACAAAACGAGTTCAGGACGCTGGAAGTGGCTCACTGATATCGGCAGCGCACACGTTTCAAGTTCCTGGTAAAAGGCCAGTAGGAAGACCAAAACATAGATGGCCCGATATTATAGCGAACGATGTCAGAGATGCAGATATATAAGCAGAACTAGCAAACAACCGAATTGAATGGAAACAGTTTATTTGTATGTCACACCCCGCACCAACGGGATATCTGAAGAAGAAGAAGATTTATCGATGTTACAAAAGCGTTTGACTCGGTTAATTAATAATAAAAATTGAACGCTCATTTAAATTGGCGAATATAATTTCTCCATTTTACTTCAATGATACCCGTCGAATATATTGAACGCTAGGAAGTTATAGAAAACTTCGAAATTAAAGCAGATGCTCGTCAAGGATGGTTTTTAGTGCCGAAATTGCCTATTTCTTTTCAAAATCACAGTCTAAGCGCCGTACAGTCCATGTACGCTTGCACTATACCGATGATTGCTTAATATTACTTCATACCGCGGATAAATTACAGCTTATTGTTGTGTTTTTAACTTTGCGTACAAAGCTCTAAGATTAAATATTAATATCGAAAAACTCTAAATTGCTAACACAGACTGTAAGAAATAAGTCGCATAATACCGCTATTCGGATATTGGGAACAGATGTTGAAGCAATTGAACATTTTTCATATCCATACTAGTACACTTTTATTATTCCTCAAGTTTGATACATCCTGGTTTACCATGGACGGGTAAATTATAGTTAAATTAGATATTTTGAAAACAAAAATTTCGATTAGTTTTAATAATAAACTTTCTACGTTTTGCTAGAACCAGAATAGAAATTTATACGTTCGATCATGATCATTTATGATTGAACCCAATGGTTCGTTCCCTCCAATCCGCATTCTATTTTCGGCCATCCTATTGAGATTCGAGTATGTTTGACTTCCCATATCTTTAATTATGTCATTTATATAATTATTTCTCGGTCTTCCCTTTCTTATCTTCTTCCCGGGGTTTCCTTCAATAATCAATTTCAGTTTATCATCTTGTCTCAGTATATGTGCCATCATTTACGTCTTTTTATGGTATCGTTTTTCGTCGATCATGATCAGGACTTCTTCATTGTTCTACTTCTCTATCCATTTGATCTTTATCATCTTTCTCTACAGTTACATCTCTGCTGCCACCAACCTTTCTTATCAGCTTCATTTACTATCCAGGATTCATATCCATATATGTACTCCATATACAGACTTTTATAAGTCGTTTTCTGAGTTCTATGCTCACATTTTTGCTGGTGAATAATGCTTATTTTTGCAAGAATGCATATTTGGCCAGGCTTATTCTGCATTTGATTTCTCTGTCGGTTTTTCCAAATTCTGATAAGCGCAAATATAACGTTTCTTCGAATCTTTTCCATTTTTTTTTTTTATTGATATCCTTTTGCGGCGTTGGTGTTCTTTCGCATATTGTTAATTTAGTTTTTATTCACGTTCTATTCTTCCAAGTGTAGTTTCATTTCTTCCGGTGCTTCTTCAGGTTCTTCTTCAGACTTAGCAATAATGACAATGGGGTCAAGAATATTAACGTAAGTATTCACCTCGAATTTGTATCCCAATTTGTTTATTCCTCAGATTATTTTTATTGCGTCTATTGGTTTATATATATATATATTAAATAACGTTGCTTGTCTCGCCCCTTTGCTTATTCTTATTTCCTCTCTGCTCTTTCCTTCAATGAATTTAGCTGTTTGATTATTATAGATTGTTATAATGTTAATAATATTGTCTTACACTACTCGACCTCCTTTAATTGTTTATAGTGCGATGACTTTCCTATAAATGAAAAAGTTGCTATTCAGCTGGCAGGATTACAAGCTCAGGTTTCTATAGGTGAACCGAAAGAAAAGTTGGAACACTATACAGATATAGAGTCTTATTTGCCATACAGAATCAGTAAATGTAGAGGAGATGACGTATGGGTAAATATATTATTATTATTATTATTCATTTTCGTTTGAAAGTTCTTCATATCGTAGAAGAATATTTATTTATTTATACAATTTTTACAGAGAATATTTTAAACAGTATAGAATGTAGTGATTTAAAAAAAAAGTCAACAAAAGGATAGTTTTTTTTTTTTTTTGGCTTCCATACAGTTTACCGATGTCTGAAAAGGATAGTTAAAAAGAATCGATTAATATTTTTGAAATTTAGGAAATTTTTATAAAGTACGCGTCTAGGAGATTATTCGATTTTACGGCTTTTCCATTTTACCGAAACTCAATATGATTAATGCGAAAAATTCAATATTATAATCGAAGTATTTATTTTTGCCCGGAAATTCGATCAGTGGTCGTTAAGTCGACATTTTTATTTCGATTATTTTAAACAGGTAACCATAATCGCTCAAGCTCACAAACAATATGGTTCGGGGAAATCGGATATTATCGCCAAAATATTATACTTAAGCTGCGTCATGCAATACAAACTTTACGGTACAACTATATTTCCGGTCATGTACAAAGGTTATTGGTCGTATGGTAAGATTTCGTTTTTTATAAAAAAAAATTTTAATACCGCGACGTGCCGTCTATTACAGGCGTAATAATTATGCTCGCGAATCTTATTTTAAAGGTTATATTTTAATCAAATTTATAAAATTTACTATTTACATTCGGTTAATTAATTTTTCGCTCACTCGAGATTTATTATTCTAGGAAATTCGCTTCTGCTCGGTATCAATTGCGACGGTTTGATACTATTAAAGGCGGAAGATAAACTAGTGCTGTACGAATTCCACTATTACGATATCGAATCGATATTTCTGGATCCTAGCGACAGTTTTCTAACTATTAACCTGATGCGACATCACAACGATAATGGCGGACAAAAATGTTTCGTTTTCGAAACTACTCAAAAATCCGAAATCGGTTCTTTAATTGTAAGTTACTGTCCGGCTCTTGCAACGTGGATAACCGAGAACGAACCGATCGTAAGTCTTTACATTGGAAAATTATAATATTATCGAATATGCGTGTTATCGAACATTATCCGGACATTAACTTAACATTCCAGCTTTATATATATATATATATATATATATATATATATATATATATATATATATATATATATATATATATATGTTCCATATCCTTTATATCGCGAACGTGTTTGGGATAACGCGGTGTGACATCAATATGAAATCATATGCGCCACTTTTCTCCACTTTCCTCGACATGCTGCCTTTCTCGTAGCTGCATTCAGCGTGAGTCCAATTTTATGTTTTATTCCACCTGTCAACCAAAGCGGGCACCTTCCTCGGTTTCTATGTTCACCTGATATTCCCTGTAGGGTAGCATGTACGCGTGATCCTGTTCTCTCGCAAAAAAATTTTACTGGATTCCTATCAGTTCTCGTTCGGACTTCGTCTTTCAGATCATCCAGTATAGACGCACTAGTTCGGTGTGCTGTCCAAAGTATTCAAAGTGCCCCCCTATAAATCTACATTTTAAAAGCATCAGTTCGCTCGGCACCTGTGCGTTTTATACACTAAGTTTTCGAATGTCGATCAGTTTTACCTTATTTTGTTCACTGAGTGCAGTGCTTTTCCAAATCTCGATTAATTTCGTCGTCGTATGTCTTGCCAAAATCAGGTGTTTCTTCGTATCTTCTTCACACCCTCCGTTACATACGAAGAGGAAATCAAAATAATTACCCACCACTTTATTTATTTATATATATATATTATACGAGTCGACCAAGAAGACAATGGATGGACTCTGTCAACAACGACATGGTGGAAGTTCGTGCTAATACAGAGGACGTCAAGGATGGCAAGAAATGAAGAAGAACGTGTTATCAAGCGGACCCCTTAACCGGAAGGCGCTAGGAAAGAATAAGAATATATATATATATATTGTCGTAGGTGGTAACCATTTTATGAAATAATAACGGATTCCAAATAAAGGAATAAACTAATAAAAATGCACACGTACGCAAAAACGTAATACGATATATCTGTAATTTACGCGAATGAACGATTAATATAAATTCGCGAAAATAAAAATTAACGGTTTAAATAAATTCGAAAAGTGTGGAATGGAGCGAATAATAAAAAAAATAAAATAAACAAGATAACAGTTAAAATTATTAAACGCTTTTTATTAAAAAATTACGAAACCATAGCATTATGTAGATCACGAAAAGTTTTATTTGTTCTGTATTTAATGGAAGCGACTGCATCATATTCGGATACAGGACTTCATAAGGTTAGATAGTTGCGCCCCTGCAGCTGTTTGGTGAAAACTCTGTATAACTTGGAATTTATAATAGTAATTATATTAACAGTAGGAGATTCAAGATTTCCATAGCAACAGAACGTAATTTAGTGGAATTATAGTTGAAACACATGATCGATTAGAGAGAATCGGGACATATTAAAAGATTTTTGTGGTTTTCAGTGGTGAGGACAGCGAATAAAGTGAGATCTATTGCGTATAATTCAGCAGAAAATATCGTATATTTTGTTGGTAGGCTGTAACGTAGGTGAGATCTAGATAGTAGTTTGAGTTAACTGTTACATTTATCTCGAATGTAGTTTGAAGGAAGTAAATAAAATCCTTTTTTCGATTTTTAATATCCTAGTACAGAATACTTGTAAATTTCTTAATAAGAATTTGACGAATGTAAACGATTACGTAATTTCAAACGTCGTGTACTACAGCTTGAAGAAATAAAATTCTTCAACTCGAAGTAATACCTTTCTATAATAACTGTCTGTGTTAACTGGTATTTTAGGCTAAAGCTATTACAGCCGAAGATCGAACTAGGCTATATCGTACACTAGTAGAATGCAGAAGATGTCTGATCGAATCCGGAGTTTTAAATAAACCGCAAGAAGGTGCTGGAAAATTTATTAAAAACACTATTCGAAGGTACGTTATTTTCATGAAATATCAGATTAATAATTAAAAAGGATACAAATAAATGATTTACGTAGTTCTCGTCTATCTTCTGCGAGACTATGTTGTGTTATTCGTTTTTTTTTTTTTGGTCGGCGATATTTTTAAGAACCCCGCCAACAAACGTAACTCGAAGGCTTGTACTTTCTTTTCTTCATTCCTATTAATAGTCCACGATTCGCAACCATATGTAAAAAATGAAAAATTCAACGTAATTCGAATTTGATAGTCATCGATAATTCTCCTTTTGTTATCATATTTACAATAACTGTCGCTCGATATACACACAAATATATTAACTCATTCACTACTTCTAATCTATTGACATCTAAAGAAATTTTGTCTTTCTTATCAATAGTTATTAAGTCCTTGAAAACCTTCATCACACTTAGCTAAAGATTTCCCAATAACTAGTTTACTGGAAGCATTAAGTAACAACGGAGACAATAATATCCTTAATCCACGTTTTATATTGAATAGTTTTGAACGTATACCATTATCTATATTTTCACATGCTTTACTCTTCTTGTGAAGATTCGCAATTGGTGGCAGCAGGTATTCGGGGGATCCAAGAATGTGTAGACACGCCTATAACTTCCCTCTTTTAACATTAGCGTAATCCTATGAAAGTGAAATAAACTGGCGCGTTATATTATCTTGATTTGTTGTCTCGTGCCAACGACCTTGCTGAAACCGTTCACAAATTTAATTCATGAAAAACGCTCGTATTCTATTATTCAATATCTTATAACATAACCTCACCTGTTAGATATTCGGTAATTAGCCCAATCCAGTTTTCGATCTTTTATTCTATATAGACATGGAAATTTCTATTCTTCGAGGCAAATTCCGAATTTCCAATTGCGTATGCGCTATATTGATTTCTTAGTTATAATAGTTTTTTTTTTTCGTCAATTTTTAAACTTTTCGAACAGGACGCGTTGCCTCAAATACGTCATCTCTGAATGAAGTCTGACGATCAATAAGACTAATACATTTTGATTAATAATCGTTTCTGTTAGTTTTGTTTCTGTTTCTCTACTCTATCGGAGCAAGTCATCCTTCCACGATGTCTTCCTTCGTCCCATACTCCTTTTCCCGTCTATTTCGACAGCTTACAGGTATTCAATTCTGATTTCGGACTTCATTTTCTTGACCCGTCGTCGCTATCGATGGTTATCATCCATATTTTTTTAGTTATCCACACTTACCGGTTTCGTACCAGACGGAAAAGTCTTCCATCCTCGGTAACAGTTATCCATTTTTGGATGTTTGTGGCCAACACCACGAACACCTTTATTGTTTGGAGTAGTTCATACTTTAGGTCCCCCCCGTATTATATAATCTAGATGGTTAATTTTTCTTAGTGTCTTTATTCATCGGTTTCGTTATTTTCTTCGTTGTAATTTTTACTGTTCACGGTATTAATCGTCTATGCAGCCACGACTCGAACGCTTCTAATATTTTTATCAACAAATCACTATTTACTATTATCTTCTGACGATTTACACGCTATTCTATCGAATCACCGTTAATTTGTTGCTTCTCCTTTTAAAAATTATGCCATCGTAATTATTCGAATTACGCTGTAAAGTTAATTTTTAAATTTTCGTTTTAAAGAATATTTTTAGAATTGACGAAATAACGTTAAAATTGTCTCAGACTCGTCGTAATATTATAAATACGACATTAAAATTGAAAATATGATCGATTCGTTTTTAACGCATTTCCTGTTACAGATTCAGTAAACAACGATTGGAAAAATTGTGGAATGAAAACGGATTTTCCGAATACAGCGAAACGTATAAAGGTTATTCGTTGACGTATTGGGCATTTAGTCGACAACCGTTAACTCAAAGTATAAGTAAATTATCCGAAGCTGACGAATTGGTCAGTGTCGGGATTTATCAGATTTTATTGACGTACGCTGGATTGTATCAAAATGGTAGAGTTTTCTGTTTTAAATATATGTATATATATTAATACTAATTATTATTATTACCAATTTAATTTGATTGATTGATTGATTTCCCATTAATGTGCCATATGTATTGCTGCTAGGCTGGAGGCACAGATGAGAACAGCGCAGATCATGTTGAAGAGACTAGTATCGTGGAAGAAGCGAAGAATTTGAAGATACGTGTTGCCATTCGATTTTAGCAGGTCTTTAATTGTTGATGGTACGCTAGTTGGGATCGTTGAGGAACGAAAGTACTGCACTCTAGCGGAAGATGTTTGACAGTGATTTCCCGGTGTCCACGGGAATAACTGACAGAGATTAACATCTTAACAAATGACCATGTGTTATTAATGTGTGGCGGAATCAGAGCCGCCTCAAAGTTATTTATGCTTTTCTTGATAAATTAGGAGGTGTTTTCCAGCGAATTGTATACGATTTAATGATTATTAACTTGTTCGAATTAGTTGTGGATATCCATATAGATTTCCATTTGATTTTTAGTTTTGTGGTGATGATATTGTATGCTACCTCACGAGGGATCGATAGGGTACATAGAGGACGCCTCTTTTTCTGTTTAGTCAGCTAAAGCATTTTCAGGAAATTATGAATCACCTGGAAATTTAATTTAAGCGTACGATTAGCAAAACTTTCCTCAAAATATAAAACTTTTTTGTTTATATTTTTTAAAAGGTAGATTCATATTGTAGGTATACTCTAAAAACTTACACGTCATAGTAAATATTTTTATTTAATTAATAATTCTCTGTAAATATTTATTTTTGTCAAGTAATATCGGTGGAAAAAATGCGACCAATAAATTTTATATATATATATGTGTGTGTGTTTATATATATATATATATATATATGAACAGCCAGCGTATAATATTCAATTATGTTTAAAAAAAAAAAAAAAAACAATTTTGACGGAACGCTTTTTAACAAAAAGATAAAATAATTAAGACGAATAAATTAAAACATAAAAAACAATCTAAAAAAAAATTATATCTCGACTCATTAATTGTTTTTCTGTTAAAATTTAAACATAAGTGTACGTAAATATCAATACCGATTGAATCCATTTCATATATATATTTTTTTTATACATATTTTTGCATATCTTATTCCTAGCCTGCTTGGCTATCAATAGATGATTTCAGTTGGAGATAATTGCTCGAATACATTCAGCTATCCAATGATAAGCAGAATTGCGGTTTCATGCTGAATCAAATGTTTGTCTTTTTTAGTCTGGACTAATCAGCCAGATCAAATAGTTCCTCTTTAGTCTCCAGTGAATTATCCGGGAGATTTGACGCATTGTTAATTAGTGTAACTGTACAGCGTATCGATATGTCTTTTTTCTGTAAACGATGTTCAGTTTGAATTCATACCTCTTTATAATTGTGTAGACGTATTATGTCGTTTATTAAAATTAACAAAACATACCGGAAATATAAATAATTGTATAAAGTTTCAGTATATACTTACGTATCCATGATTTAATTTTGACTAATACGTTCTGTTGCTGAAAGAATAAATTTATTTTTAAAGAATATAATTTTACATACCTTATCTATCCATTAAGGTGCTATGCACTGCGGCCTTTGGGCCTGAAGCACGGAATAATAAGGCTTACGTGTTCTTCAGCATATTCGTCAGTTTCGAAAACCTCATTTTAAACATTTCGCGGAACCATCTAAGATGGTTTGAGACGGTATAATTGCGGCCAGTTTCCAATCGTGTAGTATAATTCCTGATGAATAGAATTAATATATTTTTTTTAATAATTACTAACATTCTAATTAAGGCGTGAATTGCTACAAACGATGTTTTAAAAAGTAACAAGTTTTTGTGTCAGTCTGAATCAACTTGAACTATTTTTCTCACGTACGTGAACAAATATTTATTTACATATTGTTAATATAAATTCGAATAACTTGAAAGTATACCGGATGAAGAGTAAAATCTGTAACACTTAAACTATGTAGGCTATATTTCCAATATGGTTTATTTTTTGAAAATATTACGTGCTAATTTTTACTCAATATAACTTTTCGGGGACGCGATCTCATTGCCCCCTTTTCAGAAATAAAATAACCGCTCAGGCTAAGCAAAAATTATGTACAAAGCAATTTTTGAGATGGGCTGATCGACCAACTGTCATTACGCCGTGTTCAGTCGAAATGTGTGTTCTCGATTAAAATTATTCGATTTCTATTGCTTCGCGTACTATTCATTCCTATTCTGCTTTAGATAGAACGAAATTATGCTCAGTAATCGCAAGCTTTTCTTTCTGATTAGGCCTACCATTAGGTAGGCGCTCCTTAATTATTATATTAATCGGCACTCTTGTTTGACCTACTTACTTTAGATAAGCAATTCTATATACACCTGGCACACGAAATTTAAACCTTACATAGGTAATACATAAAACTGAGACAATTAATCGAAAACAATGTTACGAATATTGTGAAAAAAAATAAAATAAAAAATGAGTAACAAAAATTTTATGATGTGCTACAAAACAAAAAAAATTGACACTAGAATCATCGCAAATAAAAAAAAAGATATATCAAACGAGGACTTTGACGTATTTCGGCAGCATAATTCCCTGCTATGGATGACGTGTCAAATAGCACAATTTAACAAGAAAACATCATTTAAAAAAATGATTAACTGTAGCGAAGAATTTTATAAAAACATTTGCGTAGTCGGTTTATTTCTACGACGTTGAAAGTTACTGCGCAGAGCAGACGTCTCAAATGTGGAGACTTTCTTGGTTTGGCGATAAATGCACAAAGTGAACAGAGAAGTGAACAAACGAATAAGTTTATAATTGGATTAATTAAAACTATCTCACAAGGAAGAAATAAATGAATTGGTCGTAATATTGAGACGTTTAAATAAATATAAATAATCAGGAAAACGCTAAAAAAGGTGGTCGAACGATAGATTTATAGATTAAATCACGGGAGATATAGGATACTATCAAAAGTAAAATACCTAATTGAAGGAAGAAAGAACTGTAGAGATGATAACTAGCCCCTATTAACTCTTTCATGACCAATGTATACTTCTGGATGCACTATTTTCTAGCTTGAATATCTCACAAACTCTATGCCCAACGTTGTCAATTAAAATTGTTTTTATAAATAATTTCTTCATAATCTACTACTCCCATATGTCCATTGGATATACCGCTATTATCTTTTTACGTATTAAGTAGATTTGGGGGAAAGAAACATATATTTTTTAATTGGAACACTTCTGATCATCTAGAACCAAAAAAAATTGCAAATATATATATGTATGTATAATTACTTTGAATTCAACGTTGATTTTAAAATGTTTTAGGTGAAAATATTCGTCGTAGCGAGGAAGAACATATTTCGTTGATACAAAATATCATGGAAAAGTCGATGCGGAAGGAATGTTTACTAGACGAATTGTTTATGCAGCTTATTAAGCAAACGACCGAACACCCGGATCCAAATTCGAGAGTAAATTTACGTCACTGGGCGGTTCTATCTTTGGCTTGTTCCATAGCGTTACCATCGAATAAAAATGTTAGGAAATATTTATTCGCTCATTTGAAGAAATGTTCAAGCGATTGTGTTACCGAGGAAGGCAAATACGCTCGTTTTGCCGAAAAGGTAAATTAAATATACTTCGACTCGGCTATTAATTTACGCGTTGAAAATACAATTTTTGTTCATTATCGATATATCTCGTTTATATATTGCCACATCCGTATAAACGTATGAAGACTTTGTATTTAGTTTAAAAAAAAAAAAACAGTCTCTGGATCCGTGCTAATCTAAAGTTCCGCGATGAACACAGTTCTTACGATTATTATGACAGTTCCACGTCATATGTTGCGAGATACAATTACACACGATATTTGATTTAACTGCGTTCTAAATTATGTGGCGGGGAGTTGTTTAATACCGTCGGTTTTAACGTTCGCAGTAAGATGGCGAGAATGAACACGAGGCATAACGGAAATACATGTCTGACTTAAAAGACCAACATGTGTATACTTCTGATAAAGATTGAATAGTATACGAACGTATTTGCAACTAGATGAAATAAAATATATGAATAATCTAAAGAGACGTTGACGTAAACGATTTCGATCTATTCAGTGGGTTAAATGAAATAAACATTGGAAACGGCATATTTACCAAAAAACTTAGGAATCAATTTCCAAGATACTCTAAATTTTTGTTTTGACTGAGACATCTTAAAACTATAAAAAATAACACCGTAAATAAAATTCAAGAAAATATGATGTAACAACTGAAAGTGCACCGTAAAGTAACAACAACCTACAATATTAACAATCACATTATCATTATAATAGAAACATAATTTGTTAAAATTCAACTTTGTACATGGGTAGAACAGTTTTTACATTTTTTTTTTTTTACATTTATATTTTTTTACATTTATATTTTTTTACATTTATATTTTTTTTACATTTATTTTGTTTTACATTTATTTAATGTGAGTACTTCGAAAAACCCTAAAAACCCCTGATTGTTAATTGTAAAAACTGAGAAAGATTGGAACGCATCAAATTTTTACGCGTGTATATATATATATATATATCGTAGCATTGTTCGTTTCCGAACGTCATGACTATATATATATTTTTTTTTCGAATAGGCCAACTTAAGGCTACGGTATTCCAACTGTTTAATTCATTTTTATTTTTGATTTCTTCTGTATCCATAATTGCCGCATTCGATGTTTTTCTTTTCTTTCTTCGGTCCACACTTTTTGCCTGTGAGTAATTTCGCCCTTTAAATTTGCCATATTCCGCGCATATTTAAATATATACAGTAAAATTTTATTGGTGTTCGTAGCACGGCTATTCGTTATTTCGTTCAAATCATCGCTGCCCAATGGCCTTGGCTCGCTCGCTTGCTCTTTTACCGGTTAACTCTCCATATACAATGCGCCAATAGGAATTTCATTTCAAAAGTATAAAACAGAAGAATATATAGAGTGACACGGAATTAGCAAAAGTGAAAATAATATGCGTAGTATATAATTTTATTACATTTAACAAATTCGTAAATTTTCAGTGTGCGTCAAAAACTCAAGGTACGAAGCGGAGGCAATGGCCCCCGTCGAAAGAAGAGATCATGTGTACTATAAATAGAAGGATGATTTATACTAGATTCCACTTTATGGACGGTCAATACCACGCCATCGAATTTCACCCATCGGCAACAGCTTCGGACGTGGTCGTTATTATTAAAAATAAAATCGGCTTAAGAGAATCGGCACAAGGTACGTCATTTAATATGTGTTTCTTCTTGCAAATTCGCAATTAATATATATAATATATATATATATATATATCATCATTTCTCCTCAACCGCTATGTAGGTGTTGGTGGGTAACGTGGCCTTCAGCTAAACAAATAATTTCCTGACGAGAGCAGCATATTTATCTTCACATAAGTTCCATTTTATTTTCCTTCTATTAAGTTTTTTAGCCAAATGTCTGATTTGATAATCGACCATACTATTTCTTCCGATTGTTCTTCTAGTCTTTTGAATACTCTGTATTTGTGATTTTATCGATCCAAGATATTCTCAACATCCTTCGATAGCACCAAACTTCAAAAACTTGAAGTTTTGATCTTTCTTTTTTTACGTAAAGTCCATGTTCCACAGCCGTACGACGCGACGCTCCAGATTACAGTTTTAATGAAGAGCTTCCTTATGGTATAATGAAACATTTCTGGATGTAATAAGCGTTTCCTTTTTTTTTAATAAAAGCATTTTTAGCCTGCGCTATTCTTTTTCTTGCTTCTTTTTCTATTCTTCCGTTGGGCCTTATTAAACTGCCAAGATAAGAAAATTCTTTTAATTGGAATATTCTGTCTCCATTGAGGGCTATGTTTATATGCACGCATTACTACTTTATTTATTTTCATTTTACGTTTTTCTATTAATAGCCGATTTAAATAATTAAGATACTGTTGCAATTTTTTTCTCTTCTTCCGCTATCAAAGCAATATCATCGGTATACCGTATTGTGCTATACCGGACTCCATCGATCTTAGTACCAATATTTTTTTCATCGCTTCCTCCATATATACATTAAAATGCAGTGGTGGCAATTAGTATCTTTGTACTGGTTCCTTTTTTACCTTAGCTCTCTACCTACGGTTTTTGTTTATTACTGCTTCTTGATTGTTATATGTTTTGAAAAGTATCCTTTGGTTTGTGTAATCTAATTTCAAAATTTTGAACATTATACTGCAGTTGAAATTATCGAAGGCTTTTTCAATATTAATGAATAAATGAACAATTTTTTATTTATTTCTAATTTTTTCTCAATAATTAATCGTAATTATAATATAGCTTCTTTCTTTTCTGAATCTAAATTGCTCATCTTGCAAATTTTCTTCCTCTTTCTTTTGGATACGACGATATATAAATTTTGTTAAAATTTGTAAAATATACATACTTTAAGTTCTATGTTCCTCGTAAGTTTGAGCATTTATTTTCTTGTCTTTTTTAAATATATCGGCACTTTGAAAATCTTTTGAAATAATTCCGGTAACTTATATTTTATTCAAAACATTGCATCTTTTGCTCTATCTTCTAATTTTTCGAGACGTTTCTCTCATATGTTATCTATTCCACACATTTTTCTACGTTTCAAATTCGTCCAATGATTTCTCAAATTCTTCTCTTAATTTCACAGGACTTATATTATCCTCAGGTACGTGATCTGCTTTTATTACAGAGTTACCAAGTGCTTCATCATCATAATGTATATATATGGAGAGGAAAATAGATGAGCTCGTCAAATTTGATATTCATAAACTTTTCATATATTTACCACATTAAAATATCGGGCGAAACGTGTACATCAATTCGGCCTATTTATAGTGTGATCGTGTCTAATTGCATTTTATATTAAATAATAACCGAACGCGATTCGCCTGTTTTTAACAACAGGTTACGCGATATACGAAGTTTTCGGCAATTCGGAGAGGAGTTTAGATGCGGAAGAAAAAGTAGCGGACGCAATGTCGAAATGGGAGCATTACAGAAACGCAAATTCCGCTAATGGTTCCGGCGGCACTAATACGAATAAACCGGTCAGACGTCAGACTCACCTGTTCCTGTTTAAAAAACATATGTTCCTAGATCAATACCTAGATTTGAACGATACCGTTGAAAAAGAATTACTCTATCATCAAGTATTGCACAGTTTACGAACCGATAGGTTTCCCGTTACGGAAAACGAAGCGGTAACTATTATTTGTCTAAATGTAATTAGTAAATTTAAATATAGTAACGTTTTGAAATCCAATCGAAATAAAACGACGTTTATAAAAATTTAATTTGTTTAAATATATCTCTATTTATTATACGATTCTCGGTATCAGCGTTATATGTAAAAAAAAAAAACCCGGAAGTTCGAAGAAGATAGTTTTCAATTTTTTTTATAAGAGTGTTAAGTTTGAAAATAAAAAGCAAAAGCTGTAAGTTAAACGAATATAATACTACGGTAGAAGACCGGACTTTATAACGTGGCGTAGCAGATCCAAACTGAACTGGACCCTTTGGCACATAAGAGAAATATAAAAAAAAGATTGATAAAACGAGTGTTGGAATGGTGTGTCCGCTTCATCATATGAGAAGAAACATTGGTAGACCGTTTACTCGTTAGTACGACGATATAACTCGGTTAGCGAGGAAGAAGTGGATATGCTCATGAAGCGATTTAAAAAAAATATATTAATAAATAAGAAAGACTCGCTGTAATATTGCACCTAGCTAATAGATGATCTGAGATTATACAGGGCACATCGAAAAAAAAGGTCGTTAGAATATTTAAAGAAGGTGTTATCAGCATCTGCAACAAGAAGGTGATTAGAGGAGGTAAGGTCAAAATGGAAATATCATAAGACGTAATTTAAAAGTTTATGAAGGAAAACGTGTTTTTGAAGTTGCAAAAACTACGAGTTGGGATATTCGTCATACTGTCTGTCTGTACAGTATAAAACCACGGAATTCTGTATATACTAAATTTTGATTTAAACGAGAATCAGCAACAACCGGGAACTATCTCGAATATCGTCATCTAGTAAGAAATTAAATATAACGTTTTTAATCATCGTTTGAGAGTATATATACGACGTGGTTGCTAAAATGTTCGACTATCAAAACCCATGGTTAATGGCTCGCACGTGATGATTTACAAAGCTTTTTGTCATCATGTAACTTATATATCTATATTTAAACGACGTTCAATTGTTTATAGGAAAAAATTATTATTTATACGATTGAACGATAAAACCCGATAAATTTAAGAAACTATCTATACAGACCGGAGATTTAAAAAGACTGTTGATAACTAAACCAAATGATATTAATATTTAAACATGTTTATTATACACGAGTGTTATCGTAATAATTTGTAATTTAAATAAAATATATATTTTAAAAGAAAAATTAAGTTGAAGCCGCAGCCTGTGACACTTGCTGAGAAAATTATGTATTTAGTTAAAAAGTGTAATTTGCGATGAAATTTAAGAATTACATTAAAATAATTGTATTAAAGGAAACGGGAATTAAAAAGTAAAAGCGTAGCGAGTAACGAATTTAATATATATTAATAAATTGGAAGTTTAAATTTTACAAATCATACTAAAGTAAGTAGAAAGAATCCTACAGTTGCTAAAAATATATAAACAATTAAATTATTAAAAATAATTAAATATCCGAATTAATCGAATAAATACATTTCGGACCATCCCTCATTTTTTTTATTCTATTTTTATATATAACTTTTCGTTTGTTTTCTCGTTTTTTTCCTTTTAATACATTTTTTTTTATAAATATTTATACAAATATTCGTATAGACGCATAAAAATAATATGTTAGAAATATGCATGAGCGAATTAAGTAAAAAGGAAAAAAATTATATCGAGCAATTTATGTTCAATTACTAATCTAGAAATTTCTATAATTTTATCGTTGTAATTCTTAATATTCAGGATACTATTTCTGTTATCGCATCCTAATACGGCATATTTAGCTGTACCAATGACATGTTTGAATTCTTTATTTTTAAATTTATACGAATAATCCGTAAATTAACCGTGTGAGTTAGACTTTGCGATAAATAAATTAAATAGGATTTAAAAATTTAATAAAAAAAAAAAGACGCCGTGTTAAATTAAAAATAAGTCGAAGGTAATAAAGTATTCTTATGGAAATCCCGGCTAATAGTTCACTAAATATTTACTATACCGTCCGCGAGGTAATAATTAATTATTTAAATTAAATTTTTTAGTCATTTTACGTTAAATTATACATTATATTTTTTTAATAATCAAGTCAATAGACAATTGGCCAACAATTATCGATACATTTTTTGCGAGATACTGTAATAAGATTTAATAAGTTTAACAATAATTTGATGATTACAAGGTTGTTATAAAACGTTTTACAAAATATTACACGAACAAATACAGAACAGCAGTATGTATAGACACTACAGTAGGCTTAAAACAGTATGACAGCGTTCCTATAGATATAATTAGTATTTTTAACATTAAACAACTTAAATGTACTTTTAAACTTTCACGATTGGTATCATGCTCACGATTTTTTTCCTGTTGTTTTTTTTTTTAAATTACAATTTTTATTTTCAAATTTGGATACGCTTAAAGAGAAATCTAGACTTAGAAAAGAAACAAGTTGAAGTAATAACAACTGCCAGTTTAGTAAACAATTGCACTCTACTTGCTGATGCCAAAAAACATCGATAAAGGAATGCGCACGCAGACAGCACGGCACTTGTCTATCGCAATGCGTTCTTCTAAGCGTAATTGTATTAATACACCTACACATGCGTAACAGGTCTCAGCTTAAAATGGAAACTGTAATTGTTTTCTAAATGTTAAATTAACATACATCAGAAAGGTTGACAGAGTTTTCGGGTCTAAAACATAAGTTATTGATAATTTTAAATAATATTATACGGGGTATAGTTTATATATTTATAACTGATAAATAAATAAAATAAATACACTGGAAAAACTGTGAGCATATTAGAGAACTTATTAAACATGTATACAATTATTGGCAAGATCCAAATTTATATATATGTATATATCATCATCATTTTGTTGCTTCAGGAGGTTGCACATTAAGAACCACGTTAGCCATCTTGTATCTTCCTGTGTCTAGCTGAATTTATTATTTCATAAGTTATACCATATGTTCGTTGCTATGTAATCCATCCTATTCCTTCCTCTTGTTGCCTTTCCAAACACCTTGGACCGCTAACATAAAAATGTCTTCTTCTTGTAATTTATGCTCGATGTATTTTCGATTTTTTCCTTTTATATCTTCGACGATTGCCAATTTATCGACGTTGCATCCATGTAGCGCGTTCTTATTTGAAACGAAATCGGTCCACGGAATCTTAAGCAATGGCCGGTACGTCCATCTCTCGCTTTCCGTGTTGATTATCCAAGGTTCCGTTGTATATCCCATCACGGACCATACGTAGCAACGCGCTATTCTTTTTCTTAACTCCGAATCCATCTTTATATTCTGTAATATTTGTCCCAAATTTGTAAAAGCTTGCTTTGCCAGTGCTATCCGCTTTTTTATACGTATTTCAACTCCGTCGCCTGTTTTATTATCTCGTTAATTTTTATTTTTCTATACTTACTAATGACCTTTAAGAATTTCATTACTTTCTTTTTCGTGTTTATTTCCATTTCATATTTTTTTCCTTCACTGTTAATAATATCCACATTCTTTGCGGTTGTTTTTCTGTTTCTGCGATTACTACCCTATCGTCCATATAGCTAATATTGTTGATCACTTTCCAATTTATTTTACAACCGATTTTCTTTAATTCGTCATTTTTTATTATTTCTTCGGCATATGCATCGAACAACTGTGGTGACAGTGGGCACATCCTTGCCTTACCCCTTTACGTATTTTACACCTTCCATCGGAGTACTTATTTTTAATTTTAATATTACCTGTTTGTTAACAATAAAGATTTTTAATGACATCATTTTCACGTACATTAAAATTCTGTAAAATATTTATGAACTACTCGGTTAAAAACATTAGCGTATTCTGTAAAACACGCTATTTCTTTGTTTACATTCAAGGTACGTTGAATAATTAGTTTCAGTTATATATAAAGACGTTTAGAAAATCTATTAGGTAACTGTTAATTATCTCAGAGAAGATGGTGACACACCAATCCGTACATCATACGAGCACGCACCAACTATAACTTAACGATTTAAGAAATATGATCATCTCCGTCATACGACA
The DNA here is from genome assembly GCA_032883995.1 of Coronaproctus castanopsis. NCBI lineage: Eukaryota > Metazoa > Arthropoda > Insecta > Hemiptera > Monophlebidae > Coronaproctus > Coronaproctus castanopsis. The sequence continues at coordinate 33,555,916 of CM065053.1, forward strand.
GTGAATTAGTTTAGAAGAGGAACTGGTCAATTGTAGTACTACTTTTTCATTTGTTGAGCATAGATCAGTAATATTTTGCTATATAAAATTTTTATACAAAACCAGTTACATATTCAATTCGATCGTATTAAATTAAACGATTTAATAATTATATTTAACGGCGAACGATCGACTTCAAATTTTATCGATAATAAATTCGCTCCGTTTTTAGGTATTTTGTTTTTTTTTCTTTATGTAGTTACAAGTATATTAATAATTTGTTCATAGGGCGGTGGTACTTTTAAAAGTAATTTAGATTTATAATAACGAACTGTGTAAATAAATAATTTTTCGTTCGTAAAAAGAACGAATTTAGAAGTATAAGTCAACCAATGGTGCTATTTATATGACTGAAGAATAAAAAAAAAGGTACTTTGGTAAAAAATTCGGGAGGAGGACTTTTTAAGCTTGCGTACGAGAGAAAATGTTTGGAAAAAGACCACGAGGTAGAAGACGCGTAGAATATACACATGGAATAGTGAGGATAATAAAAGAGGCTGGACAAAGACGAATGTGGAAAACCGAGGTATCGATCCAAACTCTTGAATAGGAAATGGGAAATGATTTCAATTTACAGACTGGAAATTTGATTATTTTAAAAATTTTCCTCAATTTTATTTTTCCTCAGAGTATGCTGGTAGCGTTGCAAGCTCAAGTCGAATTATCCGATTATTTCGACACTGTCGACGACTACAAATCCGTAGCGAGTCATTGTCTACCGGCACGCCTGGCGAATAATATAAACGTCTCCACCGTCGCTATGCATCATCAAAGTTTAACCGGAATGACGTCCGACGAAGCTAAGAAATCGTTTCTAAATCTGATTAGAAGTTGGCCTCTACACAGAGCCATTATCTTCGACGTTATGGTACGGTATTTTCTAGACGATAATAAAACGGCTTTTGAATGTTTTACCGAAAAATTAAAAAAAAAAAATCTTAAGATATTTCTATTTCGAAGTTGTTATTCTAAATTATTATTATTATTTGTATATCTAAATTAATTAAAATTAAAATTTGAATTAAATTAAATAAGTTTTCACGGTTGATAATTCTTCACAATAATATAGTGTCTTTTTGAAAAAAATAAGTAACGAAAAAGTAGTTAAAATCAGTAAATTTTTATATTGCGCTATTTTTTATAATACATCTGGAATAAGTATTTTCTTACGTTTTATTTGATTTTTCAAATTTTTATTTATGTCCCCGCTTGAATAAAAATAACTTTATAGTCGAAAATCTTCGTGGGATTTATAACTGGTGTGGAATATTTAAAAAATAAGCAACGAAAAAGTAGTTAAAATCACTACATTTTGACATTTCGCTAATTTTTATAACGTTATACATGTTCTGGAATAAGTATTATCTTACATTTTATTTTATTTTTCAAATTTTTAAGTTTTTATTTATGTCTTTACTCGAAAATGGCTTGATAGTCGAAAATCTTTGTGGGATCTCTATAGAATTTTAACTGGCGCGGAATGCAGTGATTTTTAAAAAATAGGCAACGAAAAAAAATCGCCAAATTTTTATATTTTATACTTAGATTAAGTATTTCCTTACATTTTACTTCATATATTTTTTATTTATATTTTTATACTTTTCATTTTTAATTATGTCCTCCGTTTAAAGCTTCGCGGTCTTTCGACGCATTAACAATTTAGTAATTTTAACTGGTTGTTCATACACGAATTGCTGCTCGTTTAATGACACGAGTTAACGTTAATGTTTTTTCAGCAATCGTTCACGTCTAATTGGCCACGCGTCCTTTGGCTCGCTATAGATCAAATTGGTTTGCATTTACTAGAACATAAATCTCGAAATGTTCTTTGCACTTACGAATACGACAGCATATTAAATTACAGTCCTGCACCGAACTGCTTGATGATTATCACCGGTAACGAAAAGAAACAGAGTAAAGTTATCATTACAACATCTCAAGTACGTGTATATATATATATATATGTATGTATGTATACATATATATTAGAAGTTACTCACGGCTTCGCATGTGTAATTATTTTTTTAAATATAATTCGCAGTTTCTTTCTATTAACAATATATATATATATATATATATTATAAACCAAACAAAATCATAACAAAGTTTAATCACTAAAAGTTTTTTATTGGAAAGCTTTTAGACAGTTACGTCATTTTCAAGCATACACAATAAATATTTTGATGTAATATTTATTGTGTATGCTTGAAAATGATGTAGCCGTCGACAAGTTTTGCAATAAAAAACTTTTAGTGATTAAACTTTATGATTTTGTTTGGTTTATAATTTATAAAATCACTCTTCTCCAATATATTCAACATTTATATATATATATATATAAATATATATATATATATTTATATATATATTTTTATATATATATACACGTCCGTTATTTCGGCCACGCCCCTAACGTAACAAAAATAAATATGGTTTGTATAGCGGGTGTTTGTAGTGAAGGTACATTCGAACCGGAAAGCGTGTTAAATTTTAGAAGATTTGATAGAACTGTCTCCTAGTTTTTAAAACTTTAAATTATTGCAATTTCTCTCCTATTTGTGATATTAATGCGAAGAACGAATCCGATAATATAGGCTGTGTAAGCTGTGTGAATTTCATCATTATTGCTGTAATAGTTTTTGAGTTGAAACAACGGACGAAAATTAAAAAAATAGATTTCTCGTTTATATGTGATAAAAATAGGCCAATGCAGTGATTATAATGAAAACATTCGTAAATCACAGACACTAAAGTTGTATATATTAAACGTATGTATTGTTTTTTTGTTTTTCTGTGTTTTTTTAACAAAAAAAGTTCACTTTATAAATTTTCTAAAATTTTGACTTCTAAATTTATTTTAAACAAACGCAAAAATCGAGTAAAAGTATCGAATAGATTTTTTAACGATATTTTATTAAACTTTCGAATAGTATCTGGTTGTATTTTTTATTTTACTCGATCTTTTTATTATTATTTTCGAATTTCGCCGACTGTGGACCGCGTAAAAAACAATAAACACCGAATGTTGCTTTTTCTCTTGTGGTTTCATCTTCAAGCTGTGCTGGATTTTTCTTTCCTCCGTCCTCATGTTGTGACAACCGATGTTCTTCTTCTTCGCATTTTCCAACGAAACCTTCGAATGCGTTAAATTTTTCGCGAAATTCGTTCCTAATTTCCGATAAATCTTGTTCGGTTTCTATAAACCACGTAAGCTTATTTTTCGGATTTCCTTCAAAGTATCTGAATATGTTCTTAGTTCATCTATGTGACTCCATTCTTTTTTAGGTGTCAATAAAATCATATTCTCATTTTCTCATCGTGTCTGATATCTTTTTAATTTTATCATATATTTCTCTATTGCTTTTTAACATCCATTGTACATCTTTAACGTTTCGGTCACAAAAGTTTCCCTAATGATTTCCTTCTTCTGTACGAGCTCGAAGTCTTCTTTCCTGTTCATATTGATATGTTCTGCAGCATAAAACATTGCGGTTTAATTACAATATCGTATCTTTGTATTTATATTTACTTTTTAATATATATTTCTTCGGATAAATTGAACGCTTGTTCCATCTTGCGCACTCGAGCTATATTTCTTTCTTTATATAGACCATTTAGTTGGTTATTTGTCCAAAATGTTATAATTTTGCGACTTTTTTTTTTTACCTTTCCATGTTTCGTCGTTAAATAATACAGTGGCGATGATTGGTCATAAGTTCTTTCGTGTGAGATTTTTCAATGTATTTACTGAATCACCGCATTTTGCAAATTCTCAACTATGCTAGAAACCTCTTTCTCAGATTTTCTTCTTCCTAATCTTATCGGTTCAATTCCAGCATTTTTCAACATTGTCTTCGAGTCTCGCATAACGTTCTCTAAAACACGGTAAAAAAAGCATAGGGGATAGATATGTCTTCAACTGATATTTCTCCTCAGAACTTAACTTTTGATGGTGTGTTTATTAGGGTTTGTCTTATGAATAAGTTCACGAGTTTTATTATGCGCATTTTATTATTCCAGAGTATTTATTACGTGTTTTTTTTTTAAGTATACGTGATGATCGTGACTCTTCTCTATTATTCTTGAATATTTAATTATCGAGATTTTTCTTAATCTATTAAACGCCAGATCGTCCTTTTCGGAAACCTGCTTGGTACTCGTCTATTTATTGTTCTATTTGCGTTTGTAACCGATTCAGAAATGTTTTAGTTAAAATTTTATACGTAGTTGTTGACATCAGCTTAGTGGATGATTCGATGCTATTTTTCACTCGTCTGGTATTCCTGTTTACAAAATTGTTTTTCTTCCATATTGCAGCAATTATTCCATCTTCACCGGAAGCGTTATTCAACTGTTTCACAATATATTCGATTACTTGTTAATTCGGGACAACACATTACATTCAGACGTTGTTAAATCAGGTGGAAATTTTTCTTTCGGCTCTTCGAAATTAAAAAGTTTTTTAAAATATGTTTCTAAAACGTTACAATTTTCCTTATCAGTGAGAGCTAATTTGCCTTCCTTATTTTTGAAACATAAACTAGGTTGCTGATACATTCACAAATGTTTACTAAACGCTTTGTAAAATATCCTACAAATTATTTTTCTTAAAAATCTCTTCTATTTCGACGAGTTGTTCGTTTTCGTCGAGCTAATTACTTTAGTCGTTTCGGATCTCTAAAATTGTGCATAATCATCCTGTTTCTTCGTGGAATATCATCCTGTCCACCTTTTGTTCCTTGTCTCAACAGCTTCATCACATTGTTGATTCGACCGTAACCAATATTTTCCCTTGAGTTGGAAGTTTTCTCAAATATTTGTTGTCTCAAATATTTGTTGTACCAAAGCCTGGTAAATCGTCTGAACTGGTTTCGTCATACACGCCTATTTCGCTGCTTCCTATTCTTTCAAAGCTTCTAGAAAAACTAATTTTAATACGATTGTTTCCAATATTATCAATGAATTCAATTATTCCGAATTTTCAATTTGGTTTTCGTAAGCATCACAATACTGTAGAACAGGTTCACCGATTAACAAAGATTATTGAAAATCGCTTGGAAAACAAGAATATCTGCCCAGCTGCATTTCTGGATGTTAAGCAAGCTTTTGATCGGGTGTGGCACCAGGGACTGTTGTACAAGCTTAAACTCCTGCTTCCTCACCCTTTCTATCTACTACTTAAATCGTACATACGAGAGAGATACTTTTGAGTGAAAATAGCTGATGAATACTCAGATATTTTTCCAGTAAAGGCGGTCGTACCGCAGGGAAGCGTCCTTTGTCCAATATTATACTTAATTTACACGTCCGACTTCCCAAAGCCTGGTAATGCAGAAGTAGCATTGTACGCCGATGACGTAGCAATCCTAGTTGTGGATAAGAGTGAAAACACAGCCACAAAAAAAACTGCAAGAGTCACTCGGGTATGTAGATGCTTGTCTAAAACGATGGCGCGTTGTAGTCGATGGAACTAAATCAGCGCATATTTTTTTCACAAATCGAAAGATTGAACGCCTGCCAATCAAAATAAACAACGTTGTCATTCCAAATACCAATAGTGTAAAATATTTAGGCATGCATTTAGACACTAGGCTGACTTAGACTAATCACATTCAGAAGAAAATCGAGCATTTGAGGCTTAAAACCAGATCTATGTCACGGATGTTAACTAATAAATCAGGGTTATCGTTGGAAAATAAAACTCTGCTGTATAAAATTGCCCTAGGACCGATACGGGTATATGGTATACAACTATGGCGCTGCGCCAAAACGTCTAACTTACAGAAAATACAACGATGTCAAAATAGGGTATTAAGAACTATTACTGCAGCTCCCTGGTACCTCTCAAATCTTACCCTCCATAACGACTTAAACGTTCTGTTTGTGGAGGATGAAATAAAAAGACAAGCAAACAAACATGTGTTGCACGAATTATCGTTCACACGAATCCACTTGCTACTGATTTTCTGAATTATTCCGGTGAAATACGCAGGCTGTGGTGAAGTAAGCCTCTAGACTTTCTACAACCAGCATAAGTTTAGAGGGAGTACTGCTGACTGGCCCCTCCACAAAACATCGCTCATCTCATTAAGTCAATCACTAAATGACCTCTAAGATTGGTCAGTTGTGATGAACAAAAAAAATATTAACATCGGACAATATGTACAACATAAACTGGAGAGAGATAATGAAACAACTCAAACACGGAAATGTACACTGTAAAAGAAGCACCAATAGAAATTCGAAGAAGAAAAACTAATCTTCGAAAGAGACGAAATATGCGTCCTGGACTCGTTCGTTTGTTGGAGGATGTTAACCCACGTGTTATGAACAACGCAACGGGAAAAACCTGTTCAAGTAAGTATACTTCGAGGATGTTGTTTGCAAAATGACTGCAACTACACCCGTAGTAGCATTAGGCGCAAAATCACTATATAACATACGGCTTTCTTTCTTCAGGTTGCATCGAGTGTATAACCACGAACTCGTAAGTAGGGATGTCAAAGTGCTTTTTGAAGATTTTTTTACTTTTTATAATATATTCTATGAAAAATATAATTAAAATTCGCTTATTTTTTATTAAAATAATTTACTATTTTATTACATTGTCAATTTTTATGCGGTTCCTGATATTTCTAGTGGTTGTGCAATATATAACAAGTCTGTACATTTTTACAGGCGTTACAGATAGCGAATTTAATTCGCGAATATACCGAAGTATTGCAGAAAAGTCCGGTCATGCTACTAAACGAGGTCAAAAGGCGAGATGCCAAGAAAACGAATCATAATTCTAATCGACCAGTCAGTATTTTGCATAAACCGATACCACCGATTGATCAAACTCCTCCACTTTCTCCAACTAATACCGACGATAAGTGAGACGACATTATAGCGTTAATTTAAAGTTTTCCTAACATCTAGTCTTTGTGAAAAGTGTACGCCTGGGTTACGAATATTTAAGTATTTATCGTAATAGTTTATTCGCTTTCACATTTCATCTTCGTTATCGAAATTAATTTTTAATTAAATTAATTTTTTATCTTTAAATGATCGTTTAAGAATGTATCGAACGAAATTTTCGCCCATTATAAAACCGAATATAACCGATAAATTATATATATATTTTATATATATATATATATATATATATATATATATATATATATATATATATTCGAACGTAGGTACACATATCGCTCTAATCTACGTTTATTATTATTATTATTATTATTATTATTTTGTAAATAATACTTATAATAAACATCGATTGCCAGGAAAGGTTTTTTCTCGCATACGTATATCTTCAATGGATTCTTCGTGAAATCCCTCTATTAACGAAAATGATTACCGATCTCGAAACCACCATCTCTTCCTTTAATTTTAAAAACTATATTTTAAGGAGATTTTGCGAATGGTTTCGCAAAATCCTCTTTAAAGTATAGTTCCTTAGAATTTTCCATTCCCGCCTGACCAATTTTTATCACCTGCAAAGCGTTGATTCTCCTCTGTGTCCCTGTTAGAGCCCCAACTTTCGATTTCCCCGCTTATTAACGTATCGTTTATAACGTTCACAGATCTAACAAGCGCGTCCTTTCTCGATCCTCATCTCAACTGTTGACTGAGTCTTCCGTCATATCCTCATGATTTTATGTGTATCCTCTCCAATTCAACGGGTGCATACTACCTGCTTGAAAACAACAGGCTTCTGTACAATATAACGTAGTAGTAACAGGTTTTTTTTTTGTATATATATACGTATATTAATTAACTTGCTTTAATTAACGAACTCGAAACTAAAGATTATATGATCATCATCGTGGTTCGTTGCGAGCATCGTGATACTTTGGATCTTCATGAATCCAATATATTTGGACACCATTAGGTCCGGTCTATTACTTTCGGTATTGATGCAGCTCCTATAGTTCTTTTCACTCTATCGAGATATCTCGTTAGAGATATTACTTTTTTACGACGACCTTCGACAGTACCGGTCGTGATTATTTTTCCTAGTCCGTTTTGTCGTACCACATGTTCGTTTAAGGTTTTTATTCGTTTCCGAACTACAACTTGTATTCTCCGATCCATCTTTATTTCTCAGCGTATAGACGAGTTAGTTATTTTCACAGTTCACAGCACTTTTAACATTCGCCTCCAACAGTACATTTCGAAGGTTATGGTCTTCCATCAGCATTACAACGATTTTTGCACTGAAATGCAACCGGTCCAACAGTAGCGTTCCTACGTGCAACCGGCCTGTTTGAACAATTATAGCTTCCGTGCCGGTGTCTCTGGCTTCTTACATAACCAAGAAAGAAAGTTAATCGAAAAAAAAAAACTAGCTACAAGAAAATACGAACGTCATGAATATTTAACGCAAATAATAACTGACGGCTATTTAGTCGAAGGGAAAAGTAGTAGAAGACGTGGAGTTTGCAAGATGTTTCGAAACGTCAAAGCTAACAAATATTGTCGTGGTTTCGACCGAAATAATTGACAACTGAAATTATCCGCGAAGGGATTGAGGTAAAAGCAAAGTGACCGGGAAGCGTGAAGAAAATGATAATTCTGTATTGAACTGCCCCCTCAACCTTAAGATTGAGCGATGAAAGAAGTTAATCACGTGCTCTATATGAAACGTGTTCATTCAGTGTTTTCCGACTAATATTTAAACTATCGTATGTACTCGAATATTTTCTACAGTATATATTTAACACGAATAAGATCGTACGAAAAACAACTATTTCAATATTGACGACTCTTAAGCGCTATCGAGGACACTGAATAGCGAGCCTGGTATCTAATTAAATATTTAAATAGAGCAGACGCGTTGATGTATCGAGCAGTTAATTACTTTACGACGTAGGTAGAAATAACTTTATACCAAAAGCCCTCCACCAACAAACTGTATGCGGGCATTTAACAGAACCAACAGTCACACACTTAATCTACAACTGCCAAACACTCACACCACATAGGCTAAAACACAAAATACAGGGCCCGATACACAAAATACTCTCAAACAACCCTGAATCAATAGGCAGTATTCTGGCTTTTGCAAGAGAAAGCCGATTCGTAGCATACATATAAACTAGACGCACGTCTCCTTATGCTGTAATAACCCTGGTAGTTACAAACGGCATATGGAGATTTACATAATATTTTTAAACAAAAGTTCCACCAGATCTATTTAATTTTCAATTCGAGGAGTATTAATATATTAAATTATTTCCATTGAGTATTTTAAAGTCGATTTACGCAATGATCGAACTCGGTCGAACTTAATATTTCATTCCTTCCGTTTAAATTATAGTTAATTACGTGATTATCAACCGTCTTTGTTAGCCTGTAATTATTTTCTAATTATTTTAAAAATAAATGTTACATTTTTCCCACTTCAAATTAGCAATTCGTCATTGTATTTCTGTTTTCTTAATTATTTTATATATATATATATACTTCATATTATATTTTTGGTAGATAAATTTGAACTTCGTTCGCAGATTCAAGTTATAAAAATTGATTTTAAATATTTTTATACATACATGCATATATATATATATATATATATATATCAGTGCTCAAAATATGATTTTTTAATGCATTTATATTTTTTACCCACTTTTTTTTTAATAATATAAAATATATAGACATTATGTTTATAAACGTGTAAAAAAATGATTAGCCTTTTAGCTATTTTTATTTTTGGGTCATTTCATTTTATATATTACCAACTTGTAAATTCAATAATGCTGCATATATGTACAGTCGCGAGGCGTATATATATATATATATATATATATATATATAAACAGGCAAAACGTGTAGTAAAATTATTAATAATTTTTTATTATTATATTTAATTATAAAATCTAAAAAAATACATCGATCAATCGTAATAATTTTAAAATATATTTCACCGTATTGATACGTCGTATGTGTGTGTGTGTGTATTTCGCTTGTTATTGTTTACTTATATTTCTAGTCTTCGTGTATATATAATAATTACAAACATTAAAAATAAAATATTATCTTGTTTATTAATAAAACATGATAAACTTTTTTTTCGAGTTTCATACGAACAAAATACCCGATGATTGTATTTTACGATTGAAACTAATCAGAACTGTAATCTGTAATCTCCGGGGATACTATACTTTTTAAATTATTTATATATATGTATATATATATATATATATATATATATATATATATATATATATGCTCTCTTTGTTTAGGGATAGAAACTTGTATGAGTAATGTTACAATAATCTAGATAAATAAATGCAGACAAGACATAAAGTTTAAACATTCTCGTAGATGAAGACCGTCTGGCCATTGGTTTATGTGTATTTCCTCTACTCGTAAAATTTGAAAGAGAAAAAGCTGAAAATATCAAATTATTATTATTTTATTTTTAATATTATATGTTAATGTATTTTAATTGTAACATTTTTATTCATGGACCAATTATAGTCTTCTCCGATGTATTAAGTATGTACTCGAATTTGATACAGTATAGAAATGTGTGATCTAGCGAATCAATTTCGATTTTGCCTTCTCCTCATTTATTATTATTTGCTAAGGCCTTTAATTCTTTAGGCAGTCTGCGAAATTCTCATCTATCGAAAATGTGTTAGGAAGAAATCCGGACCGATTAGTTTATTCTTCAGTCTATCCTCGATTCTTGATACTGTTCGTATTTCTGTTAGTTCTTCCTCATAAACGTTTTGCCATTTCTTCGGGTATTTTTATTTCACTTTGTTTATTTTCTGTATTCTCCCGTTCATAATTTCTGATATGACATAGCAGGACTGCTCCTTATGCAGATATTATGTTTAAGACAATTTTCCTTTGTTCCATTTTGATATTTTTTTTTCACCGAAATATTAGGATAATAAATCGAGAAACCGTATTCCAGGATAGATCTAAACAACTCCGAGTAGAGAATTTTCCAATCTAGAAATATTAAAAGCTTCTGTTGTAGGGACGTGTAATATTTTTAATTTTGTACATAATACATTTTTTATTTTATTTTTTTTAATGGTCTACTGGAGGACTACCAACATTACGATCTTAATATTTCTAATAATTTAATAACTATTACTACAATTGGATACTTGGCACATACAGCGTGTATTTCACATAACAAAATAGTTTCGCTAGTCAAATTACTAAATTCTAAAACGGTATTATTTATATATTAGTAGCCAGGTGACCTATATTTTATTTTATTTTTAATTTTTTTGTAAAATCGATATTTAGATAGGAATATGCGATTCCTATCTAAATATCGATTTTACAAAAAAATTAGCATACTCCGAGAAACTGACGCATACATAATCGTAACTATTTTAAGATTGTAGAATTTAGTTCCAGAAATATCCAACCGAAAAATGTCAATTTTGACAAATATCAAAAGGAGCAGCATCATTAATATTAGTTTTGAAAACGAATTTTGGAATTTCCGATTGGAATTTTTCATTAAAATAATTTTTTCGTAGATTAAAAATTATTTCCGGAAAATACGATACATTAAATCGAAACAGTACGCAGCTTATAAAGTTTTAATTATATCGACCAAAACGTACATAGAAAAAGAAAATTTTTAACCTAATAACAACCGAGTTAATACGATCGAACTGAAATTTTTCGGAAGAAAAGGACGATGAAAAGAAGTTGAAATTTCCAAAATTTTATGGGCTTGTACTCGAAGTCGCGACTCAAAATTTCAAAATTCGTAATTCCCATACAGATCACTTTCAATTATTTAATACGCTTGTACAAAATTTCATCAAATATTCGATAATCGGCGATCAGTCAATAGTGGAGCAAATACAGATTGTTTGGTTATATATTTTCGTACAATACTATTTTTTTAGTGTAAGTAAGAAATTATTGAAATTATGACTTTTTCAGGTTTCGGAACACTGCCTTGAGGAAAATTCAGCATAGTAGATATTAACAGAAGAGTTAGTAGAGAGATGAGTAACGTAGAAGGATGCGTAATTTAAGTATAATTAAATTAGGCTAATCAGATAAATTTAAATTGAACCTTTTTAATTAGAATTCCATAGGCTTTTCAATGTCAACCAATAACAATTCTGTATACTCTTTAACCACTTTGGGGGTACTTTGTACCTTCAGGGAACCGGAGCTCTAACCGGTATGGGGCGCGTCCACAGGTGACGGATAATGGAACAGCCTACAGATATGTAGGTTAGCTGTGAATAAGACATTAGTCAAATAAGCAGTCGTGAACCAAGAGCGGCTACTGGTGGAAAGCTTCAGGCAAGAGATTCCAATAGTGACAGGGTAAGAGACAAGAGGATGCAGACGGTCAGCTTGAGGAACTGGCCATAAAAGTCTGCATAAATCTTATGACTGTCTCTCCCTCGGCGGGTTAAGGTCGCCGTAAAAACCTTACAACACTGTTATCTCCTCACTAACAAACTGCTGCCTTTTGCGGTTCGGGTCTTTACCCAAAGGCTAAGGGAGTAAACCCTGACAGAAAATCATGCGGAAGGCAACGAAAAACCATCGCATTACTTTTTCCAAGAAGCATGAGTAGTAGAAGTATCAAGAAAAATATTACTGATTCCGGTGGGCTCATATACGTCAGTCCCGGCAGGAGGATTGAGCGGGGTCTTCAGGTCGTCAACATGCAAAGTCCCGGAGTTACAGAGTTGAAAAGCACGCCATCCATATCGAAAACTGTCAAGGACGTTAAAAATCGGAACATGGAATGTTAATAGCATGTTCGAGATAGGAAAAACACATAACATCATATCAGAAATGAAACGAACTGAAATTGAAATCATGGGTATAAGTGAAACAAGATGGTCTGGAAATGGTGCCTGTCAAATAGACGGAATGACGATGTACTATGCAGAAAATAACTCAAAGGGTCACAGAAATGGAGTTGGAATAATGGTGAATGCAAACATCAAGAGAACTAGAATATGTACCACACAGTGACCCGAATGATTTTACTGAAATTGAAAGGGAATCCATTCAACATTAACATCATACAGGTATATGCACCAACAAAACATAAACCGCATGCGGAAATAGAGAATTTTTATAAAAACCTCGAAGATATTGTTAAGCCAATAAAGCCGCATGAAGTTATAATTATAATGGGCGACTTTAACGCTAAGATTGGAACAGAGGAGACAGATGATATCGTAGGTAATTTTGGATTTGGAAAAAGAAATGAAAGAGGTGACAGATTGGTGCAGTTTTGTCAAGAACATAATCTTATGGTGACAAATACATGGTTCAAGCTACCACCGAGACGTTTGTATACCTGGAAAGCACCTCAGGATAAACCTGATAATGTAGTTAGAAATCAGATAGATTATATTCTGCTAAACAAACGGTATAGAAACGGATGCATATACACAAGAACATTACCAGGAGCGGATGTACAGAGCGATAATGTTTTGCTGGCGACTAAAATACGAGTCAAGCTAAAAATTGTAAGTACTCGGAATCCAACAAGGCTGGACAGGACGCTATTACAAGAACCACGGATAGAATATAAGATCGTAAGAGACCTTAATGAAAATATTAAATACGTTAAAGAGGAAGAAAGAAAAGAAGTAAAAAATGTACAAGGCGGTCAAAGAATAAAGAAAACGTGGGAAAAACTGAAACAGATATTCACAGCAGTAGCAAACAAACATTTAAAAGCAGTTAACAAGATTAGGAAGAAAGGATGAAGGATGAAATATTAGATTTAATGGAAGAAAGGAGAAAAGCTAAAATTAAAACAAATCAAAAAGAATATTGTAGAGAAGCCAAAGAACAATGTCTGAAAGACAAATGCGACGAAATTGAAAAGCTACAGCATAAACTTGATAACTTCAAGATACATAAAAAAATTAAAGAAGTAGAAGGAATATACAAAAGGATTAATAGACACGCTCTAAAGAACAAAAAAGGCGAAATGGTCGTAGAAGAAGAAGGTGTAAAAAAAGAATGGACAAACTATACAAAAGAAACTCTTCAAAGAGAAAAAGAGACATATTATAAATTTTGGAAATGATGCAAGTCCGACATTATCAATATTAACATCAGAAGTAGTACAAGCTATAAAATCAGTGCATTGTAAGAAAGCGTCAGGACCCGACAGTATATGCGTGGAAATTATAAAATTGAGGAAAAAATATAGATATAATAGGTTATTTAATATCATTTATGAAAGAAGAGAAATACCGCAGGAGTGGTTGCAGTCCACCATTGTTCCTACACCCAAGAAAGGAAATGGCACTAAATGCGAGAATTACAGACTAATTAGTTTAACTAATCACATACTAAAAATATTCATAAAGATTATACATAACCGAATAAGTAAGATGTGCGAAGAATCAATGTCCAACACACAGGTTGGATTCCGGAAAGCAATTGGAACGAGAGAAGCTTTAGTGAGCATCATAACCTTGATACAAACATCATTGAAGCAGAACAGAGGTGTAATAGTATGTTTCCTAGACTTACAAAAATCATTTGATACAGTAAAGCATGATAAATTAATAAAATGTCTACAAAAAACTGGAATAGACCAACAAGACATAAATATAATCAAACAGATATATTGGAAACAGACAGCGGCTTTAAAAACATAATACGGTCTTACAGATTACATTCCAATTAATAAAAATGTAAGACAAGGATTTAGTATGTCACCATTACTGTTTAATTTATACGCAGAAAACTACACCGGGAAAATATTACAAGAATCCAAGGAGGGCGTCAAAGTAAATGGAAAAGTAGTAAATAATATCCGATATGCAGACGATGTGGCGATAGTAACAAACACGGCGCAAGATATACAAGTATTATTGAATAAAATTGTATCCGCAATGAAAAATTCGGGACTACGCATAAATGCACAGAAAACGAAAGCGATGATATTCAGCAATACCGAGAAGACATGTCCAATAATGACAGTGGACGGGGAACCAATAGAAGTTGCCAAATCGTTTAAATATCGCGGTTGCTGATTGAATGATGAAATTAACCCCGATAAAGAAATCAGAATAAGAATCGAACAGGCAAGATCAGTATTTATCCAAATGAGATCTCTGTTCAGTAATAAACATTTAAGTCTGAAATTAAGATACAGGATGGTTAAGTGTTATGTATATTCGGTTTTATTATACGGAGCGGAGACGTGGACGTTAAAAAGCACAACGATGAAAAATCTAGAAGCATTCGAAATGTGGGTTTTCAGGAGAATGCTGAAGATATCATGGGCTGACCGTATATCGAATAGAAAAGTTGTGGAAAGTATAGGACAAAATAAAGAGCTATTAACAATTATCAAGAAAAAAATTATAGCGTATTTGGGCCACATTATGTGGCACGATAGGTATCAGTTGATACAGTTAATTATACAAGGAAAACTAGAAGGATGTAGACGAAAAGGACGCAGAAGAATGTCGTGGATAAAAAATTTGAAAAATTGGACGGGATGCTCAACCAACGAACTAATACATTCGGCCAGAAACAGGACCAGTTCCTCACTCGTTGTAGCCAACCTTAGTTAACGGAGATATGAAGAAGATACTCTTTAAAGGTAAAGGTATCTGTAATGTGATCTGCAATCCTAGCAATCTAGTGTATGGTGAAATAATCGAATCCAAAAACAAACTGTTCATTGGTGATAATATTATTAGTGTTACGATGATTCAGTAATGGCATTAGTTTCTTTCAACAATTTATTTAGTGTGTTTAATAAAGGATCTCTTTAATGGTCGGATAGATTTCAGATTTTAACGGTATAATGATTTTATCTATTTTCCACAAATCGAAAAGTAACACAATGAGAGAATACGGGAAACCATTTTGTTAAATATATTATCACTTTTTGTGGCAAATGTTTCACAAGTGTAACGGATATCACGTGTATGTGGAAAAATATTATGTTCGACTAAATAATAGTAATATTAGATAAATATGACACAATTAAATAATTTATATACATCGGCTCTTTTGTAATAGGATCAGTCAGTGGTGAAAGAAACAGTGTTATGTATTTGCTCGTTTTTCCATAGAATATTATTTGTTTGTATAATTAAGAAATTAATGAAGTTATGCTTTTTTTTTTCAAGCCTCAGAACACTGCCTCGAAGATTTCAACTGAAGAATTATAACAGAGAGACGAGGAACGTATTTTTTTTCTATTTTTAGTCCAAAATAGACTGAATTAAAAATTTATGTTGTTGGCCTTAATGAAATTATATGATTTATGCGCATCTAAGGAGGTCGGATTCACAAAAGTCATTCAAGTTGAATTGGTAGCGTATTTCTTCTCATTAGAAGTCCATAGAGAAAATCTCTATTATTGTATTAGGAGCAGGACAAAATTTGATGTTTGATATTATCTTCAATATTACATACTTCACAAACTCCACTTTTGATATTCCCTAACTTGGCTGCATGACTAAGAAAACAAAACGTTAAATAAAAGCAGCCTCCATTTTATTATTACTATTATTATTATTATTTAAATTAATGTGCCATATACAGCAACTTAGAGGCACAGAGGAAAATAAGTATTAAATTAAATGATGCAATCCAGTATCATTTAGTAAGAGGATGAGTCTAGATAGCGTAGAAAATATTGAGGACACTCTCTCAGTATATGTTGGACAGATAGTGCAATGTTGCAGGCCGTATACACAATGGAGCTTCCGATCTATTAAGAAGATAAGCATGTGTCAGTTTAGTGTGGCCCAATCGGAATCTGCTGACACTGTCTCAACGATGTTGTAAGTGTGTCTTCAAATGTGTTATTTTTGGTTTCATAGATCGTAACTTGTTTGACGTTGATACGGATTGCCATTCTTCTTGCCATAACCGAAATAATGATGATCTGATGAACCTCTTGAGGTCTGCGAATGGAACTGGTAAATTAGGCATAGATAATGCAGTTGCTGTTTCCTTTGCTACCCTAACGGAGCAGCCAACGAACGAATCAAATTTTGAGCCATCTGTATAGAATGTTAATGATTAAGATGTTCGTGAAGTAACAGATTGAATAATTTCCTGATCAGTATGGGAACTTTTCTTGAAGTTATAAATTGTCCACGGTGTCATTATTGGATTTAAGTTTTTATAGAGTAATAGCTTGTTTGTATTTAGTGTTGATAGCATATTTAAAAACTTTGTCAGTATTGATCATATTTAAGCGTTTTATTTGTAAATTTACCACAGGTTTTTTTTTAAAAAAAAAAGGAATTTTCGAAAAATTCTTAAAATTTCGTATAATTAATTTCGAACCCTAATTTTCGATCTCCTATGTTATACGGAATTTTTTATTGGCAATTCGTCTATACTTAACTCTTTAAATATATACCTTTCCTCTTGAAACGCCATTAAGTGAAGCTTTTATTCGAAATAATTCGTAATGAATTTATAAAACTGAAGTAAATATTTCTATCGTCATAGCAACACGATCGATTTTATTATTAAAAAAATAAGGTCAGTATGTTCAAATGCTAATATTTATTTCACTTCTACTATTGTAAATAAAGTCGCTTATAACGCGTATTCGAAATATCGAGTCTACGCTAGACTTAAATCATGGTTTTGAAGAAAAAATCTAAAAAGACTTTTAAACGAAAATTGAAACGCAGAAAACACAAAAAACGTAAGAAACGTTCAAAAACCAATAAAAACGCTTTACCAGAGGTGGACAAACAGTTGTATGAAATACAAATATCAGACCTCAACGATAAACTAGACGCGTGAGTACGATTATTATTTATTTTAAATTTAATATTTTAAATTAAAAGTACACCTATAATACAAAATGAGTAGTCAGAGCAGCGTAGAAAGATTGCAATCAATTAGTAGCTACAATGAAGATGAAAGACCGTAGGTACGATCCATGTAGACTGTTTACGCGTAAGATACTCCTTTGTAGATGATATCGTATTTTTTAGTTGGTGTAAATAGCAAATTAAAGCTGTAGTCACTTTGAAATCGTTATATTAATTTTAACTTTTTAATTTTAGTACTAGGATTAGACCTCAACGTAAGTAAACGGAAATATACGATTTTTTCATAACAAGTATAAAGCGCCAACTGTAAAATTGACATTTAAGCAAGATTTTGTTCAAGTTAATCGGATTAAATATTTGGATATTATAATCGATTGTAAATTAAATTTTATTTACACTATGTTGCCAGCTTTATTATATTCAGTAAAATTCATCTAATAAGTATACTTTTAAATAAGGTGTCGTATAAAAGTATTGCGCTTAGTAAATTAGTTTATTATTCCGCTCATTTTTATCGTAGATTAACTGTTAATTATTTTTAAAAAAAATTGAAAGCTATTAATCACGTATATATATTAAAATTAATTATAGGTTATATAAAACTGTTAATTATGAAGAATAAAAAGCATAAAATAATATACGATCTAAAGCATCGAAAATATAATTCTGAAAATATAATATATAATACTAGTTTATTATAAAAAAATCTTACCGTTTAGTTAAAAAAAAAGAAACAACAGTGTATATATAAGCGTTTGCTACAAGAATACTCAGCTGAGTCCTCAAATTATAAACTAACTTTTAAGTTTATTCCTGATTTAAATCAAAGATTTAGATGACGTAAGGTTTTTTGTGCCTGATTTTTCATTAACACAAATACTAACTGAGCATGGTAAGTTTAATTCTTATCTGTATTGATTTAAAATAAAAAATACTAGTATTTGTTCTTTCTGTTTTATATATATATGTATAATGAATAAAAATTGTAATCGTAGGTATAATATTACTGATAACTTGTTAAATAGTTTATTAATAAGAAGAATTTTCTGTATTTTAAAGAATTTATTTTTATTTATAAATTAAATTAAACACGCGGACTTCCAGATGGAGGAATTTATTCTTATATTTTGTACTTATACCGGTATAAAAATCTGAAGGCCATCGAGCAGTTACAATGTGGTAGATGACGTGTGAAGGGAAAGAACTCACTACTTCACCCTTTATTTCCCCTTGAACAGTTAAAATATGAGTTGGTTTAACAAGATGATCAGGGGTTAAACTCCAACGAATTATCGAGCAAATTTAAGGTCCAAGGATTTTTAAGCTTTTTCAACCTTATTAAATATTTCTCGACCTACTCGAGAAGTTACGCGAAACTCACGTTGTATCGGGATATTTAAAACGTACCAAGCTGTTTATGTCATTTCCGTGTTAGAGTTAGATTTTCTTAAAAAATAAGTTTATATATTGTAATATTGTACCTAGCTTTCAGCATGTTTTATGTCAGTATGCGATTAACATGTAGAACAGATTGTCCAGTGATAATAGCTCTCAACCAACTTAATAGTATTTTCTATTGTTTCATTACTTTTCGAAAAGCCTATTGTGAACCCTACTTCCTTGGATGCGCGTAAATTATATAATTTTATTAAGACAAACGGTATAAATTTATAATCGGAACAGTTCACTTAAACTGGCCATAAAAGCTGTACAAAAAAATATAAATATATTGTGGTTTTTTTCACTCGTCTTAGCAAATACTAAATATTAAAAATTTAATTTATTATCAAGTTAAAATAACTATTTAGAACTTGGCTAATAATTTTGTGAAAAGTAGATTAAATGAAATAACCGCTTTTTCTTCTTCTCCTCGTATTCGGATGAGTGGAATATTTTTAAACAATATTCGTATAACGGGCATTAAAAGTTATCTAGAGTCACTTAAAAAATCAGTATGCGCAGAAAATATTACTTTTTCACACCGCCTTCTTCAGTCACATCGTATACAACAGCTTACATATGAAAAAACGTAAGTATCCATCGAAATAGAGCATATTTCTCTTTTAGGAATCTTTCGCATAACAAAATTTATAATTTTCGCGCTAAAAATCGTGATTGCGTGAGTGAAAAGGGGTTAAACGCTCGTTTCAGTCTGAACGAACGATATTCAAATTTAGAATCGGAATACGAAGATGCCCGTTCGAAATTGGAACAAGTTGACGATGACAGAGCCGACGTTATCGCTTATTTGAAGCGTTCGCTGCAAAACAAAATTGACGAAGTAAACGAATTGCAGGAAAGAATGCGTGCTTCACAAATGGTAAGTATAAATTACGAAAATTAATTATATAATATCGAAAAGCGTTTCTGCGGTGCCATCTCGGTGATACGCATTTAAATTGGAATAAAATAAAAATTTATGTAAATATGAAATTTAATAAAATGACCCGTATAAATACGAGAACATTATTTCTAAATACGATCAACGAGTTTACAATAGAGATGTCTTGTCGGAATTTTTGTTTTATTTCATTTGCCAAAATATTAAGCAAATTCAATATCTTAGTGTCGGATAACTTGCTAAAGAATCCTGTCCAGTGACAGTGTCTCGTTCAATGTGTTATACTTCGTACTAGATCCGTCAATTTTGTCCTCTCTTTAATCTACGAATGTCTGCAGAGTTATCTAACAACGCAACTGCGGTATTATTTGGTTGTGACTCCAGTCTTGCAGCGTGTCTTTTTGTGTTTGTATAATTTCATCCTTTATATGTAATTTATCTTCAGGCTTGTGTAGAGAGTTTGATTCGTCGCATACCATGGCGCATTTACGATGATTCTTAAAACTTTATTTTGTAATCTTTGTATAATCGTTATATTATTTTTTCGATTAGCTTATTTTCAACTGTTAGTTCTGACTTTCTCCGTAAAAGGCGGTACATCTGTTTAATTTTTATGCGTATACGCTTAATAACGGAAGACAGAAAAAAACACTATCCGGATTAGATGTTTGCGAGTGATACGATAGTAGCCAAAATAATCAACACATTCATTCGCAATGGCAACATCGTCTTATGTGGTTCGTGATCGAAGTTGTAATTGTACTTTAAAGAATTAAAAAGCGGTATGATCTTAAAAAAACTTTACTAACTATTTTGATACGCGTTAAAAAAGATGCTGCCTTTTACTGAGTATATGTGAACCTAAAAACGTTACAGTTGATAAAAATTTTCTTGAAAATCTATTTCTACACAACACCGTATAATACATAAAGTTTTGAATATTAACAACATTTTCAAAGCTTATAACGTGTCATAAAATTTGTCGCTTATTATGAATATCACACGCACCGTATAAGCGTATAATACGTTTCTAGATATTGATAATCAGTTCGTATTTTTTTATTTGATTTTAGAGCAGAGATAGAGAACGTAACGATTTCGACGGAAAATACGCAGACCTGAAGCTCGATTACGAACTGAAGTTGAAAAATCTCACATCCGAACTTCATGTCTCAAGTAAGAAGCAAGTGGAATGATGTGAAACGTCTTCACATCGGTGTATTATCGCTGTGACTATCTGAGCTAATAAAATATTTTTTTTTTAATTTATCGAGATGAATGATGTTACTTTAGTCTGTCTGAGCTAATATAATAGTTTTTAAACTCGATTAGGCTAAATTATGTTACTTTAACCAGCTGAAACGAAAAGTATATTACACATTATCAAACAAATAGAACTATAATACATTATTAAATGATAAACGTTTCAGCTTCCTTCCATTACGGTTTAATCGGCTGTGTTCGTACTTGAAAGTTCTGTCCCCTATTCACTCGGCCGTCTTTAAATATCTTTATTCCCATTCGAGAAGGTTGCCGCCTCACGATCT
Source organism: Coronaproctus castanopsis (assembly GCA_032883995.1). Classification (NCBI taxonomy): domain Eukaryota; kingdom Metazoa; phylum Arthropoda; class Insecta; order Hemiptera; family Monophlebidae; genus Coronaproctus; species Coronaproctus castanopsis. Next base: position 33,577,632 of record CM065053.1, read on the forward strand.
TCGAATCTCGTACATCCCTTATTATATAAAATTCGAAATTTATTCATCCCGTTCGTATATACCTGCCGTATCTTTGTTCTAACCACTAGGCTATCCCGACGACTCTATGCAGTATGTTTCTAAAAATTACTTGATTTTTCATTACCGAATACGTTTCGGAATGATTTACTGGTGCTTCGTTTGCTTAATTCGTTACTTTTAATCAGATGGGAAAACTCGGGGACATCTTTTCGCGCGCTTAAATCAATAGTGCTATTAATATAACCGATAATTACCGTTCGTCTTGTTCTAAATTTAAAAATCGAATGTTATTTTGTTAGATGAGAAACTGAAAACGCTGGAAGAATTTCGTCTGCATCGAGAAGATTTGCTGATGAAATTTGAAAACCAACAACGTATTATAGATCATCAAGAAGATTTGCATAATCAAGCTATTCGTTCCATTGAAAAGGAGTACGCTTTGAAAAAGATACAGTAAGTGATGTCTTAAGCGTTAAAATGTTAATTCATATCTGTCGCATACGATACGCCACAAAAATAATGTTTACTTCCTCCGAGTAGGACATGTTATTTAAGTCACACATGTATGGGTAACGTCCATATGTAAAAAAAAAAACTCTTCGTCGCATATGGAAGAAGAATCTTCCAAAATAGCTCACCTGTACATACTGTGTACGACGGACTATTGTTTTGAATTTGTTCAATGATTTCCATGTTTCGTATTTGTCCTACCGTGAATGGTCAGTGAATTTTTGCTTATTGAAAAGCCCTTCACTTCACCGAGTTGGCAAACATCAGTACTTCGGTAACGAAACCGAGTTGGAAATCGATGATGACAATTATCCGAAATCTTTATTCGGAGTCACCTATCTCATAACAAGAAGAAAAAAGTAAAACTATTAGACACCGGATGACAATTTACAGCCTTATTGTGTACAGCGCAAACTTTATTTCCACTTCCAAGTGTAATCCTACAGAGCAAGTACATGAGATCTCTGTCGATCAACCGCAAGTAGATATTTCTGACGGAAGAAATCTTTCCAGCTACCGGTCTCCGATCTAAGGCAATTTCCCTGGTTACATTGCTCGGCGGCAAACGTTCAACAATTGACTGATCATTCACTCCCCGCCACCGAACATACGCACAGACGAGATAATTTTCTAACAGTAAAACGCTGCTCGGAGTATATATCAGTGACTATAAAGAGCATAAATCATTCGGAATTTAGTGCACATTAAGCAGTAAAATTTCTAGCAGTAATGTTATACTCTACTAAAAGCCTGCCGCAACGCTATAAACTTTCTTATATAGAGCCCTGCTTGTTTGGCATCTGTTTGTAAAAACGTTATTTACGGTGTAAGCTTACTTATTATTAACGCTGCTGGCGTTATATAGGCTTCGATCTATTAACAGATTAAGGTGAAGTGTCGAAGTTAGAATATCTAGATACGATACAAGACAGATGACTACATTTTTCTGTTCCTCGTATGAATTATTTGACGTTATAACGATCGTTTTTCTACTTTGTTTAATCGTAATTCAAATCTATCTGCGTCCAGTTTTATTTTCTCGTCTAGTTTACCTCGAACAAGTTTATCGATCAGTAAGCAGGATTAATAATGTTCGAAAAGTACAAAATTAAACATAGATCCTTTAATATTTCTATTACGTATAATATTCTTCAAATCCCGCATATTGGAAAATTATTAAAAAAAAAAACGTGTATTAAAATTCCATCGGTCATTTGAAAACTCTAATTATCGAAGATTACCAACGTCGCTATTATAAAAAAGTCACATAAGTAAGACGGCTCAAATATTTAGTATTTATTTCGTCAATTTAAACTTTATTCAAAATTATGTTTTATTTCTACACTCACGTAATGCGAATGGTTTCACTATCTTAAAGTTAATTTATATCTACGATAAGTTAATCCTTTTAGTCCACGAAAAAATTTTGATTATCAGGTTGACGCAAAATGCCTCATTTTTAAAAATATTTAAATAAATATTATCTACATTTCACCTAACAATATTGTATCGTAAACACCCGTATCAAGCTTATATTTCAGTAACCCATTCCTCCTAAATCTCATTTTTTTCTATAAGTAGTAACTGGAGATTCATTCCTTCTAAAATGTCGCTATTAGCAACAACAATTTCCCACTATTACAACCACCATCCAGCTTTAATTCCTGTTTATACATCCGCATAATTTTCATTGTCATATAGTAATAACCTATTAAATTTACAATAACTGAATTCTCTACTTATCAATACAGATGTATTTCTCGGGATACACGATTTAATAATAAACTTCACACAACATTTCATAATTATAAAAAAAAAAATCTTCACCGACGGCTCAAAATCTAATATAAATTCTGGTTCAGTTGATACTGCGTTTGCCATTGAAGATGCAACGGTCCAAAAATTTAAACTTACTCCATACGCTTCCATTTTCCCAACCAAGTTTTAATGGCTATTGACAAGGCTTTATCTCCATAATGTGGTACTGGCAAGTACGTAGTGTTTAGTTCTTAGTTTGCTGCTAGATATAAAGAACTTTCAGGCTTGATTCTCACCCCTTGATATTTGACATATCGGACGAATGTCTTAAAATTATACGACTAGGCGGTGTTTTGGAGATTCCTAGTCGCTGGAATCTACCGGCCACAAAGTTTCAGCTTGATCTAGGCCAAAAAATGTGCAAAAATTTTTTAATGTGCAGTATTTTATTCTTCCTTTATGATAATGACGTTTAAGACGAATATCTGACATTTTCCTGTAGTTGTGTGCGCAGAGAAAATATATATGCAAATACTTTGTGTTTTAAATACGTTCCGAACTATTCTATTGTTCCTTTACGCGAATGACTATCATTAAGATGAATATCTAACATATTACAATTTATATATACACGTGTATGTGTGTATATATATATATAAATATTGCGTGAAAAATTTTTCTGGAAGAGAAACACAACCAACTCTAAAAGATTACACGTGTTTAAAATGATTATCATGATAATTTTATAAGAATTTATTTATTGTAATGCAAATTTTACATTTTCTATATTGATCATTAAGCGTATTAAAGTAAAATTTGCACGAAATAAATTATCTAGAAACTGGGCATAAATCACCATCATCATTTCTCCTCACCCACTAGGTTGGTGGGCAACAAGGCCTGCAGCTAAGCAAATAATTTCCCGGCCGGAGCAGTCACATAATCTGCTCTTTTATTATGGCATCCGTAAATCGGGTTCTTGATCTTCCTCTTGTTAATTTTCCATTTGTTTTTCCTTCTGTTAAGTTTTTTATCCGTTTACAATATCTGATTAACCGATAATACTATTTCTTCTCTTTTCAATCGTGTGAGACACAGATGTTTTTTTTATTAAATTTTTTTATTACTTTTTTTTTCTATTCTTCCGTCGGACGTTATTAAACTGCCAAGATAAGGGATATTCTTTTTCTAAAAAGAATATATATATATATATATATATATATATATATATATATATATATATATATATATATATATATATATATATATATATAAAACAATATTAACCAGAATATTTGAAATAATGTGAATTTTAAAAAGTTTTATTTTGTACAGTCCAATAAATATTAGGAGGTGCCATTTACTTCACTTCCTCCGATTATGCTCAGATATACATAGTTACAAAGTGATGAACCATTCCAAATATTTTACATGTCCGTTTTCTATTTAGCAAAATTGAAAATGTATTTTTTAAACTAGCAATAAAAATTGTATAATTTTATAGGATGAAAAAAGAAGTTGACGAAAAGTTGTTACAATTATCTAGTGATCTACAATTAACAATTCGGATGAAGCTAGATGCGACTACTAAAATAACCATGAACGAGAATTATTTATTAAATAAAGAGGTAGAAACAATTTTTCCGTCGTTTTCCTATTTAATACACGATAAGCGAATTATATACGCTAACGAAAAAATTAAAATTTAATCGATATATTCTTAGGTAAAATTAAAGTTTAATAATTATCGGCAGGTGTGGTGGTTTAATAATTTTTTAATTAGTATTATTTGTGTTATATTTATCTTATATTCTTTTCGAACAATCCGACTGTTATTATTTGCAAGTGACAGTTTTATGAGGATATAATTTCGTAATTTCCAGATTGATAAGATTATGTCTACGTGTAAAACATTGATAAACGAAAATGATCAATTAAAAACGCAAATATCGAAATTTAAAAATAAAATGATTATTTTGAAGGATGGAATACGTTTCAGTTTACAAATGAATTCCACGCTTAAAAAGGCAAGTTCAGATTTATTTATTTTATTATTTTTATAATGTTTCCTATCGTATAATAAGTTCAGTAAATTTTGTTCAATTTATTGTAAATGACCCTGCAAAAATAAATTATTTTAATGACATTACGAAGTCTACATTTGCTCTCAACATTTTTTAAAAAATATGTAAAAATTAGTAAACACCCTCTGGGATTACAACGATTTTTATCAGGTCGACTGATAAACCCTTTTCCAAACATTTCTATACTAAATTTTGACAAATCGAAGTAAATAAATTTGAATTTATGCGTACATTTAATTTATGTGTATATACAGAGTACTGATTTCTTTATAAAAAAAAAGAAACAATAAAGCTATTAATAAAAATAGATAATATTAATAATTAACATCAGCCGTTATGTCATTTTCAACGTTATGTAGATATATAATAATAGAAGAGTAATTTTGAAAAATATATAATTAACTAAAAAAACGACTAACACCTTATCGTTATATATTATTTACTTTTATTTTAGACTAATTGCCAGGAAGCTTTGTTTTATTAACGTTAGTGATTTTTACTAATAACTTTGTTGTTTATTTTTTATTAATTATGCACATTCAATATACAGGTATATATTTTTTTTATTGTTACGCTTCGATTCAATGAAAATTGATATTATTCATATTTCCAAAGTAACCAGAAATATTTATTCACACGAACCCGAATAAATAATTTACTTTTCTGTCGCGTCTTATATGTAATAAGTTTGAATAAATTCGTGCACTTAGATAATTTAAGTATATGCATATATATAACCATAATCTATTTCAGAAACTAAAAACGTTGGTAAACGAAAATATGGAACTGAGATGTGCGATTCGAGGGAATATACAAATGAAGAACCAAATTCGTGATTTATTACGCAATCGACATACGTATGAGGAACAGTTGAACAAGAAATGCGACGAAAATGTGACACTTTTTAATGAAATGCAGCTAAACCGAAAAAAGATGGAAATTCAAACATCTGAAATATATAATTTAAAAATTCGTCTCCTTAAACTGGAAGATGTAATGAAAATGGCTAGGAATATAATACGAGAATCACTGCAAGAGGTATGCATCGATATTTTATCATAAAGCGAATCGTTTAATTTTAAGTTTTCTTAAACATCTGTTATATAAACGTTCGTATAATTTTGCGTACAAACTTTCGACAAAGAAATTTGAAAAAATAAATCGTGTAAACGTTAATTCGTGGGTGTTTGATTTTTTGTATGAAAATTTCCATTTATTTATATTTCGACAATATAAGTATTCTTGACAAAAAAACCGAAGCTGCGAATTATATGTAGCTATTTATTATGAATTCAACAATAATATTAATAATAATCAATCGTAATAATAAAGTTTAAATATTGATAAATAAAATTCCAGATTCCCTGTAATAATATGCAAAAATACAGCACAGGTATAGATAATTCTTTCGTTGTCACATTGTTGAACATATTGGAGACTGATCCTTCCGTAGATGATATTGGTGATAACAAGAAAAAAGTATTTGTGTAAGTAAAACACGTGATATATATATATAATATGTATATCGACGAATTTCAGAACACTATATGTATTTATAGTTTTATGTTACATGCGGAAATTTCCCGGTGTAATAGCAATCGCACATATGCGTTATAATCTTGATAGAAATGAAAGTTGTAATAATAAATAAAGAATCCTCTATTCAATTCGGTGTATAAATGGATACTCAGTTTGATGATTGATTAAAAAAAAAAAAAAAAAAAATGGTAGGGAGTATGCTACGAATAGTTCATTGCATATTTTTAAACTAATGAGAGCTGCTCCGGTTACACACTCTACCAACTTTTGAATCGACAGGACATGCTTATCCTTTTCAGTTTTCATTCACGTATCGGTCATTATCAGACAGCTTATTTGTATCTATGATTATTCGACTGTATCATACGAGGCTAATGACTTTGTCGTTTCATAATGGCCAGTATATTGCACCAGTCATGAGAGATTTTATTCCTTTGATTAAATATATTTTAACTGACTACCGCTTATAACGGTAAAGGAATAACAAAGTGACTAGAATGAACATTTTAAGGTTTATAATGTAGGAATTATAAAAACCTTAACTTAATCAAAACTACACAAGAAACTACACTTTTAATGAATTAACCCATAACCTGTTATAATCTAAATTATTTATATAAAAGTGTAATCATTTTTATGTTTTTACAAAATTATGAAGGAAGAAACAATTAATGTGAACGAAAAATGTAATTGTTGCATAATGTATATATTTATTTACGATTTAGCCCATATCAGTTCACTGATAGACATAGGCCTTGGGTCTCCTTTGATCTTGGGCCTTTCTTAATTCAATTCTTCCCATCGGTGGCAACTCTACACCAAACGGTCTTCCCTCCATCCGCTTCCTATCCATAAACCACCATTTTTAGAACACGATATATATATATATATATTGACTGAAATGAAAGAAAGAAAAATATTATTACATAATTCACATATATGACATTGCAAAATTTTCTGTTCCAACAATGATATAGGATTTCCATGTGAAATTTGATAATGATGAATTTAATATTTAAATTACAACTTTTTATTTTCTTAGTTGTACGCATTTTTAAAAATTTTATAAATTTGCTTACAGAACAAACGGCGATGAGAATGAAAGGAATGCTTTATTGCAAATTATGGAATACAGTACAGGAAAACTTGGAATAATCCCTCAAAATAAGAGTAGGCATTAGTTAAAATATGGCATCATGATATTGTAGTTTTTTGGAATGTTTACAATGCAGTAAAAATAAAAATGTTCCATATATGTTTTTTTTTTTATTTGAAGTTTCTTATATTTATTTGTAGTTTCATCAAATTTTTTTCCAACCCTTTTTTTTTTATAATATTTTTTCAGGTGTGTCAATATATAACTTGCGGACTTTCTACATTTTTTAACTTCGGTTAGGATGGCTTTGATAATGATTTTATTGCTTCTAATATAAAATTTTCTTCATTATTGGTGCCACCATTTGCTGGATTAAAAGAAATATACAGTAAGCATTTAAATTGTTACACATTTCTAATTGCTTGAAGCAAAATGTATATTTTCAACTGCGTTGAAATGTCATAACCTGTAAATTGTAGCCTCGGTTCATTTATTTTTTCATGAACCGAACACTAGGTTCAGGTGAATTTGGAATAAATTCCATTTTTGTAATAATAGTGGCAGAGTTCCTACAAGGAGCTGGTCTGTCTGTTTTGATGGAGCAAAACGTAATATTGTGAATATATCTTGATAATGTAAATAAAAGCAAATAAAAACCTGCGTCTACAAAATAAACAAGTTTTCTAATTTCAAATAATACATGTTAATATAGAAACTTAAGTCTAAACTACTACAAAAATATATTGTTTAGGTTGTGAGTTCCTAAATAAATAATATGTAATTGAAAAAAAAAGTGGATGACAGGTGCTTACTAAGTAAATGGGTTAATACTAATAAATTATAATTAATTACTACATAATGTTATGTTTGAGTCGCCTGTGTTTATATTTGGAATACATGAAACGAAGTTGCTTAGAATCGTAATTGGAAATCGAGGAGACGAGTACATTGTTTCGGTATGAGCATTTAATAAAAAAGTCAGTCGATAGCTTTAGAACAAAATCTCTAATATAGGGCAGATCGGTAGTGCATGCTGTCGATTCTGTCATAGCGAGGCGCATTGAGAATACATCTGAGGCATCTATTTTGAATGACTTGTAACTTGTTTCAAGGAGGTTTTTGATATAGAGCTCCAGAAAGGACAAGCGTAGCAAAGTATTGGACGGATTAGTGCTTTATAGAGGATTATCTTGTTGCTAATGTTGAGGAAGGACTTGTGATTAAGAAAACATTGTTTGTCTTGATGGCGATATTATTTATGTGTTTAGTGAAAGTAAGTCTATTGTTGAGGATTACACCAAGATAACGAACCTTATCACACCACTCTAAAGTATTTTCCTGTACCATCAGATTATCAGGTAGAGCTGGTCTCCTACGGGTGAAGAAAATAGGTTCGCTGACAGATTCTATGTCTATAGGAGCTGCAGAATATCGCAGTGTCGTCGGCAAATACTCCAACTTGCGTGTTGGGTTGGTTCGGAAAACCGTAGAGATACAGTATGAACAAAAGTTTTCCAATTATACTGCCTTGCGGAACACCCGCAGAGCAAGATTTGTGAGACGAGACAGCGTTACCTACAGATATATAAAAAGATCTATTGCCACTAATTAAATGAATTAAGTATGTATGAAATTTACATTTTATCATTTTATAAAGAATACCCGCGTGCCAAATTGTATCGAATGCTTTAGCTCCGTCAAATAGTACCATGTATGCTTATTTAAGTTGAAATTATGTGTAATGGAGTCGGTTATTCGACATATTTTTGTCGGGTTGTAGGGTGATGAGAGCGAAAGCCGAATTGAAAGTTTGGATTTAACGTTTTCTTTTATTCTTGATATTCTTGCTTTTGATATTGTGCTAATCTTATTACCGGTACACAATGTTTGTTATATTTTCTTTTATGTTTATAACTTATCCAAATGTTGTTGTTGATAATGTAGATATATTCTTGTTCATCGAAATGTATGCCTTTTTAAATAGAACAAAAACAGTCTGATCTTTGGATTAAACGTGTGCAAACAATGTGATGGAAAAGCTAGTACTTTTACCAAAGTCACATGTATTTATCGCTTGCGTGAGAATAATGGTTAGCAAACAGCAGTAGAACTTTATGTTCATAGTATGATTTTTAAATGTTTGAGATAGAAGAGAAATTCACTTTCTTGCACCTATCTATGTGAATTGCCTCCTCTATAAAATTAACTGAACCATGCTAAATAAAACAATTATCATACCTTTGATATGAAAATAAACATAAATATTAAGGGAACATTGTTATAAAATTAATGGCTATTTCAAGGGTAACCGAAATCCAGACACCAAGTTGTACATTGTGCATTGCAATTAATTTCCTACGTCCGATATTGTTTACTTTCCATTTTATTCATGCAGTTTTTGCGTGGTCAGGTATAGAAGCTAAACAGGTCTCTGTGCAGTAGAAGTTATCGACTACAAGATGTCTAAAGCGGTAGTAGCGGTCAGGGGACAGTCGCCCCTGTCAAGCAGATAAGCGCCGGTACACATAGTTGAAATAATAATGTTAAAGATGGTAGTAGAAATAATAATAATAATATTATCTATAATAATAACGGAAGTAGTAAGAATATTATCTATAATAATAAAAATAATAATTATAATAGCGATAATGGTTACAACTGTAATGATAACGGTGATAGTAGTGGTAATAAGAATAATAATCGTGGTAATGTTATATTAAGACGCTTTTGTAACAGATATCGTTATGAACGAAGTTACTACGTTAAATAATATTCCTGTTGAACCGAACCCAGAAACTAATTCAGGTATTTTATGCAATACTAATAGGGGATGTACAAAATCCCAAGTGCAAGCCACAATATCCACTCCGTCGGTAAGTATATTTCCAATTGATTTTTAAGAACCTGCTATAGTTCTGATAGAAGGAAAAAAATATTATATAGGTCACCCGCATCCTATGTGATTAGACAAATTACTTTATAATAAAGTTAAGGTCGTAAGATATATAACAAGGAGTGGACGAAACCAAGTCAGACTAATTTTCGATTCGATAATAGAAGCCAATATATTTCTCCTGGCCGGAACTATTCATAAAGATCTTAGTATACATTGTTTTATACTACAAGTATTATTCTTTCGTTTTGATACTGCCAGGGACATCACGATCGACTTTCCAATCGATGAACTTACCACTTTCTGTACGGAAAGCGATATCATATCCAACATATGTAGACTGAATAAGAGAAATCAAAATGATTCTTTTCCTTTCATTCCTCTTACTGAAACAAAACTCTGTGACAATTTATTACCCGATTCGGTGTGCTTCTTCGATTATCATTCATGTAAACTTTAAACTAGTATCAAAAGATTGAGAATGTGTAATAATTATCCTAAACTTGCCATATTAACAAGCTTTGTTGTAACAAAACTAGTTGCAGCTTTTAATCTGCTAGTCACAAGTCATCGAAATGTCAAATAAATCGTGAAACTTTAGATGTAAAGGTAACCACTCAGCTTATCATCATGGCTGTCCAATTTGTCAGGAACAACTTAAGCTACAGACAATTATAGCGTTAGAAAATGTTTCATTCTCCCAGGTCAAATTAATTCGTAGGAGGTGCTGGGGTCACTTTTAAATTTTCATTTGCTGAAGTAAAAACTAGCAAAAATTTCTCCAAACTACGACCAAAGTCCTGTTCTTTTAAATTAGGAAGAACCAGCAGTCTAGTCGGTACTATAATGATAATAACAATGATGATAATAATAATAAGAAGAAGAATTGGATAAATAATCGGAATACTATCTTTAGGTTCCATCTTGCACTTTCAGTGAGGACCCCTCTGGTGCTGTTGATGATATTGAGCATTTCATCTTTGATTGTCCTTGTTTCATGATCCTCAGATTAAATTTAAAATACATAGAGGACAGTTTTTTGTATTTTCTAAGCAGAATCATCCCAGTCTCTTGTATTTAATGGAGTTGCAAATGGGAAGAAAGTTTGAAAGTGCTGGTTAAATTTTCAATATATGTACTTTTTAAACGTTTTTTAGACACCTCTCATCAAATCAACCTCTCCCACTCTGTTCCAACAGCAATTCCCATATTACAATCCAACATCTACTCCTTAGTTGTCCAATTTATAATTCATACCGAGCAGAAATTATCCAATCGTCCACCCCTCTGAAATCCTGTATGATCATCATGCTATCTCCTTCATTTCCTCAAAACCACCAACTTATTTCAATTAATTTAATTCCTATATTCTCATGCCTCTGGCCTAGGCGGCAGTACACGGCATGTCAACAAGGAAGAAAAAGAAATGGTTTATAATTTATTCTTCATTAATTTAACTATAAAACTACATATTTTACACACGGTCATTGACTTCTTTCGGTTTTATTATTATTATTACAACTTTGCACAATTTCAAAGGTGCGAAATGTAGTGATTTTTTAGAAAATGAACAACAAAAGAGGAGTTAAAATCAATAAACTTTTTATGAAAAATCGCAAAGATTTTCGGCTGTTAAGCTATTATCAACATAAAAAATAAAATATAAAAATATACATAATTTATTAAAAATATTAAATGTAAAAAATTAAATTTATATAGTAAACTATAAGTTATCCACGGCTTCGCCTGTATAATTTTGTTTTAATATAATATCGCTGTCTCTTTCTTTTAACAGTTAACAGGTTTATATATTAGTATTATATATGTATATATATCCGACTATTATTTTGGCCACGCCCATTGTTAGTGAAGGCACATTCGAGATGGAAAACGTGTTAAATTATAATGCTTTTGACGGAGATATGGCTGTTTACTACTTCTTAAAACTTTTTATTATTGTATTTCCTGTCCTATTTGTGATATCAATGTGAAGCAAAGCTTAGATCGAATCCGATAATATAGGCTATCAGCTGTGCAAATTTCGTCATTATTGCTTTAATAGTTTTTGTTTTAAATCGGAACAGACAGGCAGACAAAAACTTTTAAAAATAGATTTTCTGTTTATGTGTGATAAAAATAGCCCAATGCGGTGATTATAATGAAAATATTCGTAAATCACAGACATACACTACAGTTTTATATAGTATAGATATAGATATCATCATCATTATTTATCCTCAACCGCTAGGTTGGTGGACAATTTATGCGACTACTTACCTATACATATTTCGTCGTATAGTGTAAGTAGCGTACAAGTCAATCATAATAAATGACGTTAGCTTATATAGACACACACACACCCGGGAGAATTGATTTGAATCACTTGTTTTGTCAGGGCACAATGCAGTTCAACGTGTTCTTGTAGTGTACTATATTGTTACTAGCGCGCATATTATGTTATGTGTGGTGGTTTGCCATTGCCTTCCACGCGATAATATTAAGATTATTTATATTTTTATTTTCTTATGATATATATATATATATATGTATATATATATAAATATATATACATTGTTGTAATAATCTTACATAACATTTTTTTTACTAATCGATTTAATATTAATTGAAAAAACCTCGATTAAACGCTTTGAATTTAATCGGTGATATTTTCGACTAAAAGCTGAATAAGAAAAACGAAAATTGTATTCGAAAATTTAATTACGTTCACCATTTAAATTGCTTTGTATTTCTTGCCGATTAGACAAATAATGACTTGTGTTCCTTGTACCCTATCGTTAGTCCTTCCTCAACATTAACACCAAGAAAATCCTTTATAAAGCACTAATCCGTCCAATACTTTGTTATGCTTGTCCTGCCTGGATATCGTAAGTAATTAATTATAATAAAGATAGCAAGTCGATACCCATGTCACTCACTTTTGTATTTTTTTCTAACATAGTTTTAATTTAAGAACACTCACGACTCAAACAATATATTTTAGCAGTTTAGACTTCAGTTTCAACATGTATCGTTAGCAATTAGAGAAGACTTGGGTTTTTAGTTGCTGTTTTCATGCAGCATTAAACTTTTTGTTTTCCTTTATTCTTTATATTCTTAATGTGTTACGGTGTTAAGGTGTTTACACAATATTTATAATCCGTGTTATATTTTTCTTTTACGCTTATAACTTATGCCAAATATATTGTTGTTGTTGTTGTTTAGAATAACTTATAAATGTACAGACTCGAAACCATTGAAGCTACTAAGTGGTACAACTATTTTATTTTATTACTAATGTAAATATATATTTTAAAAAAAATAAATGGTTTAATGTCAGCTGAAGAAATTGAGCAAAATAATTCGAATTAATAAAATATAGGATGACCCAGAGAAGACGAACGATTTTGTTGTTCTTCGAATAACTCAAAAACTACTCGACCAAAATTTTTGAATGAAATTTTATTTAAAAATAAGTAAACGAGAGATTAACTTACAATCATGTAATATCGTTCAAATGACCGTCATTTGCAACAGTGCATTCATTCAGTCTTTTCAAAATTTTCGAAGGCTTTTTCGAGCATAGGTCGCTGAATGTTTTAAATTTCTTCAATTTTCAGATCTTCCAGATATCGTGGACGTGTTTGGTAAATGCGGTTCTTAAGGTACCCCCGCACAAAAAAAAAAAAAAAAAAATCGTGTAACTTTGAGTTATTTCGAAACACTGCACTGTCGCGATTAATTCACGCCGAAAATATCGTTCCGCGCAAAACGCGCGCTCCTTCTCGTTATAGGATACCATGATAACTGAAACTGGACAAAAACGAATCCCCCGTGTGTACATTAAACATCGAGTACGCGGTTTGAGTTGTAGCACTGTTACCAACTGCTCTATTCAAAAAACAAAACCGTCCGTCTTCTCTGGATCACCCTATAGAAAAAAAAAACAAATGCAAAAACAAATGTACAAACTTTAGTAAATCCGGTACACATGAAAATATTCCAAACATCGTGTACATCTTCCTCCTTTAAACCGTATTTTGATATAGCTGCGGTAAGCTGCGAATGACAAGACGTAGTTGATTCCAGGCCGGTAATTAACTTATAAGTATAGCCATCGCAACGTGTTCCTTAAATTTAATAACGTCAAATTAAATAACCATAAATTCGAATTAGGTCAATTAAACGTTTTAACAGCCGAGATTAAGTGAAAAATATTTAGTTGTTATGATCGAGCATTTATAATTAAGATTATATATTTCAACTTCATATAAAGATATAGTAATCTAATTATTTGCTAAAAACGAATCATCATATACTTCGAGTTACATTATAAAATTTCAAATTTTTAAATAATTTAATAATCATTTCGTCGATATTACCATACTGATATAAATTTTCAATGAAAGTGCGATTATATATATATATATATATATATATATATATATATATATATATATATATATATATATATATAAACAGATTTGGTTATCAAAATCAATAAAATGGATTTTTTTTTATTACTAAAAAGCTTTTAAAGTATTAACTCTAGATAGAAATATACATGCTTTTTTTTTTATTTCTAGCTATTCTGAGAGGTTTTTAAAATCGTTAGAATCAATCGTAATTCTAGATGTTTTTAATTTCACCGCTTTCTGAATTAACCTCAATTGAACATGTTTCCGAAGGTTTACCAAAATACTTAGCAGATTTTTAGCTTAATAATTTTTACCGTTTATTTAAGCTGAGATTATAAACGATAAATATACAAAATAAATTTTATTAATTTAAGATCAACTTTTAGTGAACACCTTAAATGTATCAGATAAAAATCAACTAAAAAGAAGCTTAATAAATCCTTATCGTTGTCTAGGAGTCGCATTCCGTTAACTTTTATAATGTTTAAAATATACTTTATTTAAAACAGAATAAAATAGAAATACTATTATTATATTCATAAACAGAGTCGATTATGAATATAATTACGTTACCATATAAAAAATATTTTTATTTTGTTTTCAATATGTATCGCTAAGGAGGCACTACACATATATTTTTTCATATGAATTATTTGTTCTTAGGCGTTTACAAAAATTTAAAAGAGGAATAACATAATTGAATATATAATACATACATATAAAACGCATGATATTATGTAGAATTTGAAAAAAAAAAATTTGTAATAATTTTATGATCAGGTATATTATACGAAAATAATAAGTATATATAAAGTTGCATGAAATTGATTGAAAACTTACGCATACCTGTTGATACTTCCCGCTATTAGATCATTGCAGACTATAAAGCGAATAGAAGAATATTGTCGTAAATTTGATGCGATATTTCCGAAATATATAATTTTTTTCACGTATTTTTCAGAGAAAAGACATCAATTAAAAAATGAATGTTCGATATTATGATGATTTTAAAATTTGATTACATTTCTTCACAATACGAAGTGTTAATTCTGTATAAAATTTTCTTTAAATAAACTTTCCAGATGAATGGACCAAGTTCCTTATAATTCCTATTAAAAAATCTCATTCAATATCTTCAGAATCACCTTCTTACCGCCCAATTTCTCTTGCCTCGTGTTTACGTAAAACCTTTGAAAGGATACTTAAAAATAGATTAGTATGGTGGCTTGAAAACCGCAATCTATTTCCATTAGGAATATTTGGCTTCCGAAACAACCTAAGTTCATTAAACTGTATAGCTCATTTATTATCAGACATTTATAAATCCTTTTTATCAAAAAAATATTTAATCTCGTGTTTCTTAGATATTAATAAGGCCTTTGATTCCATTTCTATTCCCATCTTACATAACAGATTAACAGATTTGGGAATTCCTTTGGGTTTCGCCAATGTTTGCTGCAGGTTGTTTACAAATCGTACACTACTTTTCGTGCATCCTTCCTCTGAACCTATAGTTCGACATGCATATGTTGGACTTCCACAAGGTTCTATACTCAGTCCAGTTCTTTTTAATATATACATTCTTCCGTTATTTCAACTTCAACGAGCATCAAATCTTCATATCTTATCGTACGCTGATGACTTCGTCATATACTGTGATCACCACTGCCATGCTGAGGGTGTCAGTTTACTGAACAATTTTTTATATTGTTTTTCTATGGCTCTAGCTGATTTGGGACTTTCTCTCGCGCTTAATAAATGCTCCTCTGTAGTTTTTTCTTATAAACAACCAAGCCCCGCTATTACAGGATTATCTCACGCTAGCCATACTATTCCTTTCTGTACTTCGCATCGGTATTTAGGTATAATTTTGGATAGAACGCTTAACTGGAATTTACATATACAATATACTTACGCAAAAGCTTTTAAACGCATAGGTCTTATTAAGTCGCTTAGTCATACTATTTGGGGAGGAGATCCATTAACGTTAATTTTACTTTATAAATCCTTTATTCGTTCGGTGTTTGAGTATGGTAGTTTCTTTTATGGTAATGCTTCGTCAAATTCTTTGGATCCTCTAAATAAATTGCAAAATTCTTGCCTCCGTTACTGTTTGGGAGCATTTCTCACTACTCCAATTGCTGCTTTAGAGGTGGAATCTAATACCCCTCCTCTTCACATCCGCAGAAACCTCTTAGCAGACCAGTTTGTTGTAAAAAGTTTCACAACTACATATCAGTCAGCATATAATAACTTCTTATTTATTTATAACAAATGGAGGTTCTCACCATATAAACTTCCTATTCTCTGTAAATCTTCTAAACGATTCTCCAATTATCGCAACTTAATTATTCCTTTGTCACCCTCTCCTTATTTTTCCGATCCATTCTCTATTAATAATATAAAATTAGAAATAAATTTAGAAACCTTTCATAGGTCTAAATATCCTCCTACTGGTTTTAATACTTCTATTTTAAATAATTTACTGACAACTCACTGGACGGGCTTCCTTCCGATTTATACAGATGGTTCCAAGGCTAATAATAAAGTTGGTGCAGCATTCGTAGTTCCTTCTTTAAACATTATTAAGAAATTCGTTTTATTATGTTTTTCTTCGATTTTTACAGCTGAAGCTATGGCAATATACCAAGCGTTAAAATACGTTTATCAACAACGTCCAGCTTCATCAGTTCTTATTCTTACCGATTCGAAAACCTGTTTAACCGCTCTAAAATCTCTCTCATTTAATCCCCGTGCATCGCCTTATTTATATAAAATCCGAATTTTGGTTTCCTCACTGTTAGAATCTGGTATTTCTGTTAGGTTCTCCTGGATTCCTGGACATTCTGGCATATTTGGCAATACTGTTGCTGATGCGGAAGCCAAGTCCGCTTCGAATAGCGGTGTGCTTATTCCTTATACACCTTTAACAGATCTTTTGTGTCTCATTAAATTTGCTCATAAAGAATATTGGAATAATATTTGGTCCAATCCTTATCTAGCTCCATATTACAGATCGATTCAACCTCTAATACCCATAAAATCATGGTTTACTGATATAAAAGTACCAAGTAACATACTTCGATGTTTCATTACTACTTTATGTAGATTACGTTTTGGAAAAAATCGTCTTCCATCGTCCCTATACCGATGCAATCTTATAAATTCTCCTTTTTGCCCTCATCCTTCCGATGACAACAAAATAGCAGATGCGGATCATGTATTTTTTGAATGTTCTTACTACAGCTCTCAACAATCTTTATTATATAATCAAATTATATCTCTCAAAGTACCATTGCCAATAAATATGTCTTACTTACTTACTATTAATCGCATTCATGTATATTTAGCTATTTATAATTATATTACATCAACTAATATTAATGTTTAACATATCCATTTTAATAATTTTATATCAATCTGGGTGAAAAATCCTGTGCCCATTAAAAAAAAAAAAAAACCTCAGTCTTTATATACGATATAGAATGGTGAAATGCTACTGTATGGAAGCATGGACGCTAAAGAAAGCAACGTTATACCTGCTCCAGGCATTTGAAATGTGGATTTTTAGAAGAATGTTAAAAATAGCCTATGTCGATCACATGTCGAACGCATAGGTCCTAAAGAAGAGCTGCTGACAATTATAAAAAAGAGAAGCATACTTAGGGCATCTTAAGCGTAATCAGAAATACGAGATATTACAAACAATATTGGAAGGAAAGATAGGAGGCCAATTTCTTTTAAAAGTGTATTTATTTTTAATGTTTAAAATTTGTAAACTATATAATTCAATTAAATTCATTAATTTCTTTCCTCTTGTATTGTTCACCGTGTCCCAAAGTTGGTGTCGAGAGTTTAAATCTGCCAACCATATAGATTTCGTTAATTTATTATTACAAATATACATATAAATAAATTCGGCATTATTGCGCGCATACGTTATTTGGTTATGATAAAATAAATATAATGTCATCAATTTGGGCGAACATCATATTAAAATTATTAAGCATAAAAAATAGTTTTTATAGGTATTCCTACGCGGTAAATTATCATTAGTTTTTTATGTAATATTTTCTTATAATTTATGGGTACATATAATTACTGTTACACCTATCGTAGATAAATGCAGTATCAATATTTTTAGGCATGATTTTAGTTAGTAAAACATCTCTAGCTATTCTAGAGTGATTTTCATTATATTGTAATATTTTCATCATTTAATTACTCGTTAAGCTAAAAAAAAAAAGTAATATTAGGGTATAATTTTATGTTTATGTAATAATAACATAAGCGCAGTAACTACTGGGGTTTAAGTATTAATATTAATATATTGTATATATATATAGTTAACATTGTTCATCAATAGTCGCTACGACTGGTAATTTTTATTTAGTTTTTCTAGCAGTCAACGATTTCGTTTATTAGAAGTTTAGTTTAAATTTTACTCGATTACACCCTCGGGGAATTACACATAGCGGCTGACGTCAGACGAGTCCTGTAAAAATCGATGCGTATACTTAATTACAAAATAACTCTATAGAGAATACGAGAACGTGATAAAAACACATATCGATTATATAATAGTTAATAAACAGACCACGGACAATATCACCCTGTTTGACAACCGGGGGAAATATAACCTACAACCCGGAGACATTGATAATATAGTAGAATGAGACCAAGATTACATCTGTTTTTTTCAACGGCGATTCTTCGCAATACTGGTTTTTCAAAAACTTTCGATAATGTACACAGAAGATTGATCGATAAATATGACGTCACTGCAGAAATGAGCTAACCCGGTTTAAAAACCACAATTATTACACCAGTAGATTCTTTCCATACACACGGGAAATAAGATAGATAATCGGTTCATCAAATACGCTTTATAATTTTTCAAAATACGAATAGGAAAAAAATATCTCACGAATCAATTTCGAAAATTGTAATAATACAAGGAAACATTATTTGTCATATTAGGTTTTAATTAATAACGCGAATAAAAATTTCGAAATTGCCGTCTAAAACTATTTCGAAATTGCATGTTTAATGACCATAAATTATATACTTCTTCGTTCGCCATATATTGCTAGGAGACTTGAAATTTCATCCCTATAAACTGGTAATAACTCAGATATTATGCTCATTGAAAACTTAACGATGCAGATCGATTTAAACAATCTTTTGATGAGCGATGAACCTCGTTTTCAGGTGATTCGTAAACAAACAAAGCTGCCACCCCTGGTCCGAATTTAATCCGAATTCAATCGAACAGAAGCCGTCACACAGCGAGCGAGTAATCTTACGGGCTTAAGTGGCGAATAGATGATAAACTGGTTTTTGCATCCTTCACTTCGTCGTTGTGTCTGGACTGTACACGGTTTCAACAAGATGATGCGACGTGTCATTGTTCGGCAGAAACGCTCGCGGTACTGAAAGAAGAAGCGTTTGGTAACACCGCAGCGCTCGACAGATTTGACCGCTCTAGGTTTTTTTTTGTGGGCTACACTAAGAGCCGCGTTTACGAAATACGTCCACGAGATATGGAAGTTCTGAAAAGTTGGATTTCTAAAAAAATCTCAGGAATTCAGCGATCTATGCTCGAAAAAGTTTTCTAAAATGTTGTAAAGACCGAATGAATGTATTGTTGCCAATGGCGGTCATCTGAATGTTGTAAACCTGATTTTTATTATGCACAAAATGTTATGTATAATTAACACATAACAAACGGCGAATTAACATAAACCTAAATAAAACCGAAACTATATTCTTCAGCCCGAAGATCAGCTCTACCTGGCAATCTTATAGCACAGAATACAATAGAGTAAGACGATAATGACAATATACTTATATTCGTTAAACACATAAATAATGTCGCAATCAAGACAAATAATAACGCCTTCTATTCCTTGTAAAATCCTTTCTTCACATTAACTACAAGATAATCCTCTATAAAGCATTAATCCGTCCATTACTTTATTACGCTTGTCCTGCCTGCAGCTCGATATCAAAAGTCCCCTTTAATAAATAACCAGTCGTTCGAAATGGGTTTCTCGGAATCAGTATCGTTAGTAATTAATTATTAAGAAAACTTGTTTATTTTTATAGTCGCAGATTTTTATTTGCTTTTCTGAAAGTGTTTAACCTTTTATTTACTTTTATCCTTGATAATTTTACTTCGATATTGTGGTAAGGAGTTCCCGGTATACATGCAACCCGTCTTATATTTTCGTTTACCTGTATAATAATTTACATAAAAAAAAATTTGTGTCGACATTATGTATAATATACGACTGAAGGGGTTAAAAATTTCGCGAATAATTGTGTGCGTTAACTTTTTAAAGTCACATTTTTGCCATCCGGATAATCGTATCGTATGATGTTGATTTACAGATCGAGCTCTAAACGGGAAAGCCAGTCTAAACTCCCACCACGCAGATGATATACATCTTCAACCGTAATCCCATTTTCCGAGTATACTTCGTAGTGTTTTATTGTTTGCATGGGATGTCCGCAACAGCAACTAGCCCAGTCAGAAATACTCCACTTCTGCAGGAGGTGACCGCATCTACCATGACCAGTTCGGATTCTGTTCAAGAGTCGCCACTCCTTTCGTCGAAGTTTCATTCCTATAGGTTGCTCCATAGGGTTTTCGACGAGGGATACATTTATAAACGAATTACGCACCGAATTCCATTCCTTGGTCCATTGTTCTTTACAATCGAATGAAAATCGTGCTTGATCCAAAGTTGTCCATGGGGATTTCCTAGATTTTAATCTAACTTTAGAAGCTTCTCTTATAAATTTTGTAATTAGTACATTTTCATTTTCTTTGAATTTTGCCGAGTTCTTTTTCAACGAGTCGGTTCTTCGAATATGAAGCGGTTGAATGTTCGTAAGAACTGGAAGCCATGCAGTCTGTGTGCTGCATATCGTTGCTGAGATAATACGCATTACTTCGTTAAGCTGAACGTCCACTTTCCGCACATAACAACTGTTCATCCACACCGGCGATCCGGATAATAATAATACTATCGCGTACGTCACTACAAATTAACTAACGTTATAATTTAGTTGAATCCGATTACAACAAAGAAGAAAAATAAAGAGAAAAGTATCGGATACGTTGAAAAAAGACAGATAGAGCTGCCGGAGATACGATCGAACGAAGAAAAACAGCGTACTCGGGGCACGGTATTAAGAGATCAATGCTAAATTATCGCGGCGGAAAGTAAAAGAAAGAAAAGATACCAACGATCGCTTAGCGCGATAATATCCAAAAGTGGTCGTCTATGATGGTAAAAAATTTGTTCCAGAGGGCAATAGCCTAATTATATATGTATATATATATATATATATATATATATATATATATATATATATATATATTTGTAACAAACTTAAAGACGATTAATTAAATTCTGAGAGTGACGAAGGTTAGCTGGCGAATCGTAATATATCAATTTTATCATAATCGTACGTTACACGCGGATCTACAATACGAGTATAATCAGCGGAAAGATAAAAAAAAAGTTCCAGAACAATGACAAGCTGGAATACTACACGGATTGTCTCCCGGTTGCGTTGCTAGATAACCTCAATAAAGCCAGACGCTTGAAACATAAAAAGCCAACCAACCTATTGTAAAGACGTTCGTCCGAATATCGGATGAAACTCTGGATAGGACTTTTCACAAATTACGATCACGTGTGCGACAAGAGTTACTAGTTGCACATTCGCGGTAAAAGAAAAGAAAATTTACTTAAGCGATTTCATTTTTGTCTTCGTACAAAAATCGGCAATTAATAAAACATTTTTAAAAAATCGACTAAATTTATTTGAAAAATTAACAAAGGTTTTTAAAAATTAAAACATTTGTTAAATAATAATTTTAAAAAAAAATAACAAAAGTTTTTAAATATTAGAAATTTAAATATATATATATATATTAAAAATATATTCTCAAAAAGAACCTTAATAAAAGAGTTAAATTATGCTCAAGTAAGACTAATTAATTTCGACCCTTTTATGTATTCCTCCACCACGGATTTAATTAAAATTGTTTAACTTTGTAATAATTAGGCGATATAGAATACCTAAATTCCAAATATATATATATATATATATAGAATAATTTTTACAACCGTTTAAAAAAAGAGGCATCGTACCCAAAATATTACTTTAAGACTTTACTCCCTTGATGCAATTTTGTAAATTCTTGGGTTACTTTCGATAAAATTACCTCAAACACCATGCATCTCAAAGACGAAACGTATATGTAAATAAATCTTTTAACCGTATTTTACTGTCGATAATACCAAGAATTTATATATATATATAACATTTTTACGCGTGCGAAATATTTGTTTATTTCATTATTTAGGATTAACGTTATTCATTGTAATGGTATAGAGTCAGATTTACGAATATATTTCAAGTTATCTATATAGGTATTTATAAAAAGAAAAAATAATAGGTGTATACATGTTACATATCATCCTGTGGTCATCCATTTCTTACAACCCTGGGTGGAAGGCAGAAAATTTAATAATTATACATTGCAGGTCATTTCCCAACTTAAAACTGATTTCCAGTAAACAGTTGATAACACGAACATTCCAAATAGACATGTTGTGATGTTTCCTTCTGTTATACACACTAACTATTTTAATATTAAGATTAAAATTCCTGAAGCATCTTAAACGATTTTTAATAAACAACAGATAAAACCTGTTTTGACTACACTCGATGCAAGATTTTAGTATTTGTGGATACAAATGTTATCGTAATGTTCGATTAGGCTGATATAAAGACTCAGCTACATTCATTAAACACTCTATTCATCACGCTCTCGCTCCTGCATCTAATTCCTGTCCAGCTAAGGAGCTTGCACGTTGATTTCGTTTACTGTACATTCATATTTTTTCATGACTCACTTCTATAACTACATTTATGAACACAATAAAAATCGTATTTTTTAAAGAACTGTCATCAAGATCAGTATTGTAATTAAACTGAAAAAGGAAAACAATTAATCTTAAATCGAAGAAATGTTGTACGTTTAAACGACGGAACATATACAATAATTACTTCTATCAAATAAAAGCGAGTTTTGTTGATATAACATTAGCACATTCTAATCTATCATTGTTATTAAATTGATATGTTCAGGTTATATCGCTTCATTCAGATCATTAACCTATAATTGTCCAACCAAATTAGAATTCAGTTACTTATGGTACATATTTTTGGAATTATTAAATCGGTTGACTGCGCGTGTTTTACTATTCAACTAAATTCATTAAATCAGCAAATTTCTAACAATTTAACTGCATTTAATCTGTATGAATCGTACATTCAACAACTTAATGTTGCGTTTGTGTTATCTGTCTCGCGTTCATATTTGAAAATTGTTCAAAATATAAAATATTAGAGTTTGCTGCAACGTACCATCGACGATCCAAAATTTTTGAAATATATAGATGTCAAAGTCTAAACATATAGAAACTTAAAATTTCATAAGTTACTATCCTGTTAAAAATTTGTGTATACCATTCGATAGGTCCACCACACCATAACATATATGGAACATATCAAGATATTTTCACAATAATTCACCATCACATGCTTAACATGAGTTTACAGATGAAAAACTATTTCTGGACAAATATTCACCTGTTTATATTCCAGCTGAATCAGAGCTCAACTTCACAGTTCATGAAAGATCTGTTGTGGATCTAAGTGAATGGAAATCACATTATTTTTTGCCAGTAAATTCCACTTTTATTTATTATAATATTCTCCATTACTTTGATGTTTCGGTATTAAGTTTTTTATTAGTAACATTGATGAATAATTTTTAAAAAGTAAGTTCTTAGTAAAGTGCTGCAAAATGCATTGAAACATTAAGAAAAATATTGTTTTACGCTTATGCAGTGATAACATATATTACTGATAACTTAAGAGTTATTGCGGTAGTGATTACTATAAACTCAGGAATAACCTATAATATCTATACATGAACAAAAATATATGACAAATTAGAGCGAACGTGTAACTAAAATTAAACTAATTGAGGATTAAAACTTGAATGAACAGTAAAAAGTAAATATTTTTTTGGGGTTGTGGGCAAAAAATTTTACAACATGCTGTTTTCAGAGCAAATTTAATGATCATTACTACTGAGAAAAGTATATCAAAATCTACAACATTTTCTTCGTCTTTATAAATTATTTTAAATTTTAGCATTAGTACTTTTTTTTAAATATATCCTTGTCATCCAGTATTCCTTGTAATGCACAAAAAATCCTACAAATAACCATATATCGTTTGCAGCAATGGTACAAAAGGTTTATATTTTTCTACATCCAAATCAACATACATTATTTTCCATAAGAGGCGTCTATCATCTTCCAGCTTTTCCTTAAGTATAAATAACTCTCCCTTAACAGCCAAAACAACAGTAAAATTTCTAGGTTTATTGTTCAACTCCAAATTAACCTGGCGTTACCATATAACTGAAGTCAACAGTAGGTGCTTAAAACTGCTCCCAATTCTAAAATATTTATCAAACCCAAAATACAATATAAAAACCCAAATCCTCTTAAAAATCTATAAATCTATAATCATATCACGAATCAACTGTGGGTGCCAGGTATATTCAACAGCCAGTAAATCTATATTAAGAACATTAGATACAGTACACCATGCTGGATTTCGATCCATCCTTGCAGTACATCCACATCACTATCAAAGAGCTTGTGTGCATTAGCAGGATCTTTTCAACTTATATACTACAGAAAATACCATACTTACCTCTATTTAAGCCGTCTGCTTATCTACAATAAAACATTTGCATACACCAAAGAACGTACATCCCCTAAACCCCTTTTTGCAAATGACCCTATACCAAAGCTACTTAGCATATTATCAACATATCACATAAGCTTCATTCCAAAATCAACATTGAATTACAATTAATGATACCTCCTTGGGACCCTTCCGAAATAAAAATATATTTATCTCTCACACAGCACAATAAATCTACACACCCCACAAATATAAAAAAATGATATTAAGCACTCTTCAAAAATACAATGACTACACACACGCATACACAGACGGAGCAAAATCTAAAGCAGACGGTGACAATTCACTAGCAGCTTGCTCTTACCAAATTGATAATATACTACACTCAATCCGACTAAGCGACGGCTGCACTTCTCTGGATGCAGAGTTGTATGGAATTATGTACTGCATTCAGTACATCAGATCAGCTGTACTCCTACATCGAAAAGCATAGTTTATAACAGACTCCCTCTCCTCTCTACAACTACGAGGGGCGGCTGAAAAGTAATGCACACTTGCTCGTAACGGGTGAACGAAATATCGTACGGATGCGCGCGCACACTCATTCGACAGCCACAACCTTCCCTCCATACGTTCCAATTTTCGTAACAATCGATTGAACGCTTGCATGTTCACACGTGTTAGAATGGCAATGCAAACACCTGCTATGTGCACGCGTTTGAAACAACGTGCAGTGATTGAATTTTTGACCGCGGAAAACGTTACACCTACGGAAATTTATCGGCGTTTACAGGCTGTTTACGGATCTGAAACGGTTGACAGAAGTTGAATAGGTGGTCTATAAAAAGCAAGAATTCCGAACTCGGTAAGTTGGATATTTCCGATAAACAACATAGTGGACGACCAATTTCTGCCAGCGATGATGAGCATCGTTTTCGCGCCGATAACCTTATTCAAAGTGATCGCAGAATCACTCAACAACGAATCGCGGATACTTTGGGAATATCAAAAGAAAGAGTTGGCTTCATTATTCAAGAATTGGGCTATCGAAAAATTTGTTCACGCTGGGTACCACGTATGCTTACGGAAGAAAACAAACGTCAACGAAAAGAAGCTTGTGAACAACTTTTGGAGCGTCATCGACGCGAAGGAGATCAATTTCTTTTCAGCACGAAAGTTGGATTCATCATTACGATCCAGAAGAAAAAAGGCAAAGTATGGAATATCGACATCACGATTCACCGAAACCGAAAAAATTCAAAACAACTCCTTCAGCGAACAAGGTGATGCTCACAACTTTCTGGGACGTTAATGGAGTTTTGCTGATTGAATATCTCGAAAAACGCCATACTGTAAATTCAGAACGCTACATTAAGACGTTACAGGCACTACGGAAGCGTGTTCGACGAGTATGGCGCAGCAGGGATCAAGTTTTACTGCATCATGACAACGCACGACCGCACACGTCAAACGCCACTCAAGAAGCGTTGGAGCGCTTGAAATTTGATGTCGTGATTCATCCTCCATACTCGCCAGATTTAGCTCCATGCGATTTTTAACTGTTTCCCTTATTAAAGAGGAACCTTAAGAGAAACAAATACTCGAACAACGATGAAGTGAAGGCCGCTGTAACCAGTTGGATAAAAAATCAAGAGGAAGACTTTTTCAGGAACGGATTTAAAAAATGGGTTGAGCGTTGGGAGCGCTGTGTAGAGCGAAATGATGACTATGTGGAAAAATAAATATACCGTTTTAAAGATAAATAGTTCTTCTTTAATTTCTTTTTTTGATTTTGTGAATATTTCTTTTCATTCGCGAGTTATAAGCAAATGTGCATTACTTTTCAGCCGACCCTCGTAATATGCCATCAAAACAATAAAAATACCATAATATTAGAAATCCAACACAATCTACACATACTACATAAGGAAGGATGGGAAATTCGCTTTCTGTGGATCCCAAGTCACATTGGGATGCACGGTAGTGATGAAGTAGACCATGAAGCTCGGTCTATGGTACTTTCACCCGTACCAGAATACTCACCACCTCCATCAACATTAGCACACGTACTCATGAACAACAGTAAACAGGAATGGACCATCGACTGGACCTCACAAACAACCTTCCTTAGGAGCATAAAATCAACCATAGAACCTTAGTGGCCTCCAGATGGCACAAGCAGAAAAGAACATGGTACCCTAAACCGTCTACATGTGGGTCATACAGCCATATCACACAATTATCTTTGTACCAAAATCCCTCCACCAACAGACTGCCCTTATGGAGACATTTAACAGAACCAAGAGTCACAAACTTAATCTACAACTGCCAAACACTCATAATACACAGGTTAAAACACAAAATACAGGGCCCGATACACAAAATACTCCAAAACAACCCTCAACCAATAGGTAGCATTCTGGCTTTTGTAAGAGAAAGCGCACTCCTAGCATACATATAAATTAGACACATGTCTACTTATGCTGTAATAACCCTGGTAGTTACAAACGGCATATGGAGATTTACATATATCAGATTTTAACATACATGTTTGCTATCAAGTTTCTGTCTACAAAATTCCCATGACTATTGCTGTTATAAACTAAATAAAATCTCCGATATGAATAAAATAATTAGTGCGACGTCATTTATTAACTGAGCGTTTTCTTCAACGTGCTGATTTTAATACTGATCGTACTAACATTTTTTCTCACTTACATTTATCTATGTTAAAAATTATGAAATAATAAGATAATAAATTTATCCTGACAGTGAAGTGTTTATTTTTTACTACTGGCCAACATCTTTCTAAGAATGATTTTACCAATGGACGAATATTATGAGACTACTTACGAATATAATCTTGTGTATTGGTAAGTATAAAATTACATACGCAATTTATCATTGAAAAAAATATATATTTTTTTAAAATCGGGATTAATATTTTTCTTACGTGTTGATTTTGTAAGTTTATCTTCTGAATGGGCATAATTTGAATAATAATTTGAAATATATTTAATTTTGCTTTATTATAATTACAAATTATAACTTACCTAATATTTTATTTTAAAATGTCATTATTTTATTTCATAACATTCCTCAGTCTACATCATATGATTTTCATATTCTTAATTATACGAGTATTTATAACATCCCTAACACACGCATACATATATACAAACTCGTGTCTACCCAATTATTTATTTAGTCAGTACTATTAAGACATAAGGGTTATTTAAACATAATAAGTGTGCAGGAGAATGTAGTGGGACATATATTCTATTAACGTTTTTTAAATAAATTTCTACGGGCACAAAATGACAGAAATACTGGCAGGCACCGGACTTAACCAACCTTATCCAGTAGAAATGGTCAGGAAGCAGATTATGCCCTGACCTAGAACGAATTAAAATATGAAAAATTTTTAGAGTTGTGTTAAAAGTGAAAGGGGTAAACATGAAAATAGTATGTTTAGGCAACATCGTTTGAGTATGGCTATAAAATGAATTCACAGGCGCAGAATATGGAGCTCCAATGGTGAGAAAAATCTGTTTTTGCTGAAGCTGTTAAACATGAAGTAAGAAGCGCAAGTTTTAGTTAAATAATCACAAATTTAATTATCTTCGAGTCTGAAATGAGCTAGAATCCACGTGGATTTGACACAGATATTCATGTGTGTTGTAGGTACAGAATATTGTCTCTGATCACCAGAATAATTCTGTTCGTTTTAATTGTGGAATATTTGTTTTAAATTGCGTGCAGCACACTTAACGAATCTGGTAGAATAAGTATATCAGAGTAAGAGCAAGACTTCACGAATTGCATATTATGTCTTTATGGCAAACACTGTGAAAAAGTTCGGTAAACGATATGATTCCATGATTATTAAGAGAGGTATATAGAACACAGCGACTGTAAATGGGTACTGCTCTTAGATCCATCTGTATAAGCTAACAAATGATTAGACTAGATAACTGACCTGAAAATGCTGTTTGCTATCAGGAAATTACCTTATTTAAAAACTTAAAATCATCTGTATGCATTTGGAATTCTAAACAGTTACATTAAGAAGGAGAATTTTATGATGAGCAAATCTCCAGTTATTGTAAATTTATAAGATTTTATTGTATAGAGCCTTCGTAAGAATTCAGAAAATATCAATATAACAGTTGCAATGTCATATGCTGAACAGGAGAATACAAATTTAGGAGTTGATACATAGGTTATAGATATTAAACTTAGGCAAGTATTTTGCAGACAGTAAGTTTTTCTAAGATGGGGAACAGTAGCAATCAATAAGAATAAATGTGGTGTAAAGGAGTCGTAGGATTATGTGACCGCCTCCCACCAAGTTTAAGTTAGTGACTTAATGACATAAGCTCTGTTTGTTTTCAGAATAGTGTGTTTGACACGAGGCCACATTGTACTTTTTGGTTAAGAATGATGTCTAAACAGGAATGACATTTTAAAAAAACCATCGAAATATCTTCTCAATTGTACCGCTATAATGAAAAAAAAAAAGTAAGGACCGTCTCAGTTAAGGACACGCTTAAATTAAATATTAAAAAGAAGGAGTTAATAGAGTTCATTACCCTATCAGTAAAGTAGTATGTATCCGCATAAGACAGGCAATTAGTGTGAGATTGTAATTGAAAAAAGACAGCTTATATGCATACATTTAGCACTGATCCTTGGGGTAAAACAGTATAAGCTGTTCCGGTTACAGTACCAAATAAGCCTAGAGAAAAGTGTTATGTTCTATTAATATATTGATTACATAAAAAATGAAGCTAATAATTTCGGAACTCCAATGTTAAGTAGTCGTGCGTGTAAAGTAGGTATATGTATATTGTAATAAGCTGATTCGATGTCAATATGATGAGCAGATATCAGCAGTAAGTTCATACGCTGTCCATTGCGTCATACGCACGACGGAATAAATACGACGATCTTGGAAGCTTATTGTTTGCGTCCAACACAAGGCGGTTATAGAAAATAGTTTCTAAAACTTTTCTAAAATACGACGACAGAGCAAGCCTATAGGAATTTATCCTACCTGTTTATTTTGTTTCCCCTAATTACAACCTGTTTATTGAATTTATTGAAAATACTACATAGAATCTTTAGTGGAAAATTGGAACATTTTTAAAGATCAAAGTAAGGAACAGCATTAAAACCGGGAGATTTATTTGTTTTGCTATAAACAGCTCTCCATAGTTCTGACAGACTAATACATGATCTGCACATATTTAATCAAATGTAGAGAAGGACATGCCTTGTTAACAAAGTCACGAAATCAAGAGATGTTGTCGATACGGGATTGTACACTTGATATAAAATTGTAAACGGGTTTATATTTTTCTGCAAAATGTAAACGATTTTGCAATTCGATAGATCGGTGTGTCTTTATAATTTGCAGAAAGACTGCGCTGATCGACATTTGATGTATTTCAAATATTTAATTTTTTTTTTTAAAGTAGTCATATTTCCTAGGTACAAGTCATACTATCAAGTTATGGAAAATGTGCTTCGAAAACGAAAAAAGAATCGAGACATATGGAAACAAAGTATCGCGGATCATAGCCGATAGTTGACTGGTATGTCTCCAGCGATAATACACGCTGATTTCGACATCGAATACATAAAAAAAAAAGAAATTCATAGAGCGATAGTCAAACATCTATCCAAACTGTCATAATAATTCGCTGGCATTAGAAGTTCTTCAAAAAACGGTTAATGACAGAAGACTGACAAGCAAAAATATTATAAACTATATATAAATTCTTTCTAAATTATCTATTCTGCGAGTCTACTGCCAGACGGATCTGTGATTTTCAAGTCGTTCATTCTCTTTGTACCATCTAGTGACGATAAATCACCTTATCAGTTCTAGATTTAAGGCGAAGAAAAGTTAAAAAATACGTTTACAATCGTTCCATATTTGGTGTGCGTAATAAAAAAATTAAAAAAGGAATAAAAATAACGAACGTTTTTTAATTAAATTTTTTTTTCAGGTTTTACTTAATGTTTTGGACGTCGCCAATACTCAATACGATCGGTTGCCTGCTCGGTATTTTGATTATAATTATATTTCGTAAGGAAATAATGAAAAAATCGGTCATCTCCCGTATTTTTATCTGTATATCTCTCAACGATGTTTTACGTACCGCCCTAATCCTCTTTCATTCTTTTCTACGCAATTACACTAGACTAATGCTATACTATTGGATTGCTTGTGTAGTCGGCTATTTACACGATGTGAATTTATGGTTAGAATATCATCTGTCTCTTTGTCGTTACTTAGCGGTCGCCTATCCGCTTCGAATTCGTACGTGGTGTCCTTCCAGAAAAGTTTCGTTCGGAGTAGCAGCCTGTTATTTAATACCGTTAGTTTTTTATTTACCGCTTGCAATCACGCATTTACTGTATATGATATATGAAAAACCGATAACTTTATTATCGCCCGTCGTTAAGTTTTGTTTATCGTTATCGATTAGAACGATACCGTGCGTTTTACTCGTAATATTTTCTATTCTATTATCGAAAGACATGCTAAAACAACGACGTAATCGATTAAGACGAAATCAGACGATCGATCGAAGAACAACTTTAGATAATCGAATTAGTCGAACATCGTTAATAATAGTCTTTTTAGCCGTATTAATCCTAATGACAGAAATTTTACCGGTAACTGTTTATACATATGTAGTAATGTTGGCGATGAATTCGTACGTGTTTGATTATTACGTATTGAAAATAACGTTTTTTAATCAGTTGCATTATAATTCTATTATCGATTATGTTGGTGATTTTTTCCTTGATAATAAGGATGAAATACCCACTTGTATATCAATAATCTGCGAACTATTATCGTGCTGTCATGTGTGTTTGAAATTTGTCATCTATTACGCGATAAGCGATAATTTTAGAAAAACCGCTAACGATATAATCATAAGTTTATTCGTACGTATCGGCGAGAAAATTAATACGATTATTAATCGATTACGTCATCGATCGCACGTATATCACGTTAATATTCCACCGGCGTTTGAATTGTAATACTTTCGAAATGAGGATGATAACGATAACAAATTATTTCATTTTGATTTCGGTTTATTCGCAGTGTAACAAACATACTTCGGAATATTGTAAAGTTCAAACAGGAAACTAAATATGTTCCCTTACATACACAATGCCGACAATTTACCGTCTTATAATATACTCGTGGTTTTATAAAAGCGTTTTATCATTTCATCTAAATGTACGCAATTATAAATTTAAATTTTAAATCACGTAGTCGACTATTTAAGATTTAAATTTCGGTAAATCTGAATATTTACATCCGATCCTGACGGAAATCTCGTATCAAATATTATATAACAAAGACGGCCGTTGCTATTGACGAGTATTTGTGCAAAAAACGATTTCGATTTGATCGAACTATTATCTAATACCGTCCGAATATATAACTTGTGGCCAGCAGATATAAATAATATCGTCCGCGTCCACCAACGATCATCGGCATCTGTTATAACATCGGTAGTGACCGTCGGGTTATAATCTTTCTTTTATTACATTTGACCGTGATGTGAACAGCTTGATTAAATACCGCGGTAGAGCGAATGTAACACTCTTAATTTGGCATGCTAAAGTGATCTTCTAAATTGCAAACTTCGACCAATATATCCATCCATTTACACTTTTCTAATCTTTTCACTAGAAACACGGACACAAAAACTTTTCCGTGATGTTCACGTAAATCTTTATAAATTACATTATAAGCCGTCATTCCGCTATTTCACGATAATCCTGAGATATCCAAAGATTTTTTTGCTTTATTAGCGAAATATCGAACGGTGGTTGATGGAGTTTATGTAACACATTATCACCTTTGATACTAAGAACAGCCAATTCGTTAATAATAAACGTATTCGTTGTGGTTTTGAGCCCTTAAAAATCAACAAAAAAAACATTTTTCGTTCGAAGAGAAACTGACGTAGCAACATTAGTAGTACTAGTAGACATAATTATTGAACGCGGAAACTTACTTTTGTCACTATAATAACAGCGTGCTTGTGTGTGACGCGACTATGACGCGCTCGCAACGTTCTCATGACATACTTTTGCCGTTCTCATGACATACTTTTGCCGTTCTACGTTCTTATGATGCGCATTTGACGCCTTCATGACATAACTGAGGTTTTCTTATGGCATCCCAATGACATTCTTAACGATGTGATTGTGACGCGCTCGCGACGTTTTAATGACGTGCTTTTGATGTTCTCATGACATGACTGCAACGTGACTGTGACGTACTCGCATTATCCGAATGACATGCATTTAATGTTCTTGCAACGTAACTGTGGCGGGCTCACAACGTTCTCGTGATGTTCTCGCGACGTACTCAGGACTAGTGTTGGGAGAAAAAGAACTGAACGGTTCAGTCAGGACTGTTTTTATAAGCGGAATGAATGAACAGTTCTGTAGAACAAAAAAGAACCGTTCTTTTAAAGAAGGCCTTTTTTAAAGAACGTCTGTCAGTTCAGTAAAAATAAAGAACATCGTTCTGTACCTTTCGGCTATTCTCAGCTAATTTGCCGAGTTTGTTTGAACTTTCTCCTTGTCTTACTGCGCTTTAACTATATTCTACTTCATTTTAATTTTACTTAGATGTGTTGTTGTGTTGCGCACGTCCGGAAATAAAACTCCCTGCTCTTTAGTTACCAGAGGCGCACACACATACATATGTGTATGAAATGTATACAACGTCAATGACGAATTAAAACCTAAATATTTAAATACTTCTATACTAAAGTATAATGGCAGAGATCGGTGGAGGGAACAAGTTAATAATGTGATAGTCTCCTTTACTCGCATACTCTGAATAAGAATGAACACAAAATTAATAGGAAAAGAATGTACAATAAGAATGGTTCAACTGTTCATTTTTTTCACAGAATTTTTTATTTTTATTTTTTACTACATCATCAGTTTCTCCTTGTCTAACTTACTTAAGTATATTCAATCTCATTTTACCTAGAAAAGAACGAAAAATGTTAACAGATTGCTGTTCATTGTTTTAAACGTAAAACAAATCCAAGACTGGATATTTCAAAGCGTTCTTTAAAGAACCCCCCGTTCTTTAGAGAACCGTTCGACCGCCCCTTCTTTAGAGAACCGCTCGACCACCCATTCTTTAAAGAACCACTGAACAACCTGTTCTTTAAAGAACCCACCCCTGTTCTTTAAAGAACCATTCTTTTTGTGGAATAGAACGGACGTTCACATTCTTCTAAAAGAATGGGAACGCCCAGACGCAATGTAACATTTTAACGATGAGATGATGTTATCAGTGACAAATGAAAAGTACGATCAAAAAGACTTCACTCGCTAGTTAAATTGTGTTTAGAGTGCTTTTGTGTTTTGATCAATACTATTGTTGTTGTTTTTTCTAAAAGTCGTTATGGAGGATGAAAGACGTTCATTTCCAACGTGCGCAAGAAGGTACACTACCAACGTGTAACATTCAATCGATCGTTGAGAAATTTATTTCTGTATACTTGTCGACTTAGATATGAATAGGTATGCGGAACCGTTTGTATTAGTGTACGAAGGTTTGGATAAAAAGTTTCCCATCTACAAGCAAGATTACGATTTTGACACATCGAATACTCTGAATTTCCTATATTTTTCGTACAATAAATTTAAAATTTATGTACGATCGAGTTCTCAGTCAACTTCCTCGTATTACCATGTTCAAAGTTTGCGACGCCATGGAACGGTATCGGCTCGCGTTTATCTAGAATGGTGAAAAGAACAAGGTCGAGTAATGGTAAGTCAGTATCCACCAATGATTAAACCTTGCTTACTCGGCACATATATCACTATCGAAGGAACCAATCGTGCAGTTAATCAGACAGTGGTTGCGTAAATGTGATGAAATTGTCAACTATTTCGATCAATTACAACATCGTTATAAGCGCGCAGATGCGGAAATTGTATCGCATCCGTCAAAAACAACTTCGCACGTTTCCGGAATATTTAAAATTATTACGTAAACATCCGCAATACCAGATCGACAAATTAGCCTAAAATTTATCATCAATTCGTATGCAATTATTTTTTTGTCGCAAACTCTGAACTTATTACTCGCTACGTCGTACACCGAGTGCGATGATGTAGTGGAACAGTACGTACACGATGTATATATATATAGAATTAATTCAATCGGGTTTCGGAAATGTGCGCGTAGCAGGTGATTTTATATGTGTTGTGCACTCGTTAGTAATGATGATAATGATGAAATCGAGTTTAGCGATGATGATGACGACGACGATGGTAATGATGACAATGATAGTAAAGATGGTAGAGTAGGGGAGGTAACGGTGTATTTTAACGGATTATCGGATGATGAATAATCCGAAGTTTAGTGTTGTTATTATTATTATATATATATATGTAGCACAGAAAATAATTACGTCGGTGTAACTAAATACGCGTATATTTTTTATCTACTAAATGGAGTTAAAGGTAATTCGTTAGCCGAATCGGGCTTTCGAATTTATTCTAATTTTTTGTTATACGATTTTCTAACGAGACTATACTCGCATCCGGTTGTTGCTTCGTTACATACTAACTATTCGTTTATGCTGCGTGCTAATGTAGGATGATTTGAAGGAGAGACTAAGAGCTTCGAATATGTAATAGTTTCGGTAAACCATTCTTGAGTTTTTTTACAACGCGCGAAAGAAATTAATTCGTCATCTCCGACGTTAAGTCGAGTATTGTCGGTTCTTAATAAACGTTTACCGTTCCAATTGAAATTTCCATCGCTTAGGAAATACCTAAATGTTATAGTAATTTCTCTTTGAACGCATCCGATGAGATGTAGCGCCGTACGAAATTTTTTCATCGGTAATAACTGATCAATTTGTCATCTTGCGCGAAGGGTATACGTGTAATATTGGTTTTTCTCGTAAATCATAATTACCGTCTTCGATTAATGGTAGACTAATCGTAAGATACGGTTGTTGAGGTAATAGCGCCGATTGCGCTTCTCTATCGGCATACTTGCCTGATATTTATGTAAAGGCATTCTGTTAAACGATATCCTTAACCGGTATGCAAGAGTTATGTTTCGGACTGAAACGACGTATTTTACGTTTTAACACTTTTTCTACTAGA
This sequence comes from Coronaproctus castanopsis, assembly GCA_032883995.1. Lineage (NCBI taxonomy): Eukaryota > Metazoa > Arthropoda > Insecta > Hemiptera > Monophlebidae > Coronaproctus > Coronaproctus castanopsis. The sequence goes on from CM065053.1 coordinate 33,613,941, forward strand.
TACGTACGGGATAAGCGATTTTAGCTAGTTCTTAATTATTCCACCGATTTTGTAGGTTTAACATTGTAGGTCGACTCATGCACTGCTAACGTTAGAAATTTTTTCCTTAATGTTGTAATTTTTCCAAAAATCTTTAACCGTTGTTATATCGTCAAATGACAGAAAACTTTGAATGAAACTTATTTTATACCAACGAGCTGCTGTTACAGGTGGCGGATAACAGAGAGTGACGGATAAAAGAAGTTTTACTATATATATCGTAATGATAAACAGAATGAACTGTTGTATATTTGCTGCTCCTACACTCGCGGTAACGTAATATGTGCAGGTGATTATAAGCACATAGTCAATAAGGTATGAATGTTTTAAACATGTTATACCTCTGGCTCATGTTAGATAAAGAAAACACTGTTTATCAATAACGCGAAGTGTATATTCGAAATATATTTTTATAGAAACACAAAACTCATGCTAAAAGCATTGAAGAAACGGATGGTCAACGAAGCTAACGGATGATAAACGAAGCTAACGGATGATAAACGAAGCTAACGGATGATAAAGAGCGGTTAAAGGTGTAAAGTCTCCTCGATGTAATTAAGACTTACATTATAATATCGCTATTATTGATAATGTATCACAATTAGCGTATCCCAATATCTGTTCGCGTTGCGAAAACACACACAAACAAAGTTTGTCCGTATAATAACAATGCTCGATAGACGCGTGTTGCATTATCGCGATCATCGATAATGTAATTACCGTAATATCTATTCGCATTAAGATCACGCGTACACACACACCATTCGTAAGAATAAAAATGTTCCTGAAAATATTTTTATTAAAACGATGATCACGGGAAACGATAAAAAAAAATCCACCATTATCTGGGTAATAAGCGAGTAATAATCTAAAAACATAGGTTTAAGTTTTCATTGTGTTCGATGAATTCTTCGGAAACATTGTAAACAGAAAAGAAAAACAATGGGAACATGTAGAGTCGCTCGCAATGTTGTTCGCCCATAAGGGCGCCTTCACACGAGGCCACCAGGTCAACACACAGAATTAAATGAGCTTCTTCACACGGATGAAGACCCTCGACAAGACGCGACCAATTCGGCCACCAAGAAAAAATTACATAACAGAGAGCGTCAACGAATGTGAAACACAAAAAGTGGATCCAGCTTGGCGCGACCAGAGTTTGTGGTGGCGCGATTCTGGTGGCCTCGTGTGAAGGCGCCCTAAGAACATGTAGAAACTGCACCAATGATAATTTGCCATAAGAGGGGCAAAGTCGCCATCAACGCTATTAACAGGCAACATGCAGAGTCGCTGGTAATATCACTCAGATATTTATGTGACAAAGAAACAAAATTTTGAAAAATAAAACATAATTCTGACTAGTAAAATTATAAAAATACATACATATAATCAACTAACACCTTGGTAATACCCCATTCATGTATTTATGTGACAAAGAAACAGGATTTTAAAAAATAAGATATAATTCTGATTAGTAAAAGGTAAAATACATATAATCAACTAGCACGTACAATTCACAAATAAATAATAAGTTAACAAAGTTGTAACAAAACCTATCAGTACATCAGTTGGTGCTAGCGCCCGATGATTCGATAACAAAGTTCTGAACAAAACGACAGTAATTATATTTTATTCTTTCGCTTTTTTATCTGAAAGTCATTTCTTTAGTAAATAATTTTTTTACTTATTTTAATTTACTAATAAGTACTATCATTAGACAGTTTTCGACTAGATCATGTATAAGAAAATTTACACTAGATCAATATATATTATATATATATAAAAGAAAAATTACAATTATTACTAATTAAAATTATAGAATTTATTTGCTGTTTTTTTTTTTTTTGTGAAGTCGCTAATTTACTCAAAATTATTGGTATATTCCTATGTAAAATTTATTTAGTGTTTAAATTACGAGCTAATTTATTAGTTTATGTATATTCCAGATTTCGTCAGGAAAGTTTTGGTATATTTATGATATAAATAAATTAATTATTTAGTCGTATAGAGCGGTTTCTTAAGAATTTATTACGGATTTATGTATTTTAAAATTTATCATATATTCATTTAAGAGTCAAGTTATTGAATATTCATTTATTCGGTATTATTAACTATCACTCAAATTTTCGAGAATTTAAAATTATAGTATTGCAACTAATACGTATATATTTATTATTATTATTTACTTACGTATTCTAAAAAATTGTGGTCCCCAATCTATAATATATTAAAATTAGTTTTATTTTTTAGTATTTAAATATTCAAATCCCCGCTCCGCTATTCTGTTCTAAATTAATGCATAACGAGAAAAATTTTATAAATATTAAAATTAAAAAAAAACTTTCGGTAGATGCCATGTCACTATTTTCAGAAACTGACGTTTCGGATATGTTTGCATAGTTCACTATCGAAGTAGAACATCAACTGACTAAACTATCGAAAGAATGTCTACATACCTTTGCTATGGCCGATCATATGTGTAATTCAGGACACGTCATCAAATTCAATGATGTCTCCATTATGTCTAGATATGCAACGTAATAAGCTGTGGGAATTAATAAATATCAAGATAATTTCAATGGGAAAATAACTTTCGTTCGAATGATATTTGGAATCCTATCCTGGGTCAAATTAGAAAAAAAAAAATTAAGAAAAATGAAAAAATAATACGTAAAATACAGACCAACCAGCAGCTGGAGCCGGTCCTATAACAACCAATCAAATCCATTATATTGGTAGTAGTAGTTATAGATATCATCTGAGAAACAGGTCGGTTGCTCAAAAGTGTATATACCTTTCTTCGATAATTAAGTCAGTTGATATTCTGCCTGGATAATAGAATGTGTAAACATATCTGAAGCTTTTGAAAATAGTGACATGGTGTCTATCGAAAGGTTTTTTTTAGTTTTAATATTACTTATACCACAAAAAGCACTAACTTGCTTGAATCACAAAATTTTATAAATATTTTTACTTTATTATTATTATCTTATTGATACAATATAAAATCATGAACAAAGAAATTGTATAAATTGACATATAAATATACATCTCTAAGTACATATACAAACAAACAACACAAATAAATAAAAATATACTAAGTACATATACATATACTAGAAGTTACCTGTGGCTTAACCTGTGTAATACAATATCTCTCTCATTTTTTTATTATACGAACGCATCTATTACAGAAATGGTCGTTTTAATACAATATCACTGTCTCTTTCTTTTAACAATTTGTATATCTGTCCATTGTTTCATTGACGCCCCTAATGCAACAAAATGTGATTTGAAAGGTGGGTGTTAGTAGTGGAGGTACATTCTAATGAGAAAACATGGTTTAGAAGGTGGGTGTTGGTAGTTGTAACGACCCTTAGGACATTACATACACACATATATAGAATCCCCACCAGGGATGCCAATTTATATAACGACGCCACTCACCACTACTATCGGCATATATATATATATATATATATATATATATATACACAGGCGGGCGACGTCGCATACAATTGTTTATTTTTATTTTTATTATTTTTCATTATTTAGTTTTATTGTTATTATTATTATATTATTATTATTATATTATTATTATTATATTGTTATTATTACTATGATTACTATTGTTGTGTAGAATTATGAATATGTGTGAATACTTAGATAATGTACGTTACCGACATTATTGCTGGTACTTGACGAACTCCTCTTTCCAACGGGATGCCACATGGGAAAGGCCCATGACCGATTATTAGAATAAAATAAATAAATAAAATAAAAATTAAAAAAAAAAACGCGGTTTTTATTTTATACGAATTTATTATTTTGTTATTTTAAAAATATGTAAAATCAATTCAGATCCCGAACGCTCGCGATTTTCGGCTACGTATTCTTTTAATTTTTACTATTTAACTTTAAAATCTAAACGATAAAATTATTTTTTTACAATTTATCAATATAATATAATTTATGGAACTAACTGTCCCTAGCCTGGATAGATGGGCTTCACGATCGAAGTCCCGACGATCCATCCTCACTTCTTCGAACGACCAACCATCCGACTTAACGTGACTGATATTCCGACTAACTCTTAGACTCGACTGACTAAAACTCACTGACTGAACTAAACTGACGAAACTCACCAACTAAACTTCGACAAAACTCGTCTTTTTAACTCTCCAGGACTCCGGAGGCGACACAGGTATTTTATCATTATTATCCTTATTATTTCCTTTACTTTTTGCGAAACGCCAGTTTCTTTTCAATTATATTGTTGGCAGATCTTTTCTCATCCTTAATGGTTTTTTGTCTGTTTTCGACGAAAATAGTTGAACCAAGGAAAGTTCCATTGTTCCTTATATTTTAAGGTTATATACTTATACATATATATATATATATATAGTCTTATACATAGTTATCATTAGTAGGGCAGCCAGCATCAGGTAACATATACATATATATATACTCAACATACTTGCTTTTCTAGGAATTCTACAGATACTAGAAATTTCCTAAATTGGTTGTTTTCGGCGGAACCCTCCGATTTCTCTTTTGGGATAGCCAATCAGAAAATTCGGAGCTGTTTCTTTTAGTCTTCGACCAAAATACCGACTGAGCCCATTTTAAGAGGTACATTCACCTCCTTTTGTTTGCTCTTTCTATGTCAATTCTTAATTTATTATATATTTCCTCTGGGTATTTTTTCTATACTAACTTTAATGAATCTCTTAAAACTCTAATCTTACTGGCGCCAGTGTGCTTTCCCCTATACATATATACCTATACTTATATCACTCTAGCTTCATTCTATTTCTTTTTTATTATATTTCCTTTGGGAAAGTCACGTTCGCAACGCCGACCGGATGTACATATACATAATATATATATGTACACTATTTCTTTTTCTCATAATTCACATACATATTATTGAATTTAAACTTCGACATATAAATTTTTATTCTAATTTCAATTTATCACTTTTAACCGCTCACTAATCAAAGTAATGTAACAAGCATGGTTGTTACATAGTGGAGGTACATCCAAACGCCTGTCAAATTTTAAACGATTTGACAGAGATATCACTGTCTCCTACATTTTAAAACTTCAAATTATTGTAATTTCTGTCCTATTTATGATATCAATAGAATGAATCCAATAATATAGGCTGTAAGTTGTGCGAATTTCATAATTATTGCTTTAATAGTTTTTGAGTTAAATCAGGACAGACAACACTTAAAAAAAATATATTTATGTGTGATAAAATTAGCTCAATTCGGTGATTATAATGAAAATATTTACAAATCACAGACGGACACTACAATTTTATATATTAGTATACATATCGATTCTGATTATTCAGTGTTTTCAAAACAAGGTTTTGCGCCTACTTCACCAGATGTTGTCAAACGAAGTAAAACCGAGCCTGTGGATGAAATTATTCGGAGGCTCGAGCAAAAACATCTGAGATGCGGTTAAAAAAAAACACCCAAATCAGCTAGCAGTCGAAGTTCACATATAGAACCGTCATCAAAACTCAAGCAAACTAAAATGAGAAACTTAATCCTGTAATCTTTTCGAGGGGACGTATCATTGGACACCCCTCCTACACATGATTGTATATACACGTTACGACATCATCTTGGTTAGTTATAACTTATTATCAAATATAAGAAAATAAAATCTACACATACAAATTAAAAAGGAATATATCATCAATATAGACACACTGTATGTAATCAGTAGGACTCAACCTATCTAATATATAAGCAGATGTAGATAAATATGTGTTAGTTGTATATGTAGCATATCAAGTAAGGTCGCTAGGAAAAAGTACAATGTTAGCAAATGAAATGATACAATTTTTTTAAAAAAATAATAATAATACAGAAATATGAAAATATTATTTTATAGTTTAATATAAATCGAATTTATTTTCCGATTTTTTTTTAAATAAAAAAAATGATTATTGAGCAATCCAAAAGATCATTTTGATTTCACTGACGCTAGTTATCATTACCGTTATAAACTATCAATTAATACTTCCCAAACATCTATCAACTGTGCCTAAGCAAACATCGCTAATTAGAACCAGCTTACTTTCATGGTATTCATTATAAATTCAATTGCAAGCGGAATTACTGTACAGTTAGGGTTAGCTATGATATTTTTAGTATTAAACTCTTTATCTGTTGATAAATTAACCTCAGGTACAATTAACGGCACTTGATTATAAACTCTGAAAAGTGAAGATTTGTCTATACTAGCAGTGGTTTTTGGTATAAATTCTTTTGAAACTTCTGAACCTGCACCAAAAAAAAGCAATATCGATATCATCAAAATTTAAATTAGTTAAACTTTACATAAGACGACAGTAAAATAAAAAAGAAAAGTATAGACCATTTATGTACAAAGATCACGGGCCAGCAACTCGTGCATTAATATTAGAAGTATCATGCATGTATTTCCACTTTCTTTGGCCACATCATGCGACAGAACAATCTAGAAAAACTTATAATATTAGGTATGGTTGAAGGTCGCAGGCGAAGAGGAAGGCCACCAATGCGATATATGGACAATGTCAAAATGATAACTAGCGCCAGTTCACTATAGCAAATCTTCAGATGCACCCAGGACAGGGATAGATGGTGATCAATTACACAGAAAATTTAAAGTGAATCATAATATCACGAAGCTCGGACCAATCCCAACGACCATGATGATGATGATGATGACGTATTATATATATATATATATATATATATATATATATATATATATATATATATATAGATATAGATATAGATAATAATAATATATATATATATAGATAATAATAATATATATGTATTGTAAAAGATATATCGACCATTTGAAATAGTTTTAAGTATCAAAATTACTTATTGCTTAATTTTTTTCTTTTAATTAAATTTTATTTCAAAATCAAACAATTAACCTTTTCAGTCATATTGTCAATTTTTTACATAAAATTTGTAAATTTTGGTCTAGAATGTAGTTTAACACTCTTAAATAGAATGGTTTGTTTTTAGAATTGACACATTATGTGCCAACCAAAATGCCTGCATTATAAAGACGAACAATTTTGTTCATATTGAAAATTATACACTGTGACTGAAAAGGTTAATAAGATCAACACTTATTTACACATATAAATAAAAATTGTAAATAATGAATAAATGTGTAAAGATAGTGTAGTGAACTCTTTAATTAACTTGATATCACAAGAACAAATTAGCATAAAACTTGGGTTAAAATAGGACAAAGTAGAAAGAGTTAATGCAGAACCATCTACACAACAGATTTACCTATCAGTAATCAAACAATACTAGCCACATTCGCAGATGATATAGCCGTCCTCTCGTCAAATTCGAACGTCAGATATGTAAACTCTGCTGTTCAGAACCACCTGAATAGAATAGTTCAATGGGCTCAATATTGGCGAATACAGTTTAATGGACGTAAGTGTCAGTGTCAACTATATTATGTTCACAAATATATCAGTTGAAAATACACCTATAATAATTAATAATGGCATAACCCCACAAGTTGATTTCGTACGCTATCTTGGAATGTACCTGGATCGAAGGCTTACATAAGCACAAACACGAAAAACTATCATTGCACACGTTGGACTACTATATTCGCTGTTGGGTTGTTCAGTTGACCTTGAATTTAAAAACTAAAAGACGTATTTATCTCACAATGATTGCGCTGATTTGGCGTTATGGTAGTGAATTAAATGGATCAACTAGTGCAAGTAATCTGAACAGAATTCAGCAAACAGCAGTTGAAGATACTCCGTGTAATCACGTTCACGCCATTCTGTTTCCAACTTAAATCTGCATAATGATTTGAATGTTTCATTTGTCCAGGATATTTACATAAGCCAGCACGAAAAACTATTTAACAAACTCAAACATAGCGATAATCCCGATATTGCCAGAATGTACTCATTAGAACTTCCAGGCAATCCATCTAAAAGACTGATCCTGATTACCTAGCAACCGAAATTATCTTGTGCGATTTAATTCGATACTTCTAAAATGCGTTCTATAATCTTTACTTATACTTACCTTACATATTACTCTCGCGTTATAATAATTTAATTATTTTCTATACACATTCATTATTTTATCGTATTGCAATCTAATATTTCATTGTATGAACATAAAATTAATATGCTAAATGTATCGTGATCACCGTTGTTTATGGTACTTGTTACCGGTACAATGAGAGAGAGAAAAAAAGAAAGGTCTAAAGTTTTATCTTTTTCCCAAAGCCTATCCAGATAAAATCTGAAGTAACCTATGTAAATTAGCAGATACATCAATAATTTCTCCACACGAAAAGTATATCAAAATATTAAGGTAAGAAAGTGTACCTACCTGAATAGAAATGTTCTTTTGGATTATTCAAATTCCACATATTTACATCACCAACCTAGAACACCATAAAATATGAACATTACACACTACAGTGACTTCATCATTTATTCTTTCTGTGGCCAGATGGTACGTCTTAGGAATATGTTAATATTCGAGGTTGCGGTAAATATTTTATATATGTATGTGTGTGTGTGTGTGTGTGTGTGTGTGTGTGTGTGTGTGTGTGTGATGTATATATATATCAGTGGCGGCTCGTACATAAATGTTGCATGGTTGCACAACCACCAGAAATATCCAAAACATCATAAAAATTGATGATGTAATAAAATAGTTAAAAGTACTAATTATTTGCAGAGATTAAAAACAATATAAGTAAATTTTAATTATATATTTTTCATAGAATATATTATAAAAACTTTAAAATCTTTTAAAAAGCGCTTCGAAATGCCTAGTTACAATGGTTGGTTTTCTTTATTTGAAATTCTGGGAACAAATAAGCCGTGAATAGTATAAATAGGGACAAATAATCAGAGAAAGCGAAAGAAGTTCGCATAACTTCATCTTATCAGTAATTCATATGAAACTTTTTTTTTTTTTTTTTTTTTTTTAAATCCTCTTCTTATCAGGTACTGACAATTTTATGTCATCAACCGGATGTTGTCTCTTGAGAACGCACTTGATTTCTTGAGAATATGCCCATTAGCAAGGTCTCAATTTATTTTGAAATGGCTATAGGCTATATCCAATCCATCATCGTTCTTCTTTTCAATCTTTTGGCCTTTGTTGGATTCTTCAACAAACTATCTGCTAGTGGGTTTGTGTGGTACTGTAGTCTCCATATATGTTTTTGAATCGCTTCTTGAATTACCTCGTTTATGTACTTTATATTTAGATCTACATGTAGCGTACGGTTTGAGACGTACCACGGTGCTCCTACAATTGCACGTAATACCCTGTTTTGATACGTCTGAATTTTGTTTACTTTGCTTTTGGACGCACAGCTCCACTGCGTATAGCCATACAGGTTTTAATACTACGTTGTACAGTAGTAATTTGTTTAAAGTATGAAGTTGTGAATGTGGACCAAGCAACCAGTTCAGCTGTTTAGTTTTTATGTTCAACTCCGTTTTCTTCGCTCTAATATGCTGAGCCCATGTTAAAGTTTGGTCTAGGTGAACTCCTAGATATTTTACCGCTCGACTTTGTTCAATTTTCCTACCTTTGATAAAGATTTTATATCTGTTGCGAACAATTCTCCTTTTAGTAAATATAATGTGGGTACTCTTGGACTCGTTTATTGTCAATTTCCATTTGCTCGACCAATTTTCAATTTCATTGACTGCACTTTGCAATATTTTATTTGATGTTTGCGGAAGCTTATGTGAAGCCATTATTGCCGTGTCATCAGCAAATGTTGCTACACTCGCATTCCTTGGTACCGGTATGTCATAAGTGAATATCGAGTACAACAAGGGACCAAGCGCGCTTCCTTGAGGTACGCCCGATTTAATTTTTTGAATTTGAGATTGTTCATTATTTACTATGACTCGAAAGTATCTTTCGTCTAGATAGGATTTTATAATATTATAATATTGTACTGGCAGGACCCTTTTACATTTGTATAGTAGACCAGTGTGCCAGACTTTATCGAACGCTTGTTGAATATCTAGGAAGGCCGCTGAGCAGACCTCCTTCTCCTCAAAAGCTGTTTCGATTTGATTAACGAGCCTGTGGACTTGCTGGACTGTTGAGTGGCCAGTTCTAAATCCAAATTGGTGGTTGGGGATTATTTTGTTTTCATCAATGAATTTTTGAATTCTTTTCTTTAAGAGTTTTTCAAATAGTTTAGCCAAAATTGATAAGAGTGATATAGGCCGATAGGACGACAGTTTTTCAGGGGGCTTTCCTGGTTTTTGTATCATAATCACATTTGCGAACTTCCATAATAAAGGAACGTATTGTATTCGCATAATTGCATTGACGATATAAGTTAGATTCATTAATGCTTTTTGCGGAAGTTCTTTCAGAATTTGGCCCGTTATAAGATCATATCCTGGCGCTTTATTTTTATTCAACTTCATTATTTCCTCTTTTATTTCCTTCGGTGAAAACATCTTTATTTTAGTATCAGATTTACTTGGTTCCTGTTTTAAATAATTTTGGATATCATCCTCAATGGCAGATTTAGTTCTTTCTGTTTGAAAAGTGTTGGACAGATGTACTCCAAACAACTCTGCTTTGGTAGCATCATCTGTAACCCAATCTCCATTTTCACTTTTTAGTGGGTTATTTCCAGGTTCTGGCTTGTTACAGTAGCGAACCGCTTTCCATAATGAATAATTACTTTCCTTTGATGTTGTTAAATTAGAAACAAATTCATTGAAGGATGTGTTCTTGAATTTTTGTAGAAGATCTTTGAGTTTTCTAGTTTGTCTGTTTAATACCGTCTTGTCAGCTGGACTTCTTGACTGCATCCAGCGTTTTCTCAACCGTCTTTTGATTGCCACTTGTTTTTTTATATAATCAGGAAAAATCTGGGTTTGTAATGGTTTTTGAGTTGGTGATGGAGTACTTCTGCAGACTGCTTGTACAACTTGAGTAGAGAATAGCTTAACACTATCGTCCAGTTCTGTCTCTGTTTTCAATCTGACTGATAGATTTATATTTTCATCTAATAGATTTCTGAATGTGTCCCATTTTGTGTTTCTGATGCTTAGTGCTGCTTTATGCTCCTTCAGCCATACCTGTTCATTTATTGATAATGTAACGATTGAGTGATCAGAAGACAGGGAAGTTAAGTCGTTGGTAACTTTGATATAATTTTTTGCTATACCTTTTATAATATAAAAGTCCAACAGGTCTGGTGTTTTGTTTTGATCAGATGGCCAGTAGGTGGGTAAGCCTCCTGAGACTGTATCACATTTTTCCGTGTCAATAGCCATCTTCAAATTTCTGCCTCTAGTAGTTATCAAACGGGAAGCCCAATGGGTATGTTTCGAATTATAATCTCCTCCTATAATAAATCGTTTTCCCATTGTTTTTATAAATTCAGCAAGTTTTTGATGACTTAATTTATACTTGGGAGGGCAGTATACGGCTGCCAAATTTATCGCCTTAGAACCCTGTTTTATGGTAACGGTCATACCAAGAAATACTGTAATCGTAGAGCCATTTGTGTTAAATGTGCTGGTACCCACTTCACACATGAATGTACTAAAGACAAAAATTCACCTGCTATATGTGCAAATTGTGGGCTTAACCATCAGGCAAGCTACAAGGGTTGCGAATTATATAAAAAATTGCAAAAATTACGAAGCCAGGATAAAAACGATGCATTAAAATCCCTAAGTAGACAACCTATAAAACAGAAATTGGTACAAACTCAACAACAGTCGGAAACAGCAATTGAGTTGCAAGCTGTGCCACCAGAGAAAGAACAAATGAGAAATATAACATCTCTTTCATATGCTCAGGCAGTGTCCGCAAACCAACAAAATTCCCCCAATGATGTAGCACCCACAAATATTGAACAAACCCTAAGTGCGTTTCTAGTTGAAATAAAATCTTTATTCAAGGAAATACTCCAACAGCAGACAGAAATGATAAATAATATAATCAGCACCATCATGTCTGCTCTTGTAAACAGGAGATGATGGATAACAAAAACAATAAAAATCAGTCATGTTACAAAATTTCGCTTTGGAATGCAAATGGTTTACTACAGCATCGATTAGAACTCGAATTTTATCTAAAATCGAATAACATCGATATAATGTTAATCTCTGAAGCTCGCTTTACAGAAAAAAGTTACATTAGTATACCAAATTATAAAGCCTACTGGACCTTGCATCCGGATAAGAAAGCACGTGCAGGAACTGCAGTCTTAATTAAAGATAGCATTTTTCACAATACTATGGAAAACTATCAAAAAGACTACATTCATATGAAACTGATGAAATTTCTATAACTTTGTTTGTGTATAAATAAATATACCAAAGCTTGTTACGATGAATACACATATTGAAAGGCAAATACATTAATAAAGTAAATATTGTACGTTCAGTGATAGAACTAGCAATAATTCAAAAAACAACAACAACGCATGGGTTTCTTAAACAGTCTATTCATGAAAGCGTTATTTGTAATATATTCTCAGTTTAAAAAATAAGGCTATTAAAACGATAAATAATTATGTCCCGATACTAAATTGAACGAATGAAAACATATTATCCTTAAGAGACAGACTACATTAAATATTTATCGATAAACTAAATGAAATATTCTGATACTTTAGTTACCAATCTCTATTTTATCTTTAAGTGCAATAAAACAGTTATGCTCATTTTACATGTATAAAATATTTATCTTCATAGATTATCTCGCGACTTGAAGAAAATTAACGACATTTATGGTTTGCGGCTCATTGCAAAATTTGTATAAAACATCAGGGGAATAAAACGATAAATATGTAATCTTTTTGTTGACGTGCTATTCAACATTCCAGATACCAGATTAGTGAAGTACAAACCAAAATATAAAAATTAATAATATTAAAAAAATTTCAAAGTAAATAGAATGTATACCACATTTATGTATAATAAAACGCAGAGGAAGCTAAAAGATTATTTAAAATTTAAATATGAATATGTTGTTCGGTTGTGTTTGGTTGTGTTATTATCTTTAAACGTCTATCTTTGTTGATAAATAAACCGTAATCGCTATTCCTTCGCGTTTATAGTGTGATCGTGTGTGTGTATTGTTCGGTGGTCGTAACAGCTATTCGTTACGTGAATAGAGTGCGGTCGTGTGTGTGTGTATTGTTCGGTGGTTTTGTCGAATTGTTATCTTCATACGTTTACCTCTGTTGTTAAACAAATCGTAAGCGCTATTCGTTACGTGTATATAGTGTAACCGTGTGTGCGTACACATGGTTCTACACCACTCCCCCTAAGGGCCGGGAGTTATCGCGGCTAATCATACGCTCAACGTTTCTGATAATTCTCCGTCAACTTCGAAAACCAGTTATGTAAATGAAACCTTTTATTCAGGTAATAACAATATTACGTTAAATAATAACGATAAAAGTAATGTAGAAATACATTCGAAATCGGCTGTAGTAGACTCTAGATCGTTGGAAAATGTATCGGTTCCTCCCTTATCGATACAGCGTGTTGGTGGTGATTTTACTGTTGTAAATAAACGTCCCCTTTCGAGTGGCACCAGTGATGAGGATTCTTGGATCCCAGCATTAAAACATTCGAAAAGTCACACAGCAAACAGGACAAAAAATACAAGGAATCTTTCTTACCCTAAACCTTCGACATACAATCGTTTTCAATACCTCAGTGATGAGCAAACAGAGGAATCCACAACAGAGCTTGTCAATGAAGCTCCCATGGTAGATAACTCACAAGGGGCGCTTCCACAAAGAAAAAATGTAACATTGCAAAAGAATCCACCCCCTATTTTGGTCAAAAATATTGTCAATTATTTGAAATTTGTTAGTGAACTAAAAACTGAAGTCTCGAACTACTCTTTTGAATGTAAAGCTACTAAAGGTGGGATTACGATTAAACCCAGTAATGCTGAATGTTATAGATGTCTAGTCCAAAAATTGAAAATAAAAAATGCCTCCTTTTTCACCTACCAGTTACCAGAAGATCGATCATTTCGTGTCGTAATACGTCATCTTCATCACACAACGCCTCCTAACGAAATTAAAATAGAATTAGAAAAACTAGGATACTCGGTCAAATCGGTAACAAATATCTTACATAAAAAAAATAAATACCCACTTCCAATGTTTTTTGTAGACTTAAATCAATTACCTATTAATTCGGAAATATTCAAAATAACTTCATTATTATATTCGGCAATTTCCGTAGAGGAACCAAGGAAACTCAGACAACTTCCTCAGTGCACAAGATGTCAAAATTATGGGCATACTAAGTGTTATTGTAATCTTCCTTTTCGATGCGTAAAATGTGGTGAAAAACACGACACGGCAAATTGCAACAAGACAGTTAATTTACCTGCGAGATGTGCCCTGTGCAATGGTCCTCATACTTCAAACTATCGGGGCTGTCCTGCTTACCAAGAAGAACTAACGTTTTTGAACCCAGTTCTAAGAAAAAGTAGAAATCACGAGTATAACTTCATGAACCACACAAACTTTCCTCCGTTAGTTAATAATATTATTAATACTGATAACAACAACAACAATAACATTAATAACCAAATTAATAACGTTGCCAATGACAACAGCGAAAATAATAGCAATAATATCAACAAAACCTCGCAAAGGAAACATATTAGTTACGCTAATATCGTACATCAAAATACACCCAGTTTATTTGAGAATCCTTCGACCACACTAACGGAATGTTTATCCACTTTTCTAAACGAATTTAAAACTATAATTAACCCTTTAATTAACTTACTAACCAAAGTCATAGACGTAGTATTAACCCAATCTAAATGACTGCTACCACTAATCTCACTCAATCATCCCTAGTAATTATGTTATGGAACGCAAATGGAATCCAGCAAAAAAAGCTAGAGCTTCAACTTTTTCTTAAACGAAAACGTATTGATGTAGCACTCATCACAGAAACGCATCTCACAGTAAACAGCTCGTTTTCGATTTCTGGCTACACGATACATAGTAGTCATCATCCTGATGGAACTGCGCATGGCGGTGCTGCAGTATTAATACGAAATGACATCAAACACTATGTAGCTTACAATAACTCTTCTGCAGCAATACAGATCGCATCAATAACAGTCCAAAATACAATTTTTGATTTAACACTAGCTGCTATGTATTGCCTACCACGTTATGCTGTTCATGAGTATAATTTTAAATATCATTTTCTGAATCTAGGTCGTAACTTCATATGCGGAGGGGACTTTAACGCTAAGCATACCCTATGGGGTTCAAAACAAGTAAATCCTAGGGGCAAAATACTAAAAAAAGTTATGCTGTCAGAAAACTATAAATTTATAGCCCCGAACGAACCAACATATTGGCCTTCTCATAATAACAGACACCCGGACTTACTTGACCTTTTCATCACAAAAGGAACTGAAAAATTATATAATGTTTGCAAAACGATGCCGGATTTGACGTCTGACCACGATCCAGTTGTCCTTCTGTTGGATACAGTCCCACTACAGTACGTTAAAAACATACAGCTGACCAACAAAACAACAAATTGGAATTTATTTCATAATCTCCTGCAGAAGTGTTCTGAGTTCAAAACTCGGTTAAAATCCCCTACTGATGTAGACGCACATATCGAAAATCTCTAAAAAATTGCGCTACCAACACTACATCCTATTCCCATTGCGAAAGGAAACAAAATTACCTTCCATTAAGGATTAGAGAACTAATAACTTCTACACGTAGAGCGCGTAAATTATGGCAGCGCCACAAATATCCTTGCTTTCGTGCAGAATATGATCGTATCAGGAACAAGATGAAAGCAGAAATAAGGTTGTACAAAGACAATGCATTTCAAGTATTTTTACAAAATCTAAATACAACGGATAATTCCCTTTGGAGAACTACCAAACACATCCTAAAGGAGCATACTGTGACTTCACCTTTACGAAATCAATCTGGAGCATGGATAAAAAGTGACGCTGACAAGGCTCAGTATTTTGCTGAACACCTAGTTAAAGTTTTTTCACCGAACACAGACATTGAGGATAAACAATTTACTGAACACGTGTATAATTACTTGAACACCCCACTACAGCTTTCTCTTCCTACACGTTCCTTTTCACCAGCAGAAGTAGAGCAGGAGTTAAAACGACTGCCTACTCGCAAAGCTCCAGGTCATGATTTGATCACAGGAGATATATTAAAACATATTCCACGGAATACAATTTTACAACTTACGTACCTATTTAATGCCATTGTTCGTCTCTCTTATTTCCCTGAGGCATGGAAGAAATCCACCATAATCATGGTTCCTAAACCGAATAAACCTACTTCTGTTGTAACATCATATAGGCCAATCAGTCTTCTGTGTACATTATCAAAAGTTTTCGAAAAATTAGTACTGCATAGAATTTCTGCAACTCTAGAAAAAGTAGATTTGATCCCTGCCCACCAGTTTGGTTTCCGTAAAACTCATTCTACTATACACCAATGTCACCGGGTTGTCGATGCTATTTCCTCCTGTTTCCAAACAGGGCGATACTGTCCTGCTGTCTTCTTAGATGTATCGCAGGCCTTTGATAGAGTGTGGCATCAGGGCCTGCTATATAAACTTAAAAAGTTCTTACCAGCGGATTATTACTTGTTGATCAAATCCTACTTGGAAAACAGGACATTTCGTGTACGATACAACTCTGAATACTCTGTTTGGTATCCAGTTCAAGCATCTGTGCCGCAAGGAAGTATTCTGGGACCTACTTTATATACGATATTCACAGCCGATATGCCTACAACGTCTTACACATCGATATTCACCTTCGCTGATGACACCTTGATTATAGCCGCCGATGAAAGCCCGGTAGTTGCATCCCGTTCTATTCAACTTCACCTACAAGAAATGGGAAAGTGGTGCACTAAATGGAAAATCAAGATAAATACCGATAAATCGGCAAATGTAACTTTTACATTACGGAGAGGTTCCTGTCCTCCAGTTTACTATAAACAGCAACAAATTACTCAGACTGATACTGTAAAGTACCTCGGCCTTATTATGGATAAAAAAACTTACCTGGACTCCGCATATATTGCAGCTTAGAAAAAACTTAGATATCTCATTTCGGCTATTATATTGTATTATAGGAAGAAAAGCCAAAACTTCATTAAATAATAAATTGCTGATCTACAACGCACTTCTAGCGGCGAAGTGGAAGTATGGAATTGAACTATGGGGCTCGGCAACAAGTAGTAACGTCAAACGTATACAACAATTTCAGTCGAAAGCTCTAAGAGCAATATGTGACGCTCCTTATTATGTCAGCAATGATACTCTACATCACGACCTGCAAGTGCCTACAGTTACACAAATTTATCAATATAAATATCAAAAATTTTTCGGTAAATGTTCCAGTCACTCAAACCCCCAAATTCGGCGAATCTACATGCCAACACTTCCAGATAATCCTGTTCGAAGGCTAAAACGACAAATGCTCCGGGACGTACTTTCAACTATGGAAAAATGATGTCATATAGATCAAGACATTGCTGCTGAAGCAAAATTTTAAACTGGCCGGCTGTTTATTGTAACAGCGGCTGTATGTTAATGTATTTGTATATAATTTATTTATTTATTTAACTGAACTCATGTGCTTATTGTTAAATTATACAGGTGCACATTAAAAAAAAAAAAAAAAAAAAAAAAAATGTTCGATTCGAACGTTTACATTATAACAAAATGCAAGTGAAAGTTATCGGTTGTGTTTATGATAAAAAATATTATTTCCGGTGATTACTGAAATTAAAAATAATCGTAAATTTTAAAAGTTTGGATAGTAACTTTACTTGACTGCCTTCAATGACTGAAATTCGACATAATTCGTCTTTCTTCATTGTCCATGCTAATGCTGTCTTCTTCGGTATAATCATACATTCCATAGAAAACTTCTGTAAAGCAGTTTTCATTTTATCTTTATATACCTGAGGATTACCTTTGGTAGTGGCGGTAACGTTATAGCATATGTTCATACTTTTTTTTTTAATAATTAGGTATTATCCGATATCTAATTTTCTGTAAACAAAAGAAGGATATACTGTAATATTCACATTGTCATAAACATACATTTATCAAGAAATAAAACTGATCTACTTTTAAATTAGTTACCTACACTTACAATTTCAAAAGGAAAATACACGAATTAGCAGCACCGAGAAATATAAAACTTATCAGTTTTTATGTTTAATATATATATATATAAAGTTGATAAAATTTACTCCGTTAAAAGTTTTCGCAATAATCAAACCCATACTACGACTGTTGATTAGTAAATACCTAGTAAATAATGTAGTATGTTAAGTGGACTTCATCGGTTATTAATGCAATCATATTATCTATTAGCTGTAATCATTTTTTGTTTCACTTTACTAACTGCTTTAAACACTGAATAAGTACTTTAGGCACTTATTTTAAATTATTTATCATAATTTAATAGCATGATTTTTTATTATGTAATCACATATTAGATACTATCTCTTTTTACTCACAACTCGCATGTAAATAATTCAGCACTTCATATAAATCTATGATCACAAAGTATTCTTCTATTTTTAGTCTATTAGAACATTTTATATATTTAGTAAAAAGGGCGTTCCTTTCAAATTTCATTTTATATTTTATTCTGTGTACATAAAATAAAAAATTATCACAGATTTATAAAAAACATTATATAATATTAATGATTAATCGAAGAACATTTTTCTTCAACAAGAAATGTTTATGGATTTTGGATTTATATAAACAAAAACATGAATTTTTCTGTAAATCCAACATTTGGGTTGTTTATGAATCTATCATTATTGCAGCAGCAGTAGAGCAAGCATAAATTTTTAAATAATAGAACACTCTATTTTTGAATTTAAGATTTCATTTATCATTTTGTAGATTACGAATTTAAAAACTTAACTTTTACATGACAAGCTTCATTGGCCACGAATAATGATATTTAATATCGCTAACTCGCTGACAATATTTCCACGAACAATTTGTTTTAGATGAAAGCTTTTATTATCAAATTTGCTCACACTAGTTAATTTTAAATTATCCGGTTCTCATAATATTTAAATACTTTTTAGAAATTTGTTTAAAATATAATAATTTTATTTAAAGAATCCCTTCTTTTTAGATAATGTTTTATAATTTTATATATATGCATATGTATATTTGAAATTCATATAAATTATACTTCGTATTAAACATTAATAAAATTTCACATGCAAATTTTAACATTAATTAGTTAATTAATGCAGATCAAACAAACAATACATGCACAAAAATAGTAATTTTCATATATACATATGTAATATATTAAATCGCGTAAAATCTTACTTTCCTCATTTTATAACAATTTAAACTAACTAAAAAATTTTCCTTCAGTTAAGGTTGCTGAACTATTGACATTGTAATGTCGTTTTCTTAATTTTTATACGTCGGTGGATGGTGCTGATTGCTGGTGTACGTTATCATACAGAATTAGGAGATGTTAATGTGAAAGTCATTTATATTTTTATCTTGATGTTACTGTGGCTCTTATTATTGAAGAAGTTGTAAAATTGTTGGGTAAGTGAGTTTATTCGACTATTGCTGTAAAATATAGGATGCTTTGCAATCTTGATTATTATGTAAAATTACTGGCATGAATAAACGTCTAAATTTCACGAGTTAAAAATGGCGAAATAATTCCAAAGTATCATTATTGGTTTTACATTTATCCAAATTAGATACATATTGGTTTGTATCGTATCTATCTTACTTTCTCATTGCTGAATTACCAGTCTTCACATGGATAGTTTCTCCTCAATCTTTACTTTCATTGCAAGTAGGAGTGTTCATATCCTGATGTTACGATCATATTTATATTTGATTCTTTATTGTATTTGTTTCTTTTAAGTATGTATTCGTATGTTTTTATCTGCCACATTCGGCCACAATACTTCTGTTTAATGCTTTCGTTATTATATATATATATATATATATATATATATATATATATATATATATACTTATAAAGCTATTAATAATTGAATTTAAACGTACATGATAACTTATTTATTTACAAAAAAACAACGATAAGTTGAAAGTTTTCAAAATTAGTTGTGTACTGTCAATAATACAATAAATGGTAGCGCAAAGATGAACTCTTCAATATAGAATTTTAGCGATGAATAATCACAAAAATTTTCAGGTATGGCGAGTAGCCGAGTTAACAATTTACTTAATTATAATTTTCCATCCAGACCTTGTAACCATGGTGAAGCGAATAGCATTATTGAACACAAATTTTGAAAATTTCCGTCAAAACGTTTTTGTGGGTACTGGAATATTATGTATTCAACAGTTTATTGCGAGTGATCACAATCACATGCTGGATTATTAATTATTCCCCATTTTGGACTTAATTTTCTCCGCATCAACCATATCCCGAGCGAATGCGATTAAGTAGTACATTCTCTTTCGTTGGAAATCAAGGCCTTTAACCATGTAAGTCCAGATTTTTCAACGTTCCAAATCATCAACTATTAGGCATGCAGGCTTTTAGTAACAAAAAATCCCAGGACAAGGCAACTTTTCTAATTTTTATTAACGATTAAAATTTGTATTATGCTTCAACTGAATCATGCAGTTTATCTTCTAAGTTACTTACATTTTGTGATAACATTAAATATTTTATTTTTTCATAACGTGTCAAATAACCTATATTATTAATTCATTTCCCATTTTATAGTATTCAGTGAATTATAAAATATGCATGTTAATAGTATATAGCGCACAGGTGCGTTCTTAAATATGGTCGCCAATATCGTTATGCGTAATATAATTAATTCGTGGCCGGTAGCATGCAAAAGGAATCTGGGCGTTTCTGCAGTTGTGATGCAAAAAGCAGTTGATCCTATTCAGCAACTTTTTATAACAAAATTAAATGAATATAAGAAAAAAAGCAGGTAATGTGTGGTTTTTGTTTTATCTTTTAACGCAATGAATAATGAATAAATTTTATTTATGATACATTTATACTTATGTAAATTTTGATAATTTATCTTAGAACAAAATCCTAGCATTAAAAAAGCAATTTTGGATGAAGAAAAAAGAATTTTAAATGTGTATGGTGGATCGAGTCCAGAAGACATGAGTGTATTTCCGGCAGTTAGATTCACAGGTAAATACGTATTAATTTACTTATTTATAATGGCTTTATTTATTGTTTATTATTTTTTATATAAATTAAATTGTTATACTTTAAACAGAATGAGGTAAATAAAAACGATATACAGTAGACTTCCGCTTATCCGAACGATAAAAAATTTTCCTTATTCGGATTTTTCGATTTTCTGAACAAAATCCGTGTTATGCAAACAAGTGTATAGTCTTTCAAGCGTAAGAAGAAAAGATTTGTTGTAAAACAAACTTGTATTAAATCATTTTTAGAAAATAACTGTATGTATTTACATGTACCTAACCTACATACTCAAAAAATTTTGTAATTTTTGTTTTTTGTTCGTTTTTATTCTATTTTGTAAAGAAATTAAATGGTTTTCCTTTGCACTTCTTATTAAAATTTTAAAATATCATTTTCTACCAAGAATTCAACAAATAAAATATGTATTCCGTTTTATCCGAATTTTCGCTTATCCGGACAACCAAATTCCCCAATTAGTTCGGATAAGCGGCTGTACTTCGTAATTATTATAGTAATACGATATGTAAAGTTTTCAAGTTAGATGGAAAAATAATGCATTTCAAATATAACATATAATTGTCTTATTCAAAATTATGATTAATTATTAGTAAACTAATTGTAATGGAAATAAAATTCATGTGATACATATTCATAATTTCAATGCAAGTGATACATTTTACTTTTATGTATTATTATTATTATTATTGGAATTTAATTAGTTAAATTTTTGGTCATTACCTGTCTCTCTTATGTTGTGTATGTATATCTGAGTAATCTCTATTTTAGTATCTCCAATAGGTTTACACTTTTTCACAGCGATACTAATGCTAATGCAATTCTCGATATAGAAATTTTCATAATAAATAATTTAAAAAATAACTGTTCTTACGTACTCACAGCAGTACATAATTTATAATGACGCAGGTTGTTTACAGACGGAAATAACAAAGCAG
The DNA here is from genome assembly GCA_032883995.1 of Coronaproctus castanopsis. Lineage (NCBI taxonomy): Eukaryota > Metazoa > Arthropoda > Insecta > Hemiptera > Monophlebidae > Coronaproctus > Coronaproctus castanopsis. Next base: position 33,636,229 of record CM065053.1, read on the forward strand.
AGTTATACCTTACTATGAAGTTTTTGTCATAAATTATGTATCTATAAAAGTAATTACCTTGTTAAATAAACCGCGTCAAAATTTGTCACTGATGACGTTTCGGAGATACTTGTAATCTCCATTTCCAAATTCAAAGTGTATCTTCGAAACGTCAAATTCTGACCTCGTTTTTACCGAAAATTCAATGAGTGGATGATAACAACTACGAAAGTTTCAATTCTTTTTTATCTTACCTGTCAATAATCGAAATTTAGCGCTAGCATTGCCGTGGAAATGTGTAAACAAATTTTTGATGTACAGATAAAATGATTTGTGTACGTGTTAATGTGTAATTTCTTTCTGTTTGGGAAATACTGTGCTAATTTAATTTCTTCTATATCATACCAGCATGAATTGCTGCAAACAACAGTGATCACATATATAGAAAATTTGTGTTAGTCTGGTGACTCCAGTGAGGCACTAAACTATGTGGAAGGGAAAGGAATAACTTGATGAGAATGAAGTAGAAATCATATAGAAATAATCAAATACAATAATTAGAAAAAGGCAACATGTTATCTTTTAAATAAAGACGAAATTCAAATTTATTAAGTAATGGGAATTGCATCTCGACACCACTTTCTTCGCAGACGCCTTGGAGGATTGTCTGGAAGACTGAGTACATTCTGCAAACGTCCAGGATTGCTGCTGACTTTTAATCTCTTATACTGCGCGACGTGTGTATCGCTGGCATACGCAATTTTGAGATCATTGTGTAGTGTCAAATTAGAAACATAATATGGAACTGTTGTTTCTGTATTCTTCGAAGATTACTTTTGCAAATATACAATTCTACTCCATAGCACCAAATGAGAGCGATTTTCGCGAAATAGATAGTCCGTTTAGTCATTAGATTTAGAATCGATTTCTGTCTCAATAACGGACGTAACGATTTCGCACGAGTAATGATGGCTCTTCTAGTGTGTGCCACATCGCCATGTACATGTCAAAATAACGTGTTGATTTTTTAGGAATTTCTATGCTCTCAATTTTTACAGTCGACCACTTAACTTGTTTATTTGTAAATATAACGTGTTAGCACTTATTTGAATTGAACAGTATACGCCAACTTAGTGCTCACTGAACGAACCTATTCAGATGATTTTTAACCGCGGTGTTTGCATACATTGCTTCTGAATTGGATGCAACTGAGTTGCAAAATAGAAAAAAAGAAAAAGTTAATAATGTCCAATAGATTAAATTAATCAACGTAATGGCCTTGGTAATTGATTTCAGGACATCATGATCACATTTGTATTTCACCGTGAAAAAGTGTCCTACTTAAAGTCATATAAATTTTAATTATATAGTTACATTACTTTTAAAAATTCTAGAAATAATGCAGAATAAACATGTTGTTACTTAAAAAGAAAAACAACTCCACCTTGAAATAACCCGCTTGAGATGAGTGACGAGATTTCAAAGCAATTTAAAGTTTATAAGTATTCATAATATGTTTATCTTGTGGAAATGATATTTTCAGGAGAACTAACAACTAAATTTTTGGAATTGGAAATAAAGCTTTAAACATTTAAAAACTACTTTTAGGAATTTAGGCCTTGTGCAAATGTAAACTTTTCCCAATTTAGGTTAAATCTAATAATAATAAACTTGACTTCCACATTGATAAATTTTGATGTATATCCAATAGAAGTAACTATAGTGCTCAAGGCGATTATGTCAATTGTTCTCATAATGTGACAGTGAAAATTGACAAACATCATTATTTTGGAATGTGTGTTCATTTCCAAATTAATAATTTACTGTTCGAAATTAGCTTTGAAATTAATTTCATTAATATATATTTTTTTAATTATTCCCAAGATCATGTCAAATTAATAGTAAAGCCGTCTACCCGGTTAATCGTTTAAAATAACTTTCGGTTGTAGGAAATAATAATAATAAAGGAATATTCTAATTACCAACTAAAATTGAAAATGTTCATGTAATTTTTGTAATCAGTGATATTAATTGATAACTGTTTCTTATAAATTAATTTAATTTTTTTCGTTTTCAATTTTCACTCTTTTAGTTAATAGTCTAATTTTGTTAAAATGCGCTTTGCTGTTACTTAGTTTGTTTTCTTAATATTTAGAATCAATTTAAAAATGTTTAAACAAATTTCAATAATAATGTCAAATTAATTGTAATAAGCCTAAAATACTATTTATTGCGCATTTAAAATAACTATTAAAAATAATTTTAAAAAAATACTGCACTTCCTGAGTGTTTAGAATCAACCTATAAATTTATTAACAAGTGAAAGAAGGTACTAAATAAGTTATATCACGATATTTTAATTAATCAAAGTCCGAACCCGTCTCTTTTTCGATTTTTTTTTGGCGTAAGTTATGAAAATCGATTTATTTTCAAAATGTGTACTTTAAATCTTTGTATATTATTTATAGATTCGCCCCTGGATTCGCAGAAATCCTTTACGTTAAGCACATCATTATATGATGACGATTTTGTGCCGACAGAAACCGGAATATCTTGAAGCACGGAAAACGTGATGTAATGTCAATTTTTGGGCGAGATAGTAAATCTTTCTTGAATGCAAATGTTATCGAACGAAGTGAAAACTATAATGTAATTTATTTAGCAACATTATTTACTCTTACAAAATAAATATTTAAATATCTATATTTTTGGAGTTGGTATCTTTTATTAACAACGGTGAATTCTAGCGTATTTTTATAAGATCTGTATTGTTATAGTAACAAAGCATCGACCATAAAAAGTCAATAAATCAAATATACGATTTTGTCACATTGACGATATATAAGAAATAAGTTGTCTTATATATTTGTATTATATGCAATACCATCCTGGCTACTTGTAGTATTAGTAAACGAAACAGGCTCAGAAAATTGTGGAAAACCTTGAAATTTATTATTTTAATTATAAATATATTTTTTGTCGTCGATATAATTATAATATATTTTTATGATTTAATTCTTGAATTTTTCTCCAAAAAAGGCAACTGCTTGTTGTTTATACACTTTTAATTGTGTTTTGTAACAATGATGAACAAACATTGATGTAATAATAAAATTATAATGTTAGATATATATATATATTTTGTTTAAAAAGGTTTTTAAATTGCAATATACTTTAAAAATGTAATAAGGTCATCTTTTCCCCTCACTGTTGAACAATACCTCCTGAAACAACTACGATGTATTATATAGATTACATTAAATGCGTCAAATTTGAATATGATATATATATACACCATTGTATATTATATAAAAGTTATCAAGTTAAACGAAGCTTAATTAGGTAATCATTTTGGATAGACAAAATTAGCGTAATAATGCCGATATATCTTTTTAGCTGTTGTGTGTGCTTCATTAAAATAAATAAATATAATCGGACGCCCTAGTTTATAATTGGACCCTAAGTGTTAATATAACTAGAATAAATATACATAGGAATTGTGAAAAATTCTTTATAAATATGGATTTAGTTATACAGCTGATCGAAATGAGAAATCTTTTCATGGATTTCAAGCGTTGATTTGCAGCATATTGTTCGTGCATAAGTTTTCGAGGGTCTTGAACTTTTCATCCTCTCTATATCTGCAGTAACTTTCCTTCTTATATCTGGAGGTGCAATACTACTTGGTAAAAATAAGTTTTCCACTTTTATTGGCCCGAAACAGCATGTTGTAATGCGTACTGTTTCGTTCAGGGCTATATTAACCTTCTTAGCATAAATCGATTGTACAGGATACGCATATTCTTCCGCCGAAAAGAATGAAAACCATTGCCGATGTATGTATAACTCTTGGTTTAGCGTCCCATGAAGATGTAACAATTTTTCGTATTATTCCTTTTCTTTAGTTTTTTCAGAATGTACACGGTATGTTGAGCTTCTATCAAGTGAGATTAGTAGATACATCGGGTTTTCCTGGTGTTGTAGCACTGTTTCGTTTTACCGTTTAGCTTTCGTCTTTGTTTTTTTTTTTTTTTTTAAATGAAAGGCGCTTACCACTATTTTCTTTTTAAGGTTGGAAATTAATATGTTTTGAGTGTGACATCGAGAGAAATCATACAACCGAATAATTCTTGATATGGCATTTTGCTGTCATTAGTATGTGTTTATATGTGTAAGTGTGGTGCGATATTAAGCTAGCTTTTACTAATCAGTTGTCAATCGAAAAACATAATTATGCGCGTCGCTTTATTGTTATTTTCAAATATATACATTTATTAAAGTTGTTTATATATTTTCGTTTATATTTTTATTTTTTTCGGGGCGTTCGAATTTACTTAAGTTCGAATAAAAATAAAATTAATTTCAGGCAACGCGAAAACCGTGCGTAATGATAATTCCAGTCGATTCGGTAAATTCATGCAAGTATGTTTCAATAACAAGTGGCTAATTATAGGATGCATAATACAGGATTATTTGTTGGAGCAGAGCAGGATCACATTTCAAAGTCCCGGCGAACGAAATTATCGCGTGTTTTATCAGCTGGTGGAGGGAGCTAAAGTAATCATTAACTGTATTGATTGATGATTTTTAGCCTAAAATTAAATAAGTGATAGTAAATACGTAAAGTACGACTAAGGCACGAATTTAAATTACTAGGTGGTTTTTTTTGTTTGTTTAAAACTTGAAAATCAGAGGAAAGAATCAAATTATTTTAATATACCAGCTTTTAAAAAAATGTCATATAGTATGTTTTCAAAATTTCTTGATTAAAATATGATTTTGACACTATTAGTAATAGTAACAATTAGTCGCGATGGTGTGATGATTTAATTACTATTTATTTCCATTGATAAACCTTTCTTTATCGAATATAATAGATAATAAAAGTGTACATTTTTCGAAAATTTGAAAATTAATGTAATTATTATTTATTTTATTAGTAATACATTTTTATGTATTTCACTAGTAATGCACTTTTTTATGTATTCCATTAGTAATACACGTATTGTTTTCTTAATTCGAGCTTCCGCAAAGGTTTCTTGTTCTTCATCCGCCATTACGAAGGTAGGTGATCAACTTGGCTAGAATCTCTTTCGACCCAGCAGTCCGGAGTAATTGGATAGACGAACAGCTAAAGCATATTGTAGGTTTCCCATTCATGAATTTTGTGAACCGCCCACCGATCTCTTGTCGGCAATTTTGCCTTCTATAATATTCCGCAACAATTCATATTTGGGTCCTCTCAGAATGTGTCCAAGTATCGCGGCTTCCTTTCTTGAATACAGATTAATAATTCCGGATGTTTTTTATTCTCTTTATTTAGAACTTCTTTATTACTAACTTTTTGTATCCAAGGAATTTTTAATATCCGTCTGTATAGGTACTTCAATGCGATTTCCAAGTCTAACATCCAGCGTCCAGCTTTCGCAGCCATAGAACAAAACTGAAAAGACGTAGCATTTTACTATTCTTAATCGTAGGTCTAAATTGAGTTCTTTTCTAGCCAGCACGTTCTTAATTCTTGTTACCATTTGTCTTGTCTGTTCTATTCTCCATGATACTTCATTTTTTTGGTTTATCGTTATCCTCAGTGTCTAAATATTTGAGAGTTGAAATCTGCTACAGCTCTGTATCGTTTAACCATGTCGAGCATTTTCTTGATTTCATTGAAAATACGAATACTTTGGTTTTTAGTTTGTCGATCGAGAGTTCGAAAGCTTTGCCGTGGTTAGCAAGATTATCTACGATTTTCTGTAACTCGTCCTGACTATTCGCTATAATAAAACTGTCGTTGCATACCGGATATTATTAAATCGTGCAGTCGTTCACTTTGATTTTACCGTCATTTTCATCAAAATCTTCCTTAAAAGTTGACTCCGTGTATAAATTAAACAGCAAGAGCGAAAGTATGCGCCCTCGGCGAACCTCTCTTTTAATAGTAGTACTTTCAAAGTCAGCTCCTGACTGCTGTTTGTTCCCGATATATTTGACTTATGAATTGCCCATTACATAATATGAAATTCGATAGAATAGTAATATCTCTGAATTACAATCACTAGTAAACTTATATAAAAAAATTATTATATTTATTACTATCGTATTGTGCGATCCGGAAATATTCTTACAATAGCACGTCCAGATTACATTCTGCTTCAACGCTGAACATTCGCGAATACCATTAAAAGTTTCATCAAGAACACTACCTGCACATCAATGAAAAATATGTTCAATGGTCTACTTAGTATATCCGCGGCCACAGGCAGCGTCATATTTAATTTTTCATTGGCAACTTGTTACAACGTCCATCTTCATTCCGAATGCGATTTAGTTGCACCCATTTTCTTCGAGTTAGGTCAAAACTATCTACCTTATGAGCGGAATATCTAGTTTCTGTTTATCTGGATTTATTGTTATCACAACCTGTTCTTGTCTTTGAAGTTCTTCGCAATAAAGACGTTTACCGTATGCGGATTTTTCTCGAGTTTAGACGGATTACTTCAGACGCATGTCTATTTTGTACTTCCGTTTTTCTATTTGTTTCCATTTTCCCGTGCTTATCTCGTGATGTAGTGTTACTAAATTCAGGTATCCATGCAATAGGCGTAGATTTTTCTGTAATTAGCTCCATTATAGTATTCAGCTGTATGTTTAGCGTTTAAAATTTATATTTTATGATATCGCATTTTATAACATCCTTAAATTTCACTTCTTCCTGCGGCCAAAGTACAGATTTTTTTAAAAAAAAATTTATTTTTTTTTAGCAACTAGTTGCAATTTTTTTTTTTACGAAAAACTCTAAAATATATTTATTTTCTAATAAAATATATATATATTAATTTTTCGAAATCGTCTCTTATATAACTCGAACGTGAATTAGAATAATATAAATTAATAAATTAATTTTCATATATTTTCGATAGGGTAATAAAAATTTAGTTTAACAATTCCGATTGAAACCGGTCGAATTTTATAATTACTTAAATCAGTCCGGTTGCATCAGCATAGACGGCGTAAATGACGCGAGAAAATTCGATTCGTTACGTTTAGCTTTCAGTATTTTACGAATTCCGCTGAATATGTGCGACGGAATATTTTGCGTGCTTTCCGCGATTTTATGGCTCGGTAATACAGTTTTCCAGGTAATTTTCGATATTATTACAAAATGAAAGTTTATATTTTTTTAAAAAGTTCTTATTTTAGATTGATCTATCGAAATTATTTTTTTATCTGTTGTGTATTTTTGTTTTAAATTTAAAAAAAAGAACATTTTTAACCTATATCAGTCCAATGGTGGACGTAGGCTGTCCCAATTGTTTGCAGTTATTACTTGAGCTATCCTTATCCAATCTGTTATGTATTGTTCGGGCTATGTGTCCGGCCCATTTCTATTTTATTTTCGCCATTTGCTCCACAGAATCGTGGAGTCTAGCCTTCTCTTTTATCCATTTATTTGGCTTTCGGTCAAATATTTTTATGTTTAATCTTTCTTGCGATACTTGTGTCTTTCTAATCTTCCTTAATTTTGTTTTTGTAAATGAGACCTGGTAAAACATAATTGATTATATAATATCATTTTCAAACGTATCGGTATGAATACGTTGTTTAGTTTTCCAAAAGCTACCCGCGATAGTGATATTATGCGATTTATTTCTGCTAACATTAACATATTCCTTTCTGTCGTAATTCTTTGTCCTATGTATTCGTCTACTGTTTCTATTATTTATGCCATCAATTTTTATTCTTAGTTTCTCGTTCATATTTGCATTACCTTTGTTTTTTGTAAATTTATTGTTAATCTTATTTTATTTGTATATACATTTAATTCCGTTATAATCCCTTGTAGTCCTTCGGAATAGTATCGCTACAGAATTTGCAAATCTAAGATTATTGAAATATTCTCCATCAATCTTTATACCTTTCGAGTTCCAATCTATTTTTCTGAATATGGATTCTAATACGGCAATAAACAGTTTCGGTGACAGTGTGTCTCCTTATCGACATATATATATATATAATATATATATATACTATGAAAGAAAAATCCAATATATTTGGATTAAAGATTCCATTAACATGCAGTGCGGCCTTTGGGCTTGAGGCACGGAATAATAAGGCTTACATGTTCTTCAGCATATTCGTCAGTTTCGAAAACCTCATTTTAAACCATTTCGTGGAACCATCTAAGGTGGTTTGAGACGGTATAATTGCGGCCAGTTTCCAATCGTGTAGTATAATTCCTGATGAATAGAATTAATATATTTTTTTTAATAATTACCAACATTCTAATTAAGGCGTGAATTGCTACAAACGATGTTTTAAAAAGTAAAAAGTTTTTGTGTCAGTCTGAATCAAGTTGAACTATTTTTCTCACGTATACAATAACGTGAACAAATATTTATTTACATATTTTTAATATAAATTCGAATAACTTGAAAGTATAACGGATGAAGAGTAAAATCTGTAACACTTAAACTATGTAGGCAATATTTCCAATATGGTTTATTTTTTGAAAATATTACGTGCTAAGTTTTACTCAATATAACTTTTCGGGGACGCGATCTCATTGCCCCCTTTTCAGAAATAAAATAACCGCTCAGGCTAGGCAAAAGTTATGTAAAAGGCAATTTTTGAGATGGGCTGTTAATCGACCAACTGTGACATTACGCCGTCTTCAGTCGAAATGTGTGTTCTCGATTAAAATTATTCGAGATCTAATGCTTCGTGTACTATTCATTCCTATTCTGCTTTAGATAGAACGAAATTATGCTCAGTAATCGCAAGCTTTTCTTTCTGATTAGGCCTACCATCAGGTAGGTGCTCCTTAATTATTATATTAATCGGCCCTCTTGTTTGACCTATGTACTTTAGATAAGCAATTCTATATACACCTGGCACACGAAATTTAAACCTTACATATGTAATACATAAAACTGAGCCAATTAATGGAAAATAATGTTACGAATATTGTGAAAAAAAATAAAATAAAAAATGAATAACAAAAATTTTATGATGTGCTACAAAACAAAAAAAATTGACACTAGAATCATCGCAAAATCAAAAAAAAAAAAAACATCAAACGGGGACTTTGACGTATTTCGGCAGCATAATTCCCTGCTAAGGATGACGTGTCGAATAGCACAATTTAACAAGAAAACATCATTAAAAAAAATGATTAACTGTAGCGAAGAATTTTATAAAAACATTTGCGTAGTCGGTTTATTTCTACGGCGTTGAAAGTTACTGCGCAGAGCAGACGTCTCAAAGGTGGAGACTTTCTTGGTTTGGCGATAGATGCACAAAGTGAACAGAGAAGTGAACAAACGAAGAAGTTTATAATTGGATTAATTAAAACTATCTCACAAGGAAGAAATAAATAAATTGGTCGTAATATTGAGACGTTTAAATAAATATAAATAATCAGGAAAACGCTAAAAAAGATGGTCGAACAATAGATTTATAGATTAAATCACGGGAGATATAGGATACTATCAAAAGTAAAATACCTAATTGAAGGAAGAAAGAAATGTAGAGATGATGACTAGCCCCTATTAACTCATTCATGACCAATGTATACTTCTGGATGCACTATTTTCTAGCTTGAATATCTCACAAACTATATGCCCAACGTTGTCAATTAAAATTGTTTTTATAAATAATTTCTTCATAATCTACTACTCCCATATGTCCATTGGATATACCGCTATTATCTTTTTACGTATTAAGTAGATTTGAAAAAAAAAAACATATTTTTTAATTGGGACACTTCTGATCATCTAGAACCAAAAAAAAATGCAAATATATATGTATGTATAATTACTTTGAATTCAACGTTGATTTCAAAATGTTTTAGGTGAAAATATTCGTCGAAGCGAGGAAGAACATATTTCGTTGATACAAAATATCATGGAAAAGTCGATGCGGAAGGAATGTTTACTAGACGAATTGTTTATGCAGCTTATTAAGCAAACGACCGAACACCCGGATCCAAATTCGAGAGTAAATTTACGTCACTGGGCGGTTCTATCTTTAGCTTGTTCCATAGCGTTACCATCGAATAAAAATGTTAGGAAATATTTATTCGCTCATTTGAAGAAATGTTCAAGCGATTGTATTACCGAGGAAGGCAAATACGCTCGTTTTGCCGAAAAGGTAAATTAAATATACTTCGACTCGGCTATTAATTTACGCGTTGAAAATACAATTTTTGTTCATTATCGATATTATCGATATTATATATTGCCACATCCGTATAAACGTATGAAGACTTTAAAAAAAAAAAACAGTCTCTGGATCCGTGCTAATCTAAAGTTCCGCGATGAAAACAGTTCTTACGATTATTATGACAGTTCCACGTCATATGTTGCGAGATAAAATTACACACGATATTTGATTTAACTGCGTTCTAAATTACGGGGCGGGGAGTTGTTTAATACCGTCGGTTTTAACGTTCGCAGTAAGATGGCGAGACGAGGCATAACCGAAATACATGTCTGACTTAAAATACCAACATGTGTATACTTCTGATAAATATTGAATAGTATACGAACGTATTTGCAACTAGATGAAATAAAATATATGAATAATCTAAAGAGACGTTGTCGTAAACGATTTCGATCTATTCAGTAGGTTAAATGAAATAAACATTGGAAACGGCATATTTACCAGGAATCAATTTCCAAGATACTCTAAATTTTTGTTTTGACTGAGACATCTTAAAACTATAAAAAATAACACCGTAAATAAAATTCAAGAAAATATGATGTAACAACTGAAAGTGCACCATAAAGTAACAACAACCTAGAATATTAACAATCACATTATCATTACAATCTTCTTCTATGTGCCATACTCAAGAGAGCGTAGGCGGTCACCAATGTGCCAACTAGATCTTACGTTGTCTATCATTACAATAGAAACATAATTTGTTAAAATTCAACTTTGTACATGGGTAGAACAGTTTTTACATTTATTCGTCATGACTATATATATATATTTTTTTTTTTTTCGAATAGGCCAACTTAAGATTACGGTATTCCAACTGTTTAATTAATTTTTATTTTTGATTTCTTCTGTATCCATAATTGCCGCATTCGATGTTTTTCTTTTCTTTCTTCGGTCCACACTTTTTGCCTGTGAGTAATTCGCCCTTTAAATTTGCCATATTCCGCACATATTTAAATATATACAGTAAAATTTTATTGGTGTTCGCAGCACGGCTATTCGTTATTTCGTTCAAATCATCGCTGTCCAATGTCCTTGGCTCGCTCGCTTGATCATTTTACCGGTTAACTCCCCATATACAATGCGCCAATAGGAATTTAATTTCAAAAGTATAAAACAGAAGAATATATAGAGTGACACGGAATTAGCAAACGTGAAAATAATATGCGTAGTATATCATTTTATTATATTTAACAAATTCGTCAATTTTCAGTGTGCGTCAAAAACTCAAGGTATGAAGCGGAGGCAATGGCCCCTGTCGAAAGAAGAGATCATGTGTACTATAAATAGAAGGATGATTTATACTAGATTCCACTTTATGGACGGTCAATACCACGCCATCGAATTTCACCCATCGGCAACAGCTTCGGACGTGGTCGTTATTATTAAAAATAAAATCGGCTTAAGAGAATCGGTACAAGGTACGTCATTTAATATGTGTTTCTTCTTGCAAATTCGCAATTAATATATATAATATGTGTATATATCATCATTTTTCCTAAACCGCTATGTTGGTGGGTAACGTGGCCTTCAGCTAAACAAATAATTTCCTGACGAGAGCAGCATATTTTATCTTCACATAACTTCCATTTTATTTTCCTTCTATTAAGTTTTTTAGCCAAATGTCTGATTTGATAATCGACCATACTATTTCTTCCGATTGTTCTTCTAGTCTTTTGAATACTCTGTATTTGTGATTTTATCGATCCAAGATATTCTCAACATCCTTCGATAGCACCAAACTTCAAAAACTTGAAGTTTTGATCTTTCTTTTTTTACGTAAAGTCCATGTTCCACAGCCGTACGACGCGACGCTCCAGATTAAAGTTTTAATGAAGAGCTTCCTTATGGTGTAATGAAATATTTCTGGATGTAATAAGCGTTCCCTTTTTTTTTAATAAAAGCATTTTTAGCCTGCGCTATTCTTTTTCGCACTTCTTTTTCTATTCTTCCGTTGGGCCTTATTAAACTTCCAAGATAAGAAAATTCTTTTAATTGAAATATTCTGTCTCCATTGAGGGCTATGTTTATATGCACGTATTACTACTTTGTTTATTTTCATTTTACGTTTTTCTATTAATAGCCGATTCAAATAATTAAGATACTGTTGTAATTTTTTTCTCTTCTTCCGCTATCAAAGCAATATCATCGGTATACCGTATGGTGCTATACCGAACTCCATCGATCTTAGTACCAATATTTTTCTTTTCTGCAAACGCTTTCATCGCTTCCTCCATGTATACATTAAAAAGCAGTGGTGGCAATTAGTATCTTTGTACTGGCCCCTTTTTTTATCTTAGCTCTCTACCTATGGTTTTTGTTTATTACTGCTTCTTGATTGTTATATGTTTGGAAAAGTATCCTTTGGTTTGTGTAATCTAATTTCAAAATTTTGAACATTATACTGCAGTTGAAATTATCGAAGGCTTGTTCAATATTAATGAATAAATGAACAATTTTTTATTTATTTCTAATTTTTTCTCAATAATTAATCGTAATTATAATATAGCTTCTTTCTTTTCTGAATCTAAATTGCTCATCTTGCAAATTCCCTCCTTCTTTTGTACACGACGATATATAAATTTTGTTAAAATTTGTAAAATATGCATGCTTTAAGTTGTATGTTCCTCGTAAGTTTGAGCATTTATTTTCTTGTCGTTTGCAAATATGTCGCCACTCTGAAAATCTTTTGGAATAAGGTAACTTATATTTTATTCAAAACATTGCATATTTTGCTCTATCTTCTAATTTTTCGAGACGTTTCTCTCATATGTTATATATTCCACACATTTTTCTAGGTTTCAAATTCGTCCAATGATTTCTTAAATTCGTCTCTTAATTTCACAGGCCTTATATTATCCTCAGGTACGTGATCTGCTTTTATTACAGAGTTACCAAGTGCTTCATCATCATAATGTATATATATGGAGAGGAAAATAGATGAGCTCGCCAAATTTGATATTCATAAACTTTTCATATATTTACCACATTAAAATATCGGGCGAAACGTGTACATCAATTCGGCCTGTTTATAGTGTGATCGTGTCTAATTGCATTTTATATTAAATAATAACCGAACGTGATTCGCCTGTTTTTAACAACAGGTTACGCGATATACGAAGTTTTCGGCAATTCGGAGAGGAGTTTAGATGCGGAAGAAAAAGTAGCGGACGCAATGTCGAAATGGGAGCATTACAGAAACGCAAATTCCACTAATGGTTCCGGCGGCACTAATACGAATAAACCGGTCAGACGTCAGACTCATCTGTTCCTGTTTAAAAAACATATGTTCCTAGATCAATACCTAGATTTGAACGATACCGTTGAAAAAGAATTACTCTATCATCAAGTATTGCACAGTTTACGGACCGATAGATTTCCCGTTACGGAAAACGAAGCGGGAACTATTATTTGTCTAAATTTATTAGTAAATTGAAATAAAGTAACGTTTTGAAATTAGTTCCAATCGAAATAAAACGACGTTTATAAAATTTTAATCTGTTTAAATATATCTCTATTTATTATACGATTCTCGGTATCAGCGTTATATGTAAAAAAAAAAACCCTCGAAGTTCGAAGAAGATAGTTTTCAATTTTTTTTATAAGAGTGTTAAGTTTGAACTTAAGTTTGAAAATAAAAAGCAAAAGCTGTAAGTTAAACGAATATAATACTACGGTAGAAGACCAGACTTTATAACGTGGCGTAGCAGATCCAAACTGAACTGGACCCTTTAGCACATAAGAGAATATAAAAAAAAGATGGATGAAACGAGTGTTGGAATGATGTGTCCCCTGCTTCATCATATGAGAAGAAACATTGGTAGACCGTTTACTCGTTAGTACGACGATATAACTCGGTTAGCGAGGAAGAAGTGGATATGCTCATGAAGCGATTTAAAAAAAAGTATACTAATAAATAAGAAAGACTCGCTGCAATATTGCACCTAGCTAATAGATGATCTGAGATTATACAGGGCACATCGAAAAAGAAGGTCGTTAGAATATTTAAAGAAGGTGTTATCAGCATCCGCAACAAGAAGGTGAATAGAGGAGCTAAGGTCAAAATGGAAATATCATAAGACGTAATTTAAAAGTTTTGAAGGAAAACCTGTTTTTGAAGTTGCAATCTGTGTTAAACTACGAGTTGGGATATTTACTGTTTGCCTGTACAGTATAAAACCACGGAATTCTGTATATACTAAATTTTGATTTAAACGAGAATCAGCAACAACCGGGAACTATCTCGAATATCGTCATCTAGTAAGAAATTAAATATAACGTTTTTAATTATCCTTTGACAGTATATACGACATGGTTGCTAAAATGTTCGACTATCAAAACCCACGGTTAATGGCTCGCACATGATGATTTACAAAGCTTTTTGTCATCATGTAACTTATATATCTATATTTAAACGACGTTCAATTGTTTATAGGAAAAAATTATTATTTATACGATTGAACGATAAAACCCGATAAATTTAAGAAACTATCTATACAGACCGGAGATTTAAAAAGACTGTTGATAACTAAACCAAATGATATTAATATTTAAACATGTTTATTATACACGAGTGTTATCGTAATAATTTGTAATTTAAATAAAATATATATTTTAAAAGAAAAATTAAGTTGAAGCCGCAGCCTGTGACACTTGCTGAGAAAATTATGTATTTAGTTAAAACGTGTAATTTGCGATGAAATTTATGAATTACATTAAAATAATTATATTAAAGGAAACGGGAATTAAAAAGTAAAAGCGTAGCGAGTAATGAATTTAATATATATTAATAAATTGGAAGTTTAAATTTTACAGATCATACTAAAGTAAGTAGAAAGAATCCTACACAGTTGTTAAAAATATATAAACAATTAAATAATTAAATATCCGAATTAATCGAATAAATACATTTCGGACGATCCCTCATTTTTTTTATTCTATTTTTATATATAACTTTTCATTTGTTTTCTCGTATTATATACGTATAGACGCATAAAAATAATATATAGAAATATGCACGAGCGAATTAAGTAAAAAGGAAAAAAATAATAAGCAATTATATCGAGCAATTTAATCTAGAAATTTCTATAAAATTTTATCGTTGTAATTCCTAATATTCGTGATACTATTTCTGTTATCGCATCCTAATACGGCATATTTAGCTGTGCCAATGACATGTTTGAATTCTTTAGTTTTAAATTTATACGAATAATCCGTAAATTGACCGTGTGACGTTAGCGTTTGCGATGAATAAATTAAATAGGATTTAAAAATTTAATAAAAAAAAAAGACGCCGTGTTAAATTAAAAACAAGTCGATCGTAATAAAGTATTCTTATGGAAATCTCGGCTAATAGTTCATTAAATATTTACTATACCGTCCGCGAGGTAATAATTAATTATTTAAATTAAATTTTTTAGAAGTAGTATCGTAAACGCTACGCCATCATTTTACGTTAAATTATACATTATTTTTTAAATAATCAAGTCAATAGACAATTGGCCAACAATTATCGATACATTTTTTACGAGGTACTGTAATAAGATTTAATAAGTTTAACAATAATTTGATGATTACAAGGTTGTTATAAAACGTTTTACAAAATATTACACGAACAAATAAAGAACAGCAGTATGTATAGACACTACAGTAGACTTAAAATAGTATGATAGCGTTCCTATAGATATAATTAGTATTTTTAACATTAAACAACTTAAATGTACTTTTAAACTTTCACGATTGGTATCTGTATGCTCACGATTTTTTTCCTGTTTTTTTTTTTTTAAATTACAATTTTTATTTTCAAATTTGGATACGCTTAAAGAGAAATCTAGACTTAGAAAAGAAACAAGTTGAAGTAATAACAACTGCCAGTTTAGTAAACAATTGCACTCTATTGCTGATGCCAAAAAACATCGATAAAGGAATGCGCACGCAGACAGCACGGCACTTGTCTATCGCAAAATATGTGCAACGTTAAGTCTAGATTGCGTTCTTCTAAGCGTAATTGTATTAATACACCTACACATGCGTAACAGGTCTCAGCTTAAAATGGAAACTGTAATTGTTTTCTAAATGTTAAATTAACATACATCAGAAAGGTTGACAGAGTTTTCGGGTCTAAAACATAAGTTATTGATAATTTTAAATAATATTATACGGGGTATAGTTTATATATTTATAACTGATAAATAAATAAAATAAATACACTGGAAAAACTGTGAGCATATTAGAGAACTTATTAAACATGTATACAATTATTGGCAAGATCCAAATTTATATATATGTATATATCATCATCATTTTGTTGCTTCAGGAGGTTGCACATTAAGAACCACGTTAGCCATCTTGTATCTTCCTGTGTCTAGCTGAATTTATTATTTCATAAGTTATACCATATGTTCGTTGCTATGTAATCCATCCTATTCCTTCCTCTTGTTGCCTTTCCAAACACCTTGGACCGCTAACATAAAAATGTCTTCTTCTTGTAATTTATGCTCGATGTATTTTCGATTTTTTCCTTTTATATCTTCGACGATTGCCAATTTATCGACGTTGCATCCATGTAGCGCGTTCTTATTTGAAACGAAATCGGTCCACGGAATGTTAAGCAATGGCCGATACGTCCATCTCTCGCTTTTCGTGTTGATTATCCAAGGTTCCGTTGTATATCCCATCACGGACCATACGTAGCAACGCGCTATTCTTTTTCTTAACTCCGAATCCATCTTTATATTCTGTTTGTCCCAAATTTGTAAAAGCTTGCTTTGTCAGTGCTATCCGTTTTTTTATACGTATTTCAACTCCGTCGCCTGTTTTATTATCTCGTTAATTTTTATTTTTATATCCTTACTAATGACCTTTAAGAATTTCATTACTTTCTTTTTCGTGTTTATTTCCATTTCATATTTTTTTCCTTCACTGTTAATAATATCCACATTCTTTGCGGTTGTTTTTCTGTTTCTGCGATTACTACCCTATCGTCCATATAGCTAATATTGTTGATCACTTTCCAATTTATTTTACAACCGATTTTCTTTAATTCGTCATTTTTTATTATTTCTTCGGCATATGCATCGAACAACTGTGGTGACAGTGGGCACATCCTTGCCTTACCCTTTTACGTATTTTACACCTTTCATCGGAGTACTTATTTTTAATTTTAATATTACCTGTTTTTTAACAATAAAGATTTTTAATGACATCATTTTCACCTACATTAAAATTCTGTAAAATATTTATTAGTTTTGTATGAACTACTAGGTTAAAAACATTAGCGTATTCTGTAAAACACGCTATTTCTTTGTTTACATTCAAAGTACGTTGAATAATTAGTTTCAGTTATATATAAAGACGTTTAGAAAATCTATTAGGTAACTGTTAATTATCTCAGAGAAGATGGTGACACACCAATCCGTACATCATACGAGCACGCACCAACTATAACTTAACGATTTAAGAAATATGATCATCTCCGTCATACGACAGTGAATTAGTTTAGAAGAGGAACTGGTCAATTGTAGTACTACTTTTTCATTTGTTGAGCATAGATCAGTAATATTTTGCTATATAAAATTTTTATACAAAACCAGTTACTTATTCAATTCGATCGTATTAAATTAAACGATTTAATAATTATATTTAACGGCTAACGATCAAATTCAAATTTTATCGATAATAAATTCGCTCCGTTTTTAGGTATTTTGGTTTTTTTTCTTTATGTAGTTACAAGTATATTAATAATTTGTTCATAGGGCGGTGGTACTTTTAAAAGTAATTTAGATTTATAATAACGAGCTGTGTAAATAAATAATTTTTCGTTCGTAAAAAGAACGAATTTAGAAGTATAAGTCAACCAATGGTGCTATTTATATGACTGAAGAATAAAAAAAAAAGGTACTTTGGTAAAAAATTCGGGAGGAGGACTTTTTAAGCTTGCGTACGAGAGAAAATGTTTGGAAAAAGACCACGAGGTAGAAGACGCGTAGAATATACACATGGAATAGTGAGGATAATAAAAGAGGCTGGACAAAGACGAATGTGGAAAACCGAGGTATCGATCCAAACTCTTGAATAGGAAATGGGAAATGATTTCAATTTACAGACTGGAAATTTGATTATTTTAGAGCTCGATGTCTTCTTTCCTGTTCATATTGATATGTTCTGCAGCATAAAACATTGCGGTTTAATTACAATATCGTATCTTTATATTTATATTTACTTTTTAATATATATTTCTTCGGATAAATTGAACGCTTGTTCCATCTTGCGCACTCGAGCTATATTTCTTTCTTTATATAGACCATTTAGTTGGTTATTTGTCTAAGGTGTTTTAATTTTGCGACTTTTTTTTTTTTTACCTTTCCATGTTTCGTCGTTAAATAATACAGTGGCGATGATTGGTCATAAGTTCTTTCGTGTGAGATTTTTCAATGTATTTACTGAATCACAGCATTTTGCAAATTTTCAACTATGCTAGAAACCTCTTTCTCAGATTTTCTTCTTCCTAATCTTATCGGTTCAATTCCAGCATTTTTCAACATTGTCTTCGAGTCTCGCATAACGTTCTCTAAAACACGGTAAAAAAAGCATAGGGGATAGATATGTCTTCAACTGATATTTCTCCTCAGAATTTAACTTTTGATGGTGTGTTTATTAGGGTTTGTCTTATGAATAAGTTCACGAGTTTTATTATGCGCATTTTATTATTCCAGAGTATTTATTACGTTTTTTTTTTTTAAGTATACGTGATGATCATGACTCTTCTCTATTATTCTTTAACATTTAATTATCGAGATTTTTCGTAATCTATTAAACGCCAGATCGTCCTTTTCGGAAACCTGCTTGGTACTCGTCTATTTATTGTTCTATTTGCGTTTGTAACCGATTTAGAAATGTTTTAGTTAAAATTTTATACGTAGTTGTTGACATCAGCTTAGTGGATGATTCGATGCTATTTTTCACTCGTCTGGTATTCCTGTTTACAAAATTGTTTTTCTTCCACATTGCAGCAATTATTCCATCTTCACCGGAAGCGTTATTCAACTGTTTCACAATATATTCGATTACTTGTTAATTCGGGACAACACATTACATTCAGACGTTGTTAAATAAGGTGGAAATTTTTCTTTCGGCTCTTCGAAATTAAGAAGTTTTTTAAAATATGTTTCTAAAACGTTACAATTTTCCTTATCAGTGAGAGCTAATTTGCCTTCCTTATTTTTGAAACATAAACTAGGTTGCTGATACATTCACAAATGTTTACTAAACGCTTTGTAAAATATCCTACAAATTATTTTTCTTAAAAATCTCTTCTATTTCGACGAGTTGTTCGTTTTCGTCGAGCTAATTACTTTAGTCGTTTCGGATCTCTAAAATTGTGCATAATCATCCTGTTTCTTCGTGGAATATCATCCTGTCCACCTTTTGTTCCTTGTCTCAACAGCTTCATCACATTGTTGATTCGACCGTAACCAATATTTTCCCTTGAGTTGGAAGTTTTCTCAAATATTTGTTGTACCAAAGCCTGGTAAATCGTCCGAACTGGTTTCGTCATACACGCCTATTTCGCTGCTACCTATTCTTTCAAAGCTTCTAGAAAAACTAATTTTAATACGATTGTTTCCAATATTATCAATGAATTCAATTATTCCGAATTTTCAATTTGGTTTTCGTAAGCATCACAATTGTAGAACAGGTTCACCGATTAACAAAGATTATTGAAAATCGCTTGGAAAACAAGAATATCTGCACAGCTGCATTTCTGGATGTTAAGCAAGCTTTTGATCGGGTGTGGCACCAGGGACTGTTGTACAAGCTTAAACTCCTGCTTCCTCACCCTTTCTATCTACTACTTAAATCGTACATACGAGAGAGATACTTTCGAGTGAAAATAGCTGATGAATACTCAGATATTTTTCCAGTAAAGGCGGTCGTACCGCAGGGAAGCGTCCTTGGTCCAATATTATACTTAATTTACACGTCCGACTTTCCAAAGCCTGGTAATGCAGAAGTAGCATTGTACGCCGATGACGTAGCAATCCTAGTTGTGGATAAGAGTGAAAACACAGCCACAAAAAAAACTGCAGGAGTCACTCGGGCATGTAGATGCTTGTCTAAAACGATGGCGCGTTGTAGTCGATGGAACTAAATCAGCGCATATTTTTTTCACAAATCGAAAGATTAAACGCCTGCCAATCAAAATAAACAACGTTGTCATTCCAAATACCAATAGTGTAAAATATTTAGGCATGCATTTAGACACTAGGCTGACTTAGACTAATCACATTCAGAAGAAAATCGAGCATTTGAGGCTTAAAACCAGATCTATGTCACGGATGCTAACTAATAAATCAGGGTTATCGTTGGAAAATAAAATTCTGCTGTATAAAATTGCCCTAGGACCGATACGGGTATATGGTATACAACTATGGCGCTGTGCCAAAACGTCTAACTTACAGAAAATACAACGATGTCAAAATAGGGTATTAAGAACTATTACTGCAGCTCCCTGGTACGTCTCAAATCTTACCCTCCATAACGACTTAAACGTTCTGTTTGTGGAGGATGAAATAAAAAGACAAGCAAACAAACATGTGTTGCACGAATTATCGTTCACACGAATCCACTTGCTACTGATTTTCTGAATTATTCCGGTGAAATACGCAGGCTGTGGTGAAGTAAGCCTCTAGACTTTCTACAACCAGCATAAGTTTAGAGGGAGTACTGCTGACTGGCCCCTCCACAAAACATCGCTCATCTCATTAAGTCAATCACTAAATGACCTCTAAGATTGGTCAGTTGTGATGAACAAAAAAAATATTAACATCGGACAATATGTACAACATAAACTGGAGAGAGATAATGAAACAACTCAAACACGGAAATGTACACTGTAAAAGAAGCACCAATAGAAATTCGAAGAAGAAAAACTAATCCTCGAAAGAGACGAAATATACGTCCTGGACTCGTTCGTTTGTTGGAGGATGTTAACCGACGTGTTATGAACAACGCAACGGGAAAAACCTGTTCAAGTAAGTATACTTCGAGGATGTTGGTTGCAAAATGACTGCAACTACACCCGTAGTAGCATTAGGCGCAAAATCACTATATAACATACGGCTTTCTTTCTTCAGGTTGCATCGAATGTATAACCACGAACTCGTAAGTAGGCATTTCAAAGTGCTTTTTGAAGATTTTTTTACTTTTTATAATATATTCTATGAAAAATATAATTAAAATTCGCTTATTTTTTATTAAAATAATTTACTATTTTATTACATTGTCAATTTTTATGCGGTTCCTGATATTTCTAGTGGTTGTGCAATATATAACGAGTCTGTACATTTTTACAGGCGTTACAGATAGCGAATTTAATTCGCGAATATACCGAAGTATTGCAGAAAAGTCCGGTAATGCTGCTAAACGAGGTCAAAAGGCGAGATGCCAAGAAAACGAATCATAATTCTAATCGACCAGTCAGCATTTTGCATAAACCGATACCACCGATTGATCAAACTCCTCCACTTTCTCCAACTAATACCGACGATAAGTGAGACGACATTATAGCGTTAATTTAAAGTTTTCCTAACATCTAGTCTTTGTGAAAAGTGTACGCCTGGGTTACGAATATTTAAGTATTTATCGTAATAGTTTATTCGCTTTCACATTTCATCTTCGTTATCGAAATTAATTTTTAATTAAATTAATTTTTTATCTTTAAATGATCGTTTAAGAATGTATCGAACGAAATTTTCGCCCATTATAAAACCGAATATAACCGATAAATTATATATATATTTTATATATATATATATATATATATATATATATATATATATATATATATATATATTCGAACGTAGGTTATCGCTCTAATCTACGTTTATTATTATTATTATTATTATTATTTTGTAAATAATACTTATAATAAACATCGATTGCCAGGAAAGGTTTTTTCTCGCATACGTATCTTCAATGGATTCTTCGTGAAATCCCTCTATTAACGAAAATGATTACCGATCTCGAAACCACCATCTCTTCCTTTAATTTTAAAAACTATACTTTAAGGAGATTTTGCGAATGGTTTCGCAAAATCCTCTTTAAAGTATAGTTCCTTAGAATTTTCCATTCCCGCCTGACCAATTTTTATCACCTGCAAAGCGTTGATTCTCCTCTGTGTCCCTGTTAGAGCCCCAACTTTCGATTTCCCCGCTTATTAACGTATCGTTTATAACGTTCACAGAGCTAACAAGCGCGTCCTTTCTCGATCCTCATCTCAACTGTTGACTGAGTCTTCCGTCATATCCGCATGATTTTATGTGTATCCTCTCCAATTCAACGGGTGCATACTACCTGCTTGAAAACAACAGGCTTCTGTACAATATAACGTAGTAGTAACAGTTTTTTTTTGTATATATATACGTATATTAATTAACTTGCTTTAATTAACGAACTCGAAACTAAAGATTATATGATCATCATCGTGGTTCGTTGCGAGCATCGTGATACTTTGGATCTTCATGAATCCAATATATTTGGACGCCATTAGGTCCGGTCTATTACTTTCGGTATTGATGCAGCTCCTATAGTTCTTTTCACTCTATCGAGATATCTCGTTAGAGATATTACTTTTTTACGACGACCTTCGACAGTACCGGTCGTGATTATTTTTCCTAGTCCGTTTTGTCGTACCACATGTTCGTTTAAGGTTTTTATTCGTTTCCGAACTACAACTTGTATTCTCCGATCCATCTTTATTTCTCAGCGTATAGACGAGTTAGTTATTTTCACAGTTCACAGCACTTTTAACATTCGCCTCCAACAGTACATTTCGAAGGTTATGGTCTTCCATCAGCATTACAACGATTTTTTCAGTGAAATGCAACCTGTCCAACAGCCTACGTGCAACCGGCCTGTTTGAACAACTATAACTTCCGTGCCGGTGTCTCTGGCTTCTTACAAAACCAAGAAAGAAAGTTACTCGAAAAGAAAAAAAAACTAATTACAAGAAAATACGAACGTAATGAATATTTAACGCAAATAATAACTGACGGCTATTTAGTCGAAGGGAAAAGTAGTAGAAGACGTGGAGTTTGCAAGATGTTTCGAAACGTCAAAGGTAACAAATATTGTCGTGGTTTCGACCGAAATAATTGACAACTGAAATTATCCGTGAAGGGGTTGAGGTAAAAGCAAAGTGTCCGGGAAGCGTGAAGAAAATGATAATTCTGGTATTGAACTGCACCATCAACCTTAAGATTGAGCGATGAAAGAAGAAGTTAATCACGTGCTCTATATGAAACGTGTTCATTCAGTGTTTTCCGACTAATATTTAAACTATCGTACGTACTCGAATATTTTCTACAGTATATATTTAACACGAATAAGATCGTACGAAAAACAACTATTTCAATATTGACGACTCTTAAGCGCTATCGAGGACGCTGAATAGCGAGCCTGGTATCTAATTAAATATTTAAATAGAGCAGACGCGTTGATGTATCGAGCAGTTAATTACTTTACGACGTAGGTAGAAATAACTTTATACCAAAAGCCCTCCACCAACAAACTGTATGCGGGCATTTAACAGAACCAACAGTCACACACTTAATCTACAACTGCCAAACACTCACACCACATAGGTTAAAACACAAAATACAGGGCCCGATACACAAAATACTCTCAAACAACCTTGAATCAATAGGCAGTATTCTGGCTTTTGCAAGACAAAGCGGACTCCTAGCATACATATAAACTAGACGCATGTCTCCTTATGCTGTAATAACCCTGGTAGTTACAAACGGCATATGGAGATTTACATAATATTTTTAAACAAAAGTTCCACCAGATGTATTTAATTTTCAATTCGAGGAGTATTAATATATTAAATTATTTCCGTTGAGTATTTTAAAGTCGATTTACGCAATGATCGAGCTCGGTCGAACTTAATATTTCATTCCTTCCGTTTAAATTATAGTTAATTACGTAATTATCAACCGTCTTTGTTAGCCTGTAATTATTTTCTAATTATTTTAAAAATAAATGTTACATTTTTCTCACTTCAAATTAGCAATTCGTCATTGTATTTCTGTTTCCTTAATTATTTTATATATATATATATATACTTCATATTATATTTTTGGTAGATAAATTTGAACTTCGTTCGCAGATTCAAGTTATAAAAATTGATTTTAAATATTTTTATACATGTATATATATATATATATATATATATATATATATATATATATATATATATATATATATATATATATATATATAAGTGCTCAAAATATTATTTTTTAATGCATTTATATTTTTTACCCACTTTTTTTTTAATAATATAAAATATATAGACATTATGTTTATAAACGTGTAAAAAAATGATTAGCCTTTTAGCTATTTTTATTTTTGTGTCATTTCATTTTATATATTACCAACTTGTAAATTCAATAATGCTGCGTATATGTACAGTCGCGAGGCGTGTATATATATATATATATATATATATATATATATATATATATAATATATATATATATATATAATATATATATATTATATATATATATATATTTTATATATATTTTTTATATATATATATAAACAGGCAAAACGTGTAGTAAAATTATTAATAATTTTTTATTATTATATTTAATTATAAAATCTAAAAAAATACACCGGTTAATCGTAATAATTTTAAAATATATTTCACCGTATTGATACGTCGTATGTGTGTGTGTGTATTTCGCTTGTTATTGTTTACTTATATTTCTAGTCTTCGTGTATATATAATAATTACAAACATTAAAAATAAAATATTATCTTGTTTATTAATAAAACATGATAAACTTTTTTTTCGAGTTTCATACGAACAAAATACCCGATGATTGTCTTTTACGATTGAAACTAATCAGAACTGTAATCTGTAATCTCCGGGGATACTATACTTTTTAAATTATTTATATATATGTATATATATATATATATATGTATGTATATATATATATATATATATATATATATATATATATATATATATATATATATATATATATATGCTCTCTTTGTTTAGGGATAGAAACTTGTATGAGTAATGTTACAATAATCTAAATAAATAAATGCAGACAAGACATAAAGTTTAAACATTCTCGTAGATGAAGACCGTCTGGCCATTGGTTTATGTGTATCTCCTGTACTCGTAACATATTCGAAAGAGAAAAAGCGGAAAATATCAAATTATTTTTTTATTTATTTTTAATATTATATGTTAATGTATTTTAATTGTAACATTTTTATTCATGGACCAATTATAGTCTTTTCCGATGTATTAAGTATGTACTCGAATTTGATACAGTATAGAAATGTGTGATCTAGCGAATCAATTTCGATTTTGCCTTCTCCGAATTTATTATTATTTGCTAAGGCCTTTAATTCTTTAGGCAGTCAGCGAAATTCTCATCCATCGAAAATGTGTTAGGAAGAAATCCGGACAATTAGTTTATTCTTCAGTCTATCCTCGATTCTTGTTACTGTCCGTATTTCTGTTAGTTCTTCCTCACAAACGTTTTGCCGTTTCTCCGGGTATTTTTATTTTGTTTATTTTCTGTATTCTCATTATCTTATTACTGTTGATGTATTTCGTTTTTTTTTTAATCCCGTTTATCATTTTCAACTGTAAGTCTCCGTTCATAATTTCTGATATGACATAGCAGGACTGCTCCTTATGCAGATATTATGTTTAAGACAATTTTCCTTTGTTCCATTTTGATCTTTTTTCTTTCACCGAAATATTAGGATAATAAATCGAGAAACCGTATTCCAGGATAGATCTAAACAACTCCGAGTAGAGAATTTTCTAATCTAGAAATATTAAAATCTTCTGTTGTAGGGACGCGTAATATTTTTAATTTTGTACAAAATACATTTTTTAATTTTTTTTTTTTAAATGGTCTACTGGAGGACTACCAACATTACGATCTTAATATTTCTAATAATTTAATTACTATTACTACAATTGGATACTTGGCACATACAGCGTGTATTTCACATATCAAAATAGTTTCGCTAGTCAAATTACTAAATTTTAAAACTGTGTTATTTATATATTAGTAGCCAGGTGACCTATATTTTATTTTATTTTTAATTTTTTTGTAAAATCGATATTTAGATAGGAATCGCATACTCCGAGAAACTGTCGCATACATAATCGTAACTATTTTAAGATTGTAGAATTTCGTTCCAGAAATATCCAACCGAAAAATGTCAATTTTGACAAATATCAAAAGGAGCAGCATCATTAATATTAGTTTTGAAAACGAATTTTGGAATTTCCGATTGGAATTTTTCATTAAAATAATTTTTTCGTAGATTAAAAATTATTTCCGGAAAATACGATACATTAAATCGAAACAGTACGCAGCTTATAAAGTTTTAATTATATCGACCAAAACGTACATAGACAAAGAAAATTTTTAAGCTAATAAAAACCGAGTTAATACGATCGAACTGAAATTTTTCGGAAGAAAAGGACGATGAAAAGAAGTTGAAATTTCCAAAATTTTATGGGCTTGTACTCGAAGTCGCGACTCAAAATTTCAAAATTCGTAAGTCCCATACAGTCGACTTTCAATTATTTAATACGCTTGTACAAAATTTCATCAAATATTCGATATATCGGCGATCAGTCAATAGTGGAGCAAATACAGATTGTTTGGTTATATATTTTCGTACAATACTATTTTTTTAGTGTAAGTAAGAAATTATTGAAATTATGACTTTTTCAGGTCTCAGAACACTGCCTTGAGAAAAATTCAGCATAGTAGATATTAACCGGAGCTCTAGCCGGTATGGGGCGCGTCCACAGGTGACGGATAATGGAACGGCCTACAGATATGTAGGTTAGCTGTGAATAAGACATTAGTCAAATAAGCAGTCGCAAACCAAGAGCGGCTACTGGTGGAAAGCTTCAGGTAAGCGATTCCAAGACGGTCAGCTTGAGGAACTGGCCATAAAAGTCTGCATAAATTTTATGACTGTCTCTCCCTCGGCGGGTTAAGGTCGCCGTAAAAACCTTACAACACTGTTATCTCCTCACTAACAAACTGCTGCCTTGCGGTTCGGGTCTTTACCCAAAGGCTAAGGGAGTAAACCCTGACAGAAAATCATGCGGAATGCAATGGAAAACCACCGCATTACTTTTCCAAGAAGCATGAGTAGTAGTATCAAGAAAAATATTACTGGTTCTGGTGGACTCATATACGTCAGTCCCGGCAGGAGGATTGAGCGGGGTTTTCAGGTCGTCAACATGCAAAGTCCCGGAGTTACAGAGTTGAAAAGCACGCCATCCATATCAAAAACTGTCAAGGACGTTAAAAATTGTAACATGGAATGTTAATAGCATGTTCGAGATAGGAAAAACACATAACATCATATCAGAAATGAAACGAACTGAAATTGAAATCATGGGTATAAGTGAAACAAGATGGCCTGGAAATGGTACCTGTCAATAGACGGAATGACGATGTACTATTCAGGAAATAACTCAAAGGAACACAGAAATGGAGTTGGAATAATGGTGAATGCAAACATCAAGAGAAGTATACTAGGATATGTACCACACAGTGACCGAATGATTTTATTGAAATTGAAAGGGAATCCATTCAACATTAACATCACACAATGCACCAACAAAAGATAAACCGCATGCGGAAATAGAGAATTTTTATAAAAACCTCGAAGATATCGTTAAGCCAATAAAGCCGCATGAAGTTAAAATTATAATGGGCGACTTTCACGCTAAGATTGGAACAGAGAAGACAGATGATATCGTAGGTAATTTTGGATTGGGAAAAAGAAATGAAAGAGGTGACAGATTGGTGCAGTTTCGTCAAGAACATAATCTTATGGTGACAAATACATGGTTCAAGCTACTACCGAGACGTTTGTATACCTGGAAAGCACCTCAGGATAAACCTGATAATGTAGTTAGAAATCAGATAGATTATATTCTGCTAAACAAACAGTATAGAAACGGATGCATATACACAAGAACATTACCAGGAGCGGATGTAGAGAGCGATCATGTTTTGCTGGCGACTAAAATACGAGTCAAGCTAAAAATTGTAAGTACTCGGAATCCAACAAGGCTGAACAGGATGCTATTACAAGAACCACAGATAGAATATAAGATCGTAAGAGACCTTAATGAAAATATTAAATACGTTAAAGAGGAAGAAAGAAAAGAAGTAAAAAATGTACAAGGCGGTCAAAGAATAAAGAAAATGTGGGAAAAACTGAAACAGATATTCACAGCAGTAGCAAGCAAACATTTAAAGGCAGTTAACAAGATTAGGAAGAAAGGATGAAGGATGAAATATTAGATTTAATGGAAGAAAGGAGAAAAACTAAAATTAAAACAAATCAAAAAGAATATTGTAGAGAAGCCAAAGAACAATGTCTGAAAGACAAATGCGACGAAATTGAAAAGCTACAGCATAAACTTGATAACTTCAAGATGCATAAAAAAATTAAAGAAGTAGAAGGAATATACAAAAGGATTAATAGACACACTCTAAAGAACAAAAAAGGCGAAATGGTCGTAGAAGAAGAAGATGTAAAAAAAGAATGGACAAACTATACAAAAAAAAACTCTTCAAAGAGAAAAAGAGACATATTATAAATTTTGGAAATGATGCAAGTCCGACATTACCAATATTAACATCAGAAGTAGTACAAGCTATAAAATCAGTGCATTGTGAGAAAGCGTCAGGACCCGACAGTATATGCGTGGAAATTATAAAATTGAGGAAGAAAATATAGATATAATAGTCAGGTTATTTAATATCATTTATGAAAGAAGAGAAATACCGCAGGAGTGGTTGCAGTCCACCTTGTTCCTATACCCAAGAAAGGAAACGGCACTAAATGCGAGAATTACAGACTAATTAGTCTAACTAATCACATACTAAAAATATTCATAAAGATTATATATAACCGAATAAGTAAGATGTGCGAAGAATCAATGTCCAACACACAGGTTGGATTCCGGAAAGCAATGGAAACGAGAGAAGCTTTATTGAGCATCATAACCTTGATACGGTCATTGAAGCAGAACAGAGGTGTAATAGTATGTTTCCTAGACTTATAAAAAGCATTTGATACAGTAAAGCATGATAAATTAGTAAAATGTCTACAAAAAACTGGAATAGACCAACAAGACATAAATATAATCAAACAGATATATTGGAAACAGACAGCGGCTTTAAAAACATAATACGGTCTTACAGATTACATTCCAATTAATAAAGATGTAAAACAAGGATGTGGTATGTCACCATTACTGTTTAATTTATACGCAGAAAACTACACCGGGAAAATATTACAAGAATCCAAGGAGGGCGTCAAAGTAAATGGAAAAGTAGTAAATAATATCGGATATGCAGACGATGTGGCGATAGTAACAAACACGGCACAAGATATACAAATATTATTGAATAAAATTGTATCCGCAATGAAAAATTCAGGACTACGCATAAATGCACAGAAAACGAAAGCGATGATATTCAGCAATACCGAGAAGACATGTCCAATAATGACAGTGGACGGGGAACCAATAGAAGTTGCCAAATCGTTTAAATATCGCGGTTGCTGATTGAATGATGAAATTAACCCCGATAAAGAAATCAGAATAAGAATCGAACAGGCAAGATCAGTATTTATCCAAATGAGATCTCTGTTCAGTAATAAACATTTAAGTCTGAAATTAAGATACAGGATGGTTAAGTGTTACGTATATTCGGTTTTATTATACGGAGCGGGGACGTGGACGTTAAAAAGCACAACGATGAAAAATCTAGAAGCATTCGAAATGTGGGTTTTCAGGAGAATGCTGAAGATATCATGGGCTGACCGTATATCGAATAGAAAAGTTGTGGAAATTATAGGACAAAATAAAGAGCTATTAACAATTATCAAGAAAAAGAAATTATAGCGTATTTGGGCCACATTATGTGGCACGATAGGTATTAGTTGATACAGTTAATTATACAAGGAAAACTAGAAGGATGTAGACGAAAAGGACGCAGAAGAATGTCGTGGATGAAAAATTTGGAAAATTGGACGGGGTGCTCAACCAACGAACTAATACATTCGGCCAGAAACAGTGCCAGTTTCTCACTCGTTGTAGCCAACCTTCGTTAACGGAGATATGAAGAAGATACTCTTTAAGGGTAAAGATATCTGTAGTGTGATCTGCAATCCTAGCAATCTAGTGTATGGTGAAATAATCGAATCTAAAAACAAACTGTTCATTGGTGATAATATTATTGGTGTTACGATGATTCAGTAATGGCATTAGTTTCTTTTAACAATTTATTTAGTGTGTTTAATAAAGGATCTCTTTAATGGTCGGATACATTTCAGATTTTAACGGTATAATGATTTTATCTATGTTCCACGAATCGAAAAGTAACACAATGAGAGAATACGAGAAACCATTTTGTTAAATATATTATTACTTTTTGTGGCAAATGTTTTACAAGTGTAACGGATATCACGTGTATGTGGAAAAATATTATGTTCGACTAAATAATAGTAATATTATATAAATATGACACAATTAAATAATTTATATACAGCGGCTCTTTTGTAATAGGATCAGTCAGTGGTGAAAGAAACAGTGTTACATATTTGCTCCTTTTTCCATTGAACATTATTTGTTTGTATAATTAAGAAATTAATGAAGTTATGCTTTTTTTTTCAAGCCTCAGAACACTGCCTCGAAGAATTCCGGCACAACAGATTTCAACTGAAGAATTATTACAGAGAGACGCGGAACGTATTTTTTTTTTATTTTTAGCCCAGTTTGTACATCAGTTTAAATAGACTGAATTAAAAATTTATATTGTTGGCCTTAAGGAAATTATATGATTTATGCGCATCTAAGGAGGTAGGATTCACAAAAGTCATTCAAGTTGAATTGGTAGCGTATTTCTTCTCATTAGAAGTCCATAGAGAAAATCTCTATTATTGTATTAGGAGCAGGACAAAATTTGATGTTTGATATTATCTTCAATATTACATACTTCACAAACTCCACTTTTGATATTCCCTAACTTGGCTGCATGACTAAGAAAACAAAACGTTAAATAAAAGCAGCCTCCATTTTATTATTACTATTATTATTATTATTTAAATTAATGTGCCATATACAGCAACTTAGAGGCACAGAGGAAAATAAGTATTAAATTAAATGATGCAATCCAGTATCATGTAGTAAGAGGATGAGTCTAGATAGCGTAGAAAATATTGAGGACACTCTCTCAGTATATGTTGGACAGATAGTGCAATGTTGCAGGCCGTATACACAATGGAGCTTCCGATCTATTAAGAAGATAAGCATGTGTCAGTTTAGTGTGGCCCAATCGGAATCTGCTGACACTGTCTCTCCGATGTTGTAAGTGTGTCTTCAAATGTGTTATTTTTGATTTCATAGATCGTAACTTGTTTGACGTTGATACGGATTGCCATTCTTCTTGCCATAACCGAAATAATGATGATCTGATGAACCTCTTGAGGTCTGCGAATGGAACTGGTAAATTAGGCATAGATAATGCAGTTGCTGTTTCCTTTGCTACCCTAACGGAGCAGCCAACGAACGAATCAAATTTTGAGCCATCTGTATAGAATGTTAATGATTAAGATGTTCGTGAAGTAACAGATTGAATAATTTCTTGATCAGTATGGGAATTTTTCTTGAAGTTATAAATATGTAAGCCCTAGTTGATTGAATTATTAAGTTTTTATAAAGTAATAGCTTGTTTGTATTTAGTGTTGATAGCATATTTGAAAATTTTGTCAGTATTGATCGTGGTGAGTTTGTTGCCCATTTAAGCGTTTTATTTGTAAATTTACCACAGTTTTTTTTTTTTTAAACCAGGAATTTTCGAAAAATTTTTAAAATTTTGCATAATTTATTTCGAACCTTAATTTTCGATCTCCTATGTTATACGGAATTTTTTATTGGCAATTCGTCTATACTCATTAAGTGAAGCTTTTATTCGAAGTAATTCGTAATGAATTTATAAAAACTGGAGTAAATATTTCTATCGTCATAGCAACACGATGGATTTTGTTATTAAAAATAAGGTCAGTATGTTCAAATGCTAATATTTACTTCACTTCTACTATTGTAAATAAAGTCGCTTATAACGCGTATTCGAAATATCGAGTCTACGTTAGACTTAAATCATGGTTTTGAAGAAAAAATCTAAAAAGACTTTTAAACGTAAATTGAAACGCAGAAAACACAAAAAACGTAAGAAACGTTCAAAAACCAATAAAAACGCTTTACCAGAGGTGGACAAACAGTTGTATGAAATACAAATATCAGACCTCAACGATAAACTAGACGCGTGAGTACGATTATTATTTATTTTAAATTTAATATTTTAAATTAAAAGTACACCTATAATACAAAATGAGTCAGAGCAGCGTAGAAAGATTGCCATCAATTAGTAGCTACAATGAAGATGAAAGACCGTAGGTACGATCCATGTAGACTGTTTACGCGTAAGATACTCCTTTGTAGATGATATCGTATTTTTTAGTTGGTGTAAATAGCAAATTAAAGCTGTAGTCACTTTGAAATCGTTATATTAATTTTAACTTTTTAATTTTAATACTAGGATTAGACATTAACGCAAGTAAAAGGAAAGATACGATTTTTTCGTAACAAGTGTAAAGCGCCAACTGTAAAATTAATATTTCAGCAAGATTTGGTTCAAGTTAATCGGATTAAACATTTGGATATTATAATTGATTGTAAATTAAATTTTATTTATACTATGTTGCCAGCTTTATTATATTCAATAAAATTCATTTAATAAGTATACTTTAAATAAGGTGTCGTATAAAAGTATTGCGCTTAGTAAATCAGTTTATTATTCCGCTCATTTTTATCATACATTAACTGTTAATTATTTTAAAAAAAAATTGAAATTTATTAATCACGTATATATATCAAAATTAATTATTAATTACAGGTTATATAAAACGGTTAGTTATGAAATAATGTAATTTCTGGCATTTTGCCAATTGCTTAAAATAAAAAGCATAAAATAATGTACGATTCGAATCATTGAAAATATAATTCTGAAAATATAATATATAATTATACAAAAAAATCTTACCGTTTAGTTTAAAAAAAAGAAACAACAGTGTATATATAAGAGTTTGCTACAAGAATACTCAGCTAATTGGGAGTCCTCAAATTATAAACTAAGTTTATTCTTGATTTAAATCAAAGATTTAGATGTAAGATTTTTGTGCCCGATTTTTCATTAACACAAATACTAAATGAGCATGGTAAGTTTAATTCTTATCTGTATAGTTTTAAAATAAAAAATACTAGTATTTGTTCTTTCTGTTATATATATATATATATATATATATATATATATATGTATAATCAATAAAAATTGTAATTGTAGGTATAATATTACTGATAACTTGTTAAATAGTTTATTAATAAGAAGAATTTTCTGTATTTTAAAGAATTTATTTTTATTTATAAATTAAATTAAACACGCCGACTTCCAGATGGAGGAATTTATTCCTATATATTTTGTACTTATACCGGTATAAAAATCTGTAGGCCATCGAGCAGTTAATATGTGGTAGATGACGTGTGAAGGGAAAGAACTCACTACTTCACCCTTTATTTCCGCTTGAAGAGTTAAAAGATGAGTTGGTTTAACACGATGATCAGGGGTTAAACTCCAACGAATTATCGAACAAATTTAAGGTCCAAGGAGTTTTAAGCTTTTCCAATCTTATTAAATATTTCTCGACCTACTCGACAAGTTACGCGAAACTCACGTTGTATCGGGATATTTAAAACGTACCAAGCTGTTTATGTCATTTCCGTGTTAGAGTTAGATTTTCTTAAAAAATAAGTTTATATATTGTACTTAGCTTTCAGCATGTTTTATGTCAGTATGCGATTAACATGTAGAACAGATTGTCCAGTGATAATAGCTCTCAACCAACTTAATAGTATTTTTTATTGTTTCATTACTTTTCGAAAATCCTATTGTGAACCCTACTTTCTTGGATGCGCGTAAATTATATAATTTTATTAAGACAAACGGTATAAATTTATAATCGGAACAGTTCACTTAAACTGGCCATAAAAGCTGTACAAAAAAATATAAATATATTGTGGTTTTTTTCACTCGTCTTAGCAAATACTAAATATTAAAAATTTAATTTATTATCAAGTTAAAATAACTATTTAGAACTTGGCTAATAATTTTGTGAAAAGTAGATTAAATGAAATAACCGCTTTTTCTTCTTCTCCTCGTATTCGGATGAGTGGAATATTTTTAAACAATATTCGTATAACGGGCATTAAAAGTTATCTAGAGTCATTTAAAAAAGCAGTATGCGCAGAAAATATTACTTTTTCACACCGCCTTCTTCAGTCATATCGCATACAATAGCTTACATATGGAAAAACGTAAGTATCCATCGAAATAGAGCATATTTCTCTTTTAGGTATCTTTCGCATAACAAAACTTATAATTTTCGCGCTAAAAATCGTGATTGCGTGAGTGAAAAGGGGTTAAACGCTCGTTTCAGTCTGAACGAACGATATTCAAATTTAGAATCGGAATACGAAGATGCTCGTTCGAAATTGGAACAAGTTGACGATGACAGAGCCGACGTTATCGCTTACTTGAAGCGTTCGCTGCAAAACAAAATTGACCAAGTAAACGAATTGCAGGAAAGAATGCGTGCTTCACAAATGGTAAGTATAAATTACGAAAATTAATTATATAATATCGAAAAGCGTTTCTGCGGTGCTATCTCGGTGATACGCATTTAAATTGGAATAAAATAAATATTTTATAAAAGTATTTTTATTTCGTTTCGTTTTATATAATTTATGTAAATATGAAATTTAATAAAATGACCCGTATAAATACGAGAACATTATTTCTAAATACGATCAACGAGTTTACAATAGAGATGTCTTGTCGGAATTTTTGTTTTATTTCATTTGCCAAAATATTAAGCAAATTTAATATCTTAGTGTCGGATAACTTGCTAAAGAATCCTGTCCAGTGACAGTGTCTCGTTCAATGTGTTATACTTCGTACTAGATCCGTCAATTTTGTCCTCTCTTTAATCTACGAATGTCCGCAGAGTTATCTAACAACGCAACTGCCCTAATTTTGTAATCTTTGTATAATCGTTATATTATTCTTTAGATTTGATGACCCGGTTGTAAAACAGCTTATTTTCAACTGTTAGTTCTGACTTTCTCCGTAAAAGGCGGTGGTACATCTGTTTAATTTTTATGCGTATCTCGGTACGCTTAATAACGGAAGACAGAAAAAAGCACTATCCGGATTGGATGTTTGCGAGTGATACGATAGTAGCCAAAATAATCAACACATTCATTCGCAATGGCAACATCGTCTTATGTGGTGCGTGATCGAAGTTGTAATTGTACTTTAAAGAATTAAAAAGCGGTATAATCTTAAAAAAACTTTACTAACTATTTTGATACGCGTTAAAAAAGATGCTGCCTTTTAGTTAGTATATAAACATGTGAACCTAAAAACGTTACAGTTGATAAAAATTTTCTTGAAAATCTATTTCTACACAACACCGTATAATACATAAAGTTGCATATTAACAACATTTTCAAAGCTTATAACGTGTCATAAAATTTGTCGCTTATTATTAATATCACACGCATCGTATAAGCGTATAATACGTTTCTAGATATTGATAATCAGTTCGTATTTTTTTATTTGATTTTAGAGCAGAGATAGAGAACGTAACGATTTCGACGGAAAATACGCAGACCTGAAGCTCGATTACGAACTGAAGTTAAAAAATCTCACATCCGAACTTCATGTCTCAAGTAAGAAGCAAGTGGAATGATGTGAAACGTCTTCACATCGGTGTATTATCGCTGTGACTATCTGAGCTAATAAAATATTTTTTTTTAATTTATCGAGCTGAATGATGTTACTTTAGTCTGTCTGAGCTAATATAATAGTTTTTAAACTCGATTAGGCTAAATTATGTTACTTTAACCAGCTGAAGCGAAAAGTATATTACACATTACCAATCAAATAGAACTATATTTAATACATTATTAAACGATAACCGTTTCAGCTTGCTTCCATTACGGTTTAATCGTCTGTGTTCGTACTTGAAAGTTCTGTCCCCCTATTCACTCGGCCGTCTTTAAATATCTTTATTCCGATTCGAGAAGGTTGCCGCCTTACGATCTTCGAATCTCGTAC
Source organism: Coronaproctus castanopsis (assembly GCA_032883995.1). Taxonomy (NCBI): domain Eukaryota; kingdom Metazoa; phylum Arthropoda; class Insecta; order Hemiptera; family Monophlebidae; genus Coronaproctus; species Coronaproctus castanopsis. Next base: position 33,672,753 of record CM065053.1, read on the forward strand.
TTCCCTTATTATATAAAATTCGAAATTTATTCATCCCGTTCGTATATACCTGCCGTATCTTTGTTCTAACCACTAGGCTATCCTGACGACTCTATGCAGTATGTTTGTAAAAATTACTTGATTTTTCATTACCGAATACGTTTCGGAATGATTTACTGGTACTTCGTTTGCTTAATTCGTTACCTTTAATCAGATTGGAAAACTCGGGGACATCTTTTCGCGCTTAAATCAATAGTACTATTAATATAACCGATAATTACCGTTCGTCTTGTTCTAAATTTAAAAAGCGAATATTATTTTGTTAGATGAGAAACTGAAAACGCTGGAAGAATTTCGTCTGCAACGAGAAGATTTGCTGATGAAATTTGAAAAACAACAACGTGTTATAGATCATCAAGAAGATTTGCATAATCAAGCTATTCGTTCCATTGAAAAGGAGTACGCTTTGAAAAAGATACAGTAAGTGATGTCTTAAGCGTTAAAATGTTAATTCATATCTGTCGCATACGATACGCCACAAAAATAATGTTTACTTCCTCCAAGTAGGACATGTTATTTAAGTCACACATGTATGGGTAACGTCCATATGTTAAAAAAAAAAACTCTTCGTCGCATATGGAAGAAGAATCTTCCAAAATAGCTCACCTGTACATACTGTGTACGACGGACTATTGTTTCGAATTTGTTCAATGATTTCCATGTTTCCTACCGTGAATGGTCAGTGAATTTTCGCTTATTGAAAAGCCCTTCACTTCACCGAGTTGGCATACCTTCAACTTTTGAAACGTCAATACTTCGGTTCGGAAACCGAGTTGGAAATCGATAATGACAATTATCGTTCCACGAAATCCTTATTCGGAGTCACCTATCTCATAACAAGAAGAAAAAAGTAAAACTATTAGACACCGGATGACAATGAGTTTACAGCCTTATTGTGTTCAGCGCAAACTTTATTTCCACTTCCAAGTGTAATCCTACAGAGCAAGCACATGAGATCTCTGTCGATCAACCGCAGGTAGATATTTCTAATGATGGAAAAAATCTTTCCAACTACCGGTCTTCGATCTAAGGCAATTTCCCCGGTTACGTTGCTCGGCGACAAACGTTCGATAATTGACTGATCATTCACTCCCCGCCACCGAACATACGCACAGACGAGATAATTTTCTAACAGTAAAACGCTGCTCGGAGTATATATCAGTGACTATAAAGAGCATAAATCATTCGGAATTTAATGCACATTAAGCAGTAACATTTCTAGCAGTAATGTTATATTCTACTAAAAGGCTGCCGCAACGCTATAAACTTTCTTATATAGGGCCCTGCTTGTTTTGCATGTGTTTGTAAAAACGTTATTTACGGTGTAAGCTTACTTATTATGGCGTTATATAGGCTTCGATCTATTAACAGATTAAGGTGACGTGTCGAAGTTAGAATATCTAGATACGATACAAGACAGATTTCTGTTTCTCGTATGAATTATTTGACGTTATAACGATAGTTTTTCTACTTTGTTTAATCGTAATTCAAATCTATCTGCTTCGAGTTTTATTTTTTCGTCTAGTTTACCTCGAACAAGTTTATCGTTCAGTAAGCAGGATTAATAATGTTCGAAAAGTACAAAATTAAACATAGATCCTTTAATATTTCTGTTACGTATAATATTCTTCAAATCCCGCATATTGGAAAATTATAAAAAAAAAAACGTGTATTAAAATTCCATCGGTCATTTGAAAACTCTAATTATCGAAGATTACCAACCTCGCTATTATAAAAAAGTCACATAAGTAAGACGGCTCAAATATTTAGTATTTATTTCGTCAATTTAAACTTTATTCAAAATTATGTTTTATTTCTACACTCACGTAATGCGAATGGTTTTACTATCTTAAAATTAATTTATATCTACGATAAGTTAATCCTTTTAGTCCACGAAAAAATTTTGATTATCAGGTTGACGTAAAATGCCTCAATTTTAAAGATATTTAAATAAATATTATCTACATTTCACCTAACAATATTGTATCGTAAACACCCGAATCAAGCTTGTATTTCAGTAACCCATTCCTCCTAAATCTCATTTTTTTTTATAAGTAGTAACTGGAGTTTCATTCCTTCTAAAATGTCGCTATTAGCAACAACAATTTCCCACTATTACAACCACCATCCAGCTTTAATTCCTGTTTATACATCAGCATAATTTTCATTGTCATATAGTAATAACCTATTAAATTTACAATACCTGAATTCTCTACTTATCAATACAGATGTATTTCTCGGGATACACGACTTAATAATAAACTTCACACAACATTTCATAATTATAAAAAAAAAATCTTCACCGACGGCTCCAAATCTAATATAAATTCTGGTTCAGTTGATACTGCGTTTGCCATTGATGATGTAACGGTCCAAAAATTTAAACTTACTCCATACGCTTCCATTTTCCCAACCGAGTTTTAATGGCTATTGACAAGGCTTTATCTCCATAATCTGATACTGGCAAGTACGTTGTGTTTAGTTCTTAGTTTGCTGCTTGATATAAAGAACTTTCAGGCTTGATTCTCACCCCTTGATATTTGACATATCGGACGAATGTCTTAAAATTATACGACTAGGCGGTGTTTTAGAGATTCCTAGTCGTTGAAATCTACCGGCCACAAAGTTTCAGCTTGATCTAGGCCAAAAAAATGTGCAAAAATTTTTTAATGTGCAGTGTTTTATTGTTCCTTAATGATAATGACGTTTAAGACGAATATCTGACATTTTCTTGTAGTTGTGTGTGCAGAGAAAATATATATACAAATACTTTGTGTTCTAAATACGTTCCGAACTATTCTATATTGTTCCTTTACGCGAATGACTATCATTAAGATGAATATCTAACATATTACAATTTTTTTTTCGTTATATGCGCAGAAAAAATTTATATACACGTGTATGTGTGTATATATACATATATAAATATTGCGTGAAAAATTTTTCTGGAAGAGAAACACAACCAACTCTAAAAGATTACACGTGTTTAAAATGATTATCATGTATAATTTTATAAGAATTTATTTATTGTAATGCAAATTTTACACTTTCTATATTGATCATTAAGCGTATTAAAGTAAAATTTGCACGAAATAAATTATCTAGAAACTGGGCATAAATCACCATCATCATTTCTCCTCACCCACTAGGTTGGTGGGCAACAAGGCCTGCAGCTAAGCAAATAATTTCCGGGCCGGAGCAGTCACATAATCTGCTCTTTTATTATGGCATCCGTAAATCGGGTTCTTGATCTTCCTCTTGTTAATTTTCCATTTGCTTTTCCTTCTGTTAAGTTTTTTATCCGTTTACAATATCTGATTAACCGGTAATACTATTTCTTCTCTTTTCAATCGTGTGAGACACAGATGTTTTTTTTATTAAATTTTTTTATTACTTTTTTTTTCTATTCTTCCGTCGGACGTTATTAAACTGCCAAGATAAGGGATATTCTTTTTCTAAAAAGAATATATATACATATACATATATATATATATATATATAGATATTATATATATATATATATATATATATATATATATATATATATATATATATAACAATATTAACCAGAATCTTTGAAATAATCTGAATTTGAAAAAGTTTTATTTTGTACAGTCCAATAAATATTAGGAGGTGCCATTTACTTCACTTCCTCCGATTATGCTCAGGTATACATAGTTATAAAGTGATGAACCATTCAAAATATTTTACATGTCCGTTTTCTATTTAGCAAAATTGAAAATGTATTTTTTAAACTAGCAATAAAAAATTGTATAATTTTATAGGATGAAAAAAGAAGTTGACGAAAAGTTGTTACAATTATCTAGTGATCTACAATTGACAATTCGGATGAAGCTAGATGCGACTACTAAAATAACCATGAACGAGAATTATTTATTAAATAAAGAGGTAGACATAATTTTTCCGTCGTTTTCCTATTTAATACACGATAAGCGAATTATATACGCTAAGGAAAAAATTTAAATTTAATCGATATTTTCGTAGGTAAAATTAAAGTTTAATAATTATCGGTAGGTGTGGTGATTTAATAATTTTTTAATTAGTATTATTTGTGTTATATTTATCTTATATTCTTTTCAAACAATCCGACTGTTATTATTTGCAAGTGACAGTTATATGAAGATATAATTTCGTAATTTCCAGATTGATAAGATTATGTCTACGTGTAAAACATTGATAAACGAAAATGATCAATTAAAAACGCAAATATCGAAATTTAAAAATAAATTGATTATTTTGAAGGATGGAATACGTTTCAGTTTACAAATGAATTCCACGCTTAAAAAGGCAAGTTCAGATTTATTTATTTTATTATTTTTATAATGTTTCCTATCGTATAATAAGTTCAGTGTATATTTTGTTCAATTTATTGTAAATGACCCTGCAAAAATAAATTATTTTAATGACATTACGAAGTCTACATTTGCTCTCAACATTTTTTAAAAAATATATAAAAATTAGTAAACACCCTCTAGGATTACAACGATTTTTATCAGGTCGACTGATAAACTAAATATGTGTGACACCAATCTGTTTAGTTTTGAATCGGATGTCTTTTTAAAGCTTCTAGTCACATTGTGAATTAAGTCGATGAGATCTCAAATCGTTTATTTATCCGAGGTAAACATTTCTATACTAAATTTTGACAAATCGAAGTAACTTAATTAATAAATTTGAATTTCTGTGTACATTTAATTTATGTGTATATACAGAGTAATGATTTCTTTATAAAAAAAGAAACAATATAATAAAAATAAATAATATTAATAATTAACATCAGCAGTTATGTCATTTTCAACTTTATGTATATATATATAATAATAGAAGAGTAATTTATAAAAAATATATAATTAACTAAAAAAACGACTAACACCTTAATATATTTACTTTTATTTTAGACTAATTGCCAAGAAGCTTTGTTTTATTAACGTTAGTGATTTTTACTAATAACTTTGTTGTTTATTTTTTATTAATTATATTCAATATACAGGTATATATTTTTTTTTATTGTTACGTTTCGATTCAATGAAAATTAATATTATTCATATTTCCAAAGTAACCAGAAATATTTATTCGCACGAACCCGAATAAATAATTTACTACTGATACATATTTCTGTCGCGTCCTATATGTAATATGTTTGAATAAATTCGTGCACTTAGATAATTTAAGTATATGCATATATATAACCATAATCTATTTCAGAAACTAAAAACGGTGGTAAACGAAAATATGGAACTGAGGTATGCGATTCGAGAGAATATTCAAATGAGGAACGAAATTCGTGATTTATTACGCAATCGATATACGTATGAAGAACAGTTGAACAAGAAATGCGACGAAAATGAGAGACTTTTTAATGAAATGCAGCTAAACCGAAAAAAGATGGAAATTCAAACATCTGAAATATACAATTTACAAATTCGTCTCCTTAAACTGGAAGATGTAATGAAAATGGCTAGGAATATAATACGAGAATCACTGCAAGAGGTATGCATCGATATTTTATCATAAAGCGAATCGTTTAATTTTAAGTTTTCTTAAACATCTGTTATATAAACGTTCGTATAATTTTGCGTACAAACTTTCGACAAAGAAATTTGAAAAAATAAATCGTGTAAACGTTAATTCGTGGGTGTTTGATTTTTTGTATGAAAATTTCCATTTATTTATATTTCGACAATATAAGTATTCTTGACAAAAAAACCGGAGCTTCGAATTACATGTAGCTATTCAATAATAATAATAATATTAATAATAATCAATCGTAATAATAAAGTTTAAATATTGATAAATAAAATTCCAGATTCCCTGTAATAATATGCAAAAATACAGCACAGGTATAGATAATTCTTTCGTCGTCACATTGTTGAACATATTGGAGACTGATCCTTCCGTAGATGATATTGGTGATAACAAGAAAAAAGTATTTGTGTAAGTAGAACACGTGATATATATATATAATATGTATATCGACGAATTTCAGAACACTATATGTATTTATAGTTTTATGTTACATGCGGAAATTTCCCGGTGTAATAGCAATCGCACATATGCGTTATAATCTTGATAGAAATGAAAGTTGTAATAATAAATAAAGAATCCTCTATTCAATTCGGTGTATAAATGGACACTCAGTTTGATGATTGATTAAAAAAAAAAAAAAAAAAAAAAAACAATGGTAGGGAGTATGCTACGAATAGTTCATTGCATATTTTTAAACTAATGAGAGCTGCTCCGGTTACACACTCTACCAACTTTTGAATTGATAGGACATACTTATCCTTTTCAATTTTCATTCACGTATCGGTCATTATCAGACAGCTTATTTGTATCTATGATTATTCGACGGCGTGATACGGGGCTAATAATTTTGTCGTTTCATAATGGCCAGTATATTGCACCAGTGATGAGAGATTTTATTCCTTTGATTAAATATATTTTAACTGACCAAAAGTGACTAGACTGAACGTTTTAAGGTTTATAATGTAGGAATTATAAAAACCTTAACATAATCAAAACTACACAAGAAACAAGCATACACTTTTAATGAATAATAACCCATAACCTGTTATAATCTAAATTAGTTATATAAAAGTGTAATCATTTGTACGTTTTTACAAAATTATGAAGGAAGAAACAATTAATGTGAACGAAAAATGTAATTGTTGTATAATGTATATATTTATTTACGATTTAGCCCATATCAGTTCACTGATAGACGTAGGCCTTGGGTCTCCTTCCATGATCTTGGGCCTTTCTTAATTAAATTCTTCCCATCGGTGCAACTCTACACCAAACGATCCTCCATCCGCTTCCTATCCATAAACCACCATTTTTAGAACACGATATATATATATATATTGGCTGAAATGAAAGAAAGAAAAATATTATTACATAATTCACATATATGACATTGCAAAATTTTCTGTTCCAACAATGATGTAAGATGCCCATGTGAAATTTGATAATGATGAATTTAATATTTAAATTACAACTTTTTATTTTCTTAGTTGTACGCATTTTTAAAAATTTTATAAATTTGCTTACAGAACAAACGGCGATGAGAATGAAAGGAATGCTTTATTGCAAATTATGGAATACAGTACAGGGAAACTTGGAATAATCCCTCAAAATAAGAGTAGGCATTAGTTAAAATATGGCATCATGATATTGTAGTTTTCTGGAATGTTTACAATTCAGTAAAAATAAAAATGTTTCATATATGATTTTTTTTTTTATTTGAAGTTTCTTATATTTATTTGTAGTTTCATCAGATTTTTCTCCAACCCGTCTTTATAATATTTGTTTCATGTGTGTCAAAATAAATTGCGGACTTACATTTTTTACCTTTGGTTAGATTGGCTTTGATAATGATTTTATTGCTTCTAATATAAAATTTTCTTCATTATTGGCGCCAACATTTGCTGGATTGAAACAAATATACAGTATGCATTTAAATTGTTACACATTTCTAATTGTTTTATAGCAAAGTGTATATTTTTAACTGCGTTGAAATGTCCTGTGAATTGTGGTCTCGGTTCATTTATTTTTTCATGAACCGAACACTAGGTTCAGGTGAATTCGGAATAAATTCCATCTTTGTAATAATAGTGACAATAATAGTGGCAGAGTTCCTACAAGGAACTGGTCTGTCTGTTTTGATGGAGCAAAACGTAACATTGTGAATATACCTTGATAATGTAAATAAAAGCAAATAAAAACCTGCGTCTACAAAATAAACACGTTTTCTAATTATAATACATGATAGTATAGAAACTTAAGTCTAAACAACAAAAATATATTGTTTAGGTTGTGAGTTCCTAAATAAATAGTATGTAATTGAAAAAAAAGTGGATGACAGGTGCTTAGTAAATAAATGGGTTAATACTAATAAATTATAATTAATTACTACATAATGTTATGTTTGAGTCGCCTGTGTTTATATTTGGAATACATGAAACGAAGTTGCTTAGAATCGTAATTGGAAATCGAAGAGACGAGTACATTGTTTCGGTATGAGCATTTAATAAAAAAGTCAGTCGATAGTTTTAGTGCAAAATCTGTAATATAGGGCAGATCGGTAGTGCATGCTGTCGATTCTGTCATAGCGAGGCGCATTGAGAATACATCTGAGGCATCTGTTTTGAATGACTTTTAATTTGTTTCAAGGAGGTTTTTGATATAGAGCTCCAGGAAGGACAAGCGTAGCAAAGTATTGGACGGATTAGTGCTTTATAGAAGATTATCTTGTTGAGGAAGGACTTGTGATTAAAAAAGCATTGTTTGTCTTGATGGCGATATTATTTATGTGTTTAGTGAAAGTAAGTCTATTGTCGAGGATTACACCAAGATAACGAACCTTATCACACCATTCTAAAGTATTTCCTGTACCATCAGATTATCAGGCAGAGCTGGTCTCCTACGGGTGAAGAAAATAGGTTCGGTGTTGTTCGGATTTGTACGGATTGTGCTATGTCTATAGGAGCTGCAGAATATCGCAGTGTTGTCGGCAAATACTCCAACTTGCGTATTGGGTTGGTTCGGAAAACCGTAGAGATACAGTATAAACAAAATTTTTCCAATTATACTGCCTTGCGGAACACCCGTAGAGCAAGAGAGATACAGTATAAACAAAATTTTTCCAATTATACTGCCTTGCGGAACACCCGTAGAGCAAGATTTGCGAGACGAGACAGCGTTACCTACAGATATATAAAAGATCTATTGCCTAAGTAACTACTAATTAAATGAATTAAGTATTACATTTTATCATTTTATAAAGAATACCCGCGTGCAAAATTGTATCGAATGCTTTAGCGCCGTCAAATAGTACCATGTATGCTTATTTAAGAATTATGTGTAATGGAGTCGATTATTTTTCATATTTGTCGGGTTGTAGGGTGATGAGAGCGAAAGCCGAATTGAAAGTTTGGATTTAACGTTTTCTTTTATTCTTGATATTCTTGCTTTTGATATTGTGCTAATCTTATTACCGGTACACAATAATGTTTGTTATATTTTCTTTTATGTTTATAACTTATGCATATGTTGTTGTTGATAATGTAGATATATTCTTGTTCATCGAAATGTATGTCTTTTTAAATAGAACAAGAACAGTCTGATCTTTAGCTTAAACGTATGCAAACAATGTGATGGAAAAACTAGTACTTTTACCAAAGTCACATGTATTTATCGCTAGCGTGAGAATAATGGTTAGCAAACAGCAGTAGAACTACATAGTATGATTTTTAAATGTTTGAGATAGAAGAGAAATTCACTTTCTTGCACCTATCTATGTGAACTGCCTCCTCTATACAATTAACTGGACCATGCTAAATAAAACAATTATCATACCTTTGATATGAAAATAAACATAAACATTAAGAGAACAGAACAGTTTATTGAATAATTTACACTTATGACAAACAGTAAAAAGAAAAATGTGTACCGCTGTAAGCTTACCACACATCTACGTAAACAGAAAAATAATTTTAATTACTTAAGCATAATGATAATTACATACTAACAGGAAAATACGAAAAACCTGTCAAATAAAAACCAAGCACTTCTTCAAGTATTATTACGGTTAAGGTAATACATTGTGAAATTACACATAATTAATAAGAATTACAAATAATATGGGTTACATTAATAAGTGAACCTAAACATATTTAAAATGGACAAAGTATGAACTAGGTATACAAATATTTATTATAAATCTAGTTATTGCATTAAATTTAAAGCAAATTATGCTTAAGTCGCCTATGTTTATATCTGGTATACATGAAATCAAGCTGCTTGGAATCGTAATTTCCAATCGACGCAATTAATTCATTAGTGTGTATTAAGCATTTATCACAAAAATGATTTGCTAAATAAAGTACAAAATCTCTAAGATAGGGAATTCTAAGATCAGCATGCATGTCAGCAATTTTTCTGTACCTGGGTGCATCTAGAATACATCGTAGACATCTATTTTACAGAAGCTGCAACTTATTGTAAGTAGCAACAGAAATTGAGCTCCAAACTGGGCAGGAGTACGTAATCACCGGGCAAACAAGTGTTTTGTATAGCATTAATTTATTATTAATGTTAACATGCGACTTGCGGTTAAACAAGGGATATAAATCGTACATATAGTTTTGTTAGCTTTAACTATGACTCGATTTATGTGTTCTGAGAAAGTTAACCTCTTGTCTAAAGTAACACCCAAATAGCGAACATAGTTCGACCATCGAACTGATGCAGAATTTACTTCGAGCATCGCGGGAAGTAAAGGCCTTCTACGAGTGAAAAATATGGATTCTGTTTTTTCCGGATTTATATCAATTTGCCATTTGTGAAAGTAACGTACAGCGCGATTTATTGCTATTTGCAGCTTGTTACGTATTGCAGTAGGCCTGTATGAGCTACAGAAAAGTGCTGTATCATCGGCATAAAGAGCAACCTGAACATTTGCAAAGGGGGGAAAATCGGAAAGATATAAGATACATAAAAAGGTCCCCAATACACTTTCTTGTGGTACTCCTGCTAAACACGTCTTCATAGTGGATTTGTCATTATTAACTATTACATAAAATAATCTGCTGCTTAAATAATTCGAAATTAATTTGATTAAGTATGGGGTAAATTGGAATCGAATCATTTTGTAGATAATTCCTTTATGCCACGTCGTATCAAAAGTTTTCGCTACGTCGAATAAAATCATCCCCGTATGTTTGTTACATTTGAAATTATGTGTAATGAATTCAGTTATTCTAACGCTCTGGTGAGTAGTTGAATAATTATGACGAAAACCAAATTGTACTTTGGGAACAATCGTATGATTATCAGAATGACTTGTTAGCCGAGAGAGAATTATTTTTTCTACAATTTTACTCAGATTGCTGAACAAGCTGATTGGACGAATATTATAAATTTGAGTAGCGTCCTTACCTGGCTTGGGTAATGCAATGATTTTACCCACTTTCCAATTAGAAGGAAAATAACCTCATTTAAACATTGCATTTATGATATTTGTAAACTCAACAATCGCTTTTTTAGGTAAATTTTTTATAGCTCTAGTTGAGACGTTATCATTTCCCACAGATGTTTTAAGCTTAATAGATTTAATCTTAACAAAAACTTCTCTCGGTGAAACATAATGAATATTATTGAATGTCTTCATATTTTTAAAGTAATTTTTGACAGATGATTGAATTTTATTAACCTGATGATAGGAAGAGGCTAAGTTGAAATTACGCAATGAAAATAAACATAAACATTAAGGGAACATTGTTATAAAATTAATGGCTATTTCAAGGGTAACCGAAATCCAGACACCAAGTTGTACATTGCGCATTGCAATTAATTTCCTACGTCGGATATTGTTTATTTTCAATTTTATTCATGCGGTTTTTGCGTGGTCAGGTATAGAAGCTAAACAGGTCTTTGTGCAGTAGAAATTATCGACTACAAGATGTCTAAAGCGGTAGTAGCAGTCAGGGGACAGTAGCCCCTGTCTAGCAGATAAGCGCCGATACACATAGTTGGAATAATCATGTTAAAGATGGTAGTAGTAGTAGTAGTAGTAATAGTAATAATATTGTCTATAATAATAACGGAAGTAGTAACAATAGTAATCATAAAAATAATAATTATAATAGCGATAATGGTCATAACTGTAATGATAACGCAGATAGTAGTGGTAATAAGAATAATCATCGTGGTAATGTTTGCGATAAAAAATCTGCTCTTAATATTAATTATTAAGTCGCTTTTGTAACAGATATCGTTATAAACGAAGTTACTATGTTAATGCAATACTAATAGGGGATGTACAAAATCTCAAGTGCAAGCCACAATATCCACTCCGTCGGTAAGTATATTTCCAATGGATTTTTACGGACCTGCTATAGTTTTGATACAAGGTAAATCATATAGGTCACCCGCATCCTATGTGATTAGACAAATTACTTTATAATAAAGTTTAGGTCCTAAGATATATATATAACAAGGAGTGGACGAAACCAAGTCAGACTAATTTTCAATTCGATAGTAGAAGCCAATATATTTCTCCTGGCAGGAACTATTCATAAAAATCTTAGTATACATTGTTTTATACTACCAGTATTATTCTTTCGTTTTGATACTGCGAGGGACATTACGATCGACTTTCCAATCGATGAACTTCACTTTCTGTACGGCAAGCGATATCATATCCAACATATGTAGACTGAATAAGAGAAATCAAAATGATTATTTTTCTGAAACAAAACTCTGTGACAATTTATTACCCGATTCGGTATGCTTCTTCGATTATCATTCATCTAAACTTTAACCTAGTATCAAAAGATTGAGAATGTGTAATAATTATCTTAAATTTGCCCATATTAACAAGCTTTGTTGTAACAAAACTAGTTGCGTCTTTTTCTCCGCTATTCACAGGTTATCGAAATGCCAAATAAATCGTGAAATTTTAGATGTAAGGGTAACCACCCAGCTTAATGGCTGTCCAATTTGTCAGGAACAACTTAGGCTACAGAAAATTATAGCGTTAGAAAATGTTTCATTCTCCTGGATCAAATTCATTTGTAGAAGGCGCTGTGGTCACTTTTGAATTTTCATTTGTTGAAGTGTGAAAACTAGAAAATATTTCCCCAAACTACGAACAAGGTCCTGTTCTTTTAAATTAAGAAGAACTAGCAGCGGATCGGATTTTTTAGTCGGTACTATAATAACAATGATGGTAATAATTGGAAAAATAATAGGAATACTATATTCAGGTTACATCTTGCTTTTGTCCCAGAATATACCTTTTGCACTTTCAGTGAGGACCCCTTTGGTGCTGTTGATAATATTGAGCATTTCATCTTTGATTGTCCCTGTTTCATGATCCTCAGATTAAATTTAAAATACATAAAGGACAGTTTCTTGTATTTTCTAAGCAGAATCATCCCAGTCTCTTGTATTTTACGGAGTTGTAAATGGGATGAAAGTTTGAAAATGCTGGTTAAATTTTCAATATATGTACTTTTTAAACTTTTTTTCTCACCAAATCAACCTATCCCACTCTGTTCCAATAGCAATTCCCATGTTACAATCCAACATCTACTCCTTAGCTGTCCAATTTATAATTCTTACCGAGTACAAATTCTCCAATCGTCCACCCCCTCTGAAATCCTGTCTGATCATCGTGCTAAAGTTTAACGTCTCCTTCATTTCCTCAAGACCACCAACTTATTTCCATTTAATTCCTATATTCTCATGCCTCTGGCCTAGGCAGCAGTACACGGCATGTCAACAAGGAAGAAGAAGAAATGGTTTATAATTTATTCTTCATTAATTTAACTATAAAATTACAGATTTTACACATGGTCGTTGACTTCTTACGGTTTTATTATTATTATTACAACGTTACGCAATTAAAAATTAACAACAAAAGAGGAGTTAAAGTCAATAAAATTAATGTATATTTTTAATTGCTGTAGAAATATCAAAATGAACGGAGACAATTCGATACTATACCGGTGAGGAGGGGTACATAATCAATTAAAACAGACAAAAACACCTTTTCCTGTTTCTTGTATCGAAAAGTTGTTATACAATATTACGTTTCGAACAAAAAACAACGTTTATGGCACGATAAAAATTCTCATCATGAATAGAAATATCTAGAACCCTTCATTCGTATTAACAGAAATTTTAATTTTAATTTTATTAATAAATATGGGCTTTCCGAAATAAGCATTAAATAATTTACTTTTTTGTACGTAAAGAATCGAGTTTTTGATCTTTAAAATGTAATTATTTAACATTTGGTTGCTTAATAACGTAATTATTTTTAAATTTATATAGTAAACTAGAAGTTATCGACGGCTTCGCCTGTATGATTATTTTAATATAATATCGCTGTCTCTTTCTTTTAAGTGGTTTATATATTAGTATAATATATGTATAATACGTATATATATATATATATATATATATATATATATATCCGACTATTATTTTGGCAACGCCCATAACGCAAAAAAACGTGGTTTGTATTGCGGGTGTTGGTAGTGAAGGCGCGTTCGAAGTGGAAAATGTGTTAAATTTTAAGCGATTTGACATGGATATCGCTGTTTACTACTTCTTAAAACTTTAAATTATTGTAATTTCTGTCCTATTTGTGATATCAATATGAAGCAAAGCTTAGATAGAATCAGATAATATAAGCTATAAGCTGTGTGAATTTCATCATTATTGCTTTAATAGTTTTTGTGTTAAATCGGAACAGACAGACAGACAGACAAAAATTTAAAAATAGATTTTCTGTTTATGTGTGATAAAAATAGCCCAATGCGGTGATTATAATGAAAATATTCGCAAATCACAGACATACACTACAGTTTTATATATTAGTATAGATATAGATATCATCATCATTATTTATCCTCAACCGCTAGGTTGGTGGGCAATTTATGCGACTACTTCACCTATATACATATTTTGTTGTATAGTGTAAGTAGCGTACAAGTTAATCATAATATGACGTTAGTTTATATAGGCACACACACACACCCGGGAGAATTGATTTGAATCATTTGTTTTGTCAGGACACAATGCAGTTCATGTTATTGTTGTTACTAGCGCGCATATTATGTTATGCGTGGTGGATTCTTCCACGCGATAATATTAAAATTATTTATATTTTTATTTTCTTATGATAATTTATATATATGTATATATATATATATATAAATATATATACATTGTTGTAATAATCTTATATAACATTTTTTTTACTAATCGATTTAATATTAATTGAAAAAACCTCGATTAAACGCTTCGAATTTAATCGGCGATATTTTCGACTAAAAGCTGAATAAGAAAAACAAAAATTGTATTCGAAAATTTAATTACGTTTGCCATTTAAATTGCTTCGTATTTCTTGCCGATTTTACTGCCCGATATGAACGATTATTTCAACGTTTGACACTTTTAAATTAAATATTTAAGCGGATATTATTCCTTATTTTATTAATATTGATTAAATTAATGTTATCAACTGATATCAAACGATTACAAAATAACAAATAAATTAAAAAGAAATATATAGATATATATATATATATAACGGTACAATTATTACGATAATATACGGTATATATTAATTCTCCTCTCTATCGGCGAAAAAATAATAATTCTTAAGATATAATTAATCGTTTAAAACAATTTCTTTATCCGATCGGTATATTTCCACTTTCAACGGAAAACATTTATTATCCGGAACGTCACTACCTACGGGAATTGATACATCGCCTACAAATAAAAACTCAATTTTAATAAAACCCGATCGAAGAATAATATTCAGATTTTAAAAGAAGTTAGTATTCTGAAATTGCTCAACTATTGTATGTCCATTTTGAAAATTTGAGTTTTTACCAAAATGATTCTGATGTTTATCATAAATTTTATTAATTTATCGAATAAATTATTATCAGTCGGTGCAAAATTCAAGAACAAAATTATACGCTATTATTCGAATATTTTAAAATTTGTTATCGCTTTAATGATACTACACTGTGTGTGTGTGTGTCAGTTAAAAATCCGTCTTTATTACATAAATATATGTCTTATATTATTTGTTCGTTTAAATTATTAAATAAGAAAAAAATGATTATTATCGTAATTTAAGTTTAGAATTTTTTCGACATTATTAAAAAGATAATAATGAAACGGTTACCGTGCGGGCACGCGCTTACAGCAACTAATAAGTCCATGTCGGCGATAAATTCGATATAATCACCCGGCTTCGCTGGACTAGGCTTGCAAAAATATTGATTTGTGTTCTGAACATCAATAAAACAAAACGTCAGTCCGAAATGGTAAATTTATAAGATCGTTTGTTCGGAATTTACGTATTTTACTAAGCTATTATTAATTCTCACATTATTCCACAAAATTATGTGTACATTTTAAATAGTTGAATAAAATTACGGATAGAAAATACAAAGTAATATTTTTTGTATAATATTATCTTTTCTTCTTCTTAGTTGACATGCGCCGTGTACTGCTGTCTAAGCCAGAGGCATGAGAATATAGGAATTAAATGGATTGAAATAAGTTGGTGATCCTGAGGAAACGAAGGAGACGTTCAACTTTAGAACGATGATCAGACAGGATTTCAGAGAGAGCGGACGATTGAAGAATTTATGCTCGGTAAAAATTATAAATTTGATAACTAACGAGTAGATGTTGAATTGTAACATGGGAATTGCAGTTGGAACATATGTTCCTAGACGGAGTCTTGTGATAACGATTTCATTCCTTCTGTTGGCCGATAATGATATGTTCCATGGTTGGACGGTGTCTCGAATTTAACGTAGATTATTCATGTTTGGATTGCTGGTCCACTGTTGTTGCCATATCTATAATAACTTCTTCATTACATGTGATTGAAGATCCCTCGGTGGTATTTTGATGTTTGTTACCAGAAAAAACAGCCAGCCTTCTTTTGCTGCAATGTCCACGAGCGAAACACGAACATTTATATGAACGCGTATAATTTCTTTAGCTACTGGGTGTTGATGAATATTATCTTTAGATAAGTACGTGTGACATAAATATATTTAAAATTGAAACATTGTCCGTCAACTAAATGTTCCCCTATTATAAAAATAGACATTTTTTGCGTTAAAAGTTTGTGTACCGTATAGAAGACAATGTAATGTAATTACTAACATTTACAGACGGTTCCAAATCAAATATGGCCGAATGTGCAGTACTCTTAAATGAATCTGATGTAATACGTTACTCAACTACCAAACAGCTTTTCAGTTCTATCTGCAGAACTATCTTGCTGTCGATCTTACATTAGAGTTAAACAAAGACTGTCATTTGCACAGATTGTCCTTCTGTACTCTCCCGTATCTCACAAATAAATCACAAAATCCGATGGCAAAAGATATAATTTAAGTCATCTCTCCCACTTCGGTCAATATACTACCTTCGCATATATACCCGGAACGAACTAGAATGTTGCAGCAAAAGAAGCGACCATATACCTCTATCGATTTCAAACATACCAGTTGCCTCATCGGACTTTTCAAAATTAATAATATCCTTATTAAAGAAGAAATGAATATGGAATGACGTTCCTACTACGAATAAATTACGTTCAATAGGGTCAAACACTAGTGTTTGGACTACTTCATTAAGATTTAGCCGACAAAAAGAAGTTATACTATGCCGTTTACGCATATGCGAAAATTTTTCATTCCTATTTACTAAATACTTCATATCCCTCTATCTGTAATGTATGCTCTTTCCCTAATCGATTAATCTACTTCTGGTCGAATGCAATGAACCTACACCTTTCCAACATTCTTACCGAAATCCTTCAGGACAATGAACAAAAGATTCAGCTTCCATTTCGATTCCTTAAACTATCCAACATCCTACATGATATCTAAACTCCTTTTACTCGTACCTCTGGTCAATGTTGCAGTACACGGCACGTTAATAGATACAATATAATGAACGGACGGGTTGACGTAAATTTCATTTCCGTAATTTTTTTTTATATATATATAAACACGTTATGACGTATTGCGGAGGACCTTATTACAATAATTCCAGATTAGGTACAGACGGCTGTGTATAAAATTATCGTTTATGTAAACACTAATTTGGTTAGGCATTTTTACTTATTTATTTATATATGGCTCACATAACAGCTAATGTCGATTAAAATGCGAATAATGAGAAGTAAATAATTGATACACAACTGAATTAAACCACAAAAAAAAAATTTAAAAAAAATTATCATATTAACATTAAAAAAAAACACTTATACAATACATACACATGTATATATAAACATAATCACTCACAATACGCATTAGAATACACACATAAAACAAAAAAAAGTACAATGCATACATAAACACACACTCACTACACTGAAAAGTACTTATATAATTATACGCGTGAACAGAAATACATGTGTATAGTAGTATACAATAAAGAAAATTTCAAACGTATTTGGAACTGCCGAAAAAAGGAATTATGTTCTTGACACACATATATATATATATATATATATATATATATATATATATATATATATATATATATATATATATATATAAAACGTTATAGCCAGACTTGCTTTCTTCCTGCTGAGTGGAGATTAGCCAAAATTTTGATAGTACAGATAAAACTGGTATAGATGAAACAAATATTGCATCCCATAGACCCATATCATTGCTGTCTACCGCTGCTAAATTATTAGAAAAGCTCATACATCACGGAATCAGAAAAATTACTGATTAAAAAATTAGTTTGGATTCCGCTATGATCATTCTACCAAACAACAAAGTATTGAAAACAGATGTTACAATGGAGCTGTAATTATGGATATAACCGAGGCATTTGACAAAATTCGGCATGACAGACCATTCTACAAACTAAGAACGATCATGCCAGAATATTTTCCCTTCCTCACATCATACTTAAATAATAGACACTATTACGTAATGCATGGAGGAGATGAGTCAGATATCTACAACATACCAGCAGGAGTACCGCAGGGTACTGTACTGGGTCCATTACTGTACGCTATATATACTGTAGACATTCCCAAAGACGATACAGTAGAAATAGCTACGTATGCGGACGATACTATGATACTCGCATCTGATAAAGATCCAATTGCAGCCATTAACAAACTGCAAAGCTATGTAAACAAAATCAGTAACTGGACCAAAAAATAGTTGATAGGAATAAATCAGGCAAAATCGGTTCACATTAAATTCAGCAATCGCCCACAACATAACCACAGAGTATTTCTCGACAATCAAGTCATACCAAAATGTGTTGAAATCAATTACTCAGGAGTTTACCTAAACAACCGACTAACATGAAGGACGCACATAGATAAAAAAAAAAGAGATAGAACTAAAATTAAAAAAAAAAAAGAAATGGCTTATCCCGAGTAATCGGGTACTTTTATACAGAACCATGCTAAAGCCCATAGATGTACAGTGCACAATTATGTGGTGTGCAAAAAACGTCAAACACAGATAAAATACATAGATCACAAAACAAAATTTTACGCCAAATATATCGAGCTCCATGGTATATGACAAACCATATAATTCACTCGGACCTGCGCGCATATGTCCAGTGCAAGAAGAAATGCAAAAAATTTCTAAGAGACACTTACAACGGCTGCAGAATCGTCTTAGCGAGCTGGCGAATCAGATTATACATACTCAGCTAGACCTCAGGAGGGTGAAGACAATGAGGATCGTGAACGTAATCCAGTAACAAGTAGGAGGACTCACCATGGGGTGTGTCATCGGCACAGGCGACTTACTCATTGAAGCCTTTTATTAAGATTAAAAAAGAAAAAAAAATTGTGTATACGTCTGGAAAAATAAAATTAGTAGGCGAGCATGCCTGGAAGAAATAGGGATTCGTTCTGGTATTCATCCTATAGGTGTAACAAATTCGCGAAATCAAATATTCATTATTAATGCGATCAATTGCGCAAGTTATGTAAAAACTTGAACTTGGAAATTTTCCGTTTTTTATACAACAGTGTGTACCTCATTACAATATTACAGTTATTTATTTTTATAAATACGGTAAATTTAAGTAATTGCTACACTGTATAGTAATTTTATTTATTTTTATTTAATTCGGTAATCAAGAAATTACTACAAATTTTCGACATTCTAAACGAGTTTTTTTTTTTTTTTTTTTTGTAGTAGATCAGAACGATTTTATTGTCAAACAAATCATTAAATAATTACTTAATCCATTTAATTAGTAGTTACTTAGGCAACAGATTTTTTTATGTATCTGTAGGTAGCGTTGTCTTTTCGCACAAACTTGTGTTCTGCAGGTACCCCGCAAGGCAGTATAATCGGAAAACTCTTATTTACAATGTATCTCTACGGTTTTCCGAGCCAACCCAATACGCGAGTTTGACTCTTTACTGACGACGCTACGATATTCTGCAGCCCCTATACACCTAACACGATCCGTAATAGATTACAGCTTGAAATATCGCGGTTACTTACATACTACAATAAATGAACAAAACATAAGTTATTCTCTTTACCCGTAGAAGACCAGCTCTACCTGACAATGTGATGGTACAGGGAAATACATTAGAATGATGCGATTTGTTCTTTTGGAGGTATGCTCCTCGACAATAGACTTATTTTCACTAAATACATAAATAGAAACTCAATCAAGACAAATAATGACTTGTGTTCCTTGTACCCTATCGTTAGTCCTTCCTCAACATTAACACCAAGAAAATCCTTTATAAAGCACTAATCCGTCCAATACTTTGTTATGCTTGTCCTGCCTGGATATCGTAAGTAATTAATTATAATAAAGATAGCAAGTCGATACCCATGTCACTCACTTTTGTATTTTTTTCTAACATAGTTTTAATTTAAGAACACTCACGACTCAAACAATATATTTTAGCAGTTTAGACTTCAGTTTCAACATGTATCGTTAGCAATTAGAGAAGACTTGGGTTTTTAGTTGCTGTTTTCATGCAGCATTAAACTTTTTGTTTTCCTTTATTCTTTATATTCTTAATGTGTTACGGTGTTAAGGTGTTTACACAATATTTATAATCCGTGTTATATTTTTCTTTTACGCTTATAACTTATGCCAAATATATTGTTGTTGTTGTTGTTTAGAATAACTTATAAATGTACAGACTCGAAACCATTGAAGCTACTAAGTGGTACAACTATTTTATTTAATTACTAATGTAAATATATTTTTAAAAAAATAAATGGTTTAATGTCAGCTGAAGAAATTGAGAAAAATAATTCGAATTAATAAAATATAGGATGACCCAGAGGAGACGAACGATTTTGTTGTTCTTCAAATAACTCAAAAACTACTCGACCAAAATTTTTGAATGAAATTTTATTTAAAAATAAGTAAACGAGAGATTATCTTACAATCATGTAATATCGTTCAAATGACCGTCATTTCAACAGTACATTCATTCAGTCTTTTCAAAATTTTCGAAGGCTTTTTCGAACATAGGCCGCTGAATGTTTTGAATTTCTTCAATTATCAGATCTTCCAGATATCGTGGACGTGTTTCGTAAATGCGGTTCTTAAGGTACCCCCCCCCCGGTGTAAATTTGAGTTATTTCGAAACACTGTTTGCCCTGTCGCGATTAATTCACGCCGAAAATATCGTTCCGCGCAAAACGCGCGCTCCTTCTCGTTATAGGATACCATGATAACTGAAACTGGACAAAAACGAATCCCCCGTGTGTACATTAAACATCGAGTACGCGGTTTGAGTTGTAGCAGTGTTACCAACTGCTCTATTCAAAAAACAAAACCGTCCGTCTTCTCTGGGTCACCCTATAGAAAAAAAAACAAATGCAAAAACAAATGTACAAACTTTAGTAAATCCGGTACACATGAAAATATTCCAAACATCGTGTACATCTTCCTCCTTTAAACCGTATTTTGATATAGCTGCGGTAAGCTGCGAATGACAAGACGTAGTTGATTCCAGGCCCGTAATTAACTTATAAGTATAGCCATCGCAACGTGTTCCTCAAATTTAATAACGTCAAATTAAATAACCATAAATTCGAATAAGGTCAATTAAACGTCTTAACAGCCAAGATTAAGTGAAAAATATTTAGTTGTTATGATCGAGCATTTATAATTAAGATTATATATTTCAACTTCATATAAAGATATAGTAATCTAATTATTTGCTAAAAACGAATCATCATATACTTCGAGTTACATTATAAAATTTCAAATTTTTAAATAATTTAATAATCATTTCGTCGATATTACCATACTGATATAAATTTTCAATGAAAGTGCGATTATTATATATATATAAACAGATTTGATTATCAAAATCAATAAAATTGAGTTTTTTTTATTACTAAAAAGCTTTATAAAGTATTAACTCTAGATAGAAGTATACATGCTTTTTTTTTTATTTCTAGCTATTCTGAGAGGTTTTTAAAATCGTTATAATCAATCGTAATTGTAGATGTTTTTAATTTCACCGCTTTCTGAATTAACCTCAATTGAACATGTTTCCGAAGGTTTACCAAAATACTCAGCACATTTTTAGCTTAATAATTTTTGCCGTTTATTTAAGCTGAGATTATAAACGATAAATATACAAAATAAATTTTATCAATTTTAGATAAACTTTTAGTGAACACCTTAAATGTATCAGATAAAAATCAACTAAAAAGAAGCTTAATAAATCCTTATCGTTGTCTGGGAGTCGCATTCCGTTAACTTTTATAATGTTTAAAATATACATCATTTAAAACAGAATAAAATATAAATACTATTTATACAACTACAATTATATTCATAAACAGAGTCGATTATGAATATAATTACTTTACCATATAAAAAATATTTTTTTTTTGTTTTCAATATGTATCGTTAATGAGGCATAATTTTTTCATATTAATTATTTGTTCTTAGGCGTTTACAAAAATTTAAAAGATATATAATACATATATATAACGCATGATATTATGTAGAATTTGAAAAAAAAAATTTGTAATAATTTTATGATCAGGTATATTATACGAAAATAATAAGTATATATAAAGTTGCATGAAATTGATTGGAAACTTACGCATACCTGTTGACGTTTCTACTTCCCGCTATTAGATCATTGCAGACTATAAAGCGAATAGAAAAATATTGTCGTAAATTTGATGCGATATTTCCGAAATATATAATTTTTTTCACGTATTTTTCAGAGAAAAGACATCAATTAAAAAATGAATGTTCGATATTATGATGATTTTAAAATTTGATTACATTTCTTCACAATACGAAGAGTTAATTCTGTATAAAATTTTCTTTAAATAAGTCGTAGAAAATGAACATACTTAAATCTCTGATCTCTAGTAAAAATAATTTCCTCTAAGTTTTGATAGAAATGTGCTCCATAGGATATACTCGCAGTGAAAATTTGACAGAAAAAACGACGGGAAAGTAAAATCATGTAATATTAAGGAATAATGAATATATCTGTTAATAGATAGATTATCAAAAACTCGTTCTAAGATTTCATACCGATCCTTTTTTTTTAGAATAAAAAATTCTAATTATATTCACTTAAAGATAAATTTTAACATATGAAACTTTCAAAAATTATTATATCGCTAATAATATATTAAGGTTATTTCTCACCCGAAAATAATTACCTATAACATCGTGGATACCAGCGCCGTCCTCATCTACTCCGTAATCGATTGAGTCTCCTACTACAGTAGCCATAGGACGTAAATATGGTAAGTTACTCCATAGTCGATCATATAAGGACAAGTGAGAAGAATGAATTTGTCGCGTCTTGCCTAAACCGTTAAATATATATATATTAGAAGAAATCATTGGTACATTCGTAACGTAATGTTCGAAAACATTCTAAATTATGTTTACTCAACCCAACGGACTATATCAGCAGACCAACAATACATGATAGGACTCTAGATAACAATAGAAATTCGATATTTAACGAGAGAGACAAGTTGAGAATGAAAATAAACACCCAGAAAACGAAAATTATGGGATTGAGCAAAGAAAAAAAAGGCATACACTCAAAAATAAAAATATATGGAAGATTAGTGGGGAACTAAATATCTCGGGTGTTAAATAACAGGAAATGCCGATCCGGATACAGAAATTAGGGTTCGAATCGAACAGACAAGAGCGATATTTTTAAAAATGAGGCCCCATGTTCAGTAATAAAAACGTCAGTCTTTATATACGATATAGAATGGTGAAATGCTACTGTATGGAAGCATGGACGCTAAAGAAAGCAACGTTATACCGGCTCCAGGCATTTGAAATGTGGATTTTCAGAAGCATGTTAAAAATAGCCTACGTCGATCACATGTCGAACGCATATGTCCTAAAAAAGAGCTGCTGACAATTATAAAAAGAGAAGCATACTTAGGGCATCTTATGCGTAATCAGAAATACGAGATATTACAAACAATATTGGAAGGAAAGATAGAGGCCAATTTCTTTTAAAAGTGTATTTATTTTTAATGTTTAAAATTTGTAAACTATATAATTCAATTAAATTCATTAATTTCTTTCCTCTTGTATTGTTCACCGTGTCCCAAAGTAAGTGTCGAGAGTTTAAATCTGCCAACCATATAGATTTCGTTAATTTATTATTACAAATATACATATAAATAAATTCGGCATTATTGCGCGCATACGTTATTTGGTTAGGATAAAATAAATATAATGTCATCAATTTGGACGAACATCATATTAAAATTATTAAGCATAAAAAATAGTTTTTATAGGTATTCCTACGCGGTAAATTATCATTAGTTTTTTATGTAATATTTTCCTATATAATTTATGGGTACATATAAATACTGTTACACCTATCGTAGATAAATACAGTATCAATATTTTTAGGCATGATTTTAGTTAGTAAAACATCTCTAGCTATTCTAGAGTGATTTTCATTATATTGTAATATTTTCATCATTTAATTACTCGTTAAGCTAAAAAAAAAAAATTAGGGTATAATTTTATGTTTATGTAATAATAACATAAGCGCAGTAACTACTGCGGTTTAAGTATTAATATTAATATATTGTATATATATAGTTAACATTGTTCATCAATAGTCGCTACGACTGGTAATTTTTATTTAGTTTTTGTAGCAGTCGACTATTTCGTTTATTAGAAGTTTAGTTTAAATTTTACTCGATTACACCCTCGGGGAATTACACACAGCGGCTGACGTCAGACGAGTCCTGTAAAAATCGATGCGTATACTTAAAATTAATTACAAAATAACTCTGTAGAGAATACGGGAACGTGATGAAAACCCACTTATCGATTATATCAGAGTTAATAAACAGACCATGGACAATATTATCCTGTTTGACAACCGGGGGACATTGATTATATAGTAGAATGAGACCAAGATTATATCTGTTTTTTTCAACGGCGATTCTTCGCAATACTGGTTTTTCAAAAACTTTTGATAATGTACACAGAAGATTGATCGATCAATATGACGTCACTGCAGGAATGAGCTAACCCAGTTTGAAAACCATGATTATTACACCAGTTGATTTTTTCCATACACATGGGAAATAAGATAGATAATCGGTTCATCAAATACGCTTTATAATTTTTCAAAGTATGAATAGGAAAAAAATATCTCACAAATCAATTTCGAAAATTGTAATAATACGAGGAAACATTATTTGTCATATATTAGGTTTTAATTAATAACGCGAATAAAAATTTCGAAATTGCCGTCTAAAACTATTTGCATGTTTAATGAGCATAAATTATATACTTCTTCGTTCGCCGTATATTGCTAGGAGACTTGAAATTTCATCCCTATAAACTGGTAATAACTCAGATATTATGCTCATTGAAAACTTAACGATGCAGATCGATTTAAACAATCTTTTGATGAGTGATGAACCTCATTTTAAGCTATCCAGATTCGTAAACAAACAAAGCTGCCCCCCTGGTCCGAATTTAATCGGAATTCGATCGAACAGAAGCCGTCACACAGCGAACGAGTAATCCTCGTAGCTGGAGTTCAAAAAGGGTCTTGGACCGGTAATGCATGACGCCCTCCTACGGGCGTCATGCATTACCGGTCCAAGACCCTTTTTGAACTCCAGCTACGAGCTGTCGTGTAAATGCCAAAATAAACGATTAGGCGGTTCACGGACAAGATTCTATGGTGGCCTTTTATGATTATTATTATTTCTGGTGATTCGTTCCACCCAAAAGACGTTACTACACGCTGCGTGTGAATGAAAAAAAGCGAAATATATAAAGGACTCATACTAGCGAGTGATGAAAAAATCGATTCGATATATGCAGCACGAAATAAAATGTGATGAACAGAATATCCCGTTCTTACCTAAAGAATAACAATAATAATCATAAAGAGAATAACAAATATAATAACAATAAGAATAACATTTAAGTAATAATAATAATAATCCAAATCAAAATTTTAATTAATTTCAAATGTAGGTTTTATTCACAATAAATTATGATAAATAAAATTAAACATCTGCGCTTAATGCGTAAGTGGTAAAATATATAATCCTACCTATTCACGACACAAATACGTCAATTTAACCCTTTGATTGAATATAATGACCTGATATTTAAGTCTCGTTCATTATTTGTATTTTCCATTAATTTTAATTTTATTTTATATATTTTGCTTTTCAAAATTAAATTTTATTTTGATGTTACGTCTATTACGTTATTCTAGCCCAGTAAATTGGTAAAAATGTTATGTTTTTGATGTACGATTTGGAAATGTCACTCCTCGGCGACATACACTCCCAATGGTCCTGTGATGCTAAGTGTTTCGTAATCAAGAAGTTTATATTAGGTCGCGTACCTAATTTCAGAATTTTAGGATAATAATTAACAAAGTTCCAACGAAAGGGTTAAATTTTCAATATCGAATTATTTTTCGATATCAACCAAACCGACAACCCTCGCACTACAGAAAAAACTGCAGTTTCATGCCGCTTTTCGAAAACTAGCGTAATTTTTCGAATATTTAAGTCTATATTCATCGACGATTTGGAAGAGGAACGTCTACATTGCGTATACGTTATCGCCTTTTTTCGTGGTAGGAAGCAATAAACCAACAGAACGTATAAATGATTTTTATATCCGTGAATTGTATAAAGTTGTTGGAAAAATTTCGGTCGATACCTAAATGTACCATCGGCGAAATTATCTACCGTAGAATCAGCGAGAACACTAATGACAAGTCACCACGGCAATTTGATGAATATCGTCAACGTACAAGTCACTTTCTTTAATTTTGTAACTTCCAAATGTTTCTTTTATATTACATAAATGATATATCGCTTACATTTATTAAGTTTTATTTTTATTCAAATTGTTTCTCTGCGATTTTACAACATTAACAAACAGGCAGGTTTATACGCGGATGATATAGCAATATTTTTCAGCTCTTACAAACCAACTGTTATTAAAATTCAATTAGAAATCGGTGCACATAGCGTTTTAAAGTATTATCGCAAATGGGAAAATCGAAATAAATGCATTAAAAACTAAGGCCATATTTTTTATTCGTCGTCGACCAATTTTGCCATCTAGTCGATGATAAAATTATAAATTGGTCGGATATATTTGGGTGTTTTATTAGATAAACGGCTAACCTTCTCAGCGCGTGTAAATTGCGCAGCTCTAAATAAAACAGTAGGGGCAATTTACTTAATCGTAAATCGTACCTGAACGTTAATAATAAGCTCGACATTTATAAAGAGCTTATTCGTCCTATGATAGCTTATGCTTGTCTAGCCTGGTCTTCTATCTCGAAGAGCAAGCTTTAATAAATTACAATTAATACAAAATGAGTGGTTAAGATGTTTATCAAGTTCCCCAAGGTATGCCAGAATAGTGGACATTCATGAGATATTAAATTTACTTTTTATTCGGGATTTAATTAGTTTTGCTGATGATACGGCATAATTGGTTGAATCTATAGAAGATCTGCGGCGAATACTAGATACAGTTGCTACTGTAAGCCAGGAAATGTGAATCAATATAAACATTAAGAAAACGAAATTCATGGTTACTTCCTGCCAATCAGTTACGGATAAAAGTTATTCCTCAATTGGAAAGAAAATAACGAGTAAATAAATATAAATATTTAGGCACCTGGATTACAATAAATAGTGACCCGGGTGTAAGGATACAAGCTCGAATTAAAATGGCCGGAGACATGTTCATGAAATTCAACACGTTCTTTGTAACCGATAATTAAGCTTAGATATCAAAAAGAAGGTTCTAGGATGTTACGTGTGGTCAGTACTTTTGTATGGGTATGGAACTTGGACTCTAAATATGAAGAAGCGCATCTCATCGTTCGAAATGTGGTGTTACAGAAGAATATGGAAAATTTCGAGGACAAGTAAAACAAAGAACGAAGAAGTGTTAAAACCGATGGTAACTGGCCAGATACTAATGGCTAATAAAAATACGAAAAATTGCGTTTTTGGGACACGTAATGCGAGGATCGAAATACTACATTAACAGACAATCATTGACAACACTTTTAATGTAACTATCAATAATGTGGAACTTGAACGTGTTTATGAAATTAAGTAAGTTGAGGTGGTTCTTGATTGCAAATTAACTTGGCATAAACATACCGAGTTCATTTCTAAAAAATTAAGAAAATTAAACTACCTTTTTTATTATCTGAAGCGATTTTTTCCATCTACACAGTTATTTCGTTTGTATACTTCTTTGTACCAACCAGTTTTGTGCTACGGGCTTATGCATTGAGTTGGAGCTGGAAAGGTATATATCAATGCCATATAATCACTTCAAAACATGTTACTTAACACCATTGGTAATGGTAAGCAACCCTGTTGGAAAACTCGTCCTCTCACCGTCTTTAAAAATTTTAAACTTTTTTCAATTGAGTTGCATGGTGGTAAAACAAGGTTATCCTCACACGAGTTAGCAAAGTTGCCTAAATTTAATGAATTTCGTACCCGAATCCAAGCGGTTTATATGGGTACCTCTATGTTTAACTCTTTGCCGCGTCAACTAAAAATTGATCTTAAAAATTATAAACGACGGCATAAGTCATTAGTTGCATTTGTAATGTGTAAATAGGTAACAAGCTTTTCATAATAATAATTGAAGTTGCTAACTGGTTTAAAAGTATTCGGTTGGAATTGTTAGTGTAATTTAATTTTTCTTTATTTGTAAATTAAATTCTATTTCGATTGTTTATCATTATTAATTATTGATTATGAGTTATTTCCTGTTATGCTTTTATATATACACGATTTTTAGTATTTATGTGTATATGTCTATGTTGTATATTTTATTTTCGCACGATAGGTACATTCGTGCTGACTTATAATTATACTTTAATACTTAGTTTATTTGATTGGCGGTGTCTGGGTGTTTGTGTGTGTGTATACTTACATGCATAAATCGATTTCGTTGTTTTTTTAAGAATGTTTCGGTTAAGAAACTGTATTAATTTCATTCAATTATATAACGTTACGTTATTTTAGTGCGATGAAACGGAAGTTAAATTTATTTTTATTTATTTATATTATTTAATCCGGCGTTCGCGCAATATGCGCATAGTCGTGATTTACACGTTTTATATATTCTCTTTGTAATAATTGTTTTATGAAAAAAATACATTCATTCATTCATTCATTCATTCAATATTAATGAGAATGGTCAATGGTAGAAGAAAACCGGGAGAAGAAGGATCTCTTGGCTTGAGAACATCAAAATATGGACTGAAATTCAGAGTGCAGCGGAATTAATCAGAGCGTCAAGAGATCGGAACTAGTTTCATCAGATAGTAGAGTCCATACATGGTGACTAAGCAATATCCGAATCGGGTGGCATGTGAAGAAAAATTACTCGCGTTCTGCAATAACTGTGTATTGCATGAAAATGAGCATATCTTAACGATTCTAAATTACGATTCCAAGCAACTACAGTTTATGTACACCAAGTATAAGCATAGACGCCTTAAACAAAATATACAGTAAATTAATAATATTTTATAACATTCTTTTTTATAAGTGTATGCATTTTTATATACATCGTAGAGTTAAGCATAGGTTACTCATTTAATTTGTGTCTACGTCAATCATTTATTTTACGTAGTTAATATTGTATGTGTGCATGTGTATGTGTACATATGTACTTCATACATTTTTCTTTTTCTTTTACCATATTTATTTATTTCCTTGCGGGTTTTTTTCGTGTTTTTTTTTCCCCTGTATCCTAACATTTGTCTCGCTGATTTTCTAGATTTAGTAATACTGTATAAGTTAACTGTTAAGGTATACGGTACTTAACTTTATGAACCCCTTGTTATGTATATATCTTAATGAAATAAATATAATCAACCGATCGTAAATAGACGTAGCAATCAAGCGTTTTCGAAATATTTTCAATTTTGGACTTTATTCGCGACAGCGCGTGATAATCCGATCAGCTTCCATTAGTCCGAAATATCTGATCTTTATTTCCGATTCGGATTGTATCTCCTTTATCACTTCAAGAACAAATGTAACGTTAGGAGAAATATTATAAAACTGCCGATTATAATCTGAATGGAAAGATTCAGGCCCATTCGTTGTTCTTGGACTCGTGGATGGTGCAGCAGCCCACATCTGAGGAGGAAGTGGTGATGTATATGCATCATAATTTTCAAATATATAATCTGCGAAATCCTTGGCTGAAGGATTTGGTGGTTGCCTAGCAATTTGCCAAAAATTGTAATAAACCAAATTTGATGGCAGAAATGCTAGTCCGAAAAATCGTTTTAACCACCGACTCACATCGGAATCCGTCGTATAATATCTTCTTAAATTTCCGATACTAATTATTTTTCGATACCATGATTGTCCCAAATGAAACCGGCAACCGAATACTTCGCACTCTGGGAAAACTACAGTAACGGCATTTTGCGCCGCTTTTTCGAAATCGAGTCTAATTTTTCTAATATTTAACTCTATATTCATCGACAATGCAATTTGAACCAGGAACGTCCACATTGCAGTGTATGTAGCCTGCGTTTTTCCTAGCAGGAAGCAATAAACCAGCGAAATATATAAATGATTATTTTATCCGTGATTTGTATAGAGTTAAAATATTTCGGCCGATACTTAAATGTACCATCGGCGAAAATATCTACCGTACAATCTGCGAGAACTGTCATATTTGAATGACACGTCACCACGGCGATTTGAGTATTATCTTCAACGTACAAGAAACGTTGATTTTTGTAGGTTTTAAATGTTTCTTGGTATACTGCATACATAATATATCGCGTACGTTTATTAATTTTTGTGCATAGCTAATTTTATACATTTAAAAGTGTTATGCGTATACTATAATTTTTAAAATTAACATAAATAACAAAAATTATAAGTTAGAGGATTAATTTTATAACTACTGCATACATTTAACGATAGTACTTACTTATATTTATATTTCGTTTACTGATCGCAAAAGTTTAATTCGTTTATTTATATGGATATAATATTGCCAATAATAACGAATTAAATTAATTTATTTTCATGTTTTTCTTAATTATCTCGTTTTTGGATTTATTCTTCTTCTTCTTTTTTCGTTGATAACCGTGCCGTGTACTGCTACTAAGGCCAGAGGCACGGGAGGAATTTATATTAACGGGTAGATTCTGGATAAATGAAGGAAGGCAAGGAGTCTAGATTCGGATGTAGGAGAATGCTGTAAAATATTTGGGAGAGAGTTTGGAAGGTTTGCGATTGTACGTTCGGAGGAATATAACGGACAGGTAGTAAGCAAGTGAGGAATAGTTAAAGGAATATTGCATGCGGTACATTTCGGTTGGTCACTATTAGTAAATAAGTGCTTGTGAGTAAGCAGTGTGTGGCCTGAGCGTACACGGCACAGGACTACTTCGTTTCTCCTGTTTGAGTTTTGACATGTAGTTGACTTTATCCAGTTGACGTTGTATTGCTGCAGGTTTGAAAATCCTTCGTTTGCTCTATCGGATAATTTAGATCGTATGGTGTGAAGGAAGTCCTTCGTTGGAATTGGTATAGCGGGAATAGGTGATATTAGACACGCTTCTTTTGCGGCTGCATCTGCACTGTCGTTTGATCCCACGCCGTTATGCCCTGGAATCCAGAGGAGAATAATTTTTCCGGTAAACTCTGATGCGTTGGCTAAGATGGATTTGGCCAAAGGATGTTGGTGGTGTGATCTGTTTTGGAGACTTTTAATGGAGCTCAAGGAATCGGTGCAGATAACAGCATTGTTTTTTAGTTCTTCAATAACCACATCGACGGCAATTGAAATTGCGTACAGCTCTGTAGAAAGAACGTTGAAGTTTTGTGGAAGCGGAAATCGAATTACATTGTTTGAATATACAACTGCGCAACCGCACTGGTTGTCTCTTTTGGCACCGTCCGTGTATAGGATGTTGTAATGATTGAAACGCTTTATTAAATTTTCAAAGGAGGAATTTAGACGACTTTGAGAAGTAGGACAACATAGTTCCAGGAGAGAGGTATCGAAAGATAAAGGATGGGACGAGACCGGCGGTATTGGGAAAAGGATGTTGCTGTAGAAGTTAGGTAATGAGGTGCATAGTTTATTGTGTAGGATGGATTTGACTTTATACTGGAGCGTGGATTTTAAGTATGGTCGAGTAAGAACAGAAGGTAGAGAAGTTATGGGCATGGGGAGGTTAGGAGTTGTATGAATATGAGTGTGGAATTTTAGGAGTAAATAGGCTTGGTGTAGGTCTGGAGGATATTCTTGTGCTTCATAAAACAGATTATTTATGGGTGTCGACCGAATAGCGCCTAAAACTAACCTTAGAGCTGAGTGGTGAATTGGATTTAATAATGTTAACACTGATTGCTTAGCTGATGAATAAGCCGGGAAACCATAATCGCATTTAGATTTTATTAGGGAGCGATATATTCTCAAAAGTGATGTTTTATCTGCGCCGTATGTTGTGTGAGATAGCTTCCTGAGAAGGTTTAATCGTCGTGAACATTCGGTTTTCAAGTGGTTGATGTGCATTCTCCAATTTAATTTTTCGTCAAATATCAGACCTAAATATTTGATGGATGGTGTAGAATTTAGTATTCTGTTATCCAAAATAATATTAAATTGATGAGCGCAATGGCGAATACGGCAGAAGTGCATTACTTTGGTTTTTGCGGGTGAAAAAGATAATCCATTTTCTTTTGACCAGTTATTGAGCTTATTAGTGACTTCTTGAAGAACTGTTTCGCCTGTTCTGAGGTCGTTACATTGGACAAATATTGTCAAGTCGTCAGCAAATAGGGACTTGAATACTAAAGGAGGTATTTCTTCAACAACAGAGTTTATTGCGATGTTAAACAGTGTTGGGCTTAGAACCGAGCCTTGCGGCACACCGTTGATGATGTCATGAAGGCTAGACACGGTGTCTCCTAGTCTAACAAATAACCTGCGATGTTCTAGGAAATTTTTTATAAAAACTATCATGCGTCCACGTATGCTCCATTTCAGTAGTTGTTGGAGAATTTTTTGATGATTGATTTTGTCAAATGCCTTGTTGAAATCATAGAATATGGCTAATACATGCTGCTTTCTTGAGAATGCTTCAATGATTGTATTTTGAAGGTGGTATTGAAGGTCTGTTGTCGATCGCAAGGCTTGGAATCCACATTGATATTTTGATATAAGTTTTTGCTTGTGTAGAACCCATTGTAATCGGGTATTTATAATTTTTTCCAACACCTTACAGAGGACAGAAGTTAAGGAAATGGGTCTATAGCTCTCCAGCTGAGTTGGGTTTTTAGTTGATTTTAAAATTGGAATCACTTCTGCTATGCGCCATGAATCTGGGAAAGTACCAGTGAGCCAAAATTGGTTGAAAAGTTCCAGCAACAGAGAGATTACTTGATTTGGAGCAAATTTAAGCATGTTAATGTGAATTTTATCACAGCCTACAGCTGTCGGTTTTGTGTTCTGAATAGCGTAATGTAGCTCTTCTAATGTTATTGCTTTATTATAAGGTTCGTGAGAGTCATCATTAATACAGAGTGGGGCTGCGTGATTAAGCGATTGCAAAGGCTTGTTTGAATCAGCTGCGAACTGATTGGCAAATTCTGCAGCAGCTTGGTTAGTGTTAGCAATTTTAACATTGTTAACAATAATTAATGATGGTTTATGAGAGTTGTGTTTCCCTTCGAGTGAGTTAATTTTATTCCATATCACTGAAGGGTGAGTTTTGTATGTAATAGTTGAGGTGAACTCTTTCCATGATTGTTGTTTTGATTGCTTCAACACAAATCTAGCTTTTGCTCGTTCTTTCTGGAAGGTAATATGATTTTCCATTGTAGGGTGGGCTTTGAGAAGCTTAAGTGCTTTTCTTCTAGTCCTTATTGCCTCGGCGCAATTTTCGTTCCACCAGGGGACTCTTTTGCGTTTGTTAGATCTTTTGTGGGAAGGATGAGTTGTGCAGCGGTAAGCGAGATTTACTAGATGACCTGAAAATGTTTGAATTGCTAATTGTGGATTTGTATTATCAGTAGCAGGAAGAGATGTGTTTTTCCATAAATGGGAGTATGTTTCCCAATTTGTTTTTCGGTAATTGCGATCAATTTTATGTGTAATACTATTTATGTGTTCCTTAATTAACCCTGTTACTAATATAGGGATGTGATCACTTCCTGCTAAGTCATGGTGGTAGTAGACTGATATGGAATTTGATATCTGAGATGATGTAATGACTAGGTCTAAGGTTGACCACTTTTTGTAACTGAAATTATAATGAGTTGGATCAGAGTTCAGAACTGATAAGTTAAGGTTATCTACAAAATCTTCGAGGACTTTTCCTCTACTACATGTGTACTGACCACCCCACAAAGGGCTATGAGAGTTGCAATCTCCTACTATAATTAAAGGTGAGGGTAGATTATTAACAATTATATGCAACAGATAGTGATTTCTGGATCCAACTCGACACGTATTGCAAGGATCTGAAGAGTGGTTTGAAGAGGGATTTGTCTGAAGCTGATAGAGTTCTTGATGGCAATTGCTATTCCTGCATGAGCAACGTTATTTAGGTATGGAACTTTTTTAATAGTTGAATAATTGGAAAGAGTAATGGTTTGTTGGGTTTGTAGTCGTACTTCCTGGAGACATATTACTAAAGGTTCGTAATTTGAAATTAGGATTTTGAAATCTTCATAGTGCCTGTAAAAACCATTGCAGTTCCAGGAAAGAATATCTGGTTTACTATTCATCTTGAGGGATTTTATTCTCATTTTCAAGATGGGTTGCGAGGGCGTTTATTAATTTAGTAAATCTTATTTTAGTTCCCCTGTGTGCTATTAAAGGGTGACAGTCTTTGATTAGATTTATTAAGTCACGAATATCTGCATTATATTCTTTGGCGATTGCTATGGGATTGCTATGTTTTGTTTGACACATGTCATAAAACAGAGAGAAATTTGAGAAGGAAATAGTAGTATTTTGATTTTCCTTAAAATAGGGTTCTAAAGGGCAAATATCTATAAATACGCACACTTAATATGATTTTAAATTATCATCAGTTTACCACTATAATTTCTAATCGATTTGTTTTCAACGTTAGTATTTTAATTTTTTCCCTATTACATTGCTCGAAAATATAAGACGACATTGTTACGTCCTAACGTTAATAAGATTTATTTAATATGTTAACACTGGATTATTGGGCTAATAATTTAAATGTGTGACGATTATAAAATAAAAATTATTTTTCATTTTTGAATATTTTGTGTTATACTGCAGATGAAAGATGACGGGGAAAGTTTTATTAATTACAAACATGTATGTCGAAGATGAGTATTTCTGTATTCATTTCTTTTGTTTCAAAAAACTTTTTAATTCATTGCATTCCACTATTTCGTTTTATTGGGAAAAGAATTATTATAAAAATATTAAAATAGGTAGAATACAGATTATCATAAAATCTACTGGTGGTACGAAAATTGTTGTCTCTTGATTGATTTAATAATGTAAATTTATAATAAAAGTTAATAATTAAAGGTGATCATAATTTATTTAAATAATTAAAATAAATAATGTATCCCAAGAACGTAAAAAATATTTAAAAACTTTTTATAAAAATAATTCAATATAATTGGCGTACCATAATATCTTTGTAAATTATCGCCACACACTCCACACAATAGGATAGAGAATTATATCTATCGTTTATTAATTTCTCTATAACATTGCGATCATGATCCGCATAATCTTATTCTCTTATTATATATTTATATATATATATATATATATATATATATATATATGTATATATACATGTGTATAATATGCACATGTATATATTCACATATGTATATTACACACGATGTATATGTAGCTGCGTACATATTCATATATATATATAAATAGATATAGAGATATATAGATATAGATACATATATTACATACGTGCAGAGAGAGTGAAAGTGAGAGAAACGAGTTAGGCTGCGGTTACATTGCATCAGAATTCGTACGAAAATTTCTGTTGCGAAATCGTCAGAATTCTGACGAAATCATCAGAAATGGATCAACTGCGTTGATATGCATGCACGTGGTTATACTGGTTGCGTCATTTTCGTGCGAATTCGCATGTTTTCGTCAGAAATTTCCATCCGAACAAAATACTTTGTTTTTTCATCAGAATTCGTGCGAAACCAGTATACGAAGGTTGATGTTCTAAGCTTTTTATTTTTATTATTTTTTACGATTCGTTGTATTTTTTAAAAGAAATTTTCTATCTGTCTATTTTGTTATTATGGATGTCGAAAAATTAATATATTTAATTAAAAACAAACCGTCTCTATGGAATCAAAAATCAGAATATTACCATAATCGGGATTTTAATAAAAAATTATGGAAGGAAATAGCGCAAGAATTAAATGCTACAGGTAATAGAAATTGTTGATCATATTAAAATGTTAATGAAATTTACAATTGATTACACATGTTAAAATACTTTAAAAATCTGTTTCGAATTTCATACGCTTCATTAGCAGCTCTATTACAGCATCGTGCTGCCCGATTATTTAAATTAGTAGGTTGCTGGTACTGAGTTGCCTCAAAATTATCGGGAATACCATCCAAAGTAATTATTATATTATGTAGGAGACAAATGCATTTCACAACTAAATCCACTTTGTCTGGATGAATTTCAATTTCTGTCTTTAAAATTCTCCATTTTGCTGTTATTATACCGAAGGCACATTCGACGAGACGTCTTGCACGAGACAGGTTCGAATTAAAAATTTCTTGTTCTGAAGATAAATTTTGTCCTGAAAACGGACGCATTAAATAGTATTTTAATGGATAGGCGGCGTCACCTACAAAAACGAAAGGTGCAATAATATTTGTATTTGGTAATTCTTTTGGCGTAGGAAATGTCACAATACTATTAGTAATACTTCGGTACAGTGACGAAGTCGCAAAAATTCCACCGTCACTTTGTTTACCGTAACTTCCAACTTCAATATATACAAATTTGTAATTAGCATCTACTACGGCTTGTAAAACTATTGAAAAATAGTTTTTGTAATTGTAATACAAAGATCCAGACTTAGCAGGACATTTAATTCTGATATGCTTTCCGTCAATAGCTCCTATGCAATTAGGAAATTTCCATTTTCTCTGAAATTCATCTGCAATTGATGACAACATTTCTTCTGTCGGGGAGGGAATGTATTTCGCATATAAAGCGTCCCACATAGCCAAGCATGTTTCATAAACTATGCTTCTGATTGTTGTGTGTGACATCCGGAATGAAAAAGCCATAGATCGAAAAGAATCTCCTGTAGCAAGGTACCTGAAAAATGTGCACTTTTATTTTAGTACGTTTTTATATATAAAAATCAGTTGTAAATAAATGGTTTTCTTGTTGTAGAGGAAGTCGTTCGAAACAAATGGAGAGGCCTTAGGGATACATTTCGCAAAGAGTTACAGAAGGTTCAATTTACAACGTCAGGGCAAGCTGCTAGTGAAGCAGTACCGTGTAAATGGCACTTTTTTAAAGACCTACAATTTATAAAAGAAAGTGTTGTCCCACGCAAAACAACGGGGAATATTACACAGAATTGTACAACAGATAAAGAAGAACCTGAAGCAACGGAGGAAGATATAGAAACTGAAGGTAGTAAAAATGAAATGGAAGAGGAATCTTCTTCACTTAATATAAAACCGTGCTCTACAAAACAATCACCTGTCGCAGTGACGCCTTCCAAAAAGAGAAAAACCACCACAGATAAGGCTTTACAGAAATTGCTTGTGCTTGAAGAAGAAAAATTGAAACATTTCAAACAAAACGCGGTAACTAACCAAGATGATGATTATCATTTTGCGATGAGTTTGGTACCGTACCTGAGGCAGCTGCCAACTCATCGTAAATTGTGTGTGCGAGCTAAATTTCAGGAAATTTTGGCACAAGAATTTTCATCTGTGGTATCACCGCCTTCACCTTATTGCGGCGGATCACTGTCGTCTACATCTGGTCAGTTTACACCAATGCCATCTCCCTCACCAAATTACAGTTCGGTATCATGTCAACAGTCGCCGTCTGAGTTTACGTTATTCGATCTTTAGTATTTTTTTATATAAATGTAAGTGATGTGTGTTTTTGAGGGTATAGGTGTAAGTAGTACATTTGTTATAAAATATAATTATAAATTATTAAAAATATTTGTAACCGGGACGGGAAAACACGACGTAAAAATTTATATATGTGTGACCTACTCTGAAGAAAGGGGTTCAAATTCGATTTTTTAGTCGTTAACTCCCGTTCTTCGGAGCCGGCCATATATACATATATAGTGTGTGTGTACGTTCGCATTAATACAAATATTTTGCTTACCGCAACGTGACGATTAATTTTTGCTCTGGTGAAATACATTCTCTAAAGTTTGAATATTTTTGAAGTTTCCCCTTTATAGCATTTAAAATAAAATCGAACGTACATTGCGTCATTCTGGTGTATTCAAAAAACTTTTTATCATTTTTTTTCAATTCTGCGTATGATCTTTCGAATTCTCCGTTTACATTTCTGGTTTTAAAATAATCATTTACCCATACACTTCTTCTGTCCGAATTTTTAATTAAAAGAAATCGAATCACAGGAGTGTCTAAAAGGTATTCATTTTGAACAAGTGGGTCCATTTCACTAAACAAAAAAAATAAACAAGAAACACTGAACGCGATTAATGCCTTCCGCTAGGCTTGCATGAACAATTCACAATATTTCTGTGAAATTTTTGTCCGAATTCGTATCGAATGTAACCACTCAATTCGTACGAAAATTTCGTACGATTTCTGATCCATTTCGCATCGCACAAATTCGGATCCAATGTAACCACGGCCTGGGTGCTAATATATATATATATATATATATATATATATATATATATATATAAGTTTTATCTAAGGGTAGAGTTAGCTGCTTATATATATATATATATATATATATATATATATATATATATATATATATATATATATAATGTAACCTAAAAAGGAAAAAAGATCGTTGGATCGTCGTATCGATCGAAGTGTGGTCCCTAGGCAATAAATTACTCATCCTATCGGTGTAAGTGTGGTCTTTCGTTCGGACCGGAGTTGTTTGCCTGCGAATCCTACAGGCTTAAGTGGCGAAGTGGGGAATAGATGATAAACTGGTTTTTGCATCCTTCACTTCGTCATTGTGTCTGGACCGTGGTGTGAAGATATATAGGTGTGCTACACGGTCGACTTGTTTTCGTTCTTTCTGCGCATGACGTCACGTTCGAGGTATTCTCTTACTGGTAGTACAGTACAGAATAGCGTTTGCCTAATTCAGCTGGTTTTTTCATTTTTCCTCTTCATATTTTAAAACGAGCGGTTGTTTATTAAAAAAATCAGTGGCGGCTCGTGCATAAGGGCTGCAGCGCCCCACCTACAAAATTACCAGTATAATTTTTTTTTCATATTCAAAAAACAAATTAAAATTATCCAAAATTTTGAAATTTCATTTAAAAAAGAAATTTTTTCTCTTTGGATGCTCATTCTAGAACGTTGGTGAGGGCTACGTATGATAGCTCTTGTTGGCACATTTAGGAAACATAAAAAGCGTAGTTCCGCGAGAAAACGATGTTAAAGGCGCATGCGCAGTGGTTTCTTTTTAACCGCGTTCGGGCTGCACAAAAACCAGCCCAATACAGCTCTCGTTCACGTGTTTAGAAAACATAAAGTGCGTGGAAACGGAATCGGACAATGGTAAAGGCGCATGCGCAATAGTTCTTTTTTTGCCCGCGTTCGGGCTCCACGAGAACCAGCCCAGCCAGGTAGACTTGTATTTCAAGATTAATATTCCAACTGCAGAATGAAATGTTGACGCGCGCGATCTTCTATTATTGTTGCTCATTTACTTATGTTTTATTGATTGAATAAATATATTTATTTATAAGGATTTTATTACTTCGATTGTTTTGGTAGAAAGGCTAACTTTAATTATGGCTGGAAATAGCGATTTTCGTGAAAGTGAATTGAATTCGGTTTCATGTTTGCTGAATAACAAATTTTTGCGGTTATCGTTTGCAGAAAAGTGTAACGTTAAGGCTCAATATTATACAAACGTCATCTAGCCGAAACTATACTTTTGAAAGAAAATTTAAAGCGGATATTTATTCAAAATGTGACTGGCTTTGCGGTTGTGAAATTAAAAACGCTTTCTTTTGTTTTCCTTGTCTACTTTTTGGCGGTGAAATTTCTTGGACTCAAACTGGTGTGGTAGACTTGAAACATTTGAATGAAAAAATCAAGAAACACGAAAATTCAGCACAACATATAAAAAATTCGATAGATTTTAGTATGCTGGGAAAAATTAATATAGCGACACAGGTAAGCGAAGCGTATAAATTAAATATCAGAAAGTTCAATGAAAACGTCAAAAAGAATAGGGATATTTTATCAAAATTCATCGACTGCCTGATATTTTGCGGTAAATTTGAACTTCTGCTACGAGGACATAATGAAAAAGCGGATTTCGATAATCCTGGTATTTTTCGAGGATTGTTAAATTTCGCAGGGATATTGGATGAAAATTTGAAAGTGCATTTTGAAAATTCTACAGTGTTTAAAGCTAACTCAAAAACAATTCAAAATGAATTGTTGGATTGTATGTTAGACATTTGTCGAACTGAAATTTCTAATGAAATTGAACAAGCTCAATTTTTAGTTGTTATGTCCGATGATACGACTGATATCTCTGAGAAAACACAGGAGGTAATTGTTTTTCGTTCCGAATTCAATGGAACCACATACGAAAGATTCTGGGGATTTTATAACCCTGAGTCACGAGATGCAGAAGGATTATCGAAACAGATTTTGGAGCAGTTGAAAATTGTTTTAAAAGATAATACTGGGATACTAATTGCTCAAACTTATGATGGCGCCGCAGTTATGAGTGGAGCGCGTGACAGTGTTCAAAAAATAGTAAAAGAAACTTACGCAAATGCCCATTTCATTCATTGCTATGCTCATAAATTAAATTTAGTAATGAGTAAATCAGTTTCAACTAATAGAGAAGTACGCATCTTTTTTAGTAGCTTGTCAGGAATTCCAGCATTTGTTTCGCGTTCTTCTCAGAGATTAGCTGAGCTTGAAAATTGTATGTCAAGAAGAATTCCACGTGGTTCCGATACAAGATAGAATTTCAATTCAAGAGTCGTAAGTACAGTTTTTGAAAACATTGAACAGCTGAAAGAATGTTTCGAAAAATTGCAGAATTCAAATAATACCCAACAGTTAATGAAGCATCCGGTCTTCTTCGTCTTCTCAATGACAACAACTTTATATTTTGGCTTGGCGTCTTCCATCCTATTATGCCACACGTTGATTTACTATACGATGCATTTCAAAATCGCAATATTAATTCTTCGAGCGCTTTTTCATCACTGGAAAATTTTTATCGCGCAATTTCTTTAATCAGAGAAACGAATTTCGAAAACTTGGTGTCCACAAATACTGATTCTATGCCCATATCTCGTAAGAGGAAATGTGATGAAAATCGAAACGCCGCTGTCAAAGAAGTTTGTGACACAATATGTATGCAAGCTAAGGTTAGATTCGAATTTACTGGTCATCTATCTGCAGGAAAGTTGCTGTTACATGAGAAATTTGAAACGTACTGCAGGCAATTTCCTTCTCAAGAATTTAACGAAACTTACCAGGCATATCCCATGCTAAATAAAAATCGTTTGCAAACTGAACTTTCTGTTCTATACGAAAGAAATTCAGAATTTTCCCTTGCATCGGGAGTTGCGCAACTCCACCAATTGTTTCGAAACACTGGTATTTACAAAACACTCGGCAAAGTATATGTTTGATGAACATTTTGTTAACGTCTCCTATGACAACTGCTGAAGTGGGAAGGTGTTTTTCTTCCTTGAAAAGAATTAAAACATTTACGGAGTACAATGCTGGAAGACAGAGTTTCTGCGCTTGCAATGATAAGTATTGAGAAAACTCTTATCGATACAATTCCTAACTTCCACAGCAAGGTAACTGACCGGTTCGCGAAAATGAAAAACCATTGTATGGACTTCATATACAAATAAATTTTGAAGTAAGTGCTTTGAAATTACACATTTTTTTAAATTTTCTTAGAATGGCCGATTCTAAATTTTATTTTTGTTTAGAAAATTTTGAATTTTAAGTTTTTATGAAATGGTAGCCTAGCTGTATGTTTTTTATTAAAAAAAAATTTCAACTAGGTATAACTTTTAGCTCCTTCGCTTCGAAAACCCACGAGCCGCCACTGAAAAAAATGTTATTAAAAATGCCGTTTTAAATAATGTACAGATTTAATAAAGAAAGAATAGAAACCAAACATCCTAATAAATAACTTTTAAACGATACACATGAAAATTTAATTTATTAATTTACCTTATGTATCCGTTCATTTCAGGTTTCAATTTTTTTTAACTTGTTCCTGAATTTTCTTTGGTTCCCATTTTCGAAGACAATATTCTTATTCAGTTGTCGTAAACGTATGTATGTTCTGGCAAAAATTAATCGTTTTATAGCTTCTAATGGAACATCATTGTTGCTACCAGACAGTTTTTCCGTCACTAATGTTTCAACTTTTTTGATTATCCAATTTTCAGCGCGAAGTTTATGCGGTCCATGAAAAGCGATGAAGCAATTTTCAATAATTTTAGCGCATTCAAAAAACTGTTCGCTCGGAGTAGTTAGTTCGTGTTTAGAAATTGTCTGTATCCAAGAATGTTCCGATCTTTCCGGGCACAATTCACTCGAAATACTGTTCGAGATGTCAGCATATTTAGAGTGTAGAAACAACATAGCTAAATACCTTAAACCTTCATTCGTAATATTATCGTTGACAAATTTATGCGGAATATTATCTTCAAATGTTTCATCAATACCTAAATCTTGCACTAAATTCTTTAAAACATCCACCATCGAACAAATTTCTGATGTAATTTTTTTATCGACTTTAATTGTTCCCATTAACACACTTTCATCATCATCTTTAACATTTCTCTTCACATGAAATATTGTGCTGGAATGTTTTCCCATAATATACTAGCGCAGTCTGTACATGATTTGTAAAGCATCTGGGTGATCGTATGTCCGACCCATTCCTCAAATAAATGAAAAAAAGTTTTCCAATACATCTTGGTTTAACTTCGCTGTCAGGAGATACTTCTGTCCGAAATTTTTTCTAAGATAGTTAAACATCGTTTTTAAAGAATTGGTTCATATGATAATACCGGTTTGGAATGGCAGCTTAGCTTTACACCCAGTGATATGAAAGTTGTTTATTAATAAAAGCATGTTGTCTAATATTGTTTCTTGCTCTGATAAATTAATGCTAAACCATTCTTTTCATTTTGCGATGTGAATGGCAAACTAGAATTAAAAACATCGAACCAGTTATTGAACGTAAGTAAAACTTTTTTAAGTTGGTTCCCAATTACGCTTCGTGTTCAATAAATTGTGTTCACCATAATATTGTAAAGCTTTAGAATTCGAATAAGAAAAAAGTTGTGATGCAATTTTTACATTTTGTTTATCTTTAACAAATATTTGGGATTCGTGAAGTTTGAAAGCTACTTTTAGATCATGTTTTTGAGAATGTAGCATTTCTAATAAACAGTCTTTGTTCGCAATTTCTCCATCAGTTAAAGTAAATCCTTTTGATACAAAATGATTTCTCGTCAATTTCAGTAAGTGCGGTGCATCTGCGAATACAAAAATTGGACGCTTATTATCAAACGGATTATCGAAATAAACATTTTCCGGTGAAATATTAAGGGCTCTCCAGAGAGCTCGATTTCCTGCACCCATATCAGATGTTATTGAAATTACCTTAAAACCAGCATCTTCGATATATCTGATTATTTCGAATAATATTTCTTTGGTCATCGGTTGGTCAAAATTATAATAGACTGGTTGTTTCCAATTACTATTTATTGCTCGCACCATAAGCACTTGTACACTATTGTGAGGTCCAAAAAATTTTTTCTTCTTTTATGTCAAAACAATTATGGAGGCTTGTTTCATCAAAACTGAGTGCTACAATTCTTTCAAATTCTTTAGCATTAAAAAATAATTTTTTCATTATTAATAATAAAACATTGTGCAAAATTCCCGGTGAACAGTCAAATTTTGAAACCCATTTACATAGTGTACCTGGAGCTGGTAGCGGATATTGTAACTTAATTCGTAAATATCGGTATGCTTTTGAACTGGCGCTTCCTAATGATATAGCAGCAGATATATCGTCATTTGACCAAGTAATCCTTTTCTTCTGTGATAGAAGAACAGAAATTTGTCCTTCAGTAAAAATCCTAGATAATATACGTCTTATTTTGTCATTCACATTCTTTACACATGACTGATTTAAATTTTTAATTCAGCATGTAAGCTGGCATTTTCTGCTGTTAAATTCTCATTTATTTTTTTTAAACCGACATTTTCTTTTTCTAATTTGAGAATTTCT
Organism: Coronaproctus castanopsis; assembly: GCA_032883995.1. Taxonomy (NCBI): domain Eukaryota; kingdom Metazoa; phylum Arthropoda; class Insecta; order Hemiptera; family Monophlebidae; genus Coronaproctus; species Coronaproctus castanopsis. The sequence continues at coordinate 33,717,436 of CM065053.1, forward strand.
TCCTTTAATATGTTTTTTCTGCACTGTCATTTCCTAAAATTTCATCTTTATTCTCTGTTATTATAGCGGACTCGATATCTTGTTCATCAATGAGAATACTGTTCATGAATTCTGTCCATCGTTTAATTCTTTACGTTCTTTCTAATGCTGATTTATTTTCTGTTATACTTTTTGGTATATTAATTGTTGGAACAGCATCACACTTTAAATCCCTCAAATTTTTGTAAGTATAATTAAGCAGTTTATTTCGAAGAGGAATAGCAAAACAGTCGACAGTAAAATGTACGGAACAAATTGTCGCTGACTTAAGATTTATTTTGTCACTCCTTCGACAAGCATTAATCCACGAGTCGCATAATTTACTTTTTTTGGAAACGAATAATATTTCATGGGCAACCCTTTGGTTTTTTTGTTGTTATTTGTACAACTAAATACGGCACAGTTCGGCATTTTTTTGTTATATTTATATTATAGTTTAAAGAAAATGTATAAAACTCACTTTAAATACGTAAACCGAGTAAATAGTAAACTGAAGGAGGTTCATTTGATGACTAATATTAATGATATCCGCAAATAGACTGCGATTAAAGTATGTTAACAATAACTAAATACAAATACGATGGTAAAACGAATTTAATAACCTGAAGAAGGGACGTTGGAAAACTATAACCGAAATTAAAATACACTTGATGATTGATCAGTTGTAGAAATTCATCGTAAATATAAATACAGACAAAATGAATAAGCAATAAAAAAAATAAAAGCCGAATAGAACTTCCTTGGCGCGACAAATGAACGTAGAATACACGGACTATATAAAACATATCCAATGTAGTACCTCGAACGTGACGTCATAAACCGGTAGAAAGTGATAGAGAGCATGCGCAAGAGCACACCTATATATCTTCACACCACAGTCTGGACTGTACATGGTTTCAACAAGATGATGTGACGTGTCATTGTTCGGCAGAAACGCTCGCAGTACTGAAAGAAGAAGCGTTTGGTAACACCGCAGCGCTCGACAGATTTGACCGCTCCAGGTTTTTTTTGTGGGCTACACTAAGAGCCGCGTTTACGAAACACGTCCACGAGATATGGAAAATCTGAAAAGTTGGATTTCTGAAAAAATCTCAGAAATTCAGCGATCTATGCTCGAAAAAGTTTTCTAAAATGTTGTAAAGACCGAATGAATGTATTGTTGCCAATGGCGATCATCTGAATGTTCTAAACCTGATTTTTATTATGCACAAAATGTTATGTATAATTAACACATAACAAACGGCGAATTAACATAAACCTAAATAAAACCGAAACTATATTCTTCAGCCTGTAGATCAGCTCTACCTGGCAATCTTATAGCAGAGAATACAATAGAGTAAGACGATAATGACAATATACTTATATTCTTTAAACACATAAATAATGTCGCAATCAAGACAAATAATAACGCCTTCTATTCCTTGTAAAATCCTTTCTTCACATTAACTACAAGATAATCCTCTATAAAGCATTAATCCGTCCATTATTTTATTACGCTTATCCTGCCTGCAACTCGATATCAAAAGTCCCCTTTAATAAATTACCAGTCGTTCGAAATGGGTTTCTCGGAATCAGTATCGTTAGTAATTAATTATTAAGAAAACTTGTTTATTTTTATAGCCGCAGATTTTTATTTGCTTTTCTGAAAGTGTTTAACCTTTTATTTACTTTTACCCTTGATAATGGCGGTAAGGAGTTCCCGGTATACATGCAACCCGTCTTATATTTTCGTTTACCTGTATAAACATTTACATAAAATAAAACTTTGTGTCGATATTATGTATAATATACGACTGAAGGAGGTTAAAAATTTCGCGAATAATTGTGTGCGTTAACTTTTTAAAGTCACATTTTTACCATCCGGATAATCGTATCGTATCGTATGATGTTGATTTACAGATCGAGCTCTAAACGGAAAAGCCAGTCTAAACTCCCGCCGCGCAGATGATGTACATATTCAACAGTAATACCATTTTCCGAGTATACTTCGCATTCTTCGACGATGTGTTTTATTGTTTGCATGGGATGTCCGCAACAGCAACTAGCTGAGTCAGAAATACTCCACTTCTGCAGGAGGTGACCGCATCTACCATGACCAGTTCGGATTCTGTTCAAGAGTCGTCACTCCTTTCGTCGAAGTTCCATTCCTAGAGGTTGCTCGGTAGGGTTTTCGACGAGGGATCCATTTATGAACGAATTACGCACCGAATTCCATTCCTTGGTCCATTGTTCTTTCAAATCGAATGAAAATCGTGCTTGATCCAAAGTTGTCCATGGGGATTTCCTAAATTTTAATCTAACTTTAGAAGCTTCTCTTATAAATTTTGTAATTAGTAAATTTTCATTTTCTTTGAATTTTGCTGAGTTCTTTTTCAACGAGTCGGTTCTTCGAATATGAAGCGGTTGAATGTTCGTAAAAACTGGAAGCCATGCAGTCGGTGTGCTGCGTATCGTTGCTGAGATAATACGCATTACTTCGTTAAGCTGAACGTCCACTTTTCGCACATAACAACTGTTCATCCACACCGGCGATCCGGATAATAATAATACTATCGCGTACGTCACTACAAATTAACTAACGTTATAATTTAGTTGAATCCGATTACAACAAAGAAGAAAAATAAAGAGAAAAGTATCGGATACGTTGAAAAAAGACAGATAGAGCTGCCGGAGATACGATCGAACGAAGAAAAACAGCCTACTCGGGGCGCGGTATTAAGAGATCAATGCTAAATTATCGCGGCGGAAAGTAAAAGAAAGAAAAGATACCAACGATCGCTTAGCTCGATAATATCCAAAAGTGGTCGTCTATGATGGGAAAAAATTTGTTCCAGAGGGCAATAGCCTAATTATATATGTATATATATGTATATATATATATATATATATATATATATATATATATATATATTTATAACAAACTTAAAGACGATTAATTAAATTCTGAGAGTGACGAAGTTTAATATCAATTTTATCATAATCGTACGTTACACGCGGATCTACAATACAAGTATAATCAGCGGAAAGATAAGAAAAAAGTTCCAGAACAATGACGGCACAAGCTGGAATACTACAGGGATTGTCTCCCGGTCGCGTTGCTAGATAACCACAAAAAAGCCAGATGCTTGAAGCATAAAAGCCAACCAACCTATTGTAAAGACGTTCGTCCGAATATCGGACGAAACTCTGGATAGGACTTTTCACAAATTACGATCACGTGTGCCACAAGAGTTACATAGTTGCACATTCGCGGTAAAAGAAAAGAAAATTTACTTAAGCGATTTCATTTTTGTCTTCGTACAAAAATCGGCAATTAATAAAACATTTTTAAAAAATCGACTAAATTTTTTTGAAAAATTAACAAAGATTTTTAAAAATTAAAACATTTGTTAAATAATAATTTAAAAAAAAATAACAAAAAATATTAGAAATTTAAATATATATATATTAAAAATATATTCTCAAAAAAAAAAAAAATTAATAAAAGAGTTAAATTATGCTCAAGCAAGACTAATTAACTTCGACCCTTTTATGTATTCCTCCACCACGGATTCAATTAAAATTGTTTAACTTTGTAATAATTAGGCGATATAGAATACCTAAATTCCAAATATATATATATTCACCTGTATATATTCCAGCTGAATCAGAGCTCAACTTCACAGTTCATGAAAGATCTGTTGTGGATCTAAGTGAATGGAAATCACATTATTTTTTGCCAGTAAATTCCACTTCTATTTATTATAATATTCTCCATTACTTTGATGTTTCGGTATTAAGTTTTTTATTAGTAACATTGATGAATAATTTTTAAAAAGTAAGTTCTTAGTAAAGTGCTGCAAAATGCATTGAAACATTAAGAAAAATATTGTTTCATGCTTATGCAGTGATAACATATATTACTGATAACTTAAGAGTTAGTGCGGTAGTGATTACTATAAACTCAGGAATAACCTATAATATCTATACATAAACAAAAATATATAACAAATTAGAGCGAACGTGTAACTAAAATTAAACTAATTGAGGATTAAAACTTGAATGAACAGTAAAAAGTAAATATTTTTTTGGTTGTGGGCAAAAAAATTTTACAACATGCTGTTTTCAGAGCAAATTTAATGATCATTACTACTGAGAAAAGTATATCAAAATCTACAACATTTTCTTCGTCTTTATAAATTATTTTATTAAATTTTAGCATTAGTAGTTTTTTTAAAATATATCCTTGTCATCCAGTATTCCTTCTAATGCACAAAAAATCCTACAAAAAACCATAGATCGTTTGCAGCAATGATACGAAAGGTTTATATTTTTCTACATCCAAATCAACATACATTATTTTCCATAAGAGGCGTCTATCATCTTCCAGCTTTTCCTTAAGTATAAATAACTCTCCCTTAACAGCCAAAACAACAGCAAAATTTCTAGGTTTATTGTTCGACTCCAAATTAATCTGGCGTTACCATATAACTGAAGTCAATAGTAGGTGCTTAAAACTGCTCCCAATTCTAAAATATTTATCAAACCCAAAATACAATATAAAAACCCAAATCCTCTTAAAAATCTATAAATCTATAATCCTATCACGAATCAACTATGGGTGCCAGGCATATTCAACAGCCAGTAAATCTATATTAAGAACATTAGATACAGTACACCATGCTGGATTTCGATCCATCCTTGCAGTACATCCCTCATCTCCATCAAAGAGCTTGTGTGCATTAGTAGGATCTTTTCCACTTATATACTACAGAAAATACCATACTTACCTCTATTTAAGCCGTCTGCTTACCTACAATAAAACATTTGCATACACCAAAGAATGTACATCCCCTAACCCCCTTTTTGTAAATGACCCTATACCAAAGCTACTTAGCATATTATCAACATATCACATAAGCTTCATTCCAAAATCAACATTGAATTACAATATAATGATACCTCCTTGGGACCCTTCCGAAACAAAAATATATTTATCTCTCACACAGCACAATAAATCTACACACCCCACAAATATAACAAAAATGATATTAAGCACTCTTCAAAAATACAATGACTACACACACACGCATACACAGATGGAGCAAAATCTAAAGCAGACGGTGAAAATTCACTAGCAGCTTGCTCTTACCAAATTGATAATATACTACACTCAATCCGACTAAGCGATGGCTGACCTTCTCTGGATGCAGAGTTGTATAGAATTATGTACTGTATTCAGTACATCAGATCAGCTGTACTCCTACATCGAAAAGCATAGGTTATAACAGACTCCCTCTCCTCTCTACAACTAATATGCCATCAAAACAATAAAAATACCATAATATTAGAAATCCAACACAATCTACACACACTACATAAGGAAGGATGGGAAATTTGCTTTCTGTGGATCCCAAGTCACATTGGGATGCACGGTAGTGATGAAGTAGACCATGAAGCTCGGTCTATGGTACTTTCACCAGTACCAGAATACTCACCACCTTCATCAACATTAGCACACGTATTCATGAACAACAGTAACAAGGAATGGATCATCGACTGGACCTCACAAACAACCTTCCTTAGGAGCATAAAATCAACCATAGAACCTTGGTGGCCTCCAGATGGCACAAGCAGAAAAGAACATGGTACCCTAAACCGTCTAGTCATACAGCCATATCACACAATTATCTTTGTACCAAAATCCCTCCACCAACAGACTACCCCTATGGGGACATTTAACAGAACCAACAGTCACAAACTTAATCTACAACTGCCAAACACTCATACTACACAGGTTAAAACACAAAATACAGGGCCCGATACACAAAATGCTCTCAAACAACCCTCAACCAATAGGTAGCATTCTGGCTTTTGTAAGAGAATGCGCACTCCTAGCATACATATAAACTAGACACATGTCTACTTATGCTATAATAACCCTGGTAGTTACAAACGGCATATGGAGATTTACATATATCAGATTTTAACATACATGTTTGCTATCAAGTTTCTGTCTACAAATTCCCAAGACTATTGCTGTTATAAACTAAATAAAATCTCCGATATGAATAAAATAATTAGTGCGACGTCATTTATTAACTGAGCGTTTTCTTCAACGTGCTGATTTTAATACTGATCGTACTAACATTTTTCCTCACTTACATTTATCTATGTTAAAAATTATGAAATAATAAGATAATAAATTTATCCTGACAGTGAAGTGTTTATTTTTTACTACTTGCCAACATCTTTCTGAGAATGTTTATACAAATGGACGAATATTACAAGGCTAGAGAGAGATATTACCAGATTAGAGAAGACATATATAGAGAAGACATATATGATAAGATTGCCAAATATTATGAAAACAAATTTGATTGGTAAATATAAAATAACATATGCATTTTATCATTGAAAAAATTAAATCATTTTTTTAAAATCGAGATTAATATTTTTCTTACATGATGATTAAGTCTATCTTCAGAACGTGCATAATTTGAATAATAATTTAAAATATATTTAATTTTGCTTTATTACAATTGTAAATTATAACTTACCTAATATTTTATTAAAAAATTTCATTACTTTATTTCATAACATTCCTCAGCCTATATTATATGATCATCATATTCTTAATTAACCGAGTATTCATAACATCTCTAACGCACGCACACATATATACAAACTCATGTCTACCCAATTATTTATTTACAGTCAGTACTATTAATACATGTTGGTTATTTAAAGATATTAAGTGGACAGGAGAATGTAGTGGGGACATATATTCTATTAATGTTTTTTTTAAATAAATTCCTGCGGGCACTGTAAAAATGACAGAAATACTGGCAGGTACCGGACTTAACGAACCTTATCCAGTAGAAATGGTCAGGAAGCAGATTATGCCCTGACCTAAAACGAATTAAAATATGAAAAATTTTTAGAGTTGTGTTAAAAGTGAAGGGGTAAACAAGAAAATAGTCTGTTTAAGCAACATCGTTTGAGTATGGCTACAAAATGAATTCACAGGCGCAGAATATGGAGCTCCAATAGTGAGAAAAATCTGTTTTTGCTAAAGTTGTTAAACATGAAGTAAGAAGCGCAAGTTTTAGTTAAATAATCACAAATTTAATTATCTTCGAGTCTGAAATGAGCTAGAATCCACGTGAATTTGACACAGATATTCATGTGTGTTGTAGGTACAGAATATTGTCTCTGATCACCAGAATAATTCTGTTCGTTTTAATTGTAGAATATTTGTTTTAAATTGCGTGCAGCACACTTAACGAATCTGGTAGAATAAGTACATCAGAGTAAGAGCAAGACTTCACGAATTGCATATTATGTCTTTATGGCAAACACTGTGAAAAAGTTCGGTAAACGATATGATTCCATGATTATTAGGAGATGTATATAGAACACAGGACTGTAAATGGGAACTGCTCATGGATCCATCTGTATAAGCTAACAAATGATTAGACTAGATAACTGACCTGAAAAGGCTGTTTGCTATCAGGAAATTACCTTATTTAAGAACTTAAAATCATCTGTATGCATTTGGGATTCTAAACAGTTACATTAAGAAGGAGAATTTTATGATGAGCAAATCTCCAGTTATTGTAAATTTATAAGATTTTATTGTATAGAGCCTTCGTAAGAATTCAGAAGATATCGATATACCAGTTGCAATGCCATATGCTATAGAGGAGAATACAAATTTAGGAGTTGATACATAGGCTATAGATATTAAACTTAGGCAAGTATTTTGCAGACAGCAAGTTTTTCTAAGATGAGGAACAGTAGCAATCAATAAGAATAAATGTGGTGTAAAGGAGTTGTAGGATTATGTGACCGCCTCCCACCAAATTTAAGTTAGTGACTTAATGACATAAGCTCTGTTGGTTTTCAGAATAGTGTGTTTGACATGTACTTTTTGGTTAAGAATGATGTCTAAACAGGAATGACATTTTAAAACAACCATCGAAATACCTTCTCAATTGTACCGCTATAATGAAAAAAAAAAAAGTAAGGACCGTCTCAGTTAAGGACACGCTTAAATTAAATATTAAAAAGAAGGAGTTAATAGAGTTCATTACCCTAACAGTAAAGTAGTATGTCTCCGCATAAGACAGGCAATTAGTGTGAGATAGACAGCTTATATGCATAAATTTAGCACTGATCCTTGGGGTAAAACAGTATAAGCTGTTCCGGTTACAATACCAAATAAGCCTAGAGAAAAGTGTCATGTTCTATTAATATATTGATTACATAAAAAATGAAGCTAATAATTTCGGAACTCCAATGTTAAGTAGTCGTGCGTGTAAAGTAGGTATATGTATATTATAATAAGCTGATTCTATGTCAATATGATGAGCAGATATCAGCAGTAAGTTCATACGCTGTCCATTGCGTCATACCCACGACGGAATAAATACGACGATCTTGGAAGCTTATTGTTTGCGTCCAACACAAGGCGGTTATAGAAAATAGTTTATAAAACTTTTCTAAAATACGACGACAGAGCAAGCCTCCTACCAGTTTATTTTGCTTTATATAATTACAACCTGTTTATTGAATTTATTGAAAATACTACATAGAATCTTTAGTGGAAAATTGGAACATTTTTAAAGATCAAGGTAAGGAAGAGCATCAAAACCGGGAGATTTATTTGTTTTGCTATAAACAGCTCTCCATAGTTCTGACAGACTAATACATGATCTGCACATAATTAATCAAATGTAGAGAAGGACATGCCTTGTTAACAAAGTCACGAAATCAAGAGATGTTGTCGATACAGGATTGTACACTTGATATAGAATTGTAAACGGGTTTATATTTTTCTGCAAAATGTAAACGATTTTGCAATTCGATAGATCGGAGTGTCTTTATTATTTGCAGAAAGACTGCGCTGATTGACATTTGATGTATTTCAAATATTTAATTTTTTTTTTTAAAGTAGTCATATCTCGTACAAGTCATATTAGGGATGTGTTCCGAAAGCGAAAAAGAATCGAGACATATGGAAACAAAGTATCGCGGATCGTAGCCGAGAGTTGGCTGGTATGTCTCCAGCAATAATATACATTGACTTCGACATCGAATACATAAAAAAAAAGATGTTCATAGAGCAATAGTCAAACATTTATCCAAACTGTCATAATAATTCGCTGGCATTCGAAATTAATGACAGAAGACTGACAAGCAAAAGGATTATAAACTATATATAAATTCTTTCTAAATTATCTATTCTGCGAGTCTGCTGCCAGACGGATCTGTGATTTTCAAGTCGTTCATTCTCTTTGTATCATCTAGCGATGATAAATCAACTTATCAGTTCTAGATTTAAGACGAAGAAAAGTTCAAAAATATTTACAATAATAGCATCGTTCCGTATTTGGTTTACGTAATAAGAAAATTAAAAAAGAAATAAAAATGTCGAACGTTTTTTAATTAAAATTTTTTTTCAGGGTTTACTTCATGTTTTGGACGTCGCCAATACTCAGTACGATCGGTTGCCTGCTCGGTATTTTCATTATAATTATATTCCGTAAGGAAATAATGAAAAAATCGCCCATCTCCCGTATTTTCGTCTGCATATCTCTCAACGATGTTTTACGTACCGCCCTAATCCTCTTTTATTCTTTTCAATGCAATTACGTTAGCTATAGCAATATGGTATGCATTCACGTTACTGTCGCCTATTTACGCGATGTGAATTTATGGTTAGAATGTCATCTATCGCTTTGTCGTTACTTAGCGGTCGCCTATCCGCTTCGAATTCGTACGTGGTGTCCTTCCGGAAAAGTTTCCTTAGGAGTAGCAGCCTGTTATTTAATACCGTTCGTTTTTTATTTACCGCTTGTCATCGAATTTTTTGTATTAATTGAAAGACCGCGGACATTATTATCGTCCGACGTTAAATTTTGTTTATTGTTATCGATTAAAACGATCCCGTCCGTTTTACTCGTAATATTTTCTATTCTATTATCGAAGGACATGCTAAAACAAAGACGTAATCGATTAAGACGAAATCAGACGATCGATCGAAGAACGACTTTAGATAATCGGCTTAGTCGAACATCGTTAATAATCGTCTGTTTAGCCGTATTAATCCTAATGACGGAAATTTTACCGATAACTGGTTATACATATGAAATGTTCGCGACGAATTGGTACATATCTTTTTCTTTAGTATTGAACATAACGTTTATTAATCACCTGTCTTATAATTGTGATATCGCTGAAATTCTTCATATATCCCTATTCTTTCGTAGTACTGAAATATCCACGCGTATGTCAATAATCTCCGAAGTATTATCGTGCTGTCATGTGTGTTTGAAATTTGTCATCTATTACGCGATAAGCGATAATTTTAGAAAAACCGCTAACGATATAATCATAAGTTTATTCGTACGTATCGGCGAGAAAATTAATACGATTAATAATCTATTGCGTCATCGATCGCGCGTATATCGCGTTAATACTCCACCGGCGTTTGAATTGTAATACTTTCGAAATGAGAACGATAACGATAACAAATTATTTCATTTTGATTTTGGTTTATTCGCAGTGTAACAAACATACTTCGAAATATGCGTATTGTAAAGTTCAAACAGGAAACTAAATATGTTCCCTTACATACACAATGCCGACAATTTACCGTTAGCTTATAATATACTCGTGGTTCTATAAAAGCGTTTTATCATTTCGTCTAAATATACGCAATTATAAATTTATAAGGTTTAAATTTCGGTAAATCTGAATATTTACATCCGATCCTGACGGAAATCTCGCATCAAATATTATATAACAAAGACGGCCGTTGCTATTGACGAGTATTTGTGGAAAAAACGATTTCGATTTGATCGAACTATTATCTAATACTGTCCGAATAGATAACTTGTGGCCAGCAGATATAAATAATATCGCCCGCGTCCACCAACGATCATCGGCATCTGTTATAACATCGGCAGTGACCGTCGGGTTATAATCTTCTTTTATTACATTTGACCGTGATGTGAACAGCTTGATTAAATACCGCGGTAGAGCGAATGTAACACTCTTAATTTGGCATGCTAAAGTGATCTTCTAAATTGCAAACTTCGACCAATGTATCCACCCATTTACACTTTTCTAATCTTTTCACTAGAAACACGGACACAAAGACTTTTCCGTGATGTTCGCGTAAATCTTTATAAATTTCATTATAAGCCGTCATTCCGCTATTTCACGATAATCCTGAGATATCCAAAGATTGTTTTGCTTCAATTAGCGAAATATCGAAGGGTGGTTGATGGAGTTTATGTAACACATTATCACCTTTGATACTAAGAACAGCCAATTCGTTAATAATAAACGTATTCGTTGTGGTTTTGAGCCCTTGAAAATTAACAAAAAACACATTTTTCGTTCGAAGAGAAACTGACGTAGCAACATTAGTAGTACTAGTAGACATAATTATTGAACGCGGAAACTTACTGTTGTCACTATAATAACAGTGTGGTTGTGTGTGACGCGACTATGACGCGCTCGCAACGTTCTCATGACATACTTTTGCCGTTCTCATGACATACTTTTGCCGTTCTCGTGACATACTTTTGCCATTCTCATGACGCGACTGTGACGTTCTTACGATGCGCATTTGACGCCTTCATGACATAACTGAGGTTTTCTTATGGCATCCGAATGACATTCTTACGATGTGATTGTGACGCGCTCGCGACGTTTTAATGACGTGCTTTTGATGTTCTCATGACATGACTGCAACGTTACTGTGACGTACTCGCATCATCCGAATGACATGCATTTAATGTACTTGCAACGTAACTGTGTCGGGCTCACAACGTTCTCATGATGTTCTCGCGACGTACTCAGGACTAGTGTTGGGAGAAAAAGAACTGAACAGTTCAGTCAGGACTGTTCGTATAAGCGGAATGAATGAACATTGAAACATGTAGAGTCGCTCGCAATGTTGTTCGCCCATAAGGGCGCCTTCACACGAGGCCACCAGAGTCGCCCCACCAGGTCAATACGCAGAATTAAATGAGCTTCTTCACACGGATGAAGATCCTCGACAACACGCGACCAATTCGGCCACCAAGAAAAAAATTACATAACAGAGAGGGTCAACGTCAACGAATGTGAAACACAAAAAGTGAATCCAGCTTGGCGCGACCAGTTTGTGGTGGCGCCCTAAGAACATGTAGAAACTGCACCAATGTTAATTTGCCATAAGAGGGGCAAAGTCGCCATCAACGCTATTAACAGGCAACATGCGGAGTCGATATTTATGTGACAAAGAAACAGAATTTTGAAAAATAAAACATAATTCTGACTAGTAAAATTATAAAAATACATACATATAATCAACTAACATCTTGGTAATACCCCATTCAATGTGACAAAGAAACAGGATTTTAAAAAATAAAATATAATTCTGACTAGTAAAAGGTAAAATACATATAATCAACTAGCACGTACAATTCACAAATAAATAATAAGTTAACAAAGTTGTAACAGAACTTATCGGTACATCAGTTAGTGCTAGCGCCCCAATGATTCGATAACAAAGTTCTGAACAAAACGACAGTAATTATATTTTATTCTTTCACTTTTTTATGTGAAAGTCATTTCTTTAGTAAATAATTTTTTTACTTATTTTAATTTACTAATAAGTACTACCATTAGACAGTTTTCGACTAGATCATGTATAAGAAAATTTACAATAGATCAATATATATATTATATATACATAAAAGAAAAATTACAATTATTACTAATGGAAATTATAGAATTTATTTGGTGTTTTTTTTTCTTTGTGAAGTCGCTAATTTACTCAAAATTATTGGTATATTCCTATGTAAAATTTATTTAGTGTTTAAATTACGAACTAATTTATTAGTTTATATATATTCCAGATTTCGTCAGGAAAGTTTTGGTATATTTATGATATAAATTAATTATTTCGTCGTATAGAGCGGTTTCTTAAGAATTTATTACGGATTTATGTATTTTAAAATTTATCATATATTTATTTAAGAGTCAAATTATTGAATATTTATTTATTCGGTATCATTAACTATCATTCAAATTTTCGACAATTTAGAATTATAGTATTGCAACTAATACGTATATATTTATTATTATTATTTACTTACGTATTCTAAAAAATTGTGGTCACCAATCTATAATATATTAAAATTAGTTTTATTTTTTAGTATTTAAATATTCAAATTCCCGCTCCGCTAATCTGTTCTAAATTAATGCATAACGAGAAAAATTTTATAAATATTAAAATTAAAAGAAAACTTTCGGTAGGTGCCACGTCACTATTTTCAGAAACTGACGTTTCGGATATGTTTGCATAGTTCGTTATCGAAGCAGAACATCAACTGACTAAACTATCGAAAGAATATCTACATACCTTCGCTGTGGCCGATCATATGTGTAATTCAGGACACGTCATCAAATTCAATGACGTCTCCATTATGGCTAGATATGCAACGTAATAAGCTGTGGGAATTAATAAATATCAAGATAATTTCAATGGGAAAATAACTTTCGTTCGAATGATATTTGGAATCCTATCCTAGGTCAAATTAGAAAAAAAAAAAAAATTAAGAAAAATGAAAAAATAATACGTAAAATACAGACCAACCAATAGCCTCGTTAGAAAATCGTATAACAAAAAATTGGAACAAATTCGAAAGCCTGATTCGGCTAACGAATTACCTCTAACTCCATTTAGTAGATAAAATTAGTTACACCGACGTAATTATTTTCTGTGCTACATATATATAAAAAACAATAACTAGACACTAAACTTCAGATTATTCATCATCCGATAATCCGTTAAAATACATCGTTACCTCCCCTACTCATCCATCTTTATTATCATTGTCATCATTACCATTGTCGTCGTCATCATCATTGTTAAACTCGATTTCATCATTATCATCGTTACTAACGAGTGCACAACACTTATAAAATCACCTGCTATTACAGAAGTTGGTAGTGGAGGTATATCCAAACGCCTGTTAAATTTTAAACGATTTGACAGAGATATCACTGTCTCCTACATTTTAAAACTTCAAATTATTGTAATTTATGTCCTATTTATGATATCAATAGAATGAATCCAATAATATAGGCTGTAAGTTGTGCTAATTTCATAATTATTGCTTTAATAGTTTTTGAGTTAAATCAGGACAGACAAAACTTAAAAAAAAAATATATTTATGTGTGATAAAATTAGCTCAATTCGGTGATTATAATGAAAATATTTACAAATTACAGACGGACACTACAATTTTATATATTAGTATACATATAGATTCTGATCCAGTGTTTTCAAAACAAGGTTTTGCGCCTACTTCACCAGATGTTGTCAAACGAAGTAAAACCGAGCCTGTGGATGAAATTATTCGGAGGCTCGAGCAAAAACATCTGAGATGCGGTTAAAAAAAACACCCAAATCAGCTAGCAGTCAAAGTTTCACATGTAGAACCGTCATCAAAACTCAAGCAAACTAAAATGAGAAACTTAATCCTGTAATCTTTTCGAGGAGATGTATAATTGGACACCCCTCCTACACATGATTATATATACACGTTACGACATCATCTTGGTTAGTTATAACTTATTATCAAATATAAGAAAATAAAATCTAAACATACAAATTAAAAAGGAATATATTATCAATATAGACACACTGTAACCTATCTAATATATAAGCAGATGTAGATAAATATATCTTAGTTATATATGTAGGCATATCAAGTAAGGTCGCTAGGAAAAAGTACAATGTTAGCAAATAAAATGATACAATTTTTTTAAAAAAATAATAATAATACAGAAATATGGAAATATTATTTTAAAATTTAATATAAATCGAATTTATTTTCCGATTTTTTTTTAAATAAAAAAAATGATTATTGAGCAATCCAAAAGATCATTTTGATTTCACTGACGCTAGTTATCATTACCGTTATAAACTATCAATTAATACTTCCCAAACATCTATCAACTGTGCCTAAGCAAATATGGCTAATTAGAACCAGCTTACTTTCATGGTATTCATTACAAATTCAATTGCAAGTGGAATTACTGTACAGTTAGGGTTATCTATGATATTTTTAGTATTAAACTCTTTAAGTGTTGATAAATTAACCTCAGGTACAATTAACGGCACTTGATTATCAACTCTAAAAAGTGAGGATTTGTCTATAACTATACAGTTACTAGCAGTGGTTTTTGGTATAAATTCTTTCTGAACCTGCACAAAAAAAAGCAATATCGATATCATCAAAATTTAAATTAGTTAAACTTTACATAAGACGACAGTAAAATAAAAAAAGAAAAGTATAGACCATTTATGTACAAAGATCACGGGCCAGCAACTCGTGCATTAATATTAGAGTATCATGCATGTATTTCCACTTTCTTTGGCCACATCATGCGACAGAACAATCTAGAAAAACTTATAATATTAGGTATGGTTGAAGGTCGCAGGCGAAGAGGAAGGCCACCAACGCGATATATGGACAATGTCAAAATGATAACTAGCGCCAGTTCACTATAGCAAATCTTCAGATGCACCCATAACAGGGATAGATGGCGATCAATTACACAGAAAATTTAAAGTGAATCATAATATTACGAAGCTCGGACCAATCCCAACGACCATGATGATGATGATGATGACGTATAATATATATATATATATATATATATATATATATATATATATATATATATATATATAGATAGATAGATAGATAGATAGATGATAATAATAATATATATGTATTGTAAAAGATATATCGACCATTTGAAATAATTTTAAGTATCAAAATAAGAACTTACTTATTGCTTAATTTTTTTCTTTTAATTAAATTTTATTTCAAAATCAAACAATTAACCTTTTCAGTCATATTGTCAATTTTTTACATAAAATTTATAAATTTTGGTCTAGAATGTAGTTTAACACTCTTAAATAGAATAGTTTGTTTTTAGAATTGACACATTATGTGCCAACCAAAATGCCTGCATTATAAAGACGAACAATTTTGTTCATATTGAAAATTTATATACACTGTGACGGAAAAGGTTAATAAGATCAACACTTATTTACACATATAAATAAAAATTGTAAATAATGAATAAATGTGTAAAGATAGTGTAGTGAAATCTTTAATTAACTTGATATCACAAGAACAAATTAGCATAAAACTTGGGTTAAAATAGGACAAAGTAGAAAGAGTTAATGCAGAACCATCTATACAACAGATTTACCTATCAGTAATCAAACATTACTAGCCACATTCGCAAATGATATAGCCGTCCTCTCGTCGAATTCGAACGTCAGATATGTAAACTCTGCTATTTAGAACCACCTGAATAGAATAGTTCAATGGGCTCAATATTGACGAATACAGTTTAATGGACGTAAGTGTCAGTGTCAGTGTCAACTATATTATGTTCACAAATATATCAGTTGAAAATACACCTATAATAATTAATAATGGCATAACCCCACAAGTTGATTTCGTACGCTGAATGTACCTGGATCGAAGGCTTACATAAGCACAAACACGAAAAGCTATCATTGCACACGTTGGACTACTATATTCGCTGTTGGGTTGTTCAGTTGACCTTGAATTTAAAAACTAAAAAACGTATTTATCTCACAATGATTGCGCTGATTTGGCGTTATGGTAGTGAATTATATGGGTCAACTAGTGCAAGTAATCTGAACAGAATTCAGCAACAGCAGTCGAAGATACTCCGTGTAATCACGTTCACGCCATTCTGTTTCCAACTTAAATCTGCATAATGATTTGAATGTTTCATTTGTCCAGGATATTTACATAAGCCAGCACGAAAAACTATTTAACAAACTCAAACATAGCGATAATCCCAATATTGCCAGAATGTACTCATTAGAACTTCCAGGCAATCCATCTAAAAGACTGATCCTGATTACCTAGCAACCGAAATTATCTTGTGCGATTTAATTCGATACTTCTAAAATGCGTTCTTTAATCTTTACTTATACTTACCTTACATATTACTCTCGCGTTATAATAATTTAATTATTTTCTATACACATTCATTATTTTATCGTATTGCAATCTAATATTTCATTGTATGAACATAAAATTAATATGCTAAGTGTATCGTGATCACCGTTGTTTATGGTACTTGTTACCAGTACAATGAGAGAGAGAAAAAAAAGAAAGGTCTAAAGTTTTATCTTTTTCCCAAAGCCTATCTAGATAAAATCTGAAGTAACCTATGTAAATTAGCAGATACATCAATAATTTCTCCACACGAAAAGTATATCAAAATATTAAGGTAAGAAAGTGTACCTACCTGAATAGAAATGTTCTTTTGGATTATTCAAATTCCACATATTTACATCACCAACCTAGAACACCATAAAATATGAACATTACACACTACAGTGACTTCATAATTTGTTCTTTCTGTGGCCAGATGGTATGTCTTGGGAATATGTTAATATTCGAGGTTGCGGTAAATATTTTTCGCATACATTTATAGAAAACAATATATATATGTATGTGTGTGTGTGTATGTGGTGTATATATATATATATCAGTGGCGGCTCGTACATAAAGGTTGCATGGTTGCACAACCACCAGAAATATCCAAAACATCATAAAAATTGATGATGTAATAAAACAGTTAAAAGTACTAATTATTTTACAGAGATTAAAAACAATATAAGTAAATTTTAATTATATATTTTTCATAGAATATATTATAAAAACTTTTAAATCTTTTAAAAAGCGCTTCGAAATGCCTAGTTACAATGGTTGGTTTTCTTCATTTGAAATTCTGGGAACAAATAAGCCGTGAATAGTATAAATAGGGACAAATAATCAGAGAAAGCGAAAGAAGTTCGCATAACTTCATCTTATCAGTAATTCATATGAAACTGATGAAATTTCTATAACTTTGTTTGTGTATAAATAAATATACCAAAGCTTGTTACGATGAATACACATATTGAAAGGCAAATACATTAATAAAGTAAATATTGTACGTTCAGTGATAGAACTAGCAATAATTCAAAAAACAACAACAACGCATGGGTTTCTTAGACAGTCTATTCATGAAAGCGTTATTTGTAATATATTCTGTTTAAAAAATAAGGCTATTAAAACGAGAAATAATTATGTCCCGATACTAAATTGAACGAATGAAAACATATTATCCTTAAGAGACAGACTACATTAAATAGTTATCGATAAACTAAATGAAATATTCTGATACTTTAGTTACTAATCTCTATTTTATTTTTAAGTGCAATAAAACAGTTATGCTCATTTTACATGTATAAAATATTTATCTTCATAGATTATCTCGCGACTTGAAGAAAATTAACGACGTTTATGGTTATGCGGCTCATTACAAAATTTGTATAAAACATCAGGGGAATAAAACGATAAATATGTAATCTTTTTGTTGACGTGCTATTCAACATTCTAGATACCAGATTAGTGAAGTACAAACCAAAATATAAAAATTAATAATATTAAAAAAATTTCAAAGTAAATAGAATGTATACCACATTTATGTATAATAAAACGCAGAGGAAGCTAAAAGATTATTTAAAATAATGTTCGATTCGAACGTTTACATTATAACAAGATGCAAGTGAAAGTTATCGGTTGTGTTTATGATAAAAAATATTATTTCCGGTGATTACTGAAATTAAAAATAATCGTAAATTTTAAAAGTTTGGATAGTAACTTTACTTGACTGCCTTCAATGACTGAAATTCGACATAATTCGTCTTTCTTCATTGTCCATGCTAATGCTGTCTTCTTCGGTATAATCATACATTCCATAGAAAACTTCTGTAAAGCAGTTTTCATTTTATCTTTATATACCTGAGGATTACCTTTGGTAGTGGCGGTAACGTTATAGCATATGTTCATAATTTTTTTTTTAATAATTAAGTTTTATCCGATATCTAATTTTCTGTAAACAAAATAAGGATATATTGTAATATTCACATTGTCATAAACATACATTTATCAAGAAATAAAACTGATCTACTTTTAAATTAGTTACCTACACTTACAATTTCAAAAGGAAAATACACGAGTTAACAGCACCGAGAAATATAAAACTTATCAGTTTTTATGTTTAATATATATATATATAAAGTTGATAAAATTTACTCTGTTAAAAGTTTTCGCAATAATCAAACCCATACTACGACTGTTGATTAGTAAATACCTAGTAAATAATGTAGTATGTTAAGTGGACTTCATCGGTTATTAATGCAATCATATTATCTATTAGCTGTAATCATTTTTTTGTTTCACTTTACTAACTGATTTAAACATTGAATAAGTACTTTAGGCACTTATTTTAAATTATTTATCATAATTTAATAGCATAATTTTTTATTATGTAGTCATATATTACATACTATCTTTTTTTACTCACAACTCGCATGTAAATAATTCAGCACTTCATATAAATCTATGATCACAAAGTATTCTTCTATTTTTAGTCTATTAGAACATTTTATATATTTAGTAAAAAGGGCGTTCCTTTCAAATTTCATTTTATATTTTATTCTGTGTACATAAAATAAAAAATTATCACAGATTTATAAAAAACATTATATAATTTTAATGATTAATCGAAGAACATTTTTCTTCAACAAGAAATGTTTATGGATTTTGGATTTATATAAACAAAAACATGAATTTTTCTGTAAATCCAACGTTTGGGTTGTTCATGAATCTATCATTATTGCAGCAGCAGTAGAGCAAGCATAAATTTTTAAATAATAGAACACTCTATTTTTGAATTTGAGATTTCATTTATCATTTTGTAGATTACGAATTCAAAAACTTAACTTTTACATGACAAGCTTCATTGGCCACGAATAATGATATTTAATATCGCTAACTCGCTGACAATATTTCCACGAACAATTTGTTTTAGATGAAAGCTTTTATTATCAAATTTGCTCACACTAGTTAATTTTAAATTATCCGGTTCTCATAATATTTAAATACTTTTTAGAAATTTGTTTAAAATATAATAATTTTATTTAAAGAATCCTTTCTTTTTAGATAATGTTTTATAGTTTTATATATATGCATATGTATATTTGAAATTCATATAAATTATACTTCGTATTAAAAATTAATAAAATTTCACATGCAAATTTTAACATTAATTAGTTAATTAATGCCGATCAAACAAACAATACATGCACAAAAATAGTAATTATCATATATACATATGTAATATATTAAATCACGTAAAATCTTACGTTCCTCATTTTATAACAATTTAAACTAACAACAAAATTTTCCTTTAGTTAAGGTTGCTGAACTATTGACATTGTAATGTCGTTTTCTTAATTTTTATACGTCGGTGGATGGTGCTGATTGCTGGTGTACGTTATCATACAGAATTAGGAGATGTTAATTTGAAAGTCATTTATATTTTTATCTTGATGTTACTGTGGCTCTTATTATTGAAGAAGTTGTAAAATTGTTGGGTAAGTTGAGTTTATTCGACTATTGCTGTAAAATATAGGATGCTTTGCAATCTTGATTATTATGTAAAATTACTGGCATGAATAAACGTCTAAATTTCACGAGTTAAAAATGGCTAAATAATTCCAAAGTATCATTATTTTTTTTACATTTATCCAAATTAGATACATATTGGTTTGTATCGTATCTATTTTACTTTCTCATTGCTGAATTACCAGTCTTCACCTGGATAGTTTCTCCTCAATCTTCACTTTCATTGCAAGTTAGGAGTGTTCATTTCCTGATGTTACGATCATATTTATATTTGATTCTTTATTGTATTTGTTTCTTTTAAGTATGTATTCGTATGTTTTTATCTGCCACATTCGGCCACAATACTTCTGTTTAATGCTTTCGTTATTATATATATATATATATATACACTTATAAAGCTATTAATAATTGAATTTAAACGTACATGATAACTTATTTATTTACAAAAAAACAACGATAAGTTGAAAGTTTTCAAAATTAGTCGTGTATTGTCAATAATACAATAAATGGTAGCGCAAAGATGAACTCTTCAATATAGAATTTTAGCGATGAATAATCACAAAAATTTTCAGGTATGGCGAGTAGCCGAGTTAACAATTTACTTAATTATAATTTTCCATCCAGACCTTGTAACCATGGTGAAGCGAATAGCATTATTGAACACAAATTTTGAAAATTTCCGTCAAAACGTCTTTGTGGGACTGGAATATTATGTATTCAACGGTTTATTGCGAGTGATCACAATCACATGCCGGATTATTAATTATTCCCCATTTTGGACTTAATTTTTTCCGCATCAGCCATATCCCGAGCGAATGCGATTAAGTAGTACATTCTCTTTCGTTGGAAATCAAGGCCTTTAACCATGTAAGTCCAGATTTTTCAACGTTCCTAATCATCAACTATTAGGCATGCAGGCTTTCTAGTAACAAAAAATTCCAGGACAAGGCAAATTTTCTAATTTTTATTAACGATTAAAATTTGTATTATGCTTCAACTGAATCATGCAATTTATCTTCTAAGTTACTTACATTTTGTGATAACATTAAATATTTTATTTTTTCATAACGTGTCAAATAACCTATATTATTAATTCATTTCCCATTTTATAGTATTCAGTGAATTATAAAATATGCATGTTAATAGTATATAGCGCACAGGTACGTTCTTAAATATGGTCGCCAATATCGTTATGCGTAATATAATTAATTCGTGGCCGGTAGCATGCAAAAGGAATCTGGGCGTTTCTGCAGTTGTGATGCAAAAAGCAGTTGATCCTATTCAGCAACTTTTTATAACAAAATTAAATGAATATAAGAAAAAAAGCAGGTAATGTGTGGTTTTTGTTTTATCTTTTAACGCAATGAATAATGAATAAATTTTATTTATGATACATTTATACTTATGTAAATTTTGATAATTTAATATTGCAGCGACCCGAAATTCTTAGAACAAAATCCTAGCATTAAAAAAGCAATTTTGGATGAAGAAAAAAGAATTTTAAATGTGTATGGTGGATCAAGTCCAGAAGACATGAGTGTATTTCCGGCAGTTAGATTCACCGGTAAATACATATTAATTTACTTATTTATAATGGCTTTATTTATTGTTTATTATTTTTTATATAAATTAAATTGTTATACTTTAAACATAATGAGGTAAATAAAAACGATATACAGTAGACTTCCGCTTATCCGAACGATAAAAAATTTCCTTATTCGGATTTTTCGATTATCTGAACAAAATCCGTATTATGCAAACAAGTGTATAGTCTGTCAAGCGTAAGAAGAAAAGATTTGTTGTAAAACAAACTTGTATTAAATATTTTTTTAGAAAATAATTGTATGTATTTACATATACTTAATCTACATACCCAAAAAAATTTGTAATTTTTGTTTTTTGTTCGTTTTTATTATATTTTGTAAAGAAATTAAATGGTTTTTCTTTGCACTTTTTATTAAAATTTTAAAAAATCATTTTCTACCAAGAATTCAACAAATAAAATATGTACTCCGTTTTATCCGAATTTTCGCTTATCCGGACAACCAAATTCCCCAATTAGTTCGGATAAGCGGAAGTCTACTGTACTTCGTAATTCTTATAGTAATACGATATGTAAAGTTTTCAAGTTAGATGGAAAAATAATGCATTTCAAATATAACATATAATTGTCTTATTCAAAATTATGATTAATTATTAGTAAACTAATTTGTAATGGAAATAAAATTCATGTGATAAATATTCATAATTTCAATGCAAGTGATACATTTTACTTTTATGTATTATTATTATTATTATTGGAATTTAATTAGTTAAATTTTTGGTCATTACCTGTCTCTCTTATGTTGTGTATGTATATCTGAGTAATCTCTATTTTAGTATCTCCAATAGGTTTACACTTTTTCACAGCGATACTAATGCTAATGCAATTCTCGATATAGAATTTTAATTAATTAATCAATAATGAGATTATAAGATAAGCGATGCATAATGAATTTCGTAATTTTAATTAATATTATTTGATGCAGTGTCAAATTATTTTCATAAAAAATAATTTAAAAAATAACTGTTCTTACGTACTCACTTACAGCAGTACATAATTTATAATGACGCAGGTTGTTTACAGACGGAAATAACAAAGCAGTGTTATACCTTAGTGTGTATTTTTTGTCATAAACTATGTATCTATAAAAGTAATCTTACCTTGTTAAATAAACCATGTCAAAATTTGTCACTGATGATGTTTCGGAGATACTTGTAATCTCCATTTTAAAATTCAAAGCGTATCTTCGAAATGTCAAATTCTGACCTCGTTTTTACCGAAAATTCAGCGAGTAGATGATAACAACTACGAAACCAGCATGAATTGCTGCAAACAACGGTGATCACATATATAGAAAATTTGTGTTAGTCTGGTGACTCCAGTGAGGCACTAAACTATGAGGAAGGGAAAGGAATAACTTGATGAGAATGAAGTAGAAATCATATAGAAATAATCAAATACAATAATTAGAAAAAGATCTTTTAAATAAAGACGAAATTCAAATTTATTAAGTAATAGGAATTGCATGTCGACACCATTTTCTTCGCAGACGCCTTTGGAGGATTGTCTGGAAGACTGAGTACATTCTGCAAACGTCTAGGATTGCTGCTGACTTTTAATCTCTTATACTGCGCGACGTGTGTGTCGCTGGCATACGCAATTTTGAGATCATTGTGTAGTGTCAAATTAGAAACATAATGTGGAATTGTTGTTGCTGTATTCTTCGAAGATTACTTTTGCAAGTACACAACTCTACTCCATAGCGCCAAATGAGAGCAATTGTCGCGAGATAGATAGTTCGTTTAGTCATTTAGATTTAGAACCGATTTCTGTCTCAATAACGGACGTAACGATTTCGCACGAGTAATAATGGCTCTTCTAGTGTGTGCCACATCGCCATGTACATGTCAAAATA
Organism: Coronaproctus castanopsis; assembly: GCA_032883995.1. Classification (NCBI taxonomy): domain Eukaryota; kingdom Metazoa; phylum Arthropoda; class Insecta; order Hemiptera; family Monophlebidae; genus Coronaproctus; species Coronaproctus castanopsis. The sequence goes on from CM065053.1 coordinate 33,741,497, forward strand.
ACGTATTGATTTTTTAGGAATTTCTATGCTCCCAATTTTTACAGTCGAACACTTAACTTGTTTATTTGTAAATATAACGTGTTAGCACTTATTTGAATTAAAGAGTATGCGCCAACTTAGTGCTCACTGAACGAACCTATTCAGGTGATTTTTAACCGCGGTGTTTGCATACATTGCTTCTGAATTGGATGCAACTGAGTTGCAAAATAGAAAAAAATAAAAAGTTAATAATGTCCAATAGATTAAATTAATCATCGTAATGGCCTTGGTAATTGATTTCAGAACATCATGATTACATTTGTATTTCACCGTGAAAAAGTATCCTACTTAAAATTCATATAAATTTTGATTATATACATTACTTTTAAAAATTCTAGAAATAATACAGAATAAACATGTTGTTACTTAAAAAGAAAAACAACTACACTTTGAAATAACCCGCTTGAGATGCATGACGAGATTTCAAAGCAATTTAAAGTTTATAAGTATTCATAATATGTTTATCTTGTGGAAATGATATTTTCAGAACTAACAACTAAATTTGGAATAGGAAATAAAGCTTTAAACATTTAAAAACTACTTTTAGGAATTTAGGCCTTGTGCAAATGTAAACTTTTTTCCAATTTAGGTTCAATCTAATAATAATAAACTTGACTTCCACATTGATAAATTTTGATGTATATCCAATAGAAGTCATTATAGTGCTCAAAGCGATTATGTCAATTGTTCTCATAATGTGACAGTGAAAATTTACAAACATCATTATTTTGGAATGTGTGTTCATTTCCAAATTAATAATTTACTGTTCGAAATTAGCTTTGAAATTAATTTCATTAATATATATTTTTTTAATTATTCCCAAGATCATGTCAAATTAATAGTAAAGCCGTCTACCCGGTTAATCATTTAAAATAATTTTCGGTTGTAGGAAATAATAATAATAAAGAAATATTCTAATTGCCAACTAAAATTGAAAATGTTCATGTAATTTTTGTAATCAGTGATATTAATTGATAACTGTTTCTTGTAAATTAATTTAATTTTTTTCGTTTTCAATTTTCACCCTCTTAGTTACTAGTCTAATTTTGTTAAAATGCGCTTTGCTGTTACTTAGTTTGTTTTCTTAATATTTAGAATCAATTTAAACATGTTTAAACAAATTTCAATAATAATGTCAAATTAATTGTAATAAGCCTAGAATACGATTTATTGCGCATTTAAAATAACTATTAAAGCAAATAATAATTTTAAAAAAATACTGCACTTCCTGAGCGTTTAGAATCAACCTATAAATTTATTAACAAGTGAAAGATGAAGGTACTAAATAAGTTATATCACGATATTTTAATTAATCAAAGTCCGAACCCGTCTCTTTTTCGATTTTTTTTGGCGTAAGTTATGAAAATCGATTTATTTTCAAAATGTGTACTTTAAATCTTTGTATATTATTTATAGATCCGCCCCTGGATTCGCAGAAATCCTTTACGTTAAGCACATCATTATATGATGACGGTTTTGTGCCGACAGAAGTTCCACCGGAATATCTTGAAGCACGGAAAACGTGATGTAATGTCCATTTTTGGGCGAGATAGTAAATCTTTCTTGAATGCAAATGTTATCGAACGAAGTGAAAACTATAATGTAATTTATTTAGCAGCATTATTTACTCTTACAAAATAAATATTTAAATATCTATATTTTTGGAGTTGGTATCTTTTATTAACAACGGTGAATTCTAGCGTATTTTTATAAGATCTGTATTGTTATAGTAACAAAGCACCGACCATAAAAAGGCAATAAATCAAATATACGATTTTGTCACATTGACGATATATAAGAAATAAGTTGTCTTATATATTTGTATTATATGCAATACCGATCCTGGCTACTTGTAGTATTAGTAAACGAAACAAAGGCTCAGAAAATTGTGGAAAACCTTGAAATTTATTATTTTAATTATAAATATATTTTTTATCGTCTATATAATTATAATATATTTTTATGATTTAATTCTTGAATTTTTCTTCAAAAAAGGGAACTGCTTGTTGTTTATACACTTTTAATTGTGTTTTGTAACAATGATGAACAAACATTAATGTAATAATAAAATTATAATGTTAGATATATATATATTTTTTTATTTAAAAAGTTTTTTAAATTGCAATATACTTTAAAAATGTAATAAGGTCATCTTTTTCCCCTCACTGTTGAACAATACCTCCTGAAACAACTACGATGTATTATATAGATTACATTAAATGCGTCAAAATTTGAATATGATATATATATATATATATATATACACCATTGTATATTATATAAAAGTTATCAAGTTAAACGAAGCTTAATTAGGTAATCATTTTGGATAGACAAAATTAGCGTAATAATGCCGATATATCTTTTTAGCTGTTGTGTGTGCTTCATTAAAATAAATAAATATAATCGGACGACCTAGTTTATAATTGGACCCTAAGTGTTAATATAACTAGAATAAATATACATAGGAATTGTGAAAAATTCTTTATAAATATGGATTTAGTTGTGTTTCTGAAATGTCAATTTTTATAAAAATGAGCGAATACGTGGTATTATATTTATGTATGTTGTTAAATATTATATATCGCACTTATGTAATTATTTGCGATTGTATATATAATATATAAAGTCAGGGAAGGCAATAGCAAACCTCACTATATTGACTTGACCAAGATACTCTTCTATTAATCTTCAAATTGATGGTAACCGTGTTAGAAATTAGTTTGTGTGGTAGATTTTTTTAAGGTATGATAATTTTTTTTTTTTTTAATGAATTGATGATCAACGACCCTATTTTAAAAATCAATGAATGTCAAACTCGTTAACGTTCCATATATGATGGAATATTATTATTTACGTATTTGCTCATCCGATAAAAATGTTTTAACTCTTTCAGTCATAATGTCCCCTATACGGCACACGAACTTTTGATGCCAAACAGCAATGTTTCAATTATGAAAATATTTATAGAATGCATTAAATCATCTAAAGGAAGTATCTATGAAAATATTCAGTAATTACTTTACATAGATACCAAAATGTATAATTTTATGCCAGAGATTGATAATGGCGACTGAAAGGGATTAGTTAATATTTCTATTGTCCTATCCGATAGTGATGATCATTAACTTCAATTTCTAGTGATAAATATCAAATCAATTTTAAATTGAATTGAGGATGTTTATTAACATTTTATTGTCTAGATTGTACGATCATCGTCATATCGCCTATAATAATAAGTTACTGTTTTGTACAAATTACATTGGATAGGTAAATATGAATCAGTATACTATTTTTTTTTTCATACAATCTGTCTAAGAAAGACAATGCGGAGAGTAAGTAAATAAGGATTCTTTGCAATATCATTCATCTATTGTAATCTTAAAGAAATTCATATATATCTTTTCTTGACGTTAATATAAGCGAATCATTATTAGCTGCTCGGCTTATGGAAACAAATTTTAAACAGCAGTATTACGCGCCTAAACTAATATGGTATAACTGAAGAAGTACAAAAATTTAGTGTATACTCAATATTCATCGAAGACATATGCGATACATTGATTACCCTAACAACGTTTGACGTTAAATGTTGATAAATTAACGTTTTAATAAAGAGAAATTTTCGATGATCTACGCTATACCCCTTGGTATGGTAGCAAAAACAATTTTAGATCCGCATATGCTTCAAACGTGTCAAATCATCAATTACTGATAACAAAAGAGGTTATGAACAAATGCGCAAGTATTTATTTACATAGATTGTTCATATAAATTCGGACATTTAAAAAGTGCATCGGACGAAGAACAGAATCCATAATACTTAAGTAAAACTATTTTATTTAATATTGTTGAAAAAAATTAACATAAAAACCGACAGATCGAAGGGTGTACGCCAAAGATGAATACGCGAGGAAATAAAGTATATTAATTTAATTTATCAGACCTAAAATAAATTATATTTAAGTTATATGAATAATTCTGCTTAACCTAGTATAGAAATATATTTCCGAGTAGAGTCTAAATATACAAAGTAAATAGCGAATGTTTAAATAATATATATATATATATTTTTTTTTAATTCCTGCTTCTTTATTGATTACACACGAACGATAGAATTTTAGAATATTATGCACGATCACGACATAACAGAAATTATCTTCGAACGAACGTGCGTAATAAATAACGCAGCAAGAAGCTATCCATTTTACATTTAAATATTTACTCCTCCTTCACGGTTGTCGACTTATTGTCCCTGAATAACAACAATATGCTCGCTGCTCTGGTCATCTATATATGTATATATCTGAAGTTAATTTCCGAGTGTTATTTTTCTGTTGTTCTTTTGTTATCTTGTTATCTTATGTATGATATATTTATATGAAAATAGTGTTGACAATGGGTAACTTTGGTTTTCATACGTAAGCCCGATTATTATAATATAATAAATAATTAAATAAATATAGATCTCGGAAACATTGATAAGTTACAATAAATGGTTGGTCGAGTCACCGCAATAAGTAAAGAATATGGCCTCGAAATAAATGTAAGCAAAACAAAATGGTTAGCAATACATAGAAAGAGCGATACCGGAGCCATAGCAAAAATTAAATTAATGGTAAATGGTCAAGTCATAGATAGAGTTCTTAAATTTCAGGAAACCGATCAATCGATCGGGATACGATCACGCATAGAAAAAGCAAGGAAGACCTTTTTAAATATGACAAATCTGATGACCCGGAAAGACATTAACCTGCAGTTAAGACTACGGTTGGTGCGATGTGTATGGAAAGCTGGATTCTGACATCCACACTTGAAAAGAAGATCGAAGCGCTGGAGATGTATATAATCTTCGTATTTTGAATATTTCATACAGAGACCATATTACCAATACAGATGTGCTGCGAAAAATGTCAAAGTCAATGGAACTCCTATACAGTATACGCTCGAGAAAATTAAAATATTACGGTCATATAAATAGACATCCAGAAAGGTATTATTTATCCCAACTTGTCCTGTCATCGAGGGACATCGGAAACCAGGGAGAAGAAAAATGTCATGGAGAGCTGATATGCGTCGGTGGTATAACAGGACGTCTACAGAGATAGCAAGAACAGCTATTCGTCAAACTTCGGTCGGAGATGACGTAAAAAAAAGAAGAAGAAGATGTCGGATTTTAAAATGTTTAGACAGACGATAGTATTTAACTTCAGGTAAATCCATTTTTCAAATTCATTTTCTGTAATTGTAATAACTTGTTGGTATCGTCGTGAACAAAATTGCGGGTATTTATGTAAAATTTAAGATAAAATATTCAAAAATGTGATCCGCGATATTTTTACATGAATTATGGCAATTTAAAATATATTCGATGACAATTAGTAATATTTCTTTTCCGTAATTACGAATAGGAATTTAAATTCCATGTAAAATTCCATTCGACCTTTCAGGTTTAATTAAAATAATAAACAAATAAATATAAAAGTATTTTTGTGTAATACAGTATTTAAGTTGTTTCTTTTATAACGCGGTAGCATACGAATTCAATAATAAGTATATTTAATTAAGTTAGAATTTCACTGGATCACATTGTTGGTTTTAATTCGTTATGATCAAGAAGCCTGTTCCAATATACCTTAGTTTGGAATAAGGAAAACTAACAAAGAACAATATGTGAAAAGTCGTATCGACAGGGAACATGTCATAAAACATCTAGACCATCACTAATCCGCCGATCAGATTCTGCGTCTACCAGTAATTTTAAGGAAAACACGTCCAGCTTTAATATTTTTCACTCTGTTCCACTTCTTCCACGATTTCTCTTCTTTCCTTGTACAATAATCTTGAGTATTTCATTTTTTTTTCATTTCTGATAATATGGATAAATAATTTTAATAACCTAAAGATCGCTAAAAAACCTTTGTTCAAGTTCAATTAAGTACTATTAGTGTAATACAACTCACATATTTACACTTTTTCTTCTTCCTTTGGACCCACCGAAGGGTGTAGTGATATTATGAGACCGCCGCATATGCTATTATTCTTCAAACCGATCTGTCTCTAGCAGCCAACAATGCTTCATGTGGTTTTAATCCAGTTAGTGATTTTATCTGGTTAACCCAGCGTATCGGCGGTCTTCCAATTTTCCTCTACCCGCATACTTTTCCGGTAATTTTCAGATTTTACAGACAGTCTGTATCTCTCCCTGTGTCCGAAAAACTTCAAAAATCTCTTCTTTATTCTGCATGACAGCCACATATGTATGTTTAGTTTTTGGAAGAGATATTTGTTAGTTTTCCGGTCTATCCACGATATTCTTAGTAAACTCCTGTAGGCCCAACTTTCTTGGTTGTCCACATCATCACGCCCAGTATCCCATTTCATACTGATTGGCCTGGACTCAACACAGCCCCTATTTCCAGTCGGATCGCATGGCATAACATTCGCATAATTGACCATTTCATAATGTTTTCGCGGGAAAATAATCAGGTGGTTTCCCATTGTCTGCCTGGTCGCAGTTCCACAGCCAGGGGAATTAATAAGTAATTTCGCCTGTGAAAATCTCATTCAAACCTTAGATGAAGTCATTCTTCATCAGCCTTGAAGTAGTGATGCCGCTGCTGGTCAGCACCATGGTCACTAGGGAAAATTAATAATGTGGCGGTTTCTCTTTGCCTTCCACATAATTTTCTGTTAGAGTTTACTCCCTTATCCTTTGGGTAAAGACCCGAACCGCAAGGCAGCAGTTTGTTACTGAAGAGGTAACAGTGTTGTAAGATTTTTACGGCAACCTTAACTCGCCGAGGGAGAGACAGCCATAAGATTTATGCAGACTTTTATGGTCAGTTCCTCAAGCTGACCATCTGCATCCTCGTGTTTCTTTACCCTGTTACTACTGGAATCACCTGCTTGAGGCTTTCCACCAGTAGCCTCTCTTACTTATAAGTATCCAATTCGAAGTGAAGTAACTATAAAAAACCGTCAAAGCGAATTTGTAGTTGTTCCGCATTTTATAAATTTTAGTTTTTAAATATTTCGAAATCACAATCGAGAATATGCACCGATTATAAAAAGTATGTATTTTCTTTTGATGAACTGTCAGTTCAAACAGGTATATGTTACGACAGCGTTTCGAACGAAATTCGCAGTCCGGTCCCTAACTTTGTGCGTAGGTTATGATTACTCGTTACCTCGACGAAAAGTGTAAACAACCTTCTATATGTTATCATTTTGATTGCGCGATGGATAAAAACATATTTTTGAACGTTATAAATAGAATGTACTGGATTGAAAGTTCGCGCGTTTGTGGTGACATGGGTCCGTCAAATAGGAAACTCATGGCTGATCTTTGATGATAAAATCCTCTTTGTGAAAATCGTAAATCTTGGATTTTTTACGATTTTGCTTATACGTTGAAATTATTGAGAAATCAACTTTTTGATCGAGGATACAGATTATCTAGCGATGAAACTGTAACTAAAAATATTTTTTAAAAAATTAATCGAATTTCGGAAAAAATGGCATTTTAAATTTTCTAACAAAATTAATCGGAATCATTTACTTTTTTCGCGAATTGAGAGACAAAAAATTCGTAGAGCTGCATGTTGTTGAATTCTTTCAATTTTCTGAAGTATTTATTTTCGTTCAACGTACACCCGGGAATACAAACAGAACGAGACGCATTGTATAATTTGCGCATATCGACGAGGGTAGTCGGTAGATAGAATTTATTACCGTTTCAAATTGATTTTCAGGTTTCTATTCGAAATCTTCAACGGATGTTTAAGTTGTGAAGGATATTCAATATCAGCGAGATACAATCACGAGATTCTTGAATTTCACTATTCTTCGACAGAAGGTCGGGTAAATTTTGTGATCACACTTTAACAATCGTTGTAAATCAAAGAATTAAACGGGTTGTCTTTAGTGAAAAAAAAATGCCGATTTTCTATAATATAAACTAGAATTGGTAACATTAAGCGCCGATGTAATAAATATGGATTTAAAAAAATGGGTAACTGAATAATTCCAATATTTAAAATTTAGCGATCTATATAAATCCAATTAATATATCCGTTTTAACGTATAAACCGAAACACACTCTAACATTAACGAAATCTTTGCGTTTTTTTAAAACAAGATTAAAAATCAAAAAATGAGAAATGTTTAACTAATTTGAAATTAAAATAAATAAATTATATCCGAGGCAAAAATATAAAATTATATATATGTATACAGCCACAACGAGTAATCTGAAAATGAAAAATTGTTTATTATTATGCCATAAATTTGTTTGTACGTTATACAAAATACAAATATTTCCATATCGAATGTTATAACCATTCTCTCCAGAAAACACATTGGTAAAAATATAATCAAAATCTCTCCAGAAAATACATTGGTAAAAATATAATCAAAGTTAATAATATTTATAGTGAAAGAACTTGTATGTAAATTGCAGGAAAGATTTAAAATGCAAAAAACTTGCTCTTTTAAAAAGATCACGTTTTTTTAAAATTAAAATAGACATATAAATATCTTAGTTTATTTGTTGACATTATAACTAGGTTTTATACTTTTATGGCCGGCTAAATGACATGTTTTATGGACAAACACATTATTCAAACGACCTTATAGATATCTTTATTATAAATAACATTAAAATTAGATGTAATTTAATAAAATGTAATATAACTGACGTAAATTTAAACGATAATACGTACGAATTTTCGCTAAACAACGTTCAAGTTGGTGAAAAAATTATTGAAAGACCTAATTATTTATCATTTTACCGCGTAAATACGGATGAAATAAATTACATATCCTTTAAGATAGTTGATCGAAATGAAAAATTGATCGATTTTAGATATGAGAGCATAAGTATAATACTACTATTTAAGCCCGTATAACCATGTTTTCAAACAAGGGATTTTTAAAATTCGAAAATAAAGTATCATCGAATTTCGAATAAAAATACAAAAACTATAGTAAACATTTATAACGAGTAATAAAAACGACTTTGATAACCGCTATTATTGAATACGACTTAATACTGGTATAAATTGACTCAGTGTAAACATAAATTATTAAAATGGATGATTACGTAACCGTTGGAAAAAAGTTAAAAGAGAAATACGAACAACTCCGTACAGGAGAAATCAGGAAACAAATAAAACTCGTGGAGGAGTGCAAGAACATTGTTAAACCTCTAAGAGCGATACATACTCAACTAGCCAATACATTACCATCCATAATAAGCCGAGATAAATCTATCGCTCCATTAGCTGTTGGTTCGCTCGAAAAAAGTATAGAACCTCGTGAAATACCAAAAATATACGCAACAGCAACGTCAGCTATAGAACCCTCTATCGATATACCGCAGGAATTTGTACAAACATTAGGTGCGGTAGCCTCCAAATACATGAAAAACTATTTGTCGAAAAATGTAAAGACAGATTCCACTTTTGGTATACGTATCGAGGATGAGACTATGTACATGGGTAATTCACCGATAATTATAGAGAACGATAATATAAAGTTACTAAATACCGACTACTGGTACGAAGGTTCGCGAGGATTATGGGAGCTATTAACATTGGAAAAACCTAAAAATTAGAACGAAAAAGATTTGAAAGTATACGAAGAACTTTTGTTAAAAACTAGTTCGTATAAACAAAAAAATTACCCGAATAATTCGCGCTTGAAAAGTAGTATAGGGCATAAATCTAACGTCATAATAAAGCTGATTTGAATTAAATATAATATTTTAAAAAAACGTCGAAAAAACTGGTGCAGGATTAGAAAGAATACGTATACTGGAACAATATCGACGAATTGTTAGACAGATTGTGTATATTATATGGTGAAGTAAAAGCCGGTAATAATAACCCTTTAATAATTAACGAAATTATAAACATTTTACAAGAATTTAAAGAAGAGGATGGATTACAAACAATAAAGACTAGAAAACATCGTTTAAATTCTACCTGTAAAAAAAGGTAGCGGACTGATTAACGATATAATCGACAAATTACCTTTTGAGGCTCACTTACCAGGCGGTTATCAATACGCCGGTCCTAGTACTAATCTTGATTTGAAATTAGAAAAAAAAAGTCAAATCTAAAAATAAATTAGACGAAGCGGTCATGTATCACAATATAGTATTCCAAGTCTAAAAATTTGGACGACAGACATAAAGCGGATATAACACTGGAAAATGAAGCGTGGAAACGTGTACTCGCTAAAGATTCCAATTTAGCCGAAAAATCTAATGCGTGGCTTGTAACAAACGCTATGAAAGCCAAAAGAGTTGTCGTTGCTGGTTACATCAAACATCCGGTTAACATAAGCACGGAACAAGGGAAACTTATTGCGAAAACCAATAAATCCGTGATTTTAAAAATAAATAAAACGAGAAATAAAGATTCTGTAATGAACGAAACGTATTTACCTTTAAACGAATATCAAATTGAAAGGATTAAAAAAGATTTATTTATAAAATTATCGGTTAAACAACTTAAACATATAAAAGTAGGTGGTTTCTTACCGGCTTTGCTCGCCGCTGCACCGCTGTAGCTGCTGTAGGATCGTTTAACCAACGCTATAAACACGTATAATAATAAGAAAGCAAACGATAAGTTAATAGAAGAAACGTCATAATAAAACAATGGAAGGTGAAGGACTATACGTCAATAAAAAACCTAAATACGGTAAAGGAATATACGTAAATAAAAAACCTAAAGACGGTAAAGGAATATACGTAAATAAAAAACCTAAAGAAGATAACGGACTTTACTAAGCGTATATAAAAAAAACATCCCGATTAAACCGTTGAGTAATGTAGAATTGACGAAATACGCCCAACATATTCCGCACTTTAGAGGTACTTTTATAAGAGATAAATTACCGAAAAAACCGTTAGACGTAGGGACGGCCATAATTAATTTAGATAACTACGATGGTCCGGGAACTCATTGGGTATGTTATAGAAAAATAAGAAATCTTGTAAATTATTACGATTCTTTCAGGGTAATGCCACCGTATGAATTACTAAGGTATTGGGGCCCTAATTGCGCGGGATTTTACAATTACGAAGTAAATCAAAATATGGATCAAGTTATATGCGGTCATCTATGTTTAAAATGTTTATACTACACAAGTAATATTAAGGAAAAGTATATATAGGTCGAGCGATAGAAGAATTAAAAGCTTTATTGATATTACTGTAATTACTTTTGCATAACCATCAAATTTTCGGCTGTTTTTAAACGACTATTTTAAACGACTTAATTTTATTCGGGAAACGAATATTTTAAACGACTCAATTTGTTTCGGGCGTTTTTAAACGACTATTTACGGTATAAATAACGATTATCGATCGAGAAAATGGCTCCTAATAATAAACAAAGTGACCATATACGATTTTGTTGTAGTAGTAAGTGTTTTGCGATAGCGAACCTGTTGGTGACCGGCGCTACGGTACCGGGACCGTATGTATGAAATGGGCGGCCGGCCATAGGGAATTTAAGAACCGTGTTCTCTATGAAAATTGAAGTATAAATGTAAAATCATAATAACAAAAATAACAACATGAAATATAAGAGGACTTAACTATGAAGGCAAACTTGGTATAGTAGAGAATATTACTAAAGAAATAGCGATAGTTGGAGTAGCCGAGACGCACTGGAAATAGAGTGGACATTTTGTATCAACCAGCGGTAACTTGATAGTATGTTCAAGCAATTAAAACGAATTCAGTAAACGGAGTAGCGATAATAATAAATTCAGCGATATCATCGGGATTACTAGGATATGAAACAATAAGTGATCATATTATATCAGTGAAAATAAAATGAAAGCCAATAAATATAAATATTATTCAAATATACACACAAACAACTCAAGGGTCAGATAAAGAAATGGAAGAGTTATATAAAAGGAGGAAATGCTAATCGATTTTTGTTCAGAAAACAACCTATTTGTAATGAATTCAAATTTCAACCATTACAAGCGACGACTTTACAGATGGATTTTATGTACAACAACGAAATATCAGTGTTAATGCAGGACTTTGAGCTTGAACCGCCAATTATAAAAGCTGAAATGGAAGTCGCATTAAAGAAACTAAAAGATCGAAACGTGGTAGGAGTAGATGGTAGAGCTGAAGAAATGCTGAAAGCAACGGAAGAATCAGGAATAAAGGTATTGCATATGATTTGTCAAAAAATATGGGAAACTGGCAGCTGCCCAGAAGAGTGGACAAAATTAGTATACGTACCACTACACAAAAAGGGTTCTACAGAAGATTGTGGAAACTACCGCACAATATCATTGATTATTCATGTCAGTAAAATACTACTATATATATTACAAAACCAGCTTAAATACTATCTCCTACCACAAATTTCGAAAGAACAAGCTGGGTTTGTACCAGGTAGAGGCACACGTGAACAGTTATTAAGTATAAGAAAAGTAATAGAAAAATGCAATGAATATAAAATTCCGGGACTGCTTTGTTTTTTAGATAACCAGAAAGCTTTTGACAACATCAAGTAGACGAAAATGTGGCAAATATTACTACAAATGGGAACACCGAAACATCTAATTTATTTAATTCAATAATGGTGCTTAAATAATAAAGGTTTTATTAAACTAGAAAACGAAAAATCGAAAGATTTTTCAGCAAGAAAGGGAGAGTACAACAAGATTGCTGTATTTCACTGATTCTATTCAACATCTATAGGTAGCGGATTGTAAGAAAAACAATGGAAGGATAGCAAGGAGGAATATATATCGGAGGGAAAAACATTACAAATATTAAATTTACAGACAACACTGTATTACTGGCCAGCACAAAGCAAGAAATGTTTGAATTACTATCAAGAATAGATGTGGTCAGTAAACAGGCAGGCTTAATACTGAATAAATATAAATGTTCAATGCTTATCATTGACAAAGAAAACAGAATACAACAAACACTGACTCTGCTGCGAGATATTGAAATTAAAGATAAATTAATTTATTTGGATGCGTGCATATCTGAAAATGGTGGATTAGAAGAAGAAATACGGAGACGGTTAGCTCTTGCAAATGTCGGGATTGGTAAACTCAATTGTATATGGAAAATCTCTAGAACAACAAAACTGTTACTCCTTAAAGCATTAATTTTCTCCATAGCGACATACGGCTTAGAAACCTGGACGATTAAAAAATCGATGAGGAAGAAGCTGGAAGCTTTTGAAATGAAGTAATATAGAAAAATTTTAAGAATCCCATGGATGGCGCACAGAACAAATGATTCTGACTTAAAAGAACTGAAAATTGAACCCACTGAGCAATTAGATCCATTGAAAGACACATGCTAGGCGTCTTTGGTCATGTAATACAAGCAAATGTGCTGGAGAAAACAATTCTGCAAGGAAAGGTTAATGGAGAAAGGAGACAAGATAGACCGATGATACTTTACATTGATCAGATCATAAGGTTATGTAGATCAGACATACAGCAAATCATGAATCTGGCGCAGAATCGATATAAATGGCGACGTCTTCTAAAATAGGGTTGTGGTTGGAGGACAAACAATTTATCGAAACAGGAGTTGCAATAGAAACATTTTTGACCAAAGCAACATCTAAGATACTAGTACGATATTGAACAGCATCAGGAAAGTAAGTAGGTTCTTCAGGAGGGCAGATACAAACATTTGAACGTAATGCGAATTCAAAGAGAATATTACCAGCACGATTATTATTAAAGCAGTTCCATAACTTGTTTTTTACATTAAAATCTCCAATCAGAATAACTTTGTTATTTACACTCATCAAGGATTGAAGATCATCTAGGAATTTATGATTAAATCTAGGTGGTCTGCAAAAATACTAATAAAATTATTATTATTAATATTATTATTGTTATTAATATATAAATTTACGCCTACTGCTTGTACACAATATAGCCGCGGTACTGGGAATAAGTCAAATTTTAAACGTTTAATAAGCGAAGCAACTCCACCACCTCTACGAGTCATATCATTTCTATAAACAAAATACCCGGGAAACTTTAACTTATATGTGTTGTCAAGCTTAGTTTCCGATAATGCAATGATATCCAACTTATTACGAGTTGCATAAACATGTAGCGGATTATTAATAATAGAATTACAATTCCAGGCAACTATACGAGTATCAAGATTTATAGACATTTATAATAAATCAACAACGGTTTCAAAAATTACTTGTAACTTAGTAATCCTTATTTTTAATCGATTTTAGTTTAGCGATTATCGTTTTATTTACGTTAAAAATATAAATTTAGATCACGAAAGAATGATAGAGCATCGTGTATTGAGAGCATATCGTCATCATCTCTTTGGATAGTAACGGGAGCTCTTACTTTGCTAGCGTACGTTTCATTAACGATATTATTTAAGACTGACTGTCCTGCGTCATTTTTGGTATTTCGAATATTCCGCGAAAACGATCCAAAAGGTGGTTTGCTATTTCTTAAACTAGAGTGAACACGATTGCTACGAGCACTAACAATTTTTCGAATATGACACTCTTGCAAATTTGCAGGGTGTTGACGTCTGAACACTGCACATAGAACTCGAATGATTTTCGTCACAACGAATATAACGGTCGGGTAGTTGGCAATTATGCGACAAATGACCAAACCTTTGGCAACGATAGCACTGTAGGTAAGGAACTTTTCTGCTGTACTTTTCCCACCTGATAATGCAAGAAAACAGAGCCTTGACTTCCAGTATATTGCGCGAAACAGTATTAGGTGGAAACATCACTAAGTACACAGGTAACTGTTGGGTACCATTATTCAATAAATTTTTATTAAATACAAAAACTTATTGTCAGGTCGTATATATGGACATAATAACACTGTATGCATCGTGGACTTTAAACGAAAGGCCAAAAAGAAGACCAAGACAGACACAATCGAGAAAGAAACGAACATCGAGAACTATGTTGAACTGTACGGTAAACACCAGAACGAAAAAAAAATTGAAAACTTGGACGATAGGGGCGAATCAGTATGAGGACTGATACACATATCGATATATTTATACTAATGCGTAAAATTGTAATGTCTGTCTGCGATTTGCGGATATTTTCATTATAATTACTGCATCAAGCTATTTTCATCACACATAAACAGAAAGTTTATTTTTTAAAAGTTCTATCTGTTTGTTTTAACTCAAAAACCATTAAAGCAATAATGATGAAATTCGCACAGCTCATATATTATCGGATTCGTTCTAAGCTTTGTTACACACTGATATTACAAATAGGACAGAAATTACAATAATTCAAAGTTTTAAAAAGTAGTAAACAGCGATATCTCAGCCAAATCGTTTAAAATTTAACACATTTTCCGACTCAAATGTACCTTCGCTACCAATACCGCAGTACAAACCATGTTTTTCTGCGTTAGGGGTGTGGCCGAATATACATTGTTAAAAGAGACAGTGATATTGTATTTAAAAAAATAATTACACAGGCAAAGCCGTGGGTAACTTCTAGTAATATAATAAAATCGTTGCAAATTTCAAAAGTAATACTAGAAGTAGGTTTAAAATTTACATATGTGCCATAAATGTGATATTTGTACAATAAATGCCTGTAAATATGTGTATAAAATGCACGATAGAGAAATATATATTCAAATGTTAATATATATATATATATATATATATATATATATATATCTGTCACGAATTATATTTGAAAATTAATTTTTACCGCTGCCGTTGCATGTGTGTGTATATATAAATTTTAAATATATAATTAACTATAATTTTGCATTGATAGAAAAATTTGGATGTTATCTATTTCTTGTATCTATTCTATAAGTTGATACCATTAAAACCGTATCATCAGCATAGAGATTTATATCTACTGTTCGGTATATCATTGATATATACATAAAAAAAAGGAATCAGTCTAAAATACTTCCTTGAGGTACACCAGCATTAATGTACGATTTAATAGTAAATATAATGGGAAAAACAACTTATTCGGATAACTTCAGTATAGAAAGAGGTGTCAGACAAGGATGTCTGCTCTCACCACTTCTTTTTAATTTATATACAGAATATATCACGAGGAGAGTACTATATTACAATGATGATAAAGAAACCATAGAGTAGAATGATGGTTCTTCAGCTGGTGGATGTAAAATATCGAACCTCCGATATGCTGACGATACTATCCTAATAGATAACATGTTTACTGCAAAGATTGGAAGAAATCAGTGCGCAGTATGGACTGATAATAAATGAGAAAGACTAAAATGATGATAGTTAACCGAGCCCAGCATAACTCTCCGAACATCAACCAAATAGATGGTATACAAGTGGTGAACAAGTTTACATACTTAGGATCAATTGTCGAGAACACAGGAGGATGTAAAGCTGAACTAAGACACCGCATACAAATAACCAAACTAGCGATATTTAGTAAAAATTTGGCGTGACCAAAATATAAATAGGAAGGTTAAAATTCGACTCAAGTCGTTGGTATTTTCGATATTCTTGTATGGTGCTGAAACCTGGACAGTACACAGGACAGAAGGCCAACGCATCGAAGCCCTTGAATTGTGGTGTTGGAGACGTATGCTAAGTGTTCAGGACGAATGAATCAATATTGAAGGAGGTGGGCGAACCTGAAAACGTCTACTAACGGAAGTGCGGATCAGGATTGAACGGTTTTTTTGGGCACATTGTTCGAGCAAATGGAATGGAGGCACTCTTCATCGAGGGAAAATTGAATAGAAAACGACGTCGCGGTCGTGTGCCTCTAGGATGGTCAGACGAGATTCAAAAATTTACCGGGATGAGTTTCAGTGAATGTCTGCATGGCGCACACAACAGAAATGGATGGCGCAAATTAATAAAGCATTTCGATGTCACGATGTCCCTACTAGGGACCAACGATTCAAAGAGAGAGATAAGATACGGAGGAAAATTATATTTAATTAACTTATATATAATTCTATTATGCCATGTTGTGTCAAACGTTTTTTTTTCTATGTCTATCAAGATTACGCCGGAATGTTTATTCTGGTTAAAGTTATCAGTAATTTTGTTACATATTTTTCAGTCAGCTATATCGTTGTACTTAATTTTGGTCGAAAAGCTAATTGCGAGTCAGTAGCACTGTAATCCTTCATGAAAATGATTGTATATTCCCTAAATATCAACAATCGTTTGTTTAAATATACACGATATATATATATATATTTCATTCGCCGAATCGAATTTTTTTTAGCGAAATACTCGATATACTAATGTAAAGAAAACATTTTTATTTATAATAATATTAATCTAAGTGAAATATTTTACAGTCCACCTATAATTGATAAAGCTATTGTGACAATCTTACTGAATTAAAATTACACACGGTGCTAACCTTTTTATCCATCCCAAAAATTTCAGTCCCTTCTTCAACTTTAAAAACTAATCAGGTTCCATATTATATTATAAATATGGCCAGCTTACGTAATATACAAACATCGCCGACTAAAACACGGATTTTAAACATAATTATGTTATTTTATATATTTGTTTATTTATTTATTAAACTGTAATCATTTTTTTTTTCAAATTAAATTTACGCTATTTGTATTTATTTTTCTTTCTCTTTTTTGTAGCAGTTTTTCCCCTGTATATTATCATCGTTGCTTTTATACGTTATTATTATTATTGTATTAGCTACTAAGGGTAATTCTGTTGTAGTTAGTATTAATACGTTTTATTTCATGTTTACAATTCAAATAAAGGATATTTCTTCTTAAAAAAAAAAAAAAAAATAAATGTATTCTATATAAACGGTTTATTCATTCGCCTCTATATTATCGAAGTATATATAATGGGTTGAGGGGGGTTGTAATTTTCATCGGAGATTTTAGGGGCAACGTAAAATACTTCTCGGTGATATATTAAAAAAATAAAATACAAACTGAACGATATTCGTTAAAATTACATAATAATAAACAATAAACCCCGAAATACGAAACTAATAAAATATGATAAAGTATATGTAATAAAATAAAAATAGCAGACTTTTATATATGGAAGAGATTATTATTAAGAAAAAAAAAATGGCGAATAGTAAGTTTTCAAAAGAGAAGATTAAATTTCGATTTTCTCATGGCCAGCTCGTCCGCTAATCGTTGTTTGGCTGTTTTATCTTCGTCGTTGGCGATTCCGGCTAAATAATCTCGAATCTGACCATAGAAATATATCGGATTCGGACTGGAAGCGTATTTCTCTTCGAATTCTTTCACGTATTTCAACAGATTATTCACTCGCGGATGTTTTACATCGATCAAATTTAACGTAGACGGCTTTTCAATTATTAGCTGACGATCGATATTCAATTTTAAATTTTCGATAGATATTCGATCGATTATCGAATCTAAATTAGTATTAGTATTATTAGTATCAGTATCGTCGATATTTTTATTATCCGCGTAATAGTAATCGTTAATTATTAAATCGATAATACGAACGCGATCGTTTAAAACATCGTCTATATCGAGATTGGTCGATACGTGCATTTCGATCGATTTTAATAAGGTCGTACTTTGATAATACATCACGTTGCGTATATTTAATACGTCGTCTAAAAATTTCTCGAATAATATACGTAATTTTTCCGATTTTACTTCGTTCGTAATTGAACGTTTATCATCATCATCATCGTCCGTCTCATTTTCATTAATAATAGATTCGTTATCGCTTTCTATTCGATCGTTATCGCCGATAATTTTCTTATCGTCGTCATTATTACGATTATCGGTAGTAGCGGTTTGCGATGTACATTTCAAACGAATTAGCCAGCATATAACGCAATCGCCTAAATAGGCTAAAACGCTATGCGCGAGATCGGTACAAGCGGCGTCGCGTAATAATAACTCGTCGCAATTTTGATCGATATTCAGAGGTCCTAAAAGAAAAATAATTTCGACGTAAATAAGTCGACGAAATAATAATAAATAAAATAACGATTAAATTTTATAAATCAATAAGGGTAAGCTTTTTTTTTTTTATTATTTACAATCTGCACATAGTGCAATAAGTACATGCGACGAAGGAACAGGAAGAAATCAGTGTTGATTTGATCACAACTTATCTAGGAGGAATAAGAGGAGGAAGAAGTTTTAAGGTTGTCTCTTGTTGGCCAGTTCCTCTCCAACCGATGCGATGAAGCGAGTGGCGTATCACAATTTGTCAATAATAGCTGGATTAGTGGCATTTTTTAGTTTGCTGAAAAAGAACTTGTATATATTTTTTTGGCTACTTCTGAAATATCCGCGAGTCGGAACATATAGATTGATATTTGATACGAATCAAAGAGCGTCTATAACGTAAGATATTTGATTCCAATGATTGTAAACGCCGAATGTTAGCTGACTTGTGCAATATAATAGTTCAATGCCATAAGTCTAAGTCGGTTTTATGACTGAGTAGTAAAATAATAGTTTGTTCTCAACCGATAGGTTTGTCTTCTAAAAAGGCAATATCGCTTACGCACATCTTTAATTTGATTACTAACGTGTTGACTACGGGTAAGTTTTTTATATCAAGATACGAAACAAAGGTATTTAATACGGTTAACTCAGGCGATAGATGCCCCATCTAGGTGGACCGATGGCGTCGGCCCTTTACGCGGAGTAAAATGTAGCTGGTTTTGATTAATCTTGATTCTGAATGTGGTCAACGAAGGGTGAATCAGAACTAAATGATCCCGAAGTTTATTAGACGCAATAACCGGATCAGAATCGAATAAGAGAATGCATGGTGTCGTCAGTAAAAGTGTACAACACTGTATTTTTAATAACTGGTATGTCCCTGCCGTACAAACATTATACAAGGAAGCACCTATAATACATTCTTGTGGAACTCTTCCTGCATGAATACTATAGATTTGAGAGCTGGTTTTTCTATAGGAAGAGGAAGCTTCGAATATGTAATGGAAAAATTGAATGGCGATAACCGATTGATATCGAGGAATTTAGAATTTAGGAGAGACAATTGCTGTCGTTTTGTGGTATAAGCGTCGGTTAAAGAAAATTTAACACGAGGATACAGCACACATACATACATATATATATATATATATATATGAATAAACAAAAAAAAAAAACACTTAAAAATCACTAAATTTTAATATATAAAAAGACTATAAAACTTTTCGTCGATTAATTCATTATCAAGTGGTGGATATAAAAAATAAAATATGAAAATATATATAGTTTATAAAAGATCAAATGAAAGAAAATGTAAAAAAAAAACCTGAATTCGAAAAATAGCGGAGAAAGAACAGACTTGATCATAAAATAATTTGATAATCATCGAACTTATTAAATTATATTTTCATAAGCAAATGTTATTTTATAATTAAATCTATTTTTTTCTTTATTTTTTTTTTAAATGTCGTATATATAAATTAAGTATTTTCCTACATTTTATTTTATTTTTTTCTGTACAATTTATTATTTTTTATAAATTGTACATAATTTTACATTTTTTTAATGTTTGCTCGATAATGGCTTAATAGTCGGAAAGCATTGCGGTTTCGTTAAACATAAAATAGCAGTTTTGTTACTTATTTTTTAAAAATCACTACATTCCACAGTTCAAATCAATATATATATATATATATATATATATATATATATATATATATATATATATATATATGTATATCGAACCGTATAATCTGACACAAAAACTAAAACGAGGATACCTATTCACTTACCTTTCGGAAATATAATCATAAATATTTTTAACATCGGATAAAAAGTGTTTCGATTTGTAGAAGCGTTTACGATACGATAATTGTAACAATAGGACAACGCTTTTAAAAGATGACGTAACGCTGGAGTGCGTTTCTCGTTCTCTTTCCAACCGATCAGAAACAAGGCTAGATGACCGCTCGTATGCATTAATAGCTAAAATGAATTTTTAAAATTACATCGATCTCGTTAGAAATAATAAAAAATTACGTGTAATTTTATTAATTAACAGTTTATATTTTATAGCCTAGATACAGTTTTAAATTAGAAGTCATATTAACAGATAATACAAAAATTTTACACATAGAATATAAATCAAGGGCAAACCACCACAGTATCTTCCCATGAAAACCATGACAAATTCTCAGTCTCAGACAAATAATAGAAAAAACGAGAGAATACGACAAGCAAACGGTGCTATGCTTTGTCGATTACAAAAAATCGTTCGATTGCGTCCAATGGAAAAAACTATGGCATATTTTGATTGAGATGGGTGCCCCAAAGCACCTTGTGTGGTTAATCAGACGTTTACATGAAGAAACCACAGCAAATATCCGCGTGAATCATTCGATATCCTCAGAGAACTTTCATCCTGAACGGGGCGTTCGCCAAGGATGCATATTATCTCCATTATTATTTAATATATATGGAGAATGGGTAATACGTGAAGTTATAAAAGATTTTTTAGACGAAAATGTCGCGAATAAAGTTGAAAAGGAGAAGAAATATGGCATTTCAGTTGGAGGAATACGCATTGGAAACCTTCCATATGCGGACGACACTACACTAATAACAACAAGTTTAGAGAGCATGACCAGTTTAATACACCAATTAGAAATAAACAAATCAAAAACAAAGATTATGATAATAAATCGGCACAAGAACAACACGCCAGAAATTCGTGAAATAGCCGGCTAAACTGAAATTCGTCATAGAGCACAAATAACACGCAGTGCGATGGGACGACTGAAGAAAATCTGGCTTGATTCAGCGGTAAGTAAAACGTTAAAGATACGTTTAGTACAGGCTCTCGTTTTCTCGGTATTTTTATACGCTGTGGAAACATGGACAATCCGAAAATCGGATATGAAGAAAATAGATGCTTTGGAAATGTGGTGCTGGAGGAGGCCGCTATTCATAGACCGAGAAAAGAACTAATGACTCTATTCTGTTGGAAGTTGGTATACAGAACAGATTATCAACAATGGTTCGCAAACGGATATTAAAGTATTTTGGCCACAACATCAGAGCAGGAACGTTGTAAACAGCTATTATACAAGGTATCATGGAAGGAAGTCGAAGACGAGGCCGTATGAGATGGACTGACATGGTCTGAAAAACAATGGGTCGAAGTTTCCTTCAATGCGTTCGTTGTGCGCAAAACAGAGATCTATGGCGCAAACTCGTGTTTCAAAAGACAAAAAATAATGGTCACGATATCCCCAATGGAGATGAAACGGATGATTGATTGATATATATATATATAACTTAGAAATAGTGATAATTTATTAAATAATATGATAAATTTTAACGAAGATTTAATTTTAAAATAGGGTTTATAAAGGTTATTGTAAAAATAAATCTAGGAATAAATTAACAAGACAAAATAAAATCGAAGTTAATTACGAAAAATTTTTTTATTATATCAGCGATGTTTTTCGACTATAAAGTCATTATCAAGCTATTACCAAAAACGTTACAAATAAATTAACAAAGAAGTTAATAAGGAAACTTATAAATATCGATACATTGAATAGCCAGATGTAAATTTTTTTTTAACAATAACATTTAATTATAAAACCGATTTTAAAATTAATTCTTCCTCAAAATTAATCATATTGTTTAATAAATTATTACTACTTCTATGTCATATAATTTGTAGTTTTTCTAATAATTTTTTTTTTTTAAATTTATATTCTATGCGTAAAATTTTTATATTGTCTGTAATGTTTTTCTTCGCCACAGTGTTTTCCATAAAGTGACATCATCATTTTCATTTTTATATGAATTAAAGTGTCCTCTTAGTCTATTATTTATTTGACGTCCTGTTTCACCTACATAAAATTTATTACATATTGTGCAGTTTATTCTATAAACTCCATATTTTTCTAATACTCTGTTCTGTTCTATTTTATTGTTGTGAATTGATTTAAATAATGTTTTATTATTATTTATTGATATCATGTTTTAAATATTTTAAAAAATTCATACGTGTATTTTCCTACATATTTAATTGGTCCAAAATAATTATCTTTTTCTTTTTTATTTTGTAAAGAACCATTATTTTTTGGTTTTGTTCCACAATTGATCTACTATATTCGGATTGTATTTATTTGCTATGGCAATTTGCTTAATAATATTCATTTCTTTAAGTTTGTTTTTGTTGCGGTTTAAAATAATTTTGGCTCTATTACAATAATTTCTTAAACTAGCTCTACTTTATGTAATTTTGCATGAAAAGAATCGTTTGGAATTATTACATCTGTTAGTGTTTGTTTTCTGTGTATATCAACATGTAATATATTATTGTTTATATTAATATTTAAATCTAAGAAATTTATATTTTTATTACCTATTTCTAATATAAATTGAATATTTTTATTAAAGGTAGGAATAAATTACCTCTGGCTAGATAAATTCATAATAAAAATATATAAGCCGTTGTTATATAAGTATATGTGTATCTTCACATAGAATTGATCGGTGCTGTGATTTCGGTATGGGATCTAATACTTTAGTGGTCATATTCCTTATGTTATCGTTCACAAAAATGTTATCCGGATTATATCCTCTCCGCTCTACCACTATTGAAGGATGAAGGTAATTTAGGATCGTGGATTAAGCTCAAGCAGTTCATTTCTGCCCAGTTTTCAACAACTTCTCCATCATCACTATTCTTTGAGTATCCCCACATCGTGCTGTGGCTATTGAAATCTCCAATTATAATCTTTGTACTTCCATAATTCACAGGTTTCTCAAACTTAAAGGATATGTTTGGGGGTTTATAAACCGATGTTACATTACATTCCCCTGTGTCTACTGTGACTATTTCTATGTCATTCTCTTCTGTACGTCTAGTTGATGCAATTTCCAAGTCTGGCCTAGTAAGTAAAGCACTTCCGTATTTTTTGTGTGACCTTTCCATCGCGAGTTTCATCCCGGACACATTTGGTTTCCTATATTTTGTTTCCCAATGTATTTTTTGTATGCAAAGCACATCACATTTAGTTTTTTTGCATATTTCAGACAAAATATTCTCCTTTTCTGTCAGTCCTTCGATGTTTATTGACATTATTGTTAAACTTGGTTTTGGTCCTAAAAAGGACCTTTTCTTTTGACCGTGGTTGGTAGGATTAGCCAGCGAATTCTGCATTGTTTTACGCATAATTATCTCGCTGTTTCCAGAGGCACTCCGGCGTTAAGTTGGACCGAGCCTTAACATTTAAAGAACATTGCGAAGATACTAAAAGAAAAATCGGTACAAGGAACGGTTTACCCCGAAAATTGATTGGCTCCACTTGGGGTGCAGATCCAAATGTATTAAGAACATCAGCCTTAGCTCTGTTTTATTCCGCAGGTGAATATGCTATATGGCGGAATTCAGCTCATTTAAAAAAATTGATGTAGCACTACACGAAACCGATCGTATAGTTACAGGATGTTTGAAGCCGACACCGATCGATAAAATAGAAATATTATTCGGCATAGCGCCACCAGATATAAGACGGAAAGTGATGGCTGGAAAAGAAAAAACAAAACAAGAACAAGGCATAAGACATCCACTGAATGCAAAATATGCGGCAATAAGTCGACTCAAGTCAATAAAGAGTTTTCTTCAAACAGCAAACTGACACAAACGCCGGAAATCACTAGGACGGAGTTATGGAAAGGAAGGCTGAAAGAAAACCGATTAAAATTATGGGAACAACCGAACGAACATCTACCTCCCAGTAATAAATTTCCGTGGTCAACATGGAAAACTCTAAATAGAATAAGAACTCTGACAGATAGAATAGCAAAGAATATGAAACGATGAAAAATTAATGACAGATGTGATTGTGGCATGGTACAAGATTCGGAGCACTTAGTAACTTGCTCATTGCTGCCAGTGCGATGCGGGATGGAAGACATGGCAAGAATAGACGGAATCTCGGACGATAGTGAAATATTTAAAAAAAAAAAAAAAAAAAGGAATATAAATGACCGACACGATAAGAAGATGTGTATCTTGATAACGACATAATTGTAGAAAATTTAAAAAAAAAATTTGTTAACAATGCCGAACGTCGTGACTAGCTATTTAGGTTTATTTTTAAGTACAAAATGAACTAGCATTCAAAGCACTATTTATATAAGACGCAGATGCGCGCGCATATGATGTTATAAGTAGTGGGATGCCAATGCCTTCTACGTGTTAATTAAGAATTATATAACAATAAAAAACTTTCTGTCGCGTTGATTTTACTGCTCAAACCACCCCCATCAACATAATGACAAAACAGCATAATAATGAGTTGGTGAAATCAATTGAGAATTACGACTACAAAATCACTGTATATGAATACAAAATACAAACACCGTAGACATAAAAGTAATCTATTAATATAAAACGATAATTGAGCATATTTATGTACGCGTGTGTGCTTGCGCTGCTGCATGTCTATATAATACGCAAATGTTTTACATTTAAGTTAATATTATTGTAAAATACTAAGTGTTCCATAAAATGTATGTTAATTTTTTTTATGCAGCAGGTTTTTTCAACACAAAATTATTTCTACTGTACTCTGCATCCGTTTATGTACTTATACACCTGGTATGTAGCCAATAATCCTTTTTAATGGGGCGTGGCTCTGTTTCCGTGACATAAATCATTATCATCGCGTATTATTGATTAAAGAAAATCGTTATATTATGATAACTGTGTAGTTTACGTTGCATTAATTATATTACTATAACCAATATAAAGTGTCTTAATATTCTCAACTCATTTCATTTTATTATGCGCTTTTTCCAGAATGTATACTTTATCATCGTTATTTACAATCGTAACATTATTCGTGTCTTCATTATTAGACAAAGTAATTTTTCACTTAAGAACTATTCGAGATGATTTGTCTTTATTTTTTTTTTTAACTTATTAAAACCTTTTGAAATAATATATATATATATATATATATATATATATATATATATATATATATATATATATGTATATATATATATATATTTGTATGTATATGTGCGTATATATATATATATATTTGTAAGTATATGTGCGTATATATATATATATATATATATACTTACTTGTCTACCATCCATATTAAACGTATTATCCGGTACACTACGTTCTAATTTGGAAAAATCTGTATCCGAGTTAGTTATCGCTTGTTTTAAGAATTTCAACGATGGATTATCATCAACATTCCCCATAAACCAATCGGTGATCACGCGAGTAGACATTTTATTTCCGTGTAAATATTTAGCCACCAAATGCCAAGGTTCCAAGTACTGTAAAGTCAGATATATTATTAATCGTACGCTAGAGGTCACTTTTAGATTGTACGAATATAAAACTTAGATATATGCAAGTATTAGATATTTAGATGTGTATAGCGCGTACTGTAATTTCGAGTATTACTCAGAGCTACGAACAAATGAGCAATGACGAACCAAGAGCGGCTACCGACACTATCAGGCCATTTCAGGAATGACACGAATTGTATGAGAATGTAGTTGAACGCATTATTCACAAAATGTTATAGACACTTAGTTGAAAGTTTTACTCGTTACTCCCAATAGTAAGCATTCCGGATAAGATGTTTATTTAAATGTCAAATGAGGCAAACCTTATAAAACTTTAATCAAGAAGCGCCTGTCTCACTAAAACATGTAAATGAGATAATGTTAATTTGACGATTGTCCAGAGCTGCGATCCCCGAGAAAAATCATCAGATGGCACAAATAGAAACGAATATTGTACCCTGTGGATCATACAGCCGTATCACACAATCATCTGCACACCAAAAGCCCTCCACTAACAAACTGCCCCTATGCGGACATTTAACAGAACCAACAGTCACACACTTAATCTACAACTGCCAAACACTCACACCACACGAATTAAAATACACAAGTACATCACGCGAGTTTCGTAAGGTTAAAAGCCGCATCAAAGATTACGATATAATTACAAACCGTTTCATACTATCCCGAAAAAGATACACTAGTACATATAAAACTCGTACAAATCCATACGTCTAAATAATAAATATGGAATTCTGTGATAAACCTGATGAAACGATGGAAAAAATTCCGAATACACAAACACCAATGATAATGAATTATTTTAATGTCGTAATAAGAACAAAATTATAAAAATTAACGGATAAAAGAAACACGACAAACTGGTAAATTTATTTTTAAATAGGATTAATTCGTATCTTATGAACAATTGATGATCGACACCAGCGATGTCCGACTGTTGCAGAATGAGGGCGAATATCCGGAATTAGGTTATGGATGTAGAGAAATGCTTCTTTTAATAGAAAATCGTGTTAAATCGCTTATTAAAAAAAAAGGAAATTTCCGAAAATTTTAATTTTGTTCCAATAGTAAAATAATAGAGGCAGTTTCAGAAACAGTCCCATGGACTACGGTAAATATTTTTAAAATATAATATAGTAAAAAAAAAATTATTCACTTTGATCGTGTCTACTTGTTGAAGTAAACTGGCAATATCAATCCAGGCACGAGATACCACAAGTTTTCTGAAACAATCCATGGACAATTCAGTCGCTCTGGTCGAATTGATGTGGTACATTAATTTTATTCCGAGAGATACGTCCGTAATAGTTTTACTACGAATAAGGGTATTAGCAGCTGTCGAATGATCACCGATGAACATGTAACTAAACAGATTAAAAAAACAGATTAAAATACATATATATAATATGTGTAAGGAATTATAATTAATTACCAATCAATTTTCTAGAAAATGTAAGAAAATATCAAATACCTTATTTAGTTTAATAACATTTATATATATATATATATATAAATATAATAATTTGAAGATATTCATGACGACTAGCAAATCGGAGGTTAGATTCAACATTTTTTACGATTTACGAAACTGAGATATAATTTATAATTATATTCCCAATTTATATAATTTTTTTCAGCATTCGATTATCATTTGAATAATATCTGCCCGTATGTTGATAATTATAACACGTTATTCAAATTTAAAAACATATTATTATATAATAATAAACTCGCTAGTTACAAAATAATGTAAAACATATTCAATTTAAAAATTTATCTACGGAATAATTTTTTCCGAGCAAAAGCATGAGAAATTGTTTTCCGCGTAAATATTATAAAAAAGCATTATCGTTCCGGCTAAGAAAACGAATTTTATTACGGGTTCACAATAAAACCATAAAAAACATTCGGATTAATATAAGTTTATTACTTTTAAAATTAATAAAACTATAGTAAATACCATAATTAACGGTTTAAATTAACAAATTTTGTTATGTAGTGATTACGAATATAAAAATTAGTTTTAAAAGAATTAAAACTATATATATTTCTTCAATCGATTACATACACCTGTATTTTTATTATTTTTATTTTATATATATATATATATATATATATATATATATATATATATATAGTTAATACGTTTACTTTAGTCTAATAAATAATCATATTGTAAAAAGTATTAATTATTGCTCATTTTTCTGATCTTGAATAAGCTGATAAAATAAAAAAATACTTTATTGGAATCACACGAGAATATTGTCTGGAATAAGAAAAATTTAACTCATACAAATGTATAAAAATCCGAAAACATAAAATTGATACTTTAGTTATTCACTGGCCTAGTACTTAATTTTTTCCATTTTATTTTTATTCGTGCACTGCAGAAAACAATTGCAATTCATTAACACGCGAACACACGGTTAAATATTAATACAACACTGTGTTAGAAATTATAGAGAAACAACAGACGACTGTCATCGGAAAAAATTATTGAATCGATGGAAAAAGGAATATGGTAACCAATTGAAATTAAGTTTTTAAGAGACAAACTAGGTTTAGGCAATGGTGACAATTGATAAATATATGATTTTCATCGAAGATGATTTACGTGTCACACAGATGAATGCTTAATGGATAGTCAGAATACTATTTTGAACATACGTGCTGAAGATTGAAGAATTAACCGTAGAAGCTAAAGAAAAAACTGCGTACCTGGCAACATTATTTACGTAAATTCTACAAACGTATCAGACGGCGATAGTGAACCCATTGTCGCACTGTCAAAGGTACATATTTAGAATTGTATTTGTAAGGAGAATGTTTCAACAGAATAAAACTCAAGAAATCAGATAAAATTGAGTACTGGTTGAAGAAATAGGAATTAAAGGAGATAAAAATTGCAACATACTTAGAGTACTCTTTGACCTCAGAAGTAAAAACTGACCTACACGGAGGAAATAATGTGAATGATTTAGGAAGTATAAAATAGGCACCAATGACAGAACAATCGGTAATTTTATTCAAACATGCAAAGAAATGATTAGGTCATTTGTATAAGAATGAGGAAGCGAGAGAGAAGAGAAGGTGGATTTGTCAATAGAAATGCTCCAGAGATTTAATAAAATAAAGCGAAGGACAATATGGAAACTTTATTTTTATATGTTCGAAGTATATAGGATGCAATAGCGAGCGTATGTAAGCAGGTCGTAAACTTAAATGTAATATTCTATAAAATTTTCCTCCAATCGGTTAACATATTTTGATGCAAACCGAAGTTCCAGAGCTAGATTTTTGCGTCGAAAAGCCAGATCAACGATGTATAAATCGAAGGGAAGGAGTTCGAACGATAGTCAAATTTCGAGCAGATTATAGGATCGTATAGGATGCGGAGAATAATAGAATCACCGTTTTCCAAACTATTAATTAAATAATATTTAACTAATATTAAGAAGATGCCGTAAAGCCGTAATTGTTCCTTTAAGCGGTACTAACGTATAATAAAATGCGTATATAACTTACGCATGGGCGGCCAATCTTGAAAAACCGGTGGTCGCCGAATATTCGGCCAATTTAACGGCGACGTCTTTTACCTCGCTATCATCTTTCAAACATTGTCGACAAATCAGAAAGGCTTCTTTATAAAAGCGTTTTTCACATAGTAAAGAAATCGCTTCTTTATGCTTATTTAAAGCCAGCATAAAATTAACAGCTTGTAAAATATGATCCGCGCTGATTAACTGTTCGATATAAACGTTGCACGCGTCCCTCCATAATCTGAAAAATTTCGACACAATTTAATAACTAACGAAAGATGAAAAAGTCGTACATTATCATGCAAGAATAGTCTCATTATTCGAAAGATAATTAAATTCGCATAAAAAAATTCTATACATAATCGTTGAATCGCTAACTTTGTGCAAATAAAACTATGTTGTTTATTTCAGAACGGCGCAAAATTAAAATTTTTAATTTGTAAAAAAGAAATTTTACCAAAATTTCTGCATCTGGTCCAGTTTCTTCGTACGCTAGTAAGTAGTTGTTAAATCAAATCATCAATAATAATAAATAAATCAAGATTTAATAAAATGAAATTTCGTACGACGTATGAAATCTCCCGAGTGTATAGGAAATAGTAGATTTTTTTTGTTTTGTTTTAACCAATTTTAGGTCACCGGATATGATAATAAATTCTTATTATCGATGATTACCATATGCTTTTGACTTAATCTTCCTTTTAAATTCTACTTGCAATAATTTAATAAAATAAATATAATTTTATTTCGTTACTTCGGCCAGCGGTTTTCTTTTATTCATTTTTAGCTGCAATAAACACGAAGTACATTTATAATCGGGACTTAATTTCATATATAAATTTTAGTTCCAATATCGAAACGCGATAATCATACAAAAGAAAGTGAATATAATTTCACTCCGTTACTTCGGTGAGCCAGTTTTCATTAATTTTCCTCTGTGAAGTCTATCAAGTAGATCGTTGCAGAAATACAAATGAAAGAAAAGCTCGCATTTTAACAATAGACTGTTTATTTAAATTATATAAGGTAAAATGGAAGACAAAGAGGAAGGAGAAAAATTAAATTAATAATAAAAGAAAAAAAATGGGCAAGTAGCAATAGCTAACATCCGTAGTCAACTTTTTATTAACCAAACCCGTCGACAAACAAAATATCTTTTCTATTTATTTCGGGTTTTCTTCGAATTCGGTACAGATAAACTTATTTCATTTTATTGCGTGTACTAGTACATATCGCGTGAAAAATAAATAAATAAATACTATCGTCCGAAATATTTTAAAAAAATCATGAAACCACGTATTTTTCTAAATTTTCAGTTTCTAGCCGGGCTTTTCCCTTTTACCTGTATAACCGTATATTTATTATATTTTATTATTGTTTGCCCTAAGGTAGCGTTACTAGTTTTAACATAAATGTTAAGGCATCGGTACTGAACATTAAGAATACGCTGCGCATGTAGTACACGTGTATCGCGCTATTTAAATAGCTATTTTTTTCTTCGCTTTTTTAAAATGTTTCGACACGAAAAGATCGATTATGCAATATAGTCCTTTTTTTTTAATTTGTATATTATTTGTAAAAAACGACACTACCACTATAACACCGAGGTTAATTTATACTTGTCCAGTTTAGTGTTCATTGTTAAACAGTACTTATAAAATGCAAAACCAAATTTGGAGAATATCGTTAAATACCCTAAAGTATATAGTACATGTATTCAACGTCAAATATTTCCGATTTATATATTTTTCCTGTTGTTATTTTATTCTCGTTTTCTATTATTATTGTTACCTTTTAAATCATTTGTTTTGTATTTAGCTTCTAAGGTAACTTTAAAGATATTTGGCATAATACAAATTTTTCAATTTCAATAAAATTTTATATCGAAATAAATCTTATCGTATTCTACATTATTTACGAATTGTTTGCTTTAATTTATAGAATTCCAGGAGCCGATTTAATATTGCGTTGTCATAATTAGTTTAGTTTAATTTAGTTGCGTGTAAAGCTAAAAAAAAAAAGAACTCTACATCAATTTAGAAATAACAACAATAATACAGTTACCAAGTTGCAATAAGTCGTGCGTAAATATCGTGTGACGATCATAGGATTCGATAAGCCCCAAAAACGTTTGTGACGTGATATTAAAATAATCAAATATAAACGTATATCAAAAGATCATTTTATTAATCCTCGGTATTATGCTAAGAGATGAAGAAAAACCAGCTAATTAAACGACTTACTTTGGCGATATGGCCGGAGCCATTGTTAACATGTATTC
This sequence comes from Coronaproctus castanopsis, assembly GCA_032883995.1. NCBI lineage: Eukaryota > Metazoa > Arthropoda > Insecta > Hemiptera > Monophlebidae > Coronaproctus > Coronaproctus castanopsis. Next base: position 33,773,714 of record CM065053.1, read on the forward strand.
CGTAACTTCATTTTTCTGCATCGCATCCAAAATTTTCTCTTTTAAACCAAATCGCGACTGAGTCAAAACGAACGAATTCGTAATAACTGAAGACGCTAATTCCGATTCTAAATCACATACACGTAAATTTAAGTTATATATTCGCACGTTAAAATGATCGTAGAAAATAACATCGAATTAAAGAAATAATAATTCACTCTCGAATGACGATAATATTTCTTTCGTAAATTTTCCGGGTATTTTCGAAGACCAAATTTTTATATTTTCAATCGCGAACGAATTAAAATATAAAGAAATCTAATATCGACATTTACAGAGTTAACTTATAATACACGAATAAAATTGTATCGAGCTGAAAAACGTAAAGCTCGCGTCATATACAGAATGACAAAGCGTAATTTTTTATTTATTTTTATTTACGTTAAAAAAAAACAGATTTTTTTTTTTTTCGACGCCATATACCGCTACTACGATCAGCGACGATTGCGATATTTACATTAAATAACAAACATTTAAGACGGTTGTGTTCGATCGGTCGTGTTAGGACAATGAGAGATAGGGAATAAAAAATTAAGGCCGGATGTTGAATAAGATTGAAGAACAGTACATTCGTAGAGAGTATAGACAACAGTTGTAGATTGTTAGCCGCATTAGCAGCACGATGGTTTCGATCTGGGATACGTTTGTAAAAGTTGTATGTCCGACGTGAAACCGTTTTCCAAGAAAGTTATGTCTGATTCTCCGTAACTTGGTGGTCGATAGTATACCTATCTATGTTCGTTTACACATATCACGTAATCGTCGTATTTAATTATTAACACATGATACAGCAACGGGCGAAATTAATAACACTGTCGTTGTCTTCTTCGTCAGCTAAATTATTGTAATATTTGAATGACTTCACTGATTGTAGACCGTTGCAGACAAAATTGAAAAATCAATACGGGGTTACGATACATCTGATGGTATATAATTGTCATCAACTACACAATATCAAATTTCTTCTTCCGATTATTCAGTCGATTCATAAAGAAGACATTTGTTCTTAAAAATTAAGTTTATTCTTTTTTATTAGAGCCGTGTATTAGCGTCTATTTTTTTCTTAATTTATATGTTAACCGATAGATATTGCGGAATGCAATATACATATAATATAAAAATATAAACGAAATTTTAATCCACGGATGTCGCAAGTTTACAAAGAATTAATATATTCGATTCTTCGCCAATTTATAATGAAATTTGAACATTTCCCTGTCGAGAGTCGCCACTTTAAAACGAAATAAAGTACTCAATTTATAACGAAATTTAAATTTCTCTACAAAGAATTATATTGATTAACATTTTGTGAAGTTTGTACGGTCACTTACCTTCGACCTTAATCAGTTTTTCTAATTCGTCGTCCGTTCCAAACAAATTTGCGTAAGTTACGTCCGATTCATCATCTTTCGTAACCTCGTTCTTTTCACTTATCGCAACAACGCCATTAGTTAATTTATCTCCATTAATGTAATCATTTATCGATTTTTGTATAACGGAATCCAAATTCCTGGATTTTTGAAAATATTTTCCGGATATCGGAAATAAAGTTCGCCATTGTGTTTTTTTGGTACTACCGGTGCCTAAAATAAAGTGATTAATTCGAAGTAATCTTGTCAATTGATTTTTAAAACAAATCGCTTATTTAAAAAAAAACGATATCGGTTAATTATTAATTATAATTATTTAGTTTAAAAATTAACACATCCAGAATAAATGTAACAGCATGCGAAAGTAAATTAGAATTTAAAAAAATAATAATTTAAAAATGCATTTATACATAATCCTGTATAATACGCACGTGTGTATTTATATATACATTCATACAAAAAATAAAATAAAAAAATAATATATAAGAACAGGTTTGAACTAGTTTAGCGAAACCAAACAAAAATGGATATTTTAACTACACACACATAAAATCACAATGTAAGTATAAGTATATTAGATTTGTAGAATTATAATCTAATCCTCATATTGTATACCACAGTGATTTAAATATATAATAATATTTATTAACCTCGCTACTTATAAACTGTACGTGTTTATTATACTTCAGTGTGCTGGCAATAATGAATCTTAAGTATTTAATGTGGTCAGAACCGATTGCACAATTATCCGTTTTAATATTATATAATATTTGTTGGATATTTTGATCACGGCCAAATACAATCATGATTTGCGATTTGCTGATCTCAAAATTAAGATTTAAAGAGTTAACTTCAATTTTAATTTCGCTTATAGTATCATTGCATCTATTTATATGAAACGACAAGGTACGTTTACAGTACATTTGCAGATATTTATATAGACGATAAGGCGCGTTTACAGGACATTGGTAAAAAAAGTAATCCTTACGTTAGATTATAGACGCTCCTTGGATCCACTATTCTAAGACAACTCGTAGTATGCTACACGACGCATCACATCAGTTGAAGAGAAACTGCCTGAAGGATAATCTGAAAACTTCTTCCACCTCCTCCTCTTTATGTCCTAAGTTGTGGTCAATGGATCATTAACAGTATCTGACACTTTTCTGTTTCTTCATCACATTTACTTATTGCACCATGTACAGATTGTAAATAAAAAAATCGCGAAATACACAATATTACGAGAATATATGAGTAAAAATGTCTTTAACCACCTACATGGAAAATAAGATTTAAAAATATAAAAAATAAAAAATAAAACCAGTTTCATTCATTAGGAAAACGGTTATTAAATTAACATGACAGCACTGAGAAATGTCAATTACATTTCTGTAATAAAATTGTGCACACAACTGAAGTTAATGAAAACCAATATTTGCTAAAAAGAAAAAGAGAATAAATATTTTGGAATGAAATACAGAATACGATTGAGAATAATAAAGAAAAAATTAACACCCTTAACAAAACTAAGTACAAAACATATCTACAATATGGCAGACACGAACGGGACGTTATACATATATATAATAAAGGAAATATAAGTACCATTAGTATTGCATGAGACGCCAGGTATAGTCGTGATGCTGGTAACTTCTCTTGTCGATTCTTTTACACATATCGGCATCACTGGTTTTCTGCGAATTTTAATCTTTTCTTTTACTTCTTCTATAAAACAAAGCACGATGATGGTTAATATAAATTAATGCTTTAGTATTAAACACTTTTTTAATACTGCATATCAGTTACATATCGATATACATGTAGTTTTCATCGAAAACTCGAATTATGAAATAATCCCACTTGGGAAAATTTTAACGTTTCTCTTCTATCTTTGCCTACAGACCATAAATACCACACAATGTACGTAATATCGGATAAAATAGTATTATTTGTATATGTATATATACATATTTATGCATAATTACGAACTGTTCAATATATACATTTAACTAACCGTAAATAAAGCAAACATTATGGGAACGCTAAAGTAATTTATTGAAAGATGGTTATTTTAGATTTGAATTAATCTCTATTAATCAATATTAGTCTTAAAAAATATATTTTCATATTTAACGCATAATAATTTATTACCTATCACTAGCGACGTATTAACTACATTGTGCAGAAAATGTAGAATAATTATAATGAAGTAATTAAAAAAAAAAAAAAAAAATCGAAATTACACAATAAGTAATTAGCTCTTGTTTTGAACCGAAAGCGATATATTATTTTCAAATAATACCTTTGCTCGGTACTTTGTCGTATGTATCGTTAAATATATGCCACACGCGGCAAGTACCATCGTGAGATCCGGTAATGGCTAAATTTTGATCGAACGGATGCCACACGCAACAGAATATAGCGGCTTTATGCAAATGGTAAGAAGCGATGACTGTCTGACTGATGGCATTCCAAATAACAGCAGTGAAATCGAACGAAACAGATAATAAGCGACCGTTTACGTGAGGACTCCAACATATTTCGGTTACCTTTTCTAAATGAATATCGTGAAAAGCAATTTTTCGAGGTGGATTTTTACCTACATCAAAGAAAAAAAAATTAATTTAAATTTCTTAATTCACTCTCTAACACCACAATAAATATTAGTTAATATTCATAAATTACGATAGTCGTGGTAACCGAGAAAAAACTTATTGTAGAGAAATTAATAGATCGATTTTACTATTTGAGATTAAAAATTTTCTTCTAGTCTCACTAAATAATAAAATACTCATCCAAACTGATTCGGTCAAGTGTATCTAGATTTCATAATATATATAAAAGATTAACTTCGAAAAATCATCTCGCGGCTAACATCGTTCTCAACTCTGAGGTCAAAAATCGCATTAAAACTAGTGTAAATCTATGAGACGCAGCTATAGACTTGAGTATCAAATACAAATATAACGAAAATACATTAGTTTCAATCAAAAGACTGAGATATATACTAGATTGCCAGAAATACCATCTACAAGGACACTCGCTAAGTTACGCTCCAGATTCATCGAAATGAACTTTAAATAGTTACTCCACAATGATGAAAGTACATAAAAACTGGAATTTCGTTAGAAAAATGTCACATGGTGTTTTCACGCGACCAACATAGAAAACTTGGTCATTAAATAGACGTAATCGTTCCGAATGATATAAACGAATTTCGGAAAATAGTATTTACGAATAAAACTTATAGAAAGATCTGTTTACACTTACAATCTGTATCGACATCGTAAATAATTACATTTTCACCACCCACAGCTAACCAATTTTTGTACGTCGAAATTTCGTCCGGAGATGATGTGATAACTTTAGGGTGAAACGCCATACTCATGACAGCTCGTCGTTGATCCCAAACAATATGACGCATTTTATATTCCTTATCTCTAGAAGCGACAAATAAACGCCCATCATCCAATCCGAATACGAAAATATCGCCATCGGCATTGTAACACATTTCCGTTTTCGGTGTACATTTATCATTGGCGTCAGCTTCTCCGAAAGCGCCTTTCATATCGATCGGTAATTCGCTCGGTTTGTCTATATTGTACTGTAAAACGTCTCCATTTCCCAACGCCCACAAATTATATTTATCGGCATCGGAATTATTATTGTTGGTGCACGGTATCCAGCTCAGCTTGTAAATAGCTCTACTATGATACGGTTTTAAAAGAATGGGGAAATTTTGTCCTTGAGAAATATCGAATATACCGATTCTTCCTCCAGTGGTACCAAACGCGAGTAATCCTTCGTACACAGGATGCCAAACTATCTTTTAAAAAATAATAATAAAATAAAAAGTCCACAATAACGTATTATTTTCCAGCTATATTAATTACATCCGTCGCAGTAATTATTAATTCGGCGTTGATTACATAAAAAAAAAAGTGACACGGACGGTAGCATCGTTATTTTCATAATATTAAATAGGTTTAAATATATATAAATATTTATATATACTTAGGTATGTATTAAAAGGGCCAGCCTTAGTATAAGAAAAAAAAATTACAATTAAGAAAATAATGGTAAGTAAAACGGGTGAAAATAAACAATATAAATATAGTGACCTAGAGAAGACGGACGGTTCTGTGATTTGATTAATTCAGTTGGTAAGACTGCTACAACGCAAACCGCATGCTCCACGTGCTTCGTTTTTGTCCGGTTTCAATCCTGTATATAATAAAAGGAACGGTGTTTTGTGTGGAACGTTATTTTCGTCGTTAATAGTGCAAAGAGAGTTTGGAAAGGAATTCAAAGTTACGCGATGTAAACCTGCACAATCACGCAATTCAATTTTAAGGTGGGTTGAAAACTTTAATAACAACGGAACGGCATTACATCGAGATGACAAACTCGTTTTTGCTTCCATCACTTCGTCGTTATCGTCATCTGGGCCGTACATAGGTTCAACCAGATGGTGTGACGTATAACTGTTCAGCAGAAACGTTTGCAACACTGAAAGAAGCATTTGGTAACCGCATATTGCCGCGTCGCACGGATTTCGCTTGGACATCACGCTCGCCAGTATTATTTTTTTTTTGTGGGCTATCTTAAGAGTAGTGTTTAGGAAATACGTCCACGGGATCTGGAAGACCTGAAAATTCGGATTTCTGAAAACATTACAAAAATTCAGCGACCTATGCTCGAAACTGTTGTAAAAAGACCGAATAAATGTATTGTTGCTAATGGAGGTCATATGAACGATATTGTGTTCCACAAATGATTGTAAGACAATCACTCGTTTTTCCATTTAAAAAAAAAAATGTTATTCAAAAATTTTGGTCGAGTGGATTTTTCAAAAAACAAAACTGTTCGTCTTCTCTGGGTCACCCTATATAATGAACTAAATAAACTATTTAAAAAAAATTAAACTAATAAATGAATCACTTACAAAATGAAATAAAATCGGGTCAAAAATTAATTTTGTAAAATTAATGCGTTCCTCTTTTTTTTTTTTTTTTTTTTTGTAAAAAAAAATGTAATTTAAACTTTAATTCGGTGCATAATTTTGAGAAAATTGCACATAACAAATAACAAATTTATACTATCGTTAAAATTACTCTCGCACAATGCTAAAATTGAATATAGTGGAAGAAAATCTCAATTGCATTTTAAGCTTAATTACTGGAACTAATTTAACGGTATATTAAAAAAAAAAAAAAAACTAAGTCGATAAGTACTTTAGTGATTCACAATAGTATATAAATGTTTAGTATGAAACAAAATGTCATTATTGCTACTAACAACACCGAGTTAAAAATCTCGCCTTTTGTAAATAGTAAGTTATAAATTCGTATTGATTATATTTAAAGCATTATTATGACGATTTAGATACTTACCGACATGACTTTATCTTGAATTTTTTTCGACAACACCATTATATCCAAGTGATTTTTAGCAGTTACATACCATATATAAATTTTACTTTCTCCTGTACCGACGGCCAATCTATCACGTTGAATATAACGAGTAAAATATTAACGTAACACGATAAAATTATTTATAAGCAAGCAATAACGAGCGAGACAATAACAAATAAAAATGAAATATATGAATTTACAACTACGACGAATATTTACATTTCTTCGGATATCAGCAATTCCACTTTTTTTATTTAATTAAAAAAAACACACAAAAAAAAAACGAAATTCTTGTTACTCACATATCAGGATTTACCGGCGAAAATGCTAAGCAGTAAACAGGTCCGCTTATAGTTGGTAAATTTAATAGAGTTTTGGTTTGTTTACTGCCGTAGGAATAACGAATAATTATTTTATCTAACGATACCGTCCACACTGGTATTAAATTTGCGGCGCTAAAAAGAAGAGAGTCAGGCGATTATTACCAATAACAAGCTATAAAATAGTTTTTTCGTTGCGACATTTTAAATGCAGATTCCGTGCGTAGATTGTAACGTCTTATGCCAGATCATCTGGTTATAGAAAATTTAGAAACTAGAAAGACCAAATAAATATATATATATATTGTGTCCATTTTAATCATTAAATCGAGCATATAACTATTACAAAAATAACGCGCATAATATCTGGAGTTAAATTAATGCTCGAAATCGATATTTCAAATATTTACCGCAGAATAAATGTAAACAAACAATAAATCATATACACGATTACATCATATTCTTCGTTAAAAATTAATATATATACTTACAATTCGAGATTGTATAAAGAATAGTATGAATTTAAACTATATATTTATAATTGGTTTTCCGTAGTATTCAATTCTTACCAGTTCATTCGAACTAAACTAACGTTTTTGATATAAAGTAATAGAAAAGGTAAGAAAAATTTTTATATCCGCGAAGAAATTGATTACAATATATATATATATATATATATATATATATATATATATACACACAAAAATATCCAATTGCGTTATACATTCAGTTTTCTTATACAGAGTTAAAATCTTAACGATGAAGAAGACACCTGTTAAAAAAATTCATCATCGACTTATGCTGAAAATTATGCGGACAAATTGAACAATATTAAACAAGATGTTAAACGAAAAGAAATTAGGAACGTAAACTAGTCATCGTAATGAAAATATCTTTTCTAACTGGGATAACTTTCCGGTAAAAGAAACGTTGGCAAAATAAAGTTTCCGCGAAGGTGGATCTACAACAATGATGTCGATGTACACAAACGGACTTAATCCGTAATGTGAAGACAGCAGTACTGATTGCCAATTGTCGAAAAACATAATATTGCGGAATAACAGATTTATATCAAATACTATACAGAAATGCGCAATTATAATTAAATTTTATATATCTCACCTTAATGATGGAACGTTTAAACAAGATATAAAACGTCTATGTTGATTATGCAATAGACTTATATCGTACGTTACCATGGAATTCGATTGTTCCCTTCTCTGTCTAGGATGCTTACTATCAAAACAAAATATGATTACATAACAAATTTATAGAATGTAGTTATTTGATAATAATGAACATTATTCAACCGGCTGTAACAAACAGGAAATATCAAAAAATTTGCTAGATATATAATAACTAAATTACAAAAAATATAAATTTAATACAAATTAATCTCGTATTTTATAAATATATAAAACTATTTTTATTACTTTCTCGAGGAACCGTCTTTTCTAAAAGTAATAGCAACTAACTCATTGAATTCGGTAGTAGCAAGCAACAGTAATGGTTGTGCCCAGATGATGCGGCAAACTTTTTCGTAATTTTGAGCATTGAAATTTGTTCTAAAAGTAATTACAGCAGAATTAGGCAAAAATACTACACTACTACAACTACAGTAATATTTCTAACGATAATTATTTATACGTACTTTGCTAAATAACGTAATGGTTTCGATGGTAAGGAAATAATAGTTTCGCAGTATGCGTTTGTTCCAGCTTTACAAATGTATATAGTACGATCAACTGAACAGGATGCAAGCAGTAGACTGCAATCTGATTGTTTCCAACTTTCTTCATCAAAATTAGGCTCATTTCTTAAACACTCAAGTTGTAGTACATTGTACGGCACGGGGCACCAACTCAAAGAAAGAACATTGAAATTATGAGGTCGAATTTTATGAATCAATTTCCCGTCATCTAAGAAAAATCAACGAAATATACTTGTACACGACAATAAATAGACTATTTTCTAATAAAAACGGTATTTACTCAACGCACAAAATTAATACCAAAAATCAGAATAAAGAAGAAAACACTAGAAACGTACATTTAACATATAACAAGACTAGTTTATGATATACTTGAAATTACCCTTTAAGCTGTATACAACCACCAATCCATAATCAGCTCCGATAGCTACTAAGTTTGTATCATGAGGACATGCGGAAATACAATTTATACCAGTTATTTTTATGCCAATATCGTAAACTGAAACTTTATTAATGATCATGTTGTATTTGATAATGGAGCCATTATCACACACTGTCACCACAACACCAGAATGATTGAATCCATCCAGGTCCACCATTTTATTGTTCGAGTTCTGTATATATATATATATAAAAAATTTCAATTTTTCACTGCAAATCAATTTGTAAAAGATAATTTTTTAAATTACATTATTAGTTCACGAATACTTTAGACTTTAATGCATTTGAAATAGAGGTAATATAAGTAATACATACCGAAAGATTGCATACATAAATCAGACTTAAAGTCTGAGGATCCCAAACATGAATTAAGTTATCTTCTCCACAAGAAGCAAAATATTCATACGAATTTCCTTCTTTTACGAACTGACAAAATACAACACCACATACTCGTGATTTATGGGCCTTTTGAATTATGTTTATATCAAATTCGTACACATTTAATTTATCGGCATTTTTAACTACTACGATATTTAGTTTAGACGCATAAACACACATAGAACCTGTACTATTTACAGATAAACTGTGATTTGTCCAATTTGCTGACTGCGGAAGAGTAAAGGTATTCATTATAATGTTTAATTTACGTTTATACACAACGAATCCTTTGAGACGTTATTGTATTTATCATAAAATAATTGAACGGTAACTATCATCAATTACAATAAAACACAAAACATTACACAATAAACAGTAAACTAAACACTTAAACAGGTAAACATGCTTTCCGTGTTTCCGTTATGTTTAAAGTAATTCGTTAGAACACACTGCCGGTTTATAATAGAAAAAAGTTACTCTGAAAAATAATTTAAATTAATTTTTTTTTTAATATTGCGTTTTTTAAATAAAATAATATAATCAAAACAATTTTGTGATCTAATTTTATTAAGACTAAGAACAATAAAATTTAAACTTATAAAATTAAAATTAACAGTTTTAATGAGAAAAAACAGTTAATTTTTCTGAAAATACACTTTCGATTTTTTATTTTTAACTATTTAATAATTTGGGTAATGGTTTTGGTTTGAATATTTGCAAATTTTACAATGCGATGAGTTTGTAATGTTTGTATTGTGTGGATTTGTGGATAAATAAACACCGGGCTGGTTTAATAAGAGTAAGTAATCGTATTATCGTAATCACCACCACGCCGATAATAACGTATATTGCGTATGTGTAATGTGGCAAATTTTTAATGTTTGAGTATTGCTTGTTTGAATTTATAAGAAGTGATAATTACTAAAAAATGAATAGTTTACTGGAAGTATTTAGTAGATTTCATAATGAATACAAATCTACAACACCGAAAAAGTTAAAAATTATAGACGCTTACTTATTATATATTTTTTTAACCGGTGTTATTCAATTTCTTTATTGTTGTTTAGTTGGTACATTTCCATTTAATTCTTTTCTAAGTGGTTTCATTTCTTCCGTGAGCTGTTTTATTTTGGCAGGTAATGTATACATGTTCAAATTAAATTTTAATCTACTTTTGGGCATATTGGTATATATTTTTCTCCAATCTCAATATTTTTTTTTATTAATACCATGATTTAGCAAGTTTCCTTATATAACACGTGATTTGATCTAGTTTTTTCTTACTGTCGCACATTGATAGAAATTTGTAATTGAAATACCACATTTAAGAAGTATAAACACATATACATATTACTACTTGTATAATGCTGTTGCATTTTCAACTAAAATTATAAGCAAATTAATCTGTATACTTTTTGCAGTTTGCTTTAGAATGCAGATAAATCCGAATAATAAAGAAGAATTCAGAAACATAAGCCCAGAAAGAAGCTTTGCAGACTTTATATTTGCACATGTTATTTTACATCTTGTTGTTATGAATTTTATAGGATAAATTATTTCGTGAAAATTAAAATGAATGTTTTGTGTTATATACTTAAATCGTGAACCAATTACTTATATTATCGAAGAAGTAATATTTTATATTTGTATTATTTACGTTCTTATTAAAGGATTACAAAAACATTAATTTTCATATTTTTAGTGGATTAGTTGCTGACATATATTAATGGGATAATCAATTGAAGATGTTTATAAAGTAAAGCTAAGATTTGCGAAGTATGTTTTGAGACGCCCTCGGTAGTTAATAAATATTGTACATAAACATATTCTGTTATTCATAAATAGTGTATGTTATTGCGATTTTTTATTCCAAATGGTAGCCAATTATTTCGAAAAAAATTTTGTTCTGAATTACGTTTGTTTAAATAATATGAACAATTTAATATAAAAAAAGGTAATTTTGAATTTCAACCTACTTCTACGATATTCAATTTTTGTTACTTTTGAAATAAAATATATAACCGAAAGTTCATTTGTTGTTATGCATGATACAAGAAGATTGTTCGTAATTACGTAAATACGACTTAAGATTTATAATGTTTATACATGGTGTTATTAATTTAAAATTTAATTAAAACGTAATAGTATTAGAATAGAAATCTCAGTCAAACGATACAACTGTTAAATCCCGGCTTTCAGTTTATTTAATATTAAATTTTTAATGATCACTCGAAACATATTGAACTGTCAGAACCATAACAATAATTCGTACTAGAATCATTGTATTCGAAAAAAGTATATTCACGTATGAAAACAGACAACACTTCTGTAGATGGTTTAAGTGTTATTTATACGTTGTAAATTCAGTTTTGGTAAAATTGAAAGTATGATTCTAAAAATTAAGTTGAATATTATTTATAAATAATGATATTAAACATGATGTCAAATGTGTATTTGAATTGGATTTGCGAACAAGCAAATTTTGGTTAAATTCGTTTCAAGTTACGTAGCTTGTAAGGTTTATTTAACTAATTTTAGTGTTCAAAGTATTTATTCGATATAAACATCATTAATATTGCTCAACATTATTGTTAATCACCTTTTAATATTTATTTTTATTCACATATATGCTCTTATATGGCGTAATATAAATTACATACTTAGGGATACACAGATTTCAAAAACGGTTTTGGCATAAATGAAGTATTAGTGTATACAATTTTTTGTTCTTAATATCACTATCGAATGCTTTCTCAAAGTCGAGAAATATGGATATGCAGTAGTATTTTTTCATTCAAAGGTCCTGTTTATAGTAAACTAACTCGTAAATCTGTTCTACCGTACTATGCAATGTATATTTCTAAATACAAACTGTCCGTCAGGAATTATTTTGTCTTCATCGAGTATTAACTTCAAGCTTTTGAAATACTTTGGATAAAATAGACAATAAACTCAGAGGCATTTTCCTTATTTTTGTATCGTTATTATTTATACAAATTTTCACTGTATTGGAAAATGACTAGTGCGAAGAACTACATTAAAAATAAATGTTAACAGTGTGACGGATTTTTTGGTCAATTCGTATCCAGGTGACTTTTTTGAATGAAGATGTTTTCTTATACATGTATTTACTTATAGCGGGGATATAGATTTTAGAGGAATAGACATTTGAAAAGGTATTTGCAGATAATTATATACGTCCTTTTCATCCCCGGTTATTAGTCATTGATGAAAAATAATAGATATTTAGAAAATATTTCTGTCCTATTTTGGTCATTTCCCACTGTAAGAGGTGGACGATGAGCGAAGTGATTTCATAGTTTTTATAGCTTTCCACAAATTTGTATCTTTATTTGGTATTAAATTGGTCATATAATCTTTTTTTACATCTGCAATAGCTTTTTTTATGCTCGGTTTAAAGCGGTCTTATTTATGGTTGATCTATTCTCTAAAATTTGTCTCAAGCTTCTTTTTTTTAGTACTCATATTTCTTATTACCTTTGGCTGATTTATTACTCCTATATCTTTTTGTAAAGCGGTTAAGTATGCATGTATACATTTAGTGAGATTTTCAACAACACTTTCTATGTTTTTTTTTTATTATTAATGTAATTTTTAGACAGATACTATTTCGAACTTCTCGCTGTAATGCATTCCAATATGTGTTACTACTAGTACAAATTTAAGCGTCAATGGTTAGTATTTTTGGCGAGTGATCTGAGGTAGCATCTATGGATGACTCAACCAGTGTGATCAATCTATAGTCTATAAAATTAAATAGATTTAGTCGGTTGTTTTTTTTTTGCCCCATCCGATAGGATATTGTATTTGTTCTTTTGAACACATACAAATAATTGTCTAACCCTTTCTCATGTCAAGAACGTGTTTTATATCAATCTATTTCGTTTTGATATTGATAACATATTCAATATTGCTATTGCTTGATCAGAATAAAGTATGATGTTCCGTCGAATAAAAAAATTGCATTTGGTCACCTTCCTAATAGTTTTAATCATACGATTTTTTATAGTTCGTCACTATTTATATTGGATTGAATTGTTTTATCGCGAATTTTGATTTTCTGTAATTATTGATCTTGCAAGTTTTCTATATTACATATATTCGAAACAGTGTTTAATAGTTTTATCATCACATTCGTATTCTCATACGTAAATGTTATACAAAAATTAGTTTCCTTTAAATTAAAAGTTTGAAATAGGATTATTCTTTTTTTTTTTTTTTAAATATTACTATTACATAATACGTCATAAAAGTAATAACGAGTTTATTTTATAGTTATATCTCCAAAAAATATACACCCAGACTTTTAAACAGTTCTAGATTTAAAATATATATATATATATATATATATATATATATGCTATTATCAATAAATAAAATACCAAAAATTTGGTTAGAATAAGAAATAATCACGTTAACATGAATATGTTTATATACGATTATAAAAAAATATCACGTAGAGTTTCGTTTACACATTACACCAGTATTGTATGTATAAAGAAATTAAATTTAATTCAACTGGAAGAATTCAACATGTTCATCTTGGACAAATATTTATTTCTCGCGGCATTTATCATATTTTGCTTCCTATTTCGCAGCAGGTTCTGTCTTTCGTTCGGTGTTGCATGAAACTGAATCTGCATTTCTTCGCTCGTGATGTCAGTACTAAAAATGTATTTACACACACGCATATATAATATATAACTCGTTCTGAACATTATAAAACAAAGAAATTTTAAAAATAAAAAAATACAATAATTGAAAAATATTTTTATCGAAACGAAAAGTTTTCAACATGAATTTATTAATGATAACAGGAAAATGAAAAAATCATATCCGCTGTCTCACTTTTTTCAAAACATAATGATCCTAGCGGGTAGTGATCATCGGCCGCTTATAAAAAATATTCTCAATAACGCCCTAGTACTTCTTCAACGTTTAAAAAAGCCGTCTGGCAAAAGTATCAAATCGACCAGTTGACCGTACAACAGGGGAATATTAATTTCTCAGCGGATATATTAAAAGTGACAAAAAAAAATTGAAAGAAAACTTATTTATTAAAAAATAAAATTAACCCTTGGTGGAATCGTAATTGCGAACTAGCTCTGCAAAACCGACGAAGGCCGTAAGAACATTAAAAACCAACTCGAAACTAAGGAAATAACACTAATTGTCAAAAATTAATATTTAAAAGTTTATTTTTAAACAGGCAAAATGAAAGCTGTGGACTGAATTCTCTACAACATTGGCTAAAACAATACAGAATGAAATCCGCACGGTGAATGTTTCATATCAAAACAATTTTTACAGCATTCTAATTAAAAATAAAATATAATAATTCGTTTGCTTTGTCAGAAGCTTTTGCATACTAGCCAGAACAGATATAAAGTAATTGCCATCTATCGAGCGAAGAGTTACAATGCCGGCTAGTACGTGGAGAAATACCTCCAGAGAACTTTCTGATAACGACAAAACCCTATAATATTCACTTTATTTACAACGAACTTGAAGTAACTTTAAAGTCCACAAGAATAAATACGTCTGCAAGACCAGATAGAATTTACACCGAATTCTGAAAAAATGTTTCGTCAGATGAAACAATTACACATATCCGAGATACACACCAATTCCCAGTGAAATGGAAACGAGCAATCGTATAATCCCTATAGCAAAACACGGTAAAAAAAAAGTAATGAATTAGGAAACATTAGACTAATATCTTTAAGATCTGGATTTTGTAAATTAATGAAAATATGGTCAGCCGAATACTGCTGTGGCTCATTGAGTTTCAAGGAGTATTAACACCTCATCAGTTTGGCTTCCGTCAGAAAAGATCCAACGATTGATGCGCTATGTTAGTAATAAAGTATAATTTTATGCGTTATGTTAGTAATAAAGTATAATTTTATACACAAAACAAAGCTATCGATCTAATTTGACCTTCAAAAAGCCTTTTCATTTAAAATATGCTTCACTTTATAAAAAATTTCCTAGATGAGCGAAAATTTCAAGTTCGTACGGGAATATATATTCAACATAAAATTCACTTAAAATGGCATTCCACAAGGCTCGGTGCTTAGTCCGATATTATTCAATGCTATGATAAATAATATTTCATTATACCTGGATTCTTTAGTATATTTGCAGATGATATAGCAATTTTTTTAACATGTCAAAACGTTTTAGCGGGTAAAAAAACGTTACAGGATAGTATAACAAACTGGACAACAGAAAATTATTTTCTATTACCTGAGTCAAGAACTATGGCTATTCATTTCTGCCGATGTTGGCTGTTCAAGTTCTTGTTCAAAAATGCCTACACAAACGAAAACCCGTTTTTGCCTGTTTCATTGATTATGAAAAGACATTTGACAAACATCAAACACGACATTTTGTTCAAGCAATTAGAAGATGTAGGACTTGATAGCAAAGATATGAACAATATTAACCAGTTATATTGGAATCAATCAGCCCACATCAAAACCAATCAGCTGGCAACTAAAGAGATCAAAATACTTAAATGTGTACGACGACAAGGCTGTATTTTATCGCCAACACTGTTCAATTTGTATTCGGAAAGAAATTTTGTTGACCTTTTATTGTGCCAGTAATTAGTCGCATTGTCTCGTTTAGCGCAATGTCTATCATCTTAGCATGTTTACTATTTAGCCATATAGGTACAGCGTATAAGGTGGTGGAATATACAAGCGCGAGGGCTGATGTCCTCAATGCGTTTGCTGATGTGCCCCATGAGGTGCGGATAGTTTCTGAATAATGTTTGTTCTAGCTTTGATTTTAGCTGCTACCTTTTCCATATGCCTTTTATATGTGAGCAATCTGTCCAAAGTTATACCCAGATATGTTGGGCACTCTTCATATTTCAATACATTTCCTTTTAAATTGATTTGAAGCTTCAACATCGTCAGTTCAGTATTCAGGCGAAAGCAAGATGTTACAGTTTTAGCAATGTTTAGTATCAATTTCCAGCATGAGAAATAGTCATCTAGTGTTTTAAGATCAGATTCTAATGTGATCTCAGCTTTCCTGATATCTGAGGTTTGTGTTGCGATTGAAATATCATCAGCATAAATAAATTTTCTAGCTGTAGTTGATGGCAAATCATATATGTATAAGTTGAATAGTAGTGGTGGCCGCACTGATCTTTGTGGAAGGCCGTTATTAAGTCGACGTCTGCTGCTTACTTTATCTGCCATGTATATTGTGAATATCCGGTTTGACAGTATTTCATTTCAATAGCGTGGCAATGGTGTTACATGAGATTACTTTCATAAATTTTTTAAGCAAACCATGATGCCATACAGTATCGTACGCTGAGGATAGTCTATAAATGCAGCAGACGTTTTAAGTTTCTTCTGATAGCCATTCTCAGTATATGTTGTGAGGCCAGCAACTTGATCTCTGCAGCTACGTTTTGCCCGAAAACCAGCTTGTTCAACTGGAATCTTTTCATTAATTACTGAGGCAATTCTGTTTTATAGCATTCTTTCAAGCAGTTTATAACAGACACTCAATAATGCAATCGGCCGGTAGTTCTTAGCTCCAGCAGGATCCTTTCCAGGTTTTAAGATGGCTATCATCATAGAAGTTTTAAATAAGCTTGGGAGGTTTCCTTTATCAAGAATGTAGTTGTAAAAAGCTAATAGCCATTTTCTCGCTTTATCCCCAAGGTATTTTATGAATGCTGGATATATACGATCCATACCAGCTGCTTTACAGTTTTATTGACTTTATACCATTTTCTAGTTCGGCCATGTCAAAGGGTTTTGCCAGGGGAGATCTGCTTTCTGTGTTGTGCTTTAAATAACGGAGTTGTTTTTTTTTAATAAGAGTGTTTTGTTGCTTGTATCCTGAAACACGGGAGGATTCAATTATTTTGTTTTTGTTACCTTTCCTTCTCCAGACAATCTCCTGAGTAATTTCCAAGCTTTTCGGCTAATTCATGCCTTGTCCAGCTTTGAGATAAGTAGCAGGTGATGTGTCGCCTTTTTCTTGATACTGTTTATATAAATCAGTGCATATTCTGTTCCATCCAGGCTTATATTGTTTTCGGAATCCTCTTGGTATGAATTTTTTAGCAGCAATACTCACCATTCCACAGAAACATTCATAGTTCTAAGTTGTGGGCTGAATCCATCTGTTGTAACCATTTAATATTTTAGCAAAGTTTTTCCAGTCAGCCTTCTGGAAGTTCCATCTGGGAAAAGATGCCGTTTCTAGGTATGTGAATTCTAATCCTATGTTAAGTATAACAGGGCGGTGCTGGCTGCGCAGAAAAGTCTGCATGAGAAATCTGCGTTTCGCTGGTATAGACTGTAACTGAGCGTCTTTTGTAACAAAACTTAGATATGGCGGTATTCCATCTTGCAGAATGAAAGGTCCCTTTCTGTTTTGAGCTGTGAAGCAGGTTCATGTTTGCTATGTCTGCCCAGAAATTTCTACATTAAAATTGTCAGTACTGTAACCCCATGCATTGTGCCAGCTGTTAAGTCTCCAGCTACAACTGCCGGATTTAGTAATACTGACAGTTCATGTAGATGCCATATTATATTTGGTGGTTTATATACAATGCATATTGCTAGCGATTGTATTGCAATCGTAATTATATGAATGTCCATTTCAAATTCTTCTTCACGTATGTTCCTATTCCGTACTGTCGGTGATATACAGCATAACATATCCGTCTATTTTCCCGACTTTCTGCATGTGTTGAGGGGAAGCTACGTGAGTTTCTTTTATTAATATTACATCTATATCTTCCTCCGTTGTCATTCTAGCAAGCAGTTCACTTTTTGCTTTGCTTATTCCTTCAGCATTAATCTGCATTATAAGCGTGCTTTTGAGTAAATTTCTCATAATTTGTTTGTAGCCTTGAAAAAGGCTGTTTTGATTTATTCGTTGACGTTGGCTCATAACGGAGTGAGGTTTTATAAGTTCGCCGCCAAGTTCCGTATACTTTAGCCGGTATAAATATCGTTGCCCAGGGTGCACTACGAGGAAGCGTATACAGGGATCGAATATTTCAATAAATACTTTGAAAATAAAATAAATTAACAATGTATTATAATATTAATACAGAAATAAATTTAAATGATATTAATTAAAACGAAACAAAAAAAGTGTAAAATTACCAATAATGAGCATTTTGTAAAAACAAAAATAAGAATAAATTATTAATTATAGAACAAATAAAAGTTTTAACATACCCGACGGTTGAAGAAACATGATTTTCAGTCTGTACGCCTTCATTAGAAACCCTGAAAAAACAAAATTATTTACAAATAAGAAAAAAAAGGGTAATAATGTTTACATTTTTCGAATCTCATAAAGGTATGTATGTTGCGAAAGTAACTCATTTAGTTAATGGTGTTTATCGGTTCAACGTAAGTTCATAATATTATGTATTTGGATCCTAAATATGTACGTGCAATTTTTTTTTTCAAAATCTCAATGCAATAATAATTTTCATGTTAGGCGAATACTATAACTAATAAGGATGAAAGCCTAGAATGGATATTGTAGTTGAACTAATCTCATTTTATATTATATATATTTATATACAACCTATGGGGAGCTAGAATACCCTACATCTTTTGTTGTTGTAAAAGATGAAAAAAATTGTGTTCAGTGTTATCTTATTCGCCTTTGTCTTGCATCTTTAAACAAAGGTTAGGGGAGACAATCCTGACAGAAAACAAACTGTTGTCTTGTGGTTAGGATGCGTATTAGTAAGCCCTGAAATAAAATCTGCCCTTGAAGGAACTGTGGTGCCCAAACTATTAATAATCTTATGACATACGATACAACTAGCAATTTGCGCTATTCAGGGTTTAGGTACGAGAGGGTTAACGTAGTAACCTGCCATGATGATGTAAGAAACTAGACATCACACCGAAATTATTCTCCTGGAATCAAAACATGGAAAACCGTGTACGGACCGGTACATGGAATATACGTGTTTGAAATGAGAAAGGAAAACTAGTCATTGTTAAACATGAAATTTCAGATTTTGCGGCAGTAGGAATAATTAGAAACTAAGAGTTCATAAATCAATTTTATGCTGTGTTTGAAAAAATTATGCGGAAAATACCGTTGCCAAAAAAAATCGCAGCCTTTAATGCAAAAATTAGGGATGTAAAAAACCTACGCAGCGGAATTACACTATGTTGTAGGCAAATTTGGACTCGGCGTCAGGAATGAACGGGTTATGCATCTGCACCAGTACAATAATGTTTATATGCAATTAGAGTTTTAAACACAATTTATGCACGGAAATCTGTAGAATATTTCGGAATATTAAAACATATCGGGGAAAAGATTATGGTAACGAAAATCAGCTTTTAGCGGGTAAAATAAAGATAAAGTTACAACAAAATTAAATGAAGAAAAGTGGTCGTAATAGGTGGTATTTAAACGATAGTAGCGTTTACAAAAATATAACGACAAAAAAGATACAAAACACTGTACAATCGACAGCTCTGATAGAGGAATCCAATACATCTTAAGAACGTATAAAATGGACATTAGAGAAATCTGGCACAAATCGTAACACTACTTCTTACAAGAGAAAACTATGCATTTTAAAAGTACGTACATATCGGGACGTAAGTATAGAAATTATGAAAAAAATATATAAAAATAAATTTCTAAATGACATATGTAAAGATGTAGAACAAAACAAAAATACATGTTTCGAAATATTAAGAAAATAATTGGAAGTTTCAACCCTCAGTACCTGGGAAAGTGAAGACGAAAGAACACTCAAATGAAAGTGAAATAATGTTCAGGTGAAAAGAACGCTGCAAAAATTTGACGAGAGAAGTAGATGAACTTAAAGGCACTACCTCGATGTCTAATAGAACAATTGAAAAAGAACCTCATTATTCAAAGATGAAGTATGCATAGTTATGCAGAAATTAAAGAAGAAGATGGTATGGTAGCTGTAATGTTCATCCAGGAGTAGCGACAATAGATATCTTTTATAATATTTGTCAAAATATATGGATAACAATAAACTGAACACCATAGGTATATATCATAATCAGGATCGCGAGACATGTTAAAAAATTACTGAACGACTGCATTTATATCGCGTGCCATTAAGGTGATGTTGCGCATTATACATGATAGACTTAAATCGTACATATTAGCGCATATAGCAGAAGAGAAGCAGACTATATTTCAGATAACGCGAGAACATATTTTAAATATGCTGCAAGTAATATAGAAATGCTGAGAATGCAACATTATAATATACATCGAGCTCAGAGATTACATAAAACAAAATTTGACTGTGACGAATGAAATAAGTTATGAATGATACTAGATGAAATATGTGCATCATGACATGAAAAAGCACTGATTAAAGCGAAATAGTGAATGAAGTTCGTCAGGACTGCATTTTTTGCACTATTATTGAATGAATACTAAAGAAAGTGCTGGATAATTGTAAAAATGACATAAAAATATGAAGAAAAACTATTTACAACTTAAGATATGACGACGACTAATAGCATGACCAAAACAGTAACGAAATTGCTCTTCTAAATAAATTGGAAAAGATAAGCTCAGAAGTAGGTCTAAATATAAACTGAAATAGAAGGAAGATAATGGTGATCGATAAAAGCAATTGCAATTCACATGGCATACAGCAATTAGATAATTTATAAGTAATTGATAAGTTTATATTACCTAGGATCATTAATTACCAAACACGGAGGATCCACAATTGAAATCAAAAGGCGAATATCAACGGTCAAAGTGACTCATGGTCAGTTACACAAGATGTGGAAAAGTTATGATAGCTCCTTAAGCACAAAGTACTTTTGATGCAAACCTTAGTCTTTTCCGTCTTTCAATATGGTGCAGAATGCTAGACTTTAAAAGTAGCCACTTTCGACGAATCGACATTTTTGAAATGTTCTGCCGCAGACGAATGTAACGGGTTTCCTGGATACAAAAAAAAAACCTCACTGTATTAAATTAAATTGGACTAGTTGTACGCTTGCGAAATTACAACGAAGTCAGTTATTTTGGTCATATATTACTGCGAAATGTCATGAAAAAATTAGAAGTGAATGGTAGAATGCAGAAAAACAAGGAAGAGTGGAAATACGATATACGAACAGAACAAAGCAGATCTCTTCAACAGGTAATAAGAATGTAGCATAGTGAATAATATTGTATGGAAGCAGGATCTAGGTTCTCACGATACTCGAATCAAGTGAACGAATATGATTTCAACATATATATATATATATATATATATATATATATACATACTCTGCAAAGCACAGGTTTTGTTACTTTACTTTCTCTAGTAAGTAGTCACTCGACTGTTATATGATACTAGTCCCACCAATGGAGAAGTGAAACATGGATCACATGGTTTCATAGCTTCTAACTAAATAGCTAAGACTTTTCTCAATCATGAAAGCAACACCTTGTCTACTATTACTTTCATGACTTGCACAATGTGCAATGTAATTATTGCCTTCAAAATGTCCAGTTTCATTATAATGGGTTTCAAATATGTTGCAAATTGGTATTTTATACCGGATCATTTAATCTTCCACTATTTTTAGTTTATCCGTTTTTAACAGCCATGTTACTATTTTATTAATTTTATATAGATTTGAATTAATTTCTCCAGACGCATATTGAGCATTCTGACCCTGGAAACAATCAGAAATCCCAGTCGCATACTTCACATCTTGAGCCTGGGAATGAAGACGCCGTGAGCTGGCTGGATTGCATGGAATAATATCTTGAATAGGTTACGTTTCGTATGTTCACAAGGGAAAATATTCCACTAGTCCCATTGCCTTCTGGAGGATTAGCCAAAAGGACCCAGTTTTAAGACGCCAGATACTCGCTTGCTCAAACGTCATAATTCATAAAAAGGGAAAAGCAACTGAGTACGAAAATTATCGAACAATATCATAAATATTCCATGTCAGGAAAAATATGCTCATGATAATGTATAATCGATTGTACGCTTTAATGGAAAATTGAATTCAGCAAAAACAAGTAAGTTCCATGAAGGGCTGAGATATAAGACAGCAAATTCGCAACGTACAAGTTAAAGAAATAGCAAGAGAATACAATAAAGACGTTATTTTATATTTTGCTGATTATCATGAAGCTTTTGATTTTGTTCTTTAGTAAAAATCTGGAGTGATCAACCAATAAATTAAAAAAAAAGGTTAAAATTACGTTGGTCAATTATTTTTAACACTTGTACGGTGCTGAAATATGGATAATACATCGAGTAGAACGCAGACGCATCGAATCTTCCGAATTGTAGTGTTGGAGACGATGTTGCGTTTTCGGTGAACGGTCAAGGGGATCAAAAACTTCATCGAAGAGAAATTGGATGAAGCGATCACGTACCTCTAAAGTGGTCAGATTTATTATCACAGCTTATGGAGTTTCAACAGATGTGTACGTATAAAATAAATGGCGCGGACTACTTCGTAGAAACTGCACTTCTGTGTCATGATGTTCCTACCAGGTCAGATACGATTCGTATTATATATATATATATATATATATATATATATATATATGTGTGTGTGTGTGTGTGAGACGTTTCTATGCGTAGATGATCTCGTCATTGCAGCATAGGAAAATATCTCAGAAACTAGGAAAAAAATTGCGATAACTGTAGACGATGTCACAATTTTATAAGGTATATTATTTAAATCTTAATAAAAATATAATTCAACTAGCAACATACTATGTATGTTATAAAATATTATTGTGCGATTCGACCAAAACACTTCAAATGTGAGGTGAATGAAATATATAGGATAGTTAGGAACCTTCAAAAATAAATATAATCTATTGATTTGGTAGTAATAGTTTTATAAGTATTAGACGTGATGTATCTACGGACATTGAATTATATATGTATGTATATATATATATACATATATATTTTTTCCTGACACGATAATGGCGTTATTTCCTCGGGGATAAAGTATTTAATACAAATTTTCAATTAAATACACACATATATATATATACACGTATTCCGTGGACAGCTGTCTGTTAATAACAATAATGAAACAATTGATGTTCCGAATGACTTGAAATTCTAAAGATAGGTATGTGATATGAAAGAAAATCAATATACCAATTGGAAATAAAACCAAATAAAATTTAAGCAAGTGTAATTATGACGTATTAAAAGTGCAGTTAACGAAGAAAAAACGATACACCAATTATAAAGATTATGATGCAACGCAATTACGAAAATATCTACGTACAAGACCGACAGTTAAGATAAGCAGTTCGGCGTACGATCATTAATGTACGATTTATTATCGTTTGACCTTGAAGATGATCGAATATAATTAAATGAACTGAAATTTGGAAGTGGAATTTTTAATAGAAATATATTTAGTGGCGTTCGCTAGTTGCGAGATATACTATAATAATAATTATAATTGAGCTTCATCGCTATACGTGTAAAATCAATGCTGTATGCACTAGTATATTACGACACACGTATTACGTAACTTCAGTCACATCGATAATATAAGAAATTTCTAAGAATCTATCGTGCGCATAAGAATTTTGATTTTTTTTTTGTTTTGAAATTTCACGGATTAGATCTAGCGAGAAGCAATATTTCATATTTTGATCGATAAAACAGACATAAAGAGATGTATATGTATATATAAGATAATTGCGTTTTATTATAATCCAACATAATAAAATATTAATAAATAGCCGACTTAAAAAATAAAGATGGTCGTTTAAAAATTGACGTTAACTGAGAATACGAGTAATAATAATAATAATGACTAATAACGAATTTTATTGGCACTGCTGAGAGACTGCTGACATAGTAAGAAAGAACTCGTATTTAATTTGGATTTAAATTTAGAACAACGAAATAGGAATAAACACAAATTAAACAAGACATCATGCTAGTAGCAAGCATATTGTTCACCAAATATTTAACATAGACATGAAAAATATCCGGGTTCAAAGTATGTATCGGCTTACATATATATATATATATATATATATATATATATATATATATATATATAAATATATGTAAAATTATTGTTTCATGTGCGTTTTTCGGATTGAAATATATGACGAAAAGAAGTAAATATTTTTAAAAGTACATACTCGAATGACGAATATTTAATACGCATTTAAATTCACAACAAAACAATAATAATACATAATTTCTATTTAAATAACATGACAGTTAAATATATTTTTAAAAATATCTCTGATTTGTTATTTATTGTCTAGATTTTTTATTTAATTATTTTTAGGTAATTTTCTGG
Source organism: Coronaproctus castanopsis (assembly GCA_032883995.1). Lineage (NCBI taxonomy): Eukaryota > Metazoa > Arthropoda > Insecta > Hemiptera > Monophlebidae > Coronaproctus > Coronaproctus castanopsis. The sequence continues at coordinate 33,798,737 of CM065053.1, forward strand.
AAAAGTTCATTTAATAAATGAAGTGTTAACGGGGCACAGATTAAAAATATTATAGAATGACACAAATTTATAACATTTATTGTATGAATCAATAGAGAAATTTTACCGACAATCTTTCTATATTGCTTTCTCAACAATAAACGCAACTTTGGAATACCCTCACGTTGATAATAGTTTGAATATTTTTCATGAACCTTTGTTACAGATTACCTTCCTCAAATTAAGAGTTCGTTATACTAAATTGTATATATATATATATATATATATATATATATATATATATATATATATATATAGTGGTATTTTTACGTACTACTAAAATATGATTATTACACAAATTCAACTAGAAAAATTTAAATACTCTGAACTGCAATCTACTTTAAAAAGTGACGAAAATAGAGGAAAGAACTGGTTTTAGGAAAATGTTGAAATATTAACTGGACAATTATCGAAATTATTTTTTATAATATACAAAAGTACACTCATATTTATTTTTAAATGCATTCAGATAACAAGTTTATTAAAACTTTCGTTCGCTAAAATAATATTATTTTAAATCTCGAAATAATAGTCAATCGGAATGTTATAAGAATTGAACGTACAACGATCAGATTGGTTAATATTTATATAAAAATCTTACGCGTTGGAATTTCTAACGGGATCTATACTAGTATCTTCTGGTGATGAATCCGATAAGTCTGAATGTAATTCAACGATACGCTCGGTTTGTTGCTCTGACCGAACCAAATCCGTTGTAGGCGATAATTCGATTCCTCTGTTGTTACTCGATGCTGGTAAGCTGATACGTCCGTCTAATATGTTTTCTATAGTCGTATCTACCGAACCAGTTTGACGAAGGTTATCCATAATAGTTAGTATCGGATAATGAGGAAATATTTGTTGAATCTGCGGGATATAAATATAATAAATATTTTACAAGATAAAATTATTTAAAATTAGTTTTTTTTTGTTTTATTTAGAAAATCAAATTACCCAAAAATACATATTTTTGTCAGTACAAGTGATCTGCTCCGTAATAGATTTAGATATAAATAATACCGAAATAACGAACATACAACGAAAAATCGAATCGAATTAATTATACGAATAATTTTACAGAAAAACAAAATTCTCCAATTAACGAATCGATAAATTTGATTTTAAAACAGACGATAGTGTCGTAAATTGAAACAACAATGAAATAATGTTACTTCTGCATTGCCGAAGTAAAAAAAACTTTATCGCGTTAACTATGGGTGGTATCCGAGCCGCAGAAAAATAATTACGATTATATTTGAACTCGAGCCTTATTTCGCAGTTTCACGTTAAATAATAATGTTTGTAACTGAAGCTAAGCTGAAACAAATGTACTGACTGAAAGAAAATCTTCGTTAGTTAACTAGCAGCCACTGTACCTCGTCCAATCAGGGACATATGGGGTACGAGTTTGGAGAATTACAACACGATCGAACCGCCATATCATCTAACGTCGTCAAAATATCACACTCCATACACTAGTCAATGTAAGAAAACATATACGCAATTAAAGATATGACATATTAGTTTGTTGTAAAACAACGAGAATAGTTTGCACGAACACGTTAACATCGAAGTTCTTCACACACGAAATGCTATTCGACATTTCAAGACACTCTGTCCAATAAATTTATCTACTGTTTTTTTGTTTTTCTTATTGTAAGATGTTGGTGATTATCCATTTGTGTTGTGTTGAGACCTGTCCATTCTTTCATGTTTTCAAATCAGGTTTTCCTTCTTCTACCTCTTTCTCGTTTACCTGTGACGTTTCCTTCAATGATCATTTACAGTAGGTGATATCTTTCATTTCTCAGAACATGATCGGGATAGGCTACCTTCCGTCTCTTTATAATAGTCACCAGTTCTAGTTTTTTATTTAATTGCTGTTTTGTACTCGAAACCTTATTCGCTCATAATAACCGTAACATCCTTCGATAAAGCCACATCTCGAACGCATTCAGTTTATTTATCATCGATGTTTTAATTGTCCAGGCTTCTACTCCGTATAACATTACGGACCATACATAGCATTTTGTCTATTTAAACGTTTTATTTGTAAATACCTTTCACATTTTCAAGAATATGATTCTTGCTTGCTTAATTCTGGTCCTTACGCCATAAACGTTACAATCTAGGTATTTAAATGTATTAGCTTTTTATGTTTAGCAATACCATAATAAGATTACCCTCAGAGTTATCTTTATAAACGATGTTTATTCGTTAATATTAGTGAGATATCGTTATCAAACTTTGTTTTCACAAAAGATTAAAAATTATCTTTCAACGTTATTACTTACGTACGAAGTAAGTATTTAAAAAACTAAAATAAAATAAAAAAACACCGAATAGATAATGGCTAATGCGCGGTATAATTTTAATAATACGAGTAAATTAATTCGTTATTATGAATCGTTCTTACTTGTCTAGCCATCGAATCTAACTGTCTACGTTGTGTGTGATGACGTCGTATTGACGAATGCATTACTTCTACGGAAAAACTTGGTAACCATGAAATATACCTTGGTCCTGTCATGCAAAACGTACAAAATTACTATGTGGATTATGAATAATTAATGTGGAAGACCGTTTACGATGTAAAATTCTAATAATAACTAAATTCTACTCGTCTCTCTCTCTTACAAAATGACATTACTAAATTAAGTTAATCGAATAGGAAATAGATTAAATGAAAACTAACCATCGAAATGAAAGAAATGTTGCCTAGTTCGCCTTTGCCGGCGAGCAGTTACACGACCTGCTACATTTAACGAATAACGACATGTGGGGCATGTTGTATCCTGTTCTAACCAAAGTTGAAGGCAGCCCCTGTATAAGTAAAATCTTATCGATAATATATATAACCTTGTTTTTCGCGATTTTTTTTTTGTTTTTTAACGAAGTTATTAACAAAACGATATGACATAGAATATAATCTTTCATATTATTAAACATTTGAATAATGAATAAAAATAAAAACATTTTAACGTGAAATCTTTATAATTTTAGGTTCAAATGTTTAACATAAAACAATATGAAAAATGATTTGTAGTTACTAACACAATAAACGTGACTGATCGTTAAATAGAATTTAGGAACATATTATTGAAAATGAAGTTATCTTATATTAAGACACCGCATCGTTTTCATAAAATACAGTGCAAACATAATTTAAAAATATTAAACAACACCAAATGCTTTTGTAGCCTGGGAAAAACAATGCTTAATTTTCTTTTTTTTTAACTTTCCACACGATCCATTCAACTATATTACTATTAATAATTTATGTGTGTAAAAAATATTTATTATTTTAAAGAAAATGATACACGTGTAAATGTGCGTGTCACACACACACACACATATATATATATATCTGTAAGTATATGTGTGTTTATATATTTTGTCTCAGTTATAGCATAACATATAATAGAGTACGAGTATAAAAATAACACGAAGAACGTACATAAATATTATAATATTTACAATACGGAAAAATATGATTTTTAAAATATAATTTAACTTAATACAGTAAAATAAAAAATTGGCGATATAGATCGTTTGATTAGAAATCTATTGGTGCCGAAGTGAATATTGACGGTGGCAAGTTGTCGACTGGAGAAAAGACCTTTAAGGATATTCTTTTAATTTAATTAAAATTTAAAAACAACTAATACCGACATAGGACGTCTAGATCTAGTTAAAAGCAGATACAAGCCCGATCAAATATTTAATACGAAGAACCTACTATATAATAAATCATTTCATACAACAACGACTTCTAAAACTGAACGATATGAAGAAACAAGAATGTGGTTACACAGAAGAATGCTTCAGATCTCGCAGACTTCTAAAACATCAAAGTAGAAAGTTTCAGAACAGGCGAAGCCAAAGAAAATGTTGAAAAAATTTATAATGGAGAAAAAACGGAGTATTTCGACGCATCATTTAAGGATACCGTAGCGAGCTCAATACAACTTACAATTCAAGCGAAACAGACTGGGTCAAGAATATAAAGGAGTGGATCGGTGTTACCTCAGATCAAGAGCTAATCCAGTATACAAGGTAAATGTGGATATAACTGCAGATCGCCTAACCTTTGTATGATAATGACACATAAATAAGAATATATATATATATATATATATATATATATATATATATATATATATATATATAAAGAATTTGACGAATAAATTGAAAAATTAACTACAATACGTCGGTTGTATATATATAGTATTAGACGAATAACTATGCGAGCTCAAACAAAAATAGGAAGATTGTTTATTATAAATAATGACAATGTATAAAACATTTGTTTATATACATGTATTACATGGTTTGCTTTCCATTATACATTTTCATTATTATTTTGAAAACGTTTTATCTTATGAGTAAAATCAATCGATCCATACTTGATGTCGACGATGTAATAAACTGTTTTTTTTTTCGTTATTTTCTTTTTTAAATGCACACGTGAAACCGTTAACTTCCGAATACTAACATTTATGTCCTTTTTATATACTCACATGTGAAACAAATGCCCGCATGGAAGTTTACGAGCAGTTTCCATCCTCTCCCAACATATGGCGCAATTATCCGAATTCTGATGTAATTCATCGTCCGTTGCGACCGGATACCTGTATAGAACGCGATAAATAGAAAATATTGTATTTTTCTGATCGAAAATTTACGAAAATACGAGGAGTTATAAAACGGTTTAAAATATAAGACTAAAAATTACAATCGTATATTAAGATATTTTAATCAACTAAAACGAAATTCATATTAATAAAAGTATATGTTCAGAGTGTCCTCCTTTATGGCGCAGAAACCGGGATAATAAATAAAATAAGACGAAAACAATTCGTGTGAAATGCGGTGTAGGAGAAAAATTATAAAGTTAGATGATTAGAGAGATAAAATTAAAAATTCACACGGGAACATTAATAAAAAAAACCTGTTTAATTAACCCTTTCAGTCATCATGTCCACTATACGGTACATGAAATTTTAATACTGACAAAATTATATATTTTCTAGTTGACCACGTAGTGTCTCAATTCTAATTATATTTACGTAAAACTATTGAAAATCACCTGGAATTATCTAAAAAGCAACGTTATACAATAAACAGCCTGTATAAGATTTATAATTTTCTGTGCCAAACTTTCACGACCGAGAGGGTTAAGATTATAAATGAAAGGTGATGTATACGATATGCAATAAGGAATAACAGATATTTAACAGCGATAATTGAAGGCTTAGTAAATATCAGAAGAGCGTAAGGAAGACTGAAGTAAAAATTAATTTATACAAATGGTGGAAGACAAAACGAGCTACCGAAAAAGAAGACTTGATAAAAGTTCCACGATTCTAAATGTTATACTTTTCTGAATATTGAAAGAATGAGGAAGAAAAGGGGAAAAAGAAATTGGGGAGAAATAATGGAAATTCCAGTTAAGAGATAAATACACATACCGCGTAGTACGCACGCAATAATAATGCACGAATCTCGAAAAAATTTTAAAGTTTTCAAATATTGCAAAAACCAGTTAGAATACACTAATTTTCTCTTTTGATTATTTGAATAATGATCATTATCGCTAAGATAGAAGTATTACCGTTTAATTTTCTTTTTTTTTTTCCCATGAATATACGAATTAATTCGTATTAATGCAATTCGAAATCGTTTCAACTTGTAACATCGAATGAAACTAGTAAATTAATTTAAGGAATCGGTAGATTCACTGTAATTACGTGAATGTTAGATAAAATACTGAAACAACATCGAACAAATTTTAAATTATTAAAATATACATAAAAATTGTTCGATATTGAAAAATTAAAATGTCGCGTAAACGTCGTTCGATGTGAAAGATAGAGCTACTTGTATAATTTTAATTTCAAAACCAGCGTTAATAAATTGTAACGAATTTTGCCAGAAATAGTAATTACTTTAAATCAATACTACATACAACGCTGCGAAATAAATTTTAAATAAACGCAATTATTTTTTGAAAAGTGTAGAAAGTAGTGATTTTTAAAAAATCAACAACGAAAAAGGAGTTGAAATCATTAAACACTTTTAAAATTAAACTTGTCGACAGTTCAACCATTATTAAGTGAACATAAAAAATAAAATATAAAAATATATTACTAATTTAGATGTACAATTTACAAAAATTAGCAAAGTTATAAAACAATCTGATAGCGAATGTCAATTAGATTGTTTATAAATACTGTTTTTTTCACTTTGCTAATTTTTGTAAATATTTTTAAATTTTATTTTTATGTTGATAATGGCTGAACAGTCGAAAAGCTTTGTGATTTTTCGTTTAAAAAGTTTAGTGATTTTAACTTTTTTTTTTTTTTTTTATTGTTCAAATATAGTTAGTTATTAAAAATTAAAATTGCAATTTTTTTAACGACATTTTCGAATTTAGGAAGTGTTGTAAGGTTATCATAATTAATAAATCACGAAAGAGAACGAAATCTACTGAGCACTTTACCATCAATTGTTGGAGAGGTGAAAGAGAAACCGATGAATGAAGTCGTTAAGTTAAAGCCACGGGACAAACCAGTGTACTGACGTGCGCGCACTCAAACGTGTATAATAACAAATATGTACGTATAAACTAAATGAATGTTATTAATTCCACGGTAATATTTACAAAAAAAGAAACAACAAATCCAAACAAACACGAATCTATAGGAGAAAATAGGCAATGTTACATATAATGTAAGAAGAGAAAGTATAACGCACGCAACATAGTAAATATACGCTGTTATAGTAAGAATTTCCAAATTATTTTCAATAATTGTTGAGAATGAGAGTATATTTTCAAGGGTAGATAAAAACGTGCAAATGTAATAGACTTATAAACAGTAATATCAAGATGAGTTATTAATATAGATCGATTTAACAAATTTTCGACAATGTAAATATACAACAAATTTATAGTTCGACAACGGATAAAAAATTGAGATAATTAAAAAAAAAATTCGAGTACCCTAGAACTCCTTTAACGGAAAAATGAATTATTAAACAAAAAGGAAAAAATCTTAGACGGACTTACGTTCTTTCCATATGTTTCAGTACCCACAAGTAAGTTCGGTGCCTCTTGATTCTTTTATTAATTTCCGTGATTATTATTCGCAATTGCATACAGATGGCGAGTGATGCCATCGATAAGAAAATATTTCCCCAAATCAACATATGAAGATAGTGACATAATTCTATTCCGAGATCGATCAATTCTAATCCCAATAACAGATAATACATTCCAGACATTTCCAGACCGTGCGTGAAAAAATTAGAAATGCCCGTTCTTTGGCTGTTACTATTATCGTTATTGGCGTTAACGGTCGTACGACCTTGTAATCTTTGAGGGGAGACCATGCTTAACTGATTCGTTGAGCCGGAACGATTTGCACTGTCGGCGAAATACTTCACTATACAGTGCATTATTCGGATTTCCAACAAAAAACACTGAAAAATAGTAATAATAAAAAGTTGTTGCGAAATTCTAATATACAGAAACAATAGAATGAGTCAACAAGTGTATATATATATAATGAAGATTGCGTGCTTGCTTATTTACGCAATATACATCGCATGTTAATAGATAAATAATGAAATTAGAAAATCAAGTTGCGAACAAAGTCATATTTCATCATACACTCCCATACACACACACATACATATATATATATGTGTAATATTTTATTGCCTTTTACTAACTTTACGTACTGTGTAATCACTTTAGTAGTTAACAGCTGAAACATAATGATTTTGCGATGAAAATACGATAGTTTGAACGATAGCAGATTTTCAATTGAAGATCGTTTTGTATTAATATATTAAATTACGTTTCTCAAATCTGATTCTAAAAATTTGATGTTTGACTAATTAAATAATTTATTTTTTCATATTAGACAAAAATTTTTTTGTTCACTTATAAGCACGGAAATAATAAGTTACAAACGTAATCTTACCTCTGCAAGCATAAATATAAGTATATTAAAGCCGGAATTTGCGGAAACTCTTTTAGCAGTCAGTATCATACCGAACGAAGCAATGAATATACTTATTAGTAAAATCATAATTTTACAATGTTTCCATATCGACGTGTTGGTGGAAACAGTCGTGATCTAGTAACAAAAATAAATCAATTTTTATTAATAATAAAAGTAATACAGACAGTAAATAAATCGCCTTACACCTATGTATAAAAGAATATTATTTTTAATACACCTTTAATCTGCCACGACTGATATTCATACATTCACGATTTTTTTCAGCGTAACTAATGTAAAATTTTCTACTACATAACGTTTCGAAAACAATTACAGTTTTAATTTTCAAATTAGAGTTATTCGAGTTTGAAAATGAAAACTCTAAATGTTTTCGAGACGTTACGTAATAAAAAACCTAACATAGTTTACACCGAAAAAAACAAGGTGAATGAATACTGTTTTAATTAGTTATAAAATAAAATGACACGTTAATTATGTTTTCTAAAAAAAAGTTGATTAATCGTTTAGAGGATACATTTATTTCGAATTAACTTATTGTGTTTGATATTAATGAATATAATCGTTATTTAAAACAAGAATAGATCGGAAAACGAGTGTAGAGTTAGAAAATTTAAAAGTTGCTAAAAAAATTAAATGACAATGATAATATATACAAATAAACTTACGTAATCAAACCGGTCTTTGGAAAGTTTGATAAAAGTTTGTAAAAACCCGAGAACACTGAACCAGGCCAACCACAATAAAACTTCATCCACATACTGCGCTTTGATGACACCGAATATAAAAATGAATTTATATAATAAAAAATTCCAAAACTTCTCTTTCATATTGTATACTTCTACCGGTCGTAATTTGCCGAAAACAATTGTCTGCATTATTTTTCCGGTCAAAACCAAGGCGCAATAAACAGTATTAATTGAAATCTATAAGGGTGAAAATTTATACGTAGGAAATAATGACATCTTTTTAAAAAGAAGTATCTTAGTGTGTAACGCATTAATACATTTTTCAAATATTACCTTAATCAAATTGTAAAATTAACATATAACTATTAATATATCCTTTATAAATAAATGAACCATTTAAAAATACATTACAAATATGTATAATTGTCGAATTTTTCCAGTTGACGCGAAGGTAAATCACATTTTTTTATTGTACGACAACCAATCGTAGCTTAGTTAAAAAATGACTCAACTAATGTAAATTAATTATTAATGTATCATTATTAATATTTATTTTATACATAACAAATTCTATTTTTCAATCTAAATATTGTTAATAAAACTAGTCTGGTATATACGTTATTATTAGTAGTAGTTTTATACCACATGTTAAATACAAAATAAAACGTATTTTAGAATATGCTAATTCTAAGCTATTTATAAACGCTTGTGTGTACAATTTTAACAGGCTAAAGTCATACCCATAAACAGACGAAGTCTCTGAACATAAATTCTATGACATCTTTAACTCTTTCTTGAATACCAAACGAATTCCAGTCAACAAGTAGCTCGAAATCTATAGTATAATCTGTAATATTGCTGCTATCCGTTTTAATGAAATTATGTCTCCAGTCAGGATCATGTGTAGCTTTAATGGCAAAATAAACGGATAAAAAATGAAAAACTATTGAAAAAAATATATAAGTTCTAACACTAGGAAAAGGAAGACGTTCTAATATTGTAAATGGCATTTTTTTACTAAAAATTTTTAGGTGCTGTAAAAAATTATCTAATCGTATAATTTTAATAACAATGCAAAACACAAACAATCAAAGCTGAAAGCAATAATAGTATACAGTCTACTACTCTACACACTTATAATCAATAAATAATTAAATAATTAAGAACTAGAAATTCTTCTGAACGGGTTCAGTGTAGCCTTTTAAATAAAATAAACTATTTTGTGTAATGAAAAAAATATTTTAATTTTTACCTTAATGATTTTAAGGTATAATTTATTTGAAAATAATTAAAGTTGCGCTAATAAAATTCCTTGTTATGCACACGTTTACTATTTGAACATAAAGAAACAAATTATAATTTATAATTTTTATTTAAAAGCTTTTTAAACATATTTTATCATTAGCGTTTATCGATACCAGTATATGTATTTACATTCACTTCCATTCATTTTTTGAATCTTCAGCTATTAACAAGTTAATGTTTATTTATAATTTAGTGACGATGAGCGGGCATAGGTATAGGTAGCGAACGAAAAATAGATATTTTATATCTTAAAACAGTTTATAGTAAGTATCTATAATTCAGTACCATAAATTATTTTTCAAGCAACTCTATCCTAGGAACAGTTTTATAGTATTCATTATTCCAGTTGAGATATTCTTGTTTGAACTGTAATCCTTAATTTTGTACATTGATGTCGATGGACTGATGAAGTAGGGAACTGTTAAATTTATTATCATTGTAAATATATTTGACATATATTTTGTGTGAAAATGCTCATTGTAATAAGTTCCTGTGGTTATAAATTATATTTACTACGTGTGTAAACATGCGTAACTTTATTTTCGTTATTTACATAATATCCAAAACTCAACATTTAAACTTGTACGAACATCCGATTTTTTATTTAATTTAAATTAATGCATTTTTTAACTAATTTTTTTATGTTCAGTTTGTTGAATTTTAAGCAGGCGTTTTGTTTTTTAAATAGTTTCAATTCATTTGTTTTAGTTTGTTGCCACAGCGTATTGTACATATTTAGTCAAGTTCTGATATATCAAAGACAGATTTTCACCTTTATAAATTTCTAAAAAGAAAATTACAAGTATTTTCAAGTAATGTTAAATTCTCTTGTAACAAAGAAATATAATAATTGTTTGTTTTCGGTTATTGCGACCAAAGAAATTCAATCATATTTCTTATTAATCACTTAGATTATATTTAATTCATATCAACAAGCTTCTCCATAAACTTTTTAAATAAATTTTATTTTTTTATTACTAATGACTAATATAACAAAAAGTTACAATCAAAGAAGTGTCACATGGTTTATAGGGAAAATACATAAATAATGCAATCAATCAGCGCTGTAACTACCAGTTATATAGCTTCTTTTAGCTAACTTTAATCTGTAAGCACACCGTATGAGTTTCGCGAATAACAGATTTATGAAAAAGTTGAGTCAGGAGCAAATTATATTTTAGGACTTTTGTAACAGAATTAACTTCCTTATTCATTATTAATATGAATTACAAAAAATAACTGCCATATAACTCATCGTTTCCCCTATAATAAACTGTCTACTCAATATATCTTTCAGATAACTAGTTTATTATATTTGTCGTGCTGATTAAACGAAGTACAGTAGTGTTTATTTGATATTTGTTATAACGTAGGATTTTTTGTTAATAACTTATTTAGGGACTAATGACGAATCGAAGTAAATGTTAGTCTATGTCGATACAGTATGTGTTACAAATCGTTTTTTACTAATGATTCAAGATTATGAATTAAAAAATTTCAAACGAAATTATTACAGAACTTAGAACATTGAAGATTAAACTTTATATCAAGATTTTTTTGGGCCCAGACTTGTTTGTAAAATAAAACTTTATTTGTTGTGCTGTTCAGATAACGCCATGCGTACTAAATATTGTCCTATTATTAGACATACTTTGTTGTTATCATTATTTATTGTAATGAACTATGCACATAAGACATATTATCTATATCGATTATGACTAATCTATGATATATTAAAATTTTAACTAAAATTATTCAGATATTATGTCGACCACGAATTAAGTTTATATAAATCATGGCCATATTAATAATTTAAAAAGTAAACGACATACGCTTCGCATATGGTTCCTCTTGATATCTATAACCTGTGAAAATACTCTCCAAACATTTCACGTTCACTCAGTACTTATGGTGTAAAGAAATTGATATTAAGCTTTTTCATTTTATCTCTGTCTTTAATGTCTGGAAAAAAGCTGTGTGTTTTCGTAATCAGCTGTTTAAATATCTTATCTTTTCTGTCATGTCTGCTTAATATACTTTTTCAGTATTATATAATATAGGGCTGCTTATTGATATGTTATGAGGGTAAAACGTTATGTTTTAAACATTTGTGTTGTTAATGATACTAATTACTCTTAAACTCCGTAGCACCAGCCTAACAACTTATGTCCAGATCTAATGATATGTTACTATAACATTACCGACTGAGGATGTCCACAGTCCTGTAGAGAGAACAGATGTTTAATAATGATTTTATCCGTTGTTTATTTATTGTCTTAACGAATTCATTTATATAAATGCATACATTATATACAGAGACGGTATTAAAATTTTATACAAATATGATTTGTTTATTGTCCCAGGAAGTTGATATTTAGTTCGAAAATTTTAATTGTAGCGTAAATTTTATCGCACTTGTTATTCAGTTAATTAACACGAGGTGAAAAAGTAAATGCAAACTTTTTCGGAAAATTTTCATGTTTCTGATTTAGCATTTTTAGTTATTCTCCGACAACCGTATAGAGTGCAGCTGAATTTAATAACTGAGGATTCTTTTATGTGTAACCACAACCGTTCTTCATTTAATGAAATGGTATGATTGCGTATATAGGATGGAAACTTCATATTTGCAGCTGAATTTAATAACTGAGGATTCTTTTATGTGTAACCAGAACCGTTCTTCATTTAATGAAATGGTATGATTGCGTATATAGGATGGAAACTTCATATTTTAACCGCACTCGCGTATAGATGGTTCTTTTACTTACAAATTCTTTTGGAATGCAAACTTGGATGTGTATGTGCATATGGATATTATGTTGGGACGTGAATTTGTACAAGAATTTTTTTCATATAAAGATTATATAGACGTTTTTTTCATTTGGCATAACAGCGCAACTCTTCAATTTTTAATTGCGTGGTTAACAGCTTACGCTATTCGCGCATATGTAAACAGAATTTAACGATTGTAATGTATTTTGTTGTTTTTCGAAATGGGCAAGTATATACCATCGTGTATACAACTATTCACGCGCGTCTTAATGTACTTGAGCATGTATGTGGACATAAATGAGTATATGTCAGCTTAATGGTGCATTGTGAATACTTATGTTTACGTGCGGGCTTGCATGTCCTTTGTATACTTATACATTTATTTACGTTGGCTTATTGTGCATTGATGGATGTATTTAATTTATCTATATTGTATATATACTTGTATAATAGTTCTATTAAATAATTGTAAATACGTTAGAAAACTTGTAATATTGCATATTATATTGAAACAAATTTAATCTGATTAATTTATTATGTCGTAACTTATTTATATACATATATACTTGTATATCTTGTTCTTGATCTCAGTCATTAGGTTAGTGGGCAACATGACTGTCATCCTAGTTACTTTCCGTCGTAGGCCAATTTTTTTATTTCAGCATATTTTCTTTTCTTTAATACACTTTCCATAAATTTTGTTCTTGATCTTCCCTTATTTTGGCTTCGATTAAGTTTATAATTCAGGAAGAATGCCTTAATAAGTGGCCGATCATATTGTTTCTTCGATATATTTTTTTTATGATTACTGATATTAACCTCGTCTCTTCTTCCACTCTTTGAAGTACGTTCTTGTTTTTGATTTTTTCCGTCCAAGATATTTTCAACATTTGTCTGTAGCCCCATAATTCAAAAACCTGCAGTTTTGACTCCTCTTTTTTCAATATAGTCGCGAGTTTCGAAGCCATACAATCCAACACTCCAAACGTAAGTTTTGATAGATAGTTTTCTCGTGTACAATGAAATATTGTTGAAGGTAAGTAAAATCTTTTTATTAAACGCGTTGTGTTATTCTTTTATATATATACATATTTACATACATACATATATATATATATATATATATTTCATCATCATCATCATCGGTGGCTCGTTTCGAGCATCGTGACCCTATGAATCCTCATAAACGAACGTTTTTAGCCGCCATGTAGTTCGATCTGCTGCCCGGTCCATCATTTCTCGTATTGATGCGGTGCCTGCGATTCTTTTAATTCTGTCTATATATCTTGTTGGTGGCCTGCCTCTTTTCCTACGACCTTCTACCATACCCGTCATGATCATTTTTTCCAATCCATTCTGTCGTATGATATGTCCTGCGTATTTGTGTATCGCTCTTTTTCATTGTCCAGCATTCTGATGCATATAGGAATACAGGGAACACCAGCGAGTTCATAAGACGCATTTTTGTGTGTATTGTTATCTCATGGCTCTTCCATATTTTCGTTAATTGTAATAGCGCCATTTTTGCTATCTTTATTCTCCGTTTAATTTCCTCTGTTGAGCTTCCGTCCTTTGTGATTAGCGTTCCTAAGTATACAAATCTATCAACCAAGCCATCTATACTTTGTGGATCCTGTGATTGACTGTTGCCATCTATAATCATTATCTTGGTCTTTTTCCTGTTTATGTATAATCCATGCTCTTTACTTATACTTTGCAATTTTTCAAGGAGGCTGACCATTTTTTGTTCTGATGAGGCGATTATTACAATATCGTCCGCGTATCGCAGATTATTGATTGCTTTTCCTGCAATTTTTACACCATCTTCCCATTCTTGTAGGACACTTCTCATTATCCGCTCACTATAAATGTTGAACAATATCGGGCTTAGTATGCAGCCCCGTCGTACACCTTTTCCTGCTTTGAATTCATCCGACAATTTATCACCTACTTTAACTCTACCTTTGCTAGATGTATATAACGATTTAATGAGACCAATTAGATGACGTGGGACGCCGAGGTTGTTTAATATTTGCCATAGGTGTTCCCATTGGGTGTGGTCGAATGCTTTACTATAATCAATGAAGCGGAAGTATGCTGTGACATTGAATTCTCTACATTTTTCGATTATTTGTTTTAAGTTCATTATTTGTATTCGTGTGCCTTTGCCAGGAATGAACCCCGCCTGCTCTGAAGATATTTGCGGCAATACGAATGATTTTAATTTTTCATGAATTATGTGAAGCATTACTTTACTGGCATGCGATATTAATGCTATTGTTCTATAATTTTCACATATATTTCGTTCTCCTTTTTTATGGATTGGTATATATATATATAGATTTTGTTCAGTCATTTGGCAACATATTTGTGTCCCATATTTTCTGGCAAATTTCATATAGGACCTCCACTGCTACATTGTCTAGTTTTATGAACATCTCTGCAACAATTTGATCTTCTCCTGCTGCCTTTTGGGTTCTTAGCTTCTGCAGGGCTAGCCTGATTTCATCTTTCAGCAGTGGTGGTTCTTTTTCAGTTATTGTAGTTTTCGTTTCCATTGTGTTATTTTGTTCACGTTCCCCTTTCATCAGTTCTTCACAGTATTCCCGCCATCTGGATATTATTTTTTTCCCATCTATCAGTAGTTTTCCTTCTTTGTTTTTTATTATCGGATACTGCGGTGTAAAATGTCTTGTTATTTGTCTTATTTTCCGAAACATGTCTCTGGTCTGGTTATTGTTCTTGTGGTCTTCGATGTCCTTACATATGTTGTTTATAAAATTGTTTTTATCACCTCTGCACATTTGTTTAATTTACATATATATATATATATATATATATATATATATATATATATATATATATATATATTTACATATATATATATATTTACATATATATATATATTTACATATATATATATATACATATATATATATATATTTACATATATATATATATATAAAATTTATTTACATTTATATATAATAAACCTAATAATGGATTACCGTATGTTTTATACAGAAAACTAACGATGCTAAATCGCTTCGATCGATTTTATTACGACAGTTGTAGTAGTAGTAGCGGTAGTAATAGGATCCTTTTTTATTTATGGTTCGCTTTCGTTATTACCGATAGCGTTTTAGCGGCTAATTTAGCGATACAAATACCGGAAATCACCGCTCATCGTAATAGCAGCAATTATCGTCTAGATTATTCGCCGCCGTACGGTAATCCGCGTCCGAATACGACGTTCGCGGCTAAAGACGCGATCGGAGACGTAATACATTTTTCGGACGGTCTACCGGGTACTAAATACGATTTTTGGCTATATTATTCGAACGTTTCAAACGAGCCTACTTGGACCGCTTCGATTATTACGCCGCCCGATCCGCCGACAAATTTAACCGTACACGTATGGGGCGGTAAAACGGCTCAAATCGATTGGACGGCTCCGCAGTTAGGCGGTTATTCCGGTTATAAAATGAAAGTAATCAGTCTGTCCGAGTCGTCTGTTCAAACGAAAACTATCGTCGTCTCGTCGGCGCCGTATACGTTGAAAGATTTAACGCCGGGCGGTTCGTATCAGATTCAATTATTCTCCGTTTACGATAATAAAGAAAGCGTCGCTTACATTTCGAAAAATTTCACCACTAAACCGAGTACGCCTGGTAAATTTATCGTTTGGTTTCGTAACGAGACGACTTTGTTAGTCTTATGGCAACCGTCCTATCCGGCTAGTATATTTTCGCATTATAAAGTATCGATAGATCCGCCGGACGCTAACGAAAGCGTATTATTCGTCGAACGCGAAGGCGAACCGCCCGGACCGGCTCAGGCGGCTTTTAAAGATTTAATACCGGGTCGAGCGTATAATATATCGGTACAAACGGTCAGCGAAGAAGAAACGTCCGCTCCGACTACCGCTCAATATCGTACGATACCGTTAAAACCGTTAAGTTTAACGTACGATAAATCGTCGTTAACGTCCTATAACGTACGCGTTACGTGGGAACCGCCGAAAGGTATTTGCGAATTCGATAAATATCAAATATCGTTAAATACGCGTCGACAATCGGGCGCTTCGACCGTACCGATTACTAAAGGTCGAGACGAACCGACCGTATGCGATTTAAACGAAGGTCTCGAACCGGGTCGTACTTATCAGATATTGGTGAAAACGTTTTCGGCTAAAGTTGCCAGTTGGCCGGCTACGTTGAACGTTACGTTAAAACCGTTACCGGTGAAAAATTTACTAGCAGACGTCGATCGTCACACGGGCGACGTACGAATACGTTGGCGAGTCGATAACGCCAGTTATCAGGAATCGTATAAAATCGGTTATTTAGAAGTGGAATCTTCGAACGGCGACAGTAATATCGTATACGCCGATCGCGAACAGTGCGATTTAGAATCGCTATTACCGGGTCGTAATTATTCGATTACCGTACAAGCGGTTAGCAATCAAATAGAAAGTAACGAAACGACCATCTATCAGGCGACGTGGCCGTCTTCGCCGGTGATAGAAGAATTAAAATCGACCGAATTCGGTTTAAATATTTCCTGGAAATCGGACGTTAATTCGCGACAGGAAAATTATCTGGTCGTTTTACGTCGGAACGATAGTAACGTCGGCGAAGAAAACGATTTCGTTAACGCGACCACCGAATCGAAATTAGTCTTACGTAATCTCTATCCGGGTGCCGGTTATCATATTAAAATAATCGCCGTCAGTCACGGTTTAAAAAGCGAACCGCACGATTATTTCCAAGCCGTCTATCCGAGACCGCCGAAAAATTTACAAGCGGAAAAAGTATCGTCCAGTAGCAATTCGGTATTGTTACGTTGGGAAAAACCGACCGATTCTTTATTTTCCGAATATTCGATACGTTATAAAACCGACGAAGACGATCGTTGGATACGATTGCCGGCGATTAAAGCGTCGTTAGAAGCAGAAATTACCGATATGACGCCCGGCGAACGATATACCGTTCAAGTGAATACGGTCAGTTACGGCGTAGAATCTATACATCCGTTACAGATTAATCATACGGTACGTCCGAACGCGATAATTGATATCGTCACCGCGGTCGATTCGACGTTTATCGATTTGAAATTTCCGCGACCGGAAGGTCGTATCGAGTATTACGTAATTAATTACGCGGCCGTTAACGTCGACTTTAAAACCGATAGTAATAACAATCATCATCATCATCATCATAATCGTCCGATTTTAACGAAACGAATACCGGATGAAAAAGAAAACGGCGGCGGTACGGCGAAAAATAATAAATACGTGAAAATCACCGTAGACGATTTAATGCCGGGTCTTAGATATTCTATAGAAATTCGTACGATTTCGTACGATTTAGAAAGCGAACCGACTTGGTTAGAAGCCCGTACGTTACCGTTAATTTTATCGGAAATATCGGTCATCAATAATCCGGAAGATACGAATCGTTTGACGCTTCGTTATACGCCGGTACCGCAAAATTCTTCCCATTTCGATTCCTATCGATTCGTATTGAGCGATCCGTCGATTCCGGCTAAAGAAAAATTGGCCAACGACGACGAACGTAAGGTAAGATTTCTTTTTCTTTCTTGTTTTACTACCTTAACGGGGAAGCTTTACTAAACATTCAACGATTGATCAGATGATAATCTGAAAAATATTCGTTCGTTGCCCGTTGTCGGACGTTGGTTAACATGCCTGGCACTCCTACGTCGGTCTACGAACAAACTTATTACCGTTAGTAAATTCCACTCTTTAACCTGGTTCTCCTTACTCGTGGTATTTTTCGCGTAATTTTTCCCTACATATCGCAGCCGACGTAACGCTGCCAAGAGCCAACCGCCGGATAAATAATACAATTTATCAAATTCCTTAAAAGTGCCTTATCACGGTATTTTAAACCGTCTTTTTTCCCACAGTGAAAAAGTTAATATAGGCGATGAAACTCATATCGCAGGGTATGAATTTCCACAAATCATTTCCATTCACACGTCAAGTGCTTTAGCCTTGTGGGTTATATATATTAAACTTATCCGCGAAATTATTCGCTCAGTGTTCATCTCGCACTAATCCACACATTAGGCGCATACTACGATTCCAGGCGACTAAAAACTATCTATACAAACAACAACAACAACAACAACAACGTATATTTCAGCATAATTTACAGTGAGTATACACAAACCAAAAATTTTAAATAATAATTACGTAACGCCCAGGATGGCTCGCCGTACATCAGAAATAATACAAAGACCCGTAATAAATAAAAGAAGTAATTATACTTATAAAATGACAGCAAAAAATAATTGAAAAAAACTATACAGCAAAAAACAAAAAATTAAGATAGTAATAATAAAACAAAAAAAAAACGTTAGACATTAAAAAATAAATAAAGAAGGAATATTAACTTCTAAAATAGGCGCCGCAAAACGTTACAACAGGTTATGTTTGAGCCTCCTATGTTTATATTTACTATACATAAATTGGAGTTAATCGTAATTACCAACGGTAGAAATTAAACTATTATCGTGGACTAAGCAGTCATCGCAGAACTTACGCGTTAAATTTAAGATATGGTCCTTAATATAAGGCATGTTTAAGGTAGCATGCATGTCAACGATTTTGTGGTATCTAGAGATATTTAGCACAAAGTGTTAACATAGACGTCTAAACCCATTATAAATTTCTGATCAATTAATTTTAGTGATTTATAAATTTTGTTCTGTATTAGAATCGGAGTTACCTTAATCATCGTACCTAGTAAATGATAAATTGCTTTTATACTGGTTTTACTAGTTTTAACGGTATTTTTTTCCTATTAATTTTCATTATATATTTTAATATAAAATAACGATGATAAATATAATACTATAACAGTTCACTGTGGTAATGTATTTTTACCTCGGTACACAATTATTGTATGTGTAAATTTCACTATGCATGTATACCGTTGTGTCATTATTTTTGATTCGCTAAATATTATCTCTGACTTTAGAATTCAAAAATTTAAATTTTTATTTTGAGTGCCACGATGTATAAAATTGAGGAAAAAAATCACGCATTCTTTGAATACTTTTATTTTTACCATTTAATAAGAAATCACCATTCTTAGAAGAAAAAAAAACATTTTCAGACTATGAAGATCTCAGTGTTTAAATATGTATTACCGTTTAATAACTAAAGTTAAAATGAACACATCTCAGCCTATTTAATACGCACGCTATATACATGCACTCGAGGCCTCTTGTATGAGACACATTGGGCAGAAGTCATTTGTGCCTTATAACCGGCTGTCTGTTATAAGCGAATTTTTTTAAAGGATTCTTAACATATACAATTTAATAAATAATTAACATACTAATAATGTTATTAATGTATAATATTGATTTACACCGAAATTAAGAGAAACGTACATTAGGCACGTGTAAAGTAAAAAAGAAAAAGCACGGGGGAAGATTTCCGTAAGGGAAAAAACTTGCACTGCACGACGCACTACAGTAATTCTCACAGAACAGCTAAAATCTAAATGAGGTATCGAAGGTACCAAGAAAAAGCTGTATAGCATCAATGGGAGAATATTGACGTCTAAACAAACATCGAATAAAGAGATATAAACAAAAATCGAATAATATGCTCATTCTTCCAAGAATCGCGGTTAACCAATGTTTTTTGAGTTGATGCAATATGTCGGCCGTGAAAATCTAAACTGTTTTATAACTTGACACCGGCATTGCCCGTTTCACTATTTATAATTGCCTGAAAAGTCTGTTAGTCTTTGTCTCTTATAACCGACATGTAAAGCGAGTCAAAATAACCTTCATTTCATACGTTCATTTTGTTTTTTCCTATTAAAAACGGCTGTTTCTCTTATCTGGCGTTTTTTATAAGCAAATTCGACTATATATATATATATATATATATATATATATATATATATATATATATATATATATATATATATATATATATATATATATCTTCTTAATATATATAAATCTCGTGTCACAATGTTTGTCCTCAATGGACTCCTAAACCACTTAACCGATTTTAATCAAATTTGCACACCGTGCGCAGTTTGATCCAACTTGAAAGATAGGATAGCTTACATCTCAATTTATAGTCGCAATGGGGTTTTTGGGGGGGGGGCACATTTTCAAATTTAGATTTTTGTAAAATTTCGTAAGAACCGATTTCATAGATAACGGCATGATAAGTTCAAAGCAAAAAATCGTTTTCAAATACGATCGATAGGTTTTGAGTTACGAATTTTTCAAAATTGCCGACTTGCCACATTTGGCAGGGCGCAGCGTGGGTAGTAAAAATTTTTAAACGATTCTAACGGTTGAATATGTGTTTTCTATATAAGATCTATCGTATAAAGCCGAAAAAACCGCAAAAAAAAAATTTCAAACCGAACCCAAAAATTTCAAGAACCTTTCGATTTTTTCAAAATTTGGATTTTTTCGCAATAATTCACGAACGATTCGAAATTTGTAAAAATCGTCTAAACGAAAGTTACGCTTGATTAAAATACGCGTCTAACTATGGTATTGTCGTATTTTTATAGCAAATACTCGCCGAGAAAATTACGGTTAAAGGGTTTTGGAGTTTTGGGCCCTTTTTGAAGCCCCTATTTCGGATTGGTCTTAAAAGAAAGTAGACGTGGAGATCTATCATTTACGTTATTAGGTAAACGTTACTAAAATTAACCGGTAGGTAACGAGAAATCGCGAGTTGAAAATTTTATTTTCGATTTTTAAAAATTCTGCCAGCGTTTATATTTATATAAGCGAATTTGTTTTCGACTATAAATCGCTTACGTTTAGAGATACGGAAAAAATTGTTATTACCTAATTTGATCGTCGTAAAAAAACCTCTTAAACTAAGTCGTCGTCGAAATTTAAAAAAAAATACTTCAGGGGTGTTTGGGGGGTGACTCATTAAAATTTCGATTTTGGAAAAATTTTTATAGAACCGATTTGATAGATGTTAAAATGACGAATTCGAAACAGAAAACCGTTTTTCGTTACAATCGATGGGTCCCGAGTTACGAATTTTCCTGACCTACCACCTTTGGCAAGGCATAGCGAGCGACGTAAAAATTTGTAAACGATTCTAACGGTTGTGTTTTCTATATAAGATCTATCGTATAAAGCGAAAAAACCGCGAAAAAAAATTCAAATTGAACCAGAAAATTTCAAAAGGGGGTTGGTCACCTTGCGGTTTTTTCAAAATCGACTTTTTTCGCGATAAATCGGGAACGATTAGGAATTTCAGAAAATGAATTAAACAAAAATTAAGCGGTATTAAAATACGCGTCTAACGATGGTAGTTACGTATTTTTAGGTGAAATAGGCATCGAGAAAATATGGGTTAAACGTGTTTGTGGTTTTGGGACCTTTTTGGGGCTCCTATGATAGATAGCGGTCTCGGGTCAATTTTATACGAAAATAGACGTCGGGATCTATAATTTATGTAATTGAGTAAATTTATTAAAAATTAGAAATCGCGAGTTGAAAATTCAATTTTTGATTTTGAAAATTTTTCTGGCCGATTTGGGCTAGGCCGTGTCTACAATGCATTTAGCATGGGATATATATCTTAATTCATTGTTCAAAACTCTTTCTCTCATGGACAACTATATGTTGCATGTTCACGTGTAGGAAAACCATCGAATCTATTTGTATGTTAGCTAAAGACAGGTTAACCCAAAATATTATGCACCGATTAGTGCGAAATTAAATTAAAATTAAAAGTATTTATAATTCGAAATAAAAAATATTATTGTTAAAGATTTAAAACTATCTGCCCTACCTACCTCATTCATAATTTTAAGTGTCACATGTTATTTACTAACAACTTTGTAATATGAAAATTTTTTCGATTTCACAAATGGCATCTATGTAAAAAAGCATAATGGTCTTCATGATTGATGTTCTCCTACCACTCCCCTTGAATAGTTTACTACAATGTAATACAACAAAAAACAAAAACTTTAGCCACAGCAACGCGTGGTCGGGTCTTCTAGTATATATATATATATATATATATATATATATATATATATATATATATATATATATATATATATATATATATATATATATATATTGATTTCTTTACATATTTATTTTCCTGCTTATGCATCCTACTTATTATATTCGGATTCTCCTTGTATTCTATTATTTTACCGTAGATAGCTATATTTACCTCTCGTCATATATTGTCTCCTACTCTTACCAATATCACTTTTTAATTATATTTCAAAACATTTATATATAATTTCTCTATAGCGTGTTTAATAGGTATGTTCGATGGGTAAACCACCACGATAGCCCAATAAAAGTTTATGTTTGAGTGTATCTCATGGTTGTACGATAAGTTATCGTGGAGATGTATAGTTACTGTATGATGTGAGTAATTTTAAGGTAAGCGATGAATACTTGGTCTCTTTCAAATATAACAGGTGTAATAGGAGCTTTCATCGTTATCGGTGTACTATTTGTTGCCGAACGTTGTGACTAGTCATCGTATGTTTATTTTTTACGTTCAAAATGTAGAATCACTAACTCAGGTGGAATTCAATTTCTCAACTGTGCATTGAAAAATGATTACAGAATACATCCCCAAGGCAACTCACATACTGGCCAACAGCTATTTGAAACCCGATGATATTCTAGACGTATTAATTTCCTCAAACCATTTCAAAAATTCTATCGAAATAAATAATTATTTTGACATCTGTTCTGATCACTCGCCTTTATTGTTAACAGTATATTTACGAACTCATATAAGCCTCCAGCAAGGCTGTACATACACGAGAGTTAACTGGGATTTGTTCCGTGAACTGTTAAATCAGAATGTGTCGTTAGATGTGCGCCTTCAGAACCCCGATGAAATTGATTCTGCAGTTCGAAAAATTACATGAGATATCCAGCATACTGTTTGGACCGCTAGCAATAATCCTTCAAGTCAAAATGTATACAAAGATACAATGTACCTAACATTACGCAGCTGATTAGAGATAGACGAGCTGCCAGACGTGAATAGCATCGAACTAGATACCCACCTTCTAAGCACCAGTATAACAAACTATATCCTATACTTAAAATGCAGCTCTGTATAATCTCAAAAATGAACAGTTTCAAAAACTACACTGCATGCTTATCAGCAACAAATAAAAGTTTATGGCGAGCTGCAAAAAATATGTTTAATTATCAAGAAGGTTCTCATACATCGCAATTAGATAATGGTTCTTGGACTAAATAACCTGAATGCAACTTTTGCAAAATATCTAAGTATTTATTCCTCATCAGGACCATATTGATGATCAACATGCTATGCACAATTCACAGGAGCTGAATGTACCACTCCAATTATCACCACCTATTTTATCGTTTAGTCTAGCTGATGTAAAATACACAATACAACGCTTGAAAACGAAAAATGCTCCGATCACTTCTGAAATTCTTAAAAATTTACCAAAATACTTACATATTATATATATATATATATTACTCGACATTACGAGAAATGTATTTTCCGCTTGAATGGAAGTTTTCGATTATTAAAATGGTACTTAAACCTAATAAATCTTGTCAGGAAGTATCATCATACCGCCAATCAGTTTACTCCCTATTTTAGGAAAGGTATTACAGAAATTAATATTAAAACGCCTTTATCCAATACTACGTGAACATAATGTCGTTCCCGATCACCTGCTCAGTTTACAAAATAATCACTCTACTATTCATCAGTGTCACCGTGTTGTTGATACGATATCATCCGCTTTCGAGGAGAAGCAGTACTGTGCTAGTATATTTCTGGACGTTTCTCAAGCGTTTGACCGTAAGTGGCATGAAGGGCTTCTATTTGCGTTAAAAACGTTTTTGCTGCATTACTTTTATTTATTACTTAAGTCTTATCTATCCGAACGATGTTTCTGTGTCAAAGAAGACGACGTTTTCTCCACCCACTACAGTGTTGATTACGGGGTGCCTCAGGGCAGCATACTTGGACCAGCACTGTATGTAGTCTACGCGGCAGATATACCCCGTCATCCTGGAACATTAATGTGTACATTTGCAGACGATAGAGATCCTGTTCAAGCTTTCACAGTCTTACAGCAACATGTTAACCAAATTGAACCATGGTTTACGAAATGGCGAATTCATTTATATATCAGTAAATGTCATCATGTTACATTCATACTCAGAAGAGGAATGTGCAGTCCAATATTAATGTCCTTATATCGGCCTTGGTTGAACGTCAATTACCAGACAACAGAAAATTAAAGCGCCGTTGGCCTCGAGATATGTTGAACGCTTAAGATGTACATTGTTATGTGGAGTGCTCTCGTTTGAACGCCTCTCCTTACATTCTCGATAAGCTATGCTCATTCAGCAAACGCATTTATTGTTTTTCTAAACAGTTGCGCTTATACAAAGAATTAAAAAAACGTACAAAATTCGAAGTAGGCAGATGCACGCGCATATGATGTTATACGAAATGGAGTGTCACTGTCTTCTCTATGATAATCAAGAATTACATAATCACGATAAACTTTCTATTTCGCGAGTTGGTTTTGAACCGTCGACAGCCGGTCATTCTAGCAACTTTTATTATTATTATCGTATCAATTACGCGCTTATTTAGAGATATGCTGCATTATAAATTTACGTTCAACAACCAATCTTCTGCGCCTTCCTCTAGTGAATGTAGCCCAATCAGTCCTTTATTATAGCTATTTACTTTACACGAATTGATAAAGTGCGACATCGTTTGGATCTCACCACAGTTGCACAGCTCCGTTTCCGACAGTTTCCATTTGTTCATTAAATATTTGCAACGACCCTGGTTGGTTCTGACGCGATTTAAATTGCACCATGCTTTTCTGTTGAGACCAAATCCTGGCACCCTGCTAGACGGATATGATATTAATTGTCCGTTTGTTGGAGTTTGCGTAATCCATATTTTCTTCCATTTCGTAGCTGCGTCGTCACTGCTCTGTAGCTAGTTAGCCGTCAGCCATGCTGGTTTCCTACTGCAGAGACGTGTAGGTGGGAGGACTTTGATAAATTTTGCTACGTGAGAGTGCGTACTGTCGTTTGAAAGTTTCTTCTCTGCGGACGTGCGGTGGAAATATATTTGCCAGCACGGGAAGCCACATAGCAGGAGTAGATTTTAGCGTACCGGTTACTAAGCGTAGTGCTACGTTCAGTTGTGTATCGATCTTCTTAGCATGCGTGCTGGCCATCCAAACAGGGCAGCAATATTCTGCAGCTGAAAACACTACTGACAGTGTAGAAATCCTGATGAGTTTTGTCTCTGCTCTCCAAGCTGTACCTGCGAGGCGAGCGATAAGGTTTACTATTGTCTTCACTTTTTTAGCTATTTTTTTCGAAGTTCTTTTTGTATGTGAGAGTTCGCCTAGATATTTTGGCGTTGGATTAAAAGGTAAATCTTTACCGTATGTATTTTAGCTTTTGCCATCTGTAAGTTGAGGTGAAAGGCCGAAGTTTCTGTTTTTACCGGGTTTAACCTGAGTCTCCATTTAGCACAGTATTCATCCAAGCTGTGTAAATTTTTTGTTAGTACGTCCTCGCCATTTTTTAAGTGCTTGCTTTGAGTTGCAAGTACAATGTCGTCTGCATACTGGAATTTCTCCGCTTGGAGGACTGGTATATCATGTATATATAAGTTAAATAAAATTGGCGCCAACGCTGAACCTTGTGGAAGGCCATTATTTATGGTACGCCACCGGCTATGGTCTGCGCCCGTATACACCGTGAATCTTCCGTCAGCCAACATATTTCCAAGTAAAGTCACGATTTTACGACTAGGGACTGCCTGAGCTATTTTTAGGAGCAAGCCATCGTGCCAGACTGTGTCGTAGGCAGCAGTGAGATCGATAAAGACTGCTGATGTCTTCAGTCGTTTTTGAAAACCAGATTCGATGTACAAAGTTAAAGCCATGACCTGATCGCAGCATAATCTTCCTGGACGAAAGCCTGCTTGAAATTGTGGAAGTACTTTATCTGTTAAAGGGGCAAATCTTTGATGTATTAGTCGTTCGAGTAGCTTGTACATTGTACTTAGTAGCGATATTGGTGTATAGTCTGCTGGATCTGTCCCTTCCTTGCCAGGCTTCTTGATGGTGAAACCTTAGATTTTTTAAAGTTCGCAGGGGGGTTGGCCAGTATCGAGTATTTGGTTAAACAGTTTTAGTACGAAAGTCCTAGTGTTTGTTCGAAAATGCTTGATAAATTCCGGATATATATTGTCTAGTCCTGCGGATTTTCTATTTTTGATTGATTTAATCGCGCTTATTAATTCGGACGTATCGAACGGACTTGATGATACATCATAGTTCTGTTTTTCGCTTTTCGTAGCTTGCGTTTTATTTCTAATGAAACTTGTTTATCGGATTTAACTTTGCTTATTTTTAGGAGTCTTTCTGCTATTTTGTCTGGTTTAATTTTGCCGCTTTTATCGACTTTCACACTGTCTGTGCCAAGTCTTCTCAGTAGCTGCCACGCTTTCCTGCTCGAATGTGTGAAATTTAGGCCTTCGACTGTAGCTATCCATTTCTTGTGACGTTGACCATTCAGTTGATGCATAAGTTCGCTTGGGGTATCTAGATTGCCTGTCTTTTCGAAATTGTTATATAGGTCTTCACATAACTTGTTCCAGCCTGGAACGTACTTCTTTCTGAAACCTTTTAGAACATTTTTCTTGACACACCGAATTACGGTTTTGGTGAACTGGTCGTAATTTGTTACTTCTGGTTCGATGTGTACTATCTCTTTCTCTAGCTCATCGGAGAAGTTTTCCCAGTTAGCTTTAGCAAAATTGCATCTTGGTTTATTTATGGACTTCACAAAGGGAATCTTCACTCCCGTAGTTAATAACACTGGAACATGTTGACTATTCGGGAATCTGGATTCGACCTGTCTATTTATGTTGTATATATCCGTTATAGGCTTTAAGTGAATGCAAAGGTCTGTGGTATACGACCTGTTCCATCTTGCCGAGTAAAACGTGCCCGGATCTTTGGCGTTATATGCTAGTACGAAATCGTTCGCTTCCATCCATTCAGTTAATTTCCGTCCATTTTAGTCTTCTGTGTTATATATATATGCCACCGCAACAAAAATAATAGCTTTAAGGAACTATATTATACTGGAACAAATTTAAGTTTTAACGCTCCAATTTCGTTAAGCGCATATGTTCTGACTTGGATGTATTTTTGATCGCGGAAATATTTACAACTTTTTATCCATTTTGCAACGCTGCTCGTATTTATATGATCTTTTTTCGGATATTCTCATTTATTCTACCAGTGTGATTAAACTTCAATTCATTTTTTATTTCAATCTGACGCTCTCGTTTGTTGCTGTTAATTTTTTTGCATTTTTAATCATTTCCTAATTGTTATAGGTAACGTTCGAGAATTTAACACCCGGTCGTTTGTATAATATTACCGTATGGACGGTAGCCGACGGTGTTACCAGTCGTCCGTTACAACGTCAAGATCGTTTATATCCGGAAGCGATTACTAATTTAAACGCCAGTCACATTACCGACGTTAGTATAAATTTAATTTGGGACGCGCCGCGCGGCGAATATAACTCGTTCGAAGTGCAATATTTGAACGCTAACGATTTATTATTGCAAAACATCGCTACCGGTCCGTCGTTAACGGTCGATAATTTAAAACCGTATCGTAATTATACATTTACCGTCGTCGTAGTATCCGGTAGCGTTTCGTCGATTTTACGACGATCGTTACCGGTATCGGCTATTTTTACTACCGACGAATCGTTACCGGGCCGAGTGGAAAAATTTCATCCGATCGATATACAACCGAGCGACGTCGTTTTCGAATGGTACTTACCGCGTAGCGAACAAAACGGTGTTATACGGAAATTTTCGATAACGTACGGTGTAGTCGATAGTTCGTCGTATACGGTGAAAGAATTCAAATCGTGGGAATATCAAGGCGCTATTAAAAATCTATTACCGGGCAAAACGTACACATTTAAAATACAAGCGGCTACGTCGATCGGATACGGACCCGAAACGATTTTCAAACAGCGTATGCCGATTTTCTCTCCGCCGCGACCGAGTAGTCAAATCGTACCGACCGAAGTACGTAAAGGAACGAATACGATTCAGATACGTTTCCGTAAGAATTACTTCAGCGAACAAAACGGTCCAATAATCGCTTATACGATAATCGTAGCAGAAGACGATACGAAAAACGCGTCCGGTATCGAAATGCCGAGTTGGCGCGACGTACAAGCGTACGGTACGTGGCCGCCGTATCAGATTACCGAACCGTATTATCCGTTTTTCAATCGGACCGTAGAAGATTTTACTATCGGCGACGAAACGTGCGACGGAGACGAACATTCGCCGGTCGTTAATAATAAAGTTTACTGTAACGGACCGTTAAAAAGCGGTACGACTTTTCGTGTGAAAATACGCGCGTTTACCGCGGCCGATAAATTCGCCGATACTTATTATTCGTTTCCGATAACGACCGATCGCGATAATACGCCTCTCCTAATCGGTATCGGTATACCGATCGTTTTGACGATATTACTATCGGTCGCTTTTACCGCGTTAAAACGTCGTAGTACGACCATCAGAAAAGCTATACACGGCGGTCATCGTCGTCGTCGACCGGCGAACGGTAATATCGGTATGAATAAGGATTTATCGATAACGGACGGCGGTACGATCAGTAGTAGTAGACCGGTACGATTGGAAAATTTCGCCGAACACTATCGCGTCATGTCGGCCGATTCGGATTTCCGTTTCAGCGAAGAATTCGAAGAATTAAAACACGTCGGTAAAGATCAACCGTGTACGGCGGCTGATGTACCGTGTAACCGGCCGAAAAATCGTTTTACCAATATATTACCGTACGATCATTCGCGTTTTAAATTACAACCGGTCGACGACGACGAAGGTAGCGATTACGTAAACGCGAATTACGTACCCGGTTATAATTCGCCGCGCGAATTTATCGTCACGCAAGGACCGTTACATTGTACGCGAGACGATTTCTGGCGTATGTGTTGGGAAAGTAACAGTCGAGCGATCGTGATGTTAACGCGCGTCGTCGAAAAAGGTCGCGAAAAATGCGATCATTATTGGCCGTACGACACGTTACCGGTATATTACGGCGATATTTCGGTGACGTTATTAAACGATTCGCACTATCCGGACTGGGTGATATCCGAATTCTTGTTATGCCGCGGCGATCAACAACGCGTTATGAGACATTTTCATTTTACCACGTGGCCTGATTTCGGCGTACCGAATCCGCCGCAAACGTTAATCCGTTTTGTACGCTCATTTCGCGAACGCATCGGTACCGAACAACGGCCGATCGTCGTGCATTGTAGCGCCGGTGTCGGACGTAGCGGTACGTTTATCGCGTTAGATCGTATATTACAATCGATTCAACATTCCGACGTGGTCGATATATACGGTATAGTGTACGCGATGCGTAAAGAAAGAGTTTGGATGGTACAAACTGAACAGCAATACATTTGTATACATCAATGTCTCTTAGCTGTGCTGGAAGGTAACGAACATCAATCGTCTATACGTGAAATTCATCTGAATCCGGCGTACGACGATGACGACGATGACGAAGGTATCGCCGAATCCGGTATTTGACGTGAACTAAATTCTGACGTTTTGAATAAAATTATTAACACGTTGCAATGACCGCTGTCTGGTGAAGGGTCGTGTGTACACATAATGCGTAACTACATAAATAAAAATACTAAAACCGAATTGTAAGTAACTAATAACCCCGGTCCGGTGGAGGTTTATGTATTTATATTAAGTGTATATATGTGTATTGACGTATACGAATATAATATTGTAATATATATAATATGTGTTATACACATATGCGCAACATGCATGCACGAATATATATTGTTACCTACATGTGTGTAGCATCGCCGCGTATATATGATCGGCTTACTTACAATGCGTCGTGATGACCCCTATCAACTTTCGAGTTTATTTGACTTTACCGCTTACACAACACACGCGCGCACACACAATAGTGATAGACTATATTTTTAAACATTGATAGTGAATTCGATTCTTCATTTATTTCAAATCCTCTCTTTCTTAGTTATACTCCACCCTTCTTCCTGGGCATTCCTTCATATTCTTCATATATATATGAATTTTTCCTCATTATTTTATTTTCTATCAAGCCTCATTTTATGTTTTATGTCCACAATCTTCTGGGACATCCAATTTTATTATTTTCATATAATCGTCGCCATCATAAAGGTTGCCGTCTTTTCGTAACCACGTATCATCCAATCGTGTCGTTTCTAATTTTCTCCTTACTTAAAACAACGATCTCGCATACTGCCCTCTTCTATCAATATTAATTCGTTTTTCACATTCTCCGGTGTAATTCTCTATTTATTATCTTCGTTGTTCACAATAACCGCAGCTTCCATATTTAAATCCTGAATGCAAAGGATACAAGTATACATATTTACGTGTGTATATGCGCGCATGGATACACGTGATGCATTATTTGTATACACGTGTATAGAACATGAATATTCGTACATATATATTATATGTGTGTGTGTGTGTTTCATATATATTACGATTTACGATTTAGCCTATATTATTCGACTGCTGGAAGTAGATTTCCCCAATTTCTCAATCGGTTCCGATATTGTGCCTTTCTAATTCAATTATTTCTACCGGTGATTCTTATTATATCGTCATCCCATCGAGTTAGCGATCTTCCCTTCATCTGTTTCCTGCCTATAGACCACGATTGTGAAACACGCTTTGTCCATTTGTAGTTGTTTCTTTGAGCACCCCCAACTCCATTTTGATCTGGTCATGTATTCTGCTGTATCAAGCAGTTTAGTTTTCTTTCTTATCTTTGTATTGCGTATTCGATCTATACGTCTTATATTCAGCATTCTCGTTTCCAACGCTACCTGCATTTTATTTTCTCTAAGTTAATTTTTGTAAATGGCCAAGTTTGGGATCCGTGTGTTAGGGCTGGTAATTGCTTGTAGAGTTTAATTTTAAAAATTAATCGATATTTATTGAGTTGTAAATACGTTACTTCATTTTCTGAATGCCACTCAAGTTAAAGTTATTCCCTTTATTTCTTGTACGTTTTCATTTTAATCCTTTTCCCTATAGCTGATAACGTTTTCATTTGCTTCATCGTTTATATGTACGTTTTCACTTTTGTTTATCATTATTCTTTTCTTACTTAGGTTTATTTTCAGTGTTACGACGCTTAATAACGTTACTATATCATCCGCAAAACCCGAGATATTTTTTCAAGTATCCTCCATCTACCCGGATATCAATTGTGTTTCAATTTAAGCCACCCTTAAATACCATTTCCAGTGCAACAATTCGCAATTTTCACGAAATTTTGTCTCCCTGTCTTATCCCTATTCTTGATTGAATTTTCTTAGTAACCTCCTACACGTATTTCTGGTGGTATTCACATATTCATCTCGAATACCGCTGTTCTGAAAGAAGTTATTACTGGCCGACTTTTAATAATTGATAATATTTCATAAAAATAAACTTTAAATATATAAAAATTCGATATCCGAACAAAAATATTCGATTATATAAAACACGCATACTACACAGATATATACATGTATATTTGTGCATATACGTGCGCTCTCGGATACAATATATTGTTATATGCATACACGTGTAATGCGAATATTCACACGTATGTCGATTAAATTAAAGAAATTATATACAAAAAAAATTGGCTGTGGAATAACTTGAAATAGTAATAACAAAATACATTTTTGGAATTTATTTGTATCGTAGTTCAATTCGACCATTTTTCTTTAAAAATAAATCTATGATGCAATCATAAAATGTACATTTTTCCAGTAAACTCTGCAGTAGACATCTTTCAAAATCGTTTTAAAATTATTACACAGTACACTCAAAATTTGACATTAAATTCAACCTTTTGCTACAGTATATATATATATATATATATATATATATATATATATATATATATATATATATATATATATATATATGAAAAAAGGAAACACGATTCTCAAACTGAAAAAACAATTAATATACCAAAAAAACAATAATACTACACGGAAAAAAACCTCTGGCCTATTACTCGACTGGTCGACCTCTTTAGTTCATGGGTATTTTGCAAGCGTTGTATCTGTTTACGATACACCAACAGGAAATAATCCATTCTAATTTACATCTGTAGTGAACATGATAGATATGTAGCAATCTATACGTCTATTCAAACACATACAACACGGATTGTTTTCGAAATTGAAACCGGTACAAAATTAGCTAAAGTTGGTTCACAGCTACTAATCTTTCATAACAAAGCGTAACGGCGCTATCTTCCTTAATCTATAATAAATGAAGAAAAAATCCTCGCCAAAAGATTGCGCTATTATCTAATATAGAAAAAATATATACACACACACACACATATGTATATATAGTATATGTATATGCATATTACAAATTGTTTACGTTTTAAACGTGATTGAGATTAAAACAATTCGCTGTTTTGTTACTTCTAACATTTGTTTTTTTTAATTGTTGTATTACTTCTTGTTAAAGAAAAAAAAACGCTGGTTATAATTTTCGTTAATATTATATTATTAGCTTAATTATTTTTCTGAATCTCTCGTTATTAATTATTTGACTTTATTATTATTATTATTTATAAATTTTTTCTGCCATCCAAATAATTGAATCTACTAAAGATCTAATGAAACCATTTGATCTGATATTTATTTGTAAATCGGAACCATTTTTTAAATATTTTTATATGTTCATTATTATATATATATATGTATGTTGTATATGCCCTTGAATTAAAAGCACTGAATACTTAAATAGTTCCTCGCTGTTACCGTGGAAAAAAATAGTTTTACGACTCTAATATGATTTTAACGATAAAACAGTATTGCGTTTGTTTTCGTAAAGTACATATTTCGCATTAATTAATTTTTTTCACTTAATAACTTAAATCGATGGTGTTGTCATTATTATTTAACAATATTATGTAAAAAAAAATAATATAATAGATTAACATCTCGATCAAGTATATTATACATATATATAATTTTCTTTCGACTGTTCATATTTTTCTACTCTTATCGTGGGACCAAAGTATTCGTGTTCTCTTTTCTACATTCGTATTTTCATATATATATATATTTCTCTTTAGATTACACAATATTGTTTTTCTTGTGTTTTGATATTCTTCTACTTTATCGGCGAATTTATAAATATTTTTCGATACTCCTAGAAAATAATTGTAATCTTAGAATAATTTACGCAATTAATTTTTTTATAAGAGTGCCTACCTTTTATTTCTCAAAAATAAACGAATAAATTGATATAAAATGTCTACATTTTTTAGTAAAATCCGAAAAAAGAAAACGTACTTTTTTTTTAATATAAGTATATATTTAGCAAACTGCGATTCATTATTAATTCTCTAATACTCGTTTGGTGATTTTTTGAAGAATTACTCTGTAATAAAATTTAAAAAAAAAAACCACGATTTCGCATATTTATTTATTTATTTATTTATTTAAAGTTTTACGATACGCCCGTACAACAGCTTTCGCCAGTTATTACACAATACAGTATAGTATAGTAAATAAAAAACAATAAATATACCGCACATATACATGCACAACGAAATTACTAATACTTATTTACTTAAGAATATCACACACTATGTATACATACGCATTCAAACCTAAATACGTATGCCCACAATTCCTTTCTGTTATTCAATGATTTTTAATTGTAGTCGCGTTATATTCGATTTCATTATTTTTTTGTGATTTAAATTTTTTTAAATAACAACAATAGGTTAAACAACAACATCAAAAAAACAATTTTTGCATCCTCAATATTTCCATAATTTTTCTAACGTGAAATATAAAATAATTCGAATTTTTTAGTTTATTTTATATTTTTTTCAAATTATTATTCCATCGAAAAAACATGATCATATCGAGTGTTCTTATTTTTCGCGTGTTTAATTTTATTTATGATTTTAAAAATATCTATCTACGTATATAATCAAATGCGTACGAGTCTTGCTACAATTATCACCTCGAATGCTAGCCCATTTTATGATAAAAATAAAATAACGTATAAAATGGAATATATATATATATATATATATAGAAAAGACGATGTAGATATTTTTTTCCGTTCATTATTTCTTCACTGTATTATTAGTTTTTTCTGATTATTTTTAGATTTTAATTAACTACGTAATCTCGTTCGGTTGTGTATTACGAAGGGTTGTATCGAAATTTCTTTAATAACCTTAATAAACGAGTATTTTTTTTTTTTAATGATTTTTACGCGGTCTTTCCAAATTAGGTTTTTAAAAATTGATTGCATATAGAGTACATATTATCGTTTTAAATACAGAATTCGAATTAAAATTTTCTCGTTATTTTATAAATAATTACGAAATTAAATATTTTATATAATTTCAATAGTATTATTTTAAAAATTGTCACTCTGTAATTTTTTCAAGTAATCGACAGATAAAAATGAAAATTTCATCGTTATTAACGAACGGAATGTAATTAAAAAGTAATTATCACGATTTGGAATATATATATTCGCGACGCGGTCGATATAAATTACAAATTTCGTAACGTTAAATGTAACTTTTTAAAAGTTAGAACGATCATTTTTCTAAAAAATCAGTATTATTATTATTATTTCTATTTTATTATTTTGTTTATTGTTTATTTGTGTTCATTGTTTTTTTTTTTTGTTTTTAAGGAATTATTATTTTATACTTAAACTAACAATTTGCCTTCATCGTATGTTTTGTAACATGATAAAAATAAAATAACGTATAAAATGGAATATATATATATATATATATATATATATAGAAAAGACGATGTAGATATTTTTTTCCGTTCATTATTTCTTCACTGTATTATTAGTTTTTTCTGATTATTTTTAGATTTTAATTAACTACGTAATCTCGTTCGGTTGTGTATTACGAAGGGTTGTATCGAAATTTCTTTAATAACCTTAATAAACGAGTATTTTTTTTTTTTAATGATTTTTACGCGGTCTTTCCAAATTAGGTTTTTAAAAATTGATCGCATATAGAGTACATATTATCGTTTTAAATACAGAATTCGAATTAAAATTTTCTCGTTATTTTATAAGTAATTACGAAATTAAATATTTTATATAATTTCAATAGTATTATTTTAAAAAAATTGTCACTCTGTAATTTTTTCAAGTAATCGACAGATAAAAATGAAAATTTCATCGTTATTAACGAACGGAATGTAATTAAAAAGTAATTATCACGATTTGGAATATATATATTCGCGACGCGGTCGATATAAATTACAAATTTCGTTACGTTAAATGTAACTTTTTAAAAGTTAGAACGATCATTTTTCTAAAAAATCAGTATTATTATTATTATTATTTCTATTTTATTATTTTGTTTATTGTTTATTTGTGTTCATTGTTTTTTGTTTTTTGTTTTTAAGGAATTATTATTTTATACTTAAACTAACAATTTGCCTTCATCGTATGTAACATACTTTAATTCGTTGTATGCATTTTGTTATCGAACATCATCAAATTAATTGTTAATAATAAACGTTTCTCAATTTTAGAATAGTATATTTGTTACGGATATTGGATTATTTTTTCGCCTTTCAAACCAAGTGCACAATATATATATATATATATATATATATATATATATATATATATATATATATATATAAATAATACATACACGTATCGCTGGAAATACATTTGTGTTAATGTAATATGTAAAAGTACGATATATTATAATATATAAAACTGTAGTGTCTGTGTGTGGTTTTGCGGATATTCTCATTATAATCACTGCATTGGGCTATTTTTATCACACATAAACAGAAAATCTATTTTTAAAAATGTTCGTCTGTCTATCTGTCTGTTCCGATATTTAACTAAAAAATTATTCAATCAATAATGACGAAAATTGCACAGCTAATAGTCTATATCATCGGATTCGTTTTATTTCACATTGATATCACAAACAGGGCAGAAATTACAATAATTTAAAGTTTTAAAACTCTGTCAAATCGTTTAAATTTTAACACGTTTTCCGATTCGAATGCACCTTCACTACCAACACACGCAATACAAACCACGTGATTGAAAATTTCTGATAGTTAACATTTTAATACGAACGGATTTTGAAAATTAATAAACATTTAAATTGCACCTTAATTTGTAAATTTTAATCATCCGTAATTAATTGAACGTATTTATAATTATACACACGTCCTAAATATACTAATAAAATAAGTATATAATTTACGCTGTTTAACGCGTAAAACTATTAATTTTCACGCACTAAACTTCTATCAAACTGTTGAGCATTTTGTAAGTTAAAAGTAAAAATTCAATACTTAAATCTTAACTGCCTCATTTTTTTTTTCAGCAACTACTATACTCGATTATAAAACATTTTAGTAATTTTGCAAATAAGGTTACAAGTAAAAATTTAAAAATACGAAGCAACATAATAAATTATAAGTAAGAATTCACTACTCAATATCCAACAACATGAATAACAACGTAAATTACTAACAAATAAATTATATTCTGTGAAAGTATTTAGATGGCGTTAGTAGACGATGTAAACGATTATTGTTTCGTATTTATTTATTTTTAATATATATATATAAATTTTTAATCTAAAAAATAATATACTGGTGACAGGAACACATCTAGATATTATTCTAAATCACTATGTTCAATCTCAAATATAGAAGTGCAATAGTTTTTTTTTGTACAACCCAGGACAAAAATGTAAAATTGTTGCATAATATAGGACTCTCAATAAACACTCGCAAAAGGAAGTGTACATTAACAGACGAAAATAATAAGTTGGTACGAACAGTCTTTTATTGTGCTTCCACTAGTTTAACCATCAAGTAAAACATTATAAGGTGGCTTTCAACATATATATATATGGGTAAAAAATGTCCGTCATCAATAAGTTGTATGATTGTTCTTCCGCTAGTTTAACCATCAAGTAAAACATTATAAGGTGGCTTTCGACATATATATATATATATATATATATATATATATATATATATATATATATATATATATATATATATATGGGTAAAAAATGTCCGTCATCAATAAGTTGTATGATTGTGCTTCCGCTAGTTTAACCATCAAGTAAAACATTATAAGGTGGCTTTCGACATATATATATATGGGTAAAAAATGTCCGTCATCAATAAGTTGTATGATTGTGCTTCCGCTAGTTTAACCATCAAGTAAAACATTATAAGATGGCTTTCGACATATATATATATATATGGGTAAAAAATGTCCGTCATCAATAAGTTGTATGATTGTGCTTCCGCTAGTTTAACCATCAAGTAAAACATTATAAGGTGGCTTTCGACATATATATATATATATATATATATATATATATATATATATATATATATATATATATATATGTATATATATATATATATGTATATATATATATATATATATATATATATATATATATATATATATATGTATATATATATATATATATATATATATATATATATATATATATATATGGGTAAAAAATGTCCGTCATCAATAAGTTGTATGTTGATCTATTGAAATCTTCCTCATTGTTACGCTTAAAGAATTACCGTTCAGCATTTTGACGATGACGATTTAAGACTTTTTTTTTTTGTTAGTTTTACCATAAAAAGTAAACTTTCGTGTTTTAAAAAAGACATCGCAAATATTTTCGTATTAATTATAGTCCGAAAATAGAATCGCCCCTCCGTGTAATTCCATTCAAAATTTAAAATAATTGATAAAACAATGAGCCAGTCGTTTTATGTAGGTTAGATATTTATTTTTAATAATCAGACAATTCGATATAATTTCACGCGATTACGCTAATTCAATTGTCTTCTAATTGTCTTTATAATTTACATTTTTATTTGTATAAAATAAAGTTAGACACGATTAAAAAAAGAGCAAATACATTTTACGTTAATACCATTTTTAAATATACCTCCGTAAACTTGTCATTATCTCTTTAAAATCTTTATTAATAATTCTTTCTCAGATTTCCCCCACCCCGTTTTCCAATATGTAGGCCCTTTGTGGCTTAACAGTAATCCTCTAGTGTTCTGCTCGTATAACCTGACGGACGAGAGTTTTAATGGTAACAAAGTGGTCTAGTTTACTAGGCTATCCATCCAATTGGTCGGTGATTATCAGCGTGCTAGTAAAATCAAAAAATCGTAGTGACGAACCGCCCTGTATTAATTAGCTTGCTCAAAATGTGTCTTTGTTGGGTGGTTCTCGATTAATCTGGTTGATAAAAATCGCTTGTGCGACGTCCTTTACTAACTTTCGAGTTGATGCAGTTTGATTTTGACAAAGTTCTATCAATAAGTACCGTTATCGCTTAAATTAATATTTTTATTGAAACCTATCCTTAGATCGGTATTCGTTTGGATTTCGTTCTTGCATTGAAGCTAATTAAATGGCGTAATGCGCCAAACAAATACGTATACAAAGTAATTGCGATACAATGAAAAAAATCACCAAACACCGAAATGACAAAGTGTATTGTAAATTTATCAATTAGTTATATACGCCCTTCGTCTGGATTATTCGTTTGAACAAATGATCATCTAATACAATGAAACCGATAAGTACTCGTAAACGATCATCTAATTGGTCCTGTAAATCGAACGCAGTCTTACGTGTAGTTCGTTTTGGTTATTCGTTAACGGTGAGAACCAGTAATGCGTTGTTCTTCAGATAATGGTCTTGTTATCCTCAGCAGCTATCATTTGATTGTATTTTATATCAATAACTATTATACGCAAATTTATTTGAACAAAACTTCACTTATATATTTTATACGGTTTCAATATAAATCTGACACATGAAATATCGCTTGAAGGCCAAAATTATTTACTAAATTTTAATCGCTATCAAGAGAACACGAAGATTCGATCACATTTTGTAATTTAGATAATTTCCCGGAATCCCTGCGAACAAAGAAAACGCATAGATTAGATTAATCTACCACTTTGATCAATAAAACGATCTTAAAAAGAAACGCTTGAGGTGTGGTTTATATTTGATCGTCACAGGTCAACTTTTATAACTTGTAACTGAGCACACATTTCTTATGAAACTACATCAAGTATATCATGCGGTTTTTGTTTAATAAGAGCGATATACTCGTATGCGCTTGTTGAACTAATCTGCTCGTTATGCAATTGAAATATTTAATTATATTACAAATACAAATTTTATTTTGGTTGTAATTTTTCAGAACATCTAGTCGTTCAATTAATTTGATTCTTCATACGAATTGATAAGAAGAAGAAAAACCAGAAGAATATTTCTGAATTACAGATTAGTGGGTCTTTTATTTAAAATGACAATTAAAAATTATTTTTCATTCATTTATTCCATATATTTAAGACGTTTGTTATTGTTGTAACTAGCTCACCATCTTTCATTTCATTACTCTTTTACCTGCTGCTAAGGTTTCATAATTTAAGCTTTTCTTTTTACTTGATCCATTTCCCTCCACTTCAATTTTCACTCGATTATGACCGTCATATTGTTTAAAGTATATAAGATCCAGGTGGTGATAATCAACGATCTCATTGACAACATAAAAAGAAAGTTAGACATGTTGCCATCTTTTTTCAATATATATATATATATATATATATATATATATATATATATATATATATATATATATATATATATATATTACGACGATCATCGTATGTTCACGTTATAATAAATCTAAATTTATTATATTGAAGGTGGAAAACTAATATTAAATTTAATTATTATAATAAAACAAAATATATAAATAATTATTTATTTAATTGAAGTAAAATATATTAAAATTATTATAATATAATCAAACCGGATTTGTAATAGATAAACTATTATTATAAAAAATCAATTGAAAATTAGTTAAATCACTAATATTTATTTTCTTAAAGAAAATACAAAGCTTTACGCCATTATCAAGTGAACCATTTTAAAACATCAAAATTTTTTAAAAATATAAATTAAATATAATTACTTAAAAATATGCGATGGTGATTGTGAAAATATGATCCAAAAATGTTGTCTACTTCTGTTCTATCTATTTTTTGATTTGTTGAAATTTAATATCAATATATTTGTTTATTAATTTTGTTTTTTATATTAATTTTTTCTTCAATATTATTTTCCGGATTCTGTAAAAGTTGTGTACTGGTGGAATTTTAAATTTTTCATTAACTGTTGCGATGTATGATGTCCAAAAGTAAAATATAAAAATATACGAACGCAAAAATTTTTTTAAAAAACACAATTTTACAAGTAAAACGAAAATAAATATTAAAAATCTGATAATCAATAAAATAGTTAAAATTAATTTTAGTTAGTCAATGGAAAAAAAACAGTGAATTAGTTTGACCAAATAAATCTAGCCAGTAAATAATGAAGAAAAATGTATAAAAAGGGATGGTTGTTCATTTTCAAGAGAGTTCGAGTTTTTTCATTTACATAGTTCAGTCGTTAGTTTCCTGATCAAGATGGTTAAAATGAAATGAAGAAGGATAGCCAGGCAACAATTACAAATCTGGTCGGGTTAGTTTATTTATTACTTTCAAGTAAATTAAATTATTATTTTTTATAACTAATCCATTAATAAATATATATTAATTATTTTAAAATATAAAATAAAATATTTCTTTATAATAAATATATAATAGTTTTTTTTTTTAATAATTTTAATAATAGTATATACGAGGTATCTTGTAATATATATATATATATATATATATATATATATCGGTATAGACGTCAATAATTTAAGATATAATTCTTTACGATGTGCATATAATTTATAGTGGAAAACGAAATGGATTATAACAGAGTCTACTGAATATTTAGACTGATTGTAAAATGGAAATAAATGAAAACAGAACCAAAACAATAATATGCTCAAAAACAAAGCTAACGAATAACAATACGAATATTCATCTAAACAGAGACAACAATTATCACAAGAGAAAAGGATTATGAAAATTTCCTTATTTAAAAAAAAAAAAAATTAAGTATTTCAGAGGATAGAGGAAAAACCGCTAATAATAACAATAAAAAATAGAAAGAATAACATGATATGGCAGTTAACTTTTTTTAGAAGGAAAGCGACCTAACGGAAGACTCAGAACTAAGTTTATGGAAGATTGATTGCAAAAACGAAGTTATGCTGAGGTGAAACAATACCAAACGAATGGTTAAGATAATAATGATGACCGTCAGAGACTTTATGATGCGATGTGTATCATCCCTGAAGTCTTTCTTGAATTATTTCTGAAACTTTTCTTTCTTCATTATAAATGAAACCGTGTATTCATTTAAAAGGTGGAAAACGATAAAATACATCTATATCTTTAGATGTAAAATGTCGATCCATTTTTACAACCTTTTAAATCAGTATGTAATTATAAACGAATAATTTAAATTTAAACATACGTCACAGAACACTGGAATGTTGTAAATAAATAAATCGAAACGTAAAAATTTTTATATTTTCTAAATGGATCAGGATGGACATCTTGAATGTTTTGCCATGATTTATCTTCTCATATTTGCGGTTTTATTCGTTAAATATTTTCATTTAAATTTGTTCAAATTTAAGTGTTTTTTTTTTGTAAGAGTACGCATAATTAAAAAAATTATAATAATGTGGACTTAGTGTTGACATTTTTTTTAAAGGTGTGCAATGTAATATTTTTAAAAAATAAGAAAAATGAATTACAGTCACCAAAATTTTCTTTATGAAAAATCACAGATAGTTTTTTCACTTTGTTAATTTTTATAAATTCTATATCTAAATTAATATTTTTTATATTTTATATTTTTATAGAAGTTGAAAATTACCTACATACTCCACATCAAATGTCTCCTGATAAAACCTGTCATAAATTTATCCAAAGATACGTAAATCCGAAAAAAAAACTCGTGGATATGATCTAATCACATCAAAATTAATCATTAAAACTACAAAGAAAGCTAAAATATTACTAATCTTTATATTCAAAGCAAGTATTACAACGGGATATTTTCCAGTGCAATGAAATTCGCCACCAAAATGCTAGTACAGAAACCGGAGAAACCTGCCGAAGACGTGTGTAACTTCATACAGACCTTAAGTTTGCTTCGAATATTTTCGAAAAATTATTATTAAGAAGAATGAAATCCTTATTAGCCGAAAATAAAACTATTCCGGATTATCAGTTTGGCTTTAAGAAGCACCATAATACAATCCAGCAAATACATAGAGTTGTTGACATGGTACATAAGAGTTTCGAGAACAAAAAGTATTGCTCAGCAGTATTTTGAGACATCGAAAAAGCATTCAATAAAGTATGGCACGATTGGTTATTACTTAAAATAATAAAAAAAAAAACAATTACCCCACCATTACTACTCGCTAGTCAAAAGATATGAATTTCAACGACTCATATTCGGATATTTAGTCAACTCGGGTGTTCCGCGAGGCGGTGTACTTAGACCCGACTTGTATCAAATTTATACATACGATTTTCCTGTACATGTCGATACAACGACAGCAATGTTCGCAAATGACACTGTCATTGTATCCTCGAATTAGCATCGCAGCAACTACAAATTCACTTAAACGAATTAGAAAGATGGTATAAATCGTGGAAAATTAACGAATTCAAGTGTACTCAAGTCGTATTTACTTTTAAAAAAGTCGACAATTGTCCAGTTGTAAAACTAAACAGAATGCATCTCGATTAGAAACATACGGAGAAATCATATACACGCTAAATGGAAACATACAAACATTATATTCCAAAAATATATTAGCTAATTGAAGAAATCAATATTATCATTGGAAAATAATATACTATTGTATAAAACAATCCTAAAACCGATATGGTGTTACGGAATCCCACTTTGAGGAATCGTGAGTAAATCTAATATAGCGAAAATTCAAAGAGTTCAGTCGAAAATCTTACGATCGATAGTTGGCGCGTCCTGGTATGTAGGCTACAGCGAGATACACAACAAATAGCGTCAGTTAAAGAAGAGATTGAAGCAAACTGCGATAGATCGGTTAAAGTATCACAGTAATAATCTAGCGCACATATTAGTCGTAGATGGTACTAGATTCAGACGACTAAAACGAACTAACATAATTAATTAACTAATCATATACATCAACAAGGGATGACTTCCACTGGGAAGCATTCAGTTAAATATATATTTATATATTTTATTTTTTATAATCACTTCATAATATCGGCTTAACAGAAAGAAACTTTTAATGATTTCAACTACTTTTTTGTTGTTTACGTCAACATTTTCATAATTATATGGTTCCATATTTTTCATGTACACGAATAAACGAATTTGATTAAAATTTCCT
This sequence comes from Coronaproctus castanopsis, assembly GCA_032883995.1. Taxonomy (NCBI): domain Eukaryota; kingdom Metazoa; phylum Arthropoda; class Insecta; order Hemiptera; family Monophlebidae; genus Coronaproctus; species Coronaproctus castanopsis. The sequence continues at coordinate 33,843,167 of CM065053.1, forward strand.
TGTTTACAAAAATTTATATATATTTTTTGTTGCGGCGATATAAATAAAAATATACATATATTTATCCCAACTTGTCCTGATCATACTGCAGAGTTGACAGAAGTGTCCAAGGACAAAGACGGAGCAGGTATGTTGATCGCCAAATTTCGGTCGAAAATGGCGTACAAAGAAGAAGCCTAAAATGACAAAGAGTTAAAGAACTACATTACTGCAAAGTTCACATCATAATTATCTTTCGACGTATAATGTTTCCTAATTTAATATTATTTATTAAATTATTCTACTTTCTAAACATTATTTTTTTAATTTTGTCAGTTACCCCCCCTTTTTTTTTGTTAATAAGTAAATTGGGTCTCGTGTAGTATATTTTTTTTTTCATATGAACACATAAATCTGATCATAGAAATGCTAGTGAGATTTAGTGAGTTTATATTTCGAATTAGCCTTATATTGTTAGTGACATAAAATGTTCTCTCGAAATAAATTCGATGTTATACATTTTCGGTATAATGTACCTTAAATGAAAATAAAATTGCGATCGATATAAATCGAGGTAAAAACGGTTAAAGAAATGCGTAGTAATAGTAAAAAACATTTTATTTACCGTCAACTTTACTTCAACAGCATCTTATGTCATTTTGTTTCGAAGCTAACTACGACGGAGCTAAATTTTCCATTATTAGCAATAATCCGTTTCATACCTGCGAATATGAAAAAAAAAAACGTAAAGTTTAAATAAAGTTTTTAGTTCATCTATATTTATTCACCGTAATGAAATAAACGACAAAAGGAATAGCAAAATTTTTATTAAAACTAATTTCGATTATATCTTTACGTTTTATTAATTTAAGATTACTTAAGGTTAAAAATTAAACGAGTGCCGGATGAATGCTATGAAGTAAAATACCATTCGCGCATTTTAATTAAAAGTTTATTCAGTTACGTATAAGTGAAAAAGTATTCTTACCGATTTATCGAGCGAAATAGGTTATTTTAAAACCGATGCTAACATTTTATATATTTTCTTTGCTCCATAACGAATGGATTTTATTAAACCAGCTGTAACGAAACCTTTTAAACTTTGTTTTATACTCGAAGACCATACTATTTTACGCAGGCAATCGTCTAATACTTGTCCAACGTCTGTATGATGAGAGACCGTTCGTAATACGTCTTCCGTATCTTGATGTAAACCGGTTTTTTTGTTGTAAAATTTTACCAACAATTTTTGCGGCGTTCTCGGCAAATTATTTAAGTGATGCCAACGTGCTTCCGGACTAGAATTTTGTTGACAATTCCTACTTATCCGATTTTCAGGTATATACACGAAATCTTTCAAAGATGTTATTATTCCGGAATATAAATTACGAAAATGATCGATCTGCGGTACAACTATATTACTAATTTTATTTTTATCTTCGCCGAATATCATTCGAAAATCGCCCGCGTACGAAATATTAGCGATAGCTTGATAGAATTCTATTTCCGAGAAATATTCCGGTAATAGTAATAACGCTGTATGAACGGCGCTGTACAAATTCATACGGACGGCTGATAACAATTCGTGATCAGACGATTGAACTAGCACAGCGACGGGCTTATGTAAACGACCGGCAACATACAAGTGACACCAATCGAGTAGGTCGGCAACAAAATGATTTCGATTTATTACGCCGTATTTAAATGTTACGTCATTAAACGATACTAACGTATTGTAGTACACTTTTGCTGTCCACTCTTCTTGAACTTTCGTTACATAGGCAGGACCCAAAAATTTTAAACCGGAATAATGATCCGCGTGATGGGTTACATTTTCTTGATGAAATAGCAACGAATTTTTCACAACAAACAACATATCTAACATCGGCATACCGCCGACCGAATTGGCCTGTTTAAACGCACCTGAACCATAACAAAAACAATATTCGAAATTTCGTTTAGAAAAAATTGACAAAATATCGTTAGCAACTTTTAGTACCATAATTTATATCGGACGATGTAAAAACCGAACTACAAAATTTCGTACTTTGTCGGCTTTCTATACGCGCAATGACGTACAGAATTAAAATTGATAATTTTTTAAGTCGTATATAAACGCGCGCAAAAATATTTTTTGATAATTTTATTGCGTTTCACGTAGGAAAAATTTATTTAAATGACAACGTACGTGTTTATTAAAAAATGACAGATTGATTTTATAATTTATTTTAAAAAATAATTTTAAATTTAATTAAAAACGCGCACAACTTATAATTAGGTTTCAATTAATTCTTTAACGAAATAATAATATTAGTGTAATATTATCATACATAAACAATTATTTTTTGGTCATAATGAGAAAATTAATTACATCGTGACCAAAAAAGCTGTAAATAGGAGATGTGAAATAAATTCGTTTTACAAATTGTTTTTGATCGCTGATGAAAAACTAAAACAAACGAGTTATAAATTACAAGTGAAATTATTTTATTCGTTCGTTTTATTAATACTGTTCTTCAATTTGATTTTGTGAATTGTCTTAAATTCATATTTTTTCATTATATCCTTTTTTTTCTTTTTAAACTTCACTTTATAATGGCCTAACAGACGAAAAGGCGATTTTTCAATTAGAAAAAACTTTTAGTGATTTTAATTTATTTTTTGTTGTTTATGTTATTTTATTTACATTAAAAATATATCGATAACGCGAATTGGCAGCATTTTTCTCAATCGTCAAAATGTAGTATAACTTTTATAAGTATGATCATGCCAATTGGCGCCGCAGTGAACGAAATACTACTTTCGTAATAATTTTATTAAAATTCGATCAATAATAAGTTTCTCCTCGTCGGATAGTAATTTTTATCTGTAAACTTATACCGGATTCTTTTAACACGTTTATCGTAGAATATATATTATTTTTTGTGCAACCCGATTCGGGTATAGCTTAAATATTTTCCGCAGACTCTATTATTTCGCGTAGTAAATTCCGACTTGAAATAATTCTCCTACTTTTGTGACACCAGATTATGTTTTTAAAAGAATCATATTTTTCTTCGTTCTTTTTTCCCTTCTATCACTATCATGTTCATTGTTATACTGACCCTCTCATAAAATATGTAAAAAAAACTTTTTCCACATTCATTAGGTTATCTGAAAAGCGGTTAGTGGTAATGAAAATGTAGACGTCTGCTGAAGATACCTTGGAAGGATAACAAATGTGGAAGTCTTCAAAACCAGTTAGCGGAGAACTATTGAATATCGTACAGAAATGAAACATTGCAGCACAATTCGTGGAGAAGAATACCGTGTATTACAAACTATATTACAATTGTAGAATGGAATAAAAACGGCCCCAAGGGTTAGAAGGAAGTACGGATGGATAATGAACATAAAGGACTGGACAGGAATAAAGGTAATTGGAATTTGATTGAAGCGGCAAGAAATAGAACACTAAAATCAGACAACGCGTTAAGGACGTATGGCATCATAAGAAGAAAAATTAACTTCATTAACCCGTTCATTCACCATGTCCACTATATGGTACATGAAATTTTAATACTAGCAAAATTATATATTTTCTGGTTGACGATGAAGTGTCTCAATATTAATTATATTTATCTAAAAAAAAATTGAAAATAATGTGGAGTTATCTAAAAACGACATTGTATAATGAATAGTCTGTATCAAATTTATCAGTTACTGTCAAAATTTCATGTGTGACTGAAAGGGTTAAATGTGGTGCCTTTTCGCGTTTAATTTTCTTTTGATCCGTAGAATCTTTCAATTTCGGCGATATCTTTCCATATATAATTTTTATCGTCCACGTTTCGCACTTTAATCGGCATGCCGATCGTACACTTAACATCTTGTGGATTTCTTCATTTAATCTGTCGTGAAGAATTATCTTTAGATCACGGGCTATCCGAATTTTTTATTTTTCTACATTAGAATCATTATCTCCAATTATAAAATAACTTAGGTAGGTGTAATTTCTCTGTCGTTAAAGAATAGTCTTTTATCTGTAATTGGTATGAATTTAGTTTCTCGATGTTTACTCCGATTCTTTTTGCACACTTTCAACAGCGGCTGAATGCACTAATAATTCCGTGCCCACGATATACGATGTATCTTAAGCTACTGAATAATTTAAAAATTTGTAAATAATGATACCTTATGCGATATTTAGCGAAGTTATATAGAAACGTAAAGGTTTTTTAAAAAAGGGCTTTTATAATTATAAGGTTAACGATTGATATCCGGAATATTAAATTTGCCTGGTTGACTCGATTGCTCCTATTCGTAAATATTTTTGTTTAAGCTTATAATAAATACTTGTATTTCGTGACATATTTGGATACTTCACACTCAATTTTTCTTTTTGGTAAATATTTCTTTAAGCGTATAAATCCGTTGCCCTGCATGGCACAAGTTTCTCTAGTAAATAGAGTCACTGAACCGCCATATTGTGACAATCGCACCGGTGTAGAAACGAAATAACAACCACGTGAATTCAGTACTTCCACATCGTGCAGGATGGTAATACTCGGCGCGGACTTGGTACTAATTAAGAAAGCTAAATCGGAACTCAAATCACATAGGAAAATGTAGGTGGTTCACATGCCGAAGATGTTCCTACCAATAAATACCGTTAAGCTTTCTAAATAACAGCAGACTATCATCAAATCGTGTGTTACAATGTGCCTTAGTCGGATTACTGAATACCAATCTAGAACGCGGGTAGATGAATATACGGCGCCTTAAAAACCGGGTCCATCCGACTAAGCCTGCAAATCCTAATAAAAATCATGGCGGAAGGCAACTGGATACGATCGTCATTAATTTCCCCAGCATTACACGCACGAATACCGATAATATAATTCATCAATCCGTTCCGTAGATATCTATTTTCGACATATACGTACCACTGTTTCGCCGTAATAATGGCCGTATACAAACATCGAGCCAATTAGTGTTACAATATGAGCATTTTTTTTCATGACATGAAAATGTCTTGTCACGGTATTCTTTTTTTTTCACCTTGGTCACGTAAATGAAGAGTTGTTTCCTCGTAGAGGCTTGCAAGTCTGGAAATTCAGGATATTATTTCCATTATAAAAATGTCGATCACGGTACGTAAAAAATCAATGCAATTTCGATTGTTTACATTCGAGATTCGCTTTTAGATTATTTCAATGGTATAATGTAAGAATTTTATTTCATAAATGGAACATCATTTGCGGCACATTTATTATACGGTTATTGGCGCACATATCTGTAAATTGTAAATTTAATGTCAAATTTACTTTATTTCTTTCTTTCTTTCAAATATTTGTAAAGTTCCGTATGTGGTGAAAGTCTTAAATCAATATTAAATGTATTTCTCTCGTGACGTACTGTAAATATATACGGTTCTTTGTTCTTTTCTATCATTTAATCGCTTCTTACCGACTAAAATTTCGGATAATCAACGCGTGAACAAATGAATCTTTCAAAAAATTTAGATATTTTATAATACAGCGCTATCTTTAGGAATTTATTAGTACTAATAGTTTTATTCTATATCCTACAGAGTAGGCTAAATATTACGTTGCGATATTTTAATTAGAAAATATCGAAGAATGTGACACCGATTGTTTCTTTCTTATGATTGCAGTAGCGTGTTGCGTTGCCCCTGGAATCCTTATTTATTCGATATTTTTTTTCGCACGACGCGATTAAGTTAAGTCCTTGAATTTCTCGTAAGACGAAAACTGTACGTGGAAATAAGTTCTTGTTCATCCGGATTTACGACTAAAGAACAATAATTGCAGAAAGAACTTTACTCCGTCGGAGCTATGAAAAATTAAATCTTAATTGTCGACATAAGAAGTTACTGTTTTTTGCTTATATTATATAGAAGTTTATAAATGCTATATTAACGTATACACACTATTAGCAGAATCAAATAAAGAGTTACAAGAATTCTTAAATCGCTAAGCAACAACAAAAGTTTAAAATGATGATAAATACTGCGAAAACTAAAGTGATGGCATCTTCAAAAATCGGAAATCAAAGAATAAATATCGTCCTAAACCAACAGAGCTTAGATCAAGTAACGGAGTTCGCCTACTTAGGAAGCATAATATCCTCAGATGAACTATACGAATAGCTCTGGCGAAAAATGAGTTTTTGAAAAAACCGTTCCATGTATCATACCAGAAAACACGTTGTTAAAAGCTTTATCTTTGACATTGCATGGATCAGAGATATGGACGGTTTTAAAAAGAGAAAACGATAAGCTCAGAGCATTGGACATGTCGTTGACTCTTAAGAATACTACCATGGACGAGTAAAATAACTAACAACGAAGTTTTACAACTGACAAACGAATGACGCGAAATAGAATAAAAAAGAGAAGAGATGACGTGGTCGTGCATTTCATCGGATATTCGGAATGGATGACAACACTAATTGAAGGAATGATGAATGGAGGACAAAGTAAAGGCAGACCACAAACTGAATATATGGACCGAATAAAAAATGGCGAATGTTATGTCGTTATAAACGTACGAGCATGCTCTAGTTGACGGATGTAATATGCTATATGATGCTCACTCACCAACCGTAACGTTAGGGAGAGAAAAAATATATATACGTATGTAAATGAATAAGCCGAATTTTAAAATTTCACGGCCAACAAAATACTTAAAGTACCACAATTAAAACGTAATAATGAAGCATATGGACTGCGTTTTAAACCTTTATACGGTATTTATTATAATACCAGAAGCTTGTACTATACAAAATCCCTCCAAATTTGTATATGGTAATTACACACACTATATATATATATATATATATATATATATATACATATATATATATATATATATATATATATATATATATATATAATTTAACCTGAATTATTATTAAGACCAGGTGGTTTAACTTTGGTTTTTTATTATTTATAAGCGAACATATTTAAAATCTGAAGCCATAACTTACAATAAGTTAACGTTAAAACTGAAATTACGCAAGTATTGAAATAAAGTTCGCACCGACAAAATTCTTAATGAACATAAAGGTTTATACATATGTGTATACATTATATAAAATATTTAGCACACCTACCATCGTGATGTGAAGCTTATACCTGAATAGAAGATAGATAATGTACCGCTGTAATGGATTCTAGGTTACTCATTGTGTAAAATATGTTTTCATTATATTCTGAGATTTCAAGTGCGGTATTTACGCTACAGTAAGAATTTAAGAGCAATGTCCTAATATTAGTGTAACGATATACATTATATATATATATATATATATATATATATATATATATATATATATATATATATATATGCGTATGTATATATTTCTTTTTTAAATTAATAAAAAGAAAGTTTAGACGAGCACCTATTTTAACGGGTTAAATAGTCGTTGTATTTAGTACGTAGAAATGAGCGTGATGAGAAAATGAAACATTTTAATCCGACAGACAAATTTCGTCCGCTATAGAGAACTACACCCCAAAGGGATCGATCTAAACGTTTGGTCGATTCTTTTTATTTCTTCAAGAATGCGTCGCTGGGGTTTATTTAATTTTATTTCGTCTCGCGTTTTTCTTTTTTCATCTTTATCAGTATTATTATTTTTTTTTTAAATGGGGAATGCCTTCATGGTTTACCCAGCGTGATACTGTGTTGACTATCGGTATTTTAATCAAAGACGCTGACTTCTCTAGAAATGTTGTTATATGGGGCAATAATTGTAGATTATCCGGATGGAGAAGGTATTACAAATGTCTACGGATGTATAATATATGGAGAACGTGGTGAAATAAGATAAAATTCGGAACATAATGGTGCTATAAAACAGCAATATAAAAACATATGATCGGGATTGCAGACTGCCTGTGACAGAAGGGACTTTCTTTAAGTCACGTATGGATAAGACGGTCAGGTAACAAATGATGTCCAAATCGCAATCTACTGACGAGTACAATTCCCTTGCGATTAATTTTCTTAGAGTAATAGAATCACGGAAGTTTGAGGAGGGACGGTTGAAGTTGATAGTAATAGGTGATAATGATCTCAACGTACAAATGATCTTTATGATTCAGTTGAACAGAGTGAATGATACCATTGTGAGAGACTAAGGAGAGTTCTGCGCCATTAGATGACGCGTCTTTAGCTAATGAGTCAACAAATTCAACGTTTGGAATATCTTTATGACACGGTACCCACAAAAGGAATGCAAATATTACCACGCGTTCCAAATTATTAAGCTTTAGCAAAACTAATCCAATTAATGTATCTGACACATTCCATTTATTGTCTGTAGCCGTTACCACGGTTTTCGAGTCGGTAATAATAAGGCAATTTCGGCGAATATTTAAGTCCATTAAAATTGATAAAACTTGCTGCTGCACATTCAGCAGTAAATACTGAACATTGTTGACATAATTTGTACATATTAATTGAAAGCTGGAATGAACATTTGCTTCATTTCTTAAATATATATATATATATATATATATATATATATATATATATATATATATATATATATATATATATATATATATATATACGTTACGATATGAATACGACCGTAGTTAAATTTCGTATTTCGCGTGCTTAAACGCGATTGCTTCTTGAAGTTGTTCCGGTTCGAAATAAAATTCCGAGAATTACTTTTTTTCTTTTAACGTACTAAACGCGTGATCTTCTATAGGTGACCGATAAGCGATTAGTCATCGAATCCGAACTATAACCTCGGTGGATAGTTAAAACCGTCGTCGAAAATCAAAGGGGTTAGTCTCGATTTAGATACTTCTCGCTGTTATCTGATAAATTAAGGAGCAGCAGTAGATTATTTCCAGCTTCTTTAAGTAATATGCGCTACATTCCTACCTGAATGAAAAGTATTACACGCGGGGAGTCGTAACGGATATCACTTTGACCATCGCTGATCTTACAACTTTCGATTGGAACCGTTGTAAAATTTTTGTACATTCGAAGCAAGAGTATACCTAAGCAGTACGTCTAGAAAGGTTCGGTGTAATATAATGGTTTATAACACGGAATTTGCATATTTTTATAATCTGAAGAAAAATTCCAATACTGATCACGAAATTATTCGATCTGTTACTTCGCGATCATTAGCATTCCATATCAAAATTTGACTCGTTCGTCGAAGTTGTTAGAGATAATGAAGTCTATATCCGATTTTCACTACCGCAATCATTTAAAATTTTATCTACCGAACTATATGTGATATAGACGATTTCAGTATAAATACTGAACTTGAGTCTAGCTTGCCAATAATAATCTGCTCGGACTCTCTTCCAACTTCGAAAATGCTATTCATAATGTATATAACAAGAGGGGTAGTACAAACAATTGTAGAATTAATTATTAAAAATACCGAACGATCCGTTACATTTCTCTGAAACCCGGCACACAGGAATTGCTGGAAACGAACTAGCAGATAGGGCATCAACAGAAGCGGCAACCGTGTTACCTGTGCTTAATTTACCAGTTTCATTTTATTGATACTGTTCTTCATTTTGCTGTTTTTTTTTAGAACTGTAATCTTAAATTAATATTTTTTCATTTTATATTTTTTATATTTTAAATATGTCACTTAATAATGGCCTAACAGCAGAACCAGCTTTGTGATTTTTCATTAAGAGAGGAAAATTTTAGTGATTTTAACTTCTTTTAAGTTGTTTATTTTGGTAAGTCACTACATTCCACATTCTTTAAAAATGGATTTTTTATACAAAATTATACATTTCGGTTCAAGAAATAAATACGGGAAGCGGTGAAAATATAAATATAAAATTGCTTTTTAATCGACCACCAGATAATTTTTCAACCGATTATATAAATATTTATAGAATTGATAAATCTTAAATGTCCCTTATTACGAAAATTCCTATATATATATATATATATTTTAAAAGTTCGTGTTCCGTATAGAGGACATTGTGACTGAAACGGTTAACGCTGCTTTTAATTATTTCGATTTTCGAACGGGACACTGATAGTTTGTATAAATTTATAAATGCAACACGCCCAATTTACCTGATAAATGATTTCGTTATCGCTATCTCACTCTAACTACGTATATATTATATTGCATACGTGTACTTTGTTTTTTTTTTTGTTCTTTATACGCACCATAAATATGAAAAGTGACATTCAATGTAGCTCGTAATCTTTTGCCCGTTTCAGCACGTTTACTTTTATTTGTATGCGTGCACTATATATATATACAAAATATTTGTTTATCCATATATACATACATATAAAAACATATATACCGTATTAGGAAGCACACACACACATTATATATTATATGTTGGGTAAAAGTATATGATACTAGTGTACTGATACAATATATATATAACTTTTTATGTGAGGGAAAGTAGACGTGAAAAGCAGTTGTCATTGGTCGCTTAGTTGAGGAATTATTAATGGCCGCTTTCGAGACAATTTTTACGGATAATAAAACTTCGGTGTAAATTCTTAAGCCGTGAAATGAAGTGGAAATTGCTACTGCCGGTCCGTTAAGATACACTTGAAAGCCAACAATTCTACTCTTTCTCATTACTGTAGTCAAGGGGTGGTGCTGTTATTGCGAAGAGGTTAACATTATATCCTTTACCAGCATCTCTTTTATGAATATATATATACTAAACTGTCTACTTTTACTAGTATAAACGAGACAAAGACTAGACTTATATAATTGACGTTAGGAGTGTATAATAATACATTATTTACAAATGTCAATGTTGAAGAAATGAGCTTATATATGTGTATAATTTTATAATGACTGTTCGTATAGTTTTAAACGGCGAAAAATATTTCTGTTGGCTGTGATTCAAAATTTTTAAACACTATTTAGACCGACATCTTCGTTCAAGTCTTTATATACATATATATATACATATGGACGGGGATTATAGGGAGGAGTGTATCTTGTTATCGTTTGAGAATAATAAACGTCGTCTCACCGGGAAAATTTACCGAGATGATTATCCTAATTTCAGAATAAACGCAACAAAACGAAAAATGCCCAAAACCAAACAAGTTTCTTCCGGTGGGCAGATCCCAACGTACCTATTTCAAAGTAATGAAGTTAAATAATTTTCTTGAATAAACGTTTATTAATAAAAGAATGTTATTAAAGAGCTGGAACAAATCAAAATGAAGGAAAAGAAAATAGCTAGGACCGAGATGTGATCGGGAAATGTGGAAAGAAGCGAAATAAGGGGAAAATATACGGTCATATTGAAGATATTATAATCGCGATGTAAAAAAGAAGATCAAGCTAATTATCCACTTAAAAAGAATGGAGACTGAAAACAAGAAGGATTTTTGAATAGTTTGATAAAAAAACCCTAGAACGCAAATTTCCAAATTTCCCAGGAAAGTAAAGAATGATCTTGAGCGAATTAACATCACGGAAGAAGACACTAGGTTCAGAAGCAAAGTTATTACTTTTTAGAGCTTTGAATAAAAGTGAAGAAGAAAACGGCTGTTAAATGGAGAAATGATGGGAAGGAAAAACACAGCGAAGCATGGAAGAAATACTGGAATGAAAGGTAGAAGAACAAACAAACAGCCATCAAGAGAACATTTTACGTGGTCCATATCTGATCAATTCGAAGAAGAATAGTAGAAAAATTCAAGCTTTGGCAGATTAACAAATACCGGTAAAGTAGTTGTAAACCTGAAAGGCGTTTGTATCCGTCCCTTCATATGTATGTTATCTATATAAAAAAAGAGGAAGGCGAGACAGAAATAAAACAGAATGTCAACATGACGAAAATTCTGTTATCCGGACGAAAATAAAAATTGACTACCAATATTAACGCGATGTTGACGAATGATGATGATAATGACGATAGTCGCCACCTTGGATAGGGTATTGTGATTGACACTTACTCCACGGTGTTCCCTTCTTTGGCTGACGTATGTATTCTATCTGTCACTTATGTAACATTTATATGTCAATTTTTATTAAACATTCCTACGCTGAAGATACGTTCAATTTATTGCTGCGTTCGTGTCTGAAGAATTTGATTTTACCGGTTAAAAAATTATTGAACGTTTATTGTAACGCTGCGATTTATACGTACACGTATAAATCCCATAAAATTCTAACGAGCCTTCTTGAGCAATTCTTACATCCGTTTTCTATTGTTTAACGTATATATATATATATATATATATATATATATATATATATATATATATATATATATATATTTTAGCAAAACCAAATAAAATCGAAGTTAATCACTAAAAAATTTATTACATAAACACAAACACGAAGCTTTTCGACTATAGCTTGAAAATGACTTCATAGTCGAAAAGCTTCGTGTTAGCTATAGTCGAAAAGCTTCGTGTTTGTGTTTATATAATAAATTTTTTAGTGATTAGCTTCGATTTTATTTTGTTTTGCTAAATTCATAAAATCACTACTCTCCAATACATCAACATTATACATACATATATATATATATATATCCTTCTTCTTTCTTGCCATATCCGTTTAGCGGACGTTGACAACCAAAGTGTTAAAGAGTTCCCGATTTCTGACCATTTCCGTCAATTTTCTTATTTCATGAATTCCAGTCCAGCATTTTACATTATCTCTCTATACCAGCCTTAATCTTCTTGCTTCCCTTATATTCTTCTTTTTAGTACCTATTGTACTATTTCATATATACTGCCTTTAATAATATGTCCAACGTACATTATTTTACATTTTTAAATAGTCGTTACTAATTGAGTTTCCTTTCGCGAACGTTGCAACATTTTCTCATTACTTATTTTATCTGTCCAGCTTATTCTCAAATACACCCTCATTTCAAAAGCTGAATTTTCTTCAAAGCGGTTGCTGTAAGTGTCCATGTTTCTGTCACATATAACATTGTTTGCTAGATGTAACATCTGACAAGACGCAGTTTTAATTTTATGTTTATATCGTTACACCGTAGAATACCTGTAAATTTTAGAAGCGCTATTTCTATTCCGCATCCGACCCCTTTGTCGTCCTAATTACCATTTTCCGTTAGTCAAAATTAGCTAGATAAGTAAAGGAGAATACTTTATCCGTACTTTCCCATTTATTTTTACTACGTCACTGTCACTACTTTTGCCAGATATTTTCATATATATTTTATTTTTCCCGCGTTAATTTTAAATATTTGATTTTTCCCGCGTTAATTTTAATTTAAGTGTCCTGTATTTATTTACGAATAACTTTTCTACTACCTTTCGAGTGTTTGTTATAAAAACGGGGCGTCATAATCTGATGTTATTTATCAATACTCCGTTAACTGGAATGCTTTCGTTGGATTCAGCTGCGGGTCTTTCAGTTGAATAGATTTTGAAGAGCACTCCACCTTAATCTGGATGTATTTCGTTTCATCTCTGTACTTTTACTTTATGTTGGTAATATAAATTTCGTATGCTCTTTTTCATCGATTTATAGTTTCTAATATTGCGAGCATCTTGTCATGTTTGACCTCACTAAAAGCTTTCTGGAAATCTACAAAACATATATATACCGGACATAGAAAATCTCTTCGCGTTTATTTATACCATTTTTAAATCAAAATTGGCTTAGTCCCATATGATTTTCTAGTTTATTGTAGATCCTTTTATGAATAATTCGTTAGAATATATTCTACGCATTGCTTATTAATCTGCAGTCACTACTTTTTCCGCTTCGACTTTCTTGGGAATCGGTATATGCCTGAAGGTAGTTTGCAAGTTTCATCTGTATAGTAATTTTAATCTTCTCGTACTTTCCGCGTTTAGTATTTTAGACACTTCCGATTGAACGTTGTTTTCGCAAGGGCTTTGCGGTTTTTAGCTTTTTGGATAGCGGCTCTTATTTCCGATATTTGCATTCATTTTCATTTTTAACTTTTTTCTTATCATTTGTTATACCAAATAATTCGTTTACACAATCTTTTCAGAATTATTTTCTTAAATTCTTATCTGTTAATTAATTTTTTATTTTCGACAGTGTTGAGATGTGTTTCTGAAGATGATGATAGTAGTGCTGCTGAAGAGATGTATATTACATATACATTGATATATATATATATCCGGCGGTGGGGTACTTTGTACCTTGCGGGCCGGAGCTCTAACCGGTATAGGGCGCGTACACGGTTGGTGAATAGTGGAATAGCCACTAAATATACTGGTTAGCTGCGAATAATCATTAAGTAGTCACGAACTAAGAGCCGCTACTGTCGGAAGGTGTCTAGCAGATGATTTCAGTAATAACAGGGTAACGAGACAAGCATAGGAGAATTTGATTGCTCTTAATTGTAGGGAAATTATTTGCCAGAATTATGCTTAATCGTATTATACCAATATTGAAACGAATTTTCCGTATTGGAACCATCGACTCAATATTTTCACTTAGTCAACTATAGGAAAGAGCTTTTAAAAAAATCAGGATCTTTGTATTGCATTTATTGACGTTAGCGAAGCCTTTGATACGGTGCATAAACAACTGTTGATGAAGTGCATGGAGAAAGTTGGCTAACTGCCGAAATTTATTCGACTGCTTTTGCCGCTACATGATAATTCGTACCAAGTAATGTTGTAAGAGGCAATTCTGAGCCATTTAAAGTAAGTACGGGAGTCAAGCAAGGCTGTGTGTTAGCTCCATTTCTCTTTTCAGTGTATACCTTCACATATGATCGCACTTAATAAGCTGGTGTATTTAAGTCTTTTCTTACATTTTTTTTTCTTTTATATTTTTATAAATTTCTATTTCTATATTTTATACGTTTGTTAATGCCTACTTGATAATGGCTTAATTGTTGAAAATCTTTCCGGTCTCTTTATATATAAAATTTTAGAGATTTTTAACTACTTTGACGTTGATTATTTTTTAATATTCCGTTTATAAATATATTTGATATTATTATTATACAATAAAACGTGGTAGGTAGTTTCTAATGGTCTCATTCTACGTACGGTTTTTTCCAGTTTTATTTCACCGTAACTAGCACGTATGTTTTCCGCGGTATGTAAAAGTTTCAATAGTCTTTATTTCGTAGTCGTAATACTTTGAAGTCGCTTTCACACGAGCTTCTCATATTTTAAAAATTAGTGGAAGAAAAAAAACCGTCGTAAAAAACTTCACGATACTTTTTAATAAAACTTTAATACATTGTACAGATTCGGTCCAGCGGAAAGACTCCTAAGTAACCGTGTCCGTGTCCGTAAAGTACAATTTCAACTTCGAAAATGATTTACGACCGGAGTATGATAAAAGGGAAAAAAATCGAGTAACCAGCGAGGTAAACGTCCGTCTTTATAGAAAGATCGTTTTATAAATATTCTTTCGTCTGTACTATTTATCGAATTATTTTTCAAAATAAGGAGTTTGGCTATGGAACAGATTTTTAGTCGTACCAAAATCACGAATTTCGAAAGAGCTCTAAACCTTTAACGACACGCACGCGGTATAGCAGCGGAAATACCGTACGATAAGTACGGTAGCGCAGAAACTAACCTTCTGTCAATAGACACCGTAAAAATCTCGATATGGAAGAAATTACAATAGAACCGTCAACTGTACATAAACCGCATCGTGTACTTTTTTCACAAGTTTAAGGCAAAAATAGCAGAAATAAAGTTTATTTTTTTTAAATGGGCTTTTGTGATTCCACCCGGGGCTGCTGTAACGAACGGACGATATGTCTTACTAAATATTTATATTACAGGCTAATATATAATCAAACATAAGCATGTTATTCTGTGAGCTGAGCAGACATCTGAGACTATTCGGGAGACGGATTCCTTGGCTTACAATACGTGACAGGAATTTCGATTGATACATTCTGTAATAGCTGCAGCAGAAAAATAGGTGGTTTTCATCGGCAATCTGATCTGCATCCCAGGGATGGGTATGGCGAAGAGGCTAATTTGTGTGTATAAATAGAACGTACGGAATGTCGTTGACGTCTAGCCTTAGGCGACATATAATACCAATAAAGGAAATTCTGTTTAGATTGAAGAACCAGGGAATTAATGGAATTGAAGGTTGAATATTCCTAAATTGTTTGGCTGAATAACGATATTTCCGAGCACGGTTCGAAAATTCCTTGCGCGAAAACTTAATCTCAGATAACATGTCCCTAACCGGTGTATTGAAGTAGAATGAGCCATTCTCGTTGGAGCTTCTAGCGAGATTGTCTACGGTATCATTTCATTGAATACCCGACTGGCTGGGAATCCAAACAAATTTTACACAAACGAGTTAACGTAAATATTTCTTAGGATATCGTAGATTGATGAAATAAAGTTGTAATCGGTGATTATAATAGAGCCGTTCGATTCGATTATCAGTTAAAGATTGGCTACGAAGAATAGATTCGATTTCTGTACGCGAAAGATCTGCAATTTAAGAAATATTTCAGGCGAAATGAAAATTTTAAAAGATGATTGAAAGTATCATGGATTCAAATATGTAAAAGGTAAAATAAAAATTGCGATTATAAAATTGGTATAATAATGTTTTCATATGATACTAAGTAGTAGATAATGTTATATATACGTTAGTTTATTAACTATCAAGTTCAAAAATAGATAAATGAATAAATCATTTAAAGTTGGTAATTAGTTTATTTAGTATTACTTATACAAAAATAGCTAAGGTATAATTGATACAATTTTGAGAAATAGCAATAAATGAAGGTTCGAGGCAGGAGACCAAAAGGCTACCCTCTCTAGTAGTTTTATATACCACATATATACACATACATAAATATAAATATATATGTATATATTTATTGTTGTACATAATTTTTATCGATTTGAAATTATACTTTTTTTTTTTTTTAAATACGGATGCTTTTACGGCTTATCCAACGTGATACTGTATGCACGAACTAACGTCCTATATTTCAAAAAGGTGAACAACTTCTTTAGAAATATCGCACCATCTGGAGATGTGAAGAAGGGACAAATCATTGTATGGAAGATCGTTACGTGATGGTGCAGTAATTTAATGTACAGTTCAGAGCGCAATGCTATTAAAGAACTACATCCCGGGAATGCATGATCAGGATTGCAAATTGCAAGTCCAGTATGGAGAAAGCATTAAGGAGTTTCAGTTGCATAAGGAATAGGTGGTCCGGTAACAAGTAATGCCCGGATACCAATCTGTTGATAGGTACAATTTGTTTCCCATTAATGTATTTTTAAAAAAATATAACGACGATAATTTATGTATAGACGATTGTAATTTATAGCACTTAATGCGGGGTGACTGCTATATATTCTCCATAGATGTCTGTTCCGAAAATTTCCTACGTTCCGGCTGTATAAAATTTATGATATCGGGTGCAGAAATTAAAGAAAACATCGAAACATTATATCTAATGAACAATTTTATTGTCGGGGATTCCTCGATGTCCCTATAACCATAAGAAAGACACAAATATATCCGAGCTTTCCAGATGATTTAATTTTAACACGATGAATGAAATAAATATATCCGACACCTTCCATTTGTTGTCCGTAGACTTTAAAATACTTTGCGAGTCGGTGATAATGAGTTAATTACCCGATAGTTTCATATCAATTTAGAGACAAGGTTTGTGATATTGCTACGCAATCAGCGATAAATGCTGAACGAAGATTAGATAATTTGTAAACATTACTAATATTAAGAGATGAGATGAAACATTGCCGAGTCCGTTCCCTGAGCTGACTTTGATGGGTTTGTATAAATAAGCGTGCACGTACGAAAATTCTCAAAGATAATATCATTAAATGTAGCCCGGATCAGTAAGGATAAAAAACGTAGTTCTCAGGAAAAAGGATGTTCTTTTATCGGGAAAATTATATGAATACGGTAACATAAATTGAATAGGGATATAATTTCTCATAGTCTGTGCCTCAAATGATTCCCCAATACTGGTATAACTGAAGACAGCAGGGGCATTATGTTATTTGAAAAACGCAAGTTGGAGTAAATGCGACGGAATGAATTATATAGAGGGAAAACGATCTATGTTCATTCTACTAGTCAATAATTTTAGCGCTAAATAACTCCGTCGAAGTTGTTAGGGGATGAATCTTACATTCTAAAGGCCGTTATTGGAGTTCTTTTAATCGCATCAATACAGACCCTAACACACTCGTTTTGTACACGATGAAACTTATTTAATAACGGTGCAGACGCGGATCCATAAAACATACAACTATATATACCGAATTAGTAATCTATTAAAGATTAAGAGTATGAAAGGATCACTACCCCAACGAGTATATTGTATGGATTACGTAAAATTTCAACTACGCGATTAATAGTCGTTGATAAATTATCAATATGTGGTCGCCATGTTGACCGCGCATGTAAAACCTAAATACCGAACCGACGAGCAAAAAGAAATATTACAATTTTATATTTTAATCGAGAATTTATTGATGCTGTAGTGCCTGTATGTAAAAACCAACACTATACATTTCTAGACGTTGAGAGTTAACCCTAACTTAAAAAGTAGTCGTTCGATTAATACTATATAAATTTTAAAGATACACAAGGCATCGGTGGATATTATATTGAAAATAGACACCTTAATATCATCCGCATATAGGAGAATCTTAAAATACAAAAGCACATAGTTCGGAAATATATAAATTAAATAGAGTCGGACTGAATAACCCTGAGGTAATACATACCACTCGTTCATAACTAGTCGATAATGTACTTATTAGAATATAACGTTGCAAAAAAAAAAACTGCCTACCAATAAAGTTGCAACAATGAAATGCCTCAGGACAATAATTTATGTTTTAAAGTGGGCAAATGTACATTATTATAGGCGTTCATAATATCCAGAAAATCATTAAATTCCTCGTTAATGAGTGT
Source organism: Coronaproctus castanopsis (assembly GCA_032883995.1). Lineage (NCBI taxonomy): Eukaryota > Metazoa > Arthropoda > Insecta > Hemiptera > Monophlebidae > Coronaproctus > Coronaproctus castanopsis. The sequence continues at coordinate 33,862,058 of CM065053.1, forward strand.
ATTATATATATTAACAACTTCTTCTTATTCTAGTATAATCATCGGTTATATATAATTACACAAAATTATCATCATAAGTCTAACTCTTTAATAGCCAATCTACGGCTCCGTCATTAACCCATTAAGGGCCAACCAACGAAATACATGAAATTTTTGGCATACGATAATTTATAACTTACTAATATGCACATAAAATATTAAAAATTAAAAAAAAAATTTACCCTCCGCTTGCTTGTCCACAATAAAATGTTGCGTATGTAGGTTCTTTTTTTATTACACCGTATCTTATGTTTTTATTTTATAGACGAACATATGTTATAAAATATACAATCTAATGTTTATTTAAAAAAAATTATTTGTGAAATTCCTTAAAACAATTTATGTGCAGGTGAATATTACATTTATTACATCTATAAATAGTTGTGCTTCCACACATTCTACATCTCCTCCTTCTTTTATTTTCTTCCTCCTCGATTAAATGGCCTATACGATCGCATCGAACTTCATTTGGTAACGAATTTTTCGATGGCCGACCTTTAGTCAATTTTTCTTCTTTATCACTATCTTCGTCTTCAGTTTTGTTTTGAACTTCTTCGCGTTTTATTAGACTCATACTAGGTATGACCTGAATTGTAATTGTGTCATATTATCTTCATTTGCTAGTTTATGTATTTTCCATGAATTTACGACTGCACTATCAATTACATTCGTAAACAAGGGCCACCACCATTTTTTACCTCTGACCCGGATTCTGTAGTTGGCAATTCCATTATCATGAAGGTCTACACCGCCCATATGTTGATTGTAATCTGCGATTACTCTTGGTTGATTTATCGACTCATACTTTTTTTTTCCTTCCAATTATATCTTCTAGCTTTAACCAATGGTTTCACTGTACCATTGTTGGTAGCCACGGTTACTATAGAATTGTCATTCCACTTCACCATCATGACTTCCGCGCTGTTATCAAAAGCAAAATCAAGTGAACCCCCGTGAACCCCCTTCTTTTTTCTTCATAATTTGGTTAGATTCCAGGGTACATTTTGCGGTACGGTTTTCGCGAATTGTTCCACTCGCAAAAAAATTACGCTGTTTTAGTAAGTAAAACAGTCTATAAGAAGAAAAAAAGTTATCGAAAAATACACGATGATTTTCTGGTTTTTCGACAACCGAAAGCAGTTCTGTAACCACATGTTCGCCTAAAGATAATTCCAAACTTTCGTCAACTCTTTTGCCAGCATAAGGGAAAAATTTATACAAATAGCCATTTGAACTACATAGACACCATAGTTTGAATCCAAATCTTATAGGTTTTCCTCTAATAAACATTTTACAAGAGTGTCGTCCGAAATATGGCACCATTTCTTCATATCGATTGAGAGGTTGTACGAAAAAATTCCAAATTGAAGATATTTTTGATTCACGATCACAAAAATAGGCCGTAATTTTGAAAACTTATCACTTTTATTTAATTCGCTGTTGTCGGACAAATGTATATTAATGTTTGATAGTCATGAACTGATTACGACTCATACAGCGTTGAACAAGTGGTAGTCTCTTGTCTTCATCTTTTGATCAGTACAGTTTGGTATTGGGTAAAGTATGGTAACCAGTTAGAATTAGTATACCAATAAACTGTTTTAGAGCAGCAATATCAAGATGAAATTGGTGTCGATTATTATCATTGGCATACTTATTAGAAAATTCAACAATTTTTGACAGAACTTCATTATCAAAATATGTGTTATTGTTACCAGCAATGATAGTTTAGAACTATGAAAAAGAACTACGCTACACCCAAAGTTGCGTAAACGCAATTTTATAAAAAACTGGAATTAAATGCCATTAACGTTATAACTTTTCAGTAAAATAATTTATATTATGATAGAAGACAATTCAGAGAACTTCTACATCCAATTTAAGAATAAAAAATACTGTTTCAAATAATTTTAAAAAAATAATAAAAATGACCATGAGTTCCTGTCGATTTTCACTAATTTTGAGTAATTTTTTACTTGCATCGACATAAAAAACGGGAAATGCAAATACAAAAATTGAATCTTGATAATATTAAAATTAAATAGCATTGTTCAAAATAAAGATAAAAAAAAAGCAATTTGGCCTAAAAAAATGAAAAAAGTAATGTTGCGTTTACGCAACTTTGGGCCTTAACGGGTTAAGATTGTGAATATAATGTTAAACCTACAGGTGCAAATTCACTACAGTCTTCCAATATATGCTACATTGTTTGTTTTACCGCACACGCAGCAGTTGTCGTTATACCACCATTTCTGCATTAGATATCCGCATCTTCCCTGTCCGGTCCTAATTCTACTGAGTGTCTTCCATAGTTTCCTAGATAAATCCATTCCTATTCCTCGGGTAGGCAACTAAATGGGAATTTGTTGTATGTTCTAAATTTTTTCCCCATGTTATTTTCCATTTATTAAACACTTTCATATCTTCTGATAATAATTCATTCATTGTGCAAGGTGATTTTCTGGATTCTGAATCGCCCAAACAATCTAATGCGCTTGTACTATTAAGAAACCAATACATATTAGCCTGAACGATTTCATCGTGTTTTAACCACCGGTTGAGCCGAAAAGCTCATTCACAAATTTTGTGAAAAGAAAATGCCGAAGAAATTGGTCTAAATGGTCTACTTTTTTTTTTTTTAGGTACAGGGACGAAAATAAAAAGCGTCCAAGAATTTGGAATCGATTTAGATTACCAAACTTTATTTAAAACGGACGTTAATCTTTTTTAGTGCTTCGAAAGGAACCCCATCATGTCTCGGCGTTCTTGAGTTTCCCTTTTTAAAATATAAGCCAGCTCATTTTCATCGAAAGGTACATAACGTGATCAGAGGAGCTACTTTCAGGTTGTATAATCTCCACTAGCTCAGGTACATTAAGTGGAGCTAGTGACTCAATAAAGGAATAAATATTGTCTTCTGGATGACAGGAAAGTTTAACATGTATACTGTAAATATACAAATGAAAAACGAATTAATAGTAACGCCTGTCAATTGTCTGAAGTCTAAGCTATCTTGCGATAAACTGTAGGAAATAGAAATAGTGTGGTTTCGCATTAAAATCGCCAAGTCGCCATATCTATCGTACCTATTATTTCGATTAACTGTACAATTGTTATACTTGAATTGTTCACCGGATTCCAGCCACGTCTCCGATAGTAGTACTATATCAGCTTCATAGTCGTAAATTAATTCAGGGCTATTACAATTCGCATTGCGACAACTTCAAATTATTCATTACATGCTCGACCATCCCTAGTTATCAGGGACGGGTGTTTTCGCATATGAAAGTTGCTATGAGGACTATGTAATAACGGAGCAAAACATGGCTAACACGCGCGTATATGTATATACACATTCATACATACATACACGTATATATATATATATATATACCTATGTAACATACACATGTCTATGAAGAATGAAGTATTTAAATTATGAATTCAAGTTTATTCTCTAAACGAGGTATCTGAAATTATTGTAGCGTGGACAAAAGTGAACTAATAGATCGGAAGGTGTATAAACGGAACATAACTTATTTTGGTTTTCACTATATTTTTCTTTTTTTTTTATTTTATTTTATTTATAGACGTTCGATTGCCGGAATCTTTTGCGTCTTGGAGTTGATTATAAGCGGTTTATTAGGTTAGTGTCTGTAAGGTACTGTAAAAGATCTTTAATTTTGTCCGGGTTATCTTCGAGTATTGTTTTTATTGTGTCATGATTTAGGTTGTATTTTATACGTTGGTTTCTGTATTTTGTACATTCTAATAGTATGTGGTTTATATTTAATTGTGAATTGCATTCATGGCAGATGGGTGGAGGGGTCCTATTGAGTAGGTGTTGTAAGGTGAGTAACGTGTATCCTGTACGTAGTCGAGCTAGCGTTTTTTTTGTTTTTCTTTCTTTCTGGTCTGTTGTTTTCCAGTTTCCTAATTTCAGCTTAATCTGATATAGGTGTGTATGTGTACATTGGGTCTCCCAGAATTTTTGAAATGACATTTTAATTTTTTGTATAAGGACTGTATGTAAATCAGTAATGCGAGTTGATTTTATTGTTTTTATATTCGTAGGAGTTGTTTTGACTATTCTATCAATGTTTTCATTCCCAGCTATTCCCGAATGGGCTGGTGTCCGTAAAAGAACAAGTTCATTGTTATTTGAGATGAGGTTGTTAATAATGTGTTTTAGGTTGAAAGTATCTGAGTTTGTATTTTTAATATATTTTTGAATATGTTTAAGAGCGCTGTAAGAATCTGTGCAGATTACATATTTATTCGGTTGTGCTTGTTTAGATATGTATTTTAAAGCTTTATAAATTGCAAGAAGTTCTGGGATTGGTTGGGTGTAAGATAGGCCGATGAGGTTTGGTTTGTGTACTTTGATGCATCAGTGTATATTTGTGTATAATCGCCGTACTGTTTTTCCAAAATATTGTAAAATTTTGATTTGAGCATATTTGAAGGTGTTAAATTTTTCTTATATTTTTCCAGTTCTGTGTTTATTGCTATTGAAAGCTTTGTCCAAGGTGGTATTTTTGGAGCTTGGTCTGTTTTAATTTGCGGTAATCGATATTGAAGTTTTGCTAATGTATTGTTAACGCGTTCTGATAGGGGTTTGGAAGCATTTGGCTTGCTTAAGAAAGTATGATGAGATTTATTCGTTTGTAAGGACTGGGATGTTGGATTGGATGGTGTGCAAATTGATTGTGTGTAATATTTTAGTGCTAATATTTGTCTTCTGTATCGGAGTGGTAATATGTTTGCTTCCACGTGTAAAGCTGTGTTTGAGGTAGCGTGAAAGGCTCTCAAGGCAATTCTAATAGCTAGATTTTGAATAGAGTTGAGTTTTTTTTAGTGTAGAATAGGCTGCGCTACCATATATTATACTAGCGTAGTCCAATCTGCTTAGAATGTAGGATTTGTATAACTGTATTAATGTTTTTCGGTCAGATCCCCACGATGAATTATTTAACATTCTGAGCATATTTATTTTTTGCAAGCATTTTATTTTTATTTTGTTTATGTGTTCTTTCCAACTTAGTTTCAGGTCCAATATTAGTCCTAGTATCTGAAGTGAATCTGTATTTTCTTACAGTACTTTACTGGAGTTGGTATATATTGTTTAATATTAGTCATGGCTATAATAAATAACGTAGGGCTAATTACAGATCCTTGAGGGGTACCATTTTCTTGAATTTTTGTATCGGATAAAATAGAATTTATCTTTACTTGAAATTTTCGGCGGTGTAAAAAGTTGCAAATGAAAATCGGTAAATTTCCTCTAAATCCCCAATGATATATAGTGAGAAGAATTCTTTGTTTCCAGAGTTTATCGAAAGCCTTTTCTAAATCAGAGCTGACAACGATTGTAATTTTATTTTCTATTAAATTATTTTGAATGTCTGTTGTAAGTTTAGCTAGTAGATCCTGAGCGCTTCTTTGTTTCCTGAAGCCAAACTGTAAGGGATCCAAGAGTTCTGAGCTTTCTAACTGCCACAGCAATCTACTATTAACAATTCTTTCGAGTAACTTGCACAGGGTATTTGTGAGAGAGATCGGTCTATAGCTAGCCGGGTCTAATACATTCTTGTTTTGTTTTAGTATCGGAATAAGATGAGCTTCTCTCCATGCCTCCGGAAACGACTGAGTTTGCCATATTATATTAAAAAAGTGCAAAACGGCTTCTTTAGAGGATGAATTAAGCTGTTTTATCATGGAAATGTGGATTCCGTCTGGATCGGCGGCTGAGGGCCGCATTGCATTTAGGGCGGTATTAAATTCGTCTTTAGTTATGGTAATGTTATAGCTGAAGTTAGTTATTGATGTGAAATCGGGGACATTAGTACTTTCTTCTATTTCTTTGTACTTCCTGAAATCGTCAGGATAGTTTTGGTTAGATGATACTTGATAGAAGTGGTCGGCTAGAACGTTTGTTATTTCAACTTTATCATATGTAATACGGGGACCTGCTTTTATTGCTGTTATTGGTTCGATTGTGCGTTTATTCGCGATTTGTCGGATTTGATTTTTTTAGAAGGAGGAGACGCATTTATTGTTTTAACAAAGTCTTGCCAGTGATTGCTTTTTGATTCACGTATTCTTATCCGGGCTAGTAATCTGGCTTTTTTAAATTTGATCAAGTTTTCGATTGTTGGTTGACGTCTGAATTTTTATAGGGTTCTATTCTTTTCTTTAATTAATGATCGGCAGTCTTCAGACCACCATGCAGCGTAGTGTTTTCCTTTAGCGTGGATTTTGAATTTTGGAATAGATCTGGCGGCAGCTTCCCTTATTTGTTGTAAAATGTATTTACATGACTCATCAACGTTGTGAGAAATTTTGTTTTGTTCAATGTTAACTATATCGGTGTATAAAATCCAGTCAGCTTTTGATATATTCCAGTTTTCAGATATACAGCTTTCACTGGCCGAATTGGAAGGCAAGTTGAGCACTATATGTTGTGGAAAATGATCACTGGCAAACAGACTTGGGTCTGTTCTCCAGTGCATATAGTGGAGAATGCTTGGATTACAGATACTTAGATCAATTGCTGAGTCACTGCCATTATTGTTGAAGTGGGTCGGACTGCCTGTATTTAATAAGCATATATTTGTTCGGTTTATGACGTCTTCGATTAATTTGCCCCTGGAGTCGGTATATTTTGATCCCCACATACTGTTGTGCGCATTAAAATCGCCAGTCACTATAAAAGGTTTTGGTGAAGGAAAAATTTGAGTAAATTATGTGGGGTTATTTCATCGTTTTTCTGCATGTATATGGAACATAGAGTTATCATAAGGCCGGAGATGTGGACTGAAGCTGTAATATTTTCAATATTGGTATTTAGTTTTACTTGTTTGGAGAAGAACTGATTTGATATTGCTATCGGCATGCTACAGACCCTCCTGTGTAATCTGTTCTGTATATTTTATATTGTTTTAGGTTTACTGAGTCCGTGGGTTTTAATTTTGCTTCCTGCAGATAAATTGATATTGGATTATTTTGTGTGATTAATATTTTGAGTTCTGGGAGTTTGTTTTTAAGACTGTTTAAGTTCCAGGATATTATTTTATTCATCGTTAATTTTTTGTTTGTTTTACAAATCGTTAATAGCTTCGTTTTTTTGGTTTATTTTTTAATCAGCGTGTTTATTCTGGTTTTCAAAGGATTATTAGATAGAAGAGGTTTGATTTCGGTTAACATTCTTCCGATATTTTCAAGGTCGGGAGAGAACTGTTCCATTATTTCCAGTTGTTGATGAGAGCCCTTTAACATATCAAGCATGACATGTAGGTTACTGAATGATATTGAGTAATTTTGCCTATTTTTATGAACGAGTTCCTTACACGGTTCAAGGAGTTGTTTTGTGCTTTGTGCGTTAGATTTTTCAAAGGATTCATTTAAGGTGGTCAATATGTTATTATATTTTAAGCCTAGTTGTTCATTTTTGTTTTCTTCGTGTAAGTCTGTGATTATGGACCTTAATTTCTTTGGTTCGATTCCATATTGATCAAGCAAATTGGTTATATTAGACGGTTCGTTATACATGTCTTTAAAAAAGTTTACTGTTTGATTGAACGATTGATTTGTTAGGTTAAGAAGATTTTGTATTTTTTCTCTATTTGCATGTAATTGTTCGTAATAATAGTCATCTACCTTTTCATGTTGTTCTGACAAATTTTGGTTTTTGTTTTCTCGCTTGCCTGTATTTTGTGTTTCCTTTTTGTTTTGTATGGCCTCTAATTCGTTATCTATTAATTTGATTGACTGTTGAGATTACATTTTTGGTTTTTTCTTGATTCAGTTTTATGGTTGTATTGTCCACTATGGGGGGTTTATTATTTATTTCACGTTTGGTTTTTTTAACGGTGTTTTTTTTTTCTGTAATTGTGGGAAAGTCATTTTTGTTTTCTTGTTCGCCTGACTCTGAGGATTTTTCCGATATTTGACGTTTTAGAATTATATTTTCTCTGTTTGATGTTTTTGGTGTCGTAATCAACTGCATTTCTGTAGTTATGTTTTTCTTGTCTTCAATGTTGCATTCTGTTTCCAGTGTGTGGGATTCTTTGTTTGATGGGCATTGAGTGGTCGCGTGGCCTTTTTCTTTACATGCGTAACAGAAAGTTGGTTCGCTGAAGAGAAATATTCTGTATTGAGTCTCTTCATGCTCTATAATTAGAGAAGACGGAACTTTATTTATGTCATTTTGATTTATGTAAAACTGTCTACGGTTACTGAGAATGTGTGAGAATTGGTTTTGATGGAAACCTGCTCTTAAGTTAGCTGATTCCCGATGTTAATTGAATGTTCAAAATTTGTAGTTGTTCCTCGATTACTGAATTTGGAATACTTGGGCAAATATTCAATATTAGGATTCGTTTGGACGGATTTATCAATTTCCTAATTTCTACTTTTTTGTCATTTACTAGATTGTTGTACTCTCGGGTTTGAAGAAAAGAATATATTATTATTATTATTATTATTATTGTTTGGTTCAGATAAATAATAAGTTAGCAGTTTTCTTTTAGTGGGTAAACTGATCGTGAATTAACGTTTAAAGCTAAATTGGAATAATACCGATTACCCCAAATTTGAGTACTATTTACCGTATTCCTATTATTTTTCCTGTTATATTAGTGTTAATGCGATGAGAAGTCGAAATTTTTCCAAATTTGAAAATGTGTGTAATTCGTCAAATCAACGGGTATAATATTTTTAATCATCAAAGCGTGCCAGTTTAAATAGAAACGTGTTTACATATCGTATCGATCGTACAATGATTACTCTTATAATTAAGCCGTATGATTTTCCATCTCATTAACAGTGTAAACTGTTAAATTAAAACGATAATACGAGCTGTAGTTCGGTTCCGCGATGCTTAGTTTACAACCAGTTTCGATTCATTTCTTAGCTGGTACTTAGACCTACCACAAACTTCTATTGACTCGTTCAGCATGCGTCGTTTGACCTCAGGTTAATGAGTATTGTCGAGGGACACGTCGTCTACTAACTTCCGAGTCGCTACAATTTTACTATATTTAAAAAAAATTGATTGATCGTTCTTATAATAAGAAAGGAAAACAGATGTAAACAAACGAAGTACAAAAGTACAAACAAGCGTGAACGTTCGTATTAATTAGTGTCATCGTCGTTTAGAATCTCGTTTATTTCAAATAATACTCATCCTTATCATTTTTCTGCAGTACTGAACTCTACAACATTACCGGTTTTCTGCAGTTCTTTTTAATTCAGTGTAATTTTTCTAACCCGGTGTGTTCTAGCAAAGTTGTTACAAAAGTATTTCTCGCCCTTCCACGGTTTCGTCGAATTCTACCTTCAAAGATGTCTCGCAGTAATCCGTCATGTCGAAGTACATGACCAATCCGAGTTATACGTGTTTTCTTTATTCGATTCATTAAGGACGACCTACGCTCTTCCATTTGGTTTATTTTTTTGACATTTTCTACCCAACTTATCCGTTCCATTTTCCTCCAAGCCCACATCTCGAACGCTTATAATTCGTCCATATTCCTTTTATTTAACGTCCAGGTTTCAGCACCATATATCTTCAATATCCATTTTCGAAGATTCAACGATATCGACTTTTGTCTTTACTATATTTATTTAATAATTACAAATTTGTATTATGGAAGTTTAAGGCGTCAATCCGATTAAGTTTATCGTCACTATATAAACCTCGTTTACAGTCTTTTACTTATAGGCGTCGATATCGATAAAATTTAACGATGATATCGAAATTAACGTTATCATCTTAATATAATAAATTATACGTTTTTTCAATATTCGGGTCGTACGTGTACACACCGTCCGTTATAAATATCCTTCTGACCTATCGTCCTTTTGCAACTGAAAGCGGTACATTTATTTTTGAACATACGAAGAACGTAAACGCCGGAAATCTAACAAACCGGAAAAGATACACAGAAGGAAGTAGACGCGGAAAATTAAAAATAAAGAGCAGGAAAAGTTGACGACAACGAGATTACAACTTAAGAGTTTCCACTTTGGCGAAGTCGTCGGCGTTGTCGCTGGATTCAGACGATAATGTTCAGTCGTCCGACAACGTATGAATAATTCATCGGAAGCGAATAAACGGTTCAGACTCATTTCTCGCGCAGCTTCCGTCTTTTTCCAACTACCCTAGTTATTAGTTATATAGACGCGCGTATATTCTTTAGTGTAGCTCTCTAGTATAGAGAGTTCCGTTGATTTTCCGACCGACCAATAAAATGACGATCCGATGTAGACGTTAACCATTGGTTTAGTAGTAGTCGACGGTAGGCAACCCTAACCGTATTTCCCTTTTGTCGTTCTCAGACTGAAAATTAACCGACACGATTGGCTTGTTCAATTTACCACGAACACCGACATTTTACGTCTTTATCATTATTATCATTATTTACACTTTTTTTTTTTTTTTTACGTTTCCCGTTTCAAGGAGGAAACTTAGTTAAAGTGGAAAAGTTTGTGTTAAATTCATTAATGTCGACCGTTATGTATGACACGGTGAAAGTTTCATCCTTAAACGATTTAGCATAATGGGTTCTTTTTTTTTGGGCTTTCTAGTATCTGTCGACAACGTTCAAAACTATATCGCAAGTACTGATAGTAATAAAAACGAGGAAACGAAAAAAATTATATCATTTTAAAATGTTAAAACGAAAAAAAAAAATTAAAAAGAACTTATCCGTTTTTAATTTATTTTTTTGAAAAATCGTATATTTGAATAATTTTTTTTTTTTTACAATTACACAGTCGTATTAGTGCACATACATGCAAATAAATAACGTGTATGCAACAACACACACACACACGCAACATATATAAACTGACACACACTATAAAATCATCTACATATATTCAGATTAAAAATTACATAATTATATTTTACCTCATCCCGTCCAGCTTTCGCTTGACGACAGATATCGAACTAATTAATTAATATTTATACACAAATGCACATGTATGTACACATACATATATATATATGTCTATACATATACAACATACAACTATATACATAATTTTAACAGTTTACTTACTGAATATAGTATTCCACTCATTTTAAAAAGTCATTTATACGCCTCACGCATTTTACAGACATTTACACCATCATTTTTACTTATTGTCTAGCCCCCTGATATCCGAGTTGTCTATCCCTTTTTCTCGCCATTTCCTATTCTACATCTCTTTTTTTAATATTTTATTTATAATTATATTGTAACCATTCTTTGAGTTTTTCTTTTAAAATCTCTGTATTTTTTTCGTTTATTATATCATCAGGTATTATATTCATTACCGATACGTATAATATAAAATATATGAGCTAGGTATATACGATTATAGGTGCATTTTGATATCCATATTATTCTTCACGCGTGTCTATATATTAGCTAGTATTATTTTTTTTTTTTATCACAAATTTAGCCTTTTTTTCATTTATTTATAGAGTTGGCAAAAAAAAGCTGTGATTTTGTTAAACTTACAACAATATTTAAACGGTCGTCGTCAAATAGCTCGCCAGCTGAAAATAAATTGATACAAACGCTAATATATTCGATATTTTTTGTAGTCTCCGATTATAACATCAGCGTCGAGCAGCCTTCGAGATGATCGGCTACAGACGCACGATACCCTGGACTGAACGTAGAAAATAACTAAATACGGAGCCGTAACAACAGCTGCTATTAAATACAAACGGTAATAAAGTTCCTCAGTCACGTAACTTAGAAAAAACGCTGATTCGAGGAAAAGTAAATGGCGGAAGAACGTGAGGACGATATCACCGTAATTACGAATTTAAAATGAATAACATCCGGTAACAACCAGGAAAATGGTGACCACAGAAGGTCTTCCAATCCACCAATTCACGACGGTTGGTCATGACGGTTAATCATGACGGCTAATCTAGCTTACGACTGATTATCATTTTCCTTTTCATTTCAAATATAAGTTTAACGCTAATATCGCATATATCATATCATTATTATGATCGTAATTAAAAGCCGTCTCCTTATCGAAGTAGGCGACTACTTACCTATACATATTTTGTTGTACAGTGTAAGTAGCGTATCAGTCAATGACAATATGGAATTAGCTCAGATAGACACACACACACATACGGGAGAACTGATTATAATAGCATTATTGTCAGTACACAGTTTTTGTAGTGTACAATACTGTTACTAGCGCGTATATGGTGTTGTGGGTGGTGATTTGACATTGCCTTCCACGTTCTAATAATATTAGGATTATTTGTATTTTTTTTCTTTTTGGTACCCGCCTCAAAAAAGTGATCATAATAAAATAACCGAAGAATTAAGTACATTTCTGAAAATGTATAAAAATGACACTTTAAGGTCAATTCTTTCCGATATGGGCACTAAAAATGACGCGATCATTCATTATGGAAGGCCACTAAAACTCTTAAGGGACCACAGAAAGTGATTTCACGCGTGCGGAAACATAATGGCGAAGGATGTGTTTAATCCACATCCACTCGATAACGGATCGGAGTCTTTCTATCATCGAATTGAGTTCGACCGAACTGCCCTCTTCCAAATATGTCTCTTCCGATAAAACCATTAATTCTTCTATACGTCCATTTGCCGTTGCCGCAAAACAAAATGCGAATAAAAAAATTGTTCCGTCTTACCCCAGTGACGCACAAGGTATACTTTTTCCATATGTGCATGGAAGCACTCTAAAATATCATTTTATCTCGCGTAATCCGCTAGTAGGTTCGGCTAAAAATATCATTGCCGCATCATGCATTAGCCACGGTCGAGTTCTCATATTTCTTAGCTCACAACCGACTGTATGAAAACTTATGCTCAAATCACGGATAAAAAAATACGTCGATTAAAGCAAAAAGACTAAGTGCTCCGGCAAAGTTATTTTCTGTAATGTATCACAGAAGTCATTCCGAACGAAGTCTTACAGGCACATATAACCAATAAACTCGGGTTTAAATTAGCGCCCTCAATTTCGATTCTAAGAGTGCAGCCTCAGGACGAAGAGTTTGGACACATCGTTAGTTGGAGACGTCAAGCCTATGTCTCAAATTTAACAGATATTGACGTTCCTTCCTCATTTGTTCTATCATTCAAAGAACGATAATATCGCACATTCATTACTTGTGATGATCTAGTCTGCTCTACATGCAATGCAGCCGGTGACAAAACATCTGATTGTGCAATTATGGCGCATTCGCCTGATTACAGAGTCACACTCATAGATAATTAGCAAGAAGTTGAGATTGAGTCAACCAGTAAGTTTTCTTCACCACCTGTAAATGATACACTTGATACATTTAACACCACTGATCAGACCTTACTGTTACTCCCCGAAAGTTCCGACGTTAAAATTAAATCCCACTATCATCAAACATCGATCCAGACAATACAACATCGGTCCGTTAAGAGGCAACTTTCTCAATCAAGTTCTATTCAAATTTCTAGTCTTCCTCAACCTAACTCAGTAGTAGACTTGAAAGTACTTAAGAAAATGAAGAAGAGCAAGATAAAAAAACAAAACGAACTCCCCTACCGATGTTACTTCTTAATCACAAGACAACGATTCCATTGAGGGCAGAATCAGAATCAAGCCTGCAACAATCATCGAAGCAAGTATTCCGACCGTTAGATGTCAAGGTGCGCCTATACTGAAAGATTTCAGAATTTTCGGCAGACATTACAGATATTATACAGATGCTTCGAGATAATTATCCACTATTAAGGGATAGATCGATGAAAATTCGGTTTACTAAAATAATCAATAAACTCCAAACGGAATTTGCAATTTTCCAAAATAACTAATTTATTTTTTTCTCGAATTCTCTCATATTAAATTGGAATTGCAATGCACTCTGTGCGCACTATGAAGAACTAAAGTTATTTATAGCTACGTATTGCCCAACTATAATCTATCTTCAAGAAACACGTCTTAAAATTAATCAAATCCCTCACATTGTCATCCTATAAAATCCTAAAATCTCCTCCTTCTTGTGGATTAAAGCTAGTGTTCTATTGGCAATCCGGTCCAATATTTCATTTCAGCACATTCCCCTCAATACACAATTACAACACCTGTGTATCCAACTGGATCAACCATTTACGCTTTGTTCCTTTTACCGTCCTCCAGAGGAATCGGTAGATGAAGCCCGCTTTATTAACATAATTCGACAATTAAAGCTTGCAATAGGGGTCACTGGCAAGATGGAACCTATGTGAATAGGACCCAAGATTACCATGCCTTGATAATATCGTAACGATGTCGTAAATGTCTCAAATAAGTGCCAGTTTGTATCGCAATAAGGTTATTTTCTACGTACGCCTAGTATAATTGCCTTGCGAAATATTTTTCGGATAAAATCGAGTTAAATGTTAAAAAAATAAATAATTAAATAAAACAAACCGCGAATTAATGTATTATTAATTAGTATTTTTTACTTCTAATTTGGAATTGTTTTACATAGTTTAGTTAACGAGTTACTGTACCCACGGAATAACTAATATTTCTATAATAGTGAACATCTATAGAAATGTCGCCGCGTTTCCGGAAACATATGTAAATTGTCAAGACATAAAAGGGACAATATATTATAGAGAGGACGGTATCATCGCAGTACTTTAAAGTATAGTTCAGAACGTGATGTGATTAAAGAAGGATATTCGAAGAACACGTGATCTGCATTGTATAATGAATAGGCGATAATGCCCGAACCGCAATCTGTTGATAAATACAACTCCTTAAACGTTCGATGTTTTTAAAAAAAGTAGAACTACGAAAATTCAGGAAGGGAAACGATAACCAACTGATTTAAAAAATTTTTAAATCGAAGACGAAATTTATTGGCCGGAACGTTTAAAAAATATTTTCACTCTAAAAATTTTATTTATCTATGACGAAATCGATAAACGAACTGCCGAAGTAGTAAAAGAATCGCGCTCGTTAGCGATATTTTAATACTCTGCGAATTATAATTTAACCCTTGACGATTGATGTGTGAGAGCTGGAAACATCTGGTAATATACAAGGGTGATTAAAGGGTCTATAAGGATAGGCCAATGAGAGGGGGTTAGGTTCGCAAAGAAAACGAAAATATTTATATATCAAGATACATATGTATTTTCTACATATCTTTTATGTTGGGGGATAGAAAAGGTTTTACGTCTGTTCCATAATATCGGTACGTCTCGTTAGTCGTGGACGTCTTTATTTCTTCAAAATGCGATTGAATTATTTTTATTTTTATTTTTTTTCACCGAAGAAAATGTAAAAACAGAGAAAGAGGATAATAATAGTAATAGAGTACAGACAAAGAAGAAATTCGAAAAGGAAAGATTTGAAATAGTAAAAATGAATCGGATTGAGCCTATCTGAATGCTCGCGTATACGAATATATATATATATATATATATATATATATAACGAGCGGCTTCAGAAATGTAAGAGTTGTAAAAAAGACAAAAGTTCCACGAAGCTCGTTCGTTTGTTTGTTTACTCTTTTTATCTGTGTTTATTTGTTTACACATTTCGACGAATTTCTTTTTATAATGTTCGCGGAACCGTAATCGGGTGATAGATATTATATATATATATATATATATATATATATATATATATATATATATATATATATATATATATAAAACTTATTTGAAGTTTTATTTTACAATGATCTCTACAAATATACAAATGTAGATTTCTATCGTGATATAAATGTATACGTACATTTTTTTAACGAAAATTTTTCAGACAGCCAGTCATTGTAAATTATCTTTAGCAACGAAAAATATTTCGCCGTGGAACAACCCGCATTGTTCGCCTGTTTATCCCTCCTCATTCGGTTGCTGACTTCATATTTCTATAGAACTATCAAAATATCTTTCCACACCCGCAGTTTCAAAAATGCGAGAAAAGAAAATAATATTATAACATCGGCGAACCCTTTGCTTTTTCGTTCTTTTTTATTTTTTTATTATAAAATATTTCTGGAACTTTCTCTTTCTATAAAAATATTGCACATTTCTTTGGCTTTAGTCTAAGTTACGTTCTAATATTATATCTATATATATGTATATGTTTCAGGGAGAAAACTACCCGTCTTAAAATGTGTCATACTATAAAAGTAAATAAATCGTGTTTCTTGAATGAGTTTAAATTGTCTTATTACGCCATAATCTTTACACCCCCGTTGCCGTTCTTATCCAAACCATTTGGTTTATTTTTAATTCGTTCGACTTCGTATAAATCTTCATCGTCATCGTTTTATCCCAATATCGTCGTGTATTGAGATGCCTAATTATCGTTACACGGACATCGTTGTTGACTTCTTAAATGCTTACTTAGATATATTTCAAATCGAATTGAACTCGTGAAAAAAAAAAAGAAAATACGAGTCAAAATGGTCTTCGGGTATTTTTTTTTTAATCTATTGGATATCGCTATTGTCGATATTATTTTCCCCGAAATAATAAACATTTAAAAAATAAAAACACAAAATATAAATTTAAGATCACAAATTTACAAATATAAAATAAAGAATAGATACTTAAAACAATCTGACGGTGACTGTTTTTATTTTTTAAATCTTTATATTTATTTTAATTTAAATACCACTTGATAACGACGTAATTGCCGAAAAGCTTTGTGATTTTTTCAAGAAAATAAACGTTTAGTGATTTTAACTAATTTTTGTAATTAAATTAATAAAAAATCACTATATTCCACAATCTAAAAAAAAAAAACAAAATCAAATCATTTACACCTAACGAATTAATTATATTATTTTCTAATTTTACTAAATCGTTAAAAGAAACAAGGTATTCCGCCCTTTTTTTGTTTTTGAAATATTCAACTCTAGTTTATTTCTTATTTTTCGCCTATATGTTTTTAAGTCAATTTTACATCATCTAATCAATTTATGACCCGAATAAATCAAAAAGTTATACATTATCTAACAATCTCTTATATTTTTAACATAGCCGGATATAATATAGTGTTGCGAGGATGGATTCGGTAAAATGGACTAAAAAAGTAACAGGTTGGATTATATACGAGAAAAGGAAAAGAGGAAGACCGGAAATCAAATGGGATGATGATTTTGCTACTATGTTAAGGCATTCACAGTACCGAAGTACCGAAGGGAAGGCTTACGACAGGGGGGTTCGGTTGAGGGGAGTCCGAAAGGTTCGCTATAGATAGTGAGTTTATCATTTTCTGTAGCTCGTCCTGACTATTTCCTATGATAAAACTGTCGTCGACGTGCATATCTCATTAATTATGTAGCGATTGTTTTTAATTCATGCTCGTTTCTATCCAAATCAGTATGCACTTGAATAAGTTTTTCATACTTTACGCTATGAAACGCTTTACAATAGTCAATAGCACAAGCATATCTTTGTTCGCGTCTCGGCAACTCTGTATAATTATGCGGACCCTAATAAAACCTCGTGAGTACTAATTCAATTTTAAAATTCAAAAATTGCCCGCTACTTATTAGTTTTTCTTATGCATTGTTGGGTGTATAATTCTTAGGAAAATCTTCAGAGAATTTGACATCAAACTGATTGGTATAGCGATAAAAGTTGATCTTAACCAGTCTCTCGAAATTATTCTTACGACGTGAATTTTGTTGAATGCCTTAGTTATCTTAACATATTACCCCAATTTTATATATATATATATATATTTTTTTTATAAACTAAAGTATATGTATATATACATGTAAATAATGAATATATATAACTCTACTGCAGTTAGTATCGGCACATACGATAGAATACCAACATTGTCAGTATTGAAAAGTGTAAGATAGGATGATACTGTATCTCCGAAACTGTTTACAGCAGTACTAGAATATGCTATGAAATCATTGAATTAGAATAGAACGGGTATA
Organism: Coronaproctus castanopsis; assembly: GCA_032883995.1. NCBI lineage: Eukaryota > Metazoa > Arthropoda > Insecta > Hemiptera > Monophlebidae > Coronaproctus > Coronaproctus castanopsis. Next base: position 33,880,023 of record CM065053.1, read on the forward strand.
AATATCGACGGAAAATATCTACACCATTTGCGGTTTGCAGACGACATAGTAATTATAGTTCAAAATAGAAACGAACTACAAGGCCATATGCTACGAGAATTGGGGAGATGACAGTAAAAACTGTAGGATTAAAGATGAAAAAACGAAATACATGAAATATACTCAAAAGTTGGAAATTCGAAAACAAAATTACGTATAATGCCAGTAAAGACGTACGCTGCAAAAACATGGCCACCCGCAAAAGAAATAATTGGAAAAAATTAGGAAGAAAGAAAATTAGAACGGACAAAATCCTAAAACAATCAGAGAAAACACCATGTACGAAGATATTGGCGAATAGCAATGAACAAATAGGCATGGACCGGACATACTGGAATCCGACGGAAGATGGACAAAAAAAGCTGGTGACATGGAAACCATAAAATGACCGCCAAACAGAAGATGGACGAATGACATTGTTCAAATAGCAGGAAAACAGTGACTTCGAGAAACACAGTCCGCCACCTGCCATAATAAATTGGGAACAATTGAACTTATTCAAAAAAACGTTTCCCATCCCTTCTACTCGGGATTTATTTTTCTTGTTAGATGTTGACTTAATTTCCTTTGATAATAATATTGCTAAAACTCTCCCTTTTGACGTTAACAACGCTGTATTTATAGCAATTAATGAAAAATTCAGCCGCTATAAAATTATATTTACATACGGGTCTGTCGATAAAATACGTGAATATATTACTCGAAAAAAGGCATATCGAAAGTATACAGATTACCCCTTTGCGGTTTCTCATTTGCAGTAGAATTGTTTGCCATTTACAAAGCTTTACACCTGGTTAAAGATGCGAGGGAAAATAATATTTGAATCATCTCCGATTCCTTAAGTATCCTATTACAATTATCTAAGCTCACACAACGCAAAATATCCGAGTTAGAATTTGATGTGAGACGTCGTGTTATTCAAGTTTACAATCGTGGATCTGGAGTAAAGTTTAAACGGTCCGCTCCGTCGTTGTAGTGTTACCGGAAACGATGCGGCCTATGAATTGACGCGTTATAATTTATCAAGCGTTCCTTATGAGAACGTTAAATGTAATTAGACTGATATGTTATCAAAAACTATTTTTACTAACAGCATTACGTGGCCGAAAGTCGGAATAAAGGAAAAAAAATATTCCAGTAAACCGTGGTTTTCTATTATACCGACACACTTTCGATTATTTAGACTACGCGCCGGGTGTAAGCTCTCACCTTCACATCTTGCTAAATTAGCCACAATTTCTGACGGAACATGCGACACGTGCCACGTTGACGACTGTATCGAGCATTAAATTTGGGTTTGTCCGAAATTTCTAAAGCATAGAGATGAGCTGTTGTTTAATATTTTACAAAACTGGCACACATTCCCTATTAATTGTTTCTGATCCATTGTCTTCTGTTACAATCAGTTTATATAAGTCTATCAAACATAGTAGTGGCACTGAGATTTAAAATACACTAACTAGATAAAGGTTTAAACTGGCCAAATGGCGCGAGTTGGCCCGAAAAAAAAACAAGATAAATTGTTTAATATTTTACAAAACTGGCACACATTCCCTATTAATTGTTTCTGATCCATTGTCTTCTGTTACAATCAGTTTATATAAGTCTATCAAACATAGTAGTGGCACTGAGATTTAAAATACACTAACTAGATAAAGGTTTAAACTGGCCAAATGGCGCGAGTTGGCCCGAAAAAAAAACAAGATAAAGAAAGATGGAAAACATTAATGGAGGCTTACATGTAATTAATGATGTAATACGGGCAAAGAAGAATATATATAAAATACATATTTTATATAATTTGTATATTTTCCTCATATTATATGTATAAAGACAGATTATGTGTATATATATATATATATATATATATATATATATATATATATATATATATATATATACATTGTGAGAGCATGTAGAGCCGAAGGTCTGGAAAACGAAAGTAAAATTACAAATTAGTATTTTCAAAGGATATAAACAGACCGCTTTCTAAAGCAAAGAATAAACGTTTAGGAATATTATGTCCAGGCTGGTGTAAATAAATCGTGAAAAATTATAACAAAAGGCGACCACCCTCTTGCTTCATTTGTCAATACGGCTCGATTCATCCGCCTTGCTTTTGCCATCGTTTTTATTTATTTTATTTTATTGATTATTATTATTATTACTGATATTACTATTACTATATTGAACTTTAGTTATGGTTGCGGTCGGTAGAGTGAACTTTTCTGCAGTTATTGCAATATAAACGGGCCGACGATAATTCGTACAAACTCTAATAAGCACGTCGAACTTTATAGTAAAAGACATATAAACCATTGTGTATATATATATATATATATATAATATATAGAACGCTCTGAATACCGGCTATCGAAAGAGTTCGATAAATATTTACCGGCTATAGCCTTTGTATGGTTACGAATCCTACAAAAGCTATTTGTATTATCCTGATCGTTCACTCGTGAATTTCGTCTATTCATTGCTTCGGCTTTGCCGTCATAGTAGTAGTATAGCGATGATAATAATAACGAAGTATAAGAGTTACTAACGTGTTAATATTAATATTTAAGATTATAGCGGAATAAAACGGTGGGCAAACAAAGCGTTATTATTATTAATATACGTACGGATGGTTTTATCCGGTTTTCTGGAAATCCGCGAAATTCGTTCGAATTTTTACTATACCGAACGGGAACGATGATAATATTTTATTTTTCAAAGAGTCTCTACATCCGAATCGAGCGGTCCGATTTTTCGTCAGTCGAAATGAAAGTAAATATTTCATTAGGAATATTAATAGAAAAACGGGCGTTTTCTCGTTTATTGTCATATCTATTTACGAATTACTATTATTATTAACGATAACGCGTTATCGTTTATTTAGAACGATTACCGTTCGGTTACCCTTAATGTGTTTCTCAATTTTAATGTTTCTGTCGAATTCAACTTTTTAGTTTTGAACAAAGAGGATGTGTCTTCTAATCGTAATAATAATAATTCGAATTCAAATTCACTTAAGTTTCTGTTCGATTCGAAGTAATATCACGATATTCCTTTATCTATCCACTCCTGGATGAAGGTTTACCCTAATTTTTCCCATTCATTTCTGTTCTGCGCTTTTCGCAACCATGGCTTCTCGGCTATTTTTTATGTGCTATCGTGTCCTCGGTCTACCTAGGTTTTTTTTTTTATCGGCCACCATTGTATGACCCGCTTTGACCATCTGTTGCCATGTCTTCAGGATACGTGACAAGCCCAATTACTCTTTATTTTAGTAATCTATTGCGTCATCTAACTTTGTCAGTTCACGTATCTGTGCGTTTCTGTACCGATTCGATAATCCGAAGTTGAGCATAATTCTCTGGGTCTTTCTTATCTTCTGTATGTTTGTTTTTTCATATTATCACGTTCCTGCAGCATATATAAGGCCTCGAAGTACACATTGATTATACAATTTCCTTTTCAGATTAATTCTGCTTGTTTCGAAGTGTTCCGCTTAACTTTCAAGACAAAGATATCCTTCTGGCTATTTCCGTTTTCGTCGTTATCTCTTTATTTGTTGTTATATTTTTACCGAAATAGATTTTTTTTTCTCTCTTATTTATTACTGCAAGCTGACCAACAAGATAATTTAGCAGTATTTTGGAGAAGAGCATAACAGGAAGGGTATAGTACCCACTGGTACACACCCGGCAACCACGACCTCAGATTAGGTGGGTTTTCTACGTCTTAAGCGTGGTGTTATCGCCGGCTGTATCCAACAGTCCTAATGCAAGGGTATTTGGATGATTTTCCAGCCTCACAGCATGGCTCTGTGCATATTGCTTAATGATGTCGCACACATAAGGAATGTTCAAATCATGGTGAATGATCTGGTTTGCTACATTCCAAGGCGCATTTATTAGCAGCCGAAGGATTTTATTCTGGGCAGTCTGTATAGTTTTTATGTTTGTCGGCTTTGCGCAACCCCACAGCTGCACCCCGTATGTCCAGACAGGCCTCGAAATCGCAATATAAATAAGACGTTTGTTGTCAATAGACAGCACGCTATTTCTGCGCATTAACCAAAATAGTTTTTTAATGCGTACGTCTAGTTCTTTCCTCTTCAATTGAATATGATTTCGATATGTTAGTCGGCTATCCAAGTGTAAGCCCAGATATTTCACGTTTGCTCTGATTGGTATTTCTGCGTTATCGATTCTTACTGGGGGAGATTTAGCTTTTCTGTTAGTAAACTGAATATTTACAGATTTGTTCTCATTTATTTTTATAGGCAAATGTGGCTACCTGAACACTATCAGTAATAGGAAAATCAGCTATGTAAATTAAGTACAACGTGGGTACTGAGCCTTGAAGCACACCCGTACAGATGCGATACAGCTCAGAGAACGCGTGATCATAGCGTACATGAAAATATCTATCACTAATGTACGATTCCAATAAGAGATAAAGATCTGTAGGTAGTAGCAGTTTCATTATGATTATATAGGCGAATTGGTTCCTCATTATATATCACAGAATCTCCAAAAATGAGAATAATTGCGGAATGATCAGAGAAAAGGTCGAACCAGGATTTTATATCAATATGGTAAGACGAAATTCCTTTAGAAACAAAGAAGTCTAAAAAATCGGGCAATTTATTATCATCAGTTGGCCAGTATGTTGGTTCAGCGGTTGATATATTATTAGCATTATTACGCTCCAGCGCTTCCTCGAACACACGCCCTCTGGCTGTAGTGACCCTAGATAACCACGTTGTATTCTTAGAGTTTCAGTCTGTACCTCAGAGGAATCTGCTACCTAAAGACTGTATGTAATTACTAAATAGTTCTGTTGTTACTTTATGTCGGCTGACCACGTGTTGTCTGTATGCGAATATTAGTCCCCTGCAGATATTCCTCCCTGAAATATGTGAGTTCGTGATGTTGGATATTAGCCCTAACCAGTATAGCTGAACCAACCTGGGCTCTACCTGATGGATGTGTGCATGAGTATGTGATGTGATCTTTAATTTTAAAGTAATCGTTGTCAGTGAGGTGAGTATCGGCAAGGAGCATAACGTCTATGAAATTTGAATTTAATAACAGTTCAATCTCGAATTTATGGTTCTTCAAGCCATTAGCATTCCACAGAGCTGTCCTTAAATAGGAGGGCATTATTTCAGTAGTTTTTGAATTAACGCGGTAGGCATAGACAGAACCATGCTTTTTGTTCGATTAACTGGCGGAACATAGTTTTGAACTCTGACAGAAATGCCATTAATTGTTCAGATGAAGCTGGAATTGGTTGTTTATTTATTTCAGTGTTTTTTTTTCGGGGAAACATTAGCCTCAAAAATTTGCTCTTCACTTATGGTACGGTTGTACTTTTTATCCATATTGATTTGTTCACCGCTAAGATTATGTTTAGTAACCTGAGAGTAACTTAGACTTGGTTGTCTATAGTTATCCATGGTAGTTTTTTTTTTGGTTGATAATTCAGGTTTGTCTTATTTTGGGCTAATCACATATATACTTCGCAACCACCTCACCGCACAGCCCACATGTAACTGGTAGGTTTTGGGTCTTTAGTACATTTGTAAGTTAAATGCCCTCCATCACATTTTACACAAAACTGGCGCTCTAGTACAATAGGCTTTTGTGTGGCCACACACTGTGGTATCCAAGCTGTTTTGTTTGGGGGCGCTACTTCAATAGCCGTATTACATAAAAATTTCAAATCGAAAATCTGTTTACAATTATTCATCTGTTCAAGATCCACAAAAAATTGTGGAAGAAGTTTTTTAGTTTGAAATTGATTTACATCGTGAACATTCCGAACACTATTTACTTATCTACCTGCTCTATTTCCTCTGAATTTTTTGTTATTTTTATTGTTTTTCCCGTGTTAGTCATTATTTCTGTTTTAACCCTATCTTGCTGAAATGTAGATTTAGGTCTGATACCGTTGTCCGTAATTCTTTTTCACTTGAATTTATCAATACTAAGTCATCTGCAAAGATGAGATGGTTTAGGTATTCACCGTCACTTTCGCATTCTAATTCAAGCTTTTAAACACATTTTCCAATGCGCAAATAAACAATTTCGGTGAAATCATCTTGCTTTACTTCTCTTGTTATTGGATTTTTTTCTTTCATAAATTTACTTGCATTGTAACAGAGTTATAAATGTTCTTAATAATCTTAATATATTTGTCATTAATTCCGATATCATTTAACGGAATATCACTTCCCAGATTACATACATTTTGTTTTATTTATATTTGCATTACAATCTTAAGAAAAAAAAATCTAAAATAAGTAATAATTATAAATACAATTAAGTAATTAAAAATTATGTTAATTAAATTAGATACATAAAATAAAACGCCCTTATGTAACTCGCGAATACAAAATACGATCTTTCGTTCACTCACGTCATAAACACATCGCACACACCCATAAACACATACACTCCTTTTATACGATAAACATATGAAATTAACGTATACAAAAACGTGTAAAAACTAGAATAAGGCTTATTATATAGAGACAGTGCCAATTAGGTGAATTCTATAAATTCGAATAAAAACTAAACGTAACAAGAAGATTCGTGTTACGATACATAATAGGTAGATGGGATGGTTTAAATAAAGACAAATGCAGATTTACACCGTTATAATCGCAGATTTTAATGTTAAAATTGAGACCGGTTCAGATGAAAAAGAGAAAGTAATTGGAAAATATTGTACAGGGGTGAGGAACAAACGAAGAGAAATGCTACTAGCTAAAGAGTAAATAGACACGGAGGAGCCATAACTATAATTAAAAAAACTAAATATATTATTTCAAAAAAGTTTCAAACTTGTATCGACTATCGACCGTGTATACAATATGGAATAGGAACGTATATTAAAAAAAAAACATACAAAATTTTCAAGTAGTTTTTGACCATAGCTATAACAGTGCGTTCATGGCGGTTATGATAACAGTGAAGTTGCATGCAAAACTTTAGAGTTCTTTCTTATCCGGCTGTATGTACACAGCTTTAACTGTCACAGCTACAGCATAGGAAAATAGTGAACTTCACGAATCTTATATTTAAGGTATAATATAAAGGTACTCCTTACTCAACAAAATGCGATAAAAATGCGTTATGGACTACACTCCAGAAATATGCATCGTCTTCGGGCTACTAACAAGTAGTCCAAATCATGTTGGTTAATCAATGCGCCCAGTTTTTCGCACGTGGCAACATAGACTATTGCGTAAATAAAGCAATTTTTTACTCAGGTTCAAAGTCAAGGTAGAACTTTCACAAACTGAGAAAAGTTCACGGAATATATTGAAGAAGATGTCTCCGATATTTCTGGCTAATTGCTACAATAAATTTGTTTAACTTGTAATCAGTGCTACAAATAGTTTAGTGCCAAAAGGTTTTCGGAAATAGTATACCCCGTATTGGGAAAAAAGTGTAAAGATCTTCGGATAAACTATAAAAACACCCATGGAAAAGCGGTCTGAAGTGAATTGTTTAATGCATTAAACCTAAAAAGACGAGAAAAATGGCGATCGAAAGCGGAGTCTATGGATTTCGAGCACTCATCGCGAAATGCGCCACCACTTCTGACGAAACAGTGCATCGGATCACCAAAAATTTCTCCAAATAAAATTATTAAAAGCACCAACAGAGAAGACTAGGACACGTAAAAACGGAGCTAAGGATGATGCTAGCCAAGTTGCCGAATAGTATACTGTGGTCTCCTTTTTACTGTGGAGGAAGTGATAACCGAAATTAATTCTGTTAAAAACAGGAATTCGGATTCTATGTGCGGAATTTATCGTAAATTTAGTATATCCAAAAGCAAATAAATTTGTAATATAATTTTTCCATCATATTCAAAATATTGAGAAACTGTCAAAGCAACTTAAGAATTGTAGTATTAATTAAACCAGGATAAGATAGAAAAGATTAATTGCACTATAGGCAAATCTCGCTATTATGTCTACTATATAAACTGTCGGAATGCGTATTATACAATAATTATACTCGTCTATAACGCCCCGGCCGTGGAATAGGTTAAATTGAGGAAGAATCATAGCTGTGTACATGCTCACAAGTGAATCTAGGAGAAATTATTGTATGCGAATGATATTACGCGTGTATATCGAAATAAGTCAGTGAATAAATGTATAACAAAAATTTAAATAATCAGATAATTTCAGCTGTGGATACTATGTGTAAATCTGCGCAAAGCAGAAACATCGCTGTTCCACATCTTGATCTAGATGGCGAAATGAAAACTTAAAGTTACATTACGGAACACGTCAAAATTAATTTTAATCCTAACCCAAAAACCTTTTTGGGGTTATATAACTGAATACTGGCCGCATGTCGACAACGTCGCGAAGAAAGCAAAGACAATAATGAACTTAGTAAAGAAGGCACATGGTGGAGACTAACTGCAAAGATGCTGATAACTCTAGATGTTACATATCCAACAGCGGAATGTTACGTACTTGTTCGGTTGATCAGTGCACACATTTAGAAAACAACGGATGTCCAATTAAGAACAAAGCAAATTTCTAACGGAATTAATGAATAGAGACCGACATTCTATTCTCACTCACATTGCTCCTTGTAACCGACGAATTTTAAAGAAAACGATTTTTACTATTTGGAACAAGATGAAGTCGATAGTAATGGAACGATTCACCATCCTTCCCTATTACGATTATAGCATTACAAACCCGGTAATGTCAACGTCCAGACGGAAAGATGTCTGGTCCTTTTTCGACGTTCGGTCCGGACACACACGTCTTACGCACGAGTTCCTGTTCACCAGATCGGCCTACCTGTCCTGCATGCAATACTCACCGTCACTCACATCTTAGTTTCCTGTCAAGCATATACCTTTCAACTTCATGCTCTGGCCTTCTTCACAACCTTCCCAACATATTACAACGCACTTCTTCTGCCGAGACTAAACTTCTCCTCTTCCTCCAAATCACAAACATCCTTCCTCTAATCTAGTAATTCCTTTCTTTCCGTGCCTCTGGCCTAAGTAGCAGGATACGGGGGCGATTATCATTATCGTATCTCGTTTTACGTTGACTTTTATTATTTACGTGCGTGTGCGTTAATTTGTAATCAGTCCATTCCTATTGTAAGATCGATCTGGGAATGAGAATAAGTTAATGTTTAATCAACGTGTTAAACATCTTCTCGAATAAAGTTAATAAGAAATTCTTTATGTTTCTCAAAATTCAACCTAACATTGGCGGAATTAAATATAAAGGAAGTATAATTATTTAAATAAAGGGGTAGCTTTTGTTCAAGTATTTATGTTCAGAGATTAAATTCAATTATCTTTTAATAAAATTTTATCTAAGCAAATGGCTCGTGCTTAGTATTTTAGCACTTTATATAGAACTGTTTCAATCGTGGCTGCACTACTTATTGATCTTGCCTGTTGACTTCAGTGTCTCGCAGTTCAATACGTTTATTAATTTAATAAATTGATTACAATTAAAATTAACGTACAAGATTCATTCTCATTTCGGTTACGAGTTAAATTATAATTTATTTAATTGTAATACTTTACTAAGAAAATTAATGTAAACATTTTATAAATACGGCGTAATAGATGGACTAATAGTTTGCACGCTAGAACGGCTTTCAAGTTTTTTCACAGTATTGAAAATAGATTTAGGATTAAAAATAATTCGGTTGTAAATTTGTTTTCCTGTCAGGTGCTATCACGGTAATTTCGGAGAGTAAGCGTTTCGCCACCAGGCCATCTGACTTTTGTCCGTATTGTAGTTCTGTTCGAATGTCCGTATGTCACCGATATACGCAAAATAAGTAAATTTTCGGATTCGGTAATAAATAATTTAATCGTAATTAATAATTTTATACGATTAAATTATAACGTTAAGTCAACAGTTAAATCAACGCCAACTGCCCGGCTCTTCCTGTTTTATCCAATGTAACCCTACCATATATCAGAAGGAAAGAAGCTGCGATGAAGGAATGGGGTAAATATGAACGAAAAACATTGTCAATTCATCAAGATCTCAATGCGCAGCAAAGATTGAAATCTAGAAATTCGCATGCTACAGGACAGGATCTCGTTAAGAACAGTTTTAACCCAACGGACGCATGGAAGCAGGAGTGAGACAGAGACAACCTAGATGGTAAAAAGCTGGTTGACCACCAAAACTCCAGGCCACCTTGATCTATCTCGAACAATGTGGACTCGGCTGAAACGAATAAGGACCGGCTATGGAAGAACAGGACAAATGCTAAAGCTGTGGCCCTTTCCAATATCAAGGAATGTGACTACGAAATGCCAGTCTATCGATCATATTGTAACGGAGTGCCCTGCGAGGGCTTTATAAAGAGGATGGACCGAGATAAAGGACCTCACTCAAAATAGGAGGGAATAGCTGAAATGATTGGACCTGTAGCTATAGGACGAGACGGATATAGATCCCGTGCCCAGGAACATAAGCAAAAGTAAAGTATACCGTCTATATTAATATTGCTATGTGCGTTATAGATAAATAATTTTAAGTATATCGCTACGACTAGACTTTCGTATCGCGGTTTGTAAACAATAAATAAAAAAAATAAATATGCACGTGTATATATATATATATATATATATATATATATATCGTATCTACCGGGAGTTTTATAGGACATTCGCGATAATGAAAACAATAATGATAATAATAATAATAATAAAAGTTTATTTAAATCTGGTTTATTTCGTATATATACGGATTACCTGGTCGAAAGTTAATTTGGTCGCACAAGCTGTTAGAGATGTTCTAATGTTCCTCTTTAAATTAAGAGTGTACGCATTTTTCAAAAGGTCTATATAGCGTAGCGTAAAAAGAAAAATCCGACAAAAGGAAAATTAGATCAACCGATACACGCGGCGACGAGGAAAATATCAAAAAGAGAAGATGAAGGAAGAAGTTACCGAGGCGGATGAAAACGTGAAGTTTGTTAATGGTGTTATAAATATATATATTATCCAATAGTATATGGTGTAGTGTATGGATGATGGTGAAAGGGTTGTAAAATCCTCTTTTTCCATCGACTCATTTCGTGGTGTGTAATTAGGGTTGCGAATAATATTTGTCCGTTAGTTAGACAGGGAGGGTGAAAAATTTTCAGTTGAATAGATTTAACAGCTTAGCGGGTGGCCAATTTGCGTCTTCACGATATAGGGAGCACTTTTGTGCCTTTCTTTCTGGCTTAACTATTTTCAGAACAAGAATTACCTATGCGCGCATTTATGAATATATGTGAAAGTGGAGCAGCTGTGTGTCCGGTTTCCAGTGAAAATAGTTAATTTGTTCCGTATTTATTATATTTGTGTATACACACTTTCACACAGATGCATATACAAATTAGGTAATTATAAACTATGTGTGTTTACTGAGTGTTACGTTTCATTTTTTAAGAAATAAAATAATTTCCGCGGTAACTCAAAAGTCGAACTGGCAAAATATAACGAATCGTAATTTAATCAAATTAGGAAATTAGTTATTGTCAAATTAAAACTGTCAATAGGAAAAAGTTTTGTCACATTTTTTACAAACATCTTAAAGTCAAAAAAAAAAAAAAACAATATTAAAGTAAAATTTATGAATTAAAATCTTAACGTAATCGAATACTTTAAAATACTTAGATCATATATAACAAAGTAATGTTTAAATACATCTTAATACGATACTAAATACAAATGCGATGAGATTGTCTAACTACTTGTGCGGGCTTCACTTACAGCTAAATTGTATTATGCATAACACCGATTAAAAACACCTTAGCATATTTCGGGGCACCGTCCTATTAAACAGTCTGAAAGTTTTAAAACAGTAAATAAACGAAGAAAATTTCTTATAAACGCGTTCAGGGATAGAAAACAATTTCACACAGCTCATCTGTAGTTGTTTTCCCCTTGATCGTTTTACGCTCAATAGGGCAGTGATGTTTGTCATTAAAATCTTTTCATACGTTAATGAGTAATTAATAGATGAAACGAGCATCGTACGCTCAAAAATTCAATGTAAATAATATCTTTGCTCTGAAACTAATAAAAAGACGCTATTTAGAAATTTGCCAAAAAATATGGGAAGAAAATAATACTCGGCGTGACACTCGCAGCTTAATAGACACAAAATCAAACTCCTGATTTCTACGTTACGCAACTATTAATTCAGGTCTTATCGCACGAATGTGGCGCAGAAAAAACTGCTGACCATGTCATGCCGTATCTCAAACCGCATGAGAGTATAAAATAAAAATAACGCACTGACCAAAACTACATGAAAAATTTCAGCTAAAGTTGTTTATTAGCACTTTGCCGAACAGTGATCAAGCTTTTTAGTGCAGAATAAAATTATATACATATAGGTTAAATATATTTCTGTGCTTTATGTGAACTTCCTGTGCGATAATAACAAGTGTGTTTAATTGTTTACGTTGTATAAAATATGTGCATATATATATATATATATATATATATATATATATATATATATATGTAGCATATACATATAGATAATTCTCGCATTTATGCGTTTAGTACACCTAAATTATAGTATAAATGTTACCTTGTATACAAATTTGATGACTTGGTGTGCGAAACTAACAGCTTTCGAAAATCTGAATGTACAAGTGGTTGTTATATTATTATATACGACAAAGTATTGTAAATGGTAATAGTACACTGATTAAGCAAAACTGGTGGATATCGCACTTCCCTGAATAAAACAAACTGTAAAACATTAATTTGAATAATAAAGTATTCATCAAATTTATATATATTATACATATAATATTTGAACGAACAATTTCTGTATAATTATACTCGGAAACGACTTGAACGATTTGGAATATATTTTGTATATACACGTAACGTATTAAAAAACGGAAAATTGTCTGTACAGTAATTACGAATTTTGAAATTTTGGGTGTCCCCCGATAGTGGAAATGTCGCTTTAAAGTTTTGGAAATTTCTACTATTTTTTCGTCACCATTTTCTCGATGTCTCTAAAAATGTACGTTGAAAGTTTCGCCTGGATCGTTCGGATGTTATAACCTTAGAAATTTTCTACACGCGACGGTGAGTATAAATGTTATAATTCGCCTACCGTTTCGGTTGAAGGTAACTTCCGGAAATTTTTTTAGTCTACGAAAGAATAAATTCCGATCGAATAATTTTAAAATTCGTTTCTATAGATACATTACCTATCCCTCATCTGATATTGGTTTCAAAACTGACTATAACTTCGGAAATTTAGGAAACGAAATTTTACGGGATTAAAATAGTAATAATTATTTATGTAATGGTGTTTTTAATAGTATGTAATTCGTATGTAAATATATTTACACGAAAGAATGTGAGTTTATAAAACAAGAAATACCAAGCGAAGCTCGATCGCAAAAGTAACTTCTGTAGGAAATCTTCCATTCGTTCCGATTCCGAGCTTACCGAATTAGTTCTTCCGAGCTACCAAGTTCTATCGTCATATCAACTCAGCAATTTATGATTTTATAAAACAAGAAATATCAAGCGAAGCTCGATCGCAAAAGTAACTTCTGTAGGAAATCTTCCATTCGTTCCGGTTCCGAGCTTACTGAATCAGTTCTAACGTGCTACCTGAGTTATATCGTCATACAGCTGCGATCTGCCTCATCACGTTCCAAAGTCCTGTCTTCCTTTTGGTATTTCCGAGTATTTCGCTTCCAGTCTGACCGTTTAACATTTAATATTAATCTTTCCCGCGCCGTTAGTACCCTTATAATCGTTTTAATATTTGTTTTTGTGGAAGAACACGCTGGTATATAATTTCCGTTTTAAATATATCATTATTTAGTCGTCTTTTTTTATGAATACTTAGTTTCTCGAATATAAAACTTGCGATGTGTACTTCTGTCTGCATCATCTTTTGCGCTTATCAGCCGTCATTTTTTGTCCGAGGTAAACCTATACGTATATATATATATATATATATATATATATATATATATATATATAGTACATCACACGGCCGGTTTAATGATAGTTGTAGGGTTAGTTAGTAAAATTCCTTAGGCGAATTCCTTTCCAAAATATTCGTCATTACTCCGCTATTCGCATAATATTATCTTTTCGAGAGTAATTTCCGCGGGCGCTAAAATCTTACGTTGTTAAATGTTTTCCCTGCGTTTGAAAAATTTCCACACTTCCTAAACAGCAACCTCTATTCGCGTCTTTTCCGTATGAGTAAGGTTCGTTAACGGCGCGATGTTACGGTTACATTTATTCGGAGACACAGAAAATCACTCAAGAAAATCTACGCAAGCACACGCGCCCGCGCGTATAGCCGATCAAATCGGGTTTTTCCCCAAAACCATTAACGGCCGGTCTGTAGTATTCGTCTCTTATGTATTATTCGTAGCAGAGAGAACTAAGTGTGCGACGAAAACCATATGCTACGCGAGCAATTTACACGGCCCTTTTTCCGTACGCAAACTTTGAACTTTCTAGAAAACTTTCTTCGTATGTACATTTCCATTATTGGCAAAAACACGTGCCCGATAGAAATTTAAAAAGCTACAGACCGAAAATAGAACGTATTGCACCAGTCTCGCACTCTCTGCAGCGTTAAAATATCTGAGTATATCGTTTTAATACACGAGTTAAGTGGAACAAATATTTTCCTATATTAGGAATATTTAACCACTTCCACGACGAAGTCTACTATAGCGTACCACATCCAAGCGCGTCATTTTTTATGGAAAATTTCGTGTACGAGGCTATTTCTTTTATTAGATTATATCATCATTAAGTGGTAGGCGACTACTTACATATCCATATTTTGTTGTAGTAAGTAGCGCACAAGGCAATCATAACATGGCGCTAGTGGAGATGAACACAGAACAAACTGCGATTAAATTAATTCATAAATATGTACAAAATCTGCTTATCATTATGTATGAAAAACTTTACACGATGGTATACTCCCCAAAAATATGCCATGCAGTAAACTATGTGATTTTCAAAGTTAGGGAGGGACTCAAACAAGGTAAACGTATCCTAACTGTTGGAATAGATACAAAAGTCGCCTTTGATAATTGCTGGCATCTCGCTTTATTCTACATCTTAAAAATACCACTAGGCGAAAAGAAAATTCTACTGCAACACTGTACCACTATCTTAATGACAGACGAATTACATTAAAAACAAGTGATAAAAGTGTACAAAAAACAACGAATACGTGCTGCTCGCAAGGCAGTGTGTTAGGTCCGCTATTTTGGAACATTTTATTTAATGGGGCCGCCCTAAAACTATAATATAATAATAAAGTCGATTTGTGTGCTTATGCTGACTATTTATTATTCATCATAAAAGGAGATTCTAAAGTTGAACTGGAACATGTTGCAAATGAAACGTTACATAAGTTAGAAAGATGGTTAAACGATGTTAATCTATAGGTATTCGTCGATAAATGTTTCGCTTCATTTTTCACTAAGTCATTAAAACTTAACAGAAACACTATAAAAGTCGTATACCAAGGCTCACAACTTAAAATCGTTGAATATTTTAAATACTTAGGAGTGACAACAAACTCACTTCTAACTATCAATTAGAGACAATATGATATCAAAAGTGAATGAGAAATATCATCAATTGCTAAAAGCATGTCAGAATACTTGGGGATTCGATTTTAATTACAGGATGATAATATACAAATCGCTAGTTGAAAGTGTTGTATGTTACTGCTGTTCCGTGTATATGTAACGGTTAACAATAAAAATTTTCACAAAAAAAAAATTTCGTTACAAAGAAAATTTCGAATTAAATGCAGAGGATATAAACTCATCTCACACAGTGAATCGCTATTTGTGGTGTACTACCACTCGACTTATTAATGAAAAGCAGAGTTATTATTATGTTTTTAATTGAAGAATAACGAATTTCAGTTTGTTAATGAAAGTCTATGAACTAAGTTCTTTATTACCAATAATACAAACCATTTCCTTAGCCCCTCCAGTATCCTGTAACAAACGAATTAAAAACTGTGTAAAAAATTAGTACAGAACAATTTGGCAATCTAAATAGGAAAAAGATACAGTTTGACGCTACACTTTTGAAAATTTCAGAAAGGAGATCGTAAAAAGCTAATTTGTCTTACTTCTACATTCTTGGATTCAAATATTCGAATCAACGAAATTCTTTTCAGTAGCACCGAACTATGTGTCTCTAACTTTGTAAGCAACATTAAAAATAATATCGGATCATCTTTTCTCAAATTAGACAATTTATTCTCAATCCTCCACAGTGTATACTATAACCTCCTTGATTTTTTCAGCCAAGATATTCTTGGCTTAAATTCATCTAACCAAATTTCTCTATCAGAATACATCCTTCATCAGCAGATCTCTTTCGAAACTAATATATACAGCGCTTTAAGGATGATTCAAAATCGAATGATCATGTGAATTTTTCGTTCCTACTTCCACCCAATGTTTTCGACTCGGAAAACTCTGTTCTGCATTCTTGGCCAAATTCAAGTGTCCTGAATTTATCTGAAATGTTCTGTTTCACATCAAATATTTCTCTCAATATTCTATAATGCCTCTTTTTAATTTTTACATAGATAATATCGATCTTCTTATTCGATTCAAAATTTCCACATCTCTCATACGGATCACCAGTCATATGGGGCTTCCCGATAACAACGGGGTATATTAACAGAGCTGTTAGACTGTTAGGGAGGCTTCCTCGTTGTCATCCGTATCTTCGTACTTGTTTTCTATTAATGATATGAAATTCCTCTTGAAACCTCTTATAATTAAATATAGAAATGATTATCGAAGCCAAAATCAAAAAAGCCACATTTTTCTTTTCGAATCAAATAAATTTTCTCAAGTACTATTTTTATATTCCTGCCAAACTTAGGATTTCCCATTTCTTCCTGATCCATTCTTGTCTGACACAACGCATCGTTAACCTTTCACTTTTTTCTTTTAAAAATTGCGTACCCCATACGATGTCATTATTATTTTACGAGTATGTTTTCAGTTATAACGATAATTTTATAAATTAATATACTACTTTCCCTATCCATTCTTTCATCTTATTCTGCTACTACTTTCTAATTATCTGTTTGCACTCGCCTTTAGCCTTTCTTTAGAATGTTTTTCCTTCTCTTCGCAGTCGCTATGTTGCGTTGTCCTTAATTGCTCCGTCCCGATGCAATTAACTTTAATTATAAATTAAACCTGGTAGTTCGGTGCATGGGTTTTAAAGAAGTTAACGTTTATCCAGATTTTCGGTCAACCATTGTTTATAACTATACAAGTATCGAGAAATTAAATTTGAAGTTTATTTAAGAAAGAACTCAATATCCGGAGTATTATTCGATAGATGTATTCCCATTTGAAGCTGTCATACCGTCGTGCGCTCTACCGTATCGTGGAAAGTATCGGCCGTTCGCAAGAGTTTATCCGTGTGATAGTGTCTAAGATGGTATGGGAATGTAATACGAGCCTAAAAGAGACTTACCGCTTTCAGCGGCCTATCAATAGACCGCAAAAGACCAGTAAAGATAGTCAAAGCGAAGATACATACAGGCGATCGCAGATGATTTAAAAGGGCTATCACCGATCAAAATCGAAGCTTCTCTGGTTTTTCTATTTCGAAATAAAATTTCATTCGAAAATTTCAGTCGAGTAGTTTACGAGTTATTCGAAAAACAAGAAAACCGTCTGTCTTTTTTGGGTCATCCGATAAGAAATTATAACGAGAAAAGTGAGAATATAACGAGAAAAATGAGAATATAACGATGAAAATGACAATTGTTCGAGAAAAATGAGAATTGAAAGTGATATTACGAATTTTATTATTATTATTATTAATTAATTAATATTATTCGGCAGTACGGGAGACGGCTGCACTAACGGGGGCATAAGGACTACTGCGCTCCTAGATCAGATTTAAGAGATTGAACGCAGAAAATATAAAACATTTTAAGCATAAAAGATTTTGGTAAGAAATGGGGAAGGCTTTGCTGGCTTCCAAGTGTTATGAGAACATGACAAGATGTTAGTATGTGGGGAATAAGCGGTTGTGTCATTAGGAAGAAGTGTACCTTTTGAAGAAGATAAGAATGGGATAAGATTTTAGTGGGATATTCGAAGGCTGGTAAAGATAACTCTTTCGTTCTTTGATCGGAAACGAAAGGAGAAGTGGGATAGCGAGTTAGGTTTAACAGAAAAGATGTAGCGTTGTTGATAGCGAGTTAGGTTTAAATTGTTGATTAGACTTCCATACACGACTCCACGATTTGATTATGAGAGATTTCAGGAAAGCTTTTACCTCGCTAGAAAGGTAAAGATGAGCGGAAATGTCTGGAAGCATGGACTCATCTCTGGCAGCTCGAGCCTCATGACCGAGGCGAATTGACACGGCTGGAAATCCAAAAATGAAAATTATGAAACTCGGGATCAAGTAAGGCGGTTAAGGAGAAGTATGCGTTGAAAAACTGCGTCGTCTGTATAAAGCGGAGACTAATTAAGTTTTAAGGATAAGGCATTTAGTAGGACACGGAAGCGATGCTTCTTTTATCCATTGTCACGTATTACGTTATATCACTACACATCGCGATATCTGTTGGAAATTATTCTTCAATGTTTCTCGGACGATATCACTAACAAGGAAATAAAATAATAATCGTTTTTTTTACAGCTCCTAAAAATTCAACTATTAATTAGAACCGTTTAATGGTTTTTACGTAAGATATATATATATATATATATATATATATATATATATATATATATATATATATATATATATATATTAGGTAATCTGCTAAAGTTAGCATTAAACATGATGTATGAGAGTATATATCTATTCATTTAGTAGTAATATGTTCTCCAATGAGATTCAACCTTAATTATTATATTATTTGTAATGGTATTATGCTTTTCAATCTACGCCGGTGATATTTACGAAATTGAATGTCCAGTTCGCTTTATATTAATATGTCTTTGCTTAGCCCTTTATCTAGGTGCATCGCTAGGTATTTTACACAATCAGTGGCTTGTAGTACAGTAATTGGTTCCGCAGCATGTTTGCATTTTGTAAACAGCATATAATGTGATTTTGTTTCATTAAGACTTATCTATCATTTCTTAGTCCATTTCTCAATCATATTTACATTCCGGCGTAGTAGTCGAGTTGTTTCTAAAGGATTCTCGCTTATAGTATAGCCGTATGAATAGTGCTTCGGCAGGTCGGCTAGTCAGCTGTAAATAGGTGCAATACAGGACCACCGAGAAAGATAATAAACGCGAATAAATTAAACGTATTAAATAAATTAGGTAAACCAGCTCTGATTGAACGATGGTTACGGAGTAATGGAAAGTAGGAAAAATTTCGCTAATAAGTAAGAAAAATCTATTCACGAGGTGTTCGATTATGCGCGTGTTTTAATCAGGGTCGCGTCGTTTCGAGTGGGTGGATCCTCTGCCGCGATTACTTATTAAGTAATACAAATTAGCGTCGGAGTCGACCCGTCTATCGGCACGTATATAAAAAGGAAACAAGCCGTCGTAGGAAAAATTAGGTATTCCGAACAAATGTAAATATTGTAAGGAAGCTCGAGTTTACACAAAATGAATAAGCTATATAATATATATATATATATATATATATATATATATATAATGTACGCTTTGAACTACTCTTTAAGGCATGTATAACGAGATGGCGGTGTATAATTAACTCTAACAAACTGTATTACTCTCATTCGGTCGGTAAAATAGCTTCAACCGACATTGTTTACGCCGGTGCAACACATGTATTTACGTTTAATTCGTTAACATATCTATACCGGTAGTTTGGGGTCTTTCTTCCTGTAGTGCAGTAAGTTTAAGTTGCTTTAAGTTTTTAGTGTTGCTGCAACAAATTATTTTTGTTCTTCTACAGCATAACAAACACATCGCCGCTGCTCGCATCTCCTACTCCGCCGAATAAATTCATACCGTTTGCTTCCTTTTTTCCGAGTTTTGTTTATGTCGCTTTGCCGCCGACAACTATCTGTCCGCTTTGACGAATCGCCGACACGCAAGAAATATCGTAAAACATTTGCGAACGACGTCTTATATAATCTTTCCGTTGGTCCGAGGGTGTTCGAGCGTTAAGCAACAATTTCGGTCGATAGTGTTGAATAATTTGAGAATAAACGAAAACACCACTCGTACTAATCCGCTTTGAATGAACGTTGAACGTGAAATAAGAAAGTCAAAACTTTTGTTTTTGTGTATGTGAGAAAAATACAAAGTATACATATATATAAATATCGCTAGTATATATATTATTAGCTATTCTACAAACGCGTATTTATTTAGGAAATAATATACCAGCGGAGTTCGTCTTCGAATTCACGTTGGATGCTTATACAGCTGCTTCGTGTACCTAAAGTTAAAACCGCCCATTTTCAACTTTATAAATAGTAGCTACACTGTTTCCATATGGTGTCGATGTCCGATTGCGAGTGACACCTTACATATCGCGCGCGATATATTATTAAATATGATTTTCAACTCGATTTTCTCCGAAATAATAGTAACGATGGGACTACTGTTATAAGATTTCGAGGATATTTCCGTTACAATCGATCGACGATATTTTCTACAATAGAGATATTTCTCGTACGCGATCGATTTCGTGTAACAATTGGTCATAAATCTAAAAAATTAAGATCGTATTACGTGTGGAGACGCAACATTTTTACAGATAGGTGTCGTCTCGAGTGTTTTTTTTTTTTTTAATGGCTTAAAGTAAATGTTACAAAAATATAGCTTAAAATTTTTATTAAAAGTAAACAAATGAAGCCGTTTTATTAGTTTTATAAAAATGGACGAGATTATAACTAAACACAAATAATTATAAACAAAACGTACTGCGCTTCTCAACCAGCAAGTTTACAGCAATACACTTTTGTCAAATTCACCGAGAGGTACTCGTCAGTTTAATGTTAAACTTGAAGGAATCACCATGTGCATCGACAATACCGTTGGTCTGATATTAGACAATAAGATAGAACCCGCATAAATCATTTAAAAAAGTCTCGCACAAAAAAATTAAACTTACTCAAAAAAGTTAGCACACGCATCTTATGGTGCAGATCGAATTTCTCTACTTCGAATTTATCGCCATTTAATTTGAGCTTATTACTCAGAGTTGGGCTAAAAGAAAAAAAAACTTCTTCGTGGTTTATTATGATTTTTTTCGAGTATTTCGGTAATAACTTTAGCGAGCTTTCGGAGTTGTTCTTTTTCCATACTGGGTCTCTTTCAAAAAAATCTCCGAGTTTATATTATATTTCTCTTTTTAAAGGTGTGGTGATCAGGTGAATCTTCTGCATAAAGTATTATATTGTGCCAACGCCCCAATTACATAGTATTCAGGCTGTCGGCATAAACATTTATTTAACCACTGCTGCTGATAATACTCATAATTCGCAATGTAGAAGTTGCTACTATTTTTGCTGTTTATAAACCGCCTAATCGATTGACAAAGTATAGGGAAGATATTTTATCCTCGATGAAGACGAGTAAAAAAATTATTTTAATCGGCGATTTAAACTCTAAGCGTAATTATCGGAATAATTTTAATAATAATCAGGCAACGTCTTACTTAGTACTTCTCTAACAAATAATATACAAATATTAGCACCACGAGAACCTACATACTTCCCACCACCTGGCTCTCGACCTAGTATTATTGATTTAGTCTAGTCAAAAATATTTCAGTTAACATCCTTCGATCATAACCCAATATTTATAATCGTCAAAACTGGCAACATACTGCAACAACCAGTACGTAAAACATTTGATTTTAAAAATGCGAACTGGAATTTATTTAAGCGTCATATTTCTGATAATACAAACTTAAACCTATTTCTGATACTGACAACATTGACCATTGTCTCATCACTCTGACGAACTTGATTCATGATTGCCCTTTCTGTTCTTATTAAGCAGAATGTTTCCCCTATATCTTCGATCCCTTTATATATAACTTCCATAATTAAAATCAAAAATATTGTCAGAAGATACTAAAAGTCGTTCACGTGCTGATTCGCAAAATATTAAGAAATTATTGAATCAACTTTCGATTTTAGTTCGATATTTACTAAATAAACATAATAACGGAAAGTTTAGTAAAATAATTTCTAATCTTTCTGTTAAAAATAATAGCCTTTGGAAAATATGTAAACAATATACACAACATCATGAAGCACTTCCCCCAATTCATGATCCCCATACTAACACATATGCATATAATAATACCCATAAAGCAGAATTGCTTGCTGCACGCTACTTTGAGGTTTACAGCAGAAATATCCATTTAGCTTCAAGCTATCAGAAGAACAAAGTAGATAACGTTGTCAGCAGATTTATCGCATCACCTCAGATAACAACTAATATTAAATTAACTTCTCCCAAAGAAGTTTTTACACATGTAAAATCAACAAAGAAGAAAAACTCGGTAGGTCACGATGGTATCCAATCTACTGTCATTAAAATGCTACCTCAAAAAGCCATCGTCCAGTTAACTAATTTGATTTAAACAATGTTTAAATTTGGGTACTTCCCTTCTAGTTGGAAAGGTAAACACGGTAAAAATTGCTCTCAGATAGACAATATCCGTCCAATCAGCTTAGCAATCTTAGCGAAATCACTGAAAAAATTATTCTGAAAAGATTATGCGACTTCACTAATTCTAATAATATAATACCTAGTAGTTAATTTGGATTTCAACCAAATCATTCCACAACACAACAGATAACAACAGTTGCTAGACTCTATCACGGATAATTTTAACTTCAATAAACATACTGGGATGGTGTTATTTGACGTGGCAAAAGCTTTCGACGCAAGCACCGACGGTATTATCTACAAAATGATTGTTATTTCCCAGTTATTTAATTAAACTGATTAATAGTTACTTAAGTAATCGATCATTTTATACCATTATAAATAATGCGAAATCAAGTAGCAAATCCTGTTCTGCCGGCGTGCCTCAAGGTAGCGTGCTGGGGCCATTCTTATTTACATTTTTCATGCATGATTTCCCGCATATAAATAACATTGAGTTTGCCTTATACGCTGATGGCACAGCGTTGCAGTTCCTACAGACCAAGTACTATTAGCAATAGTTTACAATCCGGTGTTGATCGTGTTATTTTTCTAAATGGCAAATTGCTCTTAATCCTTCCAAAACGAAAGCAATGTTCTTCACTCGTCGAAGACCGTTTTTACCGACCAGACTTCATGTCAGTAGCGTTGATATAGAATGGTCTGACCAGATACACTATCTTGGTGTCATTTTAGACAAGAGACTAACGTTTTCTAAGCATATTGACCATGCATCATTGAAGACAAACAGAGCAATCTGTTCAATTTATCCCATTTTCAAACGTAAATCTCGCTTAAATATTAATAATAAATTAATAATCTACAAGTCAATGCCTATTTTAACATATTCTTGTCCAGTTTTGTCTTCTGTCTCAAATGCTAATTTTAATAGACTGCAATTAGTCCAAAATCGATGTCTCAATCTCCCCGTATACACTAAAAATTTCATATATGCATAGTGCTCTGCAGATACCATATGTAAAAGACTCAAACTATCCCAAAAATTTTTTCTCAATTGTAGTGTGCACCGTAATAATTTACTTCCAGCAATAAGAAATTACTATTCCAGGGAACTAAGTATTATATTAATTATAAGCATCGACGCATTAAACATAATGTATTATTCTCATAACGTCATAATTTGTTTGCTTTCGTTTCCATTACTAATAAATTATATTATTCGTTATATAATTAAACTTATTATTTTTTAAATTACCGCTTTTCATTTGTGATGGTTTTTTGTCTGACCATCGATACTATTTTCATCTTGTATATTTATTATTTACCAGTTTATATTATTAGTTACTTTCATAAATGGAGAGAGCCTCCGGTACATTTATTAAATATTATTATAACTTTTTAATATAATGTCAAATATACGCGTTTTTACATTACAAATAAAAGTATAAAATACTGAACTTTTTTAAATAACTAGAAAAGTTGCCGTGACCGGTAAAATACTACGTTATATTGAAGTTCTTAGTCTTTAATCTTGCTTCAATAATAGAGATAATAGAGTGTACGTTTGCCGGTAGTATCTTCTTTATATTTTGTTTTTACTAGATCTGTGTTGTTTCTTGTTTAATTTGAGTTATTGTAATTTTCGGTAATTTGTTCTTCAGTCCGTTAATTCTGTTACAAATTTTTAGTTTTTTAACGTTTCAAATGGACATCTACCGCAGTTATCGCCGCTATTACATATACAGATAAGAAACAGTTCTATATTCTGAAATAGTGTTTGTGAGAATTAATCTTTGTAAGGATTTTAATTTTTTGACATCATCTTTTTTTAATTTATTAAAGTACGTCAACGATCCGTATTCGGCCATTGATCTAAAAAGGAACATTATAAAGGGAATATACCAGTATTATATCCATATTTATTGCAACGCGATGATCTCAGTTTAATATAAAGTTTTCTAATTTTGAAAGTTATATGTTATAGATTATCGTAATTAAGATTTTTGCCGATTTCGAGGTATTTACCAGATTTTTATTATTTCATTTATTTTTTCTCTATATCCTGCTCGTATTTCTTATTGTTATGTTTCCACGAAGTGTAAGCAACATATATGTGTATCGTCAATGTTTAAATTTAAGGGAAGTTCTGTAATTTTGGAATTTACTGTTTCCATTGTATCGCTAATTATATTAAAGTTTCTTGTATCATTAATTCCTGCGATCGCTAGAATGTCATCGGCGTAACTTATTATTTGATTGCATTTATTTTTTTCGATAACGCTAGTGAAAGTAGATACTCTTGAGGTTCTACTGCTGTAAGATTATACTTAAACACTCGTTTGTTTTCTTCATCGAATAAACTTATTTTCCGATTTTCTATGAAACTTTTAATCAACTGTAAAATGTGTAAATGAAAGCTACTAGTTTTCATTATCTTTAATACACTGGACCATTTTATCTCGTCAAAAGCTCCTTGTATATCAAAACTTATTAATATTGTACATTTAAACGCCTTCCTAAATTCTTCAACGGTATCCGTCATTTTAAGTAATCTCTCTCCCTCTCTCTCTCAAAAAAACAAAAACAAAAACAGAGTGTATACGCACTTTTCTTATTAAAATAAACTTACATGTATCTTAGTTTATTTGTCGACATTTAGGGTTTATAGAGCTGGCTTACTAGAAAAGGACATGTTTTATACGCCAGCGCTTATATCTTTTATACCTGTGCCGTTGATCTAGGAATATCCGAATATTTTTACTAGCGTCAAAATAATTTTCGGTTATATCTTTAATCATTTCCCGTACACAAGGGTATTTTAACATATCGCGTGAAGATTTAATCGAAGTAAATCGAGGTTTATTCGATAATTCTATTACAAATGAAAGTTATAAAAAGACGCTATTTAGGAACATTTTGCAAAAAAAGATGGGCGAAACATAACAACTTAACGTGTTACATAGTCACAGAATTAAAATTACTCCCGATTTCCATACTACCAAATTATTAACGAGACAGGAAAATTCAAGTCTTATCTATTTCGTTTTCATTTAAGTAAGAATGACAAGTGCGAATGTGAGGCACTAGAAACTACGGACTATCTACTGTTTACATGTTTCATTTCAGACTTTGTAAGGGTACACGCGTAACTAGAATACGATATGCACGTTTATATGCGAATATATGCATCGTATATAGATAATTCTCACATTTATACATCTAGTACATTTAAATTATAGTATAACTATTGCCTCGTGATAGAGTTGTAAACGAAGGTATCCGCACATACAATGACTGAAATTAGCGGACAGCCTGTGAAAATGTCAGTGAACTAGCGTTCGTTATAATATTACATATTATGAAGTATTATAAAGGGATTAAGCCTATACCGGCGGTGAAGTACATCGACGCCACTGTATACGTAGCAAACTGCAAAACAATTTGAATAATAAAGTATTAATAAAAAACTAAACTGGGCTTTGGGACGCAGGGGAGAAGTGAAATTTAAAGACGTTTTCCCAAAAATAAACTCACGATTTCGCACAAATTTCACCGAGAAAAGGAACGCGCTATCCGCTATGCTTAACTCGACGTGGCGATGACCCAATAACTCCCCATATGCAATGCGCCAATAGAAGTTTCACTTCAAAAATTTAATAAAGTACAGGATCTTTTTCAAACATATATATATATATATATATATATATATATATATATATATATATATATATATATATATATATATATATGTTTATTTGATTATACATTATACTGTTGGTAAATATAAAAATGATATAGTTGATACTTACCTACTGAACTGTTGATTGGTCTGACTTACTTGATTTTAAACATCGTTGAAAAATAATTGTTATAAGTTTATTAATAACTGTTACCCTCACATTCATGAATTTTGTCTGTCTGTTTATTTGTTTCTTGTTTCTTCAATATATATATATATATATATATATATATATATATATATATATATATATAAACAAATAAATACGATCGTACGATTGGTAAAATTTGAATACTTTACAGCAAAATGTAAGCTGTTGCTTCGTAGGTAAATTGTTGACTAGCTTCCAATGTGAAACGGATTGACGTATGTAAGATTTTTTTTCTTTAGTATGGATGTAAATAAATATGAAAGGGGATTACTTACTTAAGCGTAATATCGGTGCGTTGTAAATAAATATTTCGACATTTCCGTTTTAAATAAATTGAAAATGACAGTCGACAAGATTTATAATCGATACTCACTGCGATTAGATATATCTGGGTGTAAATCATTGGAAAAAAAAAGGTTTGGAAAAACGCCAGAAAATATTCCATCCGAATACGTTTATTATACCCTTTGAGTAGAGGTGATTCTTTTATTATTATTATTATTATTATTATTATATATATATATTTTTTTTTTTTTTTTTGAGAATTTATTCTACTTTCAGGTTACTGTTTACGATAAAATATCATTATTATAAATTATAAAATATCGTTAATAATAATAGTAGTTATTTAATCTTTTATCTCTCGAGAATTATAAAGAAAAGTTTAGATAGTTCGTATCTATTTTTTTCAAAAACGTACGACCTTAAAATTTCATTGTCTCTGTACATATATTAACCGCCTCTCTTGTATTATACACAATTCGTTAAGTGAACACAATTTCTCATCTCCACTTTTTCATATACATATATTATAGATAATACATTACAATATAATAAACATATACAATATGTAAACAACAAAGTCAACAAATATTATTATATATTTAAAGCTCTTGGAGGTAAATTATGGGTACTTAACTAGAAATCTAAGGTAATTATTTATAAAGGTTTAGTACAGTCACTATATACGTACTGCGCTGGTGTCTATTTCAAACATGTAACTAAGCATCAAATGCATAATGCAATTTGTACCTGCCGTAAATTTCTTGTTAATTTAACTTCTTATATTACTGTTTCTAATATAACGTTATATACTGTAATAGCACGTTATCTTACCTACTGATCTTTATATTTAAAAAAAAAAAAGATCTTTAATTTTTAATGCTAAAAAAAAATAATAATAATAGTATTAAGTACAATAGCTCTCAAACAGTTGGATATACAAATTTTAAATGAATTTAGTGTAAGATACAATATTTTAACAAAAGATAAATTAATAAGTAAATTTTTTCCGAACGTAATAAATCATTATAAAAATAAAAAGATTATAGTAAATTACTACATGACTCAGATACTTTCTGGTCATGGTTCTATCGGATATTACTTGAATCAATTAAATATAATTGCAGATAATAAAGGTTACAATTGTAACAGTAATGAAGTAGAAACTGTCCAACATATAATATACAAGCGTAACAAATACAATCACCTGCGACAGTTATATGGAATTGACCGTACACTTAAACTGAATGAAATTTAAAAATGTGTATGCTACTACAGTCCGGCGACTAAAGCATGTACTTATCATTTGATGAATCTATCATTCATGATCGGATAAGTACTTATGTGTCTTCATATTGTATATATTGTATATGTGAATACATGTGTATGCATATTTATATGTGTTTTATAGTATATGTATATTGCATATTTGTTTCTTTTTTTATGTGCATGTTATTTCCATAATGAAATGTATTGCATAGTTTTTTGTATTTTTTCCCCTTGTATTTAAATATATTTTTTTTTCTTTTATATAATTTATTTTATGTTCTCATAATTTTATTTTAAACACTAACGTTAAGGACGCTTTTTTTAAGCACTTTCCTTGTACGTTTACACTGTTATATACATGTATATATTTACCATGTTTGTATATATGTTTATTATCTATAATATAAAAATAAATCGCTAAAGGTTGTAAGTGCATAACTCAACAACGCCTGGACCAATTTGGCCAATTTTTTTTTTAAATGTTCGTTGAAGTTCAAGGATGGTTTTTACGGCGAGAAAAATTCGAAAAAAAATTTCAGGGTGGTTAGGGGGTTGAAGGGGGTAAATTATTTAAATTTCGATTTTGAAAAAATTTCGATAGAATCAATTTGGTAGATATTAAAATGATCGATACGAAACAGAAAACCGTTTTTCGTTACGATCGATAGGTGTCGAGCTACGAATTTTTGAAAATCGATGACTTGCCACCTTTGGCAAGGCATAGCGAGCGACGTAAACATTTTTAAACGATTCCGACTTTACAAATAGTCGTTACTATATAAGATCTATCGGATGAAATGAAAAAACCGCGAAAAAAAAATTCAAACCCGATCCGAAAATTACCTTGCGATTTTTTCGAAATTTCGATTTTTTCGCAATAATTCACGAATGATTCAAAATTTTGAAATAGTGTTTTAATAAAAGTTATTCATCATTAAAAGACGCGTCTAAAGATGGTATTGCCGTAAAATTATATCGAATAATCGCCGAGAAAATCGGGCTTAAAGGGTTTTTTGGGGGTTTGGGCCCTTTTTGAAGCCTCTATGGTAGCTAAAGGATTTGGGTTGCTCTTAAAAGAAAGTAGACGTGGAGATCTATATAATCTATGTTATTAGATAAATGTCTTAAAAATTAACCGGTATCGAGAAATCGCGAGTTGAAAATTTCATTTTCGATTTTTAAAAATTCTGCCGGCGATTTTTGGCCGGCCGATACTACAATGCATTTAGCACGGGCCAATGTTAATTATATATATATATAATCGTCGAAATTTAAAAAAAAGATTCAGGGTAGCTCGACACCTATCGATCGTAACGAAAAACACGCCACTATACTAAAGGGAAAGTATAAAGGAGAAGATGTTCTCATACCGCGCATCCCAATGATTCCGACTGATGTGCCATTTGAGTTTAAACGACTACAGTTTCCAGTGCGGCTTGCTTTTGCTATGACCATAAACAAGTCCCACGGGCAATCATTAAGTGTTTGTGGTATTAATTTGGAAAACCCATGTTTCTCACATGGTCAATTGTATGTTGCCTGTTCCCGTGTTGGAAAACCATCAGATTTGTTTGTCTACGCGCCAGGTAATCAAACGAAAAACATCGTATATCACAAAGCACTATAATGAAAATAAAACTGATTTTTGCTAATAATTATGATTCACATGATTAACAATAAAGCGATCTATCGGATGAAACGAAAAAACCGTGTTTCAGCTAATAAATTTATACATTTATTGATTGTGGGGCGATACGAAGTTCGCCGAGTCAGCTAGTTTATGAATAAAGTTCTTCTTCTTAAGTTGTCGTCCATGTGAACTCCTCTAGATTCCGCTCCGCAGATATTTTAATTATTCGCTTAGCATTCGCGGTATAAGTGAGACGCTGTTTCTATTTCGACGGAAATTCAAATATGGAATCGTAATTAAAAGGTAAACAATTTTCTTTACCTCTCGTAACTAACTTACGTAGGCCTGTTTGCAACACTTCGCCGTCAGCTAGTGAAGAACGGAAGCATAAATTTCGAGATCGTTTGCAGATAAAATAAATTTTAGAGCAACATTAATAGAAATTAGAAATTGCGGTTATATCGTAAAATATTTCAAATCGAACGAACGGACAAAATTCGCAATTACGAAGTTCGATTAAATAAATGTAACGAAATAGTGAAAGAATTTCGAATAACGTATCACCCGGAATAATATAGTACACTTCATCTTCTATTATGCCGGGAAAGAGACCGCCTTCAGGAAGATAAAAAATAACGCGGGTGATACAGAATTTGCCGTATAACTAAAGTACAGTATTAGACCGAAGAAGAATTGGTAAAATGTTAGCCGACGTTGGATGGATATTGACGATGAATCGATTAGATATTTAATCATTCTTCCATATAAGTACTTATAAGACGTACTTCTTTATTCGATAATATAACGGAATCGTTTAAATTTTTCAGTTCTCTCGAATAGAGTATATTCGATTATTAAGAGGTCTCGATTCTGCCCGATACTATTTTCCTATAGCACCCGTTCGAAACTCTTACCTACTTTATATGCTAAGTTAAGTTGTGCGTGTGTGTGATATATTATACACGTGTATTATATAATACACGATGATAAGCATATTTGAATAAACTGTCTATCAACGATACGGTGAAGAAATAAAAAAACTCGTTTTAATACACTAGCTGACTGTCTAGCGTCAATTCAGATTTGTCACTGTATACTTATCAACTTTATTATATTACGACGAGAATTTACTTCTAAATAGACGAGATAGTAAATCCCGGCCTAGGGAAATGTTTTAATATTTTCTTCGAACTAGAAATAAGGGTGGCTATATAATATTAGCCGTATAAGAGGGTTAAATTCGAAGGGTTGAACGATGTTTTACCGCGCGTCTCTCGTTAAAGGACCATCTTTTTATTATTATTTTTTTTTTCAGATTTATTTAGACTAGTTTTATTTGATTTTCTACGCTGCGGGCTAGTCTCTAAGAATTATAGCGCGTCTTATATACGCAGACGTAAAGAAAAAAAATCGTCTTAATTTTCGTCTTTTTCATTATTATATTGTACGAGGGACAATTAAACGGGTTACCCATTTTCCGGATAAAATGCCTCGAGCATAGTACGGCTGGCAAGTTTTACTACCGAGCTGGTATATTCAAATTTTCTTTTTTAATAATAGATCAGTTTTTCATTTCGACGATGGCCATTTCGAATCCATTCCAAATTATGGTTATTATTATTATTATCATCATCGTTGACTATTAAAATATTTTTACCTGAGGCTGGTGTTCATTTGTATTTAGTTTCTCCTTGTATCTACGTACCGATGAATATCATCATCCAGGAAGAAAAGTGTTTTTTTTTTTCGTTAAGAAAAAACCAAGAAAATAAGAGACGGCTGAGGTGACACGTAATGAAATTGATGGAAACTTCATACGATAATGTTGGAATGACAGAATCGCAGCAGAAGAATCTATAACTTTCAAAACTGAATATGGTGTCGTCCGACATGTCACTTCGACTTTTCAATATTTATGCAGAGTACATCTCATGAGGGGAGTTTTGCACGAGTAATTGATGGTAGGGACGTCTCTAATTTGAGATACGCGGATGATACTACATTATAGAGAAATAAATTTTACACACACGTCGAAGAAGTTAGCGAACGACCCTGATTGCTAATTCATACATTTAAAACCAAATATTATTATAATAGACCGTGTAAGATCGCCTGTCATGAAAGAGCGGATTCTTTTGTTTATTTAGGACCTTCGATTACCGCCGGTAGATGTTGCTCGGACGGAATCACGAATTGCTTTAGTAACAGTGATACGATTAAAACGTATAATTCGTAAGATAAAAAATTTGTTAAAATTACCGACGAAGCTAATAAAAACGTGAATTCTATCAATTCTCTTATACGTAGCGGAGAAGTGGACACGATTTAGAAAAAATAGTACCGTTCGGTAAAGCAACCGGTGCCAGAGGAAGACTGTGATACTTGCTGGGCTGATAGAACACTGGCAAGTTGTAACCGTCAGAACATACAAAACGGAGCGCATATATATTTCATTCGCACTTCCCTCGTTTTCGACTTGCAACGTGTGTAAATAAACGAATTTAATTAAAGCGCGTTTTGAGTTTAGATCGTCGTGTGATTCATAAATATTTTCACCGATAGCAGATCCGCGATAAATTAACTTCCGTACAGACGATTATATGATGGTCTTTTTTTGAGGCTTCGACGTTTTTGTCAATAATTCGTCTTACGTACAATTTTATTTTTTCAGGTGCTAAAATGTATTTTAGTTTCAGTTTGATAATGGAAAAAATTATATTTTGAACGATCGCCTTTAAAAGTTTTCCACACCTCGGCTCGTGATAAATCCGAATCCGATTGAAATACTAGAGATCATTTTTGATTATTTAACTTCGCGTATTCGTAGCGGTTCAGATTTAATTCGCTTCGCGTTAAACTTCACAAACTTTAGACTTTCTAGACACGACATGCCGAGAAATTCGTAATGCTTCATTAATCCGTTTCATAGATCTAGCTAATAGAACGTCGATTAAAAACATGTCCACATCCCACGGCTTATACTAAGCAGAATGCTTAAAACCAGGTTAAAAATTATTAGTAGTAGCACTAGTATTATTATGTAAGGATTAGATAAA
Organism: Coronaproctus castanopsis; assembly: GCA_032883995.1. NCBI lineage: Eukaryota > Metazoa > Arthropoda > Insecta > Hemiptera > Monophlebidae > Coronaproctus > Coronaproctus castanopsis. Next base: position 33,912,844 of record CM065053.1, read on the forward strand.
AGCACAAGTTTATCAAATCGAGTTTATTAATTTTAGAAAATAACATCGACGGATTGTTTACATAAATTATCCCAGAAATATAAAACGATCATTCTTCGTGGGTAGTCAATTCTTCCACCTTCTCACTACCTATCCTGTCCTTTCGGTATTTCAAATTGCCTTCTATGCGCGCATTAGTTCAACATTCATTCATTCGGAATATCGTGATTTTAGTCCGTCGTCGAAGCGATAAGTTTACATAATTGAATGCCATGCTCTTTGTCGGAACAACATCTGTCCATCGTAACACGTCCCGGTGATCGTTTTCCCCATGATCATCAGCTTCTATAATCCTTCTGATCGGCGCATGACGTGTCCAAAGAATTTCATCGCTCTCGTAGAAACAATGGTTGACAGACTTTGCGTGGTGCCAATTTCCTGTAAAACAGACTCACTCGTCCATTTTGCCGTCCACGATATCCTGAGGAGCCGCCTCCAACACCACAACTCGAAGGAGTCAAATCTATTTTTATCGGACTTTTTCCACGTTTCCGCCGCGTATAATAAAATTGAAAATACGAGCGTGGGGACTAACTTAATTTTTACGTGTTTTGTAATAGAATTATTTTTCCAATTTAGTCGGTTACCGTACTTCTTTTTCCACGACTTCATTAATTTACTCCGTTCATTTTTCATTGGAGTACTCCTCTTTCTTTTCACATTTTTAACCGAGTATCGTATCGATGACTAAAATTTAACCCGTTAGCTGTGATTGTTACTTTACAGCGCTCGAGTACAAAGTAAAAAAAAAGTAGAAAGAGGTTATTTAAGATTGTAATAATTGGTTATAGAAATGTTTAACGATGGGGCTCGTACAAACGATTACAATCCGCTAGAAATGTAAAAGGTTCAGCATGGTGATCGTGTTCGAACGAGCATCGGTTAGAATATTTATTTATTAATTTTCTAATTTCCCGTTAGCTGAGGTCAACTTTTCAACGTTTTTTCTTTTATACTACTTCTAAATAAGGTGTTCGGTAGCTCAGCTCGTTTTCCATTCTACGTTACACTGTGTCTCCTTATTCGTACGTAATGGATTTCTTCGTGTCCTCTACAGTAGATACGGATTCGTTAATTTCGCGAGGAGAAATTTAATGCAGAAATTTATTTAAGTCTATGGAAGCAGAAAATACGTATACATTATTATTGTTATTATTTTTTTAAATTCAGTTTTCAACGTCATTAATATTCGGATCCGGATTCGTCGATGAACTAGGACGAATTTATTAGTTCACAGTTATTTTCTCTGCTATGTTAACCGTATTATTTCGAAGCAGTTTATACTTTTAAACGAAATTACCAGCAGGAAACTGTCATCGTCGCAGACTGTATTCGATTAAACAGCTGAAATAAAATTCCAGATGCACGCGAGAAAATTAATTTGAATATCAACGACCAAAGTCTGCAGACCCGTATACTTTGGCTTGAACATCTCTGAACATCTCTAACAGAATTGTTTCTAGCAGATTGTGCGAATTGAAGAAGCAAGTAACAGATTTTTCGGTTCACTCGATAAAATAGTATCTGGCCTTTTAGGCGTATTCATCGCACAAGACGGAATGAAGTGACAATGTGATGTTGTTCCGTGTGCGGACAGGTCACACTCGTTTGATATCCTAAATCGCGAACTTGCTCAATCTGTAGTGTTCAAATATAGCTCGTATTCCGATGTTCTCTATATAATAACTCTATTCGCTCTTCGTTACACTAGTACACTCGATGAAATACCTTCACTTATAATATTCTCTTATAACCTCCCATATTCTCACCAAACTCCCACATTTATAATTGCTTCGGTGCTTTTAGACTTTGTAGCGATACATTGCGCTACAAAAAAAATATATATATATATAAATAAAAAATTCCTTACATACTTCGCGTTCGAAGTGTTTTTATCGAATGGGAACGAACGTATACTGAATTCGTAATAAAGGGACAAAACACGATAATGGTTTTTCCGGCAGTTCGGGGGTTTTCTATTTTTTCGAGTTGTGTTTGAAATTTTGTCTAGTTCTTCTTCGACGTAAATTCCGCTTAGGGGCGATGTCCGGTGTTAATTTATTTATAACGAGCCGTTTCAAAGCTGTTCGGTAAACAAAATTGACGATTAGCAAAGGCGGTGTCATTATTACATCAGATGTTGCGCTTCGCAACGAATTCCCCCACTAATCACCGATATCGTTCGAATGTGATTTTGGGGAGAGTTTTTGGCGTATGCCGATTTGTTTGCCGTAACGATTAAATAACGCCCGACAACTACATAACAGTTTAGTCAAAATATACACAAACACACATACATATACTATATATATATATATATTTATATGTACGATATCCATTAACAACATAAAAGATTACCTACATATATATAACATATAATTTAAGAAAACGTAAAATCGTTTTTTTTTTTTTAATGAAAATTTAACGTATTTAGCTATGACGAATAACATTTTAAAGTAATTCATCAGCGAGAATTAAATTTAATCGTTTTAGTGAAACATTCTCGATAGATCTTTATGTATAAACAATAGTAGAAAATTTAGACAACATAATCATTAAGTGCCTTCTCTATATAGGAGATTACTTACCCGTATATAATTTATTGTACAGTGTATGTAGCGTACAAGATAATCATAGTAAGGCGTTAGCATAGTCAACGATTCTATGGTTTCCTTTAAAGTCGTCATAATATGCGAGTTCAAACGGTATACATATATTCAATAAATAACAAAATAGAAGATAGAAAAATATTAAAAAATTCAGGAGTATATAAATTAAATTTCAATTAATGGTGAAAAAGAATACACAGGAGAAACAAGCAGATAATTCACAATAGGATTTAAAAAACAATTAAATTCACACGTAAACAATGATGAAAAATCATTATTTGAAAAAAAAATTGTATAGAATTAAAACACGAAATAAATAATATTAATCGAAATTATAAAATTTTAGAAACAAAAAAATATTTTTAAAAAAAGAAAATTACCAGAAAAAAATGGAAATAATAAAGGAAAGAGATAAAAATAATTTATTAAATTCGACGATAAATTTCGACGAAGAATTAATTCTAAGAAGTATATTGTAAAATTTCATTTTTATATTAGACTATTTTTTAATTTTTTATTATTTTTATAATTAGCGGCTGTTGAGTTTTTGTTTATTTATAAATTTTATATTGGCCAACTTTTTAAAATTATTTTTATAACTACGGGTTATTGTTTAATTGTTTATACAAAAAAAATGCGTACAACTGATCGTTGATTGCGTTGTTATATCGGACTGTCGGATTGTTTTATTAATATTCATTTTACTGATTTTCGCGAATTTTTGATCTAAATTAATATTTTTCATTTTATACTTTTTAAATATTCGCTCGATAATCACGTAACAAAAGCTTTGTGATGTTTCATAAAGAAAAAAAAAATTTTGTTTATTTTTTTAAAAAATCACTTCGTATTCCACTTTCTTCATATTATATTATATATATATATATATATATATATATATATATATATATATATATATATATATATGTATATATGTATTATTAACCCTTTCAGTCATACTTTATAAAATCTTAACATTAAATTATAAATTTTATAGGGGCGTTTATTATATAATACATTAGATAATTTTCGATGTATTTATATAAATATTTTTAAAATTGGGATATTTCATGTATAAAAATGTTTTTGTTAACATAAAATTTCACGTCCCATATAGTGGATATTGTGAGTGAAAGGGTTAAAGAAGGAACCGCGATATTAATTTAAAACATCCACGTCGTTCGAACTGCTAGGTTGATAGGTTCGACGATATCGGTTTACACGATTGATATATTAGGTCTTTAAGACAACCGATATTTTTATCTTCATTGCGAATTTGACAAAGGATACAATCATTGGCCTAGTAATAGAACTAATAACGATAATACTTTCATAGTGGTAGTGCTAGTATTATTACTATTATTATTATTATTATAAGTAGTAGTAGTAGTAGTAGTAGTAGTAATAATAGTATTAGTAGGAACGGCGATAGAAGTGATATTGAATTTTCTAGTAGTGTATAAGTGCGAGAAATTGAAAAGATTTCCGAGTGAAAAGAAAAACCGTCTAGAATTGATCTTAAACGAGCATTTGCCTTTAAGCGAAACCACCGTCCTGCTTAAAAGGCGGATCGCTTCCAAGGACCGGACCTGGATGGATGTAGTTAATTTTCTCGACAATTGCGAATTACATCCGAACGGTCTAAATGACAATTTGTTAAAGGCCGCTGTCGCTGCCAAAGGAACAAACGTTTACAGATTACAAAATACCCAACTGTCGGACACTTTATATCATCGCCCCATTTCCCACCCCGAATCAACCGACATAAGTTCGACCTATCTCTGGTATATCCGTTTCGGTATGTATTAGTACATATATATTATATATATATATATATTCACACGCACACATGTATATATATATATATATATATATATATATATATATATATATATATTGAGAGTAATAGTAAAGGTTTAGAATTTATCACCGGCGTTTGTCGATTTAGAGATGTGTTTTCGTTTTGTATATTTCCAAATACCGATGTATCCATTGCATACGTACTACTTCAGATTCAAAAATAATAAATGAAATAAAATATTTGTGAATAATTATAGGTAATAATCTAAATTTTATTAAACACGTCGAGTATACGATAGGTAAGATAAATTTACTTCAGACTAAAGTCGCTGTATTCAAATATTTTCAGTTTCGCATGTAAAGAAAGCATAATAGTTTACAAAGCTATTTTTGGATCTATAACCGAGTAATGATCCACAGTATATTTCCCGGTATTAGTAGATAAGAATAAACTTCTAAAATCATAAAGGAAAATAATAATAGGAATAATTTCCGCAAAACGGCCAATAGGTAAACATTTTTATTTTTTTATTTTTATACAAAGTAAACTAAATTTAGTATACGAGCTCCTAGTTTTTTTTTTTTTTATTTTCCTATTTTTAAGTTTACTGTTATTTTCTTGATTATTTCTTTAGCTTTGTAAAGTCATTTGGCTGTATTTAACTGCTTAGGTAACTTTAAGGATACTTGATATATTGATAACAGTAATAATACCAGTAGATTTGAATGAAGCAAATCGAAAAATATTGAAACGGGAAAAATATATTCGATCGGGAAAAGCTACGAAAATATAAACGGTGAAATTAACTGAAACGGATTCTGGTATAAATCGAAAACAGGTAAAGTGACACGGGAAATAGTTCATAGAAAGAAAAATGAAACATTTTTATACTAATTATAACTTCGCGCAGTTTTTAATCGGACACAGAAATAACGGAGCCTACTTGAAACGTTTCGAGATTACTAAATCGGGTATCTGTGAAATTAGATGATTCCTTTCATTCGATTATTTTTGAATGCAGAAACTTCAACGAAGAGAATAAAGAAAAATAATTAAAAGGCCAATAACTGAAAAAAGGAGACTTTTTTTAATCTAATCATTTTTGTTAACCGGGTAATTAAAAAATAAAACAAAACGTAATAGTTAATAAACGAACTCTGGCTGAGAAGCCGCAAGATATACAGCGGAGTTGAAACAAGAAAATGGGAAAAATACCTAAGATTCGAATTTAGCTCGCGTTTCATCGCGGACACTTGCAGATTGTCATACAATTTTCGTTCGTAATAGCAATTAGCCAGTACAAAATATCGTTCGTATCGTAAAGAGGGACAAAACTGGAAACAGATGGACAACAATTAGAAAAGATAAAACAGTATATAAATATTTAGTTCTGATTACAGAAGACGGATGTGATAACGAAGAAATGGCCGGGAAGACGGTTTGGAAATCTAGAAAAAGTTCTGAAAAACAGAAAGATGGACTTAGAAACAAGAAAACGAATATTACGCTACTATTGGTCCTCCTCCGTGTTGCTTTATTCAGCGGGAAAAAATAAATGTAGATTGCGAAAGAAGAATTAACGCCGTTTAAATGTGGACGTATCGACGCATGCTGAGAATTCCGCGGACAGATAAGGTGACCAACCGACAAGTGCTGATGCAACGTCGATAAGTTTTAATGAATGACATAAAAAGAAGACAAATTAAATATGATAAAATTTCACGAAAGGCACTTAGAAGAAGAATGGAATTAATCATCATAAATACAGGAATTAATGATTTCGTTTAATTGAATCAGCCACATATGTATATAGAATTCGTCATGTGCAACCTCCCGAATGGGATATGCTACTTTTATGATGATGATCGTAATCGTCGTCATAATCATTCTGCAACCCGTAAGACAAGAGGGACTGAGATAAACTTTCACCACGTGCACACTTGTATTCTTTATCGTCTTGTTTTATGTTTATAAATAAATTATAGACGTCGTCGGTTCTAGACTCGTATCAATCGTGAATAATTAGATTTTTCTACGAACGCGTACAAATTAAAGTATTAATTTGTTAAGTGAAAAAAAAAGTAATAATCGCATTATACTCTCAAATATAAAACGTACAACATTTTTACACTTGACGAACTCAAAAGCTCATGCCGAAGTCAATATGTCGTTACATACACATTGTGCACTTATGGACTATGACTATTCAGTTTCCTAAAAAATGTTGATCAAATCTAATCTAACTTAGACTCTAGGAACATTTTTCTAGGTAAGTTTTATTTCGTTTTCGGATAGCAGATAATTCTTTCAAAAAATTTCGTCGCCTATAATAGTAATAATAATTTTAATATTCGTAATAATCAAACAAATTTATTGTTTTTTATATAATATTACAAGCGTTATATTTACTGTAATTATAAATAGGCAATAGTGCACGAACAACGGGTTTATAACTGTATATATATATATATATATATATATATATATATATATATAAAACGGTTGCTACTACTGGAAGGTTATATAATTGTATATTATGAATTCGAAATAATTTATGTTTAATTAATAATAATAATATTAATGTTATTTTAACCGTTGTTCGCGCTAGTTTACATATTAATGTGGAATTATGAGAATTGGCAAGTGAGCTGGTTTTAAAGAGTCACTATTCGAACTGATGAGTGGTCTGACTCTCTCTCTACGTACCGAATAATTGTACGTTTATTTACATCACTTTAACAAAACACGAATTTGCGAGATCAAATCCGTATTACTTGATCCATCGGAAAGTGATATTTAGAATTAACTCTCAAACCGATTCTCGATAGTTTGGCTTTTAAAACTTGTTCTTTTAGATGAACAGCCCCGCAAGAATCGATTCAGCAAAAAGAGTTATTACGCTCATCACAAATGCGGAATATGTTTTATTAGTATTACGTTAATTTATATTATTTTTGGAGTCACGGATTGATTTATTTTATTTAAGTTGTTTCGTTTATTTACATTTATATCGTAATAATATTTTAAATATCTTAAACATATTTAATTTTATCTTACGGTGATGATGATTATAATTATATATTATCATCATTATCGTTATCAACACCATTATTATCCTTAGTATTTTGACAATTTTCAAAATAAATTTTTTGTCTTTCCGAACAATTTGTCGTCCGAGTACTAACCGATAGGCGATGGAATAAAAAATCATTTTCTATTTATCGGTATTTTAGTTACTGAATAATATTCCGGATTTTTTCGGGGGTTTTTATATAAACGATATATTTACGTGCGTGTACACGTATATCAATAGGAATGCATATACATTAATACTGGTAGGTAGTTTAAATAATCATATGCAGATACGCACACATACATATATTTATGCTCGCCCATAAAGACACACAACCACACCCGCACATACACGCTTGATTATTCTGTGCGACTTTCGGTACAAAAAATATGTACACTCCTACATATAATATATATATATATATATATATATATATATATTCATGTATACATATCAATAGGAATGCATATATATATTAATACTGGTAGATAGTCAAATATACGTATATAGATACACACACATACACACACACCCTCATATACACGCTCAATTATTCTTTACGACCGTCGGTACAAAAAATATATACACACCTATAAATATACATATATATAAATATATATACACATATATCGGAGAGTTGTTTTTATTTTGTTTTATTTATATATATAATGTATTTGTATGCTTATATGTTTGTTTCGGTGTTTACATTGAAAACAAAGTTTTGCAGCGACTATCATCCGCCGTCAGAAAATTCAATTTTAAAACTCTTAAAATATAGTACACGTATTTTCTAAGTGCTAGCACTGAGAGAAGTAAACTACTGTGCTCGTGTTCATCGGCCAAAATACAAAAATCTCACGACTGAGCCAGGAAGCGTGGGGTTATAAATAATTAGTATAATCTCTTTCCAGTTGACAACTTGTCTGTTTATTTTATATTTCTGACAAATGAGAGACAAGGGGATATATAATCTTATGTATCATGCATATACATATATATATATATATATATATATATATAATATGATATATATGTTTATATATTAACACAAAAACCATTTCCCGAAATATACGCATATATATATATCATATATATAAGCGGTATTTTCGTATTAATAATAGTTTTTACTTTTACAAAGTCCTCATAAAAATTGGTTAGCTAGCCCATCAAACATGTATATACACTTGATGTTTATATATGCATACATACATATACAATACACACACATATACATATAATGTATATGTATGTATTTGTATTTATAGATTACACACGTAGTTTATAGCTTAATATTTCGAATTAGTTTTTTCAGTTTTTATTCAACTACTCGAGTTGCGTGATATTTCAACGGAAAAACTAAAATGATTAATAGGCAACAGCTGGTAACGGGAATTATAAAGGAAGACAGCGACGATTAAAGAGATATGTCGTGAAAAGACTTAGAAGAAAGTTAATTTTCGATTACCGGATTCTCTAGCAGAATTTTCGTTATTAAGTAAATATTACGAAAATGTGTGTGTGTTGGTATATTAGCGATGAGTAATAAAATGTAATTGCCTCTGTTTATCATAATATTCGTATAACAACTAAACAACGCGCAAGTATTTTAATATTATTTTTAGTCGCTTCGCTAGATTACGTAGTGTACGGACAAAGCGGCCAGTTTGTAAATTACGAATTCTGGATTTGGACGACGACCACACAAGTTGCAATTATTTTGGCGAGCGAATTATAAATATCTAAACTCGAAATGTAGAAAGTTCGGATAAACAGACGATTTAAAACTTTGTCGGTTTCGCCGTAAAAATCTTTCTAACGATTTGTGTGGTTTTTTAAATATCATTTTTTTTTTATTACGAGATGAACGCATATTCTTAGCTTAGTCGGCTATCAATAGATGGTTTCAGCAATGATTGCGTAAAACATTCAGTTATCCGATGATAGATAAAATTAATGTTTGCTTCTGAACTAATCAGCTAGATCTTTGCCTATTTATATAATAGAGTTTTCTACGTTACTTATCAATCTATTAGCTCTTCAATGGGGTCCTATTACGCTGGTGTCCCATAAGGTTAGGTTAGGTCCTTTCCTTTTCCCGCTTTTAATAAATTAATAAATGATTTACCTAAAATACCTTCTATTAAAACTGTTCTTTACGCAGACAATTTAGCTTTGTATTGTGATTCATACAGACCCGATAAGTAGGCATGTAAGTACTATAAACGTTGGAAACTGAAACTGAACACCGAGAAAACGGAAGCCATTTTTTTTCCCATTTGCCAGAAATTTTAATTAACGGTAAAAGTATTAAATAGGTTAAAGAGGTCAAATATTCAGGCGTCACTCTGAACTCGCGTTTGTCGTTCGATAATCATATTAATATCGATAATGCTTATAAAGCTATTCGAATTCATCGAAGGTCCCACCTTACTGTTACAAATAAAAAACTACTATATACAAAGCTATTATTCGTCCCCCGGTTTACATATGCATGTCCCGTTTGGTGTTCAGTTTCTAACAGTGCATATTGTAAATTACAATTATTACAAAACAGTTGTTGCAGAATTTCAATGCCTCCAGGTTTGCTAGGATTCGAGATATGCATTCTCAGCTTGAGCTGTTATTTTTCTATATCGACAAGCTTGTTAAAAAATTTTACGAAAATTGTAAAATTCACGAAAATGAATTAATTAGAGTTATAGGGGGACTATGGCCAGCTTACGTAATATACAAACATCGCCGACTAAAACACCGATTTTTAACATAATTACGTTACTTTTTATATATTTATTTATTTATTTATTTATTAAACTGTAATCAATTTTTTTTTTAATAAATTTAATTTATGCTATTTTGTATTTCTTTCTCCTTTTTGGAGCAGGTTTTTTTTTTCAAATTTTCCCCTATATTATCATCGTTGCTTTTATTTATTATTATTATTGTATTAACTACTAAGGGCAATTCAGTCTATATAGTATACACAATGTGTTGCATTTCATGTTTACAATTTAAATATTTCTTCTTCTTTAATATAAAAATCTTCGATGAATAGCGGTGTTATGTCTTTTTGCTGTTTCTTTAATAACATCTTTTACATATCGAGTTTTTTTACCTCGATGGAGAGTATCATTGCTCACGAACCCAGGTACGTTTGTCATCGTGCTCGGTATTTAATTTTGGAACCTCTGTATTAGGCGGATATTGCTCAAGCTACAGCCCCAAACTTGACCTTGATAGATCCAAACGAGTACGGGAATTTATTTATATATCAGTAATTTATTTTCCAGCGATATAGTTCTGACTACTTGCCTATTAACCGGTAAATAACTCCGTCCGTTTATGTTGAATATGTTTGCACCATGTTAATTTTCTAAGTGTAGACCTAAATACTTTATCTCTTCCTTAGCAGGGACTTTTCCCTTATTGATATATACAAGCTTACACGTGTTATGAATTTGTGAAAGTAACACGAGTCATTTTGTTTCGTTAAAATACACTTCCCTGCGAAACACCGACACCGATAGTGTATATTTATGAATTTACTTAGATCTTTCGTCTAAATAAGACGCGAACAATTTATAATAATGATATGAAAAAAAAACGAATTTTTGATTTCATCAATCCCTTGTTCCGAACTCGGTCCAAAGCCTGGTTCACATCCAAAAATACGGAGTCGCAAACGTTTTTTTCTTCAAGGTCAGATTCTATTTTTTTTCTTTTTGACAACTCGGTAAACCTGCTGAGTTCTCGTTTGTTCTGAATCCATACTGAAATTTTGGAATAATTTCCTCAATTCGAGGAACCCGTTCCTCGGTTGACTGTGATCCGTGTAAACAAGGATGTGTAGTGGAAACATTTCGAAGATAATACTATTGAAAGTGGCAAGGATCAGTGTAGAAGGGTACGGACTGCAGTTTTCAGGGAAAAAGGATTTGGTTTGTTGAAGAAGTAAAAATATGGTACCATAAATTGAAAAGGAGCTTGTACGTACGTGAGTACACGAAACTCCAACCTTGTGATAACGGAAGAGAGAACATTTTTCTATTAGGAAAACGCCAGTTGGAACGGACATTACTGAACGTGTTAAACAAAGGGAAGCGATCATTATTCATCCTACGTACCAGCAGTTTCAGGGATAAATAACTCCGTCTAAGCTGTGGGGTGAAACCTTGCACTCTGCCATTTATGTTCGACGTTAAGAATTGCATTTCGAATGTTTTAGTATCGTTGGGATCGATATATTTCTCTTTCAAACCTAATCCAGGTACTGTTTATGTAGGATTTAAGGTACTACTTACTGGAAATCAGATATTTCACATATTTATCTTCGATCTATCGAGCAGTTTCATAATATTTCCGTACTAATCTATCGTTCGATATTAACAATTACACTTGTTTCGAATGTTCTAGTATCGGTGGTATTGATATATTTCTTTTTTAAATCGAATCCTGGTATTGTTTATTTTATATAGCATTTAAAGTACCGCTTAATAGGAATCCGATATTTCACATTTATCTTCGATCTATCGAGGGATCTACTATAATTTTTCTGCTTGTGATTTATTGTAATTTTTACATATGGGACAACGATTATTCTGAAACTAAATTAATTTCACTCTTGTCACTTTTAATGCCGTATTTGTGGGATGTCGTTTACGTTAAATGTCATTCAGGTTTTTTCATTTCTGTATTTCTCCGAATAGAATCGTACCCTCCGGCCGGGGAAAAAATCTTATTTTAATCCTTTCAATCGCGATATCCTGTACAAATTTTAACGTATATATATTTTCGTAAGAAGAAACATTCTCGGTCGAAATGAAATGCGTCAATTTTCTATAAATATTCTTATAGCGCGTTAAAAACTATCTAATAATCGTATAAGCGATATTGCATACGAAATAAATAATTGCCACGCCTTTCGTTTCTTTATGCCAAGTGTTCTAAATATAATTACTTACTTTCCGTGTCTAATGACTTTATCATTCAGATACATTGATATCGCGGTAATCTGTTTCAATCGACGTAACTATATGATTCGAGAAATATGTACCATACACGTGCGCTATTTATTTGTTCTTTTTCGATTCTAGCAAAATGTACAAACTCACGACGATATAGCCGGTCCGTGTCCGTATACGTACTCATAACGACGCCATTCACGAGCGGAAGGAAGAATTTTGGATTTTATCGACTCTCGAAACATGTTTTGACTCACATATATGAAGACGAAGAAGGATGTTTAACATGGAATAAGAAAACTGCAATAATCTCCGAGATAGAAAAATTTCTTTGAAGTTTCGCGACCGAAAACAGCCTCGAAGTATCCGATCGGGTATTGTTTGCTTTCGATCTCTCCAAATTATAACCGCACCCTTTTGCGTTCAGGAATAAAGGGATCTGAGAGATAATGACAAACGAGATTTTGGTCGAATAAAACGGAGTGGTAGTTCGAACTATCGAAATCGTCGTTGAAAAAGAACCTAAAACAAAAACTTAAACTGACAAACTGTAAACAAAGACCGTACGTACGTCGATATTTTCCTTTGTCCTTATAGGAGCGGCTTTAACGATTCGATTCGTTAACTAGTCGATACGAGAGCCGTTCGTTTATTAAGATGATCCGTTAGGTCGGGCATGTTTTTAATTTAACGCTTTGTCGCCATCGTAAGATAGTCTCGTTGGCGGGATTAATTCAATATGTTTCCCGTTCTATTACTTACGCCTTTAGTCGTATTTAGTAGTATAGGCGTATGTAAACAAAAGCTCTTTCAATTTCAAATTCAAATTAACGTTAAAACCCGTTCAAACAAATCTCGTACATATGTGTGTACACGTGTATATTAAGGGACAAAATATCGCGCATACTTCTTTCTATTAGCATTATGTTAGTTTGTTTGCGAATCTCCTCCGCAAATGTAATCGAAGTTTTTTTCCATTTCACTATCATTTACAAAGGCTTTCGACTTTGATGAGCAAAGCTCGTTCGAAACCATGCTTACGCCTGAGATCATCCTCCGGCATTTAGGATATTCGTATATACATACATATATATATATACATACATAAAACGTTACGAATTGGGTCATTCTGAAAAACCTGCGGCTAGAAAATAAAGACGTTTTCTAATTACAAGTAATACATGATAGTATAGAAACTTAAGTCTAAACTATAAAAATATATTGTATAGGTTGTAAGTTCTTAAATGAATACTATGTATATGCACACATATATATACACATACACATACACATATAAAAAGTGGATGACACGGGTGTTGAAGGTGCTTACTAAGTAAAGGGGTTAATGAAAGAACTGTCGCATAAAGCCATTGCGCTGCTTACATACATTTACAACGCTAGTCTAAAGCTTGAGCACGTTCAAAATGCCTTTAAAGTGGCCGAAGTTATCATGCTAAAAAAAAGGCGGGTAAACTTGTGGAAGATGTGGTATCTTATTGCCGAATATCGCTGTTAATATCGATGTCTAAATTATACGAGAAGCTTAAAACGAACGAAACCGTTTATCGATTTACCCGATGATCAATTTGGTTTTCGAAATCAACATTCCACTATTGACCGGGTTCATGAGCTGACTTTCGAGGAAAAGAAATACTCCTTAGCAAGTGTGGCACGCATGTCTCTTCTTAAAAATGAGTACCTTATTGCCAGATAACTTGTGTCGCTTATTTCATACCTGTCACGAAGACAGTTTCAGGTAGTATACAAGTGTGGCACTCAGGTCTCTACTTAAAAATGAGTACCTTATTGCCAGGTAACTTGTGTCGCTTGCTTATTTCATACCTCTCAAGAAGACAGTTTACCGAAATCCTAAATCGTCATTCTTTTCAATACAGACAGGAGTTCAATAAGGAAGTGTCCTCGAATTTTTCTTATATCTACTGTATACGAAAGACTTACCATCTGACGACCAGACTACTACAGCGACGTTTGCTGATGATACAGTTATTCTTTTAATAGAAGAGAGTCAAGCAGATGCAAACCTTCTAACGTGCTCTAAAAAGAACTGCTGCGTTGGCTCTATACTGGCGCATTAGACTAAACGAAGCTAAGTCTCAACATGTACTTTTCACATGGAGACAAACAGACTCGGTGCATCGTATCTGCGCATATCTCGGCGATATGATTCGGATAAATATCTCGGCACGCATTTCGATGCTCGAATTTCGTAGAAGACACATGCAAAGATGACATTAGGAAGAAATTTTCCGAATTATATTGTTTCCTAGGTCGGAACTCCACGCTTTATCTGTATATACTGCAAACGCGTTCCTAAATAAACCCCATTTGCATTATGGGGATGCAGTAAAAAGTATAACAAATGCGCAACATAGCGTCATACTCCGAACTATTGTTTTTGATGCATATCGTTACTATTCATCGAGACCAAGGTGTTAAGACTGATTAATCGGGTGATTATAAACTATTCGATACCCTAGAAGAGATTAACATATCAACGTTTAAGCTCCTAAACTTCTGAACACTGGCGAATATATACGTAGTTTTTAGCCGGACTTTGCAATGTAGCTGTTTTCCGTTGCGTTGTTAATCCGGACATTTAGGGAAATTCTTTACCTGTTTTATGTCCATTTGGTTTTTAGGAAGCACGAGGTATATTTAGTCAATATATTCGGAATTTTTCCTCAGTTCACACTCGAACGAAGTAAAAATTATCGTGTCACTAGCATATACGTAGACACGTGTATATCACACACCAACACGCAGATGTTCGATTTCTCCGTTAACCCTTTAAATGGTCATTTTTCTCGAAACGATCGCGTTTTCTTCGTCAGTTTGTAATTTATACTGTTCGAGTAGAATAAAACCGCCAATAAAAATTTCGCTGGAAACTTTGTTTATTAAAGACGTAAAATGAAAATATCTATTATTTTTTTTTAATGTTTCGATATTTTGAAAAAATACGTAAATAAAAATAACGAGAAACACGTTGTAATTATTTAGCCGCGGCTGCTGGCCGGTTTAATGTTCGTTACGAAAATAATAATTATGGATAAAAGCCAGCGGTGGTGTCGATAGTGTAAATCACCGTTGCCGTGTAAATGACTACTATAAATTTAAGCGAATTTCAGTCAGTTGAATAATTTTATTTTATGTTCGTTTAAATTCGCTATTTTACGGAATGGAAAAATTTAAACGGATCCGCATTTAATTATGTATAGATGTATTTTTATAAACACACATACATACATACATACATACATATATATATGTATATATGTTGCATATTACGCACACATTATTTATTGTTGGTGTTTACGAATCATCTATAAATCAAACTCGTTCCTTTTCCTTTATATCGATAGTATCACTTGAATCAAATTTTATTATTAAATTTGTTTTAATTTTTTTTTTTTTATCTTATCAATAAATCTTTACTAACCTCGAAGAAACACAAGATCGGACACTCGTATATATGGAACATAAGACTGTATTAAAGGAAAAAAGTCCTTGAAAATTTCGCAATGGCGTATACTATAGAAAACATGTTGGTAAGAACGAATGAAAAGTTTTCAAAAACACCCGCGAATGAAGGATGTCTAATTTAAAAGTTAAAATAACGAACGATTAACCAGACAGACCGCTTGAGCCGGAGTTTTGTACGGCTAACACTCGTTTTTGTACCTAACTGTTAAGTTAGCTCTACTAAGTAATCGTGTAAGTTAATGATGATAATTATTTATCCAAACGGCTAAGATACTAAGCCTATTAAGGATAGTTATGCAAACCTAGCAACTTTAAAGTTTAATTTATTTACCACTATAATCGTCAGTCATAAAGATCTGTACAGATCCAGGACAAGAAGAAGATTTTATGAGAAGAAAATATAATAAAATAAATAAATAAATAAATATATATATATATATGTTCAATTGCGGCCTCCACTATTTACCGACGAATATTTTGTTGCACAGTGCAAGTAACGTAGAAGGTAATCAAATACAGTGTCAGCTTATATAGGCACACACACCCGGGAGAGCTGATTTTAATCGCTTTGTTGTCGCGTCACACCCCGCGAGTTTTTCTAGTGTATAATATTATTACTAGCGGGCTTATGGTATTATGCGTGGTGGTTTGCCATTGCCTTCCAGGCGATGATAGAATTATTTATATTTTTATTTTATGATAGATAATTGTTGCTTCGCCCAATCCTATTCAAACTCGATACCTTCTTATAGAAGTCCTTGCTTTAGGCTATATATATATATATGTATACATGTATTAATTAAAGTTATCGCAATAGTAAATGCATTTTCACCTCATATTCTACTATAG
Source organism: Coronaproctus castanopsis (assembly GCA_032883995.1). Lineage (NCBI taxonomy): Eukaryota > Metazoa > Arthropoda > Insecta > Hemiptera > Monophlebidae > Coronaproctus > Coronaproctus castanopsis. Next base: position 33,929,677 of record CM065053.1, read on the forward strand.
GAGTAGTGACGGGCTCTAATTTATTCTTCTGTCGCTGTAACTAAACGTAGATAATCCTGAAATGTGTATCGTTCGAAGTTAACGAATTTGAGTACACTCGGAAAAGCAAATGTATTGAATTACACCAAATAAACACCAAGAATAATACAACTCACGTTTATCTCCTCGCTGGGAGAGACGGGGGGGCAAAAATTATTTGTCCGGTAAGGAACGTGAATAGTTAAACTCAATTTCAAAAATCGGTCACACTCTAATCTCAAGTGAAGCCGCGTCAGGACATGATAGTTTAATATAATTGAGTTTATGTGTTTCTCTGCCCTTTCGGACGTCACGCCAACCGGACGATTTAAAAGAACTAGAATTCACAATCTAAGTTTAAGAGATAGGCTGAGATAAGACGAATACCCTTCACAGATAGCCTACATGGCGCTAGGAATGAATTGGCGGAATTAGGGAAAATATGTTTTTTAATATTTTTAATAGTTGCGTGGTTTTCACGTTGAGTTTAGATTAAATTTCTAATTAAACTGTTTGACCGATCTGTAGTGAATATAAATGATAATCTAATCAGTTTATTATATTCAGCTAGCACGGTAGCTCGGTACATGCTTAGGTCTGCCCCAGTCGTGGACGCAGTTCTATATAAAGAGCCAACATGCAACAGTTACTTCCACTGAATTTTTAGAATTTAATTAATTGCTGTATCAATTTTATATTTGTCATATAAATACTGGAGCGGTGTTACAAATTATTATTCCGCTATTATAATTTGCACCGTCTAAGTTGAATTTTTAATAACGAGTAAATGGTTTTGTTTCGTTTTTAATGTAGTTTACATGTTTATAAAAGCTTACGACTTATTCTAGCGTGTAGAATTAGTTTCGAATAAAATTTCGAATCTTTCGATTTATTTTTGCTAATAGAACTATGGGGTTGTGCAAAAAAAAACAAATATAAAGGTGCTACAGGCGTTTCAAAATAAAATATTAAGAACAATGGCAGGTGCACCCTGGTACATAACCAACACAACCCTACATAGAGACTTGAATATTCCATATGTGTCCGATGTTACAAAACAGTACGCTCAAAGATATGTACTTAGACTGGAAGGTCATCCTAATACCTTGGCTCAAAGATTGCTGAACACCTCCTGTGAGGTTGAAGCGTAATAAGCCTCTTTGTTTAAGGTAGCAGCAACTCGGTGCTTCTCCTTCACGTTATTACATGTCAAAAATTTTGCTAAATGACCTAGGTGGGTCAGATTGTAAAAAGTAAAAGAACCAAAAAAAATTTAATGACATTCGATCGTTATAGATCGTCTTATTATTATGATTATTATTCATCTAACCTAACCAACGTAAGTGGAGTAATATAGTATACTAGTTATATATAGTAAACTAGTTATTAGAACGAGAAGATCGGATTTCTTCGACTATAGGTCGATCCGATTTAATTTAAATGTTTACGTAATACGGAGGAAGGAAAAGAGTTCGGCCGTTAAACCGGAATAAAGAGAAATTGGAATTACCTCCCTGCACCGCGGAAAACAAGCGAACGATAATAAGGCTTCTTCGTGTACGTTAAGCGATTGTTTAACTTAGTCTGCGGTAGGTACGAAATAAAAAACCAAAAAAATTAACCAATAAATAAATAAATAAATAAAATAAAACGCCGAGATAAAAATGAAAAGCGATCCCACGAACGTGTGGCGTTAACTAGGATGTTACTTAGTAGTGCACAAGCGAAACGTGTCATCGTTCTGTCATATCTACCACTCTCACGAGTTTCCAGTTGGTACTACACAAACACATACATATATATAATATAAATCTATTGTAGTGAACGAAACATATTTGAATATGTTTAACAAACACGGGTGTTAATTGTGATTAAAGATTGTATAGCTACGCTGACTACTTAGTTTTAGTGTACAATTTAGATATATGTTCTAAATTAACTATTTGGACTCATATAAAAACATGTAATGAAGTAATTAGTAAACTTAAAATAACGGACTCCAAACTGCAGGTTTTTAGATCAGCAAACCTCGAATTATGGTTATAACTGGTCGTGATCAAAATCCTATACAAATTTTATGTAATAATATTAACGTTAACAGTCGTGTTTTTAGATGATCATATGTGCCAAGAATGTTCAGTATTTACCGCAGAATGTGAAGCAATATTACAAGCCTTGTCAATTCTACTGAACTTAAATCTTCGCGGAAATTACCTTATTATTACCGATTCAAAAAGCGTGGTGGCGCCTGTAGACAATAAACTTAAATCAGTTTAGTTTTGTTAAAACTTAATAATTGGGAACGTGTGGGAGTATCAGTGTCGTTCTTGTAGATTCCGGGTCATAGAGGTATTCCAAACGACGAATTTGTTGACTCATTGGCTAAAGACGCGTCATTTATTGTCATAGAATTCAATAGGGATCATTGGGAACTGATGTACACTGAAAGTATTAGTCAATCACCTCTCACTTATTATTATCAACTTCAACCGTCCTCCAAACGTCTATGGTTCTATTTCTTTAAGAGGATGCAAGAGAATTGTACTCATCAGTAAATAGCGATTTGGACATCATTTGTTGCCTGACCGTCTTTTCCGTATGCAGTTCAGAGAAAGTGCCTTCTGTCCCCTCCATACTGAACAGAGAGCCTGCAATCCCGATCATGTTCTTTTTGATGCTCTGGTGTGTTGCCATTGCGTTCTGAGCTTTACCTTTTCTGCAATCATTCCCACATATAGCGACGTTCTTAGAGAAATCAGCATCCTTGATTGAAATGTAAGTAGCCCCCACATTATCACGTTAACTATGCCGTACAGGTACCTCACTAAAAAGAAAAATTTACTTCGGTCCCTGTTATTAATGCTTTATAATCTGCGTACCGTATTGACCAGTACCACTGAGTATTAATGTTGATACCGGTTTTTCTATTTTCTGAAAATATTTTTATTGCTGCTTATATATATATATGTGTGTGTGTTGAAAAGAATTGGTGACAGGCAGCATACTAGAGCTCCATTTTTAAGGATCTTACTATTTGAATTATTTTATAGTTGTAATCGTTGTATAATCTAGGTGCAAGTCTTTTAAAATCTTAAATAGTATATTCCAGTTTACATTATCAAATGCTGTTCCAATATCTATAGATGCTACATATACTAGTTTGTCTGTCAACGTTTTCTCAATGATCAAGTGTAATGACATTATTGCTTCTTGCGTGCATTCATTACCTCTTACGAATCTAAACCGATCTTTGGGTAAATTACATTCTACTCTATTTTCTTTACGTCTGTAAACAATTCTGGCTAACATTTTTAGCGTATGCGATAACATATTTATTCTTCGTGTGTTTGACTATTATATTTTTTTGAAAATTGCCACCACGGTAGCATTAATAAAGTATATGGGAATGATTTCTTCATATATTCCCTTTATTAGCATAGATATCGTATTTTTTTCTTTACTGCGCAGATTTTATATCAATTAGTTGATCTACTGCAGGCGAGTTTCTACATCGTAATTCTTTTAAAGCTTTATCAAATTCCTTTATTAAAATGCGAGTGGCTACGTTCATTTCGTAGACTTGATCTTCTAGTTCTAGAACCGAAGCTTGTAGCGATTGGTCATGGGGTAAAGCTTTTCGATAAACTTTTTCCGCTTACAATTCCTCGGTGTTAGAATTTTACTGTTGACATTTTTTATATTTTCCGATTTTTTACTGAACTGTTTATTAATTTTCTTAAAGACCCTTTCTGTATATTCTTTTTAAAAATATTCATCTATTACTTTACACGCTCAATCCAATAATAAACACGTTACAATCGTATAGGACGAAAAAAGTTAATCTAAATCAAACGAAGGTAAATAACGAGAAAGGTAAAATAAGCAAATCACTATATCGTACCCTGAACAAGTTAATGAAGAAGAAAAATTTGTATTTGCTATTTGTAGGCTACAGTATAAACAAACATTAAAATTATATAATATCGTTCCGGGAAAAAAAAATGAAATTCCTTGATACACTTATTGTTAATTATAAATACAAACAAAGAATTAAACTGGAATTATTAAAGAAAATTACAGGAAAAAATTCCACGAAAACCTGCATCTTAAAAATTAAAAGGACAAATGAAATAGCTTAAACTAACGATGAGAGTAATATAAGTGATTAAAAATAAACAGGTGTGTGAATAATAATCGTAGTTAAAATGAGTTTAAGCACAAAATAGAGTTAATGTAAGTAGAATGCTGGGATTAGCATTAGTTACAGATATACTACTCAAGTAAAATATGTTTTATTATTCGTCTGTGTTTATATTTTTTGTACCTGTGCCGTAGAGACTGATAATCATAGTTACCAACTTGGTTTAACGTCAGTAGACCTGGAGCACGTGTTAAAAAATTTTCTTGTATTAACCTTTATTGTTTCTTCTATATAGGGATAATTTAGTATTTCGTGCATTGTTTTAATGCGTGTAAATCTAGGCTTGTTAAGAACTATTCTAAGGCAATGATTTTGTAATCGTTGAAGTATGTTAATGTTACTTAAGCTGGTGCTAGACCAGACTGGGCTGGCGTATAAAATTGTGGGCGATATTACCTGCTTGTAAAGTAAGAGTTTATTAATTGGTAACAGTGTAGATTTCCATTTGCGTCCTCTGCATATAGATTCGTTTACATGTTTTGTAAAGGTCAGCTTACTATCTAGTGTAATTCCCAAGTAACGAATGCTTGATTTCCAATCTAGGTACTGATTTTTAATTTTAACGTAACTATTTATGTTGGGTTTCCATCTCGTAAAAATAATTGTTTCTGTTTTATTATCGTTTAATTTAATTTTCCACTTAAAGAAGAATTTGGATAGTTTTGCAACTGCAGCAGTTAGTCTACTACTGATGGTATCAATGCGATGTGATGAAGTCTTTATAGCACTATCATCAGCTATACCATATAGTATATAGTGTGTATGTTATGTAAAAAATTACACAACAAACAATAAATTGCGAGAAAAAATTATTATTTTGGGTAGCGTTCGGGAAATTGGAAATAGTTGTGAAATCTTACGGATAAGTCGTATAATCAGTGCGCACAAGTGCGAAAGTGTGTTTTTAATAAAGCAACGTGTAATGAAGATAATGAGAAACCAAACGTAGGAAAAGTTAATACTAAGTATGGGCCAAGTAAATCGGAAACAATAAAAATCGATGGAATAAATAAAACCCGTTCGTCAAACTTCTCGTATCAAGTTAAACCACCGACAACAGTAAATCTCGTAAAGCACTTAGGTACAAATATGAAATCGAACATTAAAAATCCGTACGAATCGTAAAACTGAACACAGATGAAAAAGAAAAGCATCAGCATGGAACGGAGGGCAAAACTTTTAATATATAAAAATGTTTATACACCGTCCTGTGTGTAGACATACCGAACAGAAATACTTAGTGCTATAACATTGAATTATCGAAAACAAGTCAAGCGGCTAACAGTAATCACCGAAGCTAATTGGTTTTAATAAAATTATGCCTCATCATTCGAATCTGCATGTACATTTGTATTTATAGATTTTACATATAACGTATTTTATTTATGTATATATGAGTCATCGGGATAAGTGGCTAGAGCCACGGACTTCTATACGGAAAGTACCGAGTTCGAATACGATTTGCGACAGAAAAATTATCGTCAGAAAATAGAAATATGAATAATCCTAATATTATCGCGCGGAAGGCAATGCAAACCATCACGCACAATGCCATATGCACGCTAGTAATAATATAGTACACTGCAATACAATCAATTCTGTATAAGTAAATAGTTGCCTACATCCGATACGTAGACGGCACTCAACGACGATATATATATATATATATATATATATATATATATATATATAATATATACAAAATGTAGAATGTAGTAATTTTACGAAATAAATAAACGACAAAATAGTAGTTAAAATTACTAAAATTTTATATATAAAAAACTATACAAACGTTTCAGATTACAAGCCATTATTAAGCGGACACAAAAATATACAATACAATTTATAAAAAATATGAAAGGAAAAGAAAAAACAGAATAAAATGTAAGAAAATACTTAATTTAGATATTAAAAAAGCTGTTACATTATTTTTTAATCAAATTTATTTTTCAATTTTGTTTTTTTTTTAGATATTGTACATCTAAATTAAGTATTTTCTTACATTTAGCTATCGATAAGGCATTGGAGGTCTCAGCACGTGCAGACCCGATCAAAACATGTTTAATATGCTCGAAAAGCTGAAGTACACTAAACAGTCTTAGTAGTAATTTTGATGATAAATGTTGGTTTACGAAATGTAATATAAATTCTAAACACACAGAAAATGTTTTGTTGGGTTGTCTAGCCTCGCTGTCGTCGGTTTGAATGAAGCAGTGGACTCAGCGACGAATGATGCAGGTTTGGAAGGTGATTTATCGTCGTTTTTATTCTCTCTTTAGAACTTCTATCAGAAATCAAATCTAATAGCCGTGTCAAATGGAATAAGTTGTTTGACATTCAACATCAATGCAAATATTATCGCTGATCCGAGGTAAAATCCGCTTTGGTCGTTTTTACTTTTCGATTCCTAATCATGTTCCTCGACGTTTCGTTCGTACTTTACGTTTTTCCGATTGCGAATGAGACTTGGCTAGGTTTAAATTGTATAGACCCGAATTATGGGATGCATTGCAACAATCATTACAAGTTTATTCTTAATTTAACTGCAATAGATATAAACACTAACGAGGTACCTTCTTTGAACAGTTGATATCTCTTGGCATTTTCCGTCCCTGTTTTATTCAAAACCAAGATTGCATCAATGATCAGATACTGTTTCTTCCGTTTCGATTCATTCTGGACAATGAAATTAAAGTTTAATAATAATTTGTCCAAATATTATTATTACTTTTATGAATTCATTATTCTGCTCCAACCGCTTAAAAAAAAACTACAGACCTATTTCCTTAACCTCAATTAATATTTGATAACTAACCGTTTGCTATGAATATAATAGAAGCCAGTTAACACTTATTAAATACTCAATGAGCTTTCGGAACTGCAAACAAGAATAGTTTTCGAAAAAACAAAAATATCAAGACCCATTCGTATCTGAAAACGACGCATTATCTACAAATCACAATGGGGGCCTTCGAGAACATTTCAAAATTTTCTAACATCGAGTAAATTGTGTGCTAAACTTCGCAATACTTATTCTTCATTAAAGAATCTTATAAATGGAGTGCAGGAGGATTTAGTCCCGGGCCCCAAAATTATTTAACGTTGTTATTGACGGAATTATAAACCTAATGCCAGCTCTAATCAATAGGGCTCTTTTTGCTGACGACTTTGCAACCATGTATCATTTGCTCGAAGATTCGTCAAAACACTAACCGCGAGTTCTGCTACTGGCCTAAATGATTTTCAATATTCATCTACTAAAATAATCGCAATTCACTATTTCTAAACCTCATTCAGACTTGCAATAGGAGGTTTTACAGACAACAAGCTTCTTCTTTACTTCTTCGTATAGCGACAAATCCTAAATTACCTTCCTTACTCTCAATTATTATTGAAAAATTTAATGTAAAATAAATCAGAATAAATCGATTAATGTGACAGAAAAGTCTCACAGGTACGAACGTTGTAGAATTATAAGCATCGATTATTTTTTTAATATATAATCTTTTTCAATGATTTATTTATTTATACGTGTATGTATATCCATATATATACGAATATACGAGTGTGTGTATATATATAATACGTATAGAAATATTTTCTCCCGTAATGGCGTATTTTCTTGCAATTATTTTTTTATACGTCTTTTCTTGCGTGTACACGATGCGTGGACGGCGAGTGTCTACTGCTACGAAATTATGTCAATACGAGTTGATAATTTGATCGCACGCTAGTAGGAAAAAAAACCTGTGCCTTTATCCGATCGAGTCAACCGACTGTTTGTTTCTTAGTAGAAGTTTCGACGGTGTTAATAGATGACGTGGAAAACGTAAACCGCTTAAACAATACCGGAACATAAACTCGATAATATTTATTATTGATATTGCTGGCGTTACCTACTATTCAAATATGTTAGGCTTAAAAATACTACAAAACGAAATGAGCCAATTATATGTGTATACACACAAATAAATAAATAAATATATATATATATATATATATATATATTACTGAGGATTTCTCGTAATCGTACGGATTCTTTCAATAGATATAATATTCCGTCATGGAAACGTAGGTAAGCTACACCTAGTTAGTCTTACTATCGTTTTACCTAATTCTTGTTTTCATAGTAGTTATATATATATATATATATATATATATATATATATATATATATATATATATATATATATATATATATATACATAGATAGATAGGTATACATATACAAAGATTAAAAAGAAAGCTTCTGATAAAGAAACAATAATGCCTTACACTTTCAGCACTTGTCAGGATTTCTTCCTTTTTGCTGTTAATGCACAATCTTCCCACACGTATCGGATACGTATTCTTTATACTTTTATTTAAATACACCTAATAAAATACTAAACATTTGAATCGTTTAAATAATGCTATACCACCAGATAAGGACTAATTTTGACTGATTTAATTATGTTAAATATTTACTTGAACTGGGACGTTTGAGATCGGCAATAAAGTAGCAGCCTCTTTTGTTGCTCTATCTGAAAGATCATTCCCTGGAAATACATAGGAACGTCACTTCTTCGGCTGTAGAATGCTGGTCATTGCTGATTGATACATACATAATCATTCATATAGAGCAGCAAAAGAGGCTGCTACTATGTTGCCGATCTCAAACGTCTCAGTTCCAGCTATTGATGTACGTAATTATGTCAAATCAAGAATTTTTGCTTCCTGTCAACAAAAGCGACATCATTAAATTTCGCCAAATAAAAAATTTCGTTTCACCTCGAAAGACATCGCTCCCGAGCCGCAGAGAATACGTTGTCCTCAGCATATTGCGGTTGGGCCACACACAATACTCACCCATTCCCACTTTTTTTGACAGAACTCCGGCTTCTCAGTGCATTTACAGTTTTCTTCTTCCTTCCCGCGGTCGATTCACCATTGTATAGCCAGAGTGAATAATAGTGTATTTAGACGATTTTCCAGCCTTACTGCACGGATCTGTGCATGTTGCTAAATGACCTCGCATACATATCGCATTTGTTATCAGCGGAAGAATTTTATTCCGGTTGATTTGTATAGTTCTTACATTTATCGGCTTTGCGCAGTCACACAACTGCACTCCGTATGTCCAGATAGGCCTTCAAATCGCCCCGTATATATAAGACATTCGTTGTCAATAGACAGCACACTATTTCGGCCCACATTAACTGGAACAGTTTTTTTCAACACGTGCATCTAGTTATTTCCTCTTCATCCGAATACGATTTCGATTATGCTAGTCGGCTATCCAAGTGTAAGCCCAGATATTTCACGCTTGTTCCGTATTTCTACGTTGTTGATTTTAACAGGAAGAGATGCAGCTTTTCTGTTAGTAAACTGTATGTTTAAAGATTTGTTTTCGTTGACTTTTACGTTCCATTTGTTAAACCAGTTTTCAACTGTAGCGAGTGCTGTTTGAAGATTACTACTAGCTGTATTTATATCGATATCGGAAGAATGTCATCGGCAAATAAATTAAATACAACGTTGGTCCAAGCACTGATCCTTGAGGCACACCCTCGTAGACGGGATACAGTTATTTACGTCGGAATCGACTAACCTCTCGAACACAAACGAAATCTGAAAAATTGCCGTTTCGCAATATAATCGAAGTAAATAAGCGAACAAGCGGAAGATGAAGATGTAATAAAACCGAATTTCAAATTATTCGATATTGCGCGATATTCAAGTCATCCTGTCGATAAGGTTGAACATAATTCTCGTATTCTTCAATATTTCGATCGATGGTCGTTATTGTTCTGCTCCGAGGTTTTGCTCGGTACGTTTTGTATCGTCCGTTATCTCCGTGATAAATTTTCATCATGGTCTTCCTCTAGTTATCTCGTCATTTATCAGCGTCTCGATTGTTATTATTATTAGCAGTATCAATCCTTCGATCGGTTTTCCAGTAGAACCGAAACAATTAGACTTCAAATCCACGTGATTCTTCTCCATTCTGCTCTTCTTCTACTTATTTGTGTTCCCGTTTCATTTATAACTTGCTGTATGGATCTATTTATTGGTCTTCCCCTTGCACGAGTTCCTTCTATTTTTCCTTCTAATAACAATGTTATCAGCTCCTTGTGTCTTAAGAGATGTTTATATCCATTTATTTCTTCGTTCGGAAGTAGTTTTAATGATTTGTCTTTCTTCTTTGATCCTGTTATAAACCTCCTCGTTAGTAACTTTATCCGTCCAATTTATCTCGAGTATTCTTCTCCAGTATCAGGTTTCAATGATCTCCAACTTTGCGATGTCGATCTTCTTCAACATCCAAGTTTCAGCATCATATAAGCATGTCGACGTACGTTTTTACAAAATTCTTCACTAAATTTATATTAAGAGTTTTTTTGACGTTAACAATTTTCTTATCCTATTAAAGGCTGCTTTCGCTTGTGCTATTCTCGTCTTGGCTTCTGTTGAGCATCTTCCATCCCATGAAATTTGACTTCCCAAATAAGTGACGTGATTTACTTATCCATTTCCCATCTCTTACAATGTTCACCGAGTATCATGAACGTTTCGAACTACTAGCGTATTTTTTATTTCGTACGTCCGTTTAATTTTTTCCTATTTTTCTGTGACGCCGTATTTCGAATTGTTTTCGTCTTCCATTATTTACGGCTCAAGTTTTCGACGACTCTTCAAACGTCGTGTACGTATTTATTAATTTTGACGTTAACGGCGATTTCTTTTTAATCATATAATCCACCTCTAGATCGTATTTCCTGATGATCACAACTTCCATCGTCTGTTACTAATAAACCGAGATACCTCTATACGCGTTTCACTCTATCATTATCGAATTTTATTTTTAGTTCCTTCTATGTTCCATTATACTGCACACTCGTGACGCGAAGTTTTTTGTTCTAAAGTCTACTTTTAACGATACATCTAACAGCGCTTTTTCACTTTCCGTCATTATAATTACGATGAAAAAAATGCGAATTACGTATGAAAGATAAACGAAATGGCACCGAGCCGAAAAAAGTTTAAGTTGGCGAGACTAAAAATCTTGGGTTTAAGCGAAATAAATTATCTCTGACAATATGCCAGGCGTGTTCAAAATTGAATGAAAACTCCTACCGTTAGGAAATGCAAATGGAACTAGATTGTTTTGAAGTGAAAATTAAAAACTACAATTTTGAAAAAAATTTTTAAAAAAATTACGATAATTACGTCACTATTATATATTTATCGGAAATTATTTCCACTTTTTTCCCTGAAATAAATTATTTATCGATATCTCGCTTCCTCGAGCTTTCGGGAGAGCGTAGACTACCGCGTCAATCACCGTTCTGCACGCTGACTTGTTTTGAGCAGTCATCAACTTCTCCAGCAGGTTTAAACGGATTAACGATGTTAACTGATCGACGGAATCGGTTCTAGGTCATTTTTTTTGTTTGTTTTCACCGTAATTTATCGGACGTTATAGAGATTCGGTATCTCGCGCCAAACATCGGAGGGAATATTTATTTTTACTTTCTTTCCTTCAATAACAACATCTATCATTTTGACTTCCGACCTCTGGATACTTTACCATAAATTTTCCCCCATAAAGTCCAACGTAAAGATGTCTGCTAAAAGGTTTTGATTTCCGAGTTTTGCGGGGTTGAAAGATTTAACACAACAGTAGATTTTTAGCCATATTTTTAATACTGATCAGGATTGGCGAGATGGAGAGTGCGAAAAAATGTGGAAGATACCTTTAAGGTTATATAGATGAAACAAGTGATCGGAATGCGGTTAAATCAGTGGGTAAGATTGGCTGATGATTGACATTGGTGTCTCATTAAGCGAATGAAGAAGAATAAATGTTAAAATATGTTTGAATGAAAATTATGTCTATATAAGTACGCATACATATACATACATACATACATACATATATATATATACAAAAACCAAACAAAATATAACACTGTTTAATCACTAAAAGTTTTCTCTAAAAGATGTAATATTTATTGTGCGTGCTTGAAAATGACCTATCTGTCGAAAAGCTTCGCGATAGAAAACTTTTAGTGATTAAACGGTGTTATATTTTGTTTGGTTTATAATAATTAATAAAATCGCTACTTTCCAATATATTCAATATTATATATATATATACATCTGTGTGGAATTTAATGTGTGTTTGCGTATGAAAAAAAAGAAAATATTTTACCCAGTAAGTCGTTTTTGTAATCAAATATAATTTCAAGAAGAAAACTTAGTTTGAAAGTTTTTAAACTGTAAATCAGTAAAATCAGCGTTTAAAGTACAGTAGACATATATATATATATATATATATATATATATATATATATATATATATATATATATATATATAAGATTTATCGAAATTGAGAGCTTAATTTGAAAAAAGAAAAACAATTAAAGTAGGTTAGTCGTGTACGACAACTTTTGCTGGCAATTGTTGTCGATTTGTGGAAGTCTAAATGGAGCCGTTCAACTTTTCTATCTGAAACAACGTCCCTTCGTCATCTGCCGTCTACACGTATCACACACACACACACTCACACATTAACGCACATTATACTTATATATATAAGTATGGCGCTCGCGTGTGTGTGTGGTACGTTTCTATGTGCGCGTTTTAGCCATCTGTTGCTAGGTAACCTATGCCGTTGGATTACAACGTACTTAACTCAGAGTTATTAGTGAGGATGCTAAATTTACTTTTTACTCCTTACAGGCTAGAAGCGTCCTCGGATCTACATGTATCTCATATATACACAAGATTTGCTTGTAGATGATGACAGTACCATCACTGCAACACTTGCTAATGATACCGTTTTAATGGCTTTTGATCATAATGAGTAAGATCAAGCTTCAGCAAAATGTTGATTCCGGTATATAACTAGAAGGTAGAAGATTATGCTGAATGAGCATTTCGTTCTGCGTACTACTAGTAACCAATGCAGCATATAACTTGGTAACCAAACTATTCCATAGGCTGATTCCGTAAGCTATCTAGGTATGCATCTAGATAAGTGTACGTCGTGGAAAGTTCGTGTCAAAATGAAGGTTCAACAAAATAAAAACCAAAGTACGACAATTATATCGCTTAATATAGGTAGGTAATCCGTATTGGACACGTCCTGCAATCTACAAACAAATCATTAAACCGATTTGGACGCGTGGTATTGCCTTATGAAGCTGTTCTGCGCGTTCCAATCGAAAAATGACGCAGCGGCGTCAAAATGCGATCTTACGTACAAATGCAAATCGATATTACGTAATGATGATATTCATTAAGATCTCCAGGCGGCTACCGTTTACGAAGTCATTAAGGAGTTTGCTCGAAAACACAAGAAGTGTTTATATAATCGCATAAATGTGGAAGAAATACAACTGCTAGATATCGGATATGACACCAGACGTCCTAAACGTGGACATCCTTATTAGATTTGGTTATCTAAATATGTTTATCGAGTTAAGTCGTTGGTCTTGTATCCCGAATAAGAATTAGTTTTTAAACACTTCGTGTTATAATCGGTACTTGTTTAATTTAACAGTTAAAATCGTACTATATGTATATATACATACATATATATATATGTATATATACATACATATATATATATATATATATATATATATATTATATAAATATATATATATAACTTTATCTTGTTAATTATAATTCCTCTGATCACGTGTCCAATTTTGAAATTCGGATGCTTAGTAATTAGATAAAAGTAGGCGATGTTACTACCACGTTTCGTCCCTCATCAAAAAAATTTTTCACTGTTTCCGATCAGTTGTCAGCCTCTTCAGTTTTCCCGAAAGTTTGAACTGTATTCACCAACAACACACGTTTGTCATGATTGCAGGACTACACGCATTTTCTCTTCTACTATATCCCTCACTAAACCACTCGTGTCCTCTGATATATTGCTTTTCTAAAAATGTCTCTACGGAGTTTAGCGTGTACAAATAATGCAAAAGACGGTTGCAAATTAATAAATAACCACTTAGTTATATATACTATGAATGGATAATTTTTTTTCACAATTATATATAACGACAAATTAGAATAAATAGTAATCATATCAAGAAATAAAAGGGAAAAATGCAATTACCAGCGGAATGATGAATTTCAATATTATATTACTTCAAAGTATCGTGGTTTTTATCTGAGAAAAAAGAAAGATCCACTAGTGAGAACGAGCCTAAATTCGTTTCTAACAGTTACAGAAAAACCTTTAAATATAAAATAAAATCGACTATGTTAAAGTCGCGGATATCACTTTAACCTAAAAGTATGAGATCTATTTCACGAAATTGTATCTACAAAATTTAAAAATCCTATAATATCTCATTTCTTAGAAAAACATTAAAGTCCTGAAGTACGACCACTGGCCTATAATTGTTCCATCAAAAAACATATTATTTTCACTAAGGAAATTTCATACCTAATGCATTTATATTTAAAAAAATAAAGAAATCGAAAAAATATAAATTTCTTGTGAAACTGATCATATTCACGCAATCAAGCACTTCTAATATTTTCGAAATGACGAGCAACAAGTCCTTTGTACTAAGAAGCTCTGCATTGTTTAGCATCTACTCTTATCCGTTCTAAACTAGACGATGGCACCACCATATAACCCTCAGCTGGTGTAAATTTGACAAAATACAAAATACTTGACTTCGAATTGCTCTAAAAGCCTTTACGACAACGCTGACAGTTTGTCTCCGCTATTTTAGTGACATTATAACGTTTTTGCTTCAGACGGAAAGCACGTACCATCAAATATGCAACGACTGTTACCAACCACCAACTTCATCTGAATCAAGCTCGTATTAATGAACATCTAAAATTAATCGGACTCCATACAACTTAATTATTGTGAAAATAATACCGAAAATTCTTCCGCTTTGGAGTCAATTCATACCAGCTAAACCGCGAAGTATGAGTCCTTACGGAATCCATTTTATCGGCTGCCTAACTCAATTAAATATGCTACGTAGATACATCAAAAACATCATCGCATGCAGACGAAGCTTGTTCTGTTCAAAATAAAATCCAGGCTTTTAATCTTCCGCCTATGCTCTTGGTCCTTACGGCTGTTCTGGGAGCTATTTCTTATTGTCTACCACGGATTATCATTCTAATCGTTACGTAATTTTTTCAGACTTACTGTCGGCTTTAAATTTAAACCTCGAAGTACTAGTTGTTGATCATATACCATTTTCCATACTGGAGTTGTGTAATGTCAAAAATTATTTTTGTTTTTTGATCTCAAGCCATCGAGAGGGCGCCGTGCCACTCGATGGCCATCACGGAATTTCCCGCCGATAACAATAGGAATGGATTATACACTGAACTCTATCCAGAACATTTCAAATTCGTGCAGCCGGTTTCACGACCAAACATTGCTGGGAACATAAAAAAATTACAAAATCATTTGGTAAGGCTTGCCTACCAACATCGAATGCAGCTGTGAATAGACTATATCATGGACATACTTTAACGACTCATTCGTACTTGCTCAGTAACAGTCAACGCCCGTATACGATTTATTCCACACTCTCATATTACTACAGATTACATTTTCGTCAAACATCGCATGAAGGAATTAAATTCAGCTACGTGAAGATATTCGTTTATTATAAAATCTAGGAATGACATCATTAGCCAATTTGTCGTTTAAGTAAATTTGGAAAATTTTAAAACAAATTATTGAGAAATCGAATTTTCAGATCAAATTAAACTTCGTAGATAATAGATGATTCGGTTTTACCTATCAAATAAAGATACATCGAACAATTTAATTAACAAAATACAGCATAATGTAAGCAAATCGCTGTAAAAGTGGCCGTAATAATAATCTAGCCTTGTTTAATTATTTAAACACATCCTTCCACGGAAATAGAAGATTTATCGACTGTTATCTAGCAAACAGAAGAAGAACGTTATTCATAAATAATAAACATATTTACAAACATGGTAAATATATATACATATATATATATATATATAACAGTGTAAAAAGCGTCCTTAACGTTAGTGCTTAAAATAAAATTATGAGAACATAAAATAAATTATATATAAGAAAATAAATATTTATACAGGGAAAAACAAATACAAAAAAAAAATATAATTCATTATGGAAATAACATGCACATAAAAAAAAAAGAAACAAATATACAATATACATATACTATAAAACACATATAAATATGCATACACATGTATTCACATATACAATATATACAATATGAAGAAACATAAGTACTTATCTGATCATAAATGATAGATTCATCAAATGATGAGTATTTAGTCGCTGGTGCTTGTATTTTTTATACTTAAGCCTTAGTGACTCATAATCGCTTATGTTATTTATGACTGGCATATCAGATAATTTACACGTTTCGTAAAATTCTTTACATCTTCCTAAAATCTCTTCCCGAATGTAGCGAAGGTTTAAGATATCACGCATTAATGATGTCCGAGTATATCTCGGTTTATTTAGTATCGTTCTTAAACAGTGATTTTGTATTTTTTGTAGTTTCAGTATATTTGTCTTGCTGGTAGAACAAGGAACAACAATCTAGGTAGAATAACAGATTTCTATATAAGAAGTTTGTTTTTAATCGATAAGTATGATTTTCTATTGAAGATTGGAAAAAGCGCACAAGTTCTCTGTATAGCTTTGTTGCTTATGAAATTAATATGGGTTGAAAAATTTAACTTATTATCTAACATCGTGCCTAAATATTTAATACGTTCTTTCTATTCAATTGTATACCACCGGTTATTATGCATTTATTTATAAAAGGTCTACGCCTAGTTAAGAAAAGATCCTCTATTTTGGTTTTGTTTACTTTGATTTTCCACTTGTTAAAATACTTCGCTAATTTATTTAGTGCTGCTGATAATCTATTACAGATAGTATCAACCCGATAAGAGTTTACTAATAGAGCTGTATCATCTGCAAACAGAGATATATGTACATTTTTAATGACTGGCAAATCATTAATATATATTAAAAAAAGATAGAGATCCAGAATACTAACTTGGGAAGCCGCCGCTACAGCAGATATAATACCGGATTTAATATTATTAACTTTGACACAAAATTTTCTGTTAATGAGATCTAAAGAATAAAATTAAATAAAAAGGAAATAAAGATCACTGCATCGATAGGAAATAACTCAGTTATCGTCATGGAAATAAAATAGGTGTTGCCTACGTGGAAATGTTTTGTGTCCACTGTTCTGGATTAAACTTTTTAATTGATCTTTAAAATTAAATTTTGTGTACGGTTGACACACATGTATATATATATATATATATATATATATATATATATATATATATATATATGCCGGTTATTGCGAGGAAGTCTAAATTGGCAGCGCAGTGTGTTTTTACTTCAAACATAATCCACGTAAATTTGTTGTAAAAAAAGAAAAATGTGGCAATTACTAAAAGTTATTATAATTAGTATTATTACTGTTATTATTAAAATATTACTATTGCTATAGTTATTGTTACGATTATAATTGCTTATTATTCTCGTTTTTTTTCTTATTATTATAATTATTATCGATATTTTTATTCATATGATTATGATTATTAATTAATTAAATACGTTTTGTAACGTTATCTTGTTTTGAATAAATGAAAACTGTACGTTAATAATTCGTCGGTTTTCTTTCCTATGGAACATTATACTATTTATTCCTTTATTAATACATAAATATATATATATATATATATATATATATATATATGTGTGCATGTGAAATATATATATATATATATGACACGACACGCGTTAAAAAGTTAAACATTTTTAGTGGCGATAATCGTTGAAATTATAATATTATCCTACTTATTCGTGACAATAAAAACATAAATAAAGATAGTATATCTCTTTATATATATATATATATATATATATATATATATATATATATATATATATCGTTATGTACGTATGTGTTTTAAACACTGTTTTCGACGGGTACAATTGAAATAATTCTTTTTGAACGTATCAACATTTACGATTGTATTATTTATTTAAAGAAATGATAAGCGTTTATTTATTCAGTTTTATTTTATTAGTATTATTTTTTATTACGTAAAACGGGCGTAGTATTTTATTTATACAAATCAAGGTGTCGCGATATTTACTCGAATATTTATTTTATTCTCTCGCGAAAAAGTAAGTAAATTTCTAACATACCTCTACGTAAAAGGTCAAAATTCCTGGATGGAGTTTGAAAAATCCTTTGGAAAAATATTTATTATTTGAAATTCGCTCAAATATATCTGTATTTACATGCGTATGGCACATATATCTTAAAATAAACAATAAAAAATGAAGTTAAATCAATATTTCTTTTCTTTATGAAAAAACAACAAAGCTTTTCGGCTGTTAGAGCATTATCAAGTGAATATTTAAAAAGGTAAAACATATAAAGTGAAAAAATATTAATTTAAGATTACAATTCACAAAAATCAGCAAAATGAAGAACAATATTAATAAAAACAATCTGACCGTGAATCATTATACTAATTTTTGTGAATTGTAATCTTAAATTAATATATGTTGATTTTATATTTTTAATCTTTAACAGCCGAAAAATTTTATTTTTCACGAAGATAACAAAATTAGTGACTTCTTTTTAGTTGTCTACTTTATTAAAAAAATTACTACATTCCACATTCTTCAAACGATCTGTTATCTTAAACGAGAAATCCTTATACGTATATATATATATATATCATCATAATCGTCTTTTGTTTGTTGCCGGACGTCGTGACTAGCCATTGTACGTTTATTTTTTATATATATTCGGCTAAATACCGATAATGATTATAACGATCTGGATAAAATATATTTTATACGCATACTTGTAATTTAATTTAGCCTATATTGAAATTACGAATTTAGAAATTTCAATCCTCGACACCGAGAATATAGGGAGGGCAAAAGTCAGTTTGCAATCTAGAAAATCGCGCACATGTATCAGTTCTCCAGGAGTAATTGTTTGGGCTGGTGGGAATTATGGCCCCTATTTCTTCGACATATCGGTCAATATGAATTCCTGTTTACCGCTTTTACCAGAACTACGCGTTCCTTCGGCGACGAAAATGAGAGATTCGAATGATGGGACATAATTTTTCAGCAGGATGGCGTTCCGGCGCATTTTAGCTTAGAAGTTCGCAATTACTTCAATGAGCATTTCCCTGATTGGATTGATAGAGGTGGCTGCATCGCTTTGCCTCCAAGGTCTCCTGACCTAACCATGTTAGCTTTTTCGATTTGGGACACGTTAAATGAGCGGGTTTTTAGGCATCCGATACAAAACGCCGAAGAACTCAAACACTGGATGATAGCTGAGTTTCATTAATGAAGACCGCGCGATACTCGCACGTATTAATTAAATCCATCGAAAAGCGTAAAATTAAATCGAGATGAACGGTAACCATTTCGAGTACTTAGTGTGAAAATTTTCGCAAACTTGATTTTTTTCATTATTCAACTTTTGCAAATTTGCAAGTTGAGCCCCTCCCTATGTAACCAAAATATTTCGAATTCCGGATACTTATCCGGTTAAAAAATTTGAACTCAATCGTATTAACAATTCGAGTGTTATAAGCTTAGAATTTTTTTTTTTTTTTTACCGCGTATGCGTTATATTAGTAAATATGATTAAAATTTTATATGTTATCGATTTGAAACATCCTGATCTTCCGAAAATATTTTATTTTTTTATCTACGAAGGAATTATTTCAAGATTCGAAAACTGACCTATTTAGTTACATTTTTCGGTTACGTAAATATATAAGATAAATATAAAAAGTAATTAAAATCGTCAAAATTTTTATAAATAAAAGAAAAAGCGACAAAGTTTTGATAAAACGCGGCTAATAATATTTACACGAAAGCTCTGTAATTTTTAATAATAACGCACTCATACAGCGGAAAACTGAGATCAAATATCACGGTGTCATTCTAGACAAAGGTCTTACCTTTTCCAAAGCATACAGAACACGTCGTTAACAAAACTCAAACCGCTTTAATTTAAACTGTATCTTGTCTTTATTAACAAATTATGCGTCAATGCTGTCGATAAGTTAATTTATTTATAAAAGTATCTTAAGACCGATAATGTTGTACGCGTGTTAATCGTCTTACTCTAACGTTTCTAAAAACTGCAACGTATACAAAATAAATGATGTAGAATCATGCTTAAAGCTATACATCGAATGCACGTTTGAAATTACCATGTATACATCAGCGACAAAATAAATTTTTCAGTGATTATACTCCAAGTACTTATACTATATTATAATTTTTTTTTTTTTTTTTTTTTTTTATGCTCGCAATCTGCCTATCTGAGGCAATAAGCGGCGAAGATAGCATTTAACAAATATATTTATTTAGTGGAACGTGTCCCAGCGGCTGCAGCTCCTTATTTTATAACAGAACTACTTTTTATAATAGCGTATTTACATTAATGATATTAGGCCTTTTTAAGCGTACGAATTCCGAACGATTTGTTGTCAGGTTCTGCGCCAGATAGTTAATATGGTTTTCTATTGAATGTATCGTTCCTTACGGTTGTAAATTGCATCTTTAATTGATGGTATTTGTAGATCTTTTCGTATATCCTCGTTTCTCACGAACCATGGCGCTCCGACTATTGTACGCAATATCTTATCTTGAGCTGACCGTATGATATCGATGCTCGAGTTGCTTGCTGAACTCCAAAGTTCTATTCCGTAAGACCAAATAGGTCTTAGGATCGCCTTATATAGCAAGACTTTACTTTCAATTGGAAGTCTGATCCCAATTAACCATTACATGCTGGAAAATTTTATAAACAATTGTTTTTTTTTGGCAGTAATATGTTTTCTCCAGGTCAATTTGTTATATACCAAGGTATTTCGCACTATCCGTGGAGGGGATTGTAACCCCATTGAGCGTTATTTCTGGATAATTCGTACAATTCCTTTTTAGTGTGAACACAACATGCGAGCATTTCGTTTCATTGACTTTGACTTTCCAATAAGTAAGCCATGCTTCAAGTTCCTTTAGATGACTCTGTAATTGATTCGTTGCTGTCACGATGTCAAAGTCAGCAGACACAATATAACGGTATCATCAGCAAACATGGCTGTAGTTGTGTTAGCATTTGTCGGCAAATCTGAAGAGAATATTTGATACAGTACCGGTCCAAGTACACTGCCCTGGGGTACTCCAGATTTAATCGGATAGATGTTTGAAACTGCCTCGTTGATAGTAACATGAAAGTATCTTTCCGAGAGGTAAGATTTTATTAATAGATAATAAGGAACCGGTAATTTGCATTTTATTTTAAAAAGTAGGCCATCGTGCCACACTTTATCAAATGCTTTTTCAATGTCTAGAAACACCGCAGGACAAAATTTCTTTTCTTCAAAACTTCTGTGAATAAGATCAACAACCTTGTGAATTTGTTCTATGGTACTGTGCTGATCTCTAAAACCGAATTGAAACTGCGGTACTATATTGTTAGCAGTCAAAATAGGTTTCAATCTTCTTAATAGTAATTTTTCAAAAATTTTTGTGAAAATCGGGGGCAGACTTATGGGTCTATACGAAGCCACCTCTGTCGGTGGTTTACCCGGTTTCGGTATAACGATTGTGTTCGAAAATTTCCATTGTACAGGAATGTAGCTTTGGCGAAGCATAGAGTTAAATATGTATACTAACAACGTAACAGCCTTTTTTGGTAATTTCTTAACCATCAGGGCAGTAATTAAATCATGTCCAGGAGATTTTTTTAAATTCAGGTGTTTTTTGTATAAAATTATTTACCTCCATAGGTGACATAGATCTTATTGGAAGAGACATTTGATACGGAGTTTGCAGGCAGTTTTCTACTTCATTGTCTGCAGCACTGCCGTATTTTGTTTGTATGGATTGAAGATCTGTGACAAGTACTTAGCGAAAGTTGCTGCTTTTTCCTCGTCAGTTCTCATCCATTTATTATCAGTTTTTATGGGTGAAAGTCTCGGCTGGTGACTATTTTTAATGTTTCTTACTGCTTTCCACAAGGAATAATCTGTATTAACGTCAGGCGTTAATGAAGAGATGTAGCTAATAAAACTGCTGTTCTTCCATTCGAGAATTTTGTTTCTTAATTCTTTGGATGCCTTATTAGGTTTCTGGTATTCTGTCATATGCTCCTTAGTTTCCTTTTCTTCTGTATCATGTCCTTAATTACTTTCGGATGTCCTTTGATTAGTAAGACTTTATTATCTTTCTTAGGTGTTGCTAAATATGCAGCTTGTTGGATAAATCTGGTCAAATTTTCTACGGCTGCCTCAATATCCTCTTTAGTTTTTAATGGGATATTTAATTTAATCATATTTTCAACTAAGTGTTGATATATTTCCCAATTAGTCGATCTATTACACATTACAGGTTTACTATCACTGTAAATGACAACTAACATTCATAATTATTGAAGAGTGATCAGAAACACCATCCAGACCGATTCAACAAGCAGATGATTAACGTTGATCCTGTTACAGATGAAGAAGTCAAGTAAATCCGGGGTCTTATTACTGTCAGTAGGCCAGTAAGTAGGTTCTCCGCCAGACAAGCTATTATAAAGAGCGTTAACGCTGCTCGGTATGCGCATTTTTATTTACTCGTCTTTTCTGTAACTGTACAAATTATCATAAATATACTTATTTGTATTTGTATCTATGCAGTTGATTCCCTCTTTGATTATTCAATCGAGATCCCCATGTTTTATGCTTGGCGTTAAAATCTCCTCCTGAAATGAATCTGTAACCGAGGGTTTTAAAGTATTCACTGAACTGTTCTTCCGTTATGGTGTGCCTAGGAGGGCAGTAAGCGGATGAAACTGTGATAGGTCCACAGAAAGATTGTATCGCGACAGTAGTTGCCTGTAGGTATGCTGTAGCAAACTTGTCCATTTCATGATGTTTTAAGGCCTTTCTTATAACAATCGCAGTCCCTCCGTGAGCAGTACCATCCGGATGCTGCGTATCATATATAGTATATTGTGGTATTTTAATGTAGCTTTTGTTTGTAAAATGTGTTTCGGAAACTAACAATATTTTTATTGCTTATTAGGAATGATTCAATTTCGTGCCGTTTATGCGTCAT
Organism: Coronaproctus castanopsis; assembly: GCA_032883995.1. NCBI lineage: Eukaryota > Metazoa > Arthropoda > Insecta > Hemiptera > Monophlebidae > Coronaproctus > Coronaproctus castanopsis. The sequence continues at coordinate 33,953,074 of CM065053.1, forward strand.
TCCATTGATGTTCCATATAGCTAATCGTAAACATTTATTCATTTTGAGATTAGTTTGTTCAGCACTGTTGATAACATATTTATTATCATACTATTTTGGTGTACAATTGATTGAACATATTTTTGAATTCAGAGAGGAATTCGCTTAGTTGATTGTTGTTATTATTCCCATTATTGTCACTATTGTGAGTATTATTGGTATTGCTATTATTGTAACTATTATTACTATTATTATTACTACTACTTGGTCTGCCCACGTTAGAATAAGCATTTTGTCCACATAATGCTGAGGCATAAGTGAGTTTCATTGATCTATCAGTTAGAGCAGGATTGCTTTCGATGAAATTTTGATTAAACTTACCTGTTGATAAGTTAATTTGTTGTTGACTGTTACTTGTTACTCGGGGTTTATTTTGCATATTACGCATTTTTAGTAACTCTTGGTATAGGATACATCCCTTATAATTCGCAGGATGGTTGCCGTCACAATTGACACATTTAGGAGGTATTTCAATAGTTTTGATACATATATTTGTTTGGTGTGACTCGCCACATTTTACGCAGGCGAACGGCAATGTACAGTACGACTTCCTGTGTCCAAAAGCTTGACAACGCGTACATTGTATTATGCCTTTATTTTTGAACGGTGGTTCAACCTTAATTTTCATATTAAGCAGAAATTCGATATTATATATTTCTTTAGTTTTAGCGTTTGGATCCAGATCCACGAAGAACATAGGTAATGGTAATAACATAGGAGAATACACACACGTACTAGTCTCCGATTAATAAGAGATATAAAAATAATTAAACGTATAATGATGTGTCCCCCCCATTCCTGATACTTTAAAGTTTATTGTTTTATTTTTGTATTTATATATATATATATATATATATATATATATATATATATATATATATATATATATATATATATATATATATATATATATATATATATATAGTCTGACTTCCTGTTTTTTATTACTATAAGGAATCTATGTTATTAATTTTGTTACATTTACCTCAGTTAAAATTGTTTCATGCTGGTTTTTTGGTTCTTCCTTGTTTATTCTTTCTTAAACTTGTTTTTTAATATCATTATTCATATATATATATATATATATATATATATATATATATATATATATATATATATATATATATACAAACACGGGAAGAATTGTATTTTATTTCGGTACAGATAACAATTGTTGTTTCTTAATGTAAATGTAAAAATACACTTTTTATTTGATAATATCGGCTAAGAAAACCAAAGCATCGTGCGTTTCATAACTGATAACGAACCATTTTCACTCATTCCACTTCCATCGTCCTAGTGCGTGTCGCTTATAATATTTTCGAAAGATAAAATTTTCTATACCTATCGATCTTTATTCAACATTTTTCGGAAAATTCCGTATAAGGTAATAGTAGATTTGACCGATGACCTTATCGGACTAAATTATAATTATTCGACCATCGTTATAAAACATCTTCTGGCTAATTGTTCTTATACGTCTTTATCCTCTTCATAATTGCGTTCCGTCCTCCACAGTCAATAAGGCCACGATTGTTTAATAAAATGCTTTCTCCGTGACCTGCACCTGTTGCATATCATCGTCTATTTGTAAAAATAAAATACAAAATACCGAAAATGGTCACGAATTTCAGTCAGTTTTCACTAACTTCGAGTAATTTTAACTCTTACATCGATATAAAAAATAAAACAACAAAAAAAAGAGGAATACGAAAATGGAATCTTCGTATCGATTAAATAGTATAAAACCAAAATCGAAAAAAAGGAATTTGCCCCCCCCAGATTAAAAATTGAAAAAATAATACGAAATTTTGGGACTTTACACTGTAAAACCGGTACACCGTTTCCTAATTTATCAAGTGCCGCTCAGTGGATGAACTTGTAAAATGGCGAATAAAGTGCATTTACGTAAGTAGTACCAACTGTAAGAATGACGATATAAATAAAACCTGAAAATTCGAATATATACGGTCATCATCGTCACTGCATCAATCCGTAGGCTGGTTCGCACAACGTACCAGTCGCTTTCATCTAAGCCTGTCGCGGGAATTCTTAATTCCGGATAAGTCACTATTCCACTTTCTCTTGTCTAGCACGATGGTCCTCCACTTGGCTTCTCGCCATTATCTAATTCAATAACATCCTTCGAGGATATTTTGATTCTAGCGTAATGCATCACCTAGCCACTTAAGTCGCCTTTCGGCGGATATTTTGTGATATACTTACTTTTTTTTTTTAAATTTAATCTTTCTAGTATTAATTTATTGTTCATTTTCTCTAACAAAATAATTTTCTCTAGAACACTGCATTTTTCAAAAGCTATCTCTGGATCTCTTTACTTAATTGTCCCGGTTTTCACACCGTACAGTGCCACTGACCGTAAGTTTTAAAGATGTTTTTGCGCATGCTGACGGGACATTGTTTTCTGCGTGATGAGTGTATATTTATCGTTGATAATACGATTTTCAATATCTCGATTACAATTCGTATAACACGTTACTCAATCCTAAATATTTGAATATTTTTCAACCCGTTCTAGTATTTCGCTTTTCAATGTTATCTTTATTTGCGGACAGACCTTTGCAAATTGTCAGGACTTTTATCTCCTGAGTGTGTAAAAGGTCACTCCATAGTACTTTATGTAAAACGTTTTCATAGTCCACGAAAGCTACACGTTTTAATCGGTCGCGAAATTCAATGAAAAGATCACGATTAAAATTATTCTTATTTTTTTATATATTTATTTTATTGTTTTAAAAAAAATATATATATATATATATAATCAAAACAACACGAAAGAAGAAAACGAAATAATTAATTAATTGCTCATTACGCGCATTAAGTAAATTACGTAATTTAAACAAATATATTACGTAATTAATGAGATCTATATAATCTAAAATCTAATTACAAAATATTCGTAGGCGAGTACAGAAATGTGCCGTTTGCGCTTTTATAAATAATTCAGACAAGGATGATGTAATATATATATATATATATATATATATATATATATATATATATATATTTATATATATATATGTATGTATATAAAAGGGATGTAAGCGTAATTATATACTTATATTTACATAAATAGATAGACATTTATTTTAAAGAAAACTTATTGGTAGAATTACAACGTCGAGAAGTAATCAAATTATTATTATTATTATTATTAATAAATAATAATAATAAATATATATATATATATATATATACATAAACGTTTAACGTTCAGACAAGAATGATGTAATAAATTTCAATAAATATAAACGTCGGTAAAGCACGGACCACTATAAATTATTAGTCATTAAGCAACAATACACATATAAAGGCGTGTAAGCATAATTATATACTTGTATTATACGTAAGTAGATATATATTTATTTTTAATAAAAGTTATTAGTAGAATTACGACGATAAGAAGTAATCAAATTATTAATAATATAATAATAATAATAATAATGCTTAGAGTATATATATCTATAAAGGGATGTACACATGTGTTGTCGATATCTTTGATGCCAGTACATATTTGGTATTTTTTTAATATGACCGAATATTATATCATAAAAAACGAGAAAGAAATTTGAATATTTACTTATTTCTTATATAAATTAGACTTCATTGATATAATTTTTATATAGTTTGTTTTTAATAATATAGACAGATATACATATATCTTTTTTTTTTATTTAAGGAACAGAAAATAATCAGATACTGTTGATGGTCTATTGACCACAACTTAGGGAATATCTAGGAGGAATGAGAGAAGGAAGATTTTAGGAATGTCTCTTGGCAAGTTTCTTTTCAACCGATGCGATGAAGCGAGTGGCATATTACTCAGCTGTAGAATATCTGAATTAGCGAGTGGCATTTCTTAGTCTGCTGAAAAAGAGTTTGTATCTTTTTTTGGCTATTTGGTATCCGCAAGTCGGAACGAATAGACTGATTTGACACGAACCGAGGAGCGTCTCCAATTTCACGTAAGATTTTTGATTCCATCGACTGTAAGCAACGGATGTTAACTGGCTTAGTAGTCCATATAATTCAATACCATAAGTCCAAATCGGTTTTATGACTGAATTGTACAATAATAGTTTGTTCTCAACCGATACCTTTGACTGTTTTCTAAAAAAGCAATTGAGCAGACAATGTCGCTTCCGCACATCGTTAATTTTATTAGTAATGTGTTGACTCCAGGTAAGTTTTTTTTTATTCAGACATAAATCAAGATATTTAACGTAGTTAACTTGAGGGATGATGTCCCATTTAGATGCACCGATTTTACGCAGATTAAAAATAACGTGGCCACTTTTAATTTCATTAACCTTGATTCTCCATCTGGTTAACCAAGGGTGAATCAGAGCTAAATGGTTCTGAAGGTTATTAGGGACAATGACCCAATCAGAATCTGATAAGAGAATGTATGTGTCGTACGCAAAAGTGCATAACACTGTATTTTTATTAACCGAGGATATAAATTAAACAAGGAAGGACCCATAACACTTCCTTTTGGAACTCCTACTTGAATAGCATATATATATATATATATATATATATATATATATATATATTTACATACGCACAAACAAATATTCGTAGTAATATGAATTACATCTTCCTCCCACTCATAAATTTTTTGTTTCAACTCTTCTCCCTAAATTCTTACTTTTGGTAAACAAATAGGGAATATCCTGTCGTCTCTTCAAATCCATCAGTTTTTCTTTCCTCCATTAATATTATTCCTCTTTTTGAGTGATCTTACTATTATAATAGACCTTAGTCCCACTACATTTTTAAAGAATTATGCTCCTAGAACGGTAATAAAAGTAACCTATGTAGAAATGATTTCACGGTATCCATCTCACAGCTTATTCTTAACCGACGACGGCTCTAAAAACAAAACTGTAGCAGGAGGCGCTTTCGTTTCCTTCCAGGAATTTATAATTCGTTTCTCCACTCCACCCCAGTACTCAATTCTATCGGCGAAATTATGTGCCATTAAAATGGCGATTATGGATATTTCAAACATTAGCGTTGATCAGTCGTTCTTACTGTGCACGGACTCCCTTGTAGCATTACAGTGCGTTAGTGATATTCGTGATCCTAAATTACACCCCTGCCTAAAAAAATTGGTTATTTTATTATCACATCTAATAATCATTTAGTTGTCGCATGGATCCGATCGTGCACGTTGGTATACAATGTAATGACCAAGGCCCGAGATAGCACATTCCTTCAACTATTCCCGCTCATGACTACACCAACGAAAGACGTACAGATTTATGTAAAATTCACGGTACGTAAGTCATGGAACCTCCACTGTCCGCAATTCAACTTACTAACAAAATTCGATCGCTTCGAGTTCAACATTCCACCGGACTCTATTCTATTCAACAAATAGAACAGATAATGTACTTGCTTGTCCGCACCTAGTCACAACGCCCTCATTACCGTCCACCACATTCTCATTGAATGTCTGCAATTCAATTCCGAACGATCGATCCGACAAAACGCTCAGTCTCCTAATTGCTTCCAACAACTTATTAAATTTTCTTAAATCCTCCAATTTATAGCATCTAATTTAACGATCCGTACTTCCTGTTTATTCTTCCAACTTTCAATTCATTCTCACTAACCTTACGTTCTCTTCTTTTCCGTGCTTCTGGCCTAGAGGTAGTCACGTATATACGTACATAATCGGATAATATAAATAATAAACGTTAATTATGCTAAAAACCTATACGTGTTCCATCATTAAAGTTCTTTACAATAACGATGAACCGCGACGTCTACCGGTGATACTGCAGTTCCTGCAGTGGGTAACAATCAGATTGATGACATAACAAAACTCCAACGCGTACTTCATCGAATTAGCTATTGGGTAACGGATTGAAGGATCAAGGTTAACGAATTGAAGTCGACCCATATTACATTTACTAACCGAATCGTTGATCAAAATTATAGAGTATATTTAGGAAACCTGATGGTCCCACAGGCGTGTTTTGTAAAGTATCTTGGAATGTACTTAGACAAAAGACTCACTTGGGAAGTTCATGTCGGGATGAAATGAAAACAAATAGAGAATAAAACTACAGAACTATATTGGCTTATTGGTCTAGACTCGCCATTAAATACGAACCATAAGCTGCTACTTTACAAGCAAATTATCACAACGATTTGAAAATACGTAGCTGCTTTACGGGGATGTATTAGCAATTCGAATTACAAAAAAAAAATTCAAGCTAGACAAAATATGTAATTCGCGCACAGGTACATCGCGATCTTCAGATGCCATCCATAGGAGATGTCATAAAGGATATGACAGCTAAACACGAAGGGAGACTACAACAGCACACTAATGAGGGAACTGTACTGCTGCTCAATAATACGGGACAGGACAATCGACCTGTTAAGTGTCGGCATTCAAGTAGTTCTGCGGAAGGTATCTTTCTACTTTTAGCGACGGACTGCGGCAGAAATTATTATTATACCGGATTACAGACGTCGATCAATCGGTCGACCTTCAAAACTGAACTCGCTGGTAAATATCGTTTTCATGTTGCAACGAGGAAAAACGAACGGCTAGGCTGAAATTTCGAGACGTCGGAGTCGGTGTATCGATATTTTACGTTCAGAATTAACATTAAAGTAGTAGAAACCATAAGTTGAATTTTTTCCCGACAATTTATTATAGTAATAATGAAAAGTATCGGACGTCATAAATCGATATTGAACGATTAATCGGCGATTAAGTAACAACAGAGTACAGCGGAGAATACAGCGATTGAGGGTGCTTTTAATACTTCGAATCGAGCAGTTCGAAGATGATTTAGTAGGAAAACAAGATGAAAAAGGCAAAGATTACAAAACGATACATATTTTATATAGTACGTATACAAATATATTCACAACATACATAAGTGTGTATATATATATATATTATATATATACGCGGTGGTTACTGAAATGTTCAACTGTCACAACACGACGCTCGAGACCGACTGCTGATACAGAAAGTTTTTCATCATTATGTGTAATTCTTAAGCAGTGACGTTTCACTCCCTATAATATCATTTGCGTACGCATCTGCGTCGCGTATTATTAGTGCCTGCTAGTTGTGCGTAAAAATAAACGTATGGCTAGTCACGACGTACGGCAAGGGACAATATGAACATGATGATATCACACGATCACGATAAACCTTTGTTTGTTCACTTCTGCATGAAGCTTTCCCCAACGTCTTCACCCACTTCTGTCCCGCGCCTTCCTCAACCAATTTTTCTACACATACACACATATATATATATATATGTGTATGAATGGCTAAAGTCAATGTTTTTGTAACGTTACCGAAAAAGTTTATGAATGCACAGAATTATTAGTTTAATGAGTCATTCACTTGAAAGCATTCGTACGGACAGTGTTACACTCAACAATTAAAACTAAGTGCGAAGTAGATTTAGACGATGCCGAGAGTTTGGTTACCGCGAAAAACTTAGTGAAGTATTTCTAGCTTTAAATCTAGTAATTCGAAAAAACAGAATGTGAGATATAAATGCTTTCCGAATTATAAAATAGTTTTCGATCGAATAAAATATTAATTGAAATCTCGGAACAACAGACAACGTTTGATCTTAGAGTAATCGAGAAGAAAATATATCGGTAACTGCAGTATTAACAGACGTATAGAAGACTGAGAAAGTAAAGTGTGGCAAGGCAGTCCATCGCCTCTTTTGTTTAATATTTACCGTGACGAAGTATTTCAAAGAGCGTCGAAAGAGACAGGAAAAATATATAAACTAAATATGATGCGCGGGTTGCTACAGCGGACTCGATACGAGATTTTCGAAAATTAAGTAGCGCCTAGATTAAAAATTTGGTCACGCTATTAATGAAAGTAAAATATAGGATGTGATTTTAATAAATCGCGAAGAACGTGAATCGACTGATAAATAATAAATCGAATAAATCTTTAATTAAATAATTAACATACAGTCAACAATCGTAATTTGCAAATATATCGCGCAGCGCGGAACTCGCCTTTATACGATTTAATTCAGATATAAGTAACAAACGAAAAATGCGTAACCGTTCGAACGCAGGAAAAAATGGAAAACAAAGTAAACGTAATATTAGATAACGCCTAAATTAACGATTAAATATGAAAAAATAATTAATATAACACGACGCTAATAAATAATTAGAATAACATTAACACAGGACTCGTTACAATAAATTATGTTTTCTACATGTTATCGTGTATACGTAAACATTAGTTAGACTAGCTGGCAAAAATGTATTCATCGAGTTCTACAGCAAGGAAATGTAGTAGGTACGCGAATTCAAATACTAGAGTAGACAGCATTATAATAATAGAGAGAGTAGATTGGAATATAGAAATCAGACGTAGAATTTAACAATATATATGTGTAAAAATTTAACCTTATTTGTTTGGAATACGGCACTGTACAGATGTGAAACATGGACGATCGGTAAAGTGCAAGGATAATCACCACGAGCTTTCGAAATGCGATGTTACAGGAGAATGCTGAAAATAGGGTGGACCGGAAAAGTAACTAAGAAAGAAGTCTTAAAGGAAATTGGAGAAGAAAGAACATTATAGAAAACAATAATAAAACTAAGGATGAATATGATTGGGCATATTGTAAGGCACGATTGTCTACAAAAGATAACTATAGAAGGAATAGTGGATGAAAAACGAGCAAAGGGAAGACCTAGAAAACAATATATGCAACAGCTAACAGAAGACACTACCGGATAGATGGATATGAAGAGGAAAACTGCAAATCGTCAATTGTGGAGAAAATTATCAAACCACTCTTATGACTGATGACTACATTATATATATATATATATATATATTTTTTGTGTGTGTGTGTAAGAATACTTGAACATTCGGGTGAGACTAGCCTTGTTAATTTATAGACTGATTTAGATTCAAAAAACCCTTAAAACAAGTGTAACTGTAATAATTAATACCGGAAGAGGAAAGAAATTTTGCCAAACACCCGGTAGGAAATTTTTTTTGTTCGTTTTTGGGTATGGAAGCAGATAATCTGCGATAATAATTCGTTAGTAGAAAATTTTTCGGAAATGAGATATTTGAACATTATATAGAAATAAAATAAATGTTTAGTTCGGTTTATCGGAAGAAAAGAATATTATACATAAAATATTCGCCATATTTCTACGTGGACTGAAACATGACTTCTACACAAACGGGAAATGAAAATGCTACGCTGGTCACTCGGCTACACACGCTTTGACCATGTCAAAAATGATAACATAAGGAGTGTATATTGCACCTATACAGCCGAAATTGCGGGAAGCGCGTTTCCGATGGTATGATCATATCATGAGGAAAGATGACAGAAGCCCAGTCGTTAATGTTATACGAGCCCGGAGGAAAGCGGCCACGAGGTCGACCAAGAAGACGATGGATACAACGATATGATGGAAGTTGGTGCCAATATAGAGGACGTCAAGGATCGCAAGAAATGGAGAAGAACGTGTTATCAAGCGGACCTCTTAACGGGAAGGTGCTAGAAAAGAAGAATATATATATATATATATATAACAAGCGGAAAATGTAGTGAACGAATAGGGATAACATCAAAGGTGCTACCGTATACTCAGGATAAGCAAATATCATCATAATGATGATTCTACACATCATCTTAAACAGTCGGTACTCTGCGTAGGATATCTTAATTAACACTTACTCACTTTATCCATTAACAATTCGCCACTTTTCCCAACTATTTTTGTTTGACGTATACGTCTTTCGCGATATATTAAACGTGTATAATATACATATAGGTCTTCCATTATGTCAAAATGAAGCTCATTAATAAATATTATAGCATAACTGAGCGACACGTAATTAAACTGATAGAAAGTCTATGCAATAAAAACGAAATGGCAGTCAAGAGAAAAATGTGTCCGACGAGGAGATATGTATGTTATTACTGGCAACTCTTAGTCTCTAGACGATACTACATTGAATAAAGACGAGGAAATGATGGAAGTGATTAATCGCGTAGTGCTAACGAAAGATATTGGTAATTTCTAAAACCAAAGTCGTGATTATAGTCTCTGCAAGAGCGTCCTGAATGATATCAATTTTCCCGACAGATTTCGAGAGTAGTTTATTTATTAGGGTCTCGATTTCTACGATGGAAGGTTAAAAATATGAATTACCGCCGTGACAGGAATAAAAAACATTTGGAATGACCATTAAATTAAAAACTCCGATCAAGTTTTTCTATATGCGGCCGAGACTTGGACGAGTAAAAGTACTAGAGATTAAAAATACACTAACTCGTTTGAAATGTAAATATAGCGGAGTATGTTGCGGGTAGTAATTATAAGAATCACCGATGCGTCTCGCGCCGTTAAATTAGAATTTTTTCTACGAATATTCTAAACAAAAAAACACAAAAAAAAAAGGAATAAATAGCTCTGTCGATTAATACGATTATAATCTTAATTGCTGAATAAAAGTAATCGATAGAATTAATTAAGTAATAATTATTAACGTCTGGATTGCAGTTTATATACGACCATATATGTATGTGTTTTATTTTATCAAAAATTATGAAAACGTTAATTTTGAACAGGTAAAAGTACTTACCGATACGTAGAAATTCTCGTAAATGACCGTTTTAAAATAAATAACGCATTTTGAAATTTCATTCGTAATTATGTTAACACGAAATAGAGCGAACTTTCGCCATTGTAACGGTCAACTTGCAACTTTAACGTTTGGTTAGGTGAGGTTGCATTCGGCTAATTTCGACTAGTTAGAAGTATAATTAAAGTAAAAAATACCCGGTTAGGTTAGAATCGGTCAGGTTTATTTCGGTTACTTCAAGTAGAATGAAAGAAAAAGAATGGCGTATTACTCTCATGACTGATACATTAAAACTTAGAGTAAGATCGAGTTTTGACGAAATTTTGATTTTCTTAAAAAAAAATCAACACCGGTTATTTTTATCAAAATATGTTTTGTTTTTTTTTTTTAAATTCCTAATTTTGGACAACTATCAACTGGCTAGTCTCATATTATTAAGAAAAACCGCGAGTTATATTACACAATCGTACTTGTAATTTATATACAAAAATTTTATACGGGAGTTCAAAATTGCTTTTTACAAAACTGTAGAGATAGTTATCGACGTATTTACAGAAAACGCGACGGTTTTGGCAGTTGGTAACGCTGTTACGACGCAAGTCGCCAACTTTTTATAACGAGAAGAAGCTGCCTAGAACGTTATGAATTGATCACGACGGTGCAAAGAGAGTTTCGACAAATGAGATTGTTTTGCTATTTTTAAATAAAATTTCATCGAATAATTTGGTGAAATAGTTTTTGAATTATTCATAAAGGAAACCATCAATCGGGTCATCGCATATTGTTAAAATTGATAATCGACGTATATAATTTTGTCGTTAGCGTTAAATTTTCACGTACCGTATAGGGAACGACTGAAAGGGTTAATTTAAAAGGAAATCCTATTGACGAGATTAATGATGATTTTTATTAATAAACGACGGAAAAAAAAATGTAAAAAAAAATGGTATAAAAAATAACGGATACGAAATGAACTAACGAGACCGCAAAAAAAAAGAAAGCGAAACATCCGAGAAACGAATTTTTATCTTCGTACCGTCCGAACGCTGTATAAGAATTGGGATTTCCCCGGTCAAAGAAGACTGTGTGTGTAAACTTTTCATCGAAAAGTCCAGGCGGTTGTCGCCGATAACGGTAAAAAAGCGGACGAGGACTGTCGCGTTAGGTTATCGTTATCGGTCGTGTTCGGATTGTTATCGGTCGAAATGTACGAAGACGATTTATTACCGATTAACGAATCGATGCTAAAATGAGTTCTGACGTTCGATCGGCCGTTAATCGGTTTATTAAGTCGTTCTTCTATAATCGCCGTCTCCGGATTATTAGCGGCGTTTTTATTATGATTTTTGTCGATATTACTACGATTATTATTAATATTATTATTAATATTATTATTATTATTATTATTATTCGGACTAGTTGAACAGGATGATGATAATGATGTCGGCGAAGAAGAGGTAGTAGACGAAGAACGAGAATTAGGCGACGTAATCGGTTTTCGCGGTAACGGTAGTTGTTGCAATTGATATTGTTGTTGTTGTTGTTGATGATGAGAAAATAAATTCAATCCGATGGATATTCTGGCCAATTCCGACGACGCGGCCGGTATCAACGGTATTGCCGGCGGTAAAGGCGAAATATAAGGATAAGGCGGCGGAGCGGCGTTATGTAAAGTCTGCTGCAAGAATTGATGATAAGGATGTTGATGATGATGATCGAAATAGGAAGCCATTACGCTGGCCGGATAATTATGATGATCGGTACGTAATAGAAAATCCGGATGTTGACGTTTGTAACGTTTACGTCTGCGTAAGAAACTACCGTTATCGAACATATCTTCGGCCATCGGATCTAAAGTCCAATAATTACCTTTACCCGGATTACCGGGTTCGCGCGGTATCTTGATGAAACAATCGTTCAACGATAGATTATGTCGTATGGAATTCTGCCAAGCGGGAAATTTCTCGCGATAATACGGAAAACGCGACATGATAAATTCGCAGATACCGCTCAGAGTTAATTTTTTATGAGGCGATTGTAAAATCGCCATCGTAATTAACGCTATATACGAATACGGCGGTTTAGCCGCGTTCCCATTAGCGTTACTATTATTATCGTTACTATTATTATCGTTATCTGTTTTACGAATATCGTTCGGCGATTTATCATCGTCGTCTTTTTCTAAGTCACCGCGACCGTTTCTCGTTAACGTATGTTTACGTTTATCGTCGACGCTGCTAGTCGAAAATAATAATCCGGACGTTAGACCATTAGCGGCGTCGTCTAAATCGTCGGAATCGACGTTAATATCCAATTCCGATTCTTCGTCTAAGGCGATATCATCATCTTCTTCTTCGGTAACCGATAACGACGAAGTCGGACTGCTGCCGATAAAATTTCTAACGTGATCATTATTATTACCGATAATATTATTATTATTATTATTAATGATGATAGTTTTACCGTCAATGTGTTGAGGAATCGGACAAACGCCGCGTAAATCCAACGGCGATTCGATCAATCCACCGGTCGTCAATCTGGTACCGTTATTAATAAGATCGATAGCCGGTTGTGGATATCGATGATAATCAAATTTATTCGTAATCGAATTATTATCATCGTTATTATTATTATTATTATTAATAGTAGTAGCACTAACGTTGTTAGACGAAGACAGATAAGAAGATAGAAGTAAATCGCGATAATTAAATAAAAAACGATTACCGTTATTATTGTTATCGTCCATTATTAATTAATTAATTAACTAATTTCGATATTCGATTTAATTTAAATAATTTTAATTTAATCATTCATCTCCGTCGCGTCGTAAAACGCGTTATTGACGCTTCCGTAAATAAAAAAGCACCGTCTTTAATAAATACGCGTCGCGCTGGAAATGGAGACGAAATTCTGCGGTAGACGATCGGTAACGCGTATCCCTTTTGGATATTATTTATAGCGTACACAGGGGGGGTGAAGATATAATAGGCGTGGTTCGTTAGTGAACTGCTATTGGTTAAATTACAGAAGAAGGAGGATCTTGAGCGTTATCGTTTCTTAGAACAGGGCCGAAAGGACGGAAAGATAACCGAAGGGGCGGCGGCGGAACATTCGCCGCTTTGGATGTTTATTTTGGATTGCCGGGGTCCTTACGCGATCCAAAACCGAAACCGCTACACGATCGCGTCCGCGATAATAGTGATTAACAAACAACTATAATTAAAATAATGAATAATAATAAAAATAAAAAACCGCCCTTTAGAAGCGGCTTCGATTAAAAATGAGGTTTCATCTTATTAGCGATAATTCCGTATTACCGCGAACTGCTTCTACTTTTACCTTAGACGAGAAATGTTTTTGATAAATATAAATAAAATGATCCGACAGCTTATTAACGTTGCGATTTTACACTAGACTTACTTGGACACGTTCGAATTAATTATTAAATTTAGATCTACAGATCAAATGGGTCAATGAATTAATATAATGATCTCTGAAACGTACCTCGTCAATTGATCATTACCGATTAATATAATTAGCGGAGTTTAGGTATTACTGTGCGCGTGTTAATTTATGAATACTGCTTATTTAGTTTACATCTAAGATTGCAGAAGTACAGATCCTTTTTCAGGAGCCGTATTAAAAAAAAAAATTAAATTCAAATTTAAATTTAAATCAAATCAAATCGCGTTTGGGACGTCGTAGATATAGGTATGATACGTAGAAAATTACCCTAAAAAACAACGTTGTTAATTTGATATTTCCTATCGACAATTAAATTATTTTTCCACTTCATTCGCAAATTTACAACTAGAGCTCTGTAGGCTATTAAGCAAAAATTTAATATCTCCGTGTAAGCTCGCTAAACAATCCTGTCCGGTGACAGGGTCTCATTCAATATATATCATCTAGATCCGTCGAAAAAATTTGTCCTTTTCAATCTATATCCACAGAGTTATCTAATTATTTAGACGTGACGCCATGCAATGTTTTTTTTTTGCTATTTGTATAATTTCATCCTTTATGTAATTTATCTTCAGCTCTTTGTGGAGAGTTTGATTCGTCACATTACGATGATTCTTAAAACTCTATTTTGTAATCGTCGTATAGTCGCTACGTTACACATTTTTTTTCGAGCAGCCAAACAGCTGACACCCGTTTTTCCAGATCGGTTTGATGACCCGGTTGTAGAGCAATAGCTCATTTTCAACTGTTAGCCCTGACTTTCTCCCTAAAAACCGGTACATCTGTTTAATTTCGATGCGTATTTCATTGCGCTTGCGATATGTTTCTTCCACGTTTTATCCAGGTATATTCCCAAATACCTGACTTCGTCTTTTGATGGGATAATATCGCCGTTCAACATTTTACTATCGTTTAATTAGTAAAAATTGTGTGTATAGATTTGTTTTCATTTACTTCGATACGCCGTATCATAAACTAGTCCGATAATTTGTCAATCGCCAGTTGTAGACACGTATTTGTCTTTATCGGGCACTCGTCTGAACACAGAATAGTCGTGTCATGTGCAAAAGTAGCAATTTAAACGTTAGGCGCGCATATATCAACAGTGTATATGAGGTATAATAGCGGCCCCAGCACGCCACCTTCAAGCGACCCTGCTTCTATTGGATAAATTTGTTTGATTCTTTATTATCATATTTTACGGAAAAGAATCTTTCGCTATGATTCAAACATCCTGAATGCTTGAAGAAGAAATCAATTTTAATTTATTTTTTTTTATTTTAATTACATAATTACAACTAGCCGAGAGGACATCCGGTAATTATTATGAAATGCGAATTAGTGCGATAGGTACCTATTAGCGTGAAACAGTAGCTAAAGATTCAGATTAATATTTAAATCTATTTTTTTTTTCATATATATATATATATATATATATATATATATATATATATATAAAATGAAAAAACTGTTACATTACTGAGAACTTATTCCACTGTGTTGTGCAATAATTTCATCTACTAGTACAAGTTACTGAAATAATATGTGATGCTCATCACTTCCACAGCTAGTTTAGTGAGATAATTTGTCTGTACGAAATAGTAACTAATAAACGAGAGGATAGAATTATATCTAATTTGTTATTAAAGTAAATATTTTATATATCAAAAAAATCATAATTGAATAAAAACGATCATATTGCCGAGAAATTTATACAGCGCGGTAATTTTATCTACCGGTAGAAGTTACCGAAGCGATATATGATGTTAATCATTTCCTCATTTCCAGCTATTTTTACGAGATAATTTATGTATATGAAATATAAAGAACCAGAGTATAAAATTAAATCTTGCTAAAGTGTTAAATACCGCGTAAAGGCCTACTATTACTAACGTATACATTCGACGCTATGTTGAGATTAACTTATTATATCCTGCGCAGTTAAAGTTTTCGCACATTGTAGTCATACAGAAGCCTAATAAGGAATTTGTTACCTCTTATAGATCTATTTCACTATTACCAGTGATATCTAAATTATTCGAAATCCTGCTGCTAAAAAGAGTTTTCCCTCGGTTGAAGAATACCAAATTATACCATTTCATCAATATGAATTTGGAGCTAAACATTCTACAGTTCAACAGTTACATAGGGCGGTGCACAAAAAATTGAATCAGATTTAGAAGCGAAAAGATTTTGCGATGCCTTATTCTTAGATGTAAGCTACGCTTTTGATACAGTGTGGCATGACGGCTAAAGATATTTCCAAAGCATTATTAGGAGTTGCTTTCCGAAAGGTACTACCAAATCAAATATGGTGATGAATTATCCAACATATATCTGATAAAAGTAGACGTTCCACAGGGAAGTGTCTTGTGACCGTTATTGTATCTTATTTTTACAGCTGATGTATCTGTTGGTGATACATCCTTGATCGCGACTTTTGCTGATGATACCGCAATCTTGAGTTCAGATGTTAGCCAAACAAAAGCAAATCATAATTTGCAAAGAGCGGTGGATAAAATTATGTCATGCAGCAAGAAATGGCGAATTAAATAAACGAAAATAAATCAACGCATATATAGTATTCTCAAATCGTCATATAGAGCCGTTAAATATCAAAATAGATAATAAAATTGTACCCTTTAAAAATGATATTAAATATCTAGGCTTGCACCTAGACAAAAAGTTAACACGGTGTAAGCATATTCATACAAAAAGGGTTGAACTCTCAGAATCAAAACTAAAAAGCTATATTCGTTAATAGGAATGCAATCCCAACTTACCTTAAAGAACAGACTACTACTATACAAACAAATACTCGCTCCAATGTGGAGGTATGGATGCGAATTATGGGGCTGCAGTAAAAACAGTAATATAATAAAAATACAAATATATCAGAATATTATGTGCTCCGGTATGTAAGGAACAAAAGTATAAATGATGACCTTGGCATGGAGTAGATAACTGACGTAATTGAAAAAATGTCAATCAAACAGCAGGAATGGTTGCATTAATTGGCCTGTAATTAGCTTATTGGATAATTCACCACAGATGCAAATTCGCAGGCTGAGAAGAATTAAGCCATTAGACCTGGCATAGTAATGAAAATGATTAAACATAAGATACTAATATAGGGACTAGTCATTGGACTATGTTCCCTTCACATCATGATCAATTGTTATAAGAAGTACTGATGGCCGATTGGCTAGTAATATATTAAAAAAAAAATTGCTATTAACGTATATTAAAAAAAAGAAAAATAATCGAACAAAAACTATTATATTACCGAGGAACTTGTTGCACTCGTAAATTGTTTTATTTGTAACGTTCTTATATAAGCTTGAAAATGACGTTCGAAAAGCTTTGCAATAATAAAGTAAAACCAAATGGTTTAGATGAAGAAGCGAATCTGAGCAGAGTACACAAGATGAAACAAGCATTCAATGTAACCAGAGAAATACATAAAAAGAAGTAGTTATCTAAAGATACGGCATTATAATACTGTAATTAAACCACAGGTAGAATCAATATATAAACCACGTTGGAATTTTGCAAAATCGGACTGGAAAGGATTTACAAGAACATTGGATGATAGTGTTAGGTAGATCTCACCTACAGTAAACAACTGTAATCGCTGTGCGAAACTTGTTGTAAGCATCGCTAAAAAAACATATTCCAAGAGGATTCCGAAAAATATATGTACCAGGTTAGAACGATACTTGTGAAAATAAAGAAACAGAAGATACCGAAACATCAAATATACTTCTGAATGCTTTAAATGAAAACAGACGAAACAGATGGATGCAATTCATGGAAGAACTCGAGCAGGAAAACCTTTGGCTTTTCTGCGTAAACTAAACGGAGAAAAAACTATAATTAGAACAAAAACATGAGTTAGCCCAAACCAGATAGCCAAACAAATCATAAAGACGTCAAATACTCCTAATTTGGATAAGAAATTCAACAAAGAAATCAGAAATAAAAGAAACACACTCATTAAAATGGCCGAAGAACGATCAGAGTTCGTAGCTGCTGTTAATATAGAAGAACTCAAAACAACGATTAGAAGCCTTAAAACGGGTAAAGCAGCGGGAAAAGATGAAATATAGCCAGAATTTGTAAAAAATTTCGGTAAGAATACGACAAATTGGCTGCTTCAATTTTTTAACAATATTCTGTTAACTACAAAACTCCCTCCGCTTTTCAAGGACTCGAAAGTAGTAGCTATACCCAGGAAAATTCGAAGGCTGAGCTACCGTCCAATTTCCCTTTTAAATGTCATATATAAAGTATTTGAATGGATAATATATAATCGAATAAAATATCATATTGAAGACATTATACCAATCGAACAAGCAGGATTTCGAAGCTCAAGAAGCTGTGTGGATCAGATAACTGCCCTGACAACATACATCGATCATGGATTCCAATTAAATAACAAAACATCTGTTGCATTTGTCGATCTTTCCTCAGCCTATGACACAGTATGGCAGACAGGATTATTTACGAAACTTTTGGAGATAATTCCCTGTAAGACTTTAAATAAATTGATCAACGAAATGCTGAGTAATCGTAAATTTACAGTCACTGTTGATGGGAAGGTTGTAAACTATTGCACGAAGAAACCTAAAAATATCTAGGTGTCTTACTGAACAGACAACTTACTTACCGGAAACATATTGAAAATACCGCTGCAAAAATACAGAGCAAACATCATACACAAGCTCGCAGGAACAAAATGGGGACTTCCGCATCAAGATTAAGCAGCTATCATTGGTATTCTCCGTAGATACGCAGCTCTAGTTTGGCTCAACAGTGCACATGTCAAGAAAATTGACGTCGAACTCAACACTGTAATGAGAACAATAACTGATACTGTGAAGTCCACTCCAGTAGCGTGGTTACCGATACTGAGTAATGCCTCCGGACATCCGACGAAAAAAAAAACTGCTGTAAAAAAATGGACAAAATATAACAGCAACGAAGCCCTCGCGGTACATCTAGATACAAATACTGTACAACGACTCAGATCGAGTAAACCTGCATACAAAAGTTTGGCTTAACTAATCGTTGATAATTTCGACGATACTCAAGCTTGCAGACATAAATGGTCGGCTGAAAATCCGGATAAATACAAACTCACACAAGATCTTTGTGTTGAACCGCCTGGTTTTAATCTTTCGAGAAAACTGTGGACGAGACTTAATCGTATCAGAACGCCACACGGAAGATGCGGAAAAATGTTGAATACTTGGGGGATCGATAAAACATGGTAACGGATTATGGGCGAGAGATGATAAACAGAATTCAGATTTATTTGCTCAGCACCTGGTAATCGTGTTTCAGCCAAATATAACGGCTAGCACGGACAGGGAAATATACGACTATATAAATAGTCCATATGAATCATCTTCTTCGATTAAGTTAGCCTCACCTTCTGAGGTGAAATGTTTACTTAAAACGTTGAAAAAGAAGAAAAGTCCGGGTTTCGACTTAATAAGCGCTGAATTATTGAATGAACTTCCGCAAAAAGCTATAGTATTGCTGACTTATATATGTAATGCAATATTTCGCGTACAATATTTTCCAGTACAGTGGAAATTCGCGCAAATTATAATGATTCCGAAATCTGGCAAAGATCCGTATTCTGTTTCATCTTATCGTCCGATCTCTTTGTTGCCTGTTTTGTCGAAGATAGTAGAAAAATTAATATTAAAAAGATTACAGCCTTACATACAATCCAATGATATAATTCCGCAACATCAATTCGGTTTTATAAAACACCATTCCACTACTGATCAATTACATAGGGTGGTTAGTATATTGAAAATAGCTTAGAAACCAAAAAAGTATGTACCGCGGCATTTCTCGATGTTCAACAAGCTTTTGATAAGGTTTGGCACGATGGTCTATTATATGAACTGAAATGTCTATTGCCGAAAAATTTTTACCTGTTGTTGAAATCATACATAGAAAATCGCCACTTTCAAGTGCGTTATAAACATACCTATTCAGAAATGCATCCTCTTTTAGCAGGCGTTCCCCAAGGTTCTGTGCTGGGCCCCACGCTGTACTTGTTATACACGGCTGATTTCCCTACAATGGAAAACGTACATCTGGCTATATTTGCGGATGACACTGCACTGCTCTCAACACACACGGATCCGAAGATAGCTAGCAGTAACCTACAGAAAGCTCTTACTAAGGCGGAGATATTGTTTAAAAAATGGAAAATTGGAATTAATGAAAACAAATCTGTCAATATCCATTTTACCAACAGAAAAGTTACACCCCCACCCGTCAGGATTAATAGCACCGATCTGTCAGTGCGATCAACGGTCAAGTACTTAGGATTACACCTGGATAGCCGATTAACATGGAAACATCACATACAGATGAAGAAAAAAGAATTAGATATTCGAGTTAAAAAAATGTACTGGCTGATAGGGAGAAACAGTGTACTAACGACAGATAATAAACGTTTAATATATACGGTGGTTTTAAGGCCTGTCTGGACCTATGGGGTGCAACTTTGGGGTTGTGCTAGACCATCAAACCTGAAAATAGTCATAAAATAAAATTCTTCGGATGATAACCAAGGCACCCTGGTATGTAACAAATCTAACGTTGCATCGAGATTTACGTATAGATTATGTGGCCGAGGTCATAAAAGTTCACGCTAAAAGACACGCAATAAGACTTGATAGCCACCCGAATACTTTTGCTAGGGGATTGCTTGATACCACCGGTGACATAAGGAGACTAAAATGTCAGAAACCACAGGATCTCGTTTAGGGTCGTCGTAATCGGGTAGGTATCGCTGGATACTTGTCCCCTCATGTTCAATTCTTTTAAACGTACTGCTAAATGTCCTTGGTGGACAGCTCGCAGTATTATAAAATTTAAAAAAAAAAAAAAAAAAAAAAAACTTGGGGGGTCCGAGACAATGAAGCATGGTGATTGCGGAGAAAGGAACAAACAATCAATATCGTATAGAATTGTCCAACGCGTGCGTTAATCGGTGGCTGGAAGAAGATCGCAAAGTTGACAGAATCAGCAAAAGAATGGATTAAAAATTTAGACATTAATTTATAAAATATTATAATATTTTACACATTAATTTATATAGGAACTTCTACTTATACCCGAAAACATACGAATAAATAAACTGTAATTAAACCGCAATGTCTATATGCGGCAGAATGTCTAAATGCGAACACAAGAAAATCAATCGAGCTCATAGAGAAGAAGGAACGAAAAATTATGAGAAAAATTCTGGGAGACCGAACATTAAAGATGGACAACGAAAAAGCAACAAGGAAATATATGAGAAAATTGAAAAGATATACAATGAGAAAAAGAAGAATCAGATTTTACGGTCACCTAAAAAAGAATGGATAGACAAACTGAAGCCACATTTGAATACTTTGAAAGCAATCCAAAGAATAAACTTACGTAGTCTATTAGAAAGCAAAAAGATGATATCAGAAATGAACGTAAAAAGTGAATAATAGAAATAAATTCCGAGAGAAAATCAACACGCATTTAAAGGTTTTGCCGAAAATGCGAAGAACGCCGGTGTTAACGTGTGGACGGAAGGAAGAAAAAAAGCAGCACAGCTTGAAGATGAAAGATAGCAGTGTTGCTCATATGTGATACCTGACTATTCGCAGCTTCAGTTTTAATTTGATATCATTGCTACATAGTACACTTTTGTATCGTTGGAATGTGTTCAGCGCTATTTCTATTCTAAATCTGATTTTTCCATTCTCCAACTTCCGAGGTATTTGAAGGCCGATACCTTTTCTATGTTTTTTTTCATCTATCATTATTTTGTTTGTATTACTTTCTTCTGATCTAGTTATTTCCATATATTTTGTTTTTTCTACATTTATTTGAATTCCCATCTGTGTAGCGCTTCTTTGTACATCTCAAATTTGTTTCTTCAGTCCTATATATGTATATAGCCTTAAATTAGATACTAGTTGAGAAATAACAACAAATTTTTTACGATAACATTGGTATATAGTAAATTATATACGTGTTTGCATACTGCGCTTACAAAATTTATCTCATACGTAATTTATAAAATAGTTTGGAATTGAAATATTTTACTTGTTTTTATTTTTTCATAAAGTTGCGGTATATATTCGTTAAGATAAAGAGCCACGATGCCCTCGAATCACGGTCTGCTAAGCGAGTATACCATTCGAAACAAAGATGGGATATATTCAAATATTTTTCCATTTATGTTTTTTTTTTCCCCTTTTGTGTCTTTAATTTTCTTTTTAAAACGAGTCGAAGAGCATCCTCGGCAATAAGTGTAATAACTAGATGCACGCTACTAAATCCAGAATGAATGTAAATCGAAGGATATGGAACAGACCGGTAAAAAATGAACAGTTGGTTTAAACCTCTTCAATAAGTGTACGGCGGTGATTTTTCAAGTAGCTCTCTAATTTCATATCCATTTGCTGTTTTATTTTATTATTATATATATATATATATATATATATATATATATATATATATATTAGTACCACAACTGTCACGACTCTCTGCAGTAAACAGAATAACATCAATTCAGTTTCAACGACCGTAATACTTTTTATACTTTTCTTCCGTTATTACGACAATCATCATGACCACTATCATCAACATCATCGTCACATTATTATTATTATTGTTATTAATATTATTATTATAATTTTGCCTATGCCGTTTTCGACTTTAATATCTGGTCTATTATCCATGCTTTTTATACGTTTCCGTAGATCTATTTAAAAAAAAAATCCATATATATGTATATATATATATATATATTTTAATAGAGCCCTTTAGGCTATACAATCTTAGCCGTTTGGCTAAATAATTATCATCTTTAACTTAATGATTACTTAGTAGTTAACGTAATCACTAAGTACAAAACGAGTGTGAAGTACGTATCCCTTTGGCTAGGCATCCATTATACATAAATTTACACATTTACAAGAAAATCTACGGGGTGGCGGCGAACGAGTCGTCTAATTCCATGTTTAATGTCAAGCAGTTGTCTTGCTTCTGCACTGATATGGCTGTTGTGTAATTCAGCAAATTGCTTAATAACATAATTAATGAACATCATATTGAGATCAGAATGAATGTCATCGTTACGTGAGTAACGATAATCATCAACTATCGCGCGTAAGATGATGTTCTGAGTTGTATTATATCCCGATTCGACTGGGCTGTACAGCCCCACAGAGCAAGACTATCAGTTTAAATAGGTTTAATAATTTGCTTGTATAGCAGAAGCTCGCAGGAAACATCTAACTCTGATTGTCTGCCTATTAACCAATATAATTGACGTGTTTTATTCTTCATCTGCTGAGCCTTCATTTTAACATGGTCAATTAAATCGTGAATCCAAATACATGCGCAGGTACTTTACTGAGTTAGCCTGTGGAATGACTTGGTTTCCTAAGTACAATTGGTTAATATTATCAATATGTCGTAAATATCACTTACACCTAAGATTGCAGTATCCTCTGAAAATGTGGCTGTTGTTGTTTTGTTATCAATAGGCAAATTTCTTGTGTATATAACAGATACAGGAGAGGTCCATATTAAAACGAAAATTATGATAATAGATAAAAGCAACTTTATCTGAAGAACTTTCACACATTATAGAATCCAGTAGCGGTTAATTCAAAAATTACAGTTGGAACGAGAGATGAAATCAGACACGCGCGATAATGTGTCTTGGCGAATCCTCGGACTGCTCGTTGCTAGTTAACAAAAATTAAACTAGTTAATACTCTCGTATTTGCGATATTTTTATGCGGAGCTCTGACATTTTGACGATAAACAAATAGGATCAACAGAAAATTGATGCGTTTCAGATGTGGACATGTCGCAGAATGCTGAACGATCTAAACGTTAAACGACGTCTGGCTGCACTGCGTAAACAAAACGGAAATCAAAAACGATAATAGTCTCGAAAATTGCACATTAATTGGGGACAGATTGAATATTAAAGAAGTAAAGACAGAACACCGACACGAATTAACGAGAAATCAAGCAATATGGAGTAGTAGTAAGCAAAATAGGGATATGTGTAGAACAATAATATTAGACATATTGCTATATCAGCAATTGAGTTATCGACTATGAAGAATATATATATATATATATATATATATATATATATATATATATATATATATATGTATATACGTGTATATTATACACTATCCGAAGTTGTCACCTCGATATGATACAGTGATTAACATTTAATCCGCCAGTGATTTTGGGATTTTCCGTCATTTATGGCGATCCTTTGACGTACGCATTCTGAGAATGAAGCCGAACCCTGTTGTATGCAGCATAATATTCTTTCATCTCAATGGGTCGCTATCGGGCACTGTAATGTTTCCATGATGTATTTTTCGGTCTCTATTGATATATTGCGGTATATGTTGCTTAATCTTGTTACTGCCATTGTCGTCATCCCCAGTGTTCTTTTTATTTCATCTTCGCATTTTCTTTTATTTGTAAAGAGTACTCCAAAGTATATTAACTTTTCTTTGCGTTCTGTCTGCTATCGAATGGAAGACTGTTGTAATTAAAAAAACATTTATATCTATTCAGTTTTAAGTTTACTTGCGTGCTCATTGTTTTCACTCTGTTTAAAAATTCCTTCATTTCTTCTTCTGTGTTTGAAAACAGTACGGTATCATCAGTGTATCCTAGATTTGCAATTTCCCCCTCCCCCCTAATGGATGTATCTCCATTCTAGTTTTCAGTTTAGCTACTCGCTATATATGTTAAAGAGTAACGGGAAGAGTACACGGCCTCGTCAAACTCCTTGTTTAACATGGAAACTATCAGATAAGTCTGATTCCAGTTTTACATAATTCGTTTTTTTCAGATATAAATTTCTGATTAAGTGGACCAAATTATGGTATGTATCGAATGTTTTGGAATAATAAAAAAAACCCAGAATATCGTGGATACATTATACTCGTAGTATAATTTTTCCATCATCTGTCTAATATTAATGTCCCTTTGCCTTGTATAAACCCGGCTTGTTCTTCAGAGAATTCAGACATAAGATATGGTTTTAATCGTTCTTATTGCCATTGTTCTATCGTTTTGAAAATTTTCCTTATCACCTATTTTTATAGACGTAGACCCCATTCTTCTGCCCATTGGCCTGTAGACCATATTTTATTGTATATTATTATACTAATACTATCTTTTTGCATATTATTATACTAATACTATCTTTTTGTATATTATTATACTAATTCTATCTTTCATCGTAGTCTTCATCATTTCAGAAATGATACCTTCAGATCCAGTTGCTCTGTTAGTACGTACCTTTTTCATCGCTATCTCCGTATTATTTCGCATAATATTTTGATTTATCGACCTCACATTCTATCGATACATCTTAGGATATCTAATTTTAATTATCATTCATTAGGGATTCACAGTATTTTTTCGATCCCTTTGTTATCTCTAACTTTGTATATACAACCAACCCGTTTTCGTTTTTCATAGATAAATGTCGAGGTTTAAAGCTTCTAAATAAGATTGTTATTTTCTCGAACAAAGATCTAGTTTCATTACTGTTTGCATGTGCTTCGATATCTTTGCAAATTGGCTGTATATATTTACCCTTGTCTCTTCTGAACGACATACCTGGTTATATTTTGTAATCTCTTCATTTGATACCTTTTTGTTTCATCATCGCTTGTCGTAATTGTATTATTTCCGGCATATCGGATTTTATCAAAGTTTTTTTTTTTTTTTTATTGGTTTGTTTTTGTATGACAGTTATTTCGCCCATTATGATAAATGACATTCTTAAATTTCACCCATAGTTTTTCCGTGTTTATTAAAGTCTGATTCTTGAATATTATATCTGATCGCAACTTTTATACTGAGTTTTTGTTCGATACCATTTCACTGACATATCTATCTTACATGTGTTTCTTTAGTTGAAGAAAAATTTCAGCTATGAGCGCAATATGATCGGTACTGCAAGCTATTTACTGGGTACGTTATAGTATATTAATATAAAAAAAGTCGATAAAAATTACGTATAAAATATAATTAAACGTAAGAAAATCGAAAATTTAATAACTTTCATTAATAAATAAGGGTTTGGTCGATAATTCGATTTGCTTACTTTTTAAAATAAATTTTCAACAGATAGGAATATAAACAAAACATACATACACAAAATGCATACGTACGTATCATTATTATTAAACCCTATCGTAGCGATATTGTAGTAATTATAATAAACGATATAGGGTAGGTGAATTAACGTCTTTGGGCGTTTACGTTAAAATTAACGCCGAGAATATTTATTTATCTTTTATAACGATTTATCAGTTCGCAAAAACGAAAAGGGGTCATCGTGCCGAATATCGAATTTGAAATAATCCTTATTACTTCGTGAAGAATTATTTAAAATTTCAGCTTATACTTTATTAATCCGGTCCATGAGATTTATTTTGATGCATGATAAATAATAAACTGTCTCTGATTCGATCGGAATCTAGGTTTCTACCTATAATATATATACATATATATATATATATATATATATATATATATATATATATATATATATATATATATAATTAACAAAACAAAATAAAAACAATGTTAATCACTATAAAATTTATTTTATGTTTGCAAAGGTTTTAGACTATAAAGTCATTTCAAGCAAATATAAAAACCTTACAAAAATATATAGAAAAGTAAATTTAGCTTAATATAGATAAATTTAAAATTATAAAATATAGACGACTAACATTTTAGAAAAAAATTTAAATCTAATAAACTGTTAGATAGTATAAGACTTCGGGTGTTTGTACATTCTTTATTCTCAATATTATAATCAAGCCAACAGCGACTTGTAGTTAGTATTTTTAAAAAAATAAACGGTTTCTTTAAATTTTGTCTTGCATAGAATATCCCTACTTCCCTGATCTTACACCTTGCATTTTTTTTTTTACCACTCATCAGTTTCAGCGTCATCTTCTTGATTTCACTTTTCTGGAGTATTTCGATGATATATAATTTCATTTCTCTTTTTAATTTTACCGGTATTAATAATCTAGATATGTCAGATCCGTTATGCTTTTATGTACATTCCTGGTCCGTCCTCACTTCATCCTCTATTCATCTTTCC
This sequence comes from Coronaproctus castanopsis, assembly GCA_032883995.1. Lineage (NCBI taxonomy): Eukaryota > Metazoa > Arthropoda > Insecta > Hemiptera > Monophlebidae > Coronaproctus > Coronaproctus castanopsis. The sequence goes on from CM065053.1 coordinate 33,980,427, forward strand.
TTCAATTAAATTTTTCGTCCATTCCGAATGCCTGATCAAGTGTGCAATTATTTCATTTCTTCTGTCGTTAATTGTACTTCAGATTTCGCGTACATTATTTATCGTTTAGTTATTTTATTCGTCAAGATATTTTTAACATTCAATGCTAACACTATTGCGTTTTTTCAATGAGTTCGAATACTATATTCTCATCTACACTAGTCGATCATTTTCTCTATACGTACACATGGGAAGCCATCCCAATTATCACACGTAAGGAGGGTATAACTTACCTCGCGCTTTTTTTATCCTGAAAACGAAATTGATCACCTTTGAGGATGTTTCGAATTTTACACTCCCTTCTTAACCTTGTCAAAATTTAAGAAGCTATATTATTTTATGTCTTATATGTATTTACTTATTTTTGAAGTGAAACTTCTATTGGCATGCTATACATGGGGAGTTAACTCACAAAAAGTGCAATATATATAATACACATAATGTACTTCTACTACCAACACTCGCCCATCAAACTACGTTTCCGTACGTTAGGTGTGTCAACTAAATAACGGACGGATATATATATACATAAATGTATATATAAATTATATAGGTATACTCTGTAGCGAATTTAGTAAAACGTCTTTAAGTTTCAATTCTGCCCTGCACTCCGAGGCAGATATGTTTTTTTTTTTAAATTTTGGTATAGACATTAGCATACCCTGCTCGATATGTTTAGAAATGTTTACTTCCATATATATAGATTTCATTTAGTAAATTAAGTAGTGTATTTTTAGTTTCGCGCCTTTTAATAATTTAATCAGTTCTCCAGGAATTTGATCAACTGCTTAAATTATTTGTTGACTTAGAGCTCGTTCGAATTCGCTTTTTAATAAACTTGTATTTTGCACGTATTAAAAAACTAGGTAAATGGACAGAAATAGCGTGCCGTTTACAACAAACGCTTTATCTATATTGCGATCTAAAGGCCTGTTTGGACGTACGGGATGTGAGGTTGTGCAAAGCCGACAAATGTGAGAACTATACCGACCGCTTAAAGTAAAATTGTTTCGCTGATAACAAATGCGCCTTGGTAATTGCTGGCCAGGTTGCTGACTTGTCGTTGGTCTCCGGATTCGCAATTCCACATACAACCACTCTTAAATACTTAGACGTGATTATAGATGAAAATTTAACTTTTATTCCTCACTTTAATATAACTGAAAAATGTGATAATCTTTTCAGCAAACTTTCCAGAATTCAGCCCAATACTTGGGGTTTGGCCTATAGGGAGCGGTACATAATATATAAGGGTGTAATTGAAGCCCTGTATGGCTATGCGGCTGCTGTATATGTCTGTCCCAGAGTACTTAAACGAGTGAATAAGCAACAGAGGAAATATCTCCTTAGAATCTCTTCTCTTTACAAGACAACACCTACATCGGCAGCCTGTGTGATCTCTGGCGTTCTGCCTTTAGATTTATATCTAGTAGGCAGGGCATTGGTTGCTGAGTACAGGCTTGCCGGGAAGTTACACACCTAAGGTCATTAAGGTTGTCAGATAACAGCTTTACTGACACCATCACAACACACATCTCAAACAACATCTTCAAAAAGTATGTTGATAAATTGATAACTGATGCCTGGCAACTGGTCGGAAAACTCATGTCTTTCTTCCAGATATCTACCAAAGATTCAAAATTAGAAATATGAAAATTAATTTCTGGAATGCGCAGGTTCTCTCGGGGCATGGTAGATTCCAAGCCTATTTATTTAGGTTTAGACTTACCACTGCTAACAGGTGTACGGCGTGTTCCACTGACTCTGTCGATGATATACATCATTTCATCTTTGAATGCCCTGCCTTCTCTTCCTTATGCAACGTATTCAATATAGATAAATATAAGAGTTCACTCATTTTAGGCAGAAAAAACCATGTTGCCTTCCTTGAATTTGCGGAGAAATCAATGCGCCTTAAATTTACAATTACTAATTATGAACCAAATTCAAACGTCAACCGGATACCTCCTTTGACTTCTAGCGACTGGTTGCTTCTATGCTATAAATATTAATTTGTTAAATGTTGTACTCATAAGAATTTACAGCCTGTTAAGAGGAATGTTTGTACATTATTAACTTTAAGAATGTATCTTATTTTCATTACACAGAGATTGTTACTTGTAAGAATTTGTACCTTAAGAAGATATATCGTACTTTTGTCTATACTGATTATTTTTCTCTAAGAACGTATTTCTTGTTCATAAACTAAATTCATTACACACATACAAACTTAACTCACACACACACATATTTTTGGTGGTGTCGGGACTATGTTTTTCATCTTGATACTGTCTCCATAGATTAAGTACATATTGGCAGATGGCAACAACACACACTAAGTTTACAGCTACATAATCACTTACCACACACACAATTCTTAAATTACACTAGCCCTCAGCCCCTTTATAAATACATCTATTTTTAATTAATATATTTCCCCCAGCGACAGAGTCCGGATTGGGGGCAAAAAAAAAATAATTCTAAAGTCGTGGTTACCAGGTGTGTACCAGTGGGTACTATACCATTCCTATTTCTCTTAAATACTGCTAAATGAACTTGTTTAATTCGCAGTAAATATTAATTATATGATAAAAATTAATTTTCCGGATGAAACGTATCCGAAACAACACTCACCGATAAATATAAGTCGGCAAATATTACTTTCGGCAATATCGTTAGAAATTTCTTCTATTTCATAAGTTTCGCAAACCACTTGTATAATATACGATGTATTATTTGCACCACATGAAACTCCCTGAAAAACGTAATAATACTTCACACGATATATATATATATACTATAAACTAATAGGGAAGACTAAAAAAAAACCACAGCAATTATACAATTTCGTCTATATAATTTAATAATTTATTCGTTACGAAGAAACACTTTTGCAAACATATTATATAGTTATATTTATGAGTATTTAAAAATGAGTGGTATATGTTCAAAATCACTAGGAGGTAATCAACAAATTAGCAATTTATATAAATTTGTGTAATGTTCTATAAATTTATAAATAATTTATATTCTTCTTTGCCCGTATTACATCATTGATTTGATGTAGGCCTCCATTAACATTTTCCATCTTCCTCTATCTTGAGTTTTCCGACCGTGGTTCTAACAATTTCGTTGGTTCATCTTCTGTTTGGACGTCCTTTATTTCTTCTCCCATTGTATGGTGTCTCCATACTACCAGTTCTTTTGTCCATTTTCCATCAGGTTGTCCTACAATATGTCCGGCCCATGACCACTTGTTCATTACTATATATCTTCGAACATCGTTTGTAATCTAACAGTTTTAGATTTTACTTTACTTTGAAGTCGAATACTTAACAATGCGCGTTCCATTCTTCTTTCATATATATATATATAACTTTAATACTTTATGCGTAAATTTTATATCTGCCTATTCAAATATTATTCAAATCGTGTTTTCCTTTTTTTTCTTGAACGGCGTTATTATGTGAAACTGGGAAAACATGGTTCTTCGTTTTCTTTCTAGAAATTTGAAACTTTGTTTAAAAAATACACAAAATGACCATAATTATAAATACACACACACATACACATACATATATATAACTATTATTATAATTATTATTATTATTATTATTTAGGACCATGTAAAGCAAAGATATCAGGTATTGAAATTCTTCTTTCTTCTCCAATATTGCTTAATTTTCTCACTGTGCAACTGTTTTCTTTGTTCACTCCATTTGGCACCAGTTTTTTCTTCGGCTGACATTCTTCTTGATTTAGTTCCTTCAACCTGTTTTTTTGCCTTCCTTTTCTTCCAGTTTTAAACTATGATCTTCTCTCCGTTTTTCACACCATTTTTTCCCCGTGTTCGTTCTGTTGGTTTTCAGAAAGTTAGGAAATTCCTTAATTTTTTTCCGCAGTTAGTTTCTATCTTGAATATCTTTATCCGAAATCTTCGTTTGTTTCATATCTTTCTTAGTTTCTTGAAACTATCCGAGTCTTGTTTTACAATTTCTGTCCAAAAAGTTAAATATCTGTTTAGTCAGCCTATTTGCCTCCATTCTCTCAACGTGCCCATAAAACATCATTCTCCTCTTTTTCATGGATTCTGTGTAATCTTCTCTACTTTTTCATATATCTCCTTGTTACTTTTAAAAAATACAATGTTAGGGCCAAGTATTTTTCTTATAATTTTTCTCAATCGTTTCTAATTCTATTCCCACCTTAATTATAAGGCGTTCTGACGCATATAAGCACTCTGGTCTGATGACGTGTTAAATGAAGTAATTTTGTTGTTCTGAAATTTCTCCATGAAACTTGACCTTGGACCATGTGTTTGTTAGAGTTTGCCTGATTAAAGAACGTAATTTATTATCAACCCCAATTTTAAAAAAGTATATTGAATAATTTTTTCCTATCCACGGAGTCATACGTTTTTTGAAAGTCCACAAATATTATATAAGTATCCATGCCTCTTAATCTCTTACACCTTATAACTGATTTGAAGTTCAGCATTTGTTCTGCACATGATCTCTCTTTTCTGAATCCTGCCTGATATTCACCGATTTGTTCATCCACTTGTTCCTCTAGGCGATTTTGAAGAGCTTTCGAAAGAATTTTATAGGTTACTGGCAATAATGAGATTCCCCTATAATTGTTAACCATCTTCTTTCCTATCTTTTTTATGTAAGAGGTGAATTAATGATATTTTCAAACTTTCAGGCACCTGTTCTTTATCCCAAACGTGTAGTTTTTTAACCGTTTCTAAGCCTGTATTTTTCCATATTGCAGCAAATATTGCATCTTCAACCGGGGCTTTATCATTTTTCAAGTTATTGATAATTTTAGAAATTTCTATTATACTAGTTGCCTCAGATTCATTATGGATATATTCCGGGTTCTTTACAGTTCGGTAAATTTTGGAAGTATATTGCCAAAACGCCACAATTCCCTATTATTGAGAGCAAGTTTTCCATCTTGTTTTATAAAACATAACGCAGGCGGTTGGTACTTCTGGAGCACGTTCTTAAATGTTCTATAGAAGGAACGTGTATTGTTCTTTTTAAATTCTTCATCTATTTTTAATAACTGGTCTTTCTTGACCCCTTTTCAGGGTCGCTAATTCACAAGCTATTTCTACTAGTTTAGCTTTTATTTCTTCTCATTCATCGGTAATTATTCTTACATCTACCTTTTTTTTTGAAAATCCTCCTTCTTCTCCTTTAACACATCGATATCAATCTTTGGGGTTTTATTATTAGTTTTCTTGTAGACTTTTTTACTCCATGTATAAAGTTCATTTTGACTGTTGTTAGATAGTGGTCCGTTTCAATATTTGCTCCCTTCTTTACTTTAACATTCATAATTTCCTTTTGATTACCGTATGAAGTAGCCACATGATCAATTTGGAATTCCCCAAGGTTAGGATTTGGCGATTTCCATGCCATATGTTTTCGTGGTAGTTTCTTGAAGTTTGTTGACATTACTTTCAGATTAAATCTTCTACAAACTACAATGAGTCTTTCACGATTTCTGTTAGTTCTTTTATATATATATATACATAAAATGAATAAATATATTACTATTAATGGCGGGATATCCAGAGAATCATAACATGATTGAGGAATTACAATTATATATACATACACACACATATATGTATACAGACAATACATTCCGAAAGCATCGATCATTTGGACGTCTGTCTCTTTCGAAGTCCAGCACTCGGATGCATATATACGGAGAACATTAACGTTTTCATTAGGCGCATTTTGGTGGTCATCGTTATGGCTTTCTCACATCCTTCTTAATTGAGTTAGTGCATACTTCGCTATCATTATTCAGCTTTTAATTTTATCTGTTGAACCACCATGTTTTGTGATAAGTAAACCCAAGTAAATATAATGCCTATTTATGTGTACACGAAACCATCTGTAAGCGCGCTTATAATTGTAAAAGTAATAGTCAGGATGACAATGTAAATCGCCAGTGATTACTTATAGAATAGTTCCGAAGTGAAAAAATAATCTATTTACAAAACTTAATTTTCTAAACATGTTATAAATGCAGTAGCAGAATATCGATCAGTTGTTCTAGCCGCTGGTTTCACAGTTCAATTAATTTACTTTTATTATTATTATTATTATTATTAATGTATTTTTTAAATAATTATATAGCGGGGTAGTGGAAAAACTGTGTTGTAGTCAAAAGAAATTTTTTCATAAAAAATATGTAAGCAACAATAATACGCGTAAGAATGCGGAAGGAATAAACAACGTTGTCCTACCAGTCTCAAAATCGCGTGGGAATGCCAATAATTATCGGTTCACGAATACACTTTCATCCGCTATTCGGAGTTATATGTATAATATATATATGTATATAGTACATATAAATACACATTCCGGCATATATATTAAAAATGAATTGTGTACAGAGTTATGAAGAAACAACAAGGGTTTTCGGGCAATAACAAACAACCAAGGCTGGTTGTTTATAGGATGGATAGAGCAAACATCGGGTACAGACTTTATTCGTTTATATATATATATACATATATAAACAAATATATAATAATACATATATATATATATATATATATATATATATATACATATATATATTTAAAGAGTTGTAAATTGAGTTGGAATAGTACAAGAAGGGGTTCGTTGAACGTTTTAGTGCGAAAAGCGTTTGGAATGCGATATTAAAAACGACCAAAGGACTTTCTCCGAGTACAAATAGTATCGCGTCAAAGGCCGATGGTTCTATTGCTCTTTCCTCCAAGAGGAAACTTTGATAACTTCGTCCCTTTTGTTCAACTAATACACAACAAGTATAAAGCTTAAATATACGCACGTACATATTATACATTAATATATACATATATATATAAAGAATAAGAACGGAGAAATAGACGAGGGAAAGCTTTATTGAGCAGTAACGATGACGAATAACTGAACTTTGAACGAGAAAAAGGAATGTAAAATGTATACGTGATAGATCCATCAATAGTAAGGTACCCGTATATAATGTATATTTCTATATTGTAAATTCTTCAATATGTGTGTATATGTATATTCGTCGTTATTTCGTTGTGTGTGTGTGTGTGTGTGTGTATATATGCGCGCGGTTAGCAAGCGATTCGAACAATGTGTTAGAAATGACGCGTCCAGACTTGGGTAGTATAGGACACCTCGCGGACGACCTCTCGGCGATGGTAATAATCTTCGTAATACGGCTAAGGGTAGAAAATACCGGGCGATGGTTGATAGGCCGAGAAGGAAAACTAATATTTAAATTCCGGCTATCCGACCGTTACTTGCGCACTACGGATCATCCGTCAGAACGACACGTCTGGAGTTCAGGAAAGTTTCGTAGCGTTCCAGTAATTACGGTTGTTTTATACGTACGTACATATATGAACACACACATACGCACACACACATATATATATATATATATATATATATATATATATATATATAAGTATCGAAAAATCTTCTTCTTCCGACGCATATCCGTTAACTAATGTTCGCGGTCAAATTAGCTATTACGATTTTGTCCATTGCTGCTCTGAAGAGTACTGTGAATATTGCTCCGAACCATGTTCTTAAATTCTTGAGCCGAGATATTCTTCTTCGTTCCATTATCTTGCTTTGAACAATTCTCTGCAATAATTCGTATCTTCTTTAATTTCTCATTATGTGGCCCAATAATTTCCTGGATTTTATTGTGTTCGAGATTTCCAGTTTCTCGTTCACCTTCAATAAAACATATTTGTCGGTATGTTCCTGCGTCCGGGCAATTTTCAGAATACGACGATATAATCAAATTTCAAAATCACTAATCTTTTTCGACATGCTTTCCGTCAAAGTCCATGATGCTAGTTTATATAAGAGTATTGATCAAAAACGTAACATCGCAGTATTTTTAAAGATACATTCGTAAATTGTATTCATTTCAATCTCGTAAATCGTAAAACTAGAATCTTATCCAGCGAAATTATAAACTGTTTTAGTAATCTGAAAAATATCTATCAGATATATATATATATATATAAAATATATATTTGATGTTTTATTAAGATTTTCTTCCATTCCTATTTCTTCACAATTCACCTGCATTCTTCTTTATATTCGATCCATCTATGTCAAAATAGGTTTCACCATTTTCTTCTTCCTTTCGACTTTCACTCAATTATTCACTGTCATAAAAGCGTTATGGCGCAGCCCAGAAGCCTTCCTGGCTTTTGTTGTATTATTTCCACAAATTCACTCAATTATTGACTGTATCATATGAAAGCTTACGATGCAGTATGTATCCTAGAAGCCTTTCTAGCCTTTGTTATATTGTTTCCACAAATTCCCGTATGCATTTACTACCATTTTCATAAGCTTCGAAATACTTTTTTCCCGATTTTAATATATATATATATATATATATATATATATATATATATATATATATATATATATAAATGTGAACTTTTACCATGCATTATTTATAAACGCGATACAAGGCGGATTACCACTTCAAACCTATACATGTTAAATTTCATACAAAAAAAATGTCAATAAAACCTTTAAAACTAGTATACTTAAAGTAATTTAATTATAATTACTATATACGATGATTACGAAAAGGCAACTCCCCCTTCTAATATGGAGATAAATTAAAACTATATAGTTAGTAAAATTAATTAACCAGTAATTTATAATAGGTTGTGTTTTAGACGTCTATGTTTGTATTTCGTATACATAGTTTTTATTCACCTGGAATCGTAATCTCCAATAGGCCTAATGTGTGGATTAGTGTGTGATGGACACTCGGTGAAGAATTTAGCGGATAGGTTTAAAAATTTCATATTCTCTATACTCAATTTTAATCGTTAAGATTTAATTGATGACATTTAAAAAGAAAAAATTAAATCAGTTCCTTAAGATGATTTCGTCATTTAGTAGATTGAAGAATTGGACGAATGAAAATTTAACGTTATACTTTACCAAATCCGATTATTTCAGCTACAGCAATCACATCGCGAACGTACCGAATATTTTTAAAATTATATGTACTAGCGCGTGTACAGACACACAGCACGTAAGCATACGTGAGCTCGGAAATGCACCGAATACAAACGGACAATACAATAAAAAATTACACACACACGTAAACACGCGTGTTATGGACGCAGCGGTACAATGATTCGAAACAGAAAATGGGGTAATAAAGAGTACGTGTGCAAGAGGAGGATGTAAGATATAGGGGTTAACGGCGAATAAAATGTGCTAGTTAGTTTTCGACGATCATCACCGTGTTTTCAGAACATTCATAATATTATTGGTCTCGGCAAAATTCCTCCCCTTAACAACAATCGTAATGTATTAACTAAATAGGTAAACTTCGAATTTGTTCCACAGTTCAAGCCCGCAATAAATATACAAGTCTCTGACTGTTGCGATACAGTTGAAAAATTACCAAAGTAAATCTGACTATGACGATGATAATTATTATTCTTCTTAATATTATTATTATTATTATTATTATTTAGTTCAGTCGGTTTTTCCATAGACGGCGAGATTATCTGTTCTTTTTCATTTATTCGGCCTAGATCAAACGAAACAAATCCTTTATCCTAGTTACCGGCTGTCTGCGCGATCAGATACATCCTTTTAAATTGAACTATTTCGCTTTAACCGATATGACGCGCGCATTTGATAGATAACACAGGATGATAATCTCTCTCTCTCTCCATATATATATATATATATATATATATATATATATATATATATATATATATATATATATATAAAATATTATATATACGTAAATAGTATTCACAAAATGAATGGATAATAGTTACATACAGATAATCCGTCATCAAAATTAAACGACTTACTATCACACACTTCACGACAAAAAAAAAAATAAATATATATATAAAACATTACTACCACATACATATTATAATATATACTCGACCATCGCGCAAACAACTCTAACAATTTGAATGAAATTTTGTACATACATACAATGCATTGAAAATGGCCTGTATAGAAATTACGAATTTTCAAAAATTTTGTGCCACCAATCCGAGCTCATACCGATTTGTTCGTCTATTTCTCGATACTAATCTAAATGTACGTTCAAATATTTCAGCTCGATCCAATTAGCCGTTTGAATGGTTAAAAGCTAAAAAATGTTCATTCTAATAAATTGATAAGTATAATTAAAATTTTTCGAATTAAGGTCTCTTATCTTTCACCGGAAAAACCGTTTAAAATAAATTATAATAAAGGAATAATATTATATAAAAAAGTGTAATTCTATCTAACGTATTGTACGACAGTATATAATATACATCGACATGCTTAATATTCAACGATTTCAGAAGATATTACAGACTTTTCGGTGAATGCCCGAGAAAAAAGTTAATCAAATCATCTATAACAATAGAATAAATTCTGGAAACAAAGAATTCTTCTCGCTTTATGTCAGTGGCGGATTTAGAAAAAATTTACTGATTTTTATTCGTAATTTCTTGCACCGCCGGAAATTTCAAGTAAAGATAAATTCTATTTTATCAGATACAAAAATTCAAGAAAATGGTACTCCTCAGGATTCCGTAATTAGCCCTACGCTATTCATTATAGCCGTGACTAATATTAAACAACATATACCATCTCCAGTAAGCTACTGCATCTACGATGACGATCTACGAATATACCACTCAAACCGAGACTCAAAACTTGTGAAACTTTTATTACAAAATACAATAAATGACTTAAATAATTGGGCGAAATCTCAAGGATTTACTTTCTCCACATCAAAAACTAAGCACCTAACGTTCAGCAAAAAACGAAATAAACTTAAACATGCATACAATACAAATAGAAAAGGCAGATTCGCTTCAGATACTAGGACTAACATTGGACACGAAACTTAACTGGAAAGAACATATAAACAAACTAAAAATAAGATGTTTTCAAAAAATAATTCATCGTGGGGATCTTATCGAAAAACATTAATACAGTATAATATATGATAATGCAGCCTGTTCTAAAATAAAAAAAAACTCAACTCTCTTCAAAGTTTAACTCTTAGAATTGCCTCGAGAGTCTTTCACACGACCTCAAACACAGCTCTAAACGACGAAGCAAACATATTACCACTCCAATACAGAAGACGAATACTAGCGCTAAAATATTACACACAATCAATTTGCACACCATCCAATCCGATATTTCAGTCCTTACTAAGGAATAAAATTCATCGTACATTCTTAACAGAACGCGTTAACAACACATTAGCAAAATTTCAATATCAATTACCACAAATCGAAACAAACCACGCTCCAAAACTACCACATTGGATAAAGATTTCAATCACAATAAACACAGAACTGGAAAAATATAAGAAAAACTTAAAACCTACAAATATTCTCAATTCAAAATTCTACAATATTCTAGAAAAAAAGTACAGCGATTATACACACATATACAGTGATGCATTTAAGTCCACAAACTAAACCTCATCGGCCTATCTTACAGCCAACCAATTCCAAGTATATCACTTACTCGTGACAGAACTTCGTGCAATCTATAAAGCTTTCAAATACATATCTAAACAAACGCAACCGAATAAATATATAATATGCACAGATTCGTATAGCGCTCTTCAACATATTCAACAACACATCAAAAATAAAAATAAGATACGTTCAGCCTAAAACACAATCAACAGCCTTATCTCCAAGAACAACGAACTTGTTCTTCTATGGACACCAACTTATTCAAGAATAACCGGGAATGAAAACAATGATAGAATAGTTAAAACGTCTCCTACAAATATAAAAACAATCAAGTCAACACACATTACCGATTTACATACAGTCCTTTCGCAAACAATTAAAACGACATATTAAAAATTCTAGGAGACCGTATGTACACATATACACTTGTATCAAATTAAGCCGAGATTAGGAAACTAGAAAACAGCAGACCAGAAAGACAGAAAATACTTTACATCTACTCAACGCCCACCCCCATCTGCCATGAATGCAATTCGCAATTAAAACATACTATTAGAATGCACAAAATACTGAAGCCAACGTATAAAGTCTAAACTATTATAAAAACAATACTCGAAGATAATCCGAACAAAGTTAAAAATCTTTTACAGTATCTTTTACAGACACTAAACTTAATAAATAGTTCATAACCGACTTTAAGAAGTCCAAAACTTATTTCACATACGATAAATTTAATTACAGCATCGCTTTTTTTCTAATATTGCTGATATTCGCGAGTCCGTCTCATTAATACATTAATGCCTTCTGTTTTCCCGTACGCGTCGGAATGCTGCACTATAAAGAAGAACGATATTCAACGCATTAATATATTTGAAATGCATATAGTTGGACGAGGATGCAGCACCGTACGTCAGAGTGAACTTGAAAAATCGGTTATGAGGGGAACGGTATAGATAGCCGGAAAAAGGAAAACCCCCAACGAGATGCATAAGTAGAACTAAAAGACAGTTAACGACCAGTCATTATACGAGGCGGACGATCGAACAACAATAGATCAGATTTCAGAGGGAATGGTCACCTTTGTCTATGACGATAAACAATCAACATGAGGTTATATATATAAACTTCTTCTTCTTCTCTTGAGATGAACACATGGAACTACAGACCATTTCATCTATTACTAGCGGCATCAACTCTTTCTTGCAGCCAACTTCAGTGTGAGCCAACTTATTTATTTCATTCGTTCACTGTAATACAAACTTCCACTAGTTCTATGTATTTCCAGTATATCAAGATAGATTGTGTCTGTGCAAGTGAACTCGTTTTACTTTATGTGTGCCTAAAAATAAAAACCTACTTAAATTTTCCGCTTGTATGCATATAATTTTATAATATATGCATATAGTATTCTTATAACTGAAACAATATATATATATATGTTTTAAAGCAAATATTTTCTCTTCTTATAGTGACGTTTCATTGGCAAGATATCCTATTGTATCAATTAAGGTGTCGTGTACTGCAACATTGGCCTGAAGCACGAGTACATGGAGTTTAGATATCATGTAGGATGTTGGATAGTTTTAGGAATCGAAATAGGAGTTGGATATTATGCTCATTATCTTTAAGGATTTAGGAAAGAGAGCTGGAAATGTGTATTTGGGATCGTAGTAAGGTTGCATTTTTAGCATTCTAAATCAGAAGATAGTTAATGGGTAAGGGGACGTGTATCCGTGCGAAGATAATATTGACCGAAGTTTTTTAGAGATGACTGAAATTATATCTTTCGCGATGAGATTTAGTGATTTCTAGTGGATCTGTGAGATATTGAAGAGTGAACAAAGAGAATCTGCGAAAATGAGAGGTCTTTGTTTAACTCAAGAGTTAGCCTATATTATGAAAATTTAAAAATTTTTTCTCGGGCTTTTGTTTTTCCACGAATACTGTTGTTATCTTGATTTCAGTTGCATCTCTCTCTCTCTCTCTATATATATATATATATATATATATATATATATATATATATATATATATATATATATCGCTAATAATTTTTTCTATTTAGATTTTAATATTCGTAAATCTGATTTTTACGCGTTGGTATAATACAATAGATTGTGGGAGTGTGTGTGTACATTTTAAACTATTACAGGAGAAAAGATAACTTAATTAAACGAAACTAATACGATTTATTACGTATTTCAAGAGAATAAATTTCAAAAATTATAAAAACGAAACACCGCCATCAGATTATTCGTTAAGAAAACTTAATAATTTTATAGTATATAAATAATAAAAAATTATAATCCTAATAAAAATGTCGCGTCGGCTAAGAGATTTCTAAAACGTGCGAGGAAGGTAAATCGGGGTGGTTATAAAATACGAGCAACAGAAGAGACGAATAGAAAAGATTAATCCCTTTCTATTTTCCGCAAGAAAAATTATCACGATGATATATACGACTATATATACACAATAGAATACAGCTATATATATATATATATAGCCTCGTTCGAATTTCGATATAAACGTGTACAGAAAAACCAGAAATAAGCGTGGACACCATTACGATCCTAAAAATTATAAGCTCGACGAAACACGCCTAATTCGTCAAAAAGCACGAGAGAAATAGGACGAGTGCGTCCCTGCTAAAACGTAAGCCACGCTATACACGGCTTGATTAAATTCGGGGTTTTAAAATCCGGCTGCGTTCCGTTTAAACGCATCCCGGCCAGCTCGATTGTGTTAATAGTCGACAGAGGATAGTAATAATAGTTTAAACAGGAACATGAGCTCAAAAGTCTCTAAACAGGCAGCAAGCAATATTCTTCTCATAGAGCAAAAACTCAACTATATTATTATTATTATTATTATTATTATTATATTATTACTATTACTATTATAGTCGAATATCTGTCAGTAAGCTATGTCGCCCCAAAAATTCGCTAGAAGCCGTACATACTAAGAGAGTATTTTAGCAGTTATTATCTCTTACTTCGACACAGTTTTTGTTTGCGTTTATATATATATGTATGCAAAGACATATACTTATATATATACACATATCCTTAGTAGTTTTATTATTTGCACCAATTGATGCCTTGTTAGTAAACTGTTCCATTGTATTATATTTATTACCCTTAAAAACACCCTTCATAATATGAGGGTACAATATGACATTCCCTCTTTAAACGAACCACATACACGATCATTGTGTTTATTGCGCCAACGTTCGTATATAAATAAATAAATATATACCTATACATATACATACGTATATATATATATAAATTAGCGTAGTTTTATCAGGAAGGTATTCAAATAAAATCTTTCAAAAAAAAAAAAGAGATAAGTAAACGCCATAATACAGATGAAAATAGCCCGCTGACAAACTCAATTTTCAGTTATTATTAGAACATCAATAGCACGCGGTTAACAAGACATGATTCAAAAGTAAGAAAATGTGGTATATATATGATATATATATATATATATATATATATATATATATATATATATATATATATGCATAAAGATGTATGTACGTATGTATATATTAAAAAATGACTAAAAATTTTAGTATGTTATTTAGGTATTTGATAAGTAGCATGTTATATATTAGATCAGGTAAATAAACAATATACAGCCGTTAGTTATATGAAGTTATATGATTATTATTTTGTTATGAAGCATGCAAAATTTGTTTGTAAGAATAGATATCTCCAGTGAACACATGATAAGTAATTTATATCTACATATTTATATATATATATATATATATATATATATATATATATATATATATCATCATATTACCATCCAATGCGTTCTGATGTTACTAAGTAGCCCAATTTCTGTAGCACACTGCTCGATAGATAGGTCACATTTAAAGACATCGGTGTCATTGAAGTTTGGTCCTTTCTCGAATGGATGGTTAGATTTTTATTTTAGGCCATTTGTTACTGGATATTTCAATCCTTTCTGATCTATAGCTAGTTTTTCTAAATTTATTGCAATCCATTTCATGAATTTTTATACGGCGCTTTCTATATAGTAGTTGGTCGTAGAATAACTTTTTTGGAATTCTGTTTTTACTATTATTATTATTATTGATTATGATTCGTATGCCTCGGAGCTATTTGTCATGATTCTAGATCAACGTTTTTTTTATCCATTCCTTACCGTATTAGATAGGTTTCCGACTTCTTGTCATCGGCCGTTATTTCTTCTATGTTGAGTCCCCAATCAGTTTAATTTAATCCGTTATTTCCTTGGTAAATCGAATCCTGCAGGTTTATTTTTCGGATTGAGGATCAATTTATGGTGATCTATATCTTTCTCTTCCACAGTTTGAACCACTTTTCTACAACTGAAGCAGATTTTTCTATAAGTTCTTCAGCTGTTTCATAGACTAGTTTCTTGGATTTAAGTCGTTTGGGTGCGTTTGTATCTTGATTTATAGGTAGATAAGCTTTTGTTAGATACTTTGACCATTCATTTTTTTCTGCTTCTTGCACATGATGGAAGAATAATACACAGTACTGGGAAGCTATTCCGTCGGGGTTGATTTTACTATTTCTGAGATTATTCTCACAGTTGTATTTAGTTCTATTTCTACCTTGTTTACATGCGCGCTATTTATCCCGGCAGAGGTTGCATACTCCGTCATTAAATAAGCCAAGCACAAAGCTGACGTCCTAAGTACCATCGTGCTTGTTCCCCATGTAGTTCCAGCTAGCGTGTTTTTATCTTTGATGTAGTACCCTTCAGGTGTCTGGGAAACGTAAGTTGACGATTCAATCCTAGATTATTTAGTTTTTTACAGCCGTTAAAACAGATATCTCATTATTTAAGCTGATATTAATTCGAATATATTTAAAGCTTTTCAATAATCTTATCGCAGTGTAGTGCTTTATTTTAAGCAAAAGCCGCTTTATTTAGTTGTACTAAGCTCGGTTTTTTTCTCATTTATGGTTAGTTTATATACCATCTCTAATTCCGGAATATTTTCTGTAATTTTTACAAGTTTGCAGCTACCACAGCGCAGTCATCCGCGTATTAACAATTCCCGTTATATATATATATATATATATATATATATATATATATATATATATATATATATAATATATAATCATTATTTTCTTGCGTCTCCTTTCAGGAAGTTGCACGTCAAAAACCATTATCCGCTTCATATTTTTCTGTGTCTAGCTACAATTCTTACTTCGTAAGTTCTATCCATTCCTCATATTCATCATTATGTACTCCATCCTTCTCCTTGTTGTCTTTCCAAGCATCTTCCATTGGACCGCTAACATAAAAATGCATTCTTCTCGTAATTTATGGCCGATAACTTTTTTTTCCTTTTATGTAATCGACGATTGTGAGTTTATTGACGTTGCATCAATTTCGAAACGAAATCAGTCTACAGAATTTTAAGCAGTCGCCTATACGTCCACATTTCGAAGGCGTCTATTCCTGTCTCGACTTCGGAATTAATTGTCAAAAATTCGATTGCATATTTCAACACAGACCATGCGTAGCAACGTACTATTTTTTACTTAACTCCAAATTCAACTTTCCGTTTTTTAACATTTGTCCAAGATGTATAAAAGCTCGCTTTGCTAATGCTATCCGCGTTTTTATCTCTTTGACGTCCCGACCATCATTTACGAATATTGCGCACAACTATTTAAACTCTGTTAGCCGGTTTATTATCTTGTTGTTAATCTTGATTTAAGAATTTTTTTTTTATGTTTATTTCTATTCCGTCGTACTTTTTTCCTTTACCGTTAATAATATTGAACATTTTTAGCAGATGTTTTTCAGCTTCTGCGATTACTACCCTATCGTCCGTGTAACTAACATTGTTGATCACTTTACAAATTTATTTGCAGCCGATTTTTTTTAATTCGTCATTTTTTATGATTTTTTCAGCACACACATTGAGTAACCGCAATAATAATCTTACCTCCTCCTTTATGTATTTTACACCTTCCATCGGAGTAATTATTTTTGATTCTAATATTGGCCATTTGTTACCAATAGATATATTTAATGAGTCTTACATCATTTTCGCCTACATTATAATTTACAAGAATGATACAAATATTCCTACACGTTCCAAATTATTAACTTTAGCAAAACTAATTCAATTAATGTATGTGACAGATTACATTTATTGTCTATAGCTACCATACTTTTCGCGTCGGTAATAATAAGGTAATTTCGGCAAAGATTTAAGTCCATTAAAATTGTTGTCTTGTAGTACTGTCAGCAATAAACAAACAGTACTCCTCTTAAAAAAATCTTCTTCAAAGGCTTTATTTATCATTATGTCAGCCTGTACTGGTTTATGGAATTATACACTGGAAAGGGGTGGTCTCATCAGCGTGTAAAATTTTGCTCGTTATTAAACTTTCATTTATTTTATTTTCTCGTCTTATCTGTTGATTTATCACTGCGCTTATTATTGTAAAATATAAATTATCTAATTTGATACGTTTATTGTTTTGAACTGTTTCAGCTTATTTTTGATTGTAATAATAGGAAATATGTTTATTTTCATCGCAGTTTTCAATTACAGCCTTAAATTTTATTCGATATATATTTAATGCAAAAATTAGCACATTCACGCTTTTATTATAAGTTGGTACACCAGCTTTTATATATTAATTTGTACATTTAAATACGTTTGGCATGACTGGCGACTAATAGAAGAAAATATGGCTTAAGCAGACTCCGACGAACGGACAACTAATTTCAAACCCGGCCAACAGAGTGTCAGGATTTCATCTCAACAGAAAAACACGACGCAATTTAAATCGCGTCAGAACCAACCAGTGTCGCTGTAAGTATTTAAATGGAGGCTGTCGAAATCGGATCTGTGCAGCTGTAGATCCGAACGATGTAGCACTTCGTTAATTCGTGTAAACTAATTAGCTTCAATAAAGAACTGAACGAGCTAGAGGAAGGTGCAGTAGATTAGTTGTCAGACGTTAATTTGTAATAAAGAATATATTTTTCTTAACATCAATGTATTTGTACGGTAATCTAAGCGCGTAATTGATACAAGTAAATAAATAATTTGTACACACATAGGTTTATTATCGTTTGTATTTTAACGTTAATTTTAAAATTCGTTTTCTAAATTCTACCGTCAGAAAATGTTACGTTTATAATTTATATTTCAAATATCGTTGTCTAATCTTTTGTTATACGGTTGTGAGTAATTTGAATTTATGCCCTATTTAGCTCGGCTACTCGTGCTCATGATGAGTATTTGCTAGCATGGTATATATATATATATATATATATATATATATATATATATATATATACACGCGAAAAATAAAATACTAACGTTATCGACCAAAAGCAAACGAAAGTTGCGCGTATATAAAATATAGAAAGTATTAAATTAAAGAAAAAAACTGAATTAAGAAATAAAAAAGGAATAAAGAATAAAGACCAATGAATGCAAAAAATTCTTTTAAGAATGTAACTTTAAAAAGGGGTTCTGACAAGTCACACGCACGCACACACATACACACATAACGTATATTGTTATTTTCAAAAGTTTCTTAGATTAACCGCTTTATAAAATGGTACACATACATACATCCATACTATTCACACCGACACACAATTATATATATATATATGCACGGGATTTTAGATCGCTAGTTCTAAAATAGTCTAATATCTCTATTATTGTAGAAAATATTCTTTATAGCTCGATTGAAATGATTGTATGCAAATTATTTGTAAAAAACGTTTAGGGATAAATAAAATATTTTTTTCAAAACCGAACTAGCAAAGACTCCTTTTGAAGAAGTAATCTTTTTAAAACGACCGAAAATAGTCATATTACTGTCCTCACTGCATTCCAAAAAATAAAAAAAGGAAGAAATATTATTTACTACTACAATAACATATAATTCGTCGTTTTGAAAAATGTTTCACAAAGGAATTACATATATATAATTTTTTATATATATGTGTAAAATATATGATATATATATATATATAAAATGTATAAAATATTATATATATATATATATATATATATATATATATATATACACCGATATTATCGACGGTTCGTTTAAAAAGTAATATCCTGACAAATTTAGTTTATTCGATCGTGTCATTTGAGCGGATAATAAAATATGAATGATTACTAATATTAACATTACTAATTTTAAATAGTGAAAATAATAATAGCACTATCGGTTACGTGTAAATAATAGTAAAGCAGTAATAATCAATCAATCGATTAATATATTTTTTCAGGAATATAGACTTATCGTTCCAAAGAAGCGTGGTATTTTCCAAAAAAAGTTTAGCGGACCAATTTCTCGTCACATGATTACAACATGAACTCGGCTTCGTTTAGCTCAATAATCACAAACAAAGATGGAATCACATTAATGGACGAAGAAAAAATAGCAAGTAGATGGAAAGAGTACTTGGAAGACTTATACGATGGTAATAGCGATATGGGAACCAAATAGGTCCAGATATCATGAAATGTGAATTTACCAAAGCAATTCAAAAAATAAATGTAAATAAAGCAACCGGATTGGATAAAATACCTGTAGAATTATGGAAGTATGCTGGAGAAGAAACTAAACAGGTTTTATTCAAAATGGTGGAAGAAATATATCGAGAAGGACAACTACATAAAGTTTTCACTCGCAATAAAATAGTATTCATTCCAAAAAATGGAAATGCTACAAAATGTTGTAATTATAGAACAATAACTTTACTTAATCATGCATCAAAAATATTATTAATTATCATAAAGAATAGAATAAAACAACGAATAGAAGAAAACCTCGACGATGACCAATTTGGATTCAGGTCTGGAATTGGAACAAGAGAGGCCATACTAGCTTTAAAGATGTTAATAGAAAGGAGAATAAATATGAATAGGAACACTTATATAGCATTTATTGACCTAGGAAAAGCTTTTGACAAGGTATACTGGTCCATGCTAATGAATATAATGAAAAAAGTCAATTTAGACTGGAGAGACAGACGAATTATAGTACAAGTGTACAAAGAATAGGAAGCAGTAATTAAAATTGGAGAGCAGGCGTCCATCGCAAAAATCCGTAAAGGATTAAGACAAGGTTGTTCATTATCACCCTTGGTGCTTAATTTGTTCATAGAAGAAGCGATCAAAGAATTAAAGACAAAGACACAAGGAGTAAAAATTAACGGGAAAGTAATACACTACGTCAGATTCGCAGATGATATCGCGATAATAAATGAGTCAGAAAAAGATATGCAAACATCGATAACTTTTAATAAAATTATCAAACAACAGCTTACGAATATAAACTTTAAGAAAACGAAAATTATGATAGTAACGAAGGAAAAAATAGTGCCAACTGTGAATATTAAACTTAACAATCAAATAGCTGAACAAGTACCACAGTATTAATATCTGGGAAGCATAGTAACCAGTGACGGCAGATGTTCAACCGAAATAAGACATAAAATTGTTATGGCTAAACTAGCATTTAACCAAAAAAAAAAAAATTGTTTACAAATAGAAACGGCAAATAGAACACAAGAGTATAATTTGCCCACGCTTATGTGTGGATACGGCTACGAAACATGGGTGGTGAGAGAGCAAGATAAAAAGACACTAAAAGCAATGTGGATTTGGAGAAGAATATTACGTATTAGCTGGACGGAAAAAAAGAAAAATTCGGAAATGCTCGACCAAATAGGAATGAAGAAGACACTTCTAAATACAAGAAGAAGAAGAAGTATATGTTTGGTCATCTAATAAGAAATAACTCTTTCATAACGAACATAATCGAAGGAAAATGGCAGAAAAGGCAAAGGTCGACCGAGGAAGACGTTTGTGGTGATCGAAATGGCGGGTTGCGACAAATATTCAGATATGAAGAAGATGGCAATGGATAGAGAAAAATGGAAGCTAAAATTCGCACCGACAAAGCCTTTAGAGTAAATAATAATAATAATAATAAATAGGCCCAATTATTGTAAAATAATAAATAATAAATAAAGCTACAAAAGTAAACAATTTTAATATATAATGTAGCGAGCTAAATTACGATGTAAAGTCGAATTATTCACAGTTGTATAACGAAATATTAAACGATGACATTTGAAGAAATATAAATTGTAAACGTCACATTTTCTTGTAGCAAATTCTTCAATATTTACAGCCGAGTACATCGCTATTCTCGGGGCGTTTCGGTTTTTACGCTTCTGCAAATATCTCAGTCAGAATGTAGTAATTTTCACGGATACATGTAGCGCTTTGAAAGCTATTTCAAATTCCTCATTTAATAGCCGCTGTTTTCCATCAATCTACGATATTCTAAGAAATATTTACGAACTATCACCGAAACGCGTCGATTGTCAAATTCGTCTGAATTCCCAACCACTTGGAATGATACCGTAGACAATCTTGCTAGAAGCGTCCTCGAAAATGGGTCATTCTACTTCGGTACACCTGTTAAGAACATTTTATTTGTGATTAAGTTTTCGTACGAAGAATTTTGGAACAGCGCTTGGAGATATAACTATTCGGCCAAGCAATTCGGGAATATTTAACCTCCAATTCCAGTAATTCCTTGGTTCTTCAATCGTGATTTCGTTTATTTTATGTCGCCAAATGAAAATGATATTTTTTTTTGTTTTTAACTTCTACAGCGGTTTAAAATTAGCCCTTTCGCCATTCTGTACTCATGGTTGCGATGGAGACCAAATTTCCGATTAAAAACACCCATTTTTCAGTTGCAGTTATTATAGAAGGTACCGCTTAAAATTCCTGTCATGTATTATAAGGTAACGAAATCCCACCCAATCTCAGGTGCTTGTTAGTTTCACAGAATAATAGGGTATATATGATCATATTCAATTACATATATCAGCTTGTAGTATAATAAGATATATCATCCATTTTTTACAGCCCCGAGTGGAATTACTAATGCCTATATTTATATAATCATAATAGTCGAAGAAAGGCGTATGTTAAGATGATCAATGGACATCCGTTTATCCGATCGAATCGGAAACGAACGAATTTACGCTGCAACTCTGTGAAAGCGGACTAAGGTGGTATGGACACGTGCAACGAGCTCGATATAATGGTAGTGGTTCACTGATATCGATAGCGTATACGTTTTAAGTTCCTGGTAAAAGACCAGTACTGCAAAGATCGCATAATGTTATAACGATGGACCTTTTGAGATTTCGGTATTTCTTCAGATTTAGCAAACAATCGAATTGCATTGAAACGATCTATTTTTATGGCAGATCCCGCGCCAAGGGGAAAATATCGTTGATGAAAAAGAATATTAAGAGAAATATTCGAATTTAAATTTATTTCAAGTGTCTGTATGATTCAAAGTAATGCGGATGTGTGATATGGAACGGTAGTACGCGATAATTCGCCAATGGCAAAATACAATCTTTCGTTCACTCGCGTCACAGGTACATCATACGCATTCATATATCATTTGAAAGCCCCATCTACACCAACACAATATTTTCACAAAACGAACGTATAAATACAATACGAAACTAGCGCATTATTGAATAATAATAATAAAAAAAAAGTGTAAAAACTACGAATAAGGGTTTATCGTATATAGTATAAGTTCGATGAATTCTATAAATTCAAATAAAAATCAATGCAACGAAGTATGATGCAAGGAGTTAATGATACATAATTACGTTTATCTGTATCTAGTTTGTTGGTGGTATTTAGTAGTCAGCAATTGTTAAGAGAAGCAGTTAGAGTAGTACTAGTAAAAAAAAAAAACTATAGTATAAGTTGCAGTGGTCAGTAGTAGTAAATGCGTGATTAATATTGCATACATATTACCTTAAGTCTAATGATCTCTACACTATTGCCACGTCTGTCTTTGATACTTTTTTCCCATAAAAGTTGTTGCAGAAATATTTCAAGCGTTTCTTTAGGAATGAATATATCGAATTCTAAAGTAATCGTTCCAATACTCTAAAAGTCCGAGAAAAAAAAATACACACTAAGGTTATCGATATAATACGGTGAAAATGTACAAAGTTAAGAAACTAAATGACTTAATACCGCACGCACTTACAAATAGATCCTCACATGTAAATTCACATAGCTGCACAATTATAAAGCACGCACATACGCGTACACACAAACATACATACGTATATACTTGTTTTTAAAATGAAATACAAACACACGTCCACATGCAATTTACATGTTACGTATTTGCGTACAATGAGTAATATTAAATGCATACGTGTAAACATAGATGAAGATGATAGGGTAAAAAAATTTCAATTTTAGAAATAATAAGTGGTGAAAACTGATTTTTAAAAAACAGGAACCATTTACAGTTTCCGTCGACAATAACACAGTTATTAGGTTTTAGTTATTGTCATTTTTTTCTTATGAAGTAGGATAGTTCAAGTTTTATATATATATATATATATATATACATATCGCATCGTATTCTATGATGTTCATTTTTAGCCGGAAAGTCAGTCTAAACACTCGCCGCGCAATTGATGTAAATCTTCAATCGTAAACCCATTTTCCGAGTATAGTTTACACTCTTCGACGATGTGTTTTATTGTTCGCCTAGCAACAGCAACTCTACCACGACCAGTTCTGGTTCTATTCAAGAGCCGTTTCGTCGAAGTTCCAGAAGTTGCTCCATATGGTTATCGACTAGGCTCCATTTGTGAAGGAATTACATACTGATTTCCATTGGTCCGTTGCTCTTTCCAATCGAGTACAAATTGTGCTTCACCTAAAGTTGTTTCTCTTATAAATTTTGTTAATTAATAGATTTTCGTTTTCTTTGAATTTTTCCGACAAATCGATTCTTCGAATGTGAGGCAGTTGGATGTTTGTAAGAACCGGGAACCACAAGGTCGGTGTGCTGCGTATCGTTGCCGAGATAACAAGTAATACTTACGTAACAACTGTTCATCGATACCGGCGAACAATATTCCGCGGCTGCATAAACTAATTATAAAGATGCCTAAGGGCGGTAGAGACCTCCACGCGGTGCTCTTGGAAACTACAGTTGCTCGGCTAACTCTATCTTCCTGGATGTTGAGAATAATGCATGCTCATATATATATATATATATATATATATATATATATATATATATATATATATATACATATATATATATAATAGCAACTAACGTTTGTAAGAGATAGAGTTTGAAGTTCAGAGAAAAAGTGACAAAGAAAGATGGTACAGCAACCAGCTAGAACAAAGGGGTTTATAGCATATAAAACAGACTTTAATTTTAGTCGATAGCTATTGCCATTCGAGCATCATTCAAACTGCCATTAGCAGTAAAAAAATTCTCGCGAATTACAGAATTTCTAAAAGAAATAATTACGCGGTAATCCTGAGGATGTTTTTTAGTACTAAAAATAGTAAAAAAACAACAAAAGTGAATAAATCGGTACATGGAAGTAAATTAAGAAATCGACACGAAGTTAAGTATTTATTGCGAAACACGAATATTCAACAAGTCTCGTGTATTCCACCTATATAACATTTGGAAAGATGTACGAACGGTGTGTATTATATAAGGAAATATGTGTGTGTGAATATGTAGAAAATCGAATAGACAGCACTTAAAACTTCGTTAGAACAGTGCTGTATAGAGCACTTGAAAAATGGAGGGACTACGACTAAACGCGAGATTGCGCACGCGTCTGTGAGAAAAGGATAGAGTTGGTTGATCGCGAAGATAGATTTAGTGCTAGTTTTAGCGCTTGTATTGACGGTTGAAGAAAAAGGAAGCCGATGGTAAAATACCGAAAATTAATTAAAGCAGTAACGTTCGTGGTAAATTACGACAAAATTTAGAAGACGCTGAAAAGATTACAGGAGTAGTTAATAGATTGCGCAAGTTATGCACTTCCTGTTCGATAATAAATTTATTCTAATTTTCTCATTAAAATGATCGTGTTTCTTTATGTAATATTTTAACACGTATTCAAATATGACGATTTATTAATTAAAATAATATATCATTTGAAGTTTATTTAAATTAAATAATTCAGTATAAAGTATATAATATAACTTATCGGTAGTTACATATAGCGAGCCATTCGTAATATATATATATATATATATATATATATATATATATATATATATATATATATATATATATATATATATATATACACATACATATGTACACATTCAGAAAGTATAAGGAAAATGTCCTGAAAAAATATAATGCAAAGTACTTACTTTGTCAATATGATCGCAATTCTGTTCCTGTTTCGTGCTCTCTATTATAGAATTCATCCTGGAGAACATAAGTAAAATTTGAAAATAAATAAACGCATAATTCTAGCTTGTATATTTCAAAGGACTTAATCAATAGAAATTTGCGAGATCTGCAAACTAACTTTCAATAATGTTAGAAGAATTACACCGCAATTGAAGAAATGTAGGTTTAAATATAAACTCTCACAAAACAAAACTTTTTACTAATAACACGACAGAAAAAATTTGGATTATTGGCATATGATCAGGAAGAAATTTATTTATGCCAGCGCTTATCATTTGATGATTGGTTAGACAAAGAAATGACGAGAAGAGTTACCGCAGCACGGAACAAATTTTGTAGTTTAGAAGGAATTCCAAAAAATAGACGCTGAAAAATTAACCTAAAAGCAAAAGTTAGAATTCTGGAAAAATGCGTCATAGGTTGTCCAACGTGGTCTATGAAAGCAGTGCATATTGACAAAATTAGTCGTGTACAACAATGGAGAGTTCTATACTTGAAATTAGAAGAATTGACCGAATTCGTTCGGAAACCATAAGGCATAAAACCAAAATGACATTGCGAAGATGGCAGTCAGCCTAAAATGGAACTGGGCTAGTTACATGATTCATCGCGATGGTTTGACTATAAATGTAATCAAGTGGATTCTAGATTGCAATAAAAGAAGTGTAGGTAGATCAACGGACATGGGATGGGTTCTATTTGGTTGCGATTAAGTTCGGATAGATTATATGATATTCAAAACGACGTCTATTATTATTATTTATAGGTGTCTGGTATGCATGCTCATATGTTATATAATATTGTTAGTATATTTATGGGTGGGAGTCCTTCAACAGATATTTGACGGAATAAAGGCTTTATTTATTTATTTATTTATTTATATAGAAATAGTCAAACGTAATTGAAGCATACGGGAAAGTTCCAGTAATAGAGCAGTCGTGAACTTTAATTTGCAATTTATATTCGTATATATACTTATTCTTTCAACCTACTATTATCCTTTATCGAATATTCGCGATTATACTATCTGCCGTAATTTTGTCCGCCATTGCTTCGAATAGTCCTACAGTTGTCGTAGCAAACCATTGCAAAATATTCTGCTTCAGTTGGCACCACGAGCCCATACTTTTTAGTTCACATTCAAAATTAGATAGAACAAATGATGTAAATAGAACGCAAAATGTGAAAATTTTTTAATCGTAATTATTTGAAATATTCAGAGTAATTTAAAAAATTGCAAATGAAAAAAAAAATGAAGAGCTAAAAAATCTAGTCTAACATCTACGATTGTATTTGTGCATCCGTATCTGTGTTATACTGTTATAACGTGATGGGTCGGTATTGTAGCTCGTTCGTAAGGTGGTTTGAAGCGCTGCTAAATGGAAACACATTGTAATATATATTCATAGTGTTTAAAGCTTTTGGTAGTGCACAGTTTATAAATGTTATAATTTTGTAACTGAGTACGCTGCAGATACACAGTGTAGTAATAACACTCGTTTTATCCGCGATGCCTCAGATTTAAGTAACACAAATACATAATATCCATGCAATATTTTATTACTATTATACTAATGTTAACAAGAACCGATACAGTTATTTGAGTGGGGCATCTACATAAATAGTATCTATTTATAGTATATATATATATTCGTATAGGTATATAAAATTGTGTTAATTTTTCCCCAGTCGTTTTTAATTGGTTTTTCATATTAAATATTTTTAACTTTTCATTTTATTTATTTTTTGTCTGTTATTTATGACGGGTACAAATAAGTTGCAGTAATTATAAACTTATTAGCAAATCTATTTTCTCAAGTGCCGTCTCCGTACCGAAGGTAGGCGACTACTTACTTATATACATGTTGTTGTAGTAATATGGCGTTAGCGTAGACTTGTAATCGCTTTGTTGTCAGGATACAATGCAGCCCCGCGTGTTTTTGTAGTGCACTATATTATTACCAGTGCTCAAATGGTGTTGTGCGTAGTGATTTGCCATTGCCTTTCACGCGATAATTTTAAGATTATTTATATTTTTATTTGCTGATGATAATTTTTGCGTGTCCGATCGTATACAAACTCGGTACATTCCATATAGACGTCAAAATGCTAGGCTATCCCGACGAAAAGTATGGCGAAAAAAATTATTATATAGAATTACAGTCCAAAATTAGATAATTTAAAAGTACATCATAATGTAAAAATAAAGAATATATAGAATCATTTAACGATTCTAATTATAGGATTACTGCCTGGCTGACTCCGGTTGGAAAACACACTAAATAAATTATTTTGTTGACCGTACCTGTTACTTTCGATCGATAATACAGCTGGATTTAGAAATTTAAGTACTTTATCATTGGATATTTCCTAACATGAAAAGAAAAAGAACAAACCACATAAAATGTTTCCTACAATTAACATTTGGTAAAACAAGAATCGATTATGAATTAGACGAGCATAAAAAAGTAACTTAATTATATAATAAAAATGTTTAAAAAAAAAACCGAAAAGTCCTTATACATTTAATTGATGCTATACGTTTTTAATCAAGAACTTTCATTTTGTGGTCATAATGAGTCTGAAAGATCACTTAATTGGATAGGTAATTATGTAGAGATACTTGACTTATTAAGTAAAAATGATCCTATTATGGATGAACATCTAAAAAATTCGACACATCTTCAATTATTCAGAACGATTTAATCGCGTAGGGAATAAAAAGTGAAATTACGGAATATTGAATTTGTGGCAATTATTTTCGGGTCTAGTTCGTAAATCTTAATTATCAATCGTTCTTCGGTTTATTGGTGTTGTTCAGAAAAAGTTTTTGAGCGTTAGTGATGTAAGCACAGATTGAGCAGTTACCGCTTTATTTAAACACGTTCATTTTACTCTTCAAGTATTTAAATGTGATAAAAAAAACTTATAGCTCAAACATATTATGGGGGGTAACAGTTACGGCGGATGTTCTAAACAGATTAAATAAGCGTGTTAATGATCTTTCCCCACTGGAAAGTATCGTTCATTGTTATAGTCATCAGTTAAATTTTGTACGTCAACCGTCTGTTGATAATTAGTAAAGAAGGTACAACATTCTTTCAGATATTACCTGGTTTGTCTGTATATATATATTTTTAATCTTCTAAAAGAACGACAGCTTTTGTTGTTCGATCAATACTAAGATAGTGCTCGAGTAGATATTATTATTTTTATACAACTTTATAAAAGTCGAATATAAAAAGCACTTCACGTACCGTATTTAATACATCAGATCAGTTGTACATCCACATCGAAAAGCATATAACAGACTCACTCTTTTCGTTACAATAGCAAAATGAAAATAATATTAGAAATTCAACAGAATCTACATAAACTCTGTGGATCCCAAGTCGCGTTGGGACGCCAGGTAGTAATACAGTAGACCTTGAAGCTCGGTCTACGGTATTTTCACCAATATCAGGATACTCACCACCTCCACCAACATTAGCACACTTACTGATGAACAACAGTAAACTGTAATTTGACTAGACCTTACAACGTTCCGGAGGAGCATAAAATCAATCATTGAACTTGGTGATTTCCAGATAGCACAAACAGAAAAACAGTATTATACCCCCCAAAACCCGCTACGACATATAGTCAAAACACACAGTTATCTATATCCTCAAAGTCCTCCACCAACAAACTGCCCTCCATGCGAACATTTAACAGAATTAACAGTCATACACTTAATTTACAACTATCAAACGCCCACACTATACAGGATAACACATAAAATACAGGGAAAATTCTCTCAAACAACTCTGGATTAATAGTTAGAATCCTGGCTTTTGCCGGAGATAGCGGACTAATAACATACGTATATAAATCAGTAGTCCTGGTAGTTATAAATAGCATATGAAGAATTATGTAATTTTAAAAAAATTAATAAAACATGCTTTGGCAAAATGTAACATAACCGGACCAAATTAAATTTAAAAAGTTAACATTTTAGTATGAAAAAATAAAAAATTATTATAATTATATTATTAAATACGAAATAAACAAAATCAAGACTTACGTTTAAATTGAAGAAAAAAAACGAAAGAATAAATTCAGAAGAAATTAGGAATGGTTTATAAAATGCAGGCAGAAGAAGAACGAGTTTATAACGTAATTTTCTTAACGTCGTGATAGTCGGTCGAATAGCCTCAGCCTTACGATGTAGAAAAACATCATCCGGATTACAAGAATTGAAATGACGAAATCGTTATTTAATCAAAGTTTTCGGTTTAAGAGCGTTAGAAATTTCATTAAGTCATTTAAGGGAAAAATATCGCGTACAATCGGTCAAAGAGAAACACGGGACGAATAACGGGTAGGCACGATAATATTAGTAATAATAATAATTCACGAGAGTAAAAAAGGGGGATATATATATATATATAAGGGGAATGACGAACAAAAAGAGGAAATTTAGACGAAGAGAAAAGGGCCAGGGATGATGTTATTAAGACGAATACATCGAGACATCCCGGAGTGCAATCGTCAAAGGGTAGTGAAGAATCGTGTCTTGCGCGTATCGCGAACAAAAAAGAGGAGATTCGATTCCGGCTATGTACAAACGAGAGATGTGAATCGCTTGATCAAGAGGGCGTGAAAAAAACGGTCTCATCAAAGCCCATCATCGACGATACTTAGGCGATTACGCATAGTACCGGAATCGGTATCAGCGTGTTGTCACTGATACAGCCGTGTACTAATAATATAGAACGTAACGCAATAGACAATGATAATACTCACGCAATATTAATACATATATATATATATATATATATATATATATATATATGTTTGTAGGTGTTTTTTTATAGGATGAACGAGGTGGTGGGTGGTGGAAAGAAGATGGAATGTTCTTTTATATACCGTAACGTAATAAGGGTGAAATTGCGTGAAAAGTTGGGGGTAACTTCAAGTCGGCTATAAATAATTTCTACACTAAAGGCTATTACCAGCTCGTGAAATGGTTTACCTACCGTTGTAAACGTCTATCAAAATATATACGCACACATGTATATATCAATACTAAACTAATTTTATACAGCGGCGAATTTAATTAAAGCAATACTCGTAATAAAATTTATAACGAAATCGATTTTATATCGATATAGTTTTAACTTTTTTCTTTTTTTTTTTTTTTTTAGCATTATTTCCAGTTAAGAAGGACAATAATTTTGTAACTAGTAAAAAATATGACTAGGCTCACGAATCGGATACTATATTCGAAATAATCCGTATAAAATTAGCCAAGCAAAAAAGCAAACAGTTGCCAGCAACATAGCATTTCCTATGTTGACACTGGATAGAATAAATGATGCTTGGAACGAATTAACTGCCAGAGATGGAACATATAAACAAGGATGCAAACGCCATGATAAGAAAACCTGGTTCTGGAATGATGAAGAGTTAACGCAAAGAAAAAAGTATTTAAAGAATAGCAGTTGCACCCAATATAGGAGAAAAAGTAGCTTACATATCGGAGAAGAAGGACGCAAGAAGAGCAGTGACAAGTGCAAAACATCAGCCATTATACAGAGTTATATTGAAAATGGCAACCATATAGAACGCTAATTTGTATAAAAGATGCAAAGTGAATTCGATTTCATGATAATAAATTAATTTTACAGTGTTGGGAGCATTATTTCTCGGGCAAGTCGAACAATTTGATACGGCATCTAGAGATCGCCTATGGAAATCTGACTTGGGACCGATTGCTAAAATATAAACGGATGAAGTTTCCAGAGCAATTAGTAAAATGAAAACCTCAAAAGCTCCAGGGCGAGATGACATCCTAATTGATGTTTTCCGCAATTAAAAGACGCTGCTGTGACATGGTTAACGGAGTATCTCAATACAGTAGTTCATAGAGGTGTACACTACCTGGAAAACCAGCATCACCGTACCAATATACAAAAACAAAGGGAATCCTCCATCATATTGTAGTAACTATCGTCTAATACCATTACTATCGCACACATTTAAAATCTTAGAAAGAGTGACAAGTGATCGCCTTCGAAACATCATAGATTTATGACGCAATTTTTACACTACGCTTCATGATGGAAAAGCACAGAGAAACTTGATGATGGAAAAGCACAGAGAAACTTGATGATGGAAAAGCACAGAGAAAAGGGGAAGAATATGCACATGGCTTTTATAGACATTGAGAAAGCTTTCGTTTGCATCCCTTATAACTTAATTTGGTTCTCTTTGAGAGAACTTCCTGAAACACTGATAAAATGGATTCAAATACTCTAAAAATGAAACAGCCAGGGTCAGACGAACAGTGGGCAAATGTGATATCCTGTTTAAATAGGTATACACCAAGGCTCGGCACTCACCACTGCTGTTTAATGATACCATGGAAACTGAATACAAAGAATGTACTCCAAAACAGAGTCTAAATATGGGCTGACCGGTTAGAAAAGTTTGGCTTCAAAGTAAATTTGAAGAAAACGGAATACATGACTACTGATACTAAAACAATTAGGTCTATATAATTATCTGGAGAAAAACTATCCTGGACAAAGAGCTTTAAATATGTCGGTTCTTGTGTAGAAAGTGACAGTGGTGCATCCGAAGCAGTTCGCCATCGGATAAGCATAACATGTCTGAAATTGAAATCTGTGACCGGCGTATTATACGACAAACGAATGCCCATTCGGTTGAAGTCAAAAATTTACATAACAGTTATTGGACCAGTTACGCTGTATGTTGGTGAGTGGTGGCCGGTAACAAAGCGTGAAGAACCAGTGCTTCGTGTGATGGAAATGCAAATGTTAAGATGGAAACGAAATGGGAGTTGCGCCGATCATAAGAAAATTTCGTGAAAGCCGACTAAGGCGGGATGGACAAGTGCTACGAGCTCAACATAATGACAGTGGTTCACTGATATCGGTGGGTGATACGCTTCAAATTCCTGGTAAAAGCCCAGTAGGAAGTCCAAAGCAAAGATGGCATGATGTTATAAGGATGGATACTAAAGATGTTGGTATTTCTTGAGATCTAGCAAACAACCGAATTGTACTGAAACAAGTTCTGTAGGATTTAATCAATTTTATTGCCATAGTTCTTTGAAAACTTTTTAATATGTTCTGAAATTTATTTTTAGCATATCTTTATATATGACACTGCCATAAAGAATGTTGGGTAACCCTACACTTTTATATAATGTTATAACCTCTTTTTTTTTCGCAATTTAAACGGTTATTATTATTATACAGTTATTAAATATAATTAATTATTTTGCTGGTAGTGTATTGTATGTGGGAATAAAATTCTAGATTGTTATCTATTATTACACCTCACGCTAATATTTAATCCGTGTTGCAGTAAGTTTAATCCCTTATCCTTTAATTTTTTGTTAAATAACATATAATTTGACTCGGAATCCTTTATATTTAATATTATTTTAAACAATTTGCGAGTTCTGTATAAACTTGGAAAATGTTGTTTTTTAAGGCATTTTCACACTTGTCAGCCATTACTATTGCGATATCATCTACAAATATAAATACCTGTACATTGGAAATTTGATATTATGCATTTGTGAGAAAACGATGTTCCATAAGTATGGTCCTAAAACAGAACCTTGTGATAACTACTTTTTCTTACAACAATAATAATATTGATCTTCTACTTGACTTTAGCAAGGAGGCTGGTCTAAATTTTTTCAATTTAATTTTCAAGGTAAGACTTTGGATTTAATTTTAACTAATTCTGGTATTAGTATAGACATCCATAAAGCTATCGACCCTCTTACGATTGAGGATAAATATCATCCTGCGTTCGAAATTACATTAACTAGATGTTCTCTCTTGAAAGTACACTATATAATAGGCAATAGAGAGTATAACTTTTGTAAAGTTAGAGAGTATAACTTTTATGCCCTGCGGGGTACAGGTTGTTGTAACTAGAGTCACCTTCTCTAGTAAGTACAAGTAGTCATTCCGGCGGAGAAATGAAACAACAACCACGTGAGTTCTGTTAGTTCACGTCGTACAGGGTGGTAATTTTCTATTCGGCGGGCTTAGCGCTCATTAGAAAATCTAAAATGGAACTCACAAAACACCGCTGATAGGAAAACGGAGGATGGTTCACTTGCAGAAGGTGTTCCATTCTAATAAATATTGTTAAGCTTCTTTCTGCATTAATATCAGCAGACTATATCAGCAACTCGCTTGTGACAAAGTAGGAAAACGAGAGATTAGCTTACAATCATTTGTGGAACGCAATATCGTTCAGATGACCGCCATTTGCAACGATACAATCATTCAATCTTTAAAAAATGTTCGAAAACTTTTCCCAGCATAGGTCGCTATTTTAATTTCTTCAGAAATTCGATTTTTCAGGTCTTCCGAATCTCGTGGACGTGTTTCGTAAACGCGGCTCTCTTTAGGTATCCCCACAAAAAAACAAGTCGTTAACTTTGAATTCTTTTCGAAACTCTCTTTGCACTGTCGCGATCGATTCACGTCGAAAATAACGTTCCACGCAAAACGCGTGTGCCTTTAACTGAATCTGGACAAAAAATGATTCTCTCGTGTGTACACTAAACGTGGAGCACGCGGTTTGCGTTGTAGCAGTGAAATAAAACCGTCCGTCTTCTCTGGGTCACCCTATGTATATATATATAAACGCTGATTCGCTAGTTCTATCGAAACTGAACGGAGGTAAATCAAGCCTTTACATGTATATTTTTGAAAAATTACTGTACACGAATTGAAATGAAGAAAGAACAAAATGCAAGTGGTCTACCTCGTATAAGTAGACGACACTTATCTCGTGTCATCATCATATCGTGCCCAATCTTATGTCACTGATTTACATCTCAGTCGATTCTGTGCCATCCGTTTCAGTTGTTCATACAACGACGCCGTCACATCTTCGAGTATCTGTGAAATGTGATCTGTTCGCGGCCTTTCAATCGCATTCTTTCCCGGATGCATCCCTTCTATAAGATTAGCCCTTCTTGTCGAAGTACACGGCCTATCATTTGGGTTCTTCTTTTTACTATTATTTTTAACAACGTCGATTTTTCATCAAATACCTTCTCGTTGGTTATCTTACCCGTCCACTTTATTTTTAGTAAAACACCAGATTTCTAATGCCATCAGTCGTCGCTTCTCATCTTTCGTCATTATCCAAATTTTGCCCCGATACAGGGCAATGCTGAATACATATGCTGCAGCAGTCTTTTCCTAACGGTTAAATCTACGAGCCTTTCTTATTATAAAACGCTGATTTGGCTTGTGCAATTTTACTCTTTATATCCTTTTTACTATTACCATGTTCGGTTATTACGCTTCCCGAATGACAAAATTCGTTTATTTGTTCTACTTTTTCTCCCTTAATATCGTTATTTAATTGATGACCTATA
Source organism: Coronaproctus castanopsis (assembly GCA_032883995.1). Taxonomy (NCBI): domain Eukaryota; kingdom Metazoa; phylum Arthropoda; class Insecta; order Hemiptera; family Monophlebidae; genus Coronaproctus; species Coronaproctus castanopsis. Next base: position 34,015,723 of record CM065053.1, read on the forward strand.
TTATTATATTTGTTGTATTAATATTTTGGTCTTCCCTTTGTTTATTTTCACATTATATTGTGATATATATATGCGTATACCGAGATAACATTCGCCATATTTATTGTTTCGATTAGGCGCATCAGAGAAAAGGATGTCAAAATATTATCAATATTTAAAGGTATACACCGATTTGTACGATAAACGACTATGAGTAGGACGAAGAGTGTAACAGGAACGAATTTCATATTGTCGATGTTGGCTATTATTAATGCGCACGACCTTTCTCAACGATGTCAATGTTGACATTGTTTCCCCTTTGATACTTTTAATAATATAGAAAACGAAAGTACTTCGATTTTAGTCGCTTCGTGAAATGCACGTCATTTAAAACAGTCGTAACGATAATAATCGTCATAATGGTTATCGTCGTTTTAATAAATCGAAAATATAGTCGATTACAGGGGCACGCGTTTACCGGATTAGACTTAATATTATAAAATAAACGATTCGCTTCTTTAATAACCGACAGAATCGCAAAGTCACGTTCCTTGTAATAAATTAACCTCTAAATATGGTTTTTGTTTATCATCGCCTAACACACACATGTACAGACGCTTGTGTATATATATATATTTGTCGATAACTAGCATGGTCACGATTATCATTATTATTAGTTTTTGTAGGATTATTAAATATTATTTGTTCCGCGTACCGCACGCTAAATATAAAGGAAGAATCGCCCAAAAGTCGCTCGAGGATATAAATCAAAACTCGAAATATATCGTTTCCTCGTATACGATTAAAAAGGTCATTCGAAATTTTTTCTAGATGAAGAATCACGATAATAAAGTAAAATTTTAAGAAATGACAAAATTCACACTATTATCCGCTGGGAAATAAATTTGGCGTTATCCTGAACAAGCAGCGGGGAGATAGCAGACAGCGGTAAGGATTCCAACGTATTCTATACAACATTGTTCAAAATAAGCACGTCATTTTGAATACAACCTAGACAAATTGTCTTTTCAAAAAAATCAATTCAAAATAAAGAGTACCATTTTAACGCATTAAGTATCTGGAAAACGTACTCGAATAAAATTGTACCATTTTTTCCCCCCAGTTCGTATACACGATAGGGCAAATGTATTATATGAAACATATATATATATATATATAGTAGAAGTAACAGATTGTCCAGATCCGATTATATCACGGTTGGATAAAGTTTTCATAACGTGTAATGTTAGCTGGAGACCTCATATAGAACATATAAGATCAAGATGCACGAGCGCACTCAAACTGTTAAAGATACTGCACCACAAATCCTAGAGTTCAGACATGCGAACACTACTGCGGTTGGTACGGTAACGGTACGCACGTTCGATCAATAATAGACTACGGTGCTACAATATACGAGACATCATCGTGCAAAGTAATCAAAAAATTGGATACTACACAAAACCAAGCATGTGTATGCCTTCTGCACAAGTCCGATTATAAGCTTACACATCGAAAGTAAGATACCATCGGTAAAAGACCGTCGAATTACGATAGCACTCAAGTATTACTTCAAATTCAGCATGAACAAAACGTAACCATTTGAAAGGTCGTATACCAAAAACAATGAAGCATCTACGGTGCAAGAATTACATTCGCCAATTCAACATAATACCGTTAACACGGAACTGCCTAATTCACTGAGCCCGCCAGGGCAAAAAACCAAACTTGGAGGTGATAAATACCTAACAGCTAAGAACAAGAGCACCGGTCGAGTTTAAGCAGCAACAAGTTACGGCAGATTAAGATTGGCACCTGAATGACATCGTACCGCACAAATAGACGAGAGGAAATGGTTCTAGCGAGGATACGAATCAGTCATACTAGGCTAACGCACGGTCCACTGATCAATGGAGAAAAGCAGGTGTTGTGCTCTTATTGCCAACTCTCTGCGCCACTAACGGTAGGACACATAAACACTGAATGCCGAAAAAAACCAAAGAAAGGAGGCGTCAATTTCCGGACTCAGTATAAACGAAGTGTTACACGACAAAGAAGACATGTCACAGCAGCTAGAAATTTTTTTAAACATATCGAACCTATTCAAGTTAATATAATTAAGCAGGTTATTATGTAATAATATTTACCTTTTCATTGTTTTTGCCGTTTTCATAAATATGACTAATTTTATACTGCATCAAGGACATAAATGATCAGAGTAGTCGAGCGTCCTTTAAATAAAATATATATATAATAATATTTTTTCTAGCTGCCGGAAATAGTATTTTAATATTATCCGTCGTCCCGATTGGATGTTTCGGTAAAAGTTCTTTAAATTCGTTCCTTGAAATACCGATATATACTGGGATTCACACTATAAGTATTTGTTAGCCGTCAGGTTGGCATAATCGTATGTTTGGTGGAATCGGGAAATAGCAAAATTACGGCACATTCTTTTTTTTATCGTAAGGACTGAAATGAGAGAATCCGTGAACACAGTATACTAAAGGTCACTTTTCATGGCGATTATTTTGAGAAATATGGTTGCAGTTATTACATTTGTCCGATGTTGTAGAAAGCGAGAATTATTTTTGACTCTGTTCCTTATTCTTCTTACAATATAATTACGAGTTTTGATGTTTATTTATAACATACTCTATTGCTATATCACGATATTTCGATATAAAATTAACGAAGTTCCGAAAGTAATTATTTTCACTAATACGTATAAACGTTCGATTATTTTCTAGAAAATTAAAATACTATTAAAAAAAAAATAAATATGTAAATAAAAACACTGCCAAACGGGAAGGCGGGAGTTTTTATTTAAAAGTATTATTATTATATTATAATAATTGGAAGTATCATCACGTCGATATTGAAGCAGCTATCTGGAAAAGGTGAAAGAACGATTTATCGAGATGAGACAAAATTTAACCAACCGGACGTTTAAAATATTCAAAATTTGATCGAAAATTTATAAATTATACATTTTTTTTTTAAATTTCTCCCTCTCTTTAATATTTTAATTTTTTAGTTTTTATCTCGTAGATTAACCAAATCGAAAGACCCTCTTGTAATACTCTCCATTATAGGTTTTCCACCTTAACGAGTTCAATCTTCGTCGCTATGGAATCAATTCCATAAAGCGTTAAATATTCATGAGACGTTTCTCGTTCGAGTACCATTAACGCAACCATGATACGAAATGTACAAAGGCCAGATGGTACTATTTTACAAATATACATACATACATATATAAATTGAAGACGTAAGTTGATAACAACACAGTCATCTAAATCTTAAGGGCTCCAATCGTATATTACACCTCTATTAGTAAAGCTGCGGGTAGAAATTTAACTACTTCCCTATTTTTTTTTTCATCTTCAAGTAAACACTTAGATATTTATACTTGTTAAGGAAACTCTTGTCAGTTGCTGTATGTGTATATTCAAAGATAGTCTTTCACACAGGCACTCGCGTATTTTATAAAGCGCAATACTAGAATATATTATACCCATTTACATACACACATAAACACATATATACATTACATACGTATTGAAATATACTTGTTGTAAGTTTATAACCCATCAAAATATTTAATTTAACCGAGAAAACTAATACAGTACGCATTCATTCATCTCTATCATATACGTACGTACTCGAAATTTTCGTATTTATACACACACACACATACGCATAATATACACACGTACATATTAACTGGACACACCGATTTTACAAATGTGGTAATATGTAGAAAAGCCAGAGTATAAAGTTAGAAATTGTATATTGAATAATCAACAGTCAATTCTCCCTTTTTCGTACACAAAAGAATCACCCTCAGCGCGTTATTAATTGTTCCACCCTCTATTTTGTGTCCATTTAAGCGCGTATCCCTCGGTACTCACTTAAACTTATTCACCCTGTCTTATTTTCACTTACCCTTCGTTAAATTTTTCTGTCTGTCTGTCTACCACCTTCTCACTACCACATCGGCAATCGCGTCTTAATATCTTTCGAATACTCGACACAGTGCGGTGGTCTCTTGGATTTCTAGTTTAAAAACGACGATATATATCCGTCCGGGAAAAAAGACGTACATCGGACTGTACGCCTTAAAACACCAGATGCGTTGCGCGCGTATAGCATTTCCTTACCGACATTATTGCCGTTTAATCTGTTCTCCCGTCGGGGATTATTACTATCATCGCCGCTACTTACCGCTGTCGACGGATATATATATATATATATATATATATATATATATATATATATATATATATAGTATGTATGTATAATAAACGCGTTTAACGCTATATGTAAACGTATATATATATATACAACCAATATCTGTACCGCAAAAGCTGCTACAACCGAGTATCACGCCTTTGCCTTTTCATATGCTTTCCCGATATCTTCTCTAATAGACACTATTTACTAACATATTCTCTCCCGAAACGAATAAATACAAGGTACGTACCGCGATGATTAAGTATAAAGAATTTAACTATGCGTAAGCGACAAATTTCGAAAAAACGTTAACAAAATTTACGAATATACTAAAACATGGCGCATGGAATTAGATCCTGAGAAATCAGCGCGTAGTTCTTTTACAAATAAACGAAAACCGATTTTGTCGTTACAAGGAGAGCAAATATCTAGAACATGTGTAGTTAAGTATCTCAAAAAACCGACTTGTAGAACCCATATAAAAAAAAAGAAAAGAAAAAAGAAAAGAGGTCGATAGAAACTCAGAAAGATGTACTAGCTCCTAGGATATAGGTCTGCGCTATCATTAAACAGTGTTAAGACCAGCTTTTACATGTGCCGCTCAATTCTGGGGATGTTTAAAGAAATCTATGCAACTATCCTAAAACAATTCAAAATACAGCAAAGAGATAGATTGGTTCGAGCAATGAAAAACAGATTAAGTCACGACTTAGAAAAGATAATAATACAAGGAGTAGTAGCAGGAAAAAAAATCAGGGGTCGACCGTCGACCAGTTTTGTGGATTACAGCCAAGATGCATATAAAATTACAACAGATTTCACTTCTAATATTACAGGCGTAATTCTTCAACTAAAACAATGAAACGATTACATTCATCATAGCAAAAAAAAAAAAAAAATCCAACTAATTATCTGAACCTAATCTGGTACTCTTTAATTCGCACACCACATATTTATACCAAACTTATTACATTTGCACTCTAAATTCTATTCTCTATGTTAAGTAATATTATTATTCCGTGGAACTGTAACGCGTTTCTTTCATACCTTGGAGATTTTTAAGTTTGAATAAATTCTTACTCGCTAGTATTAATCTGTCTATAAGGCTCGCACCTAAAACATAATCAAAAATGTCTACTCTATTTAGATATAATACTATCACTCACTCCCTAAAATATAAATTGACATAGTAAAGGGGGTATTATCCTTGTAGTAAAATCAAACCTTTATTTTCAGCAAATACTATTACCGGCACATTTACAAATACTAGCCGCTACTATATTCCTGGTAGACAACGTTACAATTTATACCGCTTACTTTCCTCCGGGCGAAAATTTAGATAATGATTCTTTATCATCTGTTTTAAATAGCTTTCCGACCCTTTATCCTTTGTGGCGATTTTAATTCCTCCAGTCATTTATAGAATAGTTCCTATTATTAAAAAAATGGCAAAATATTGGAAAGATTCTCTTAAATGGAAATCTCTCTATCCTAGATTCTAAATCTAAAACTCATTATAAATCATCCAATCGCTTATGGTCGAACCTTGATTTAGTTATGTGTTCATCTCAACTAACGAAACAGTGGTTTATTATAATAACGACCTAGCTGGAAACGATCGTAAACGGCTTGATTAGGGACATAACTAGGAGCTACAGAATCTACAAAGTGTATGAAAGCTTCAGAGTTGAAGTTGAGATTATAAGTTGAGGAAACTGTTTTACCAGCAAATAATTTAGCTTTATTCCAAATGTAAGATGAGGGTTGAGTACGATTTATAGAAGAAACAAAGTTCTTCCAGGCCTCTCTTTTCTTACTAAGTAAAAAACGACGTGTAATGGCTTCCTGCTTTTTGAATAGGTGGTAATCTCTAATAGAGCGACTCCGTCGAAATTGTTTAAAGTAACCGCTTAAGATATTTTGCTGACTGTAGCAAGAAGAGTACACACCAAGGAGGAGAGTGGAATATTGTATTGGAAGGTTTTTTTTTTTGAAAGGCATAAAGTTGCAAAGCTATATTAAAATTATGCATAAATTTATTGTACAAAGGGATGTCAAAAGTTGAGGATAAAAGTAAAGAAGTGCACAGTGAATCTAGAAATGAAGAGAAATTACCTATATTGTGCTCAGGAAGCAACCATGGATTGGAATATACCGTAAAGTTTCGAGCAGAAGAACAAGAAAGGAATTGAATAGTGAGGACAATAGGAAGGTGATCCAATCGTCATTTACCAGATTTTTTTTCAACTGCAAGCTGGCGCTGAAATATGGAACTCTTACAAAAAAAAACGAATCTCTCAAAATATCAGTCTCTGCTTAGAAACGTTCCATTTCATTACAATTAATTATGCAACGCTTCCCATCAAAGAATTTACAAATTTACTTATTTCCAATTCATTTAACTGTTGGCAAAATCCTCACCAAGATGTATCAAAGCCAATCTAAAATTTTATCCTTGATGGTCTGACGAATGCCGTATTGCAATGAGAAACAGACGCAAAGCATTAAAGAACTTAAAAACTAATCTAACGATATTAAACAACATGATCTACAAAAATGCATCCGGTAAAGCTAATTGGGTTTTCCAAAATGCCAAACGTTCCTCATGGAAAGAATTTATTTCAAAAATTAGTGCAACAACTCCAGTAAAACTTGTGTGGCAAAGAATTAGACAAGTCGAGTAAAAAAAATGCTTTTCACATATCATCAAGTCTGAAAACAAATAATGGTATCTTTATAGACGAATCATCAATTAGACATTGCTAACTCATCCTCAGATGTCAATTTCAATACATAATTTCGAAGCATCAAAAACGCCAATCTCAGATATAGTTTCAGACATCTCTTCCACTTCATTCAATATTACCTTCGCATGGATACCCGGTCAAAGGAGTAGTGCATGTTGCAGCGAAAGAGACAACCAGGTACGTACCGATTCCAAACATACTAGTTCCTTCATCAGACTTCTCAAAATTAATAACATCTTGCTAAAGAAGAAATGGTAGAGACTATGGAATGAAGTTCGTACTACCAATAAATTGCGTTCAATACAGTTAAATACTGGAGTTTGGACTACTTCATCAAGATCTAGCCAGCAAGAAGAAGTTATACTATGGCGTTTACACATTGGCCATGCGAACATTTCTCATTCTTATTTATTAAATAATTCATATCTCCCCTATCTGTAATGTATGTTCTGTTCGCTTATCCATTAACCATCTTCTGGAAGAATGCAAGAAGTTCAACCTATTCCGATCTCAAAAATACACCTTTCTAACTCTATTTCCGAAATATTTTCATTATGCAGACAATATTCCTCTCCGTTTCGAGTGCGTAGGAGAATTAAAAATAAATTAATATCGGAATTATTTACCCACAAAAAACTAAAGTTATAATTCGATTTCAAATCAATTCAACGGGTTGAGTATTTTCCATATGACAGTCGAATAGGATGCGAAAATTAACTACGGGTTTAAACAGTTTTAAACGAACAAATTTTTAATTAGATACAATTGCAAACATTTCTATATACGAGACAACAGTTAATTTCACCTTTTATTGCTTGAATCGATACACAAGTATCATATAAATAAATAATTTCGAACGTTTACAACAAATATTCTGCCAGATTCGTATAGAATCGTAGTATAAAAGTGTTAAAATAATTGTAAATGCGTTGGCTCGGTTATTGGATGGACAGAGTTGCAACAAGAACAAATAAATAAATATTATGCGCTAGCTACTTAAAACTAAACGAATTCAAGTTTTGCAAGTAATAAAATTAATAAAATCGAAAAAGAACTGTGAATAACATCTGAGAAATTACCGAGCAAATAAAAAGTTACTAAAATGTTCTGTTACGAATTGGACTTGGCTTCAATTTCTATTACGTATACCTCGTTTCATAATCTGTATACCTTATAATATTTTACGTACACATGGTGAATAACTACGTTATATATATATATATATAAAAAAGAGTAAATGACTAAAATAAATCACAACTTACCGATCAATGTCGTTCGTGGAATAAGCTTTGAGGTCTAAAAGTTCTTCCAGCGCGATTCTAAAATAAAAAAAATTACGCAGGTCGAATGAAAAATACGATAAGAATTGAAGAAATTCGATCGACAAAATTGAAAAATTCAAAATTGACAGCTAAATTAAAAATCGAAATCATGGGGCAAAAAAATAAACTTTTTAAATTATCTGCTGACGATGAAAATAAGAATGTCTTTCCTTGACCCGTTAGACCTAAACATTTTAACGGGCGTGCAACTGAACCATCGATAAATATGCTTCATCCATGAGTTCTGAGGACGACGGCTCTTTTAACTTTTTCATGCTTTCATTACATGATGATACGTAGAAACTCATATTTTTGACCACCCGCGATATGACGTAGATACCTAAGATTCATATAAAGGGCCCTCTTTCACTCTATTTAGAACTTCTTCATTCGTAATTATCCCCCCTATGCATATAGTTTAAAAGACTGTAGATAATTTTTAAGTGCAACATATAATATCCAGCTTTCGTTGCCATAGAGTAAAATCGTGAAGACAATTATAAAAATCTGATACGTAGTTCGAGAATTAATTCACCTCCGATGAGCGGGTTATTAATTTTCATATTTCTACGAGGCTCTCCGCTCGACTGTTCTACACTCGAACGAATTTCTTCTCTAAAGTTACAGCTGTCTCCGAAAATTGTACTCAGATATTCGATTGTATTCACCTGTTCTAATTCTGTTTCATCTGTTTCTCTTAGTACTATGACTTACGTTTTAACGTTATCGATTGCGAGTTCATAATTTTTTTTTTTTATGCTGTTACGGTGTAGAATTTTTGTTCATCATCCTTTGTACTTTTTCTTAAATGCGGCTATGATATGATAGAGGTTCACACATTATATACTGGGAACTAATTATTATACGTTTATATTTTCTGAGAGTTTTTAGTCAATCCGTTTCGGTGATACATCGATACAATATTTCCAAATAGTGTATATTTTCATCGTTCGTTTAATCTGAGTTTACCAAAAGTTCTCCAATTTCAATCGTTTAATTCTCGGGGTCCAATAATTAATATTTAATTTTCTTCTATTCCTTAAATTCTAGTTCTTCAACATTCTCCACTTTTAATCTTAGATCTATTTACCTTCGGTTGTACTAGGTGGACATACTTGCTCACCACTGTGGTATCACCGTTGCATGCATTTATGCATTTGGATACCCGGGCATTCTAGAATTTACGGTAATGAGGTTGTCGATTCTCGAAGCCATTCGTTACGGTTTTATACTAACAGAAATTTTCCCCTTTAATCCTATCTTTCTATCACGTTCAGTCGTCTGCTTCGAATGGTCATCTCGTTTAATTGGGTTTTCAACTACTACAATCGTATTACGCAAAATATCGATATGTCGCATTCGACAGTAGACATACCTCTAGTAGATAAGTTGTAACGGTTTCAGACAGAAACTAGTTCTTTTACCGTCGAATTAACATATAGCACGAGTTTGTTCGCGTATGTCTCATGATTTAGAGATATTTGTCTCACTTTTAATGTAATAACAAATAAAAAAAAAACACACAGCGCGTTATCTGTGACTGAAAACTGTGATTTCTCTATCGCGTTGATATATACATCGACGTAAAGTAATAGGAAAATAAAAATCTTATAATTACTAATGGGGGAAACATTTAACCTGATACACATAAGCTTATCACCGATTAACTTAGCATATATTCTTGTTCTTTATGCCACACTCTTCAAGGTTGTACATAATTGCAATTATATCCACCTTTTTCTTGCGTACTGCATCAGTTCCTGGACTGAGGTGACATCGGTTTACTCGCTTATAATTTTGATTCAGTCTGTTCGGCGTCTTCTTGCGCTCCCTTTCAATTTTCCATTTGGATTATAAGTTGTAAAACAGCGTCTGCCCTCTAAAATATTCTGTTTTCTTTTGTCATTTTTTCAACATTCTCTTTAACTTCGCCATTTTTAAATTCCTGGTTTGGTATTTTAAAGGTCAATGAGATCTCGAGTATTTTTTTATGTAGGTAAGTTTTAAAATTTGTAATAACGATCGAACAACGGATAGAAAAATTAAGAAGATTTTTACCTGCATTTCGTAGTCTTTAATACATTCGCAGTGCTGTTAATTTCTCTGAAATGAAACACATACATTGTTTAAATACTTCGGGTTTTTAGTATTTTTAATTTATTGTAAAAATTATATTTTTTAAAATTATCGTTCTTAAAATCACGCTTTCGTTAGTATAATTAACCTCAAGGTTCAATATTGCTTACGTTAAGAATCTGAAAAATTTTAGCAGTATAATTGATAATACACTTCGCCCTTATACGTTGATTGCGTTAATACAGTTTTGAGAGATTAACAGTCAAACGTTATTAGTCCGAGGCATTGAAGACGAAATAGTAAAGGCCTTGTTTATTTTGTTTGCGGTTTTTCAATTTAAATACATACAAGGAGATAATAGAAGAAAATTTTTCACTTTATCTGACTGCTCCAACATCCGCTAGAAATGCCATCTGTAATATTATCAGCAGTTCGATAACTTCTGAGTATGGAATAGTATAGGTATCCTTTCATCTCAACGAAATATCTCGAGTATAAATTTAATTTACCTTTCGATGACTGTTTAGTTGACGATATATCAAATTTAACAAGAACACCCAGACACATGTTTTGGTAGGGAGGAAAACTTACAAATTGTCATTATTGAGAGAATTAAAACGCAAGTGGTTAATTTCTTCATTTCTCAAATATACTGTGGACACGGTAATTTTAGATAACACGATTAACGATCCTAATTGCTTTACATGTAGCCATTATCAAAAATAGTATTTATAAAATAATCCGATAACGAGTGTGGTAAACAACGCAATCTACAGTCGGTGATGTGAAATTTATACGTAAACATAAAAAAAAGCACAGAAAATAAAAATAAATAATAACTTGCCTCTAATATTGATGAATTTAATGAATTTTATAATATATACTTCTCCTCATCAAAATTTATCGTTGAATTTAATAAATTATTTTTATCACTTTATTTTATTACTACCATTAAGGAGTTACGTTTAATTATGTTTTTCAGCATGCAAAAATTTAAAATTTTAGTCAATATTATTGATTTAGTGTTTTATTTCTTTACAATGTTTTCCAAATGATGATTTTTCATCATTGTTTTTATATGAGTTTAAATGTTGTTTAAATCTTATTGTGAATTGTATGCCTGTTTCTCCTAAAACCAAACCGCGGTAAGCAAGGAGAACGTATAAGTAGCGATTAATATGCGTACGAATGAAATGAGTATTTGTAAAGTAGATTGAACGACCGTAAGGGAGAATCAGTCGGTTATATGCGGGAATGGAGTGTGGCAACAAGTGAATCACCATCTGTTCAAAGCATGTACAAAATTATGTATTGAAAGATGCAGGGATCGGGTCAAGGATTTGGACATAAACTATTTTTATGATGGACAGGTCTGAAGAAGCAATAGGAGTGGAATGGAGCTTAAAGTTAATCGCATATAAACTTTTGAACTCGATTAATAGACTGGTCGAAGTATTAACGTACAGAAGAGAGCAATAATCAAGTTTACAGTATATTAATGAAAAGTATGAAATGCGATCACCACCCCAAACATTTGTGGATAGGAATATTAAAAAATTTGATAATTGTAGTATGACAAAAAAAAAATTAGGTTCCAAGATATTAAATTTCCAGTGCTAAATACATCTATTTATATGTAACAGAGGCGAGTTCTTTACCAAATGAAATGTACTGAGGAGAATTTGTACGACGAGATTGAATTGTGAATATAAAGACGACAGATTTGTCCGGGTTAATGGAAATATTTAAAGAATTTAACTCTGGCCAGTACAAAACTGAATAACTTCTGATGCATTTTGAACGATTAGATTGAGGTCATTACCTTTCTTGAAAAAGGACATCAATCAGCATTTGAAATTAGATGAGATTAATAAAGTAGACAAAGATTCAAGTCGAAAAAAACACACATATTAAATAAAGTAGGCTTAGTATAAAATCTTATGCTAAACCGTAATAAATGAACCGCATCTTAGATGTTATGGACTTGTAATGCGATCAGGGTGGAATGGAAAATACTCATTGCTTTTAGTGGACTATCAAACTCAAGTGATCGACAAAAGATCAATAGGACAGGATACAAGCTTGGCATGTAATCGAAGCTGCTAGAAGCGTTGCATAACAATAATGGTGAACCCCGTGCCAGCGGCAAAATATTTTTTAAAGAAAAAGGTAGAACTTAAAAGAATTACATAATTGTAGCAACTTTGTCAACGTTATAAAGTTTTTTTTAGTTTAATTTATTCACTTAAATACAAATAAATAAACAATTAAAAAATAGTTAAAATCGCTAAACCTTTATATTAAGAGACGCCAAAGTTTCCCGACTATTAAGCCATTTTCAAGTAGATATAAAGAAACATAAAAATATAAAGAAAATAACCAACAAAATATAGGATAAAATGTGTACAATACTTAATCTACATATATGCAATATTACAAAAAAACCAGCAAAGTTATTTTATAATTAAATTTGTTATTTTAGTTTGCCATTTTTTATTATATTTTACATCTAGATTAAGTCTTTTCTTACATTTGAATATATTTTTCGATTGTTTTTTTACTACCTCGTTACATTTTTATATGTTTTATTATTAATTTATTATTAATGTCCAATTAAAAATGGTTTAAAGCTGAAAAGCTTTGTAGTCTTTTAATGAAAAAATTTAGTGATTTTAACTACTTCATTTTTTCTTTCTTTTTTATAGTGTATTTTTAAAAGCGCTATATTCTACACTAGTTTAAAAGAATACAGATAAACCATTCGATATGTTGTTAATAAAACCTCTTTAGTACGTTTACGAGTAAATTTTCGATAAATGTAGCCTAAATATTAAGAAATAAATAGAAAGTTAAAAATAATGATGTATTAGAAAAAAAATAACGTACTTTAACGAAGTTTCCAGTTGAGCAACAATCTCGTTCGAAACTAAATCGATTTTATTCAAAATAATCACATCGGCCGTAGCGATCTGCCTACAATAGGAAAGAGAAAAAATCAAATTACAGATAACATTAAATAATTTGTTATATAATTTAAATCAAAATCGATTACGTTTATCGGGATTTATATATATATATATATTTAAAATTTAGACAAATAATTACAAAAGTATCTAAAAATATGATAGTAAAAGTTGCGTTGAAACTATTAAAATTATATTTAATTAAATTTAGGAAGCTTTTTAAAAATGATAATTTATATTCTGATCAATTACTCGAGCGAAAAAATCTCCCAAAAAATAAACTAATTTCTCTAGTCGATTGACCATCGTGTGTGTGTATCTTAAAAGCAAGTATGTCTCTAGTCGTTGTGTGTAGAAAGTAAGATTGCTTATATTACGAATATACATTTTTTTTTTATTTTTACAAACATTTCGAGTACACTAATTATAACAAGTGCTTAATTAACCTTTTCTGTTACATTATGTCACCGTTTTACAATTAAAAGTTTATAGATTTCGCCTGTGAAATAATTAAATAAAATAACTAGATATAAAGTAACATTTCGCTTATAATAATACCGATATTTAGATAACTTTACATAATTATTGGAGACATATAAATAAATATTGTCGCGTAAAAACAATTTTAACTAATTTGTCCACTACGCGGCAGATAAAATTTTAACGCTAAAAAAATTGTCCAAATAAAAAGTAGAAGAATTTTTCGATTTTAAAAATACTCGTATAATACGATAAAAATTACCGGAAACGCTCTAAAAATCGGTATTAGAGTATTTTTATGTTCCGTATAGAGGACATTGTGACTGAATGGGTTAAAATGAATAGTTTTTAGTGGACAATACTTATTCACATATTTATAGTAAATCGTTACACTCCGTTCGTCATCTTTTATTTTATATCTATCTATCTATCTATCTATATATCATCATATGTGTTAATGTGATTGCAGATGTCGTAACTTAACACATGCAGTCAAGAAGAAAAGTTATTCGTTACATTTCTCCACGATAAGCCATCTTCAGCCTTACCCATAATCTCATTTATCTGTAATTTTATTAGTTGTTTAATGTAATCAATGAATTTTAAGGAAGGTCTTCCGACTTGTTAGCACTTTTCCTTGAATAATTTGTTTCTCGAAGCCATTATATTAAATGACATGGCCAAAAAATTTAAGGTACTGACGCAGTACTGAGATTATTAATGGCTGGTGTTTAATTTCTGCAATATAGAATTGTTCGTTCGAAACGCGTTTCACGATATTTTCATCATTTTTTGATAGGTTGTCATTTCGAAAGTATCTTCATTTTGTCGTAGGATATCCGTAAATAGCAATTGGGAAGACTAATGTTTCCATTAAATATTTTTTAGTTTCTTTGGATATATTATGGTATTTCCAGGTTTTATTAAGCATCGCTATTGCACTTCATTCCCAATCTTCTTCTTATTTCCTCTTCACATCCTCCCTAATTTGTAAGCAGTACTCCTAGGTATATCATTCCTTACGTTGTATGCCTGGTATAGTATTAAAAACCATTATAAGTTTCTGAGTCCTATGAACCACCATACATATTTTTAATTGGGCTTCTTAGGTATGAATACCAAAATTACACATGGTCAACACTATTTCTATATAAATATACCATGTATAACTAACAAAGAAGATATAAGAAAAAAAAAAACAATTAAAGATTCATCTTAAGCATAAGGTAAATATTTAATTGTTACCTCTGCAATACAAGTCGCGAGCAAAAATTACATGATTAGCGTTAGCTATAGTTCCTGCATGCGCAGGACAACATACAAAGGAAGTGAAATTGATCGCGTACAAATGGCTTGGAAAGAAATTGCGGTTGGAACGAAGTTTAACCAGGATGGAAAAGAAAAGCCGAGCTGAGACGTTCTCAGGAGGAGTAAGTGCAAGAATGGACGTGGTAGGAAGACTAGGTAGGATAGATTTGTAAAAATGAAGTCATCTTTTATAGAACATATACTTCCATCGATGGAGAAGATCTGCACGAGCGCATGCAAAGGAAGAAGGAATCCTCGGAACGAAAATGCCTTGCGATACCCAAAGTTTAACATACTTCATTTCCCTGTATACCCTCATGGGCTGGAACCCAAACAAAAGATACAAAGACATGGTTATCGCATAAATAAAACAAAATTTTCTACAATGGCTAACAAGATATAACCACTATGGTAGGGTAGTCTAGGTTTCTTCAGGACTTTATACTAAGAGAATTAATATTTACCCCTTGATCCAATTACATTGGACACACTGAATGGCTTTGAGAATGGCGAAAGCCTCTGACGTAACAACACTACAAAATTTTGGGAACCTAAACCGTTCGATGTAATTTAAATGAGGAATATAAAATACTGCTCCAGTAAGTTGAGATTCCGTATTTTTTTTTAACCAACTGTAAAAACTATCCGTCTTATTGGTGGCCGATTCATTTCGTCAAACATTTAGATTCTTTCAACGAAATTAATTTTTCAGTTGGTTCGGAATCGACGTAAACGTTGAAGTTGTTTGTCCGTCTACGGAATTAATTTCCGCCTTAACCCGTTTGAGATTAAAACATTATAAATTTATTAATGGGGGTAGTTGAAATAATTTTAAAAAATCATAGAAGAAAATGCATAATAATAAAATAATATTTTCGATATCCGCATTTTAAGTAACTCCGAATAATGTTCGAACCGTTATATAAATACTATCACGATTTCCATTATCTACATCAATCAACTGTCCCCTATTATAAAAATAGACAACTTGCCTAGTGTTAAACGTTTACCTATCATAAAGAGAAAACGGCGAAAAGAAAATTTCGAAGTGTAAATATAGCTAAACTTTCGTCAACATAATTCATTAGATATAAAATTACGCTGCAGGAAAAAAAAACAGAAATGAAACCGCAATGAGAAAAATTTCTTCATGGTTTTTCATTTCGGGACTATTTAATATATTCGAAACCATTTAGTCTCGTTCCTGTTGATTCCAGGGAATGAACTAGCAGATAGAACAGCAAAGTAGGCTGCTACATTGTTGTCGATCCCAAACGTCCCAGTTCCAGTTGATGATGTATGCGTGACAACGAAATTAAATAAACCTCGTCAAATCAAGAATTCCATTTTACCTTGGAAGACTTCACTTCCAAATCGCAGAGATGAAGTTGTCCTCAAAACTCACCCATTCCCACCTAATCAACAGAACTCCAGTTCCTCAGTGCCCGTTTTGTAGCGTCACGCTTTCTGTATCCCATATCCTCATTGACTGTTCTTTTGCACCCCTCACTCAGATTGTCTCTCAATCCCCTCCCTCACTTCCTTCTTTCTTCAAAGATGAATATGCCTCTCTTACTAACCGAATCATGTTTTGACGCATGTCTCATCTCTAATCCTTGATTTAACTTCCTCCCCCTCATGCCTCTATCCTTAGTTGCTGCGCATATGACGTTAATTTAGATTAATAATACTATTTTCGATTTCGCACATACTAATTTAGAATATTTAATGAGAATCGGTCATTAATTACACGTTAACCATTTCTAGTTGTTCATTTTTAACACGAGATGAAAAAAAATTTAAATGTTTTTTCTTATTATTAAAAAACTGTAGACGAATTATACATTTTCACTAAAACAGACAATTTTGCTGACATTAAAAATGTCAAAGCTATATTTCGGGGGAAAAAAACACTGCGACTGAATGGAAAATAGTAATTATTTACCTTGTAATCGTATCGGGTATTCGATCGATTCCATTCGTAGCTGCGGTATTCGATTCATCTTTGAAATACTGCAATCATAATAATAATAATAACAACATATTATCGGTATAATTATATAAATATAGATACGTATATACTTATGTATTCCAGAACTAAATGATGTAGCTAAACTTCAATACAGTAGTTAGTGCTGGTAGGATTCCCCAACAGCTGGTAGTCTAACATAACTATCCCGATATACACAAATAAAGAGTTTACTACAATTAATTAATAATTAAAATACTATACTCATAGCATCATTAACTATTTACATTATTAGCAGGCACCAAAATACCAAGTAAATCACCATTCTGAAATTTCTCACATATATATGCACTCTATAACTAAGCAGTACCCATTAAACAAAGAAGAAAAAAATACACTTATAAAGAGAGAAAAACAAACATAACCCACATATACACGTAGGTATATACTTAACACCGGAATATAATTTAGCATGAAAACATGCGCATTTATACCTGCAAAATTAAAGTGTAAATACTTATTATCAATACACTTATTTATTACTTTTAATAACACACTCCAACTTAAAGAACATACAAAGATGAAAAACAATCAGCTTTATTAGTTAATAAATATCTAACAATAGCCTTACGTCTCTTCTTACATTTTTTTAAACTATTCCCTTATGTCTGTAGGTACAGTATTGTAATATGCAGGGCCCATATATAAAGTTCCTGCATACTTGTCAGATATTTGTTAATATTTGACACTTCAGCAGTCTCATACATGATCTCGTTACCCCACCTCTAATCCGAAGATCAAATCTTTCTTTATTTCTAAATACAAACTCGAGTAAATGCAAACTTATAAATGTCCTTTAATTTAAGAATATCACCAGAACGATTTTTCCCACCTATTAATCTATGCAAATGATTTGATAAAATTTCTAAAGATCCATTATAATGATAATAATAAGGTCGGTGGATTTTTTTTTTTGACTTAATACGAGTAAAAAAATATTTAAACATTTAAAAGAAAATTATTCGACAAAGGTGTTGAAAGTTTAATTGAAGAAATCCAATATAATAGAGAGAGAAAATTGCTAAGGGTTAAATAAAGCTTTTAATCGCCGTCTCTTCTTTCATCCACTCCCCCTCCACGAGAGCATTCCGTATTTTTTATTGTTCCCTCATTTAGGGAAGTCACTGGGGAAGATATTTTAATTAAAATTCGTAGAAAACGAACGGTATTATTTCTATAGATAGAAAATAAAACAAAAAGGTTAAAAAAAAAAAATAAAAAAACAAGATGAAGCTGTAGAAGAAAATAGAAAAGGAATATTAAGTAATCTAGATATTAAGGGTTTACATCGGTTCTCTGGTATTTCGGAATAATATTTTTCCGGGAAGGTTTAACCCGAAGTTTTTAATTTAAGCATCTAATTATTTCAATTCAAACTGCAGCCGAAATTCTTCGTCCCTGGCCGATTGGTTCGAATTTCATTTTTAATTTTCAAGGGAATAGGGGAATTAAAAAATTCTTTAACTTAAAAATTTTTTTATTAATTACTAGTATATAAT
Source organism: Coronaproctus castanopsis (assembly GCA_032883995.1). NCBI lineage: Eukaryota > Metazoa > Arthropoda > Insecta > Hemiptera > Monophlebidae > Coronaproctus > Coronaproctus castanopsis. Next base: position 34,034,362 of record CM065053.1, read on the forward strand.
AGGACGGTTTGGTACGTACGATGATGATATGTAATAATAATAATGAAATGGACAGCGGCATAGATTATATCTTAAGGAGGGACAAGAAAGGTAAAAAATCATATTATATAATGTATCCAAACTAATAATAAATTAAATATATAAAAGAATACATATATCAAATGATTATCCGATAAATATAGTAACATAACAAATATAACATAAAAGAATATCATTAAGACCAATAATTACAAAACAAAGTTCAGGTTTCTTGTTACACATGCAAATTTATTAAGAACTTGATCATCACTGACTGTAATGTCTCTGTGAATAGTAAAGCAAGTCCATTAAGCCTAATTTCAGATGCGTAATTCAGATTACCGTATTATTTCTTTATTTCAAAGCATGTACAACGGAATGAATACAATTATACGTACGAACGTAGTAGAGCGCTCATATATTTTTTAGATTTTTTAGATTTTTTTTTTTTTAAAGGTGGTTAAAAAATAGCGGAAAAGGGATTTCGTCGATCACCCAAGATGAACGAGGTCGCTGGATTCTAACATTATGATGTAGTGATAACGCTAACAAACCACAGATATAAATATAATTCAGTCGATAAATCGTATATAGAATGTTTGCGAAAATTACATTTGAATAGTATTAAGTCATCATTTAGTATCATTTACTAGGCAATGTAATTCGTAATCACTTTCACTAAATCGATAAATATTACACGTATCCACCGGGAAATGTAGCCGCATTTACAAAGATTGTTCTCTGAAAGTTTCCATTTGTACACGTGTGATTTACAGCATCATTGATTAGTTCGAATGTGATTAAGATTGTATCATACAACGTCTATCAAGGTTAAATCCTGGCACTCTGATTGTCGGATCCTTCACCAAATAGTTGTTAAATGGAGCGTAATTATTAAAAGATAACTACGATTTTCGGCTAACTGTACCGCATCAACCATGTGAAATAATAACGAATTGACTTAATATCGGATCATTTAGGAAGGAAATCATCAACATAACTAGAAAGTGATCATGATGATTAAGGATAAAAGAAAAACCAGCTCGTAATGATTTTCGGGCAATTATTTTTTTTTTTTACATTAGCTAATCGTGTGTATTCATCCGAAACAAAAAAAAAAATCCGAACAAAATTCTTCCGTTTGTATTAGTGTTGTTATTAACTTAAATTAAAGCGACGTGAAGAGTAACTAAGCCTAGTGGCACTCTTTAGTAAGAGTTAATTGAAAAAATAGTGACCGGAGTAGTTAAGGAAAATAATCCAATTCGATAAAAACGGCCATCTTTGAAGAATATAGGAAACGAAGCAGGAAGGTTAAGCGACGTAATGAGGGGTACGACGGACAATTATAGATGATAACGTCACATACGGAACATACTGAAGGTTCCGTTGATAAGGTACGCATGAATAAGAAGCGTACGGCTGAGACATAGTCAATTGATGTTCACATCATCTGTATATATCGCTGTGGTGTTCGAAAGAGCGTAAAGGCGAAGGGAAAGAAGAAATACAGGATGTGAAAACATGAAATCGATATGAAATATTTGAAAGAAAAATAAAGAAAACTCCGTGTACTGCTGATTAAAAAAGTTATTGATTTAATTGAGAATAACGGAGGAAGAAACGTAGTTTTAAATTATTGAAATACGTTTAAATTATAGTAAAATAGTTTAAATTAGCGCGAAAACAGAAGGAACCGGTTATTCAATTAGATGATAACGAAGAGTAAAAAAATTCGATTTCGATCGGATATTGAAAGACAAATGTAGAAATTTTTCTGGGGGAACATCGATCGATAAAGTACAAGTTTGTTATTCATTTTACTACTACTAAGGGAAATGGAGAAAAAATTACCAGTATTCCTGGAAATTTAAAAAAAAAACAATCCTTACTTAAGAAATATTTAAAAAACTGACAAACATCGACGCGATAGTTAATAAAAATACTATCATATTCGTCTATTAGTCACTAAATTAAATGATTTTTTGAAAATTATTTTTTATTAACATTTTTCCTCCGGAAGCACCATCAGTTTAAAAAAAAATTAATGTTTCAAACGAGACGCGCTGTTCATCATTAGATAAGACTTGATCCATCAGAGCGCAGTAACGTTGAACTTATATAGTCGAGCCGTATTCGAAACTGGTTTCTTATCGGTTGCGTTAACCAACTAATCACAGACCTCCACATCGAACGCTATCTTCTCTATTATGGAAATTTTTAGAATTTTTCTGTCTTTACAGTCTTTACAGCATCGCGTATTATTCTTTCAATAGACCAACCAAACTTTAGGTAAACTTTTTACCATTTTCAAAACTTCATTTTTCCATGGATTTGTTCCGGCAGAATCATTTACTTTAGCTCGTTTGCGCGTATTGTACGCCTGAAAAATCCGAGCATGCGTCTTTTAATAGTTAATAATAACCGCTGACGACTGGTTTTGATTCTTTTAAAACGTAATCATTTGTTCTATGAACCGTCCACGGGATCCTTAGAATTTTTCGATACACCTTCATTTCGAAAGCTTCAATCTTATTCTTCATATACTTATTAATCGTTCAAAATCAACGTTTCACGAGTCGCAGTTTGATTATTTTAGTGATCTTATGGTATTTTGCATATACAATTTAGTTTCTAAATCCCGACGTTTGCCAATGCTAGTCGTCTCCTTATTTCTGCTTCGAATTCGCCAATTTTGGATATGTACGGCACGAAATAGATTTATTTTTCTTTAATTTCTATA